>OX422213.1:675813453-677102203 GCA_949130495.1 Sambucus nigra
TTACTGATTATACCCCTCTGACAATCAGCTGCGAACACATTCTAAATGAGATAAAGAGCAATCGATCCTTGAAGTGGCCTGAGAAGTTAAGGGTAGCCCCTCACAAGAGGAACAAAAACCTGTGGTGTGAATTTCACCAAGACCATGGCCATGTGACCGACAAGTGTTTTACTCTGAAAGATGAAATTGAAAAAATGTTAAAAAAAGGAAAGTTAAGGAAATACGTTGACAAGAGTGTCCTCAAGAGGGGCCGAGGGGATGAGCCCAGGAAGGAGAGAGGTGATACGTGCAGAGAAGATCCTCCAAACATAAGGTACGACGCTTCAGATGATGAGGACGACCCTGACCTCCCACCAAGAGACGACCACGGCCCTGTAAAGAGACTTAATATGATCTCACTCGGTGTTGGGATAATCTCCGTGGAAATAGGAGGAGGAGGAGGATCAGATGTTGCTGACATGAAGGCCCATGTAGCCGAAGCCAAGGCCGTGATAAAAGTTGTGCACTCGACCTTTATTGAGGCCAAGTCAGAGAAGAGGAAGAAAGTTAATATGGATACTCTGATAGTGGGATTCTCAAGAATGGACTTCAAAGGCCTCTTAGCCCTGCATGATGACCCTCTTGTCATCACCACCAGGGTACACAGATGTGAGGTGCCGAGGATCTTAGTGGATGGGGGAAGTTCTGCAGATGTGATGTTTTGGCCGTGCTTTAAAGCCTTAGGTGTCAGCCGTGTTAGGCTCGTCCCATACCATCACCCCTAGATTGGTTTCAGTGGGGAAAAAGTTCATCCTCTAGGAGTGTATGAGGTTGATGTTAGAATGGGGGACGAGTGGCCGAGATGGATTACCGAGAAGGTTAACTTTTTCGTGATGGATGAACAGGTCTTCTCAACCTATAACATTATACTGGGGCGAGTGGACCTCAAGGAAGTTAAGGTCGTGCCATCCACAGTTCACCAAATGATTCCCAACCCCTTACGGGATAGGGTAAGTTCAGGGAGACGGCACGAGAATGTTACTTCAACTTCGCCGAAGAAAGAGAGGCACACAAGAAGACAATGACTACATATAATATTGATACCCTCGACCCCAGGGATGAGACAAAGTTGAAGAAAGGAGAAGCCACTGAAGAGGTAGAATCCATCATCCTCACTGAGGATGAGCTGAAAAAACCATCCAAATTAGCAATGATCTAAAGACAAAAATAAAAAAAAAGATCTCACCAAGCTGCTAAGGAGGAGACAGAGTGTCTTTACATGGAGTCATGCAGACATGCCGGGGATCAACTCTGAAATCATGTGTCACAAGGTCAACGTGGTAGTGGACGCAAAACCAGTGAAGCAGAAGAGGAGGATTTATTCTCAAGAAAGTATGAGGTCAAGAAATTGGAAGATGCCGAGTTCATCAAGAAGGTTATTTATCTCGAATGGCTATCTAATGCGGTCATAGTCCCCAAGGCCAACGAGAAGTGGAGAATGTGGGTAGACTTCATCGACCTCAATAAACATTGGCCTAAAGACAGCTTTCCTCTCCCCCGTATTGATCAGATGGTAGACGCTATCTCAGGTCATGAGCTAATGAGCTTCATGGATGCCTATTCAGGCTATAACCAGATATTTATGAGTCCTGAAGACTCAGAAAAAATGTCTTTCATTATCGATAAGGGGGCATACTGCTATAGGGTTCATCATCAATCAAAGAGGCATTGAGGCCAATCTTGAGAAGATAAAGACCCTACTAGAAATGAAGACCCCCAGGACTATTAAAGACGTTCAGAGGCTCACATGGAGACTGGCCGCTTTGAATAGGTTCGTATCCAGAGCCACAGATAAGTGTTTACCGTTCTTCAAAATTCTCAGAAAGGCCTTTGAATGGAACGAAGAGTGTGACCAGGCTTTCAAAGAACTAAAGTCGTACCTAGGGTCTCCCTTGCTGTTATCACGAGCAGTGCAGGGCAAATGACTACATGTGTACCTAGCTATCTTAGAATCAGCCATCAACGTAGCCATTGTGAGAGAAGAAGATGGGGTACAGAAGCCTGTATATTTCAACAGTAAGGGACTCCAAGGGGCAGAGCAAAGATACCGAAAGATGGATAAGTTAGCCTATGCCTTGATCCATGCATCAAAAAAGATGAAGCAATACTTTCAGTCCCATACAATGGTCATCCTCACTCACTCTTCTCGTAGGCAGGTCTTACACAAGCCAAAAAAATTGGGGAGGCTAATGGCATGGGCTATAGAGCTGAGAGAGTTTGACATTATATATTAACCTAGGGTGGCCATTAAGGGGCAAGCATTAGCAGATTTCGTGGCTGAATTTACTTGGGAAGATGATGAGGCTAAAGAGGAGAGCCTCAAGAAGACAGATACCCAGTAAGGCAAAATTATTGACCCATCCACAGATAAGGCTGAGACAAGCACCGCTAGAGAAAAATTTATCAAAAATGAAGAGGTAAGATATCTATTTAGACAGGGATCCCTTACAGAGGGAAATTTCTTGAGAGAACAGGCCGTGTGGGACCTCTTCATTGATGGGTCCTCTTGCGAGAGCGAAAGTGGGGCTGGATTAATAGTATCAGTCCCTAACGACACAAATATTGAGTACGCCCTGATGTTCAACTTCAAAGCCTCCAATAATGAGTCTGAATATGAGGCCCTAATAGCAGTCCTCTCCTTAGCTAGGTCTCTTAATATCGGCCAGATCTTAGTCCATAGTGATTCAAGACTGGTAGTGAATCAGATACTATGAGCATACAAGGCTAAAGATGAGAGAATGGCCAAATACCTTGAAAGAGTGATGTCACTATTGAAGAGCTTCAGAGAAGTGAAGTTGAAGAGGATACCTAGGCTTGATAATGACCGAGCCGATGCGCTTGATGGGCTAGCCTCAGCGACTAGGACAGATATCAGGAGGACAATCCCAATGGAAATCTTGCTTCGACCAACAATTGAAGATGCAGATGGAACACTTAGATCTTGCTTAAATATTAGTAGGGAAGCTTCATGGATGGACCCTATAATCAGATACATTAAATAGGGGGAGGTGCCAAAAGCAAAATAAGAAAGGAAGAAGTTGAGATACAGAGCTATGAAATTCACTGTCATCAGAGACACCTTGTACAAAAAGTGCTTCTTGCTCCCTTTGCTCAGATGTGTGCATCCGTATGAAGTCCCACACATCTTGCAAGATGTGCACGAGGGGTCATGTTCAAGCCATATTGGGGGCAGGTCATTAGCAAAAAGGATAGTAACCCACGGATACTGGGGGCCAACCTTGGGGAAAGATGCCTCGGTATACGTAAAAAAGTGTGATAAATGTCAAAGGTTCGCTACCATTTCTCACCAGCCCCATCAGCCTCTTACCTCCATCACATCCCCATGGCCATTCACAGTATGGGGAATCGATCTAGTAGGATCCTTACCTAGGGTTGTCAATAACTATCGATACTTGATCGTTGCAATTGATTATTTCTCAAAATGGGTGGAAGCGGAGTCGATGGCCACGATTACCGAGCAGAAGACCTTCCAATTTATCTGGAAAAATATTATATGTAGATATGGTCTCCCCAACACTCTCATCTCGGATAATGGGACTCAGTTCAAGAATCCATCCCTAGAGAAATACTGCAAAAGGGTGGGTGTCAAAGAATTATTCTCTACCCCAGGTCGACCTCAAGCTAATGGGAAAACTGAAGTTACAAACAGAACAATCCTAGATGGGATCAAGAAAAAACTCGAGGAGGTAAAAGGAAGATGGGTTGAGGAGTTATACGATGTACTGTGGGCCTACAGGACGACGGCCAATACCCCTACCGAGGAAACCCCGTTCATGCTAGCGTATGGCTCAGAAGCCTTCATCCCCACCGAGATTGGGTTTCCAACTCACAGAGTCCAAATGTATGACCCCAGAGAAATATAAAAGAAAGGAGACTTAATCTAGACTTGGTCGAGGAGAGAAGAGAAGACGCTGAGATAAGGCAAGCAACCTATCAATAGAGGACTGCCAGATTTTACAACTAGAGGGTAAAGCAAAGGCCAATCGTCGTGGGGGACTTAGTCCTCAAGAAGACATGGCAGAAACCTAACAAGCTCCACCCAAATTGGAATGGCCCATATAGGGTCATTGATGAAGTTGTCCCTGGAACCTACAAACTAGAGAACCTTGAAGGGGAACCCTTTTGGAACCCCTGGAATGCAGATCATTTGAAGAAATACTATCAATAATGTTGTAATGTCATATCGGACCACAGTTGTAATGAATGTGTTGCTCCAAACATAACACTTGGAATGTTAATGAGAATATTGTATTGGCTCTTCATCTTGTGCTTGACAATTTAGATACGTTGGGGTAATTCTTACCAAACCACCCTTGGCTATAATGAGGATGAATGGTAAGGATGACCCTCCATTCACTCTCAAGAACGACGAGGGGGACTTGAAGTTTAAAACATCATTAATTTGTAGAAACCACCCTCGGCTATGATGAGGGTGAATGGTAGGGACGACCGTCCTTTCACTCTCAAGAAAGACGAGGGGGGACTAAAAATTTAAAACATCATTAATTTAGTGGAAACCACCCTCGGCTGTGATGATGGTGAATGGTAGGGACGACCCTCCATTTACTCTCAAAAAAGACGAGGGGGGACTTGAAATTTAAAAAACCATTAATTTGGGGGAAACCACCCTCGGCTATGATGAGGGTGAATGGTAGGGACGAGCCTCCATTCACTCTCAAGAAAGACGAGGGGGACTTGAAATTTAAAACATCATTAATTTAGTGAAAACCTAAACCACCCTCAGTTATGATGAGGGTGAATGGTGGGGACGACCCTTCATTCACTCCCAAGAAAGATGAGGGGGGACTTGAAATTTAAAACCATTAATTTGGTGGAAACCACCCTCGGCTATGGTAAGGGTGAATGGTAGGGATGACCCTCCATTCACTCCCAAGAATGACGAGGCGGGACTTGAAATTTAAAACCATTAATTTGGTGGAAACCACCCGCACCTATGATGAGGGTGAATGGTAGGGACGACCCTCAATTCACTCCCAAGAAAGACGAGGGGGACTTGAAATTTAAAACCATTAATTTGGTGAAAACCACCCTCGGCTATAATGAGGGAGAATGGTAGGGATAATCCTCCATTCACTCCCAAGAAAGATGAGGGGGGACTTATAATATGGACAAAAATATAACAGCCAAGACAAATCATACAAGAGGCAAGCATAGAAGATAGGAGGAGAACAATTTCATTATAAAATTAAGTGTTGCAAATATTTGTCCAAAAGAAAATTCAATACAAAAACTTTACAAACAGAGGGTATGGGCCACAGGCAGCCACCCTATTGAGCAATATCAGAGGGCAGGGCTTCAACATCAACTAGAGAAGTCTCTTCAATGACCAAAATAGGCAGATCCTCAGAGGTGTTGGTGCCTTCGATGTGCACTTGAAACTCTACATGGGCTAGAGCCTCATCTATGAGGGGGTCTTCCATCTCCACTACTTCAAGAGAGGGACGAATAGAAGACACAACATCAGTAAACTCTAATATGACCCACCGACAGGCCGTCTTAATCCCTCTATCCAGGTATTCAAGGCCTAAGCCTTTAAATTCATCGAAGAGCTTGTAAGCCTCCACAACATCGACCTCGGCCTTTCTCACTACCTCAGCAAGTTCAGCCTTGAATTGGACCCCCTGATTGGTCAAGGCCTCTTGCTTCTCCTTGATGAGGTTGTCCTTCACCCTCAAGTCGACCTCATACTCCTTCACCAGCTCATCCATGACCCTTGCATGCTCAGTCTTTGAACTCTCCAGCTCAGCCCTGGTAGTCTCCAACTCGGTCTTCAAGTCGGCCTCATGATGAATAGTTCTCTCGGCCTCATGGAACTTTTGCTGGTTTACAGTCATCCACTTGGTGGCAGATGCGAAGGCACAAACAGACTGCGCAAAGACGCATATAGTAAGGGGCCGAGGGAACAGTTTATTAAATGTTGGTGAATTAAAAAATGAAGTTAAAAGCAATACCTGAGCCAGTGTGTGAAGACCGTAGTCATAGACCTTGGCCGGGGGCATCTTTGATAAGAATTCACAATCTACGGCTGAGGGTGCAGAAAACATTAAAGCTTTAGCCGCCCTCAGGTTGGCTATGAGGGAGGAGGGTTCAGCCTTGAGGAAAGTCAGATTCTGAGACCAATAGGCACCCATGCTGGAAGAGGAGTTGGCCCCCTCAGTGTGTGCCTGAGACACCTCTACCCTCGCCCTCGTCCGCAAGTCAGGCCGAGAGCCCCCTGGAACTTCAGGCTCCATCCTTTTTCTATTGTCGGCGGTCGGCTCCACTTCTGTCGGCCCCACGACCTTTGTCTTTCTCGGAGGCTACTGTGGCTCTTTGACTTTCTTCTTTCCCAGGCCAGACATCAAGCTGGGGGAAATTATCTCCCAAAGTTGATGTGAAACGTTTGTAGGCCGACCTGAAAAAAAGATAATACATTAGATATAAGCAACAATAATGAGGAAACACTTAGAAATATGAAATAAAAAATAACTCACATAATTCTATCAGGGAGCCGACCCTCAGATCAACTTCTTTGAGTAAACGAGGGGTCATCAAGTCTTCAAATTTGGCAAGTCCACCCTCTTTCCCTTGTTCCCTCAGATAGTCAATAACATCCCTCTCATCCAAACTAAGTTCGGGGTCTGATTGTGCTTTCATTGAGGGGTTGGACCATACCCTTGGGACTCTCGAACTGTCTTCTATGGGCTCGTCCCCGGTAGGGAATTCCCAATCCCAGATATGAAGAAAAAAACTCTTCTTCTAATCATGGTTGGAAGTTTGTGCCACATGAAGAAGTTTTTTATCGGACTTCCTCCCCCCAGATGAAAATACCCAGGCTGCTTGGATAAGGAAGTGATATTGTAACAGGCTATGAATAAATCGGCCGAGGGCTCGTCGGTGAAAGTATTCTTCCAAAGGGACACATAGCTGAGGATAGTCCTCCATGAGTTGGGAGGAAGTTGAGAAGCAGTAACCCCAAGGACAGACAATATGTCGACTATAGTAGGGTACAAAGGGAACCTAACACCTACCCTCAGCATCTGCTCGTAAACAGTAATCACTCCTTCGTCCCCCTGGATGACCTTCTCATCTTTAGTTGGGACCCTCATACTTATATTGGACTGTATACCAAAGAGATGCCTCCATAATAAGAGGTTACGATCCTTAACTGACAATACGTAAGCCGAGGCACTAGAAGTATCAACTCGACCATTATCATCAAAGCTCTAGCTGTCGTCCTCAGCCCTCTTGTCCCCAGATCCCTCATCCCCGTCACCTATCGGAGGGCCATCTGGAAAGGCTACTTAAAAAGCAAGAGGGGATAGGGTTGTCACAGGGACAACCTCAGCGTGATCTATCCCCTCGGTCCATCGGTTTGGGCTAAAAGTTGATGTCTCTATCCTCCCAGAAGGACCGATACTCATTGGTGATAATGCTCTCTCATTCATCCCTCCCTCGTGAGTCTGACTCTCGGCTGGATGATAGGAAGACCTAAAGGGCTCATATGGTAAAATTGTGGCTAAAAGAATGGGGAAGATAGGTCGTACCCAGTTAGGGTCGGCCCCTCATCTTCGCTTGTCCTCTTCCTTCATTCGTCTAATCTCAGCAAAGATTTTCTCCCTCAAGGTTGGGAACTCCTTGGCTAAACCATAAAGTCTCTTGAGCATTAAGGGGAAGACCCTACACTTGAGGAATTTGCTCAAACTAACTACAAACAGGTTTATAGTTTGACCAAATTGACTCTTGGATTGAACCTAAGAAAATAAAGAACATTCAATAACGTAAGGAACACAGTTAACCGGAGAAGTACGCCAAAGAACACAAGAAAACCCAACAAACACCATAAAGAAAAGCTAAACCACCACTGAAAGTGGGGGAAGGAACCCTACAGAGCCTAAAATCTAATATTCAGTCCTATGACCACCATAGCGAGGCCAGTCTTCACGTCGAAAAGGTAAAGCAGCCAAGAAAAAATGGAAACTCAAATGCAAATGCAAGAAACAAACAGAAATTGAAGGCTAATGGAGGAGTCTAAGGTAGAGGAATACCTGAGGATGAAGACGAAGAGTAAGCAAAGCTTAAGACACAAAAGATGTCGCAAAAATGGCGGTTTGAACTGATAAGGAGCCAAAGAGAGAAAGCTTATGCGCAAAGAAGAAGGAGAAGAAGAAATAATTATTTGAAAAATAATTTAAATATCTTTCTCATAAGTGGTCTCATTAACCAAGGCAGTGCACATCCCATGAGGAGAGGCATCATTAGGGCACAAAGTCCCAAGCTGAGTGTGTAGCCGCCACGTCTGGGAAACAGAAACGATGATGGACACCAGACAATATGCAACTTGACAGATGTTACTTATCCATATAACTACCCACTTAAGAATTCAAAGGCAACATTACCCCTCAGCCATCTCGACAAACATTGATGGCTAAGGGCTGGGGGTGATTGATATACCCATATATACCCTCGACCAGGCCGAGGGTGTCCTCCACCCAAACGAGGGCTTAGGTCCAGGACAAGTCCAATTACCACAGATCTGTGACAGGAAGGGTCGACCAAGACGATCCCTAAGCCAAGATCAAACGACCCATCAAATGGGCCGACCCCTCATCATGGACCGATGACCCTTCAAGGGGTCGACCCCTCATGATGAACCAGACGACCCTTCAAGGGGCTAACCAATCATTAAGGACCAGACGACCCTACAAGGGGCCGACCCCTCATCATGGACCAGACGACCCTGTGAGGGTCCGACCCCTCATCATAGACCAGACGACCATATGAGGGGACGATAATACGAGGCCCACATCTAATCGGGCCCAATGCCAACATCCACTTTAGCCTCGACCTGTCATCCTAGGTCAAGGGTGACATCATCATAGTACGTGAATTTGGAGACGCGTAAAACGGTGTGTGAGGGACTCATACAACACGTGGACTAGACCGTTATAAAAATATCATCCCCTCACATGAGGGAATATTACGTCATCATTGATTGCAAGTGGCACATTGGCTAAATCATCATTCACATACACCATGTATGCTTGGGGGGTACACTACACCCTCCAAGCCCTATATATATTGGTCATCTTTAACCTTATAAATAGATCGATAATTGTAACCTTAACTAAAACTTTGCTTGTACACACAGTAGAGAGAGAGTGAGCTTGTGTGCATTGTATCCAAGGCCATTAGTGCCCATATTTAGCGGATCACACACTCATAGTGGATGTAGGCCTAATTGGTTGAACCACTATACATCATTGTTTCTTCCTCTTATCCTTGTCTCCTTCTATACACTTATACACATATATAAATCTGTTGTTGCCATTGTTATCACTGTTTGAGCTCATCATCTCTTATTTGGTGGAGCTAAATCCTAGCATCATCAATGGTTATGGGCTATAATGGAGGTATAATTGGGAGTTCAACATATCGAATACTTTCTTAAATTCTCCGAGTAGTAGGAATTTACCTAACGTCGAATAGGGAATGGGTGAGAGGGGGATTATAGTGTGTTCTTAGTATCGATTAAATTGGGTGATTATACATATCATAGGTGCGATGGATGAGTAAGTTTCAAGTGAGGGATTGAATAATAAATGGATTGGGAAGGTATGCGAGAATCTATCGATTAGTATAATGAGACTTATATACATATTGTCGAATTTATTACTTTTATACATACGGACGTGAGATGGTGTGTGTGTATATATATATATGGTGTGAATGTATATACCTTGTGTGATGGTTTGTATATATGATGTGATTGAATGTGTATATATCTTGTGTGTATGTAATATATATTTTGTGCTTTATACCCCTCTAGTGCTGTAATGGGAATTGCGCGATGTGGGTGAAATCCCCTGGCTTGAGGAGCAGGGAGAGTATAATCCCCAGGTCATAGCGTCCAGTATTTTACCGTGTGTGAGGTAGGGTAAGACGTCTTGAGTGTGATTCGTCTTGCTCTCGGGTTCGAAACTATGGTCGCTTCCCATTCGTTGTGATTAGGTTTTTACCAAGTTGGTGTGGCAGTCCGACCGCTGGTAACCCCAGGAAATGTGAGAGATCCCTTGGAAGATGATAGCATTGTAGAGACTATTAAAGTACATATACTATGTGTGATATGTATGTGTACTTGTTAGATATTGATGAATCTTATATTTTACGTGCGAGAAATATTATACAAGATCTATAGATAGTGTGTAATATCCTAATGTTATAACTAGAGAAAGTATTAAAGATGTATATTATATTTTGTCTTTTATAGCATGAGAGTGGATGAGTATACTCTTATGCCTATAGACGGGAAGTAATTTGGGTGTGTACTTTGGATCGAGGGCCAAACGAATTCCCAAGACCGACAATGTTAGGTGGTAGTGTATCGGGGGTGTTCCTTGTTTGAATTTCGCTTTGCGAGACGTCCCATGCACGGCACTTAGCGTAATGTGGGCGTGCAGAGATGTTTGGTCCTTAGTTCTTATGTATAGGTGAAACAACGGAGGTATATTACTAGCATTAATGATGATGTGTGATATCTTATGCTAGTACTTAGTGAAAGTTAATAATTTATGAATTAATAGAAAATATAATTAAGTTATATTGATGTATAAGTTGGGCATAAACTTAGAAGACGATAGAAGAAGTAGAATGACGGTTACGTTAGAGATAGTGGACCACGCGAATGAGGTTTAGGCGTAAATTTAAGTGGATTTATCCTTAGATTGTGTTGGGTAGCTTAGTTGAGGTTCATATGAATACGTTAGGTGCGCGTTATAAATGAGGGGTGAAGTTGAATCCCAAGAGAGTGTGACACCACTATAGTTATGTTATCGCGCATTCATAATTCTTATGCATTTTAATTCACTTGCTAAAATTATTTTGAAACCTCGGGCTCTGCCCCGTTTATATCTTTTCTCTTGCTATACATATATTGTTATTTTAGGTGTCCCTCCGTAAGGACGCCAATGATGCCCATTCTATCCAGGTTTTTTGGAGTTGTAGCAGATGCAAAATGTTATAGGATTTTGTTGCAGTCGTTTCCTATTCTTGAAATCTAGATTATGATCCATTTTTCATATCGGTTATGTCTACTCAGGGGCTGTATATTTGTAGTTATTTTATGTTCTTATTTTGGATGTTGTACTGTCTGTGCCCCGACAGCATATTCAGGTATATCTTCTGCTATACTCGTGTAAACATTTTCATATTTTGTAGTCGTTATATATATTGGTTTGTAGCTCTTTGCATGTTGATTTGAATTTTTTTTGGTTGTCCATTTATTTTATTACTGCATCGTTAGTTAAATTTTAATTTGTACAACAGTGATATTGAGGATGATCCACTTCAGATTCCTGTTTTATCTTAGTATAGGACTGGCTACCCGTTATTAATTTAAGCGGGGTGTCACAAGTGGTATTAAGACTGTTATGTTCATATTTCATTTACGATCTTCTGCGATTCATAATTTCTTAAACTGTATGCTAATACAGTTTGTTCTCATTTAAGATGCCTCCTAGAAAAGACTGTCCTACTAAGGAAAATGTTGAGGCTGGGTCTGTAGCCGATGTCGCTAATATTGTGGCTCAGGCAGTCAATGCAACCATGACCACTGTTATATCTCATCGTCAGGAGCATCGTCCTCAGATGATGGGGAGTATTAGGTTTGAAGATTCGGGTTCGTCCAATAGGTTAGGAAAAAAGGATGCGGGTGGACCACAGTCGCCTCAGCAGCATAGTAGACGTCAGAGGAAACAAGATTCTCACCTAGAGAAGGCAGTTAAAAGACAGCATTCAGGAAACTATAGGCAGAACTTCCAAGGACAACAACAATACTAGAATGTTCTGTAGGACCTAGTAGGCCAGGGAAATAATGGGGGAGGCCAACAGGACCGAGGTCGTCGGGGCCACAGATCGGGAACATTTGTAGGACAATTTTTTTAGTGTTGGTCATAGGAAGAAAGATTTCCCACATTTGAACATGGCACATGCACGGGGGTTCAACAGGCTCAGCAAGTGCTTTTACCACCTCCTTCACCTGTTCTAGTTATCCCGTATTCACAGGAACTGATGTTATATGGGCGAGATTACCATATTCAAAATGTGATGTAATCGCAAGTGTCGTAACCTCCATTAGCTTATCCTGGTACGTTTCTTATCACTGGATTCATGGGTTGGTTATTATTTGTTTCACAAGTGTTTCATTTACTTATAGATGTTCGTTTCGCTTGTACGGCAGGATTATTTTTTTAGTCAGTTGAATTAAATGGGTGGTTGGTTGTATAACCATATTATATGTTGTATCATTGGGTAAAGGGGATCTTTGGAGTCGAGTGCCTGAGAGTCGATATGTATTCTAGATGTTTACGTTACTTGTGAGAGGTCCACTTTCGAGAGTGATGAGAGTATGGTGGATTTTTTTTACGTTTGGCAGGTTGTCGATGATATGAAATTTTGGAATAGATATTCACCAGTGAGTAGAGGGTCTTTTTTGACTTGGGAGCGTTGCATGTAAGATCGTTATCTCTAGAATTCACGAGTGGAAAGAATTTGTTGAGTGTTGGTCATTATAACCAAGATGTATATATATCATTACCTTGAGGAGCGTAAGTGTGGCTTTTAGATGGCATCTTTTGTGAGAATATATGGTTTTGAGATGCACTAATAGAGTTATGATTTTTTCGGAGTGCCACTGTTAAGCCGTGTTGAGTGGTAACAGTAAGACTATCATTTTGTTGTTTGGCTAAATGCGTGTTATTGTTATGACCTAATGGTGAATGGGTCTATCTTGTGGTGGTATTTCGAGATGATGTAATGGATTTTTAATGATGAGATTTAAATTTTTGGCGGGTTTAGTGTTGAGCGAAGAGTCTTAGATCGTGGTCACGTGCGTGTAGAGAACTTAACGTTGTCGCCTTGTGTCTTGGGCATATTATTTAAAGTGTGCGTGTCTGTATTCATAAAATTATTTTCTATACTATATATCTTAAGCCTATGGAGCCATATAAATTGTTTTAAAAATCTTTTTTTAAACTTTAGTCCGGGTCTGACCGATCTCCATCCCCGACAGAGCTTTACATTAGTGTATTGGGAGGGTTCCTTGTTTGGATTTCGCTTGCGAGACCTCCCCCACATGAAAGTAGCGAATGCGGGGAATTGAGAAAGGTTAGATCTTCGGACATTTTCAATTTTATATTATTTTTGGTATGATTTAATGGATTAATGGTTGGGAGTAGCGTATCCCTGTAACGTTTCGGACTGAGATTTGTTCTTGGGTTGGTGCCTTGGTGTTTTTAGGCATGTAATTGTAAGGGCGAGTGGAAGTTATGTTACAACTTAAGGATATTGGAGCTAGATAGTGATTGCGCAATTAAGCATAGATATAGGTGTATGGGCCCTCTGGTTAGAGATTGTTTTCAATGAATTCACTATTGGGGAGTTAAGAGATAAGAGTAGTTATCTTGTGTGTAAGATGTGAACTTTGAACTAAGATATTTATCCAAATTTCATGGACGAATTTTTTATAAGGAGGGGAGAATGTTATACTCCTTAAAATTTGAAGGTTGAGAATTTAATTATTTTGGGAGAAATAGAATTTAAAATTGGTAAAATTTAGATTTTTATTTTTTGGAGTTTCAAATGATGAATTGGAGTGCACTGTTGATCCGAAAAGGGCCGAGATAGTCAAAATGACTGTCCGAAAGTTGTATTTGTATTCCAGAGTATTTACTCAAATATGAGTAAACGAGTCATTTTAAGTGTGTATTTTATTTAAAGTTGGGATTTATGTATTTAAAGACTTAATGGGCTCGTGAGTAGCCAATCTCATTTGTAAGAAAGAGAAAACCCTAGAGAGAGAGAGGGTGGAAGAAGAGGAAGAGAAGAGAAAAGAGGAGAAAAGCTTGGGAGCTTTGGATTTTCAGTCAAAATCCGTGATTTCAAGGAGGATTCAACCTCTACAACTTTGAGGAAAGTGATTAAAATTGTTAAATAATTGTGTGTGTGAGTTATCTCATAATTTTGTTGGCGATTTCGTTGATTTTGAGCTTTTATGGTTAAACCCTAAAATTTGATGAGTAAATCTTGTATTTAGGGTTATATTTGTGTTTTAGGTGATGAAAATGGTGGGAATAATATTTGGGATGGATTTTGGTGTTATGATACAATTGGAGTAAAGTAAAATTGGGTTATTAAGATGTATAGTAGATTTTGCAAGATGTAGAAGGACAGTTTTGGGTACACATTTCGTGGGAATAAAATTCTGCAAAATCGGACCGATTCGGGTAGGAAAGACGGATCAGTTCATTTTTTAGGAAATTGAATCGGTCCGGTCATTAAAGATTTCTGTAAAAAATTTAGGAACGGGCCGGTTCGTTTTTGAGGACCTCCGGTCCGATCCGATTAGGGGTGGGTGCGGTCCGGTCCGGTCCGGTTTTTGGTCATTTTAGGTGTCGGATCGAATTATTCGGTCCTATATTTGAGAAGACCGTATTTGGACCGATTTAATCGGTTTAGCCTATTTATTCGATCTAGGCTATTTTCGGTCCAGTTCGATTAATAATTGGTCCACATTTACATTTATTTACTTTTTTTTCAATAAAAACTTGTTAATTTTTTTATGTTTGTATTATTTAAAGGTTGTTTTGGCACTGAAATAATGTTGTTTCGGCACTGAAATAATGTTGTTTTGCACCATTTAAGGTGCTGTTTTGCACCATCTAAGGGTGCTGTTTTGCCACTTCAAATGTTCTATTTTGCACCATCTCAGGTGCTGTTTTGCACCATTTAAGGTGCTGTTTTTTTCCTTCAAATGTGCTGTCCTGTTTTGTCCAATTTTAGTAGAATAAAACATGTTGTTTTGCACCTTTAAATGTGTTATTTTGCACCTCCAACATATACAATGATATGCAAACATTAAAATAGCTTCAAAAGTAATACATGTCCACCATAAGAAAATATTACATGTCCAAGCAAGCACCATAAGAAAATATTACATGTCCAACTAAGTCCAAACAAGTAACATAAGAAAATATTACATGTCCAACTACGCCCAAGCAAGCAACATAAGAAAATATTACATATCCACCGTAACCAAAAGTAAGGTAAAACAAAGTCCTCGAGTCTCCTCCAAAAGGCGCATCAATGCACCACAATAGTTAAAATTGAGGTCTTGAATCTTTCTCCCAATATTTCTAGAAAAAATACATAACAAAGATTATGTCAAATAAAAATTCAATAACAAAAGTTTAACATTTAAATTATGAAAAATATATATTAAATTTAACTATTACCCGCATCAAGTTTCTCCATTTCTTGAATTTCATCCATGGCATCTCGAATGCTGATAGGTTTCGTTGAAGATTTGAGCCAATTTTGTGCACAAACAAGTGCCTCCACCATTGTAGGAGCTAGAGAGCTACGAAAAGGATCAAGCACACGACCACCCGTACTAAAAGCGGATTCGGAGGCAACGGTAGACACGGGAATAGCTAATACATCTCGTGCCATACGAGATAGCACTTGATACTTGCCTTGATTATTTTTCCACCAACCAAGAACATTAAAGTTATCATTTTCCACTTCACAAGTTTCCAATAAATACTTTTCCACCTCCGATTTTGCACCTAAATTATCCTCCGACTCTAAATGCCATTTAAATTGAGATGTTAAAAATGCACGACCATCCTCATCCTCATCAACCCCAACTACATTAATTGGTGGATTCATATTGTGTGAAGATGCATTAGATGATTTATGACCATTATACCACTCAAATAAACGAATTAATGCATCTTTAACTCTTCTTGACAACTCCATTGATTTAACACAACCATACAACTCACTAAACCAAAATTCAACATACTTTAACTTGTAACGTGGGTCAAGAACAATGGCAATAAACAACAAGAAGTTAATTTTCTCTACATTCCAATACTTTTCAAATTTGGCAATCATTTTCCCTGCCATTGAAGATAAAAAATCATCACCATAATTTTTCAAATGCACCAAATTACTTTCAATAATCACAAGTTCAAGAAAAAAAGCATTGGATGTAACATATAAAGACCCCGAGAATTTTAGGGTAGCATTATAAAAGATTCGAAGAAACTTCACAAAACTCTTAGCTTTTTCCCAATCCTCCAATTTTGGAGGTCCTAAATTTCTTCCAAACACCGACCCTCTTCCCCTCTCATCACCATCACCATCATTTTCCTCCTCTAAACCAAAGTAGGACAAATAATCATTGTCATCTTGCTCCATCCTTTTAAATGCTTTCTCAAATTTAATGGTCGCCTCCAACATCATAAATGTGGAGTTCCATCTCGTTGGAACATCAAGACATAACAAACCATTTGATTCCGTCTTTTGCTTCTCACAACAATTTTTAAACTTTACTAACCTAGAAGGTGACGATTTCACATATTTTACCGCCCTACGCACTTTTGCAATTGATTCATTCAAATCCCTTAATCCATCTCTAACAATAAGATTGAGAATGTGTGCGCAACATCTTATGTGTAAATACTCATGGTCCAAAATGGTACCATTCCAATGTTTTGTCATTCTTTTCAAATAACTAATGGTACCGTTATTGGAACTAGCATTATCAACCGTGAGAGTGAAAATACTATCTATCCCCCAATCACACAAACAATCCTCAACAACTTGTCCTAATTCCTCACCCTTATGAGTTTTGACTTGACAAAAGTTCAAAATCTTTTTGTGTAGGTTCCATTCTTTATCAATATAATGTGCGGTGAGACACATGTAATTTACATTTTGAATGGAAGTCCATGTATCAGTGGTAAGGCAAATCTTTTGACCTTTTAAATCTTTTTTCAACCTTTTCTTTAAATCCACATATATGTTTAGGCAATCTCGTGCAATTGTTCGATGACTAGGAATATGCAATTTTGGTTGTGCGAGAGCCATAAACCTCCTAAACCCCTCATTCTCCACAAATTTATACAGTAGCTCGTCAATTATAAGAATTTCGGCTAGCCCTTGACGACAAGCTTCCGCATTAAAAGAGATAGTCAATAAATTTGAACTTGGCTCATTTCCGTTTGATTCTTTTTTCAACATAAATGACAACTTTTTTTGCCCATTTTCCTCTACTAATCTCTTATTAGCAAGTAACTCTCTACAAGAAGGAGTGTGTTGTTTCATATTTTTAGTCCCATTCTTTTTAGAGTCGCACGCATAAGAAATGCCACAATAATTACAAATAGCTCTAGGCTTTTTTACATCATTATTTTTATGGAAGTGATCCCATACCGTAGATGCATTTTTCCGTTTTTGCTGCACGGGATGAGTTCTTGGCGACGCTGGCGAACCATGTAAAGTAGCATTCGCCGGATCTTCACTCACTCCATCCATCTACACATGGAAACAAAATAACAGAAAATATTTTATGCACACTCAATTGCAAAATCCATAACATATAAAATCCACAAAATGTAAAATCCACAAACAGAAAATATTTAGAGTCACTCAACATATAAAATAGAAAATTTTGGGAAACTTTTTAGAGTCACTCAACACTGATCATCATCACAATAATATTGTAAAGTCAAGATTTGAAACACTTATTTTGAAATAACATTTTAATTTTGAAATCTGACCAAAAATATTTCAGATCTAGATGTTTTAAAAGATTTCAAATGTTTTATGATTAAAAACTTTAGATCTAAACTAAACATAATTTTGTACAAAATCAATTTTTAAACCTTACAAAGTTACAATTTACAAAGGTTATATGAACTAACTGTAATAAAAAACAGAGTTGCAAAAATAGAGGTACAAATGGGTTATGGGTTTGTCGTTACAATTTACAAACCTAAGTAAAATGTGGGATGCAACAAACCTAAGCAAACCCTTGAACTAAAAAGTCAAAAACTGAAGCAAACAAAAAACTGGTGTTGTGCATCATTAAGAACCAAAAAAATTGAAATCAGTTGGGTTTGTTGTTAAGAACCAAAAAATGGAAATCAAATCAGAATATTACCGTGGAGTTGTGCGTCGGATCGGCTACTGTGGAGGCGAGGTGCATCGGATCGGCTGCTGTGGAGGCGAGGTGCGTCGGATCAGCTGCTGTGGCCATTTATTTTGGGCTACCGTGGGCGTGGATATGGGATCGTGTGTTCATGGTGGTGGCTATGGTGATCGATCGGAGAGTTGGAGTGGAGAGAGAGAGTGAGGAAAAGTGAGGAGAGTTGTTTTGTTAGGGAAAGAGAGTGAGGAAAAGTGAGGAGAGTTGGAGCGGTCGTGCGTGCGTGAGTGATATATTGAAAGGTTCAAGTCAAGTTTAGGGTTTTGGTATTTAGTATATGATATATATATATATTTACATAGAATTAATATATATTATATAATATTAAATTAAACGGTTCGATCCGGTCTTAAGACCGAATTTATAATGGATATTTTAGACCGAATCGAATATTTCGGGTCTCTTAATTTAGGACCGAATTAGGACCGATTTATAAAAAATCCTACAAAAATGGGCTCGCTTCGGTCCGGTCCAATCGGGTCGGTCTTTTTTTTGTCCACCCCTAGATCCGGTCACTGTATTTTGCAAGCTTTTATTTTACCCCTCTCTAATTGGTTTTAGAACTTAGAGACCCTCTATTATAGTGTAGTTGTAAGGACATTTTTGTCCATTAGCAGTTTATATGTCGTACGCCGTTACACCGTTGAGAAAATTCAAGAATCATACACTCATCAACGGAATCCCAATATCAAAAGGGGAACAGACCGGACCGATCCGGCCCAGATAAAAGAACCGATCCGGTTCATCCGAACAGATCCGCCTAAAGAGACCGGTCCGATCCGCCTGCTGAGGAGAGGCCAGTGTACCCCGGATCCATAACGAACCGATGAAGCTAAAAAGCCGAACCGATCCGATGCCAACCGGATCGATCCGCCTTCAAAAAGGAACCGATCCGATGTCAATCGGACCGATCCGCCTCAGACCCGGACCGGTCCGCCGAGGATAACTTCAAACAGATCGTGTTCAGATCATGTTCCGAATTTTAGGGCTCAAGTTCTCCTATTTAATCCCACTACGGGAAGTGGTTTTTCTAAGACTTATTCACACGATTTCCAGAGTAAAGAAAGCCCTAAGTCTTCACCTATTGAGTACCAATACTCTAGGTTTATTTGATTCACACAAATTCCATACATTTGTGAATCACTTTGCAACCCAGGAACGCACTTTTGCTATTCAACCCTTTGTGGAGGAGACCGTTCTTCTTCTCCATTGCAGCCCTACTGGACAGGGATAGTTCCAGCCGTCGACTACAGAATCCGATACCTGAGGGTAATTCTTAGTCACTTGTATTTTCATTGTAATCCGATTGTAAGCCGTTTTCTTACAAATTATAGTGAAAATAAATGGTTTTGCCCCTGTGGGGGATTTTTCCTAAATTATGTGTGATTGAATAACTCTTGCATGATTTCATATTGTTTCAATCACACCTAGTTGCATGTTTAGGGTTTGTTTAGGTTAAAAGGCGTTTAATATATAATTTTGATCATTTGAACGCGAGCACACACGTTCTCAAATTGATAACACGCGTGTCGTTAAAAAGATTTTGAGATCTCTCCCAAAACGCTTTATTCCTAAAGTCACTTTTTTGAACTCTTTGGGAAATTTGAAATCACTTAAGTTGGAAGAACTTGTAGGAGATCTTCAAACCTATGAGATTGACATGTTTCCCAAAACCATTAAGGCTCAGGATAATGGGATTGCTTTAAAGACTCATTTTCAGAAAAAGAAAGAAAAAGTTTTTGAGTCCAAGTCTGAATGTGATTTTGACTTAGATGACTTCGCCCTGTTTGCAAAAAAATTCAAAAGAATTCTCAAATTCAAGAAAAGTGGAAATTTCAATGATAAAAGGAATGTTGAGAAAAATATTTTTGAAAAGGAAAATGAGAAAGATTTCAAAGACCCTCCTAAGATAGACAGTGAGAGATGTTTTGAATGCGATGGTAAGGGTCATAGAGCGTTTGAGTGTGCCACCCGTCTGAATAGAGAAAAGGGTAAAACTGTCCTGAATACTACCCTTTGTGACGACAGTGAGGTCGAGTCGGTGGACTCGGGAGATGAGTCACCGCATGAGCGTAACTTCACCGCATTCATGGCAAGTCATGTGAGTACCTCCAATGCTTCTCACGACGATGAGGATGCTACGTCACAAGGACACCTCGACAGTAAGAGCGATGAGAGTGAAGGGGAGGATGAGGCAAGTGAGAGCGAGTGTGATCTCCCACGCACTTACGCCGAGTTATATTCTGAGTTTTTTGAAACCAAGAAGCGTAATAATGCTTTAGTCCTTAGGATCACCGCTTTAGAGAAGGATTTAAGATTGTTTGGAGAGAGAGAGAGAGTTGTGGTGAGAATGAGAGAAATAAAAAACTTGAGAAGATAAGATGTTTTGAGTGCGATGGGACAAGGCACAAGAAATTTGAGTGTCCCACTAGACTTAAGAGAGAGGGCAAGAAAGTTGATATGCCCACTTCTCTAAGTGATAGTGAGGATGATAATGGTGATGATAGTTTGATCTAAAAAGCCTTTAGAAAGTTGTTTATCGAGACCATGGAAATAAAAAGGACTAATAGGATCCTAGGTCTTCGGATTGGTGTGTTGAAGGGAGAGAATGATGAGCTTAAAAGGGAAAAAGGTGACTTGACCAACACGGTGTCTAGTCTGACGACACGTGTATCCCATCTCGAGGATGACCTCAAACAAGCACGGGAGGTTCAAGTCACATTAGAGAATTCACCCGAGCCTATATCCACCATTGTAAGTGAGTCCCATGGGTGTCCGTCTAGGAATGTTCATCCCAAAATTGTTGATAAATTACTTCCTAGACCGGTTTATGTTTGCTCCCACTACAAGAAGCGAGGACATCTTAGGGAATTTTGTTCTAAGTTGGGTTTTGTGCCATATCATGACACTTCACACATTCATGCACATGCACCCACTCATGATACTTTGCCTGCTCATTTTGATAGAGAGTTTGCACATATTCGCGAGCAAGTGAAGTTTTTGATCAAGACTACACATGATCTAGTGGAGTTGGTTCAAAAGATGTCACCATCTTTAGAAAACTCCACCGTTACTCCCAGTTGAGATCTAGTCTTGATTGCTAGCATAGGTTGTTTATCATATTTTTTTTACCTATTGCTAGCATATATCATTAGTTAGTTTTTCATTTTTAAAAAAAAATACAAAAAGATTTTCCTTTAAGAAAAATTTTGAGAAAAGCACAAAAAGATTTTATTTTGATAAATTTTTTTGAAAAAGACCAAAAAGATTTTTCTGTTTTTGCTCCTTTTGTGGATGAGCATTTAAGATAGCCAAGTCACAACTTCATTCCATTTATCCATGTGACTGTTTGATAGAGATTTGAGAGGCTACATCATTTCATCCATGTGCTTTACATGTATGGAGTCTTTGAGATGTAATTCGTGATATCTTCCTACATGTTTGACTCCTATATCCTTTATTGCACACATGCACGGTTGTATTTGATTATTGCACTTGTCTATCTCATATTGGCTTGAGTGTTTCCATCTCAATTCTGTCTATACAATGTACAATATGCGATAAAACTTGACAAGATTGGAATGCATGTAAAAACCGTTTTGGTGAGACTGTGTTTTTTTTTTGTATAATGGGGAGGGGCTGTGAACGGTAATCATCTATCCTTTGCGCAAAAGCCACCGTTAAAAAGGACCTAAAAAATGGAGGAATTTTAATATCCGAGGTCCAAAGAGGTTAAAAGAGCCCGAAAAAAAAATTGAAGGCAATAAAAAGCAATTCATGCCAAATATGGGCCACTTAGGTTTCACCATCAATTCTCCAAAGTTTGAGAATTTAGAATGCCTCTATTCAAAATAATATCTGAGGGAGTTTGGTTGGAGAATTTAAACGGGTTTGCACTTCCTTGAAAGTCCTGAAAAAGCATAAATTCATTTTGGACGTTATTGGTGTGAAAATCATTTTGAGCTTTGATTTGTTGATTTGATTGAGTCAATATCTTATATTGTCATTCTTTTACACCAAAGGAAGCATTTGAGTTCATTCGCTAGGAATATCCAATATTCATCGTGCACATATGTCATGTTTGTATGCTTTGATTTTCCTATCGAATTTGATCACACCACTTCATTTTCGCTATCAATGACTTGGTTGCTTTGTGTTCATTCATGGTGTGATATTATCCGTGTGACACCCCGCACTTTCTTATTTGATTTATTTCTCTCATTTGTCTATTTGGGGACATCATAAAAAGGGGGAGAATGAATTATCTTATTATGGGGGAGATTTGAATGGTTGAGTTTGCTCATAAATTGGTATATATGTTTATCTCACTTCAAACTCGATATGTCACGTGGTATTTTTCTTTTTCTCATGTGTGTAGGTACTGCTTTGATGATCACTGAATTACACACCCTGATGAGAAAAGCGTTGAGATTCCTGTAGAATTGAAGAGCAAACGCTGTAGTCTTATTCAATTGTATCTTTCCAGTTTTGGGTTCATGGAAGGGTAGATTTGTATAGGCATTTTTTTGATAATTCGGATGTTTGTTTTTATGTATGTACTGGCATAGACATAGGGGGAGATTTGTAAGGACATTTTTGTCCATTAGCAGTTTATATGTCGTACGCCGTTACACCGTTGAGAAAATTCAAGAATCATACACTCATCAACGGAATCCGAATATCAAAAGGGGAACAGACCGGACCGATCTGGCCCAGATAAAAGAACCGATCCGGTTCATCCGGACAGATCCGCTTAAAGAGACCGGTCCGATCCGCCTGCTGAGGAGAGACCAGTGTACCCCGGATCCATAGCGAATCGATGAAGCTAAAAAGCCGAACCGATCCGATGCCAACCGGATCGATCCGCCTTCAAAAAGGAACCGATCCGATGTTAGCCGGACCGATCCGCCTCAGACCCGGACCGGTCCGCCGAGGATAACTTCAAACAGATCGTGTTCAGATCATGTTCCGAATTTTAGGGCTCAAGTTCTCCTATTTAATCCCACTACGGGAAGTGGTTTTTCTAAGACTTATTCACACGATTTCCAGAGTAAAGAAAGCCCTAAGTCTTCACCTATTGAGTACTAATACTCTAGGTTTATTTGATTCACACAAATTCCATACATTTGTGAATCACTTTGCAACCCAGGAACGCATTTTTGCTGTTCAACCCTTTGTGGAGGAGACCGTTCTTCTTCTCCATTGTAGCCCTACTGGACAGGTATAGTTCCAGCCGTCGACTACAGAATCCGATACCTGAGGGTAATTCTTAGTCACTTGTATTTTCATTGTAATCCGATTGTAAGCCGTTTTCTTACAAATTATAGTGAAAATAAATGGTTTTGCCCCTGTGGGGGATTTTTCCTAAATTATGTGTGATTGAATAACTCTTGCATGATTTCATATTGTTTCAATCACACCTAGTTGCATGTTTAGGGTTTGTTTGGGTTAAAAGGTGTTTAATATATAATTTTGATCATTTGAACGCGAGCACACACGTTCTCAGTAGTAATCATGTTTAGAAGATATTTTGAGGGTTCATAATTGAATATAAAGTAAAGGCCACTTTGGGGGCTATAATAGAGATATATATGAGCAAATTGTATTGTTTTCTTTTGGAAAATCCTCCAAGGAATGAGGATTCTTTTGAGGATGGTTACGGGCTATAATGAAGGTATAATTGGGAGTTCAACATACTGTATCCTTTCTTAAATTATCCGAGTAGTAGGAATTTACCAAACTTCGAATAGGGGTTGGGTGAGAGGGGGATTATAGTTCACTCTTAGTATCGATTAAATTGGGAGATTACACATATCATTGGTGTGATGCGTGAGTAAGTTTCAAGTGAGGAATTGAATAATAAAGGGATTGGAAAGGTATGCGAGAATGTATCAGTTAGTATAACAAGAGTTATATACATATAACAGGATTTATTACTTTTATACATACGAACGTGGGATGGTGTGTATATATATATATATATGTGGTGTGAACGTATATACCTTATGTGATGGTGTGTATATATGATGTGATCGAATGTGTATATATCTTGTGTGTATGTTATATACATTATGTGCTTCATACCCCTCTAGTGCTATCATGGGAAGTTGCGCTATGTTGTCATTGGAAGTTGCGTTGTGTGGGTGAATCCCCCTAGCTTGAAGAGCAGGGAGAGTATAATCCCCAGGTTATAGCGTCCAGATATTACCTTGCGTGAGGTAGGGGTTAGACGTCTTGGGTATGATTCGTCTTACTCTCAAGTTAGGAACTATAAATGAGGGGTGAGGTTAAATCCCAAGAGAGTGAGACACCACTATAATTATGTTATCGTTCATTCATAATTATTATGCAATTTAATTCACTTGCTAAAATTATTTTGAAACCTCGGGCTCTAACCCGTTTATATCTTTTCTCTTGATATACATATATTTTTATTTTAGGTGTGTCTCCGCAAGAACGCCAATGATGATTATTCTATCCGGGATTTTTGAAGCTGTAGCAGGTGCGAAATGTTACAGGATTTTGTTGTAGTCGTTTCCTATTCTTGTAAATATTGATTATGATCCATTTTTCATATCGATTATGTGTACTCAGGGGTTGTATATTTGTAGCTCTTTTATGTTCTTATTTTGGATGTTGTATTATCTGTGACCCGACAACATATTCGGGTATATATTTTGTTGTACTCGTATAAACATTGTCATGTTTTGTAGTCGTTATATATATTGGTTTGTAGCTCTTTGCATGTTGATTTGAATTTTTTTCTTGGCATCCGTTTATTTTATTACTGGGTGGTTAGTTAAATTTTAGTCTGTACGACAGTGATGCTGAGGATGATCCACTTGATATTCCTGTTTTATCTTAGTATAGGGCTGGCCACCCGTTATTAATTTAAGCTAGGTGTCACAGATCTTTCCCCCGGATGAACCATATAGCCAAGAGAAACCATGAACCAAAATAGAATAACTTGCCCCACCTATGAGTAAATATTTCATAGTAGCCTCATTAGACCGTTCATCTTTCTTGGTATATCCAGATAATAGGCAGGAGCATAAACTGAAATATTCTGGAGCTATAAAGATAGTTATTAAATCGTTAGCACCGCATAAAAACATTCCTCTTAGAGTAGCTGTTAATACGAATAAGAAAAATGTTGTTATAGCCACTTTTGTACATTTAATGTACTCTACGTATAGAGGAATACATAGAGTTGAACATAGTAAAAAAAGAAATTGAAAGATTTCGTTGAAATTGTTCGTTTGGAAATTTCCCGAAAAGCTAATCGTAGTTTCTTCTCTCCATCGGAACAAGAGGGTCGTTATGCTCATTAATAAACTTGTTGAATAGATGAAATATAACCAAGGTATATCTTTGACTATTAAAGCTATTGTTAATTTTTGACTATTAAAGCATGATCCCAATAATACTTATAAGAATCAGGCAAATTCAACACTGAAGCCTTATTGGCTTGTCTGATTTTCAAATAATAAGTGTTCTCCTCTGCAATAGACCATTTATAACACAACATAATCTCTGGAGCGTCAATACGGGTTTTATAGATTTCATTCAGTTTGTTCACACCATTGACAACTCTCTAGGTGTTGGGGGCTACACTCACTGGAACAATGTCAAAATATTAGGAGAAATGAAGAAGACAAGGGTTTGGTGGAATGGTAGAACTGCACTCAGCTATAAACAAAGTTGGGATCCAATGACCCTTAGCTAAAGAGTAAACATCTATAGGGTTAGGAGGTATTTCTAAATAAACCCCAAAAGGAATTTTCTATTATTCCCTAAATTCTTCTACAGAATCAACATCAACTATGTGAACCATGGCTTAGAAAGAATGAAATGAAGAAAAACAAAGACAAAAAAATATTTTTTATAGAAGATTAAGGATTCAGCAAGAACTATCAAAAGGAAATATGAACGATGGCGAACGATCGCGTAATATGCTAAAAAAATAACTGTTACAGTTCGAAGATTTGGGGTAAGGCAAAGTTAGGAAAATCCTCCCGCCTTTTTATAGTTTATCTCGAAAACACCGAATGTAGTGATTAAATGTACCAACGATTAGGGGTGGCAATTCGGGTTAGTCGGGTCATTTTCGGATCGCGTTGATTTTAATTTGAATACAAGTTTTGGACACTCTTAAATCTATACAAGCTAATCGTGTCATGTTCGGATCATTTCGGTTTATTACCATAAACGGGTTATCATATAAAAAATTGCCAGCTCTACCAACGATTGACATTCTGACGGCTTTGCAATGCAGAAGGTGAAAAATAGCCATTTACCCTTTAACAGTTCGCTAAAATTCAAATTATTTGCAAAAATGCCATTTTTCAAACAGTGCTAGTAAATTTTACAAGTATGGGAGGTCGATTGTCGACCAAGCGTCATGAAAATACTTCGAGCTACTTCCAGAATTGAATCCTCCATACTTTCGCGTAAGCATAAAGCATGGAACATTGGAGACTTCTGTTGATGCAAAAAATTATCCACCTATATCGACCGATTAGAAGTGAACACGCGTCCTCACACGTAGCCAAAATCCTAGCCAGCAGATAGTAACTATGCCGACCAATACAAGGAATGCCAACTAACCCAAGGAGGGCCGACCAACAAGACCAATGAAGAGTCATCACACCAAGGGTCATACTACACGTGGTTTATACAATCAATCATCCTATTCATTATGTAAGGATGTAAATGCTTAAATGTATGAAATCATTCCATCCCTTGACATTCCACCCCTTGACTTTCGGGTCATTATAATTATATTGTATCCCTTTCATCAAGGGAAAGAGAGAACGAATTTTAGGCTATTCTTATTAACAAAAGTACCTAGCTTTTTGTAACCTCTGGAATCAATACGATAATAGTGGACGTATGCTTTCTAACATAATTGAACCACTTAAAAAAATCTCTCTCTCTTTTCATTTACTATTGCAATTATATATTTTATCTGTGATTATAAAATTAGATCAACTCTAGTTTTTTACATCAACAGTATAATTTACCGTGTTCACGAAAAATGAAATAATTTTATATCTGGGAGATTTTCACATACAATAATATTTACTGTGTTAGTATTACACAAACAATAAATTTACTGTGTTTATCACAAATGAAATAGTTTTATATTTAAGATATTTACACTGTAGAAGGGGCTTGAAGGTAATCCTGAGATTAGGGATAATTCCCTAATTGGCAATAGTGTTTGAGATTAAGTAACCGAGGCAACTCAAGCATGACAACTCAGCGAGGCAGCTTGGCGTGGCAACTCATACTTTAGCTTGTTGTATTAGTCATATTGTATTTCTGTTTATGTTGATTGTAAGCTATAACGATTATAATGTTGTAACGAGATTAATAACGAGTTTTAGTGTGAGGTCAAACGGTACTCGCGAGAGACCAGGCTTGGCAGGGCCTGGGAGAGCTTTCATGCTCTATCGAATAACCTCACCGTGGGAACTTTAGAGGGACCTGATTTGGAGGATTGAGAAGTGAGGCACCGTCGGGGCTTGTCCTAACCATATTAGATACACATGGTAAAAACACCGAAGAACCATGACCGTGGAACCTCGGACGGAGTAGCTTGGAGTTTCATCGGGCGTTGAGTTGAGAACCAAACATTCCTTTACTTAATGTCACATCTATTGTATGTGATGTCACTAGCCAGCTAAACAATGTCAGACATGCACTTGAGTAAACCACCATGGTATTTGGGTCTGTCAGGAAGTTGGTGAGCCACCTCTGCGACAACAGCCCCCTGACACACAGTAGTTAGGCAAAAGGCATGTCTTGGCATTTAATGTTTATGATGTGGAGACAACTAGTGCATCAGGCATTTAATGTTGTGACACAAAGTATGAGGGACGTTTTTCATAGTCTTTAATGATTGAGTTGCCTTGGGGATGGTGTGGGGGGCTATTTAAGGACCCCAACCAACTCTCAGTAGATGATGATCTTTTGAGAATTCATAAGTTATTGCTGGAGACAATATACATCAGAGAGAGTTATTACAAATCAGAGGGTTTACTGACTCACCATTGTTATTCATTACAAAGCTTTTACTATTTGACAGAGATTCTTGAGGGTGTTTGGTGTGTTTCTACTTGCCTACCAAGGTGTATCTAGGGTGCTTACTTCTCTCTCCTTCTGGCTAAGCACTTCTAAGTTTCATTACAACTTTCTGAGTTATATACGAGAGATTTGTGAGTTTAAACTGAGTCTTATCTTCATTAAGTTTGTGTCTGCATGCCCTATCATTAATCCAAAGCTTTGGCCAATTAGTTTATCATTACCATACTCAAACAGGGGTTACGCCTCCATCGATAATCTAAAGTACCCTCTTACATTTGACGACCATGAAAATATTACACATATAGAGTAATATTTACTATCTGTCTAAAAAAATGTAAAAAACAAGAGAATACTGGGTAAATGGATGTTTGTGCCCACTGGAGGTCCGACAGTAGGGTGGGTGGGAGTGAGAATGGGGGTGGGGTGCCACTAGTGCGGACCTTTAAAAATAAGAGAATATTAAGTAAATGGGTGTTTGTGAGACTAAATGGGTCAAACTAAAAATATGTGTCTTTTTTGTAGAATATATATTTATGCTTAAGACTATACATTGATTGACCCATTCATTTAAAAAATTTGTTTGTATTCTTATTTAGTCCTAATAACTAATGTGACAATCCAGTTAATAGTTATTATTATATATAAATTATATTTTGAGAGTTTTTTTCTAATCAAGTCCTATTGACTAGTAACCATTAATTAAATCATATTTTAAAATTTATGGATTTTTTATTTACTAATATACCTCTCTCTCTATATTCCATCCAAATTTAAAAATAGTAGTTATTTTTTTTCCAAACTTTAAATAACTATAACTTTTGATATACAATTTCAAAATTTACGAAATTTATATTTTTGAAAGCTACTAATCGAGCCTTATAAAACAATACCCATATTCGATGAAAAATATTTAAAAAATAAATATAATGTGCTTTCTTCATTTTTAAGGCAAATAATAAATATTACTGTTTGTGTAATATTTGCACAGTCAGTGGTTACTATATGTGAAAATATCCCATATATAAAACTGTTTTATTTTTCGATGATCACAGTTTATTTTATTGTGTGTAAATGTTATTATCTGTGAAAATGTATTAGATATAAAACTGTTTCAGTTTCCGGTGAACACAGTATATTGTACTGTTTGTGCAAATTTTTTTCTTTGAAATATTATGGGATTCATGGATTTTGTTCGATAGATCTCGGTGAAGAGATGTCATAATTAGTAATTTTACGAAAAATGAATTTATAAACCAAAAGTTATGATCATTGAAGATTAAAAATAGAAAAAAAAATCATTTGATTAAGTTATGATTTGTAAATCAAAAGTTGCGATATCTAATATTATAATATAAAAACGGTGTCCCTTAATGTGGTTATGCCAAGTGCCTCAAATGTAAGAGAGATTTTAAAAGGACAACATCCACGAAAGAGATATTTGTATAACTTTTTCACTTTTAATTTACAAATGAGTAATTGGTAAGTCAAGCCTCTCTGAATTCCTAATCATAAAAAAATGAAATGACTCTCTAAAAGTTGGTATCCTTTCTATTAATAAATTAATTAATTGATGAGCATTGAATGGGTAGAGCGAAGAATGGCGAAGGCTTAAAGGATGAACCCTCACATTACTACAATGTCTTCGCTCATATGTATCCATTCAATTGCTTAATAGATTCCCATAAAATTATCTCACACCCATTTTTCATCAAACAAGAACAATTTCGTAAATAACAATCAAAGGTATTTTACCATTTTTGCATTTTTTTAGTTTGTTTATTATAACCATTTCAGTTTTATGACTTTTGAGTTACTTTTTGATGGATTACACCTTTTAAAACCATGGTAGAGGGTTTGACGACATGAAACCCTTTTAGATCGGGCAGTTTCAGAAGCTCGCAAACCAACACCCATAGTTTCTCAACACTGATATATTTTTAGTTTTAGGTGTAGAATTAGTTTTTTCATTCCATTTTTTTTCTTCTAATTTCTTTTAAAATTTGATTTGTTTTTGTATTATTTATTTAAAAATCAGACCCATAAAAAAAAAAGGAATACTTATTTGAAACTATTATAATTTTTTTTTCATAAAATGTGAATATAATTACCAAAAAACATAAGCTGATGAGAATATATATATATAAAGAGTCCAAACAAAAGTCCAAGGCTTAAAAAGGAAATGCACAATTTGCAACAACGGCGCCGCTCACAGGGCTTAAAACTCAAATCGGCCGTCCCAAAGAAACAACAACATTAGAGTAGCCAAATAAATCGTCCTCTTCTTTCTCCTCTCCTCCGCTAGCCTCCGCCTGGTCCTTCTCTTCTACTGTGTGCAGCAGCAGCTTGGTCCTATAGCCTCAACTCTCTCTCCAGTTCTGATCCACTCCGGTATGTTTTTTTATATATCATTCATCATATGTTAAATGAAAATGAATGTATATGAACGCAATGATTCAAGTGCACGCAAAAGTATTTATCATATTTAGGTGATTGGAGAGGCATATTCATTATCCATCTAAATGCCTGTGCCAACTAGGATAGAAATCTTTTTTGTAAAACCGAAAGTCGTTTATGATTTGTGCCACATAGTAATCGGAAGCCTCCAACCAACGCTAAAGTAACACGTCCTCCTTAGTAATGAAACTCTTCTTTCTGTGCCTAACACTTATGGAAGTTTGGGCTTTATTTTATTGTGGCGAGGTGGGAAAGAAACACAAATATTGAGTTGGTTGAGATATTGACTATATTTGAATGTGGTAATTATTTATTTATTATTATAGAGTATATATATAGTTATAAAGAAACTAGCAGTTTGAAAGGAGCCATTGAGAATAGCTAGCATCCGGGCGACAAGGCCTTTGAGGCCTTTGAAGCTCAAAGCCTTAAGCGACGTAGTTTTTGACACCCGAGGTCCTTGTTTACAACAACGGCTAGTTTCCAGGCAATTGCAAAAATGGGTCAAAGCCAAATGTGGCCCATTTAGGGTTGGAGTCAGTCTTATACTTCCTCAAATGCAAAAGATGAGACATTTGCATGGGAGAAGATTACATGGTGTCAAAAGATAAACAAATTATAGGTTTGAACTAGTTTTCATGGATAGTCATGGACCGCCCTTCATTTAATATCATGGACCAAACCTTTCCTGTTGGTTGTATTTATTTTGGGACCGTGAGGAAAGGTCGGTTAATTGATAAGTGGTCTTGTTCGGCCAAGCGTTTGTTGGTGTGTGTTGTTTTGTTTTGTACATCCATGGAGTGATGCAAACCATAGGGGAAGGGGTGCGTCAAAGAATGATTCTAATAGTAGCTTTTAATGATATTTATTTATTAATAGTACTTAGCTTTATTTAACTACTAAGGTCATACCTAATGTACAAGGCTCCCGCATAACTGCAGGTATGAGAGATGTAGATGTCGGTTGGCCTTCTCCTCATATATGGAGAGACTGCATTATTTAACAAAAATAACAAAACATTCGGTAAAAACAGTAGCTTTTAGGGATAGCTTGGTACATTTTTCTTATGGTAGTTTGGGTAAATTCGTATTGAAGCGAGATCATTGTTGTGTAATTAATCGATATGGGTTTCTTGTCAAAGGACGTTTCCTCATGTTGAACAATGCCGGTGTGTATGATGAAATCGCCAATGGTTATTGGAGTGACTAAAAGATATTGAGAAGGCAGAAAAGTTGACTTGCGAAATTTTTTACTGGTATATCTAGGCATTTGAATACAAAAGTACGAAGAGTGCTGTAAGAAGGTAGTTGATTTCGAAGATGAAGTCACTTTTGAAGTCGGAATACGAAGTAATGAAGCGCGATTGTGACAATTGCTTGGACAAACGTCGCGTTGCCGAGTTGGAATCTGCGTCTGCTGTACCACACTGTCCCGCATCATTTCAACGGGTCTCAATTAGGACTCCCTTCTTGTCCTTGTTCATTTGGACATAAAAGGAAGGAGTCATGCTCCATTAAGGAAGAGTGGTGGTATGGAGATAAGGTATTCCGAGGATGACGATTGGGAAGAAGACACAATTTTGCCTCTTCAAAATGGTTGATTCTGTCATCATGGCCCTTTGATGAATTTTTTGCCCATGTCAACATTAGTTTGTGCGATAAAATCGCAACGCAAATCGTTGTCGTCGGTCTTTCTCAGCCTTCTCCCTTTTCAATGTCCTGCTGTTGACGGCTGCAACAGTGCTGGCGATGACATCTTTATTCAACATCCCATATCGCACTGCGTCGGCAGTCGCAGAGGACAACTCGAATAAAGTCGTTGAAGGTGTGCTATTAACGACGATATAGGTGGGTATTAAGTGGTTTAAGCGAGTCGAGGTGTACTTTCGATGCCTTCACTGGATCCAATATGGGGGCTTCCCATCATCCCAATTCAATTTGGTGTTGACTCTTATCAGGTTGAGGGGTTGGAATCTCTTTCCTGAAGCTCTGCAAGAAGTATCATAGTCCCCTAATTCAGCTGATGAGTCCTTTTTCAGGGATTGGAACCAAAAAACAGAAGGCAAAAGGATGTCGCCGAGGTGGATTGTCCTTGAGGAGGGACTCAAGGCTAAGGGGGGCGAACTACACTTGGGCGAAGTCAGTCATTCGAAGCCAAGGGATAAGGTGGAAGTTGTGTGTGAGATCTTAGTGCACCTCCACTCAGCGATGGGGTGGTTATACATAAGCTGATCCAAAGGACTGCAGGGCAAAAGAAGGATGGGTGGCTTATTTGGCTATGAGCATTCAACTAAAGTGACTTTTGGGTTCAATGAAGTTTGGCACCAACCCACACGGGTCAATTAAATTTGGAGTCCAAACTGTGGATTTTATTGTATTGGGCAGTTTTGAGGTCTTTCCCCAAAGATCTACTTATTGGTGAGGAATTTAATTTTTGCCGCCTAGAATCTTTATGGAAATCAATTTAGTCCAAAATTAGAAGGCCCCATTTTTTTGTTGGCTGCTAAGGGTACCACAAAATTACTCTCTAACTCTTCATTGTGTTTAAAAATGATTGTACATTTTGACTAAATTATAGTGCATGTAGTAATGGGGAGTACTCTCTAACTCTTCATTGTGTTTAAAAATGATTGTACATTTTGACTAAATTATAGTGCATGTAGTAATGGGGAGTAACTTTGATGGCCCAATTTTCCCATAAAGCTTGTGGTTGAGCTTTGTCTATCGAGGGGAGGCGCATGCAAGAAGGATTCTAATTGAATTCATTTAATTAATAGTTTTTTTTGCAAGAATCATATAATATTCAGTAGTAAATAGGAATATTCTAGAGTAGTTTTTAGGGTTAGTTTAGTACTTATATTTTTGGGTGTTTTTATTTCAACTCCAATTTTCTTTCTACACACCTATTTTTACACGTGCACGGTGTCAACTATTAAGACACCCCACCTGTATGGGGTGTATACGTTGTTTTAAACTTTAAATACAGGGTCTATGTTTTTTCACGTTTTTTTTAACTGGCTATTATCTCTGAAGTCTCAAAGGTCTTATTAGGATGAAATCAACCTGGATTTATTTCCATAAATCTTTATAAAGCTTTTGGCCTTAAAAGTTATAGTTCTCTGCAAGATTCTTAGGCAATGGTTTAACATTGCTATCTCTTCAATCCACAAGATCAAATGTTTACAACACCATGAAATACTTTAGGCGGTCAATCTCTTGTTTCAATTTTTAAAATCCCAGTGGAAAGGATTAAGCTCATGCTCGATCACATTAGCAACGTTAGTGCTGAAGCATGTCGGGCCATATGACTTTGGACATCAGTAATATTTGATTCTATCAATGATCGTGGGGGAATCGCATTCAATTTTTAAATCGATGATTGTTTAAGTATTTGTTACAATACAACTTTGATTGTGTTTTGTTTGTTTTCTCTAAACCTAATCGACGTTGAATCTTCATTCAAAATCGAATGTAAACACTAATCGGGGTGACTTAAGTGGAATAGGTTGTCTTTTACATTTAGAATGTTGAAAAACTTGCTAAATTGGGGTGTCTAAAAAGTAATATTGGGTTAGAATTAGAATAAAGACACCCTTATTTTATTATGGCAACTTGTACATTAGCTTCCCTGAGCCCTATAAGTATATTGTATTATCTTCTTTTGTACGTAACTCGACATATTGAATGAGAATGTGAGTAGAAATCCTAATGTCTAGTTGTTGTTGTGTATGCTTCCACAAGTTCATATCATGGAGAGATGAAGGAGATAGAAATGTACAATTAAGACATTACACACAAAAATCATAAGTATGCAAAGATGAAAACAGGTAGACACATACATACTCACAATTGGCATATTCAGATGAAGACATAAATGCATATTCACATATTTAAAGGAGGGCACAAATGCACATTCTCATATTTAGATTTGGAACCAAAGGTAGATTCATATATTGAGATCAGACCACAAGCATCAAACAACAAATCCTGGTTGGTTTTCTTACAATTCTATTTGGGTACTTAGACTCTAATTTGTTAATCACTTAAATCACAGGATAGTTAAGGGGTCCAATAGGTCTAGTTGAACCATCCTGTTTGTGTAAAGTTTCGAGGGTATTGGTTTGAAGGATGGGGAGCTGAGTTAACAAATCTAACCACCCCAAAGAGAGGAACAACACTAGAGAATAATGAGACTGCTCTTGATACCCACAACCAATAACCCCTTTAAATAGCATTTCATCCCTAGCTAGCATCCCCCAAACTTCATCATGACCAACCTTTAATTGACGGGACACGTTTGCAAGGATGCCTCTCCTTTATGTCACACACTCCCTCATCAATACCAATTTGAACCCCATCTGATAATTATATTAACCCACAATTGATGCACCTCCTATTAAACTTTAAGGACTCAAATCACCCATAACCCCACTATATTAATCACCCTTTGCTTTGTTAATACATATTAGGAACATTTGAGAGAAACTCCACTAAATCACTATTTAATCTCCCAATAATATTTTCTATCTAAATTTACTCACCTTCATAACTCACCGCCACTTCCCCACCTGGATCTATCACTGCACTAGTGAGCATATCCCTTATTGTTTTCTTCCGTATTCTTATCTCTCTCTCTGATAAGGTTTGCTATCTCATATCCATAACTCTTTAGGCTCTCTTATTGCGCGACAATATAACCAAAATGGGTATGTCTCGGCTGTTTTGGACCCACCTGTTACATACTCAAGACTCATTACCCTATACCTGAAATTGGACACACTCGTTCTTCGACTTCGAGGCAAGTTTTTAAGGGCTTTGAATCTTCGATTTTGGCTGTCCATGGAGAAGAAGAAGAAGCAATATTTCTAGCGGGATAAGAAGAGATCTGGAGCGGCAAAGCCTTCTTCCATGGAGATAAAAGGTCTCTGTGTGTGTGACAGAGAGAGAGGACGAGATTAGGAAAAAGAAGTGTTTGGAGAAATTAGGTTTTGGTCAGGTCTCTTTTTGTTTTTATCTTGCTAAACCACTGGCCGAACCGAAAATAGTTGGCTTTTCAACTAATACATTGTCGGCCTAACCATGGTATTAAAATACCGCCAGTTTTGATCCAGTTTGGTTTCTCGGTCCATCGGTTATTTGAACTCCCCTAGTTTGTACACATGGACAATCTAGTATGGTGCCCTGCCTTGCTAAAATTTTGGAGATTTTTTTTCAAGTCTTAAGTGCTAATAATTTATTTAAAAACAATACGAGGACCTACAGTCTGAAGCATCTGCATTTTTCTGGTTCTGCAGCTTGTCTTTGTGTAGTTCTTTTGAGTTTCGAGATTAGGCAAGCAGGACCTAATTGCATGGTATCAAATGGTCTCTATAATTAGGTCGTAAATTGAAAGTGATTTCATTAGACACAGTATATTAATTGAGTCATGTGGATTGCCTATGTTGTTTAGAATTTTTTGGTGGTAAGCACGATCTAGAAAATATTCTTACTATTGGTTATAATAATGCGAGCATATAAATTTTGTGGGTAGATATATGAGGGGTGATCAATTCTCACCTACAGTACTGTATGTCCTTTGTTGTTTATCTGGCATTAGCATGCCAAAATTATCCTGCTCTTGAAATAGACCAGGGGTCCAGGAGGAAAGGGATTTTTAATTAAAAGCATATATGCTCATTCATTGGGTATGAATCATTTTTTGCATATTCTTTAGTAGGATTCATATGTATCTACTATAGCCTTTTTGCCCTTACCTCTGCATGCGAATCAACCTAATTGTACCCTTTGCAATATCTGTTGCATATAGGGGCGAGTCTAATTTTTGAACTTCTAGGGGGCAAGTTTAATTATGCAATTATTTTAAATGTTTGCAAAGGGATTTATTTATTTTCTTCGTTAAGTTCTATTTAATCGACCATCCATAACACGCACACACTTAAGTATATCTTTGCCAACCCTTACCTGCTTAGTCTGAATAGTTAAGACCTTTCAACCAGAGTAAATTTGAAATACAGAAGACCCCCTGGGGTTTAAATCAGCAGTACAACTAGTTATAAAAAATAAATCTAGATAGAAAGTTGTGCAATGCTGAGTACTTTCCCATATTAAATATGTTGATGATGCAAGTATCATATAATTGAATCCCAGGTGATAGCAAAGTCATTGGATCTATTGAGAAAGTTAGATAAAGAGGAAGTGACTGAGGATGTTGAAATAGAAGAGAATATTCCTACCAAAGTGACTTACAATATTGTTTTTGTAACTGCTGAAGCATCGCCATATTCAAAGACATGAGGTTTGGGAGATGTTTGTAGTTCTCTCCCTATAGCACTAGCTGCCCGTGGAGATCGTGTCATGGTTGTCTCTCCTAGATATATGCATGGTGGTCCTTCTGATAAAAAATTTGCCGGTGCAACTGACGTTGACTGCCGAATGATGGTCTATTGCTCTGGAGGGGTGCAGGACGTTGCTTTCTTTCACGAGTATAGGGCAGGTGTTGATTGGGTAAGAAAATAGATTGGAGTAAATTACATATATTCCCCCCTAAAGTAATAGTGAATCTCGATTTACCCCCTAATCTATCTTTTGTTTCGATTCACCCCCTAAAGTATACAACCATTTTGAAATACCCATTTCGTCAGCTGCCATTTGAAATTTTAACTTCTTTGATTCTCTCTCTCTTTCTCTTTATATATATGAGACTGTGATAAATTTTTACATAACACACGAGCACAAACATATATATCTAGTGAACATATATAAATAGGCTGTATATATACTGTATACATATATACTATATATGTATTACTTATTATATATGCTGTATACATATATACTACATACGTATTACTTATTATATATATGTCTTATAAATACAAACCAAAATATGAGAATTTTCCGTCATGCTTTCAAACATAAAATGACGGAATGGGTATTTCAAAACGGTTGTGTACTTCAGGGGTGAGTCGAGACAAAATAGACTAGGGGGTAAATCGAGATCTAGCATTATTGTATGGGGCATATACCTAATTTAATGGGTCAACTTATATATTCCTCCCTTATCATTTCATTTCACAACTTCTTTATATTTAATGGGTCATTATGTTAATTTAATTCAAGTATGTAGCTCATGAAAAAGTTTTGGCTTCTCCCCCTTTCAGGTTTTTGTGGACCACCCTTCATACCACCGTCCTGGAGATCCGTATGGTGATACTTTTGGTGATAATCAGGTACTATTTGTAATATTTATTCTCTTATTGTGTCAAACTTGACGAAACAATAGGCTATAATTTATATTGACAATGACAGCTTTCTTTTCTCAGTTACCCACCTTTTGGGTATTGCAGTTTCCGTTCACTTTACTTTGTCACGCAGCTTGCGAAGCTCCCTTAGTGCTTCCGCTGGGAGGGTTTACGTATGGAGAGAAATGTGTGTCCCTTGCTAACGACTGGCATGCAGGCTTGGTCCCAGTGTACGTGATTAACTTGCTTCGAACTATTGTTGTTATTGTATATATTTCTTCATTCTATGTTTCCACTGTACATGTTAGCCCTCTACCTCCCAATCCATGTGTTGTAAGGGTGGTTGATTCTTAGGATCTTCAATATGCATGGCGTAATGCTTTGACATTAATTTTAGTTGTGCTCACATGGCGCTTGTACACACTTAGACACGTGTGCTCAAACAGACATGTGCATAAGAGGATCTATTGCTCAACTTGAATTTTGAAAATTTACAAAGATAGTAGTAAAACATATTGATGATATAACCAGGCGCATAACGGTCATTGTTCTAATGAGTGGAATTTACTTTAAAAAAATTTAAGGGACCATTTTTAAATAGTATATACAATACTCAATTCTTGGGAGGCAAATTTGTATTACTATTATTTTTTCCCCTCAAAATGCAACTAACATGTGCATTTTTTTTTTGTTTTCAAAAGAAGTTAAAGGGGCCATACTTAACTAATAAATGCATTTTTTCAAACTTTGGGAGGAAACCTTAGCTAATATATGCAATTTCTTTTAGTATTATGTTTTAATTTTGAGATCAATATTAGTCTTAATAATTAAAAAAAAAATTAAGGGCCTAAATTGCTCCCTTTTACTAACACATGACCCCACCCCCGTCGATAGATATGTAATCCACTTCTTCACATCCACTCGGAAATATGTGAAGCTATTGCAACATAATCTGACAAAAGTACTATGATATACTTCCTCCGTCCCAAATTAACAGTCGCCATTTGAAAGTCAAACAATATAAGAAAAGTTTTTACTTTCCAAATTATCCTCCTAGGAATGATGAATACCTTTGCATTAAAAGACATGCAGTTGGATTAATGTTCTCTGATGGTTATTGTTTGCATGGGTCTTTATAAACTCACTAGTTTCATACACTATTTTTAGAAACACGACTATTAATTTGGGACGGACTAAAAAGGGAAGCACGACTGCTAATTTGGGATGGAGGGAGAATTATTCTTGCTTTAACTTAATATCATTATTTTCAACACTCCACTTTACCCATTAGTGTGCACGAAGAAATAACAATTTTTTGGGCATTCCTATTACCTTCATAATCCGGTAGGTAGTTGTTAGTAATCTATAAGAGGAACTATACAAAAACACATTATTAGCTTGCGGCTATTAAACCATGTACTCCTGGGTCTGTTAGACAATTCCTTGATGGGGGATTATTTATATTTTTAGAAGTTCTTAACAGTTTCCATAATGCATTTCTTTTACTTGCGAAGTATGGATCTTGCCTTGTTTTGTATTTCAGAGTTTTGGCAGCAAAGTATCGCCCCTATAGAGTTTATAAGGATGCTCGAAGTATCCTTGTAATACATAATCTGGCACATCAGGTAGACATCGTTTGTGTAAATGATTATGTACCTTTTATAATGTCATTCAGTTCCTATGGTTTATACACTCAATAATAGCACATTAGCACGCGATATGCACAAAGCTATGTAACAAACATAAATCCCAAATTTATGTTTTTAATAACTCAACATTAATTGAAATAATAAATTCCTTTATCAATATTCCAACCCATTTGCTCATATTCATTTCATAATAAAAAATGCTGCAAGAAACCATTCTACCATGGCTAAGAGACTGCCTACAATTAAGTCATAACACTGCCATAATTGTTCTATTGAAGAAGTGATATCAATAAAAAGCGAAGTCATTCAATCCTACTTGCAGAAAAGAAAAAGAAAAAGAAAAGTGATTTAAAGTCTGTACAAGCTGGTCAATTACCTGAGATGTAACAGTCCTAAATATACCATTCTACAACCAGTATGATACCTACTTTATAACTATGAGCTGTGCGATTTATTATCTCAGATAAACCAGATAGGAAATCCCTTTAGGGATAGAGATTATTCATTACGTTAGAAACTTGTCGCGCTTTATGTTCAAGAAGTAAAAAGGCGCAATCATAATTTGGAACAGTTTCTTCTTCCTTCTTTTGTTTTTTAGGGAGTGGAGCCTGCAGCAACTTAGAATAATAATTTTGGACTGCCTCCCTGTGGTATGGAGCACTGGAATGGGTGTTTCCCATATGGGCAAGGATCCACGCCCTCGGCACTGGTGAAGCTGTTAATGTTCTAAAAGGTGCAATTGTGACGTCAGATCGGATACTGCCTGTTAGCCAGGTCATAGATTTTACATATTCTATACCTTTGAGTGGGGTTCACGAAATGAGTGACGTACGTTATATCATCTTTTAGGTCTTTTACAATGTTAATATCATATACAGGGTTATTCTTGGGAGATAAAAACTCTGGAAGGTGGACATGGTCTACAAGAGCTTTTGAGTAGTCGTCAGATAGTCCTCAATGGTATGTGGTTTGCACCCTACAACCAGGACAAGGAAGCTAACTTGTGATTATATTATTACAGAACTATTATATCAGTGGTGGTATCGATTATAATTTTCATGTGATTGAGGTCTTAACTTTGAAGAGAATTTTTAAATCTTGAAACTAGTATTAGGGTAATTTGCAAGAACAACCTTGGAATTAGAGGTCAATTTTGATTGTGTAGTTGACGCTTTATTGTTGCAAATTGTTCGAAGTTCACTATTTGTCTCACTTTCATTAGAATGCTTTAGCCATGTCAGGAACTTGAAACAAACTCAATAGCAATGTTGTTACAAATTACAAATCCGACAACAAACTTATAATTCACACAACTATAATAACAAAAACCACCTCCAATTTGAACGTATAATACGTACACACTAAGCCCACCTTTAAATTGAATAAATCAAACAAACCCGCTCTCCGAGAAGTGAAAAACGGGCAACGCGGTTGAATCGCAGGTGTTTTGAGCGGGGAAGGTAGAACTTGGGTTGATAATATGGGGGTCTTCCCAAAAATGGATTTTGCGAGTATCGTGCCTAACTCGCGTGAAGAAGGTGGTGAGGAAAAATTGGAAGATTCCTACATGATATTGATTCCCTCTAGAATTAAAGGAGAGAAATTAATTAAAAAAAATTACCGTCATTAAGATTTGCGTCTAAAATTAATATCCCTCGAGAAAGTAAAGGGAAATTTCAAGAAATAAAGGACTTAATGTGAGTAAATGCAAAGGAATTAAATACATACACACACATAATAGTTAATGGAAATTATCTCTCAAAATCATATGACGTGCCCTGAAATTTGTTGTAATTTTCTTTTCATGTTTTATTAGGCTATTTCTCTCTTTTAGTTGCTATATTAGGATAGAGAATGACATTATATTTTAATGTCTTTAGTGTGCCCTCTTTAGTGAATTTTATACTTTAGGGTTATCTTGGCTAGAAATATGACCATTCCTATAATTAAGGCCTTCGACCACTCTTTGTAATCACTTTTCTTTTGGAGACGAATGACAGTTAAAGAAAAAAATTAGTCATTTGGCCTTTAAATCCATTTGTTGTGTGAAAATGTTCCACTTATATTTAATTGGTATTAGAGTTGCATTCGCTTCTGAGGTGGTCTCCAAAGTTGTAGTAGAGCCATGGGTAAGGCTTGGAGGAACTGGCTAACCACTCCTCTGACTGTTCGCAATCAGGCGCCCCCGCAGATCTGAAACATCCTACCCCAAACCTTCCATGACCACTAACCACCCAATAAACAACCCAAGATCCCCCTCAAAACCCTAGACATGGAATCACCACCCCTTCACCAACTAGTCCCTCTAACCAACTCTCTACTTCCCTTTCAACCAACATCCTCTTAAAACCCAAAAAACCCTAGCCGAACCTAACCTATGTCAGTTCTGACTGTCGAGCCCCTTACTTGACCTTTGGGGATATTCGTCGATCAACTCCATGTCCCACCGGCCTCACTCTTTGCCCCTACGGTGATCGGAGCCTTTCACGAACCGTTTGTGGCATTTTTTTTGCTGAAAACGTAGGATCGTTCAACCCTATGGATCAATCTTCAACCGTTGGGGATCATTTGCCATCGCAGATTACAGGTGACTTTCGCCGGACCGTTTCCATTTCCGTTGGAGCTCCGGGCGATTGTTGGAGCAAGGAGATAGCAACTGCTCACTTAGGTTTGAAAACCCTAAGTGCTTCGATAAGCCCCAAAGGTAAGTCCAAACCTCATTCCCTCTTTTTGAGTAAAAATAACATCTCCACGCTTAGTGCTTGCACCCGCAAAATTTCAATCCACTTATGAAAATTGCATTTCAACCCATGTTTTATTTGAAAATCCTGGAACTAGCCCCAAAATGTTTGGAAATTATTATCACCCCCTTATTTTCTGAAAAAATTACAAAACAACTCATCTTTCTCAACCATCTGATTCTCACCCCAATCTTCTTAAATACCGAGAAACCACCTTCGAACTTCCTTCGGACAGCCCACCACTTACCCCAGACCCAACTTGGATCCCGCACCTAGTCATTTTGCTTCTATAAAGTATCAAGAGACTGGGGCATTTTTACCTTGGATATTTCTAAGTTCTTTCCCATCTTAGAGGAAGAAGAGGTTGGGTTTCTTTTAAGAGATTATTGGATATCTTTGTTGAGGATAGATGGGTGACTCATACTCGATTTAGGGAGATGAGGTCGTATTCTGTAGATGACTTTTTCCTACAATTTAGGAATGATGAGGATTTTGCTGATACGACAATTGTTGGTGGTTTCGAGATTGGTTCATTATTACATGATGATTTGGTTGATAATGAGTATGTGGACCCATTTTGGGTGGCATTTTAGGCATGCTTTGAGGTTGACTTTCAGTACCTAGTATTGAGATAGCTTGTTGCGGGTGACGTGACCCTCTTTACTTTGTGATGTTGTTGGTGTATTGATTTTAAATGTTGTCAGCTACGCGACCCGAGTTCATGTTTACCGTCCATTATTGGGATTTTTGATGGAGGCGTCTTCAGTTGTCTACTAGCCACCACACAATGCATTACTGTGGACGACTTCCCTCCCCAGTTGGGGAGAATGGTGGTGTTGCGTGTCTCAACTATTGGTCATCTCTATTATATTCACGCTTGTGGGCGAGCTTTTCTTAGTTGGAGAGAGGGACGTATCCAAGTATTTATTTTATTCTTGAGTTTTTATTTTCATGTTTTATTAAGCTATTTTTCTCTTTTAATTGCTATATTAGGATAGAGGGCGATATTATTTAGCCATCTTTAGTAATTTGACACTTTATGGTCATCTTCGCCAGCAAGATATCCATTCCTATGAATAAGGTTTGGCCACTATTGCAATCACCTTACTTTTGGAGATGCATGAAAATTGGAGAGAAAATTTAGGCCTTGGCCTATAAATTCATGTTGCTGTTGTTATTGTGAAAATACTTCCGCTTACATCACCATAACTTCATAAGTGATTAAAGTGGATGTCAAATGATCTTATTTATAGGCTCCTAACTAGGTTCTAATTCTAACAAATAATCCTAGATAAATAAGATATAAACCCTAAACAAAATCTTATACTAACAATTATAATTTTAATTAATTATCTTCTACTATTACCAATTACATCACAATAACCCCATGAGGAAGATGAGATGAATGGTAAAGTTGGGTATTAGCATGCTTTTGGGTATTGACATCAAGGATGAATGGTACTTGGAGAAAGCTGCTTCAGTAGGTTGTAAGAGGAGACAATGGTCATTGAACTATCCGGCCTTCCTTTTGGGAGGGAATCTATTACCATTAGAATTTTAAAACCCCGTCCAAAGGTTAGATGTGTGGGACCTTCCTCAAACCTTCGTTAGGAGATTTGTTGGAAAAGGTGATTAGGTAGCCCATGTGTCCAAATTTACTGGGCAATCCAATCAAAGAGTGACACTTTGGCAAAAAAAATTAACTAATAAATTAATTAATAAAAATTAGTTACATAACTAATAAACAATTAAACAATGAACTAGTAAATTGACTAATTATAATTAACTAATACAAAAATTGATTAACTAAAAATCGCTACATAAGTTAAACATACCAAATTCACACAGAGATCCTGCTTTAACCTCCCTACCCCATTCCCGCCTTCGGCATTCTCTCTCTCTCTCTCTCTCTCTCTCTCATGTAAATGATCGTCAAATGGAAAATAAGAAGGTGATTTAACTCTCGTCTCAACTCTCTCAATATCTCAAAAGTGTAGGAATACCTCAAATGAGGCTACATGGAGAATATTTATAGGGAATGGGAGAGGGTTATAAAAGTTGTTAGCCAAGTATGAGTAGTCATGAGACCAACCTCATTTCATGACCTAATTATTGGAACCTTCTAGAAACTTCCATCTCAACCCATGCTACAATTTAAAAAATGTAACAAAAATACCAAACAACTAATAAAAGGAAAAGTACATTAAAATAACAAAAATACTACTCAAGTGGGTATGTACTAAAAAAAGCCTTCTCAATTCACATCATTCTCCCCCACTTAAAAACAACCACGTCTTTGAGCTTTGAAACTTTTAGGGACTCGTGTACAAATTATGAAAATAAGTGGGCCCCCCAAAAAAACCGTAGCCACCTGGGTCGAGTGGTCTCCTAGTGCTGCAAGATCCCAAGCCTAACCATCCGTGGACATTGCTGGACAAGAAGGTCGTCGTTAACCATCGCTGGGACATTTGGAAGGAAAGCACGGAGGAACCGGTGGTCGATTTGTTTGATTTAGGTCCTTCTTGGTGTGATTGCTTTCTGGCTCCTTTTTCTCGGGACTCTAGGATGGAGTTTAAATCCATTTTTTGCATCTTATTTTGGGTTTTAATGGAAGATCTTTTTTTTTTTTTAGTTTTAGGGTTCTGTTGTGGTGGCGTAATTGTGGGTGGAGTTGAGAAGTGGTAGAGGATACAATTAGGGAAATGGTGACGGAAGTTGTCGTGGCATTGGGCTGGTGTGTTTTATTTAAGGTTGGTAGCGGGGTGGAATGGGTAGAATTGGTGGTGGTGAGATTAGGGTTTTGTGCGGTGGTGGGGGCGAAGTGAAGACGGCTTGTGGATGCATCGGGTGGAGGAAGACGAGCCTCAAGAGCATTGAATCATGCTACGAGGCAGTTTAAAATCTCCTTGAACCTATCGGTGAACGAATCAACGGGAGCTAACTTCTTCTTAGGTCCCATTTGACATCGTCTAAGATTTGTTATACAACAACAATGACGGGTGGAGGCAACGAGGCCCTGATACCAATTGACGTAAATGAACATAAAATGAAAAATAAGAAGATGATTTAACTCTCGTCTCAACTTCCTCGCAATATCTCAAAAGTGTAAGAATACGTCAAATGAGGGTACATGAGGAGTATTTATAGGGTATGGGAGAGGCTTCTAGAAGTTGTTAGCCAAGTATGAGTTGTCATGAGATGAGTTGTCATGACAACTCATCTATGGCAACATTAACTAATGGAACCTTCTAGAAGCTTCCATCTCAACCCTTGCTACAATTAAAAAAAGTAACAAAAATACTAAACACCTAATAAAAGTAAAATACAATGAAATGACAAAAAGTCACTCAAGTGGGTATGTATTAAAAACAACCTTCTCAATTCATATCCCCTATAGCTTCTTTAAATAATCACTCGTTACTTTGGAACCTTTCCTTCAAAAACAATTTGAAAGATAGTGAACTTGAGCAATATGTTTTCTTGCTCAATTTGTTAGAAGGTTTAGACTTGCAGTTGGAGTGAGGGATGACAGGAGGTGAAAATTGGAAATTTTTTACTTTGATCACCTACATTCTTTGTCACTTGGTGTGTTGACATCATTTAAGGTTTTAATTTTAATATAGGCTTAGTGTCAAGTGTATATTTTTACTTGGTTAGTGGCTCATGGGAAAGTGAATACTAATGCAATGATCCTAAGAGAGGACCAATTTATATAGAATTAATTCTAATAACAATAAATAAATAAATATAGAAACAATGATTCACCTATTGCACATTAATGAGTCTCAATGTTCCATTTTATTGTGTTTGGGTTCCCAATGTTGTAAAAGATTTTATTATGGCAACTTTTCAGTCATACATGTTTTTTTAATTAATTTATTGACTTGCATTCATTATTTTTGAAAGTGACCAATCTAACTCTGCTTTTTTAGGGATCACAAATGGCATCGATATTAAAAAATGTTATCTGTAAATGTCGTCGTACAGTTCCCTATAGAAAAGCTATTGCTGAAAGTACTACAAAAATTACTTGTCAGTATGGCATTGTGCTTAATAATGATTGTGCACTGTTAAAAAAATAAGGCCCAATAATGCATCTGGGCCTGAGAAATTTTGGTGGTTACTTAGCAGCCACCTAAAGTAAGGGAGAGATAATCGGATGTTTTTTCCCTCTCCTGAATTAGCAAAAGACATTAAGTCAAGTCGTTACTATATCTTTGAATTCCGCATTCTACATTAGTTCCTATCAAGGTTTTAAAAGGCGCGAGGCGTAGTTGAGGCGGTCCGAGGCGTAAGCCTCAACTTTTTTCCACAAAAGTAACTAAAAATTGATATAAAATTAGTAATTAAACGAGGAACAAATTAAGTATCACAACAATCATGAAAACAAACGATGTAAACTTGATTACACAACACAATACAAAGAATAACACCATAATGTCATCATCACAATACAATATTATACCGTCAAGAGAAAATAAATCCATAATGAAAATCACCATCACCATCACCAAACCATAACAAAGTATAGTGTATCACCAAACCATAACCCAAAACAAAACAAACAATGCATCATCACTCTATATTAAGGAGTGGATCATCGGTATCCAATGGCCGGGAAAATGGATAATATGCTTCATCTCCACCTCCATCCCCATCATCATCGCTTAGAGGATCGTCCATGGAATCATCTGCATATCGAATCAGTCCATCCTCCTCCTCGTCTGAGTTGAAATCCTCCCACTCCTCTTCTTCATCCACCAATTGCAATCCTTTTCCTTTATCTAATAAATAATAAGTTTAAAAATTAGTTATGTTGTTTGTTTGAAATTAGTAAAATAAAGAAGACAAGTATAAATAATAATTTAGACCTTTTCTCGTAGTTTTTGAACTCTTCGACCTTCTCCTTTTTTTTGTTGCACTTGTGTACTCGTGCCCCCTCAGTTGTCAACCCCGATTCATCGCTTTGGCATCCATTGGATGGCTCGGCAACCCACTCATCGTCAGAAGGCACAATGTCAATGACCAACGGATCCTGGTCTTCCTTAAGTGCCTTTTTCATCAAGTGCCTATCTTTCAATTTTTTGTTATACATGATGTAGACGAGCGTGTTGAGCTTCGATGTTGCCAAACGATTTCTCCTCTTTGTGTGTGTCTATTATAAATTTTTGTAAAGTTAGTCATAATATTATAACTATATTCGTAGAGTGAGAATTAATTCATAAATATTAATTACTTGATTAAACGTACTCCAGTTACGCTCACAAGCGGAGGATGAACAAGTTAAACTTAAAACTTTCACAGTGAAACTTGTCAATTCTGGGGTTTCATCTCCGAATCGAATCCACCAATCAGCTGAAAGAAAATATTTACATTAAGTAAAATTTTAAAAATATTAACTTAAAAAAAAATAACTTCAATAATTTATGTAATTACCGGGACTCCTTTTCTTACACGTAAGTTTCGCCTGTGGATACCCAAACATTCCCTCTCTCCTTCGAAACACATCCAATTGGAAATCAGCTTTTTCCCTCTCCACTGGATCGGTGATGAGTTTGTCCATGCAAATGTACAATCCTGACTTAATCTCAAAATGCGTGGAGAAATTCTCATCATATTGGAAGTGGGGATTTAGAAAATATGCTGCCGCGTGCAAATGACGATGCAATTGAAAATCCCACTTCTCGTCAATGATACTCCACAACTCCTTATACGCCCCCTCATCATTATCCAAATTTTTTGCCATCTCCTCCTTGGCTTTATCCATAGCACCATAGAGAAATCCCATTCCCGACATCTTTTCAGAATCCGTCATCCTCAATACACTAATAAGAGGCTTTGTAGTCTTAATTGCATAAGCCACACTACCCCAAAAACTGCTATCTCGCAAAATAATTTTTTTTGCTTCCTTCCCTTCTGGCTTGTTTGCCCAACTACATTCTGCCCAATCTTTAGAGGTAAACATCGCCTCCATTCCTTGCCTCAACCCCTACATATTTTGTAATGTCAAATATGCAGTGGCAAATCTAGTTGCAGCTGGACGAACAAGATCCTCGTTGGTGTTTTTCCTCATCAATGCCAACACCCATCTATGATTGTAAATAAAATTGCTCACCTAACCATCATAAAAAGTATTGTAATACTTAAATTAGAAATCAAATTATGGCAAATATATAATATATTAAGAAATTGATATAAAAAAATATTAATGTATTACCTTTTTCGCTTTAAGCAATGCATTCTTGTGCTGAAGCAAATTTTCAAGCTTCTCTAACATTAAATCTATGCAATGTGCGGCACACGGCGTCCACCAAAGTCGTTTTCTCTTCTCCATTAACTTACTTCCTGCTGCTTTATAGTTCGATGCATTGTGTGTCACAACTTGGATAACAATATCCTCCCCAACTTCCTTCACAACATCATCAAGTAGCTTAAATAGTAAATTAGTATCTTTGATGGCATCGGATGCATCCACAGATTTTAAAAAAACAGTATCATATGGATTGTTGACAAGAAAATTTATCAAACTCCTCCCTCGAATATCTTTCCACCCGTCAGATAATATGGAAACCCCGGTTTGTGCCCATGTCCACATGCTAAGTTCATGAGGTGTAGGAGGCTTGAAACCACGACCAAATTTCCCAATTGCCCGACACATGTTCACAAAAGAAGGACTACTTGCTACATTGAAAGGAATACCATTTTAAAAAAAAAACCTTCCAACATCTAAACACGTTTGATTGCGAAGATCTTTTTCGTGTCCCTTGTCTATTGTAGTTGCTTCACTATCATCATCAACATTGACAATAAAACGATCCATTGGTCCTCGAATTCCCCTCGTAGAACCACTACCCGTGTTTGACCCTCCAAATGATTGATTATTGTAATAAGAGGCAGTATTAATCCTTTCCTCTTCTTGTCTTCTTTTCGCTTGCTTAACATCAACACCCTTCATCAAAAAATCTTTCATCTCTTGGCTAACCTCCGGAGGTACCTTCACACATTTAGTCACATTAAGCTTGGTACACGCAAGATGGTCCTTCATTCGCTTAACCCCACCTTTAATAATTTTCCCGCAAAAGCCACATTCAATATATTTGTAACCCTTATCCGGCAATTCCACCTCCTTCCCGTATTTCCAAGAGGGATCCTTCCTATTTGACATAATGGCAACTCACTACAATAATATACCTTTAATAATTTTCCCGCAAAAGCCACATTCAATAAATTTGTAACCCTTATCCGGCAATTCCACCTCCTTCCCGTATTTCCAAGCGGGATCGTTCCTATTTGACATAATGGCAACTCACTACAATAATATAGATTTTGTGTTAGCATTAAAACAGAATATATATATATAAAAAACAGAATATATATATAAAAAAAAACAGAATATATATATGTATACATATACCCTGTTTTATATATGTATACAGAATATATATATACATATATATATAAAAAAAAAGAATATATATAAAAAAACAGAATATATATAAAAAAACAGAATATATAAAAAACAGAATATATATATGTATACATATACATATGTTTTTTTTATATATATATATATATATATATATATACAGCCACAAAAAATATAAGTAAAATACATATATACATATATCGATATATAGAGAGAGCAGAAATAACTAAAAAAAACATCGGAGAAGATGAATTTACCTCGTACAACTATTGATTTCTGCTAGAGAAGATGATCGGTGGTCCGTTTCTGCTAGAGAAGCCAATCGGAGGTCTTTCGGTGGTATTTCGTTTGGTTTTTGATCAACCGTTAGGGTTTTTCGTTGTTTACCTTCTTACGACTTTTTCTTTTTAAGCAAAATACCCACGCGACTTCATTTTTCGGTAAATCAACAGCAAAATATGAGGCGGGCGCCTCATACGCCTCAAGGCGTACGCCTCTTCTATACAAGGCGCAAGCCTCAGTTCAGTCCCCTAGAGGCGTGCGCCTCAGCCTTGCTAGCCTTCGCCTCGCCTCGAGGCGCGCCTCGATTCGCCTTTTAAAACCTTCGTTCCTATTTATATTTTACAGAATATTAGTATGATAGAGTTCAGTATATGTAATTTCAATTGTTTATTTTTCACAGCTTCTTTCTTACGCCTTTTATTTTTTTTGTAAAATGCAGGTTGAATGCAAGATTGCTTTGCAAAAGGAATTAGGTCTTCCAGTTTGGCCTGATTGTCCATTGGTGAGAGTGAACTCCTTGTTCTGCAGTCTGTATAATTATAATGTACATCTTCCTTTTATTATCGACTTGATTACTTCATATAGATTGGATTTATTGGGAGACTGGACTACCAGAAAGGCATTGATATAATTCTATCAAGCACTCCAGAGCTGTTGCAAGATGATGTCCAATTGTGAGTAAAATATATTTTCTTTTAATGCGCACGCACTATTTTTTTTGGAAATTATAATTTTCCATATGAGTTTTATAGTAGTACTTATTTAGTGTAAAGGTGTGTTTGATTGGTTCCACCCACCCGAAGAAAATATTTCTAGGAAAATTTTAAATTGTGCATTATCGGATTGTACTTTAGCAAATATGTTAGACGGTGCGGAACCCCATGCGGACCAATTTTTAGAGTAGTAAAAAAATGATTTTTTTGGAGATGATCTCCATGATCTACAAAAAAATCATCAGAAAATTCAATCCATAAGTGGGTGAGATCATCATCAAAGGTTTCAATAGCCAACATATTCATGATTTTTGCATATCATATTTTTGAAATAGTAGAAAAGTTCAATTTTTTGATGGAACTTTTTGTAGATGATTTCCATAGTGAGGAGATCATCTACAAAAAGTTCTATAAAAATCAATTTCTTCTATTTTAAGAAAATGCTTATATAAGAGGTCCTTACAGTAGAAATATATATATATATATATATATATTATATGTATATATGTATATATATATTATATGTATTTGCATGAATGTATGTAAGTTGAGCTATATTTCTCACACGCTCCACTTAAATTTAGGTCGCAGCGTGAAACTAGTCTCGGCTCACACATTCATGAATAGAATTGGGTTAGCCTAACGCCCTGGCTGCGGCCTTTACTAGGACCTCGGCACATAACATCCCAAATACGAATGTTCTAAAAAGCACTAGGCGGTAGGGCGGGCATACACGTTTTTCCCTTTTTTACAACACCACCAAGTATGCTTTGAAGTTTTTGTTACAAAAGAATCTAATATTGATTTACACATGAACATTGGTAACAATTTTTTTGTTTCCCTATACTTTCAACATTACTAACTTTTCTTTGAAGTCCCCTATATAAATAAATTGCTAGCACTAGACAAGTAAAAGAAATATTACGCACATTATTTTGTGCAATATATATTTGATTCCTACACAAAAAATAATGCTACTGCAGATATAAAACTCAGATATAAAACTGTGTAACATTTTAAAATAAGACGCACGTAAATGCTATTATAATCATTATATATATACAAAGCAACACTCATGCATATGATATATATAAAATTATATATAGAATAATGATACGAGTACAAAATTCTCCCCAAAATCTATCGTGGATTCCACTTATTCTCTCACCTACCTATTAAACATTGCCTTGTGGTATGGAGTCCCGCCAGGGCACCAGTAGCACTACTTTTTGTGGAGATTTTGTGGAGTTACTTTGTGCCCATAGCACTACTCTTACATATACATATGATTCTTTCTATGCTACTGTAGTACTATGTATTTTTTTATTTAGAACTGAATTTTTATGAAAAACGATGATTTTTTCACTTAGTCCGCTTTCGTTCCGACTAGCCCTTAGGCGAGGCGCTTCCCCACGCGGCCTTTAAGAACACTGTCAAATACCAAGGCAGTTATGAATAACTTAACTCGTTCCCAGTGTCATTATTATATCCATTCACCCCATTGTTGCAAGTAAGGTAAATATACATCTCCTAACTAAAATGGAAGTAACCTAAATGTGCATTAGGTAACAATAATACAATAAAATCTTTAGCTGCCATCTCTCGCACATGCCGAAGGCCAGCCTCCGCGTTCTTCCCGTAAGCCTTGTTCCCATGGCCTGGTACTAGAGTCATGCCCGATGCTAATCACTCTTCCCAACCTCAAGGGCACAATAGGGAGTGTCAGACCTACATGTCAACTATATTTTCTAAGTCACAAGATGGGATAGCCTAAGACACAATCGATACGATGGTTGATCCCCTTGTCTCTGGATTGGAAATTGTATTTTGTAAAATGATAGATTTAGAGCATTCCTAGCGCATATGACTAATTTGGACGTTGGTATTGGAAAAATACAGCATCAAAGAGAATAATCCTAGCGCGTATATGGTATAAAGTTCCAAAACTGTAGTGTTTTAAGTCATAATATCGAGAGGACCTCTGTTTCCCATTTGAGATTTTGGGTTTGGTTGCATATGTTGTCGTTTTGTTCGTCTCCCACAGAATACTGATTCATGGATGAGAACTTCTCTTGCCACGTGCCAACGCCCCATCCATTCAGCATATAAGAAAATTACAAAATATCACTTCATAAATAATTACAAATAGTCTTTGCATAATAATACAAACACCCCTATAGTTTGTCAAGTTCCATCTCACATATTTGTACTTACATGTCAAAACAAAAGAGTGCAACAACCTTTAATTATTTAAATTTGTAAGATGTGGGTTCTTTAAATACAATTAGTATTTAGGGAGGCGTAACCCCTTATCAGAATAATGATTAGTGCACAAAGAATAACACAATAAATGAAATTGTCTTTGAAACTAAAAGTCTGTATTAAATGAGCCTTTACACCATAAATGCTCTTTAACTATAATAAATGAAATGGGTCTCCCCAATTAACTTAGTTGGAGGGAGAAGGAACAAGTACCTTGGCACAATAAAGGCAAGGAAGCAAACCAGGTGTGCAATAAATGCCAATGTTTGTAAACAAAAGTGGTTGAGCTCTAAAGATCTTGGAGTATAATCACCAAAAATGGTAAACTCACAATAAAATCTCACGTTTAGAGAAAACTGGGCGTCAACTTTGGAAGGGGAAAAGATCATCCCCTTAAAGGAAATAAGTGTAAGTATTTATACGAGGGCAAGGTCATTCGAGCGACCTTGCTCGCATTAAATGATCTGACCTCATTTAATGTTAAGAGTATTGTGCAATTAATGCTAAAGATAGCGCATTAAATGCATGAAATATTATGTTTTGGCGGGAACACTATTTGTGGGTTTAAGGGTCCTTAATTGCGATGTGACAGGCTGACGGAAAGAGATCTTTTGTGACGGTTGATGGGACGTTCTCATAAATGTTCTAGCGGTCTAAGGAATAAACTCACTCAAGTGCCACCTTTCTCGAGTCTCTAAAATGTCGCGAAACATGATGTCATAAAAGGTAGTGAACAGTGAAATATGAGATGAGCTGTCTAATCAGCCAACTGTGGTCTTTCTGATGATGGTTATTCGAGCAACCTTGAATTGTATATGAGAGACCAAAAGACATCTTTGAAAAACTGTTAGAAAAGAGGTCCCTCGAGCGAGGTTCCTCGACTAAAGATATCTTGAGAGGCTATCTGTTGGTCTTATCGAACAGAGGTTTTACCTAAGTGTGCCAAAGAAATTGGTATTACCTAAGTGTGCCAAAGAAATTGGTATTACTTACTCAACGTTATCTTGTTCCCAATCCTCTAAACCAATTCCCTGTGAGGTTCCCTAAAAAAGGTTATTCGATAGAGCATGTGAGCTCTCCTATGTCTTGCCAGACATGGTCCTTCGACGGTACTGATCAACCTCAAAATTATTACAAAACAATTCCAAGTATTTCAATAATAAGGGATAATGCATGTAAATCATAACTTCTGTTACAAAATGTGCCTCAATATCTCTCGATTGGGCTTGATCTTTGTGGGATGCCCTTCGAGTGACCACGTTCCTTCTTTGAGGTATTTGATCGCACGGTTTAGCTTTGAGCTTCTTGTGAATGTTCTCCCGAATGATCTCTTGTTTAATCATTATTCTCTTGTTTGTACAAGATTAGTCTTTCAATCTACCTTAGGCTTGGACCTCCCCATGCATTTGCCCCTTCGTAGAGATATTTATTTACCTGTAAAGAAATATCTGTACGAAATATCATCACCAATCTTTGAACAACCTGTAAAATAGGGTCATTTTAAATAAACAAGCAAATAATAATGAGAACAACAATTATTTGTGCAAAGGTATGTGTAAATAACCACACTTGTGTTTTCCCTTCGAGCGATTTTTTGCTCGAGCGACCTGGGAACTTAGTTATTAAGCTTTCTCGGAGATAAAAATATTGTATGATAAACTTTATTATGCTGGGGGAAATATAATTTTTTTTGAAATCCCCCCCAAAACTGTTTAGTTCCCCCCTAAAAAGAGAATCATGGGACGATTCGTTCAATGCCCCAAGTTAGGTGTTGATCATTGAGCCGTCGTCTCATATTAAATGCACCTGTGGCTCTTCCCCCCACCTTTACACATGGCGTGCTGGACCAGCGCGTGAACATCACAGGATTCACCTTAGTCATCATCAAATCAGAAACAACCACGTGCGTGTGGGACTTATCCCCCACCATTTCAAATTCAATTCTTTGCCCCTTATAAAAAGGGGTTCTATTTCTTCGCGCCACTTTACCCTTAATGTTTTCCTTGGCAAACATTCCTTTTAGAGAGAGAGAGCAATTTCCGTCCGTCTTTCTTCTTCAAACCTTCTTCTTCATCTCAATCTTTAACATTGCTTTGCAATGGCTCCCATCGTCAAAGGGACTCCTTCTGCTAGGAGTGTTTCCCCGAGGACTGAAGCTCGTCATAGCCAGTGGGCCAAGTACCGCCGTGCTACATACTTTGGGGAAGCTGATCAATTGTGATCTATGGCAGATACCTGTGGTGTATTTTGGCTCTCCGGTGGCTTCCCGTTGGTTCGCGGCTGTTTTGGGAGAAAAACAGTTTTTTCTCGATATTTACAAAAATGCCCTTTTGAGGAAAAACTATAAATAGAAGCCTATTTTCTGTTTTTAAGTGTAGTGCTGTTTTTTCCAGCAAGAGTGAACATTTTGTGAGTTTCTCAAAGAGAAAAGTGAGTGAGAGCTTCTTGTTTAAGATTAGTTCTTGTGCTTGGTTTATGAGTGACTTTCTTGGAGAGAGAAAGAGTGTGAGTGTGACTTTCTTGTGGTTCCTCCATTTATCAAAGAAAGAAGAAATCCTACCATTGTGGATGTAACCCTAGTCTGGGTGAACCACGTTATATTATTGTCGTTTATTTGCTTTGATTGCTTGTGTGTTCTTGTTATCCTACTTGTTAATATACATGTTTGCCAATTTTGTCAAATTTTCAAAAAACTGTTATTTAAAAACAAGTTTACCAAACGCACACCAATAATTATAAACACAACAAACTGAATTTTAAAATTGTATTTAAAAACAGCGTTTAAATCGAGTTTTCTGAATAGAGAACCAAATGGGCCCTAAGAGTCCTACTTTCCCTTTTTGAGATGTCCCATGTTAAGAGTCCACTTTGGTAAACAAGGTATCAAATTTCACGATATTCAATTAAGTTTTTGGTCATTGATCATGTTTAGAAATTTTGACATTCATATTAGGACTCTTAATTTGCCCCGCGGGGGAGGGGGAGGAGAAAGTGGGGGGAAGGGGGAAGTTGTATATGTGATTTGAACGAGCAGCTGGAGGGTCTACCCAACAGATCCAGCTGGAGGAGAGACAAGATAAATTTACTTCTTTTCTATTTTGTTATTATCTTTTAGTTGTCCTTAGTCTATTAAATTTAATTAATTAAATTCTTTATTTATCTAAGCTCATCTCTTAATTAAATGGTAGGACTTGGACCACTTATTTTTAGCCGTAAATAAGGTAATTATAGTTATTTTAGTGTTACATCAAAGTGGTATCACAGTTACGACGTAGCCCGCCAGAAAAATTATGCCGCCAAGGAAGGCCGACCGACATCAACCACTTGACGAATCAGATCCAAACCTGCTCTTGCCCTTGGCCACCGCTTCAGCATCCCCCGCAGGCATCCAGTCCCTCCTAGCCACATGTGCCACTCTGGAGCACCGCCGATTTCTTATATGATATATTAATTAATTTAATGTCTTTACATATAAAAGCAAAAAAAATATATCGAAAATCTAAACAGGGGAGAGGGGGGCAGGGGTTTAGCTTACTGGTTCAGGGATGGTTTGGTGAAGGGGTTTACTAAAAAAAGTCTAACGGCCCGGAAGGTAAAACCCGCCTCATCGTTCCTACCCCCCGGGGCCCCACATAGACCCACCCCCTGGTTGAAATGTGGTGTATCATGCATGTTCAACACATATTAATTAATTTAATGTCTTTACATATAAAAGCAAAAAAAATATATCGAAAATCTAAACAGGGGAGAGTGGGGGCAGGGGTTTAGCTTAGTGGTTCAGGGATGGTTTGGTGAAGGGGTTTACTAAAAAAAGTCTAACGGCCCGGAAGGTAAAACCCGCCTCATCGTTCCTACCCCCCGGGGCCCCACATAGACCCACCCCCTGGTTGAAATGTGGTGTATCATGCATGTTCAACACATATTTTACAGAAAAATCTTTATCTTATAATAACTGTTTGAGTGGAACAATTTTTTAAATAAAATATAAGAACAAAAAAAACTTACATAAAACTTATTAATCCCACTGGAAGACAAAAATATTATCAAAATACAAATGGGAACCAAATTACGTCAAGTACAATAATGTCATATAAGAATTGAAAAGTGAAGTCAAAAGATGACGCATGGATCAATCATAAAATGACAAATCAATCACCATACCGATAGCAATGAATCCATACAGAGAAATACAATTTATGTACATATAACTAAATTAAAATACTGCTTAGCAAGCCTTACCGAATCAATGAACTCATCAGCCATTTCCAACAGAAGATCTTCATCTTCAGGGTCCAACTTTCCTCGTGGGTCCACCTGAACATCCAAAGGTATTATTTCACATGAAATCCATTATCATTAGAAAACTCGGAATATTCCAAAAATACACTATTCATGTTTATGGGGGCGTTTATCTCTTTAATTCATTTTTTTGGTATTATGAATTATCAAATTACATTAATAAATCTATATGCATAGGCTGAAATAAAAAGGAGATCTTAATACGAACCAAGTTTAAAAACTTCACAGTCGAACTTAGTTTCTCTCATTTATTCTTGAACTATCAACGTCCTTAATTGTAAAATTCGGGTTTGCTTAACATGGTAAAGAAAATTTAGGAAAGTAACAAAACGGGACCTGTGAAACCAAATCTTGTATCTTCCTTTTCCCAAGAAGTTGATTGCTTGCTTCTGTTCCTTGGCTTGAACTCCCCCCGGGTGTAGTTGTACCAGATGCAGTAGCATCTGGCTGAGATCCAGTGAGACTTAAGGATTTCTGACCAGCGGGACCAGCCATCAGAGGTGACTGTTGCTGATGTGGCGCTGGTGCTTGCTGCTGCTGCGTTTGCTGCTGATGTGGTTGATTCCCCATTGATTGCTGCTGTTGCTGCTGCTGTACCAGTTGGGATATCTGTTGTGAGTTGAGAGGCATAGAACTTGGGTGTAACTGAGGAGTTGAAGCTAGTTGCTGTTGCAAGAGCGCTTGGCTTCTCTGGAGGCGATAAGAAGGAGAATTAGGAGTAGACATTGCTGGCATCTGCTTCAACCATTGTTGCTGTTGCAAATTGTTCTGGATCATAGCTGGCTGGCCATTTTGAGCCAGCCCAGTTAATTGCGGGTTGATAAACGAATTCCTTGGCAGGTTTTGCGCCTGTAATTTCTAGAGATAATTATAACGTTAATGGAAAGTGCGTAGAAACAAATGTAGTGTATCCCCCCAAGAAAGTAAAGAAAAAAACAAATGTAGTTGCGTAGCCCCGCAAGAAAGTAAAGAAAAAAACAAATGTAGTTGCGTAGCCCCGCAAGAAAGTAAAGAAAAAACAGAAGTCATGACTGCTACGTGGTGATAGAAATGTGAACTTGCATTTGTTTTAGATTTAAAATATATAATCTAACCCAAATCCATCTGTGAGAGATGCTTGTGATAATAGAAATTACTAAAATTCAGCAACATAATTTAACATATCTCAGGTTATCAAATCTTAAGTCATGACTGCTCAATGACAAAAAGCGAAACCGATCACCTATGGAGTATTACATGTGAAGAGAGACTGAATCTGTGTTCAAAACTCTTATTAAATGATCAGTTCTAAGCAATGCTATGCACCACGAAATTAGGAAATAGAATTTAATTGAAAAGAGGTATATTCCATGCAAACAAAGCAATGAACAAATTATAAATAAACACTAAATATAGTAAAGCTTTTAACAGCCTCATATGAGAACTGATCTTGAGAACTATAGCTCATATTATATGTTACGGTACTAATGCTGAACACATAAGAAGAACAGGAGAAAAATGGAAATGAGGAACACATAAGCTCACGAGTTTTTACTCAATATTCTTAATTTCCAATCATAGATTCTAACACATAAGCCTGTATAATTAGACTCACACCCAAACAGATAAGAAACCAGATAAGTTCTTAATTTACATATAAGAAATTAATCCGTAAATCAAGACCTTGAATTCTCCCAAAACTTGGTAGTACACAAGCACTCTAATTAAGAAAAACCCTTAAATAAGCCTTCGATAAGAAAATATATAAAACTAGAAAATCATAAAGTTGTTTCGTTCCATTAATAGCACTAATTCGTGAAAGGAGGGTATCCTATAGTTAGAGTAAATTACTACACCATCTGTACAAGAAACAGTTGCTTATTACATTCCATAATCTAAATTTAAATAATAATGAAAAAAATCGATGTGAATTTTCAGTTGCTCCCTTGGTACTCCCAAATATCTAGAAACACTCGGGGGCCGTATAATTGTGGAAAATAGTTTTCTATTTTCATTTTTCATATTTTGTGTTATAATTTGGCAAAGCATGCCCTCTAAATGGGAATAAGAATGAAAATTTATGGAAAATTGTTTTCCAACTTAAACTAATCTGGAAATCATAAAATACATGTTTTCTAGAATTGCTTAAGTTGAAAAATAGTTTTCCACACCTCCTTCCCATTTTAATGGCCCATTGGCAAAGATATAGAGCAAAAAGTGACAATGAAAATTGGAAAATAGTTTTCCACAACTAAACGGCTCCTCAGCGTCTTGATAATACACGAACAGAAATGAGATGATATGCCATCCTTGCTTCATAATGATGGCAAATTTTGAAGACAACAAAAATAATATGAAACCATTTCCAGTGGATGTACGGTGTACCAATCAAATTCAGGGAAGATGAAATCAATATGTTAACTAATGATGGACCTTGGCAAGGAGCTTTTGTATTTTCTCAAATGCTATTTTGTTTCCTTTGACCGTATACGCATGCCCCCATCAGTATCAGTAAATGTGCAAGTAGTTCTTTCCTTACTATGGCCTACATCAAATCTTCAATCCAAGACTGGCCAAGTAATGTACATTTCACATTCATGGGTATTTACACTAGATATTTTGCCTAACATTTAAACGTTTGAATTGGAACTAGCCATCACTTAAACAATCTCAAAAAGTATTACTCACTGGTACGTAGACCCGACAAATAAGCGGTTATGGGCAGGTCAAAAATGGAAATGGATAAATCTGGGCAGGTCAGGGACAGGGTCAGGGAGAGGCCAGGCCGGTCGGACTAACCCATTTTTCCTTTTCTTTTATTTTCCTGGGTGCCTTTGTGCTTGTAATTCAAAATTTCAACTGTAAAAATAAAAATCTAAAATTTCAACTCAGTTCACAAATTTAATAAACCCTATAAAATTTCAACTCAGTGCATAAGTTGCTACTAGAAGTTTTGTATTAAAAATAACACTAGATAGCCAGGTGTTAAAATCATATATTGAAAACTTTTGTATTAGAAAACAATTAATGTTACAGAGAGATTTTAAGGTGTATCTCAACAATCACGAGTCCATTTGCATTGGTCAAAACAGAGAGTTGGGCGAAAAAACTTTCAGAGAGATTTTAACATGGCGGATGAACGGGGTTTCACCGGTTTTGATCGCTTCTGATGGGTTTTGAGCGGGTTCCACTTCCAGAGATCCACCGCTTTTGATCGGGTTCCACTTCCAAATATGGTTTTTGATGAAATCCGGTGACATGGGATGTATTTGCCCTAGGTTTTTGATCGGTGTAATTATGGCCGACAGATTTTGAGAGGGTTCGCGCTGCCTCCAAGGTTTTGTGTTGAGATGAGAGGGTTTTGAACGGGCGACGGTATATGTTTTAGGTTTATGTTGTGTGATTTGGTCTGACCTGCTTAGGACCTGTGAATCACCCGATTGTTGGGTTTGCTCAAGCCGTTGTAACCCATCAACAAAAGTAATGGACCCCAAATAAATAAATGTGGGCGTGTGATGGATGGATCTACCCATCAAAGTCCATATTTTCGGGTCTACTGGTACCCATATTGTTGTGGATACAGATCACGTGTCAGTTTCAATCTTCCAAGTGTCATTTATTTGGAATATATGAATCGTTTCTGATATAAAAATAAAAAACATAAAAACGACTGTTGAGAAGACATCAATGCTGCATAATGATGTGTAGAAGAAGTGCTACGATTCTTGCAATCGTCATGCTTCAAAGATTTAGTGTATAGTTTATACAAATCGTGGCTTTATAATGCAAAGAGCCAATAATATTGGGTAATCTTTCATGTAATTTTGAGTTTAGTATGCACTTGCACACTTAATATGCAGCTACAATATTGATGACTGCCACAAGAATCCACAATGATGGAGCCAAATTAGGAAGTTAGTAATATGTAAATTTTATTCCAAGCAAATGTTGTGTTCATAATGGTGGCCAATTGCAAGACTCGAGTAATCGTTGTATATATTTCCAACAACCAAGAGATGGAAGTACAAATTTTCCCATATGCCAAGAGATTATGTTATAAATTTTTCTATATCCACCAAATCTTGTGCCACAACATGGTTCAAAGTCTCAGCCAAGTTGACTCGTTCTCAAGGGTCACCGCTCCAATTCCGTGTCACGATTCAAAAAAACTGAATTAGTAAAATATCGATTTATCTCGGCGGATTTGTCAACTATTCTGAGATATTAGCCGGAAATTCAGCCTAAACCGAGTAACATACGTAATATCGGGAGAGATTTGTTTTTTTCCAAAAAATAAAATAAATTTAAAAAAAAAAGAAGGGCCGAGTTGAAATAAAGATGAAAGAATGGATGAATCTTACCTAAAAGCTTTCTGCCGTGGCTGAATCATAATGGATGACAATTTAAAATAAGGTTTCGTTGAATCCCTTTAGATCATAAAATTGTAATTTAGATATCCATTCTAACTCCACACTTCTCAACTTGGTCTCTTATTCTCGGATTATCGTAGGTACAAGGGTCATTTTTTTTTTGTGTTGTGTATTTTGTTTTCTAGGGTTTTGTTTCTAAATGAAGTATCTAGTCTCACGATCTTTTTTCCCTCACTACATTATCTTTTTGCTTGTTTCTTATTTACATTTATATTTAGTACTTTCTTTCCTCACATCACGTTTTTTTTTCATGACTTCACGTTTTGTGTTTCTTTTTCTTACTTCATGTTTTTTTTTTTGAACTAGCATATAAATTGGTAATAAAGTTTTAAAAATGGTATTGATTTTTAAAATATTCCTACTGATTTTTAACAAAATTATTTAAAAGAGGATTAATCAATGTTTAGTGTCTAAAATACTTGATTGGATTCATTTTGAGTTTGCACACTTAATTTTCATTAGGAACAAGGTCTTGGGTGTTTTCCACACACCAAGTGTTTGGTAAAATTTTGAAGTGAGTTTTATGGTCGTGGTTGCTTAACATAGGACTATTTTAGCGCAACAAGTGGTATCAGAGTTTTGGTTGCTTGGTTTGCTCGGTATTTTGGTTCGGCTTGAATCAATTTGAGTGATATTGGCATAAGTTCTAGAATTTGTTCCAAATGACGTAAGAGGTGTCGCGTACTCTCGAATCAACTTCTACAAGCGGAGGCTCTAAGAAGTGGGATCCTAGTTATGGATCGGGAGGCTCAATGAAGTTTGAGATAAAACCTTTTGATGAGAAAATTAATTTTGGCTTGTGGCAAAGAAGGATGTGGGGTGTTCTTGTTCAACAACGGTTGGTTATAGCATTGTTGGGTATAGAGACGCGTCCGGTGGATATGATCGAAGCCGAATGGAGCGATATTGATCAGAGGTAGGGCGGCAATTCGGGTCAACGGGTCGTGTTTTGGCCCAACACGACACGACAAGGTTTTTTCGGACACGAACACGACACGACACGACACGAATTCGTGTTTTTTTAGCTGACACAAACACGACCCGAATAAAAAATAACACGGCACGACACGACACGACACGACAACCACAATTTCTTAAATTTCAGGCTTAAAAAACACGATAACACGACACGACACGACTCATAATTAAGGCACGAACACGACACGACTTCGTGTAAAAAAAACACGACACGAACACGAAATATCGTGTCAATTTCGGGTCGTTCCGTGTCGTTTTTTCGTGTCGTTTCTAAAATTGCCACCCCTAATCAGAGGGCGATTTCTTCAATTGAAATGTATATCACGGATGATGAGTTCAATCACGTGATATCTGAAACTACGGCCAAGGGCATGTGGGATCAATTGGAGGAGATTTATTTGGGCAAGTCTTTGTCAAATAAATTGTTTCTAAAGAAGATGCTCTTCAAGTTAGAAATGGAGGGCAGTGATATGATGCAGCATATAAATGTCTTCAATGCTTTGAACAACGATTTGAACCGGCTTGATGTTCAATATAGCGAGGATCGAGCGTTGTTGTTGCTTGCTTCGTTACTCGATTCATATGAGCACTTTGTCACCACATTTATGTTTGGGAAGACTACTCTCAAGTTCAATGATGTAATGTAGGACATCATTTGTCACGTGGCCATGAAGAAGAAAAATGGTAGCGGTGGAGGTAGTTCATCTTCTTAAGGTGAAGGCTTGGTAGCTAAGGTTGGTGGTGGTGGACAAAGAGGAAGGTCGAAGTCTCGGGGTGCAAATAATCGGGGCTTCCAAAGGTCTCAATCTCGAGGCATTAGCACGTTTGAGTGTTTCAAGTGCCACAAAAAGGGTCACTTTAAACGGAATTGTCCGGAGTGGAAGAAAGATGATAAGAAAGGAGACGCTACTAAGGATGTGACCGGTGTTGCTACTTTAGAGGAAGGCGAAGAGGTTCTTACTTGTTTTTCCGCCGATCACGTTGATGGTTGGATTCTAGATTCCGGATGTTCATACCACATGTGTCCGAATCGGGAATGTTTTGAGGATTATAAGTCCAATACCGGTGGTGAGATTCTCATGGGAAACAATGCTACGTGCAAAGTAGTGGGAATCGGTTCGGTGCACATAAAGATGTGGGATGGGGTTGTCTGAACCTTAAGTGAAGTGAGGCACGTTCCGGCACTTAAAAGAACTTGATTTCCTTCAGCGCACTCGATTCAAAGGGGTGTGTGATTCAAGCCGAGCGTGGGGCTTTGAAGGTGAAAAGGGGATCGATGGTGATTTTGCGCGGCACGAAGTTACCGAACAATCTTTATAGATTGAAGGGAAATACGGTAGTGGGTGGAGCTGTAGTCTCCACAGAGCCGGAAATCGACGAGCTACAATTGTGACACATGAGACTTGGTCACATGAGCCAACGGGACATGGAAGAACTTCATCGACGAAAGTTGTTGAAAGGGGTGCACGGATGCAAGCTCGGTTTTTGCAAGTATTGTGTGATGGGGAAGCAAACTTGAGTGCAATTCACTATATCTACGAACAAGAGCAAAGGGATTCTTGACTATATTCATTTCGACATGTTTGGGCCTGCGGATGTTGTTTCCATAGGCGGCTTTAGATACTTTGTGACTTTCATAGATGATTATTCACGAAAAGTGTGGGTCTACTACTTGAAGGAAAAATCAGATGTTTTCGAGAAGTTCAAGGAGTGGAAAGCCATGGTGGAGAATCAAACGGGGAAGGTCAAGTATTTGAGGAGCGACAACAGGGGTGAGTATAGAGATGGTGGTTTTCTCATGTATTGTAAAGATGCCGACATCACAAGGCACTTTACTGTTAAGAAGACTCCACAACAAAATGGGGTGGCGGAGAGGATGAACCGCACCATTATGGAAAGGGCAAGGTGCATGAGGTTTCATACCGGGTTGCCGAAATCATTTTGGGCAGCAAATCTTGATCACGCCGTGTATTTGTTGAATCGGTCACCAAATTTGAATCTTGGTTTGAAGTGTCCAGAGGAAGTATGGTCGGGGCACGAAGTTGACTACTCTACTTTGAGGGTGTTCGGATGTCTGGGGTATGCTCACATTCCTAGTGACGAGAGGACCAAAAATGACTCGAGAACTCACCGGTGTATTTTCCTAGGCTATGGAAAAGGGGTTCAAGCTTTGGGATCCATCTACGAGGAAGCTAGTTGTTAGCCGGGATGTGAGGTTTGACGAGATGTCCATGTTGAAGGCTAAGGAGTTCCTGGAAGTTGCCGATGACGATGGTGTTAGAACCATCGAGATTCCTTTGGTATTTCCGAGATCATCAACCACCGATAGTGATGGTGCATCTACTAGTGGTTCAAGTGATTCTCAACCGAGTGATGACACGGTTGAGGTGGAGCCGAATGAGGATGATTTGGAAGAGGCGTTCCCAACATTTTGACTGCCAAGCCATTCCCCCACTTGCTGGTGGCGGAAATTGACGACCCAGGTGCTAGTGTTGTTAAGTTTAGAATCGAACGTGGGGATTTTCCTTATTCCAGTGTTGAGTTTGAGTTTGCTGGTGGAGCTTGTGATGGCTTAGGTCCATTGGCAGACTACATCCATGGTAAATAAGCCGCCAAACTGTCCTAGGTGGGACTATCATCTACTATATGGTTGGGAATCTGATTTTGAGCAAAAATAACCAAGTTTTGAGATTACTAGTCTCTCGATGGAGCCACAGGTCTCACACATGTGTAGCTGCTTAGGGAGAGTTCACAATAACTCCGGAGGATGTGTGCGAACTTATGGGTATTGATGCTGCTGGATATGAGACCTTTTTCGAAGTTCTTACGAAGGAAGAGACGGCTATTCGAAAGAGGTTGGTGTTTGCAAGAAGTGTTTGGAGAACTCCAACAAGGCACCTTTCCTGAGTTCATCCGTTACTTCTACTTTATTGAAGACAAAGCAGCTGCTAAGGCAAGGGAGTCGGTCGCAAACAATCAAGTTATCGAATTGCCTCCCACTGGTGAAGGTTTTGAGAGCGACTTAGCGCTGGCTGCATACATAGTGGTGGTCTTGTCAAGGATTTTCTTGCCTGGGGCCCCAGGAGGGATCTGATTAGCATGTCCGTTCGGATGTCTTTGGGTGTCAAAATTCCTTTAGCTCATATAACCTTGAGCTCTGTTTATACTTGGCTTGATCGATTGCAAGCTGACTCTGCCAGGTCTATCGGGAGGTTTAATGTCTTAAACTACGCCAATCACATGCTCCCTACTGCCTTCTTGTATGCAAGGTTTCTCGTATATGCCTGTAGCACTTTAATACCTACTTCTCATGCCGTGAAGATTCCATACATTTTTGCCTGGAATCTCAAACAAAGTAAGAAACCATTCCACACTCTGATTGATAATGTCAAGTCTTTTTGTTTTCACCCTTATGCTGGTGTTAACCAGTTTTATACTATGACGCATAGATGCCGGTGCGACACGGTGTGGGTGCGGTGATTCGAAAAATCTAAAAAAAAAAGTAGGATTCGAGTGCGCTGGGAAATATAATAAAAATAAAAATATATTATGATATTCCTTAATTTTATATAGATTGTACATTAGGTCATATACAAATTAATAATTACTTTTATAAATAACATAAAAATTAGACCATAACGAAAAAGATTTAAGGGTCCGTTTGATAGCATTATTTGCCATGGCAAATGGCAAATAAGTTGGCAAATATGACATTTGCCTACAATTTGGTGTGTTTGATAGCAAAATTTGCCTACAAGCTATTTGCCAATGTACAACACCTCTTATGCATAACATGTTGGCAAATTTTGCTTTGCTATATGGGTGAGAAATATTTGCCAACAAATTTGCTAACTTCTTAAACGCTTTTAATATTTTAAAAAATAATTTAAAAACTATTTTAAATAATTAAAAAAAACTGTTATGAATATTTTAAAAATTATTATGAATATTTTAAAAATTGTTTTAAATAGTTAAAAAAACTGTTTTAAATTAAAATCTGTTTAAAAACTGTTTTAATGTAAAAAACCGTTTTAATGTAAAAAACAGTTTTAATGTAAAAATTGTTTTAATGTAAAAAATGTTTTAATGTAAAAAATTAAAAATTGTTTTGATGTGAAAACTGTTTTAATATAAAAAATTGTTTTAATGTAAAAACTGTTTTAATGTAAAAATTTATTTTAATGTAAAAACTGTTTTTTCGTAAAAACTGTTTTAATGTAAAAAAATGTTTTAATGTAAAAATTGTTTTAATGTAAAAAATTTAATAATGTTTTAATGTAAAAACTGTTTTAATGCAAAAAATTATTTTAATATAAAAACTGTTTTAATGTAAAAAAAATTAAAAACTGTTTTAACGTAAAAACTGTTTTAATGTAAAAATTAAAAACTGTTTTTAGTAAGTAGTTTTGGCGTAAAAAACTTTTTTTTTATATATAGTTTGTTACTTTTTTAATAAATAAAAACGGGAAGTAAAAAAGAAAAGAAAAAACTGTTTTTTTATTAAATAAGACTTGGGACGAAAATTAAAAAAAAAACATATTTTTTATTATTATATATGTTAATATGGACGAAAAATGTGTTATTAAAATGTTTTGCCAAAAAAACTTGTTTTACCTTATTTGGTGTTTGATAGTCTAATGTGAGAAAAAAATATTTGTCTAGGCAAAATTTGCCCTGGCAAATTTTGCCATGCCAACACTTTTGCCCAATATGTATCAAACGGAACCTAAGTGATAATATCATTCTTGAAAAAGATCTATTCTCAAGCAACTTCCCACTACTTAATTTTAGCTTTCGTACCATGTATCTAACTTTTGAACACCACTCGTGTAAATCACTATGGAACAATTATTCTGACGTAAATGACGTCAAATGGGAACAAGAAAAGATAATCTCTCTCTAAACTCTCTCAAATCACAATATCTCAAAATCAAGGAATGACTCAAATGAGCCTACATAAGGGGTATTTATAGGAAGGAGGTTGCTTGGCCTCGAAGCTAAGAATCTAATTACATTTATTTTCCTAAAAGCCAATTAACCCTCCTTCTTCTAAATACAAAATACAAGGGAAAATACAATGAATTTTAAAAATAAAATAAATACTAAAAATAACAAAAATACAATAAAACCCAAAAAATTACTAAAAATAACCCTCATTCTTCATTCACATCATATTCAGTGTCACCACTCCAGGTTGAAAATGTTGAAAGTTGATTTAGAATAACACGATAATGTTAAGCTTGAAGATCCACATCAATAAAATCCACATCAATGATTTTTAATTCAATATGTAGAACCAACTCTCACACTCTCTCCTTCTTAAAGTTCCACCAAATTTAGACTATATATCCTCATAACTTTACAAAGGACGTTGATAAAAAAATTACCAGAAAAATTGTTTGACCTTAGTACTCTTCACGAGAAAAATGAGGATTCATAAAGAATCCATGTAGAATCCGTAATTAAAATTTAATTAAAACAATTGGATACGCGGTGGGTGCGAATCGGAGGAGAATTGGGTGAGAATCGCACCTGATTCGGATGCGATTCGGATTCGTTTATCATTTTGAAGAATCCGTGCTTCATAGGTTTTATACCAACAACTTTTTTGCTGAGTCCTCTCGACCGGTAAGCAAGGTTGACGAGGCTGCAACGCGCAACTTCCCTTCGATCAATTTTCTTTTAACTATAACCCCTTCATACCTTCTCCCTTACACTGAGTGGAAATCCTAATTCTCCATCTACTCCTCCCATCGTGTGGCCCCCTGATTTGGGTACGACCAGGTAGTGCCTTTGCTGAGTCAAAACTCCTTAGAGAGACCTGCTAACTTTTTGCAAAGTTGTGGAAATTTTCTGATTAGTATTGTGGCAAACCTATTGGTCCAGTACAATGAGAAGTTGGTGATTCCTTCGAAGAAAGCCCGGGGTAGTAGGTTTACTTCTTACCTTACCGTGTTCTAGCCTAACCAGCTTGCTAGATTCCAGAAAGTCATTCTACACCAACCGATTTACTCGACAGTTGAGAAAATTCCTCCAACTGAGCTTGGATTGAAAGGTTGCTCATTTAATTTATCTCAGTTCCCCTTGAGTAATCTCAATGATGCTGTGCCCAACGAGCTTCCTCCTTTAGCACCTGTTAAGGAAGCCATTTTGAAGAAAAAGAAAGGAGCCTCTACTTCTCAGCTTGTTGATGAAGCTGAAGATGTCCTTGAGACTTCACACCCTGCTATTGAAGAGAAAACACCACTTGGTTCTTTGACTGGAGTAGCTTTAAGGTGAAAAGAAGCAACAAAAGAAGAAAAACACTATTGCTGATCACTTGAAGGCCTTCCTTCCAGCGGAAGAGATTGACCCCCCCACCCTCAAGAGCAAAGTGACAGAATGGCTTGATGACTTGATGAGCAAGTATGGTCAAGGTTCATCGCCTGCTAGAGTTTTCATTGAGGAGCAAATGGTTGACTGGGGTTTGTCATTCACTCCTTCAGCCAGCGCAAGTGGCAAGAAAAGGACCAGGTCAGAGGCAAGGGTCTCTCGCACAACTGCAGAGGATGTTGAGGACGTCCCTTTAATGCATCAATTGCACAGATTCCACAGGATGTATAACACTGAGAAACCTTCGTCTCCTCCTTAGATTACACTGTTTTGGATGACTTTGTTGATGAAGAGGTATTATTCACTCCAACTTGTGTCTTTCGTGGTTATTCATCTCTTTCATTTCCTTATACTTTGTTTGTGGCACACAAATTGATGAGTATTATAATACTCTTGCTGCTGAGCGAGAGCAGGCGCAAGATCAACATATAGGGGACACCTCCCACTAACATACACAGCAAGGCTCCCTTTTGATCCCATCAAACCCCCCAAAAAACAACTCCCCACTGCCTTCGAACCAACTCTTTCCCCATCTTTCAAGACCCCCGAAGCACCATCCACTACCACGAACAACTCAGAGGTAATGGTGGATTCCCCGATCGTGGCAGGGGTTATCTTTATTTGAGTGGGTCAATTAGTACTGGTTATACACCCGACTCTTCTTTCTTGCGCAACCAGCCAACACTTGCTCAAGCTGGGTAAGTTGTAGGAAAATCTATAAGCCCATAGATACTCTGGTATCTTATCGTCCCAAGTTCCGGGAAAATCTTCCAATGTCTTTGCTAGAATATTTACCAAGGTCTTGTTGGTAGCTTTTGCCTGTCCATTACACTTAGGGTAGGCCACAGTGTACTTGTGGTGGATAATGGAGTATTTATCTGTGAGCAACCTTGTATCGCTATTTACAAATGGAGTTCCATTATCTGAAAGGAAAACCTTTGGGATGCCAAAACGATAGATGATGTATTCTTTCATGAACTGAAAAACTACACCTGCTGTGGGCATGTGGCCTTCTTGAGAGGTATGACTTCCGCCCACTCAGTAAGGCCCTCAGTGGCAACCAAGATCCATATTTTGCTCCTGAAGGAGGGATTAATTGCTCCCATAAGATCAAATGTCCAAGTGTGAAAGGGAAAGTATTGGAGATGGAGTGCAAGTCCTTTGAGGGAGTGTGGATCATATTACCATGAAGTTAACATGCCTTGCACTTTCGAATAACGTCGGCGGAGCCATTTTCCATGGTTGACCAAAAATACCCCAAGGTTATAAGTTGGTGATAAAGTTTTGCTCTTCTAATGTGGCCTGGCTCGTGGCCCTGCTTCAATACCTCCTCCGCCTCTTCCAACCTGATACATCACAGAGGTCCATCATGATAACCCTTTCGATACAACTGGCCATTCTGTGTAATATCTTGAAATTCTGCTCTTGAGCCTCATAGCATCATCCTCGTTCGGTCAAATTACCCTATCTACTAACATGTTAATGTACGGTTGTCTCCAATCAGCTGGTTACTCTATAAAATTGCACCTAGCCGCCTGGTAATACAACTGGCACTTGCCACAACCTCTTTGTACTTGTGCGACATCTTGCTTCATCGTAGGCCAAAAGTAGCATGCCTTTCGAATTCTTCGGTATAAAGAAATCTTAGTGGTCTCGCAGCTGTCTTGGTGAGCTTCTTTCAGTCTCTTCTCAACTTCCTCAGCTCAACTCACCTTGACAACCATCATGCTTTTTTTTTTTAATATAAATTGCCAGCCGTGGTAAAATATTATGATAACTTTACCAAGCTTAATGGTCCTTCCCTTGTGTCTAGCTGCTTCCTTATCTTGCCCCTTTAGTCATTGCTATCATCAGTGGGTAGCTATCCTTTTGGTAATTCGAATCATCGTTGAATCCCCTTTGATGGCAATTTTGTGGGCAATTGTGGCATAGACATCTGCATGTCAGTTCTGGGGTGCCTTTTTATTATTACTTCATAGAATTGTTCGAGCAACCTCAGAATGATCGTTCGTTAGGGTGCTAAGCTCATGTGTTTTAGGGCGTACTCCCCATTTACTTGTTTCACCACTAGATTGGAATCTCCCTTGATTGCAAGTACGTGGATACCCCTTCTCAAGGCTTTCAACAGGCCCAGCACTAGGGCTTCGTACTCAGCTTCATTGTTGGAGTAGTTGAAGTCCAATTCAAAGGGCGAACGGACTTCATCTTCCCCTTTTCTCAGGATAACCCCTGCACCTCCTTTGCCTTCAGCCAAAGATCCATCGAACTCCATGTTTCATCCTTCCAAATTGGCCTCCAGGTAGTTAGCTTGAAGTTTATCACCTGGGAACTCCTCGTGTGGTGGCTCGAATGTCCCAGATGGGAATATGGCCAATAAGTCTGCATAAGCTGGGCTCTTGATGGCTCGAGGGACCACACATTTGAGATTGTAGTCTAAAAGTATTAGAAACCATCCGCCTGCCTTGCCAATTAGTATAGTTCTAGCTAATAAAATCTTTATAGGGTCACATTTTATTACACTGTGGACCGTGAAATAAATGTGTAGTGCCTAAGGTTTTGAGCAACAAATATAATGGCTAAACAATGCCTTTCAATACTAGTGTATCTGGCCTCAGGCCGCCCATGTATAATGCGACTCAAAAAACAAACAGGTCTTTCTACTCCCTCCACCTCTTGAGCTAACAGTGCTCTCTGATTGACCTCGCTGTAAAAGTGAGGTAGAGTTGCAATGGTATACCTGCTTTTGGAGAAATCATGTTTGTGAAGAGGTTAGGAGTTTCTTTAATTTGTCCAAGGCTCCTTGATGTGGCTGCTCTCGTGTAAACTTGGTCCTCTTTCATAGTAGCTCCATCAACAGGTGAGTCACCTCCTCAGCAAGCCCAGGTACAAATCTTCTCAAGTAGGAAACTTTCCCAAGAAACTTTTCAACTCTTTCGCTGTCTTTGGCCGTGGCATGTTGATGATGGCTTTTTGCTTGTCTAGGTATATCTTGACACCTTGCCTGTTCACCATAAAATCAAAGAACTTCCCACTTGTCACCCCAAAGCACAGCTGAGGGGGTTTGTCTTCAGCTTGTACTTCCCGCACCTTCACCTTGTGAACACTTTTCTCAAGTCCACCAAGTGAGCATCCTCCTTCTTTGACTTTTATCACCAGATCATCCATATAAAATTTCACAAAATCATGGAAGAGATCGTGAAATATGGCCATTATAGTCCTCCCGTATGTAGTACCTGCATTTTTTAATTTGAAAGGTATAACCGTATACATCGAGTTACCTAATGGTGTGCGAAATGCAGTCTTCTTGACATCTTCTGGATCCATCTTTATCTGGTTATACCCTACGTAGCCATCCATAAAGCTACACATTCCATGCGTCGCAGTTGCATCTATCACGCTATCTATGTAAGGCAGTGGGAATTCATCTTTTGAGCAGGTCTTGTTCAAGTCTCTGAAATCCACAGAGATCCAAATTTGGTTCTTATCCTTCTTCCCAATTGCCACAATGCTGAACAACCAAATTGGATGTTGTATTGGGACGATGACATCTGCCATGAGCAGCCTTTGCACTTCTTCATTGATTTTCAAATCTAGCTCCGTTTTGTACGTTCGAGTGGACTGCATGACTGGGATAGCTGAGGGCATCACATTCTGCTTGTGGCAACTCACCTCCTTGTAAACCCCTGGCATCTTTGTGTATTTCTATGCAAAAATATTTTTGAACTCTCGTAACAGCTCAAGGACCGCTCCTTTCGATGTAACTTCTAGTTCTTTCGAAATGAAGATTGACCTAGGATCATCACTTCCCTCTGTAAGATCTACTTGCTCCAGTTCTTGTATTTGGGGCCTTGACCTATCTCTCATGCATTCTGGCTCTTCCTCTACTTTTTCTATGAACTCCTGATATTAGAGTTGTCAATCGCTATACACTGGCCTTGGTTGTCCATCAAAAAACATTTATAAACCGGGTCAGCCTCATTATCTAAGCTTTCAGTTGCCCTCTCACTCCTTCACAACTTGTAAATAATTTTGCCAATAGGCAACACCATCCTTTTACACTGCATAGGGTTTTCTTCCCTGTGTGACCTCTTTTGGTTGTTCTCCTCTAGCGCTCTCGCTAAAAATCTAATCAGCACGCTTTTGTTGTTGAACCTGGTGCTCGATCAGATTGATTCGTGGTGTTATCCCGTTGCGCAACTGCCTGGACAGTCACTGTTTCTCGATCCATCTCTTGCTCTTCAAAACTGACTTTTTCCCTAGAGCTAGGGATTCTAGTGCCACCAGTGTCAAGTGAGCACCACAGCCTCCTCAGCCAACTCTGTATTGAAAGCTGCGTCCACCAAGTGTGCTTCTTCGCGTGCGAACGACTTCTTGGACGCTCAAATTTGTCTTAGCCATAGTTGTCAAATCGTGAATCGTTTACCTCCTGAATCGCGAATCGTGAATCGAATCGGAACCAAATGATAAAAACGTAGTAAAACATAAGTAAATGGGATTTAACACTATAGAATTGGTAATTAAGCGTAATATGACAAAAAACTAATCGTAGCTCATGATAATATGCAAAAATATATCACAAAAATTAACCGTAGCACATGTTCTCATTCATTTTAAGATTAAAAATGTAAAAAACAAAAATATATCATAAAACAACCTACATATTAATTTAAAACAATAAAATAAATACAAAGTTTAATTTAAAACAGTAAAACTGTAAAACAAATACTTCCAAAAATTTTAAACAAGCCTACCTACTAAGATTAACAATATTAATTTAAAGTAGCCTACAAAATTACAACAATATTAATTTAACATAGTAAACCATGTTAATTTAAAACAATAAAACATATGCTAAGATTAACTATAAAACAATATTAATTTAAAACAGTGTTCATATTAATTTAAAGCAACAAAATAAATATACCTTCAAAGATTTGATAACAAATACAAAAGTTTTATAACAAAAAAAAAAAGCAAAAGATAGAAGACACTCAGCCAAGAGAATATAAAAGAAAAGCCGACTGAAAATAATCGAGCCAAGAGAACATGTTTTTCTCTAAAACTCAGTATCTTAACGATATCCTTTGTTGTTTGCTTCTTTTTTTATTTGTTTTATTAAAGCATGTGTATGGTTATAAGGTAAAAAAAATCGCGAAAAAAAAAAAAGTTGAATCGGAACCGAATCGGGAATCGGGCCCGAATCGGAAGATTCGAATCGTGAATCGCCGATTCAGTCCGATTCTTTAGACATTTGCGATTCTCAACTCGATTCGAATCGTTATATGTGAGAATCGAATCAAATCGAATCGTAAGATTCGAATCGCGAATCGTAAGATTTTGACAACTATGGTCTTAGCACATTGATGGTAGGTGGAGGCCACTTGCTTATGGTTGTGCATCCATACTCTCCCCATCAGTAACTGATATGATGGCTCACTCTCCATTATGTGGAACTTATATGGGAAGTGATATTCCTTATGGTAATCCCCACATTAACATAACCGATGGACTTTAAGGATTGATTATCATACCCCGAGATGGCCAAAGGATTTTGCACAATCCTTGTCTCAGCAATGTTGAAAGCATAAAAAGACCTAATTGGCATGATGTTGATGGAAGCTCCTCCATCCAACAAGACACGGTTGCAGCTGCACCCGCGTACACTTGTTACGTAAAGTGTCCTATTATGGGAGTACCTAACCGAACGATTTGCCTTAGAGAAAGTGACTTCTGAGAGGAATCTCTTCAAAGCTTGGCCATAGGCCCTTTTCACAGGAAGTTTCGAGTTATATTCTTCTTTGTAATCTTCAAGATCGTTCGAGTAACCTCTAGTCTTGAACTCTCTAGCAACTCCACTTGGTCAAAGAACCAACCAAACTTCTGTGAACGTGCTACCGCTACACAATCCACCCAAGGATCAACATGGTCTTCTTCCAGCTCATAGACTTCCTCCACATCTTTGTAGGATGACTCATCGTAAGCTATCATTGTGTCCGCCGTACCCAGAGAGCAAGCCTTTTACTGTTTGCTCAAATCGTTGATTGGATACGGGTCATCCTCCAAAGTTAAGGTGAGCCATTTCGAACACATTCTCCTAAGGATTCCTCAAAAATTTCTTCGAGGAACCTTTGTTCTTTCAACACATGCTCTGCCTTTTCGTCATAAGCACTGGCCATGTTGGCCCCATGAACCGGTAACAAATTATCATTCACATTATCCTGGTGTAACTGAATATCCCCTTTCTTTACATGCGTGTCAATGAGCCTTCTCAGTGAAATACACTTGCTAGTTGGGTGACCCAATTTGTTATAAATTTGTCAAAATGTTGGACTATCTTTATCCTCCAGTGTCACATGCTCCGTGTTGAAATTAATAAGCATGCACACTTTATCACGAACCGTGTGCTCTTAGAGAACTAAGGCTTGTTCCAATGTGGTCGGGTGGGTCCCCTTTACCATCGAACTTCCTCTTGTTGCCTCTACCTCCATGACCATCATTTCCACCTCTTTATCTCCTGTCTTCATTGCCAGTGTAATCAATTAACTTGCTAAAGGAACTAGGTCCCCCAGCGACTCCCTATATTGCCTGGGTGCCTGGGGTTTTGATAAACTCAGCGAACATGCTCATCAACCCCTCGTGAACCCTGCCATCTGTGCTGGGCCTGTGGCTGTTGCCATACCAGCAGTTGGTGGGTCAGCCTCCACCTGCGCTGTTCTGCCACCTTCCGGTAAAATAGTGAGATCTTCTTTTTCCTCACGATGCAAAGCGTCGAAATCAATGTTCTTTGCAACATTATCATTAGCCATTCCTCAACAGAGAATATCTTCCCAGCGAAGTCGCCAAATGTAAGATGTGGGTTCTTTAACTACAACTAGTATTTAGCTAGGCGTAACCCCTTATCAGAATGATGGTTAATGCACAAAGAATAACACAATAAATGAAAACTGTAATGTCTGCAACAAGTAGTCTTTAAAACTAAAAGTCTGTATTAAGCCTTTATACCATAAATGTTCTTTAACTATAATAAAGGAAATGGGTCCCCAAAATCAACTTGGTTGGAGGGAGAAGGAATAAGCACCTTGGCACAATAAAGGCAAGGCAACAAACTAGGTGTGCAATGAATGTCGATGTTTGTAAACAAAAGTGGTTGAGCTCTAAAGATCCTGGAGTATTATCACCAAAAATTGTAAACTCACAATAAACTCTCGTGTTTAGCGAAAATTGGGCATCAAACTTTGGAGGGGGAAAAGATCACCCCTCAAAGGAAATAAGTGGAAGTATTTATATGAGGACAAGGTCATTCGAGCAACCATGCCCGCATTAAATGATCTGACCTCATTTAATATTTAGATTATTGTGCAATTAACACTACAACAATTCTTACATTTAGCTGCGATTTTCTTAGCCACAAAGGAAAATTCGTAGTAAAAACTCATTATTTGCCACGAAATTAATTTCGTGGAGAAACATGTTACATTTAGCTACGAAATTCAGATTTTTGTTGAAAATAAGTGTCAATATGTTGGTGCCAATGTTCCCGCGAAAAAGAAAATTGTTTAGGAACGAAATATGAACAATTGGCAACGAAATTATTCATAGCAAATATGTTTATGTTTTGCAACGAAATAATTTTCGTGGTGTAAAGTGTTAAAATATTAGGCAACGAACTATTTTGTAGTTAAATATTTTAATTATTAAGACCACTCTACTTATCACCAAATCTCAAAATCTCCAAACCTGTTCGTCCCTCCAAAACCCAAATACACCACGAATCCCTTTTCCTCTTTTCTCTTCAAATCCGATCGCCACTTTCTCTCTAATCTAACTACGCACAAACAGTGGCGGATCCAGGAATTTGAGTCAAGTGGTGCGAAAATTTCTGACGAACCCGGGGGTTCGGGGGCTCCTGCCCCCGAGCCGACTTTTTTGGGTTGTTTTTTACTTTTTTTTTTGCAATTTTTAACCGTAAAAATGTTTTAGGTAGTAATTAACTAAATTTGGATTCCTACTTTGTTCGTGGATTTTTTTTATAATATTTCAACGTAATATTACCCTAACGGGATGTGTGTTGTTTCCACTTTTCCGTTTAAAAAATTTCTCCATTACTTCCTACTTAAACAAAAGACATTTAATATTACACATATTTCTCCATACCCTCCTGTTTTTTAATTTCTCCCAATGCAGATTTATTATTACGCCATGACTTCCTATTCAAATATATACATATAAAAAAAATATATAAGCCACATATTCTATTTCAGACTACAAAAAATATATACATATAAAAAATATACCTGGAGGCAGGGGAGGAGGTCCGTCGCTTGCTGCAGATGAGGAGATCCGGCCGGCGTCCGATTGCTAGAGCCTGCTGCTGCTGGAGCAGGGGAGGGAGGGATGGGGGGGGGGGTACTCAGCTGCTCAGGGAGGGAGGCGGGTGAGATCGTGAGAAAAAAGAGAGGCGAGTGAGGTGAGAGCAAAATAGGTTTAGAAATTAGACGGATGAGAGAAAAGAGAGACATTTGGGATTTTTTTAGTTTAATAAATTACGAACTTAGACCCTCACCTTTGATAATAAGAAGAGGTAACCTTGATGTTTGAATTTTTACCAAAAAACCCTATATATATATATATAATTTTTTTTTTTTTTTTTTTTAAGATTTTCAACTGGAGCGGCCCACCCACTTGGGCCATACCCTGCGCACAAACCCTATTTTCCACTTTCGGTAAGCAATCTGTATCGTTCTTACTGATTTGTTATGAGATGACCAAATAAACGAAATGAACGTTTTTCGTATCTTTGATCAAATGTTTTTTTCCAATTCGTATCTTTGATTAGATGTTTTTTTTCCCTACTTTCCATTTCGTGATGTTTAGGATTTGGATATAGAACGTTTTTTTTCCAAGTCAGATATACCGTTTTTTTCCACAACGAAATGAACGTTGTGGAAATTCGTGATGTTTAGGTTTTTTTCCCTATTTTCCAATTCGAGATGTTTATACTGATGTTTAGGATTTCTACAATGATAGAATGTTTTTTTTACCTATTTTCCAATTCGTGAAAAAAATGTATTTTTCCCCAATTTTTAGGATTTGTTTGTCTCCCTAATTATCTAGGGTTTTATCATATCTGACTGATGTTTTAGTATACTGATGTTTTTATTTGTATTAGACTGTATTATTTGGGTTTCTTATTAAACCATTGATGTTTAATAAAGAATATCATAGTCCATTGATGTTTAATTTGGGAGCAGATTCAGATTTATCAACATCAGCAGTTAAAAGTCTTTTGAATCACGCAGGAAATTTTTTAGGAATAATCTATTGATGTTTGTTAGACTGATGTTACTAAAAATCAGATATGGGTAGCACAAATACCCCAACCCTTGTGAGTTGGGGTCTGCATTCATATTTAGTAAATTGATGTTTTTTAGTAACTCAACACCCAATTGTTTTAGTAGACAACTAAACAAAAAATCATGAAATGTAGTAGGCTGATATTTTAGTGGTGTGGGTTGTTGACTTAATTTGATGATTGTCGATTGTTTAGGTGGTGGTTTGGTTTGAATTGATGATTGTCGATTGATTTGATGTTTTTCATGCTTTTTCCTAATCTATAGTGTCAAATTCCAGCAGTGGTGAAAATAATGTTTTATGGTTTGATGGCAGGTAGTGGTTGGTGTCGGCTCTGAGTTCACGATAATTGTTTTATTGGCGGACTGATCAGAAGTCAAGGTATATCTTATCTCCATCTATCTACTCTTTTCAAACTATTGTTTCCATCACTAAATAATTTTTCAGAAGACCAACCAAGTGCTATACAACTAACATCACTTTGCTTTCATACACCAACAATTAACAAAATTTTCATTTATGCATTATATTTGTCTTGTCAAATTACCTGTGTGAAACTCTATGTGCAATGTGTATGAATTTATTCGTGTAATCACTTATATAAAAATTTGATTTTATAATTATCTACTTTTCTAATTAGCATACAAATCTTACAATGAAAATTGAGTGTTAAGTTGTTCTGACGTAAAACATATCCTATAAAGTTCTTAATAACCGTTGGAAATGAATAGGATGAGAAAATAGTAGTGTTAGTATCATATATAGTAACGAAGTCTATCTTGCTTAAATATGTTATTTCTCTGTTTTCTAAACTAATCTTGTCTAAACATAATTGAAGCCACATTATTTTTCTTATGGCTCTATATTGTAATCGATAGCCTTATATGTTGATTATGAAAATACACTTATAACGTGTTTTTTATAACATGTCGTTTGATTTTTTATGTGAACTAGATGGATAAGAGTTGGATGCAGGAAACGAATAGATTTTGTGAAAAGTATGTCTTGGGTGTTAGATCATTCATTCGATTTGCGAAGGATCATATGGGACCCGATAGTTACATTAGGTGACCATGTTGCACTTGTCTTAACATCGATCTCAGAAATATTGATGAAGTAGAAGATTATTTGTTCTTAAAAAGCTTTTGTACCACCTATGCGCAATGGGCATATCATGGGGAATCTTCTAATGATATAGATCATGATGATGTCGATGGTTGGATTGATAATGAAAATGAAGAAGGGGACGAGATGCGAGAAGTGTTGAAAGAAATGCAGACAAGGTTTTTCTTTGATACTGGTCCAGCTGAAGCGTTTGAAACTGGTAATACTCCAAAACAAGTTAGTATAGGGGATGAGACAAGTTTTAACAAATTATTGAAAGATGCAAAGCGTGAATTATATCCAGGTTGCACAAAATTCTCTGCACTGCCTTTTCTTGTGAGGTTGCTCCACTTGAAAGTCATCGATCACTGGAGTAATAAATCACTTAAGCTGTTGCTTGAACTATTGCAGGAAGCTTTCCCCGAAGGTGATATGCTTCCAAAGTCAGATTATGAGGCAAGAAGCATGTTGCGTGCCTTTACTTATGACTTTCTCATAGCGGCTGAGATTGAAATGATGCGGTGGTATACGTTGAGTAATTATGAGAAAGTGGCTCCATATATAGAGTAAGTTAATAACTGGGAAGTAATCTTGGTAAGTATAAATTTTGAAACTACTACGAAGCTTATTGTTCTAATTATTACAACTGTTAGTGAGCATATGGAGGAGTTGAAGAAAGAAGGCCCTTTGAATTTAGAAGAGAGAAGTCGGAAGAATTTTCCTAGCTGGTTTGAAGAACGTGTAAGTTAAAGCAAAGTTATAATAACATAATATTGATGTATAAATTTAATTATTTTTTAAGTAATATAATTGGTCTAACTTATATCATTCAAATTTTGCCTTTAATAGATGAAGAAGTTGTATGGACAAAAGTCTCCAGAATGTACTTCTGAGCAACTATATGCATTAGCATGTGGTTCCGACATACGGGCAAATAGGTATAAAAGTTGCATAGTAAATGGAGTTACATTTCACACTAAAGATCTTGTTGTTGTCGAGAATGATGATAGTGATATTGATTGAATTTGATGTGAAGCGAAGGGCATACTCGCCTTTTTGGTCATATTAGTAGTTTATTTTCTTTTTGTTATTCGTCTCATATTTTGTTTTGACATTGTAATCCTTTTTTTGCTTTAGTATTTAGAGGTAATGGAAACTACTGTCTTCAGTTTTATTGTACCGGATTGTTTTTATTCATGCATATGTTAATGGAATTTAGTATCATTACTTTCTTCAGTTTTGTTATGCCAGATTCTTTTTATTTCATGCACAATATATCATATATATCATTTAATATATACTATATTCCCTAAATTGTTTAAATTACATTAATGCGTGATTTGATGTTCTTTTTCAGTATGGCACCAGGAAGACGTCTTCGGTCAAATAGCATGAGGGAGGCACCCTCGGCTCCCCCGGCACCATCGTGGCAAGGGGCTTCAGAAGATAATCAAAGCTACTGGGCAAAAGATGTGTATTGAGATATCGGAGGAGAAAAATAGGCCACTTGACAAAGAGCAGTCCGCTAAATTATTAAATGAGCTTGGGATTATCATTCGTAACCTAATTCCAGTCCCAACCAAATGGAAAGACCTCACTGAAGTTGATAAGACAAAGGCGTTCAACAGACTCGATGTAAGTAATTTCTTATTTGAAAATGGCATTGCTGAACCAGTCCTTAAATATCATATTATATACCATAATTTGCGTATTGTCGTGTAAATATCAGCTTTTGGTTTTGATGAGGTCTTTATAGACATGATTGATTACAAGTATATTGTCTTGGCTGCTAAAACTCTAAGCAGAGGCCTTCATAGCCTTATTTTGAGGTGACAGTCCTCGAAAAATTTGAAAATTAGTTTCCCCTTGACCACGTGTTTTCATACATGTATTTTGTGTCCCTAATATTTCTAGTATATAAAGAATATTAGGGGTGTCGGTTTTATAAGTGAGAGGCAAATTACGCCTGCATCAGCCGTGGACAAATGGTTCTCAAATTAAAAGTGACCCACGTAAAATCTGTCTTTACTTTCGATTATTAATTACGTTGTTACCACTGTATGCCATAATTGTAATCATGGTTAATTCACTAGCACAACTCCTCTCATACAGTCGAAAATTATGATGACAATATTCTCTAGATATGCAGGCTTTCAGCTGTTCTTTCTTTCTAACACCATACTTTTTATTGGTTAAAGCATTAGGATGACTTTGGCCTCGTCAAATGCAACAGCTAGCTCATCACCGAGTTTTTCCTACTTCCAACATTTCTTAAATTTGATCCTATATTTTCTAGATTTGGAGTATGAGGAGATTTGGAATTAGAGTTTTGGACAGGGGTGGAGTTTATAGCATAGGGTTGGTTTTCAGAGAATGGTTGGGAGTCATTAAGATAATTAGGAGAGTCCAATTAGAGGTGTTGGATCGTGCTACAATGCTGGGGAAAGAGATGGTGTAGAAACCTTCAAATGATGGGGAATTCAATTTAAAATCGGCAATTGATCGGGGGTTCTGGATTAGAAAATTAAACTCGAAAGTAATAATGGTCTAAAACATTCTTATTAAAAAAATCATTTTTTCTTGAACATCTCTTCATAGAGCCATTCCCACCGATGAAAACATACCAAGATTTGGTATTTGATTTTGCCTTAGATTCAATGCTGTGGAAATCAAGAGGATTCAATGAATCACATACTGTTGCATAGTCCGTTGACTCAAAAACTGTGGAATTAATAATTAAATATGGTGGAAGTTTTACCTTCATTCAATTATATAAAAGCTATGTAAATGTGTTGGTGGTTAGCTAATGCTCGATGGGATTATTTGAAATTTGTACATCAATTGTTTCCTCTGGTAATTATTTGGGACATATGGAGTTCTAGATGTCAAAGATTCTTTGAAGCTCAAGAGATGAATGCTGCAATTAGAATCAAATAAGTTGAAGAAATAATATCTGCAATTGGTGCTTCTAAACAGTTTAATAGCCCTTTCAGTGAGATAAACTCAATTATAATTCAAGAATTCCAACTTATAATGCATCTAAAACCTCCAAGTTTCATCATAACCAAATGATCCAGGCCTCCTAAAGGATCAGTTTAGCTGAATGTTGATGGTTCCAGCAAAAGAAATCCAAGTGATAATGGTATAAGTGGTATAATCAGAGGTGAAAAAGGGGAACTGAAGTTGTCTTTCTCTTACTCTATTGACCATATGTTATAGAAATCCTAAGCAGCCTTCCTGGGAGATTTGGCGGGCTTCGACGGAGACTTGGGTTCCTTTGAGGCTGTCTACTTTTGCAGCAGAACTGGGTTGATGTTCGGGAGGACTCCACCGTGGGCAAATGTCACTCTGGCAAGCAATTTTCCGAGCTCCTCATCGTTTCTGACTGCCAATAGCACGTGCCTTGGGATAATTCTATTCTTCTTGTTGTCACGAGCAGCGTTGCCAGCCAATTAAAGAACCTCAGCAGCTAGGTATTCAAGCACGGCCGCCAAGTAAACAGGAGCACCGGTTCCAACACGCCGAGCGTGTCTTCCCTTTTTGAGGTAACGCCCAATTCTGCCGACGGGGAATTAAAGGTCGGCTTTGACGGATCTTAAAACGGGCTTCTTCTTTGGGCCTCCTGCTTTCCTTCCAGCGGCACCCTTCTTCACCTTACCAGTTGTATATGCTATTGAGTACGATACTCTATTGACCATATTACTAGTTCAATGGCTGAAATTTTGGCTATTAAAACTGGTCTTCAGTTACGCATATAGCAAGGCTTAGATAAGGTCTTCAGTTAAGCATATAGCAAGGCTATTTATAATATTATGATCATTGGCTAGTGGAAACCTTCATGGAAGGGTAAAGCAGTTCAGATCTGGAGACAAAGCAACAAAATAGTTCAGAATTTTTTTTATTTTTAATGATTTTACTGATTCGATTAAAGAAATCTTTAATGCCGATAGATTAGGCCTTCCGAGCATTAGACAATTTTAATGATTCAATTCTTTGGTACGGAGGAGAGGACATTTCTCCTTAAATTAGTAAATTCACGAGATTAATATCCTCTTCGAAAAAAAGAATCTCAAATGTTGTTTTGAGAATAAAAAATTACGTGTGATGCATGAACCGAATTTGAATTATATGATGCATTGTATATGAGTTACCTGTCTGATTAATTTGAATTGGAGATACTATTGGTGGTTATCATTGTATGAACATTACATATGCTTTTTTATTTATCATTTTTTTTTTGTGGGAACTAACAGTTTTATATATTTTCTGGGAATAAGGGAAGGTTTAAGCCTCTTCCCTTCATAAAAATATATTCATATAATACATTCTGTGAATCAGCAATAAATAATTTCTGCTTGTTCGGTATGACGTTTATACATATTTAGTTATTAATTCTGCTATTCCTTGTATCATTTCTGCAGGAAATTAAGGTTCTAAACCAGCTATATCATCCAAACATTGAGCAGTATTATGGTAGTGAAATAGTGAGTAATTTTCCTGGTGCACAGTTGGTGTTATTGTCAACACGAGACATTTGTCCGCTTAGACGCTTAATGAGAATTTTACTATATATGCATGCAGGTTGGTGACAGGTTTTACATATATTTGGAGTATGTTCATCCTAGTTCAATTAATAAATATATCCACGACCACTGCGGATCAATTACGGAATCTATTGTACGCAATTTCACTCGCCACATTCTCTCTGGGTTGGCTTACTTGGATAGCACTAAGACAATACACAGGTAATACAATACACGCCTTTTGTGCCAAGGCTCAAGGCGCAATGAAGGCACGCCTTGTTGACTTTTTTTGAAAGGCCCCATTTTATTTTGATATATAAGATTTGATGGCTTCGCTTGTATCTGCTGACCTTTTTAGACATCTAATTCACTGAAAATCTGCTAAGATACGTAGTAATCAAAATACGCTACTTTCATTTTTTACGGAAATGGCCCCAGCCAATCAAGCAATACCACAGTGCCACACTAGTTCTTCATGCATACGGTGATTGTTTTTCAAACTAATTTCCGACAAAATAAAATAAAAAAGGGAAAAAAAGAATCTTAAAGTAAGAGTTCACTTTAAAATCAATTAATCAAATTGTTTGCTATTCAAGTTTAAATTTTAGCGATTGATTAAATTTTACTTTTTTAATCAATGCCATAGACTGTTAAGAGTCAACTTTTATTTAAAAAGTTCCGGATTTCAAACACGGACTCTTAAAATGTACAAGGAAGTTTGTAGCCACAAGAACTTGATTCCAACTCTATTAATTCTGTCTGATTAAAATTCTTGTATTTAAATGGCTTAAAAATTATAGATGTAATCCGTTTTCTTTTATTTTCTTTGCAGAATGAGATGAAACGCCTGGAATCCGAATCAACATCTGAGGATGGCACCATGATGAGCTCAGACGAGATAGCAGATAAAGTTCTTGGCACAAGGTCGGGATATATGGTATGGTCCCAAAAGAAAGGATTCTAGAATTAATATAATGTGATTGAGGAATGCCGAATTGGAAGAGGCACTTAAGCAGTCTATAAAAGTTCAAGAAGATCTGATGGATCTTCTGCAAGCTCGTGAGGTAGAGGCAAAAATTCAACGAGAAGAGTCAGTGGCACAAAAGGCCAATATGGTGACTCAACGTGCAATGCTAGATGCTATTCTAGTTCGACAAGCGGAGTCCGATAAGTAGATTCAGTCGTTGATCACATCATGTGCCTCATCTTCCGAACAATGGTAATCTAGACGTGCTTTGGTTTTGCTACTCGTATGCTTTTAAAATCCCATTTTATTTTAGCTAATGCCATTGTATACTCTTAATTGCAGATTTGATGTGACAGGAAGCTATTTTTGGGGAGCCATAAACTTTTGACATTTGCAAACGGAATCGGAGACTTCTAAGTCCTTTAACTAGTTTAAGTTATTTTTTGCACCATGGATATTTCTCGTTTGTAAGGGAATTAAATGTGGGACTTGTACGTCCTTTAACTAAAGCTTAGTTGACTTGACAATGTGTTTGTATGTGACTTAATGTGGATTTTATTTATGATAATTTAGTTATTTTGTGGGTTTTAACGAATGTGTTTTTTTAGATGGTTATTTGTTTAAATTTCGTGGTATACATTAATTTATCAAATTCAAAACAAAAAATATATTTGGAAACATTCCCTTATAAAAAAAAATGCCTTGGTAGTTAAATATGCAATTGAAAAGTAAAAGTGCGGCTTAAGATTTGATAGTTTATTATTGAAAAATTAATGATTAAGAATAATTCTCCAATAATTAAATTTCGTAGCCAATAGCTTTTGAGGAAAGGTACAATTTTTGTAGCTAAAAGTTACTAATGATTAGTTTACTTATAGAATTGGCAAAGAAATGTAGACAATTAGCAACGAGATGTTGAACAATTAGCTACAAAATAAATTGTAAATTTCGTAGCTAAAAGTTTTTTACACTAGTTTACCTAAAGAATTGGCAACGAAATTAAGATATTTAGCAATGAAATGTTAGACTAACAGCTACGAAACAAATTGTAGCCTAAATATGGTATTTATCCACGAAAATAATTTCGTAGCAAATGACCTTAACAATTGGCAACGAAAGTTTTTTTCATGGCCAAATACATTTAGCAACAGGCCTTTAGCCACGAACTTGTTACGAAATAATTTTCGTTGCCAAAAACTATCAGCAACGAAATATGAACTTTTGGCTACGAAAAAATTCGCAGTTAAATGTGAGAATTGTTGTAGTGTAATGGTAAAGATAGTGCATTAAATGCATGAGATATCATGTTTTGGTGGAAACACTGTTTATGGGTTTAGGGGTCTCTTTGCCTTAATTGAGATGTGACAAGTTGACGAAAAGGGATCTTTTGTGATGGCTGATGGGACGTTCTCTTACATGTTCTAGTGGTCCAAGGAATAAACTCATTCGAGTGCCACCTTTATCGAGTCACTAAAATGTTGGGAAACATGATGTCATAATACGTAGTAAATAGTGATATATGAGATGGCTGTCTAATCAACCAACTGTGGTCTTTCGTACAATGGTTATTCGAGCAACCTGGAATTGTATATGAGAGGTCAGAAGGACATATTTGAACAACTGTTAGAAATGAGGTCGCTCGCTCGAGCGAGGTTCCTCAACTGAAGGTATTTCAAGAGGTTATCTGTTGATCTTATTGAATAGAGGTTTTGCCTAAGTGTGCCAAAGAGGTTGGTATTACTTATTCAACGCTACCTTGTTCCCAATCCTCCTAAGCAAGTCCTTGTGAGGGTACCCTAAATGAGGTTCTTTGATAGAGCATGTGAGTTCTCCCATGTCCTGCCAGGGACGGTCCTTCAACGGTACTGATCAACCTCAGAATTAGCTCAAAGTATTTCAATAATTAGGGATAATGCATGTAAATCATAACACCTATTACAAAATGTGCCTTTAATATCTCTCGATTGAGCTTGATCTTCGTGGAGGTCCTTCGAGTGACCACATTCCTTCTTTGAGGTATTTGATTGCATGGTCTAGCTCTGGGGCCTCTTGTGAATGATCTCCTCCTGAATGATCTTCTTTCGAATTGTCTTCTCCCGAATGATCTCTTGTTTTATCATTATTCTCTTGTTTGTACAAAATTAGTCTTTTAATCTACATTCGGCTTGGACCTCCCCGTAGAAAATTCCTATAAATACCAATTTAGGTTCAATTCAAAATCATAATATATTCTTATAAAATCCCATTTTAGTGCACTTCAATATCGTCTTATAACTCCATAACACTCATCCCCTCTTTGAGAATTTATGATTTAAAACCTTTCAAAAACTCCCCTTAACTCTAGCAAATACTAAGTCCACTTTTTTTATCTTCAATATATCTCATATATTGTTGACACTGTTCTAAAAAACCCGCCTAGGCTCCGCCTAGGCATGCCTAGGCTTAAGGCTTGGGAGAAACGCCCCGCCCTAAGTTTTTTACGCCTTATTCTTGGTAAAACCCTTAAGGCACACTTTTTTCTAACAATAACAATGCTTTAGTGAAACGATATCGCCTTTTAAAGAATTTTTTTACTAACCGGACCATTATCTCATCCAAAATAATCAAATAGTATTTTAATTTGCATATATTCAGACATATTTTTATGATATGTACAATTTTAGTATTTTAATAGCCTTGTTATGGTTAAAAATATTAAAATATATTAAGAAGGCCTAAACGCCTTTTCACGCCAAGGCCCGCCTAGGCTTCTAAGGCTTAAGGCTTGGCCTCCACGCCTCGACCACGCCCCGCGTTTTTTAGAACCTTGATTGTTGATAATATTTCTTCCTTCTGTCCTATACATTAATTTGAAAAAGTGCAAAATGTTTAGTAAGATACGACGCTGGTACCGAAAAAAAGAATGCGAGGCCGAGACACAATGTCGGGATTTCTATTCAATTTGCACCTCTTGTCGGGTACAAAAATGTCACCAAAGTTTTTAGGCCAAAATGCGATGTGGTGAGGTTAAGAAACGAAGGAGAATTAACGCTAAATCTGCATGGCAATCTGAAATCCGTTAATGAGATATATGTCCAAGTTTTTATAATTAACGAAGTTAAAGAATTCCTTGATTCGACTGGATGTGCTCCTCTATTTAGCTTGTCTCTAGGTAACTCCGACATTTTTTGTTCAAGCGACGATAGAGCTCTGGTCATCAGTGACCCACACGTTTTAACTTCCGACGTTCGAGCTAAGCTTACTCCGTACGATTTTATGGTGCTTATATGTTGTTTTGTGTATTTGTTTCTTATAATTATTTGGAAATAAATCTTGTTTAAAATTTACTATAACCTTAATGAATGAGTACCAACATATAATGATGACGATTGGACCAACCTTAAACAAATTTTCGCCAAATGTTTTTCAAGGATATCGCATACATGGCAATCTAGAGGTCTTCATTGTAGTACTTTGAAAACGGTTCTCATGTCTGCTATTGATAAGAGTTTCTAATAGTAGTTGCCACAGCATTTTGCTTCCATGTATTGGGGTTTTTATTCTTCCCCAATGCATGAGATTATTGTAGTATTGGGTGGTTCAAGATGGTTACAAAATTTGATGAAATAAAAACGTACGATTGGGGGTTTAATTATTCTACCTCATATTTATTCGGCTTTAGAGTTGTACGATAATTCAAGTCAAAGGGCATTTGATTGTTTTTTGCAAGTGATTGAGGTAAATTTTATATAAATACATGTTTGGATAGTGGTTCACCTCAGTAATTGTTAATCTTCACTTTATTTATAGTATTGTGCATGAGTACTTGCAATCATTCACACTAGTGTTAATAAATAGTGAGAAAGACTTTTGGCCACAAATTCACTTATGGGAAAGGGGCAACCGAGACACCACAATGAGAGGAGTTCAGCGGTTTAACCTCACTACCACTCGCTAGCAATTGGTATGCAGACACAAGATTTAATTATCTGGCAACTGTATGCTCTCAGTGATATGTGTCTATCCCTTTAGGGAAATAGCACGATCGTTGGCACTCACTAGGATTGTCCTTATTATTGATGCCTTGTACGACGGTTTCCATTATTTAGGAGATCGTTGCTACAGACAACTTATTGGCAAAGTGACAATAACGCATAACCCTTCACTAGATATGAAAAATATGAAGTGTATCATTGCACGAGTTGTTCCTTGTAGAAGTGGCGGAAGAGTTTGTTAAGACCGGTGTGACTTAGGCTTATTATGATAATTATTGGTCATATATTAGACCAAGAATTTTATTACCCCGATTTTTTTGCACAGTTACTATAGATGATATCGAACCCGTTGGTTTACTCTAGTACATTAGATTTTTAACACCTCCATTGGTCACGCCGGGCACATATACTATTACTTCACTGGGTGCCGAAAAGGGACCATTAGTGTGGGAGGCACCTGTTGTTAATATAGAGGGGAAGATTACACATGCTCCCGTTCTACGACCTCCCCCATCCAATTACCTACCTCTGTCGGTGCACACACCAATGTATAATCCTCCCCTCAGGTGCCTTTCACACCAATGGTCCCCTTTCTAAATATTATATGTGCCTGGCGTTGCCAATGGAAGTGTTGGCAATCGAAGGTACTATGGTAAACTAAAGGGTCCGATAGCATCTATATTAATTATGTGAAACAATGGGGGTAATAACGTTCCCGGTCAAACATGCAACCAATAGTTATCATTAGAGCCCGAGTCACATCGGCCTTAACGAACCCTTCCACCACTTCTACAGGGAACAACTCGAGTGATGATACATTTGATATTTTCATGACCAACGGAGGGTTATGCGGTGTTTCCACTTCACCAATTAGTTGTCTGTAGCAACGATCTCTTAAATAGCGGAAACAACATAGTAGGGCATCAATAAAGACATGCTTAGTGAGTGAAAATGACCGTGTTCCTTCCATAAAGGGATTGGCGCATACGATTGACAAAGCATACGGTTGCCAAATAATAGAATCTTGGGTTCGTATATCCATTTGCTGGCGAGCTTAACTCCTCTCCTTCTCGTGTCTCTATTTACCCTTTTCTCATTAATGAATTCGTGGGCAAACATCTTTCCGAATGTTCATTAACACCGGCGTGAATGATTGCAAGTACTCATGGAAAATACTACAAAAAAGTGAAGGCAAACAATTAATATTGAGGTGAATCAACATCAAACCGCCACTGTCGCTTGAATAATGGATATGTCGGAGTTAACTGACGTAAACTACACGTCAAAGATCCAAAACAAAACAACTTCAAATTCTGGAGAGAGAATCAAAGAATTTTTTATATTTAAAAATGGAGAAGTTCCCTTCAAATGAGGAGTACATGGGTATTTATATGTGGGGTATTACTTGCTAATCAAGTAATTACCTAAATGACGAAAAATGACAAGTACTAAGAAAAATATACCTAATTAGTAAGAAATATTAAAATGACTAATATGTCCTAATATGAAACCCGTTCCCATCATTTTCTCCCTGGCTTCAAAAAAGTTCGTCCTCGAACTTGAAATGACAAATTGGAGTAGCTCGGGTCGCAGCAACAATACTTGTGAAAATTGCGTCCAACCATACCACACAAACGAATATTTTGAAAATATTTTTCTCTTCTTCAATGAGAGCTCATGCTATCTTCCAAGGGTTTGGGAATTTCTTGATTTAGGGTTTCTTGATTTTCTTTTGTTGCCGAGGAGTTCTACCCTGCTTTGTCCAAGTCCCTGTTCAGATTTTCATCCTAGGAGGCCGAAAGCTCTTGATTTCTTGTGGAATTCAGCCCTGCTGTGTATGTCGAGGAGTTTGGCCTTGCTGCTTGGGCCGGGAAGGCCATAAAACCCTTCAGAGGTAGTAAGGCCTGCCTTTTCAGGCGAGGCGATTGGGTTTTCAATAGAGTCGGGGTGGCCGGGATTTGGATTGTTCACGGTGGTAAGTGGTGAAATTTTGGCGAAAAGGTGCAAGATGGTATCCAATTTCTTGTTGAGTTCGTCATATTTTTGCCTAAATTCTTGATTAATCTCTTTTTAATATCGATTCGATTTCTTCGAGGCCATCGAGAGTGTTGTGTACGATTTGTTGATAATTTACACACTAATTCGCCAATCGGGGGAACGACGCCTCGCTTTGATACCAATTTGACGTTAACTACACGTCAAAGGCTCGAAACAAAACGAATACAAATTCTAGAGAGAGATTCAAAGAATTTCTTATATTAAAAAATGGATAAGTTCCAACTAATTACCTAAATGACTAAAAATGACAAGTACTAATAAAAATATACCGAATTAATCCCAAATATACTTGGAGACCAATTGAAAGAGATAAAAGAAAATAAAAGAACTAAAATAAAAGGACAACTAATCAGAAATATTAAAATGACTAATATGTTCTAATATGAAACACATTCCCATCATGACTAAAGACAAGCTAAATAGAGGAGCCCATCCAGTCGAATCAAGTAGTTCTTTAACTCCGTCAATTTTACACATTTGAACGTATATCTCGTTGACGGATTTCAAATTGCCATGCGGCTATAGCTTTTTTCTCCCTTGTTTCTTAACCTCACCGCGTCGCTTTTTGGCTAAAAACATAAAGTGAAATTTTTGTACCTGACAGGTGTAGATGGAATAGAACTTTCGACATTATGTCTCGGCCTCGTATTCTTTTTGTCGTACGAGCATCGTATCTTACTAAACATTTTGTACATTTTGAAATTAATGTATGAGTCGGGGAGGGAGAAATATTATCAACAGTATATGAGATATATTGAAGATAAAAAAGTTGAACCGAGTATTTGCTAGAGTTTTTGAAAGGTGTAAAACACAAATTCACAAAGAGGGGATGGGTGTTATGGAGCTTTCAGATGATATTGAATTGCACTAAATGGGATTTATAGGAATTTATGGTGATAAATTCCTAAACCTTAAATTAATTTTTATAGGATTTTTTTAAGGATCAATTATCAAAAAGTCCTTAAAATATTTTTTTAATACATATTTAGTCTAAGCTTTTTTTTTGTTCCAAAAAGTCCCTTAAACACCCATTTAACCAATATTCTCGTATTTTTAAAAATTCGCGCTAGCGGCTTGTGGAGGGACTTTTTGAAACAAATAAAAAGGCTTGTACTAAACGTGTATTAAAAAATGTTCGAGGGACTATTTGGTATATGCCCCTTTTTTAATTAAAGGTTGTCGCATTCTCTTGTTTGGGCATGTGTGTATAAATATGTGAGATGGGACTTGACAAACTGCGCGTGTTTGTATTATTATGAAGAGTGAATAGTAAACAATCCGTGATTATTTATGAGGTGATATTTTGTAATTTTTTTTTATATGCTGAATAGATGGGGCTGGAAATCAGTATTCTGTGGTAGACGAGCAAAACGAAGACGTATGCAACCAAACCCAAAATCTTAGATGGAAAACAGAGTTCCATTAGAGATTATTACTTAAAACGCCACCGTTTTGGTGCTTTATATCATATACGCACTGGAATTATTCTCTTTGGAACCGTATTTTGCCCCTACCAACGTCCAACTTAGCCAGACTGGGAATGCTCGTATTTGACAACCCAATACCATACCAACCTTATAATTTACCCATTTACCAGCTGTACTGCAAAAATTATACCCCAAATATACCCTTTTAACCATCGCGTTGGGATTGCTCTTACACAAACACTGTAAAAGTTAATTATAAGGATCCAAACCCGAAACTCTACTTGGAATACACCAAGAACATATTATGAACATAATATGAAACTCAAGGAGGCCTAAGTTAAGATGATCATGTAAGGACACGAATTTCCAATTGAGTCCTTTTATAGTTTTGGCTCAATTCCGGACAAACACGTTTATTCATAGAATAGTATTTTATTGTAATATTCTCAAGCCTATGAAGTGTTTGTTGAAGACGTAGCGACAAATAGAATAAAGCTTCATCAATATGCCGGTTTGCGTGCCTCGTTTCTACGTCATCAACTATGGTTCCATGCTCCCAAGGTATGAATGCAAAATTATATATATAGGAGCTTGGAACAAGTTTATTGGGTGTTAGGTTTTATAAAAACTGTGTTTTATTTTCAGAAAGAATTAATTAGAACTTTAAAATAAGTTTATAAAGTTTTCTGGGCTAAAATCGAATTTTCCAAATTTCTGGAAGTTCGTTCGATATGTCGTTCGAACGAGATTGTCATTCGAACCAGATGTCGTTCGAACGAGTTTGCCAACGACTTCCCACTAAGGCATTCTAGACCTTCGTTCGAAATGTCGTTCGAACGAGATTGTCATTCTAACGAGATTTCCAACGAGTTTCTAACGAGTCCATACTGGAGCTTCGTTAGAAGACTCGTTCGAACGAGATGCCAGGCGGGAACAGTTTTTGGCAGTTTTTTGGCAGTTTTTCACCCACTTCCCCACTTAGTTTTTAACCAACTTTTTCAGACTTTATTATGTGCGGGAATAACATTTTCCAACTTAACTTTTCCATAACTTTTCCATTCTATCTCATCTCTTAGAGAGTGTTTGAGAGCAAAATTGGTTTTAGGAAAATATTCATGTTTTGAGTGAGATTTTTAGAGAAAAATATACATCACTCTTGTTTACACCCAAATGAGTTTATTCCAAGTTCTCATATACATATATCTTGCTTGGAATTTGGCACCGGTTTTCTCTACACCGAATTGAAGAGAATTTTGCATTGTTTTACCCGCGTGGAGAAAGGCTTCATGTACGGGTGACGGTGACCATATAAAGTCCTATCGGTGGATTCCGAGACCGCGGTGGTGTTCCAAGGTTATCCGCTAGGAAGAGGTGTGTACAAGGAGAAGCGTCGGGGCTTGAGAAGGATTGAGTCGTGTGATGTAAGTCTTTTGTCTTGTATTTGTAAAGCCGTATCTAGTGGATTTGTGGCTAGGGCCGTCCGAGGTTGTTTCTCGTCTTGGGTTTTTCCTTGTACATCGCGGCGTAGTGTGATTGATTTATTTTATCTTGCATAATAATTTAGAACGCATGCTTAGGATAATTCAAGATGAAATTTGGTTTAAATTATCACACTCAATTTAATTTGGTGCTTAATTAAATATTGGATAAAGTTTAATTAATTCAAGCCTTTTACTTAAATTGGTTTGGCCACTTCGGAATATTGATAATTATGACTTAGGCAAATTCTAGGGCTTGGGTGAATTAACTTGGTTTAAGTGAAAATTAATACTTGTATGTGTTTCATTAATTCTCACTTAAGTTGAATTTGAAATTAAAATTTGGTAACTCATTTGTTTTGTTGAACCATCATACATCCTAACGCTTTCGCATCTCGTGTTTTATAAAAGGAAATTATAAATTTGATTTCAATTGAGAAAAATTTAAAATCCGGGGGATCCATCAACCACATCGTTTTCAGATCAATTGCAATACTGATATTCAGAGTTCAACAGATTTAATAATTATCAATGAAATGAAACAGAAGCATATGAGGCAGGAATCTCCTCATCCATCTGTTGCCATCGTAATGGTTGCGGCCTTGCTCTCTCTTGGCGGTGCTGGAAAGCTCTCTCTCTCTCTCCCCGATCTTGGAGAGGCAACTTTGTGAGCCTAAAATACACTTAATTTCAGAACATTCTTGGAACTTGCTCCCCAAGTATTAATTCTATTGGTACACTTTGCCAATTTTTCCAACCATAAGGACCTCAACCAATCACACAACTTGCCAGGCCCCTACTAAGCCTCGACCTTTAGACTTCAAAGTAATTATTTCTCTAACTGTAAATTTTATTCTGTAGCCTACACTATCCTCGGCCTTGCACATAATGTCCGAGGCTTATGCTCTAGCAAGTTCGTATTCCTTGTGCTAGAATAGACTGCGGCCTCACATCACTCCTCAGCCCCAGCCCTCCAAGGACAGACACTTAACGGTTGGGTTCCGAATATTACAATTTCCAACTCTGTGGATAAATACTTAGCGGGTGGGTTCTGGGTATTACAGTTTCCTAATAATGGATAATTTACTTCTAGTCTACATGGGTAAAATCTCATTGGACAATTTAAAACTTTGCATACTAGTATGTGAGCTATCACGAAAATTATTTAAACCCTCAGCGTTACACAGTATGTGTAACACTCGTGGAGGAGAGCCTGGCTACAAGTGCGGCAGTGTTTTGATAATGTGTATTTGAGCCTCAGAGGGCTCTACATCCACTTGCTAATATGGGTAGACAAATATACCCTTTACAGTTGTATATTTTATTACTTTTCTTTATATGGGTGAACTGCCCAATCCATTTCAGGTAATGCTTGGATCTGGGGAAAAATAATACGAAGAATGGATGAGAGCCACCGAGGCATCGTTTAGAGATAAATTTTGGGGATGGGTCGGATTCAATGTTCCCATTTCCCATCGGATAACAGTAGGGTAATTAAGACTTTGAACCATAGTTTATGTATATAAATAAATTTAAAGTTGACTTATTGATGCTTTGCAATGTGCAGCTGTGATATTTTGTAAATGCCCTCGAGATTTGAGCCGAGTGGCGTAAACCAGTTGTATGCGATGAGATATGGCAATGTACTTGTAGTTCACAGCACCAGTGGGAGTGAGTTAACATTCAAGATTGTGAAAATTGTTGCTTTATACATGGTCCTATTCCTAAATAATTACTTTCTGTATTTCGAGAAAATCCATGTTTTTAAAACTTTAGTCAGATGGCCCCAAAATTCCAATATAAAATAGTATTTCCAAGGCCATAGGATACGACTAATTAATTGATGTTTCAAAATTTAATTTTAATTCATTAGAACCTTATAAACTGACACCCAGAATTCCCATTAAGAGAAAAATGGAACGCTTTTGATAGAATTTTAGTGTACGGTCCCTGCCTTTGGATAACAGTGCAGGACTATTAAAATAACAGTGCAGAGTTATTAAATAGCAGTGCAGCTTTTAAAATCACAAGGTAGGGACTGCAAACTAAAGCTAAAATAATAAGGAATTTTCTGTAAAATATCTTTACATTGGGGACCAGAACCTAAATGCTCCTTTCTATCTTTCTTACAGGACATAGTGGAGACTTTCAATCCTTTTGCTAACGAAGGTAGTGGTGAAGGGACTGGGTATGTATTTGTCAACAGTTGGTGCATATTGATAATTCTTCATCGATAGTTTTCCTCTTCGTATTTTAACCATTGACTTCACTAAAAAAGTTTATTTCGTTGTTCTCTATTTATTTTTTATTTTTCCTGGCTCTACCCCATGTGATCGAGTATTTTTTTATGTTAGTTTGTTAATTTTTCGTGTACTTATTACGTGTTTTCTAAATGTTGCAACAGGTGGGCCTTATCTCCCCTGACGAGAGAAAGTATGTTGTCGGCACGTTACCATCCATATGTCTAATTTCGTAGATTATGTCTTATTCTCTAATGGCTATGAATATTGAGTTGCGCTCTTCATATATATGTTTATAATGATACGTAAAGATCTTAAATTCCCTTAGATTAGTAGTTATGTTTGTTTTATTCTGTCCGCAAACCATCAATTTATAAGTGTCGGTAAGTTTCTGTTGATTCTGATTCTCCGTACATTAATGCATTTTTTTTATAACACCGTCCGCCGACATGATGTGTGAAAATGTAATGTTTTAGGCCTCGATTGGTTTGAGGTTTGAAAGTAAAGGTGAAATAATGATAAGTATTTTCACTTAATTTTGTTCACTATTTTGTCAAAAATCACATAATTATAGCGTGTACACTTGCAATTTTGTACAAAACAAACATTTGAACTCTGAATTAGTGAAAATACTTTCTACCCATGCATAAAATATATCACGTCGAACCAAATGGGGCCTTAAGTTATCTAGTCACCTGAAAGCTCGTCAAACGGGCAACACCTTACTATGCGACCCTTAAGTTGTGCCTTCTTACGTATTTATCTTGTTTGATTTGTTCATCATTACGTACAATCGGTAGCCATTGAGTGGTGATTATCTGCAAGCACTAAGAGTTACTATTGGGACTTATAGAGATCACAAATCTTCTTAGGAGGGCTTGATGAAGAGAGAGATGGAGAGGGAGTTCTCGTGGGATAACGCAGCGGTCGTCCAATACGAGCAAGTTTTTGAGTGGGATTTTCTCGATGGTCCTTATGTTAGCTGAGGATATAAATAGAAGAGAGAGAGAGAGAGAGAGAGAGAGAGAGAGAGAGAGAGAGATTCCTAAAAATGTCCAGTGTCCTTATAATTGTTAATGCTCGAGTATACTAGGACATTTTTCGTGATCATTTAGTTGAGGAAATACACAACAGGTCAGATGAGTAATTGTTCATACACTTATTTTTAATGGAAACCATTTTTTGCTCGTTCTTTATATAGTTTATACTTTGTTATATCTGGCTGAATTGTATTTTATAGCAGATTGAGGAAGAGACTAGTTCTTGAAGTGCATAACAAGGAACTTGTGGTTTATTATGTTTTTATTTTGGCTTAGAAATGTTAATAGTGGGGAATTTTCCTGAAAGGGTTTTGATATTGTGACTGTTTTAGAGGGTTGGACCATGTGAAGAACTATGAAGTCAAATAGTTTCGGCTATTCACTTCATTTTCTCTTTCCCATGATAATATTGTGTGAAAACCCCACTTAAATTTAGGCCACAATTCTTGATTATAGATAGTATATTTGATCGTTATATCAGAATTTGTAAAGTGACAGTTCTTTTCATAAAAATGTTTAAGACCAACTCTAGTTGTACTTGCAAAAATGGTTAAGCTGAATCTTACTCCAGACGTGTTGCTATAAGAATTGAAATTAAGGAAGAATTACCCGAATGACGAATAAAATCATATTGCTTAGTAATAAGAAAAATGAGGTGATCAAGCAAGGTTAGCATCATCAAATGAAGTGATTAGATAAGGTTTCATGACTTGACGATGAAAACCTTGTCTGATCACCTCATTTTTCTTAAAGGCTTGTTCGGCCTTGCTAATCTCCTTCCTTGTAGAATTATTTTTGCTCTTCAGCAGACCAGCTATGTTCTTGACTTCCCAAGCTTGGTCTGAAGAGTTACGACTGCACATGTTTGGTCGCCACAAGCACTTGTCATCTTCTAAAGAGCTTGCCGAATAGTGGAAAAGGATGCTCGAGCTTGATCACAAGCATCTTGATTAAGAATGAAGCCCATATCTTCACTCTCTTGGGTTATTGGCACCAAGACCAAGTTGTTATCAGACTACAAAAATTAAAAAGAGGAACATTTCTAAAATACAAGAAGAGCCTAAACTACTTTAATTAGCGGAACTCTACTTCTTTGTTATCACCTTGTCTTGATTGACACAATCTTATTATGACCTGTGGACTCGTTCTCTTGTTTGGCGCCCTCTTCCTCACCATCTTCCTCCAAATTGGTTGTGTGTGTGTGTGGGGGGGGGGGGGGGGGGAGCCAGACATGTGCTCGTCGAACAGCTCGGACTCGGGGGGAACCTCGACCTTGGCCAAAGCTTCATTCCAACCTTTCCTTAAAAAATACTTACGAATGAAGTCTAGTTATTTCTTGGCAAGGCCAAAGGCTTCTTCCCAGCATTTATCGTAAGCACTGTTCTTGGCCTTTAATACAACAGACGGATATCGAGTGTTCAACAGCTTTCTCCAACTACAAAACCTTTGACGCTAGAGTGATCCTTAACTTCATCTCTCTCACTCTCTCTCTCACACACACGCGCGCACGGACACACACACACACATGCACACAGATTCAAACAAACACACACATAAGAACACACACCAGAGTGCCGCCGAACGCTTTTGACAGGTGGTGGCGGGGCCACTACTTCCAGATGGGTTTTGATTTGGACGGAGATTTTTTGAGATCGAATTTATTTTTTTGGGTTTAGACAAATATTGTCTTGGCAGGTTTTGGAGATTTTTTGGTTTGGTTGAGATTTTTTGGCTGGTGGCTCGATGGAGAGTTTTTTCCCGATTAGATCATCATTACATGTTGAGACTTTCAGATTCAAATCCAAAAGGCAAGTGTTTACTTGCTTTAGACTGCATGTTTTGTAGTTAATTACATTCATAATTGATTAAGAACAAATCTGAGATTAAAAATATGAAAACTTGACTAATTAAGTGAAGAGATTTCAGTTATATTTTATCTCTGAATTTGATATTGAATAATAATGAATAAGTAAGAATTTTATGATTAAATTATGGGTTGATGCTTATGAACATGTGAATATTGATAGGTTGATATAAATCAATGAAATTGTAAGGTTTGATTAATTCTGAGTTGTTTGAAATAAAGAATAATTAGGAATCCTAGGTGGTGGATTATGGACTCGGTTTTATTTACTGTTATAATGTTTTTGGGATAGCTATATAATGATGTAGGATATCAATTTAAGGTTTGGGGAGGCTTTGGACCTCCATTAGAGGTTTAAGAGGTGAAACCCCGAGGAAGAAGACAATCAATAGCCCATCATACCGAACTCATTCGATGGGGGAGCGAATCGTCTTGGTCAACCAAATTAGTTCGGTCTGCCAGGTGAACCAGTTTGGTTTGCTGGCTTGCGCGAATTTTTGTTGCGCATTGTTTTGACCCATTAATGCATGAGAAATGGACGTACGGGCTTTCGGGGGTGATTGGGAGTACTGAGGAATATTTTTAGAGTTTGGTACATGTGTTAGGTCAACAGTTGGATGAGTTTGGGTGAAAAACCGAGAATTCAAGTGAGTGGGCAGATAATTAACAGTTTACTATGTTAGTAAGATGCTTTTAGACGTCGAAAAATTCTACCTTCCACTAGAGAAGCTGGTCTACTCATTGGTCATTGCATCCCGAAAGTTAAAACATTATTTTGAGGCCCATTCCATCACAGTCATCACATCCTTCCCTCTTAAATTTGTTCTGCTAAGGGCTAACCTATTTAAACACATGTCCAAATGGTCAATCGAATTCAAAATATTTGATATACATAATCAGCTAAGAAAAGCAATCAAGGGGCAGGTGTTGACTGATTTCATAGATGATTTTGTTAAAGAAGAAGCCCCTACTAGCCAACAGGTCATCGACCAGTTGAAATATCGTGGTCTTGATCAATCCAGAAAATGGATATTGTATGTGGACGGTGCCTCCAACTCTAAAAGGGATGGAGTAGGGATTGTGCTCATAAAGCTAGAGAATGCCATGATCGAGAAAGAAATCAAGCTAAGCGTTGAAACCTCCAACAACGAAGTCGAGTACGAAGCCCTTATAACTGGACTATATAAGGATAAATTGATGGGAGAAAACCACCTTGAAGTATATTGTGATTCATTGTTGGTATCCAACCAAGTCACTGGAGACTTCAATACTAAGGATGAGAGGATGGAAGTATACCTACCGGTGGTTTAAGATTTGATGTCGAAATTTAAGGAAGTCCATATCCGGTAGTTCCCCTGGGAGCATAATAGCCTGGACGATACCTTAGCAGCCCTAGGCTTAACAGTGGACTCAAATCTAAAGATACAAATTGAATTGGAATTCCTCGACAAATGTTAACCTAGCACTATGAAGACAATGGTTTCGGTGCACATTCTCACATTGGAAAATAGTCCGAGCTAGCTATATCTGATAATTGCAATCTAAAAAATGATACCTTGCTAACCGATAGAAAATAAGCTCATCAAGTTATGGTAAAGGTTACAGAGTTCAACCTCAGACATGGGTGAAAACTTTACGGAAGATCGTACACAGATCCATAACTTCAATGAGTGCATCCAAAAGACGTCAACTAATTTCTCAACGAACTACACGATGGTATATATATGAGCCATGCAGGAGAAAGGTTTATTGCTTTTTTGAACAATCAAAGGAGGATACTGGTGGTCATATACGCAGAAAGATGCAAATATTTATGCCGAGAAGCGTGAAAAGTGCCAAAAAAATCCCCCCATACTTCATCAATCAGCCAACGACCTAAAGTTACTAACTAGTCTGTGGCCATTTGCACAGTGGGGACTGGATATTATGGGGCCACTCCTAGCTGCGCCAGGAAATTCTAAGTACTTACTGGTCGGAATAGATTATTTCACAAAGTGGATTGAAGTAGAGCCACTGGCGAACATCAGAGTCACTAATATAATCAGAATTATCTGAAGGAACATCATAACACGCTTTAGAGTACCCAAGACAATAATTACGGATAATAAAATGCAATTTGAAAGTGGACTTTTCCAAGATTTCTGCGATGTCCATGGAATCAAACAACATTTTAGTTATGTGGCCTACCCCAAAATGAATGTCCAAGTAGAGGATTCCAATAAAACGATGCTCGATGGCTTAAAAAGAGGTTGGAAAGAGCAAAAGGAGCTTGGGTGGATGAACTTCCCCATGTTCGCTGAGCATATTGCACTATACCGAGGAGACCTACTGGGAAAATTCCCTTCATTCTAAATTAAAGGATGAAAGTTGTAATTCCCTTAGAAGTTGGTTTGCTAACCATGAGGTCCATCATTGTCGAGAAAGGTTTGATTAACGAAGTTATGAGAACTGAACTTGACCTGGCAAAAGAATGGAGGGAATATGCCATGATAAAACTAGCCTCCTACCAACAATAGTTAGCCAAGCATTACAACAAGTGAGTCAATTCGAAGAAATTCCATACCGGAGATTGTCCTCAGGAAAGTCCTCGACAGTGCCAAAAAACCTTTAGACGACAAGTTTGGACCTCACTAGGAGGGATAATTCAAGGTGATCAGAGATGACCTACAAGAAGCCTATCATTGGGAAATAATGAAGGGCAGATAGATACTTAGAGCGTGGAATATAGATAATCTCAAGAAGTTTTACTTTTGAATTTATTTCTAGCATAGTTAGTTTTTGCAACTTAAAGTGATCATAATTTGATTTAACATCTTTAATAAAAGGCTTAAGTGGTTTAGTTAGTTGTTTAGCATTGTTCCAAAATGACAAGGTACATCAACGATCGAAATGCCGATCAACATTAGCTTAGCTTAATTAGAATTATGAATTTGTTAAGTACAATTAAACTTAAGGTCTATAGGTCGTCATCATTAAAAACAGAAAGACCTCATAAATTGCTCGAACCAATAAAAGACCTAATAAGGATCCCTCGGCATTGAGTGAAATGACTTTGGTCGGATAAAATCTTGAATGGGTGGATAACCTTTAAACCATGTGCATTTTTCCCATAGTTTGTTCTAGAGCCAAGGTAGTGTGACGACACAACCTAAAAGGTAAGATAAGATAATAAAATACGTGTTCGACATAATGGAATGAAAAAATGAAAAAGGTTGATATTAAATAGGTAAGCTGTCACAATAAAAGTCACAGGTTACAAAAATATCATTTACAAAGGTAAAATTACAAAAAAGAAGAACGTGTTTTGATCAGCTGGTGAGAACAAAAGTAATAGCTCTTCATCGACTGTTGGCAAGCTGAAGAGGAATAATGTCTAATGGCACCTAGTTATATTCATTACCACAGGTTGGAGGACGATAAAACAGACAATAAGCTTGGTACATATACTAAAGTTGCGAGTTTTTGGGAACTTTCAAAACTCCTAAGGCATAGTCGGCTATGCTTATAAGCCATAATCTTCACTTCTTCCAGCCTAAAGGGGGCATTCTCCCAATCTTCCTCATAAATATCTGACCACATTTCTCAGAGACCCATTCTGAATAGATAACGCAGCTTCATGATGTCACGGCTAAGACCCATCACCATAACATGCACTTTTCGATTGTTGTCCTCTGCTCCAGAGATTTTAGTTTTGAGATCATCATTCTCAATTTGGAGAAGGGAACCAACATCTCCTATCTCCTTTGCCCCAGCTAGCTGAGCCTTCAGAGAATTCGCCTCCTCCTCCATGAGGGTGCCTAAGTCCCCTAAGTCATTCACGTTATCTTTTAGCTTGGCCACTAAGGAAGACAGGTTTTGTAGGCTCTAGTCATTTTTAGGGCCTTGCAAACGAAGACAAATGCTCGGCGAGCCTAGGCACTTGCATCCAGACCAAGAAGGACATCTAAGTTGTCAGCAAAAGAAGGAATGTCCTCGACAACATTTGCAGTCTACAAAAAGTAAAGTGAAAATGAAGAAATATTCACCAAAAAGTCTAGATAATATTGCAATTCACAAAAGAAGTTTTTTTTATTAATAACACCGAAAGTGGGCAAAGCCCTTACAAACAGACATCAAAAGGAAGATACAAGAGAATATGAGATTAATCAACCCTAGACTAAGTTTCTTTGCTCTTCCCCGCTCCTCGCTCTTTGGGCCTTGCCCGTGGAAGCAACATCAACACTCTGATCGATCGGCGCATCTGTGGTGGCCTCCTCATCAGCCATTGGCGAAGAACTAGGATTATGCTCGATGAAGAATTCTGAGTCGAGAGGGATATTCGTCCTCACCAACGCATCATCCTAGACTTTCTTGAAGCTGGACTTCCAGATGTAGGCCAACGACACTTGGCATCCTCAAAGGTCTCAGTTGTGACAACTAGCTTATTTTAATACCGAGTGGCCAATCATTTATTAAAATAAAACATGAATCTAGTATGGTTTCATTCTTAGCATCACTATCACAACAAGCAATATAAATATAAACGAATAAAAACCATACATCTAAATGAACAAAATTATCAACAAGCATAAATAAATAAATGTGAACCGAATAAACCATCAACCACTAACATTAATCATCCAACTGAAATTAAACTGATAAATACTATATCTCTAGCATAAAGTAAAGTCCTATCCAACTAAGAGCAACACGCCCAAAAGGAAATATTGGAATGCAAAAAATCATATCTAGATAAAAAGAGCTGGGGAGGATAAGTCAATCTCATAGCATCCATAACTACTACAATGGCAAGAAAGATACATCCCTGTTGTCCCTGTTGCTGCTGCACTCCTTGGGTTTTTAAAGAAAAACAAGAAAAAAGATTTGCCCATGGGTCAAAGTCCGAAATGTTCAAAAATATTTTTTAAGTAATTAAATGCTTTAAATTAATAAAACGCATAATATATTACTTTTACAATTTAGTTAACCGGTCCCACTAAGATGAGAATAAACATCACCTCTCATCTACAGTGCGCACCTAACGCATTCATTTTATTATCCTAATTATACCACACATTCTAACTATGACAATAACCGTTATCTAAGCCCAATCCCACTTATAGTCACCATTATCTAGGTACATACTACCCTCACTAGCTATTCGTACATAAATAATATCATAGCGACACAAGTGCTATAAATAAGTGTTCACTTAATATAATACTATAGCTACACTCGTGCTATAAATAGATATACACGCTATATCATATAAATATACATATACCTCACTCGCTATATACATATAACCGTATCCCCAGAGCAAGTACCTCGCGAACACATCCCTCGTGTGCTAATAGGCTCCAAGCGTATCACGCATCACACTAAGTCATCGAGTGGGAATCTCACCACTAAACCCAATCGTAAACATATACAAACGGAGGCGGTTATAAACACACGTCCGGGGGTTGCAACCATACCACATCACACCTAATTGGTCTCCAAACTAACAATTGTCCTCACGCAAGGATAGTGGCCATGCAATAGTACTATGGCCTGGGGAATCAATCCAACACCTGCTGGTCAATGCTAGGGTGGATTGCCCACTACGCACAACCTCCTAGCGATAACACTACCGAGTATGTATGTTGAATATAAACAAGAATCAATCACACGCGTGAGCGTACACACACACACACACACACACACACACACACACACACACATATATATATATATATATATACACACACACACACAAGCTACCCTAATACGTATATATATAATACCGACCTCTTATGCAATCTCATAACGTATTAGTCTCCCAAATTCCAAAGTCCGAACTGACTTTTCGATTATGCATATAAATGTTCATTTACTTGAATTTTTTTATTCTTCTCACCCGATCATATTTATCCATTGGCCTATCACACATACCAAGCCCTGGAAAGTATTCCCCAATAGTCTCACTCTATCCTCGAAGCCCCTACGATCATTCTCCAAGCTCTAATGGATAAAAAAAATACATAAACAAAATATGGGCAGGCTAGCAAACCGAGCTGGTTCGCTTGGCAGACCGAATCGGTTCGGCTAAGCAAATTAATTCACTCCCTAACGAATCGATTCGATTTGATGGGTTACCAGTTGTCTTCTCCCTCGAGTTTTCTCATAAAAAACCCTTCAATGGAGGTTCCAAGCCTCGGAAAACATCAAATTAATATCCTACACCAATACCTAACCAACCGAGAAGCATTTTAATTACAAAATACACCCGAATCCATAATCAAAATCCTAGGATTCCTAATCATTAATCAATTCTATTAACCCACAATTAATCAAACTTGAATCTTCATTGATTGTAACACCCTATCAATATTCTACATGTTCATAATTGTAAACCCACAATTTAATCACGAATTTATTTCATATTACTCATCAATTACAATTAGATCACAACTTGAATATCTTCCTTTAATTCTCAAACTTTCATCCTTTAATCTCAGATTTAGTCCTATTAATTATGAAAGTAATTAACTGCATACTTTTGTAATTTAAAGAAATTAAATACCTGCCTTTAAGGATCTGAATCCATAATCTCATGCGTATGAATGATTTGAATTCGGATATCAGCCATTCCTTCTCCTCAATCACACCCTAATCCCGTTTTTAGGATAAACCTTAGGTGTGAAAAGACCTCTGTACCCCCATATGGGTCATGCCATGTCTAAAAAGCTCTCGAAACCAAACTATAGCACCAGGGTATCTATTTCGGATCACCAGTGCACTAAAAAAGGTCATACGAGTCACCCAACTTCATATACACCAACATCTCTTTAACCAGGCCTGACACGTGCGTACAATACACGTCACCCACAAAATATACAAATCCAACGATGTAACTCTCTATCGACACAATATATTAGACCATCGCTTTTCACTCATACGCGACATATAATAAAATCACATATCTATTTACTTATCACCCACAAGTAAATAATAATAATAATAATAATAATAATAATAATAATAATAATAATAATAATAATAAAAAAATATATTAATCCTTAACTCGCTAATGAAACCCAATTTAATTTTCCTAATTAAATTAATAATTAAATGCACATAAAAATTAAATAATCACAAAAGTACTAGGTATTACATGAGTACAGTCCTTGTCATAACTTGCCTCTTTGGCCTTCAGCTTTTTTTATTAAACGATCATGTTCGACCTTCATCTGGTCCTTATTGGCCTTCAGCTGATCACACTCATTGTTCAATGTGCATATGGCATCATTGGTGGACTTCTTATCATACTTATAAGCCTTTTTGGTAGAAGCAAGGGCTTCCGGGACTTTTGCAAAGCTGCACTTACATCGTCATTAATTTTGGACTGATCTAGACGGCTATCAAAAATGGAAATAAAATCTACCACAAACTGTAAAAAAACAAATAAGGGACATGTTAGTAACACAAAAAGGTATCCAACCACTTCAAAGTAGTACAAAAAAATGAATCCTTAAGCGGCATGGAATGAAAGTTGCTCATAAGACACCTGTTTGATCTGCTCGCGATCAATGTCGAGCATAGCTCCCTTTAGCAAATCATATGACAAGGAGGAATTCTTGGCCACCGATATCACCTGTGAGGTCCTCACATATGTGGGGGCATCACCCTTTTTCGAGGTTTATGAGGTATGAGGGGCTTGTCCTTCTTGTTCTTCTCTCACATTAGTAAGTCCGAATCAATGGTCGAAAGGCCTTCTTATTCAGTCCTTTTTCAGGACATGCCTTGGGGGAGGAGGCACATACATCATCATTATTGGTCATTAGAATTCTCTTTCCGGGGGCCATTGGATCCCTTTCCTTGACAAGAATGGAATCAACATCTAATTATTCAAAGGAAGAGGAGACAGAAGCTTCCTCGCTTGGAGAAAGGAAGTGGAAGATCAGGAATGCTGTCTATTGGATGAGTTGTGAAGCTGCCAGTAGAGTTCTTATACTCAAGCAATAAAGAGGCAGATCGAGGATGGCCACTACCTATAATTAGGGGTTCCCTCAATTTTTAAACTTTCAAAAACTCTTCTCTGTTGACGTGGGCGAGAAAGGGCTCCTTCTTCTTCGATCGATATGCTCAGACAAAGAAAAGAAAAAACATTATCAATCACCACATAATAAAAAAATCATGAAAGGCGTAAAAGAAAAGTATTAACCTATATCACTACCCCATTATGGGAACATAAACCTCTGGTATTGTTTACCCTTTGAGAGAGGAGGATGCTTCCAACTGCGAACAATAAAAACCTGATTCCAGTATCCCTTATTGGAATACGGAAGGTTAACTACCAGTAACCTGTCATCCTTCCTCGCCTTCAAATATAAAATTCCATCTGTCGTATGGAACCAGGAATAACAATACTTAATTTTTTGGATCCCTAGGCTGGTCCCATATAGTTCGTTAATCCTGTGAACCTGTTTGATAATTTGCCATGTGTTGGGAGCATATTGGGCAAGAAAAACATCAAAAAAACCATAAAACTCCTGAAAAAGTTGATTTGGGGGAAACGTTATTCCCCCCGAACCACTAAAAGAGTATGAATCCAGTGGCCATCATCAACCATAATGCAGTTTCTGGGCATAGGGGCACACTCGATTGTGTCCCGTGAAGGGATTAAATAAGTTTTTTCTAAAATCCTCCAAGTTTTTCTCATGAAAAATATAAACCATTTTCACAAAAGATATGGATAAAAGAAGAATATGTAGCGAGTACAAGCAGAAAATAAATGTGAAGATGGAAAAGCAAGAGGAGATGAGGAAACTCATAGAATGAAGTAAGAGAACAAAAACTTTGAAGAGTTTTTTAAGAAATAATGAAAGGCAAAATAACGGCACAAACTTTGAAACAAGTGAGGAATGAGTTCCAACATCTCAATCATAAGGAACAATACTCAAGATTGATTTTATCGGTTCAATTTTTTACTTGGGCCTGCGTACCTATGCCGATTTCAAATAATCACGAACTTTTTTAAGCACGCATTTCAGGCCTTGGGTCTAATTTAGGCCCGTAGAGGATATAAAACTCTTTGGCCCATCTTTGATAAAGAATTTTATGGGAAATTGTAGGGGCAAAACCATGAGGGCTTAATTTTCAAAAACCCAAATAGGCTCAACACGCTGCCTCAGTCAAATCCAATGTCAAATGGATAAATACAAGAACGCATTACATGGATAATTAAATACCGAATGCTTACCTACATTCTCGGAGCAGATGAACATGAATCACCAATGAGTAAATGAGGAACTAGGAAGGTTATTTGTATAACTCAACTATTTCATATAAATATAACTCTCACCTCGGGGCAAGAGGGCGTGTAATTCTGAACATCCGAGGAATAATAAAAGCTGAGAAACCTCTTCGTTAGTGTAGGCAGTTGCCAAAGAACATAAATATTGTGTGTTGTGATAATTTTCTTTACTCTTTCAATCCCTTTTACTTTCTCAAAATATTTAATTGTGATTTCTTGCACTCACACTTGGTATTGTCATTTATCTTCTTATTATTTATTATCATTGTGGAATTTTTTATATGAATCCTAAACATAAAAATCTAAATATTATGCATATTTTTACTATCTCTACCGGACTTCTTTTCATTCAATTATTTAATTTGTACCTTAAGCTCTTTTATATCTTCACATCCATATACAATCCGTTTACTCCTCTAATTATTTTCTTAAGGTCTATTAATTATATTTTCACCTTAGTCTTATCTTTATTTCAATTTTTTTATGGATTTTCACATACAATTCTTTACGGCGCTTCTTTTGTTTTCCATAAATTTCTTATTGTAAAGATATTTTTATGTCGCTTAAAGAAATTTCACAATTTTTGGAAGAGATTAGCTCTTTAGCACCCTTGCTCTAGACTAAGTAAATTTTATGATTTTCCACCACAGTTTCCACCACGAAGACTTTAACTCGCTCATTTTTTATCGAAAAAATAATAAACTGAAGCATTTGAGTACAAAGAAAAAAAATGTCAAACCAATCAATAGTATAAGCAAAACAAAATTTAAAACTAAACCACTCCTTATTCAGCCTTTTAAGATTTAATCTTCATGTAATCTAAGCGTTAGTTAACTCACTATTATCAAAGAATTGAAAATATCAACACATGAATCGACGTTTGTAAAGAATTTGTGAAAATATCAAGAATTCATGGGTGATATTTGAGTTATATACAAAAGTAAAATTTTTTATGAAGAACTATCAAAATATGAAGATATCATAAATGAATCAACAATTGTAATCTTCAGTTAGCAATGAATATCATATCCTCCCCCCTTTATGAGATTTGAAAATCGTTAGGGTCAGGGATTTTGTTGGATGAAAGGTGAGGGGTTTAACGGAAGCAGATGGAGATGAAGTCCAGAGGTCATTGAAAAATAGGAGTGGCAATTTCATCCACCACTAACGGGATGGATATGAAAATAATTTTTTCGGGTTTGAGTTTGAAAAATTATATCCGAGGCGAGTTCGAGTTTAGGTGTAAAAAAATCCACCCGCTCTGTTTATACATATTTTAGCAAAAAAATATATAAATATATATTTTCAAAGAAATACCTTTAGATAAATATACTTTGAGTCATATTTGCTCCATTACTACTCATATAAGTATGTAATACTGGTGGCATACTTATACGTCATTTTTAATATGTGAAGATAAAAGTTGATTAAATAAACTAAATTTAATAAGCGAGTCGAGTCGAATCGGTATCATGAATATCAATTCAAAGAGAAATAGGGTTTTAATTATAAAACATGTTTCAGATTCGAGACGAAACAGATTTGATAGTTTTCTAAACGAGCCGGGCTCGAGTTTTGCGAAACCCTATCACATTGCCATTCCCATTGAAATAAATAGGGATGAAAGCCATTGGGTAGAGAGGACGAGGTTGGTGAGAAGAAGGGTGAAATTTGGAAGATAGATTTTGACTTAAAATATTAATTAGTTTGACATTTTTGCCCTTTATCATGTTATTTTGTAACGTAAATATAGTGCACGGACTAAATAACCTAAATTGATAAGGAGAGCCTTATTAGGGCTGACAATTTTTGACACGATAATCCGTTTACGGTAATAACCCTAAATGATCCGAACATGACACGATTAACTTGTATAGATTTAAGAGTATCTAAAATTTATAGTCTAATCAAAATCAACGGGACTCGAAAATGACATGATTAACCCAAATTGCCAGCCTAAGCGTTATGTACTAGATTGAGTATAATAACGTTAATAGATATTTCCTGCCAACATTAGTCTCACTAGCATGTAACCCGCCCGATGCGCGGGCGCATTGTAATTAATTACAAAATATCACAATAACATGTAAAGAACAATATATAGTAAACAATATTTACTAAGATCTTATATGCTTGAAATCCTAATTTAATGCCTTGAAACTCGAATATTTTTAGTTTTAAATTGTTAAAATTGGGGATCTCGAACACATCCTTAATTTTCTTTGGGTGATACAATCTAAACCTAATACCTAATTAGATGATCCAACATTCAAATCAATAAAACATAGTAGTAGACATAAAGAACTTATGGCATTTGGAATGGAATCTTCAAATAAGTGAACTAGGTATAGTGAATAGATTACATTAAAACCAACATAATTACATGTACATAATCAATTAAAGTAAACATAATAAGATCATAAGCAAAGACTCCACCCTTATGAATCCCCATAGGCATGTATATTTGTTGAAGGACCCAATGATTGATATGCAAAATAGAATTGTTTATACATCCGACACCAAATCTTGAAAATGAGTTATCCCTGTAGAAAATAGTAAAAAATAGAGAGGAGGAAAAGATGAAAAAAAATGTAGTCAGTAGGGAAAACATAAATAGATAAATGCGCATTATCATTAGAAACATAAATAAATAAATACTATGTATACACTTTAAGATGACAAAAAAAAGGGAGAGATGCAAACTCAAGAACTTGCAATCCAAAACTCCACTAATTTAGAACCCAAAGTTATAGACTAACACACAACAAAACCCATATCCTAGTCAACCAATAAACTAAAATATGATACAATACAAACCTTAAAAGATGGTCTCAAGTATGTAGATCTAAATTTGCGTTGGGTTGAAATAAGAAACCAAGTTAAAAAAATACATTCGATTGTGAGTGTATGGTGACCACGGTGAGGCGGGCAACACGTGCATTATATCAACAACACAACTTAAATAACCTGCACATGAATATATGTATGCTGAAAAAAGAACAAATCTCATAAGAATATATGGGAAGTAGTGGCCGACCCAAGATTTTTCGTCAGGGGGCGCGAAGATTATTGATGAAGGCAAGGGGTATGGGAGTGGGAGCCCCTGAGGCGATTTTTTTGTTTTTACCTTTTTGTAATTTTTAAAACCTAAAAATCTTGAGGTTAATATCACCAAATTTTTGGGTCCTACTTTGTTTCTGAACTTTTAAATGCCTCAACATAATATTGCCCTAAATCTGAAAAGATACTCCAAATTATGTTTCAACAATTAAAAATACAAACAATGAGCAAACTAATACAGTCATCAAACAATCCATTGACCCAATATTTTTAACAATCCAACAAACAAATATATTTAAGAAATTTAATGTTTAAAGTTTAAACTAATTTAGCAATATTTTCTAGAAATTGTATTTAAAGTTTAAAATATTTAAACTTTTTAAACTAAACATTTAACATTTAAAGTTATAAACATTTACCATTTAAAATTATTAAATTAAACATTTAACATTTAAAATTTTAATTTACCATTTAAACTTGTTAAACTAAACAAATAACATTTAAAATTTCAATTTACCATTTAAACTTGTTAAACTAAATATTTATCATTTAACTATTTAAACATTTCAACATTGAACTATTAAACTAAACATTATCATATTTGAGAAATTGAAAGAATTTGAAAAAAAAAACGCAAAAAAAATATTACCTGTAGGAGGGGGCGGACTGCAAAAGTTTTTGTTTTTTCTTTCTATTACTTAGATCTGTAAATAAACAAACTACACCATCAACTCTATGAGTACCCATGAAATCAAACAATTTGTCCAAAAAAATAATACACACATGAGAGTTATAAATAACAATATTAATTGAACCAAAGAAACCCTGTTTTCACAAACCCAATATGATTGTTTTGTCCATTGAAATTTTCAAACCCAAATGCATTATTTAGCATCACTATTGGAAGGATTTTTTTAGAACACAATCTAGAATTCTTCCAAAAACACAAACAACTAAACTGGAAGTCAAATAACTAGAAACCAAATCCCAAAAAAGATCCATGACTGAAAAATATCCAAAACAATGCATTGAACACTAAAAATGGCCATTCTCATCAAAATCAATTAACAATCAAAAAGAAAAATTGAAAGTACCTAGTTGTACCCCTTAGGTTCTTCCCATAGTACCAAATCGATACATTAAACTATGGTTATTGAATTAGCAGGTCACAAAAAATAACATATTTTCTGTGAACATCATAAAAAAAAAATCAAAGGACCAGCGAAACAACCTCGAAAAAATAAGAAAAATACCCATTCTAAATGTGATACAAAACCATTCAAAACAAACAGAATGAATAGTTGTTGAAATACAAAACCAAATAAAAATCGTAAAACATACCTCGATTTTTTAAGCGGAAAATATTAAAATTACAACTGCAAAAAATAAGAGAATACTAAAAAGAGTGCAAAATCTATTGTGGGGAAATACTCAAAGAATGTAAACTTAGGCTTATTCTTCGAGATTCCATTGTGGGGGTTCGGGTCCGGGTCTGACCAAATATATACATTTGTTTTATATTTTTTTATATTATCCTCCTTATTTATTTTTTAATCTTAAATTAAAATATTTTGTAATGCATTATAGAATATTATTAGTATAAATAAAACATATATTATTTATATTTATTATATACATAAATATATATTTTTATATATATTACTTACATGTTATATTGATAAGATATATTTATAAATATATATAAATTTATAGTATATGTATATATATTTAAAAAATAATAATGTACAATTTGGGTCGGGTCTTGTATAAGATCCAGACCCTACCCGTTTAATAAATGGGTATTCGGGTATTCAGATCTTCGAATGTCGGGTCAAAAAAAATATGTTCAGACCCTACTATACGGATCGGAGTTTGGAGTAGCAGTGTTCCGCATGTAAATCAGGTAGATGTAATGGGAATATGAAGTAAATGGGGGAGGGAGGTAGAAGACACATATGAAATGAGAAAGGGCATTAGAAACTTTATTTTATACACCTTTGATTTTCCAAGTCTTAATTGTAAACGGCACCTTAGAAATCAACCGGATGAAATTAAAGGAATACAAGAGAAAACGAAAAGGCACCATTAATTAAAGAAAGAGAAACAAGTGAGTGGACCATCGTCCAGCTCTCCACCTCCAAATCTGACCCGCTGCCTAACCCACATCTGACCCGCTACCATGGACAAAACTTGGGTAAGGCCCGAAATGATTTGGGGTTTCATTTTATAGTATATATAGAGATAGAGATAGAGATTCCTGGGTTATTCATTCACTCAATTACCTGAAACCGACCCTCACCATGTCTGATGTTCCATCTGATCTACACAAAGAAATCCTCTCCCGATTACCCGTAATCTCTCTTCTACGTTTTAGGTGCGTTTCAAAAACATGGCTTGCTCTAATTAACTCCCCAGATTTCATTAACTTACACCTTAATCAATCCATCCAAAAAAACTCCAACATCACTATTACTTATACAAATGGTCAATTATATTCTGTCGACTCTGATTTACTTGACAATGCAATTGAACTAAACCACCCTTTAAAGGGTGATGATGACATGACTCAAATATTGGGTTCTTGTAATGGGTTGTTATGTTTGGCCAACATAGAGGGGAAACTTGTGTTGTGGAACCCATCAACCCGAAAACATGTCGAATTACCGGATACTAAGACCGAATGGTTAAGGAGTTTTGATTTTTGCGGATGTGTGATTTACGGGTTCGGTTATGATCATGTGAATGATGATTACAAGGTGGTGAGGGTGGTGCAATTTGTAGGCAAAAGTGGTGATTTGTTTTGTTGTGATGTTAAGGTTTATTCATTGAAATTGGGTTTGTGGAGGGGAATTAAGGATTTTCCTTATTACATTTGTTACAAGGGGCTTCGTGGTGCCTTTGCGGGTGGTGCTTTGCATTGGGTTGTGTGTAGAAATCCGAAGTCGGATGGTGAGAAGTTGATTGGTGCTTTTGATCTTGGGACAGAGGGATGTAGGTTGGTGCCACTCCCAAAAGATTTGGATAAGGAGTTACATGTGAATGTGGGGGTGTTGGGGGAAAGTCTTTGCTTGTTTACTAATTTTTCATTGAGGGAGGTTGATGTATGGGTGATGAAGCATTATGGGGTGAAGGAATCTTGGACCAAGTTGTTTTCGGTTTCGCAACCGAATGATATAAATTCGTTTGTGTATTTACGACCGGTAGCGTATTCGAAGAGTGGTGACCGAGTACTTATTGAACAAGATGATGGCGCAGGTATTTGGTGGTATGACCTTAAAAAGAAGAACGTAGATAATGTTGGGGTGCGTGATGGGGCGAAGTTCTATGAGACAAAAGTTTGTTTAGGAAGCCTTGTTGAGCTCAATTGCAGTGATGGAAGTCATGGGACGAAGGAAATTCCACATGAGAGGTATAATAATTAAGTCAATACCCATTTTCCTCATCTAATATCTTTATTTTGCTTAACTTGATCTTGATTTGTCATAAACAATTTTGATTCTTTGTCATCCATGTATTACTTGATGTCATTTTATCAATCAAATGTTGGACAGTGTTTCTCTCAGAAATGATTTTATATTAAATTTGATCAGACTTGAACTTGGTGGCACTTTAGGAAACTCGAGCAGATGATTTGAGTAAATAGGAGTAGGAGGGGAACATGGTAAGTTCATAATATCTTTCTACACTTACTAAAGTTGGTTTCTTTGGGACTTCATTTTCCATCATGCTTAGTTTAATTGTGCTGGTTGTGTGGCATTTTCCTTATCAAAGTAGAGAAGCGATTACGATATCAAGTTGATATAAGAGGAATGAATATTGTTTGGAGCCTTTACGAAGTTTTTTTTTCCCTCTTCTACTGCCAACTTTCCATTTAAGTAGACACCTTTTTCTTATATATATGACAATAATTTTTTCCCCTCTTAGTTTGCTGCTGACTTGATCTGGCATCATTCACTGAGTATCTGGTACACAGAAAGTTCTGAGAATGGAAAGAATCAAAGTCAATTAAAAAATCGCTTCTTATTAAATTTGACTTTTTTTTCTTTTCTTTTCTATTGTTGTTGGGTAAATAAAGACGGGTCAAGAATGTTCAGTTATTGTTCAAGGCTTTTGGTTTGTATGTTAGCATGCTTACGTCCCATTCTAATCATAGCATGGTCACGTCACGTTTAGCTCTCTGGATTTATCTTCAACTCTGTATGATTGTAGATTTTTGTTAATGCATTTTTTTTACTTGACAATTTTTTCCATATTTGATTTCTTTCTCAAGATTGTCAAAAAAGTATATTGTGGCTTTGATTTCTTTCTCAATAAAAAAAGGTCGTATTCAGTGCACAAGGCTCCCGCTTAACTGCAGGGTTTGGGAGAGGCAGATGTCGGCTCATCTTTACCCTATATATGGAGAGGCTGCTCCCATGCCTCGAACTGAGACCAACCGTAGTTTGGGCGAGGGCACTTGGCATCGCACCAAAGTACGACCTCTTGATTTCTTTCTTAATATTATCAAAGAAGTATATTGTGACTGGGACGGAGCCAGTTAAGGCCCAATGGGTGCTCGAGCCCTCACTCAACTTTATTAACTAAAAAAACATATATGCTATAAGAAAATTTTAAATTTGTGGGCAAAATAAAAATAGTAATAACCTTAAGGTAGCTTATGTTAATTCAAAGCTTGTTACTTTGAACACTAGTTGATTAAAAATTGGGTGGCAATTTATATTTTTGGGTTATGTTTTACTAAACTCGACAAGAATCATTCTGACACAAACACAATATGTTGTGTCACTTTTGATCAATTTCGTGTCATGTTAACACGTAGTTTCTGAAATTGTCGCTCCCATTAGAAGTTGAAAACCCCTTTCTTACCCACCTTGCTTCCTACTAACTGGGAGCACGAATAAAAGTGAAATGGAAATTAGTATTGTCTATATATTCAAATGTTAAATATTTGAGTAATTATATGTTAGATTCTATAAAAATAACCCCGAGAAAATTGGCTCGGCGGCTCCCGCTTCTGTACACCCTAAATTCATTATTCATTATGCACTCACTCACTTCATCTCCTTGTTCCGTCCCTCTTATGTTTAGCACAATATTCTTGGCGTGGGACTGACCTTAGGACCATTCGGTGATTGAAAAATATGTCATTATTTTATCCCGGATTAATTTATTTAGCTTTTCATTAATTAGGTTTTTCACCATTTTGTGGGATTCGATATTCAAGGAGGGGCTTTAGTATCGACGCACTCGAGTAAGAAAGGTATTGGATGATTCTTATAATTTTGTTTTATGCAAGGGGCAAGCGCAAGGAGCGAGGCACTCCACCAAGCAACCCTTTTTGGGATGTTTGGAGGAATTGTATTGGAGGACACCAATTCATAATTCTACCTAGGACCCAGGAAGCCTTGGTTGCTCGCGTAGTGACTTGATCAGGCAACTCTAATGTAAAGCATGGTCAAATGGACTCTGACAGAACGTCAAACGTCTCTTCACAACCACCTAGGCGAACGAGCGAATTTCCTCCACTAATGAGGCAAGTGAGAAATTGACAACTGAATTGTAATTAGTGCGAGTAAAACCCTTATATTGAACAAGTAAAAACAAAACAACTCACCACCTTCGACCATTACTCAAGCTAAAATTAACTTTACCCGTTTTCTTTGCATATTGCATTGGTGTTCTCTGTCACTCTGGGTCTTTTCATGCAACACGTGATGCTGGCATGATCGTTTTATAAAAGTAGCACACAAACGCGTTAAACGTAGACCATTATTCATATTTTTTGTATATTACTAAAAGGAAAATAAAGTAATGTTCTAATAGTTTAAAAATGTTATACTTTCATCCCTTTAATTAGAATACATTTCAACTAACAAAGATTACATTATGTTCCCATTTTTCATTGAGGTTACAATGTAGTGTCCTAAAACGAGTTTTAGCATGTGCTCTAGCATATCTCAATGTATCAGGAAAAGAATCGCATTAAAATACTATATAGTTGTGTTTGAAAGGTGTCTTAAGGTGTCGGTGTCCAACATATCGGACACGAGCACGTGTCCTCGAGGACAGTGTCAGCACTTCATAGCCTGCGGGTGCTTGTTATATCGCCTCCTTCCATTTAATCTCTTAAGGATCTCAACATATTTACTTAGACTTAACAAAATTGTTCATTGATATGTACTGTCTGTGTTGCTCCATTCTTTAGGTTCTCTCTTTGTCTGGTGAGATTATTCAGGTAATTTCAAAACCCCTTTAAACCCCTTTCAACCTCAAAACATCTTATATATTCGTTATTTAGGGTTGCCAACATATTCTAGGTTAATGTAATGGATCTCTCGTATGTCACGAATTTATATATAATCCTACTCCATCTAACTTTTAGCATTTTTTGTTATTTAAACCATTGGTAGTGTTTAAGCGTACGATAAAATGCTGCCTTTTTCATTTTACAGCCAACTTTTTCCACATTAAAGGCCAACTTACTCCTCCTTTTCTTTTGTTTTTTTTTCTCATTGGGGAAAGAAATACAACTCCTTAGGCACTCCAAGCATACATTAATTGCCAACTGTGTCTTTTAAAATTTATAACATATCCGCATTTTTTGTTTTGTATCTTTCGCTTCATTATTGTTTTTTGGTGTATTGTAAGCATTATTTTTTCTGTTACTAGTTAAAAATAACAAGAAAATCATAAACCCCTGTAACAACTCCCTGAATAAATTGGTAAAAATATCAAGGATCTATCAAATGTGATTTAGGTAATTATACGTGTGTAAAACATATATAAATTGTTTTTAAAATTTATATGGGGTCCATCAAAACATCAAATATAATGTGAATGTAATTTATACATCTCTGCTATAAACTTAATATGAAGAAGTAAGGGTGACAAGTTTTAACACGAATCGAACAAGATAAGAAGGTAATGAGTTGATGAGTTAGGGTTGGAAATACTTGACATGAATCCGAAGATGACATGACCCCGACAACACAATTAATAAACAAGTCAAGTTAGTGTCAAACACAAATAACTCGAAAATGCTACAAATAAATTTACTTACACTATGGCAAATGCATCGGATAATTTTTTTTCGGTATCTTAGTTTGCTATTAGTTGACACGATGGGTTATACTTGTCGATTTAGCGTTGAATAATACTGGACAAGAATCTGAAAATGAGACTACACACATGAATTGCAACCACTATGAAGGGGAATGTCCAAAAAATGTACAATTTTCTCCTCAAAACTTTTATTATAGTTTAAGAAAAAACATAATATGAAATATTGAAAGAATGACTACCTTGCATTTGATCTCTAAAACCAAACAGATAACATTGAAAACTCCAATGAAGCAAATTAGAAGTAAGAAGTAACTCTAGGATATAAAAATTACAAAAAAATTAAATAAATTAAACTAACCACTGCAGAGCAAAGTGATGTTGTAAAGAAAGAAGGATATGACCAAAGAAAAACTATTATAAAATAAATCTAAAAGCAAAAGACGTCTAATGACCAATGAAATTATGATGTAGAGTAAGAAAGTATTAAAATTTGCTTTAGATTAAGCAGGCCCTTCATGATAAACCTGCAATATTTTCTCTCTCTCCTTTTGTTTTGGAAAGAGATTTATTTTTGTGAAGCTATAGAATAAATAGAGAAACGAACAAGTTCCAAGAGATGACCATTGAAGGTTTTGCCTTACTAACATAATATGGGCGACACAGTCATTAACTTTACATTTGGAGTTGGTGGAGCGCGAATAGCACCACCCAAAATATTGGATGTAGTGTGGTGCTCATGGGTTGTCAAATTTGAAAATTCCTAGTTGAACTGAGACACTGTTGGTGAGCACTGTCCTTCAATGTTATTGTAGTAGTAGATTGGTGACAGTTTCGATTTTAGAAATTGTTCCCAATTAGATTCTGGTTTTTCTAAGCATTCTATTATTGGTAGATGTTTTGCTGAATTTTGAGATTAACTACATTAGGCTCTAAATAGAGAAAATTCATTTGTCCCCATCCAAGAACGGTTGGGGTCATTTCAAATTTTAATGGTTGAGATTACGTTAGTTTTTTTTTTCTTTTTTTTAATAAAAAAATCTGTTAACATTTTTTTTAAGTCTCTTAATGATTAGACATTAGTACTTTTACACAAATTCTCTTCTTTTTCATTTTTCTACGTTCTCTCAACCAAAACACTACCATCATTATTATTACAGGGTGTTTTTATTTACACCATCTTTTCATTTTACCCATCCCAGTTTTAAATTTTTAATGTTTGCAAGTTCACATTCATAAAAAGGTAATGATATCCTATTTTATACACCCCGACACAATTAAATGCGTTCAATAAGCCTTTCTAACTAAGGCTTCCTTATTTGTTTCAGCTGTTATTTTATAACTTCCTTCCATGTGATTTGGTTCCATTTTGTTGATTCAATCTGTAGCCTCCTTATATACACAGATCTATTCCAAATTTTGAACTTAAATTTAATTGCAGTGTTGGTGATTGCTCCGGGGGTCATGGTCAACGCGGATTTTTGATTGCCTCATCTCATCATTGATGCTGCGAATCTAACCCTTCATCGTCATTTAGTGAATGCCTCCAAATGAGCAGCAACAGTACAAATTTTCAGTTCTTTGAATATGTTAGCAAGAGTTAACAAGACCATTTTAATTTTTCGTTTTACTATGAGTTATGACCCTCAAAACTGCGAAGATTGGATGGAGTACTAAAGCGCATATGCTTATCTGTGTATGATGTGGTTTTGATAAAATAATTATATACACTAGAGCACTGAACTAAGAATTCCTTTTCTCAGTAGATGCGGAATCCTTTGTTTTGTATATGGTCATGAGAAGTTTGCAATGATGACAAGTTTATTGATAGTGCTTATGTCATGGGAATAATGTATTGGTGATGAAGGTTGAAGATATGGATAAGCTTCGGTATTGCTCACGTGATGTAAATGTGACGTAAACTACACGTTAAAACGCTTTTAAAAATATCTAACACACTTTTAAAGAGAGTAATACTATTTTCTATTCAAAATTCAAGTCCTTTACAAATGATGACATATATGGGTATTTATAGTTGTGTATGGAAGGTTCTAGAGTCAATTCTATAAATATTTACAAGTGGGTGTAACTAACTAACCATTAGATGTGCTCCCACTTATTAGATCCTTCTAGAATGTTCTAGAACTAACAAAATATCTAACAAGTACAAAGTAACAAAAAGTACAAAAATATAATTGACTAATTTGCTTCTTTTCATTTTTATCAAAATAAGTAAAAAGGTTGCTCTTAATTTTTTATTACCTCCTCTCTTTGGTGGATTAGTTGAATTTTAACCCATTAATGTAGGTATAACAAAAAAAGGGGTTATTTTTAGTATATAACTAGAGTTGTAGTCCTAACCTTGACTTGACATGTAACATTTAATAAACGAACTCTTTAATCTATTACAATATAGTAAATCGGAGGACTTTACTATCTCCTAAATGTGCCATGTGTCATGTTATTAGAGTGTTCTCATTAAACCCCATATCCCCTCTCTTATCTCGATTCTTATTCTCACTGTGTGACGAGTTTTTTAAACAAACTGCATCCTTAAACCAAATGAAACAAAAGCCACCTGCATATGTGGTTGTATCAGGTTTAATCAGTGCATTTCTCTCTCACCAGCATGTAGAGATGAATGTTACAGGTGTGGTTGAGATTATTAGGTAGTTCCACTGTTCTAAAAAACCCGACTAAGTTCCGCCTAATCTTTTAAATGAGATGCGAGAATGTGGTCAAGAACCAATGTCATGACATATTCTATTCTGTCAGATGGTTTATGCAAACATCAATGCCTTTCCAAGGCAATGGACTTGTTTTAAGAGATGGAAGATTGCGGCTTGCATCTTAACATTGTAGCTTACGGTATCGTCATTAATGGTATGTGTAGAGGGAAAATCTAAGTCTGCTAAGAAACTCTTTGATAGTCTTCCTAGAAAAAGTTTGCAACCTGATGTTCATACGTACACTATTTTGATTAATGGTTTCTGCAAGGAAGGCATGCTAAGCGAAGCAAATGAATTGCTTGGAAGAATGAACGATAGTGGTTGCTCGCCAAATGCTTGCACTTATAGATACCGATAGATATGGAATAAATTGGTGCCCATTTGTCTTAATTTTGGCAGATTTTCCACTGGACTGAAATTGTGCCTCACCATGTCATATTAGTGCGCTATTATGAGTCATTTGTCTTGTCATGATGGTCATATTTTGGAAAGATTCTCAAATATTATGTTTGTCAGTCTACGACTTCGTGGTTATCCAGTGTTTGTGGCGGACTTTTGTCTCCACCCAAAGTAGTGAGCAAGCATTTCTTCACTCATGCATATTAAAATTATTCAAGAAATTATTGAGGGCATTCTTCGTCATGAGTTGCATCTGTAATTGGTCCGTGTGCGGAGGACATTTTTGCGTAAATTCATTGCATTTGTTTTGACATGCATATCTTTTTGGGTAAATTTTGTCTCGCTTGAATCATTGAGATTTTACATGGGTAAGTTGGGGGGGGGGGGGGGGGGGGCATTGAGGGGTTTAAACTAGTCATAGAACAGTTTGGTAATATTTACATGTTGGCGATATTAAGGTCATTTTTGCGTAGTGTGTGCGTTTTGGTGATTAAATTGGTGATAGGTCCATTTAGGTAATTCTGGGTTCATTGAGGCCAGGATGGTATAAGAATTGGTGAGTGTGGGCATTTTCGTCTTTGCGTTGTTAGTGGTCATAATAGCCATCGTGTTGGTATTTTTGCGTTCAATTACAAAGTTGTGGTGAAATTCAAATTTTTGAGGTGCAATATTCATGGGGTGATAAAGTTAAATTTTTTAAATTTGCAACTTTTGAGTGCGGCATATTAATATTTTCAAGGTCTAACGAATAAAACGTCTTATAATAATGTTTTGTGAAATTTTATTAATATATATTTGAAAAAAAAATATAACTCAAGTGCTTAACACACAGGAGGTCGTATTCACTTGCCATTCAGTTAACACACAGGAACACTTATTTTCACCTGCCTTCACATACATATCACCTCACACACTAAAATAGACACTTGCATTTCATCACACAAACGCGTAACAGTCACATTCACATTCACCTCCACATATTTATTTTACCTCACTAACTCACTGTCCAGCCCAATTCTCCCAACACATTTACATGATATATACACTAATGCTTGTGAGGTCTTCCCTTTCTATTGGCTAATGTAGCATATAATGTGGATGAATTTAGTTGATTGTATTAATATGAGCACTCCACCAAAAAAGCAAAACTACCACACTCATTTTCAAAATTTGCACGCAAGACGTGTGTTAAAATACCGCAACCACACTTTTCATCAAATTTAGAAAATACCACTTCTCAGATTCTTAGTTTACCATTGCCTTTGCTTATCGCCAACACATTCTAATCGCGTTTTCCCATTAATTTGCAAATTTACTTGTATACATTTTGAGTGGGGTGAGAAAGTCATGACTATAATTCTCTGTTGGTGTAAAAGTTAAATGTGTTGGGCAGTTGATTTTTGGTTATTATCATGACATAATTCAAACATATCCACTGAACAATCCACCAATTGCACAGGACATACACATAAAGCTACATATGAACAGCACCAAAGATTCGCACATACAGTCGTTATTGTTGAACATTTGTTGTAGCAAGTTGTTGCGGTTTGTGTCATTAGTTCTTGCTTTTGTTGAAAATTGGGACTCCCTCAAACAAAAAGAATCACTACATGCATTTTCAAAATCTGCACACAAAGGTGTGTTAATTCATCTCAACCATTTTTTTCAACCATTATGCAGAATTTCCGTTCTCCCATTTTCTAATTCCCTAGATAATGCTCTATCTCTACACCAACACTAATTCCTACTCACTTTGGTCTACTGATTTGGAAAATTCATTTGTCTGCGTAATGGTGCAAGTCTCTCATGGATGTATGATGGCCTCATATTGACATGGATACGCTTGATGTGCCATGTATTGCTTTGCCTAGTGTCTTTTTGGGTGGTGTAAGAGTATTCTTGATGTGCCTTATATTGCATCATTGTTCGCACCTTACCTATACACATCCACCTCTCCTCGATCCCTCACTCATCTGCATGAATTGATCTACCGCAAAACATATGGGTATTCACTTCCTGTAGCTTCAACCGTCTCTCTCGATTTCACACCACCCAATTTCTATATCACACGGTTATTAGATTGTCCGATTTAACACTGCCATTGAGACCCTCACTATGAAACTATCGCCTTTTGTCTTAACAGAGAATCATCTCACTGGCAATTCAGGTAGATATTCTTGCACTCTTAATTTGATTAAAAAAATGTTATGAGTTTTTATGGTAGAAGGAGGGTTTGGGAAATGAAAGTTTAGGGTTTTCATGAATTATAATGAAATCTAATTATTGCTTGTTGAAATTAATTATAAGTTACTTATAAAAATAATATTTTTGATATATCGATATTGTGTTTATTTAATACTGGTGAATTATGTGTTGATAGCACTATCAAACTGCATAGTATCACAATTTTAGTTATTTTGGCTATGTTATTAATTGCAAATGAGTTTATGGTTGATCCTTTACCATACAGGAAGCGCTTTTTAGGAGTTCAACAGTTGGGTTAGTCACTAATACTGTAATTGCATAAGGTCATATTGCCTCACAGCATTTTGTTCCAAAATAGATATTTGACCTGTTGAATAGATATCTTTTCATTCTTAAAGATTCTACCCACGTTGAAAAAGTGCGGATTTTATTATGAACTATGTAAGCAGGATGAATCTTTCACTGACTACCCATGTTTTAAAACCTTAGTATTTTGTGAATTATGTCAATATATGTACATCAAATTGTATACTTCTTATATATGTTTTGGTGATTACATCTGAAATATTCAACTTCTTCATATTCTTGCCTCGTCCACCTACATTTAATTTTCGTGTGTTGTTAATTTCAATCGTTTGTTTTCCCCGATTAAACTCATTATTAATTTATATGCTATGTCTTGTTATAAATTTTAGTTTAATAACCTTCAGTTTTATTTATTTAATTTTATATGTTATATGTTATATCTTATTTAATTTCAATCAGTTCCGATAAATGGCCCATATGTCTCCGCTTTTACGATAAGAAGATGAGAGAAGACGTTTACTTCTTTAACAATATCAGAAGTTAATGCCCTGAAAATTCTGCAAGACTTGGGAAATCCAGAGTCCGCCCAATTCACTGTCCTAAACTTTTTTTATTGAGATGAGTCTAAACGATGTTACTGAGATGAACTCATGGATTAGACAGTACAAGTGAGACAATTTATCTTCATCGTGTAGATCTCATATTTTCTTTGGCTTGAAGAACTCCTCTGATCTGTCCTTGTCGAAATCATGGAAGTCTGAGTCAGGGGGCTATCATTGGTATTGACACAGTTTTCCAGCTTTGGTTGGCCCTCAGGATCAGTCAAACCTTATCTTTTTGGAGACTCGGTGGATTTTTCAACTTCAGTATGCGTTTTTCCGTTAGCCACTGCAGAAGCCAACCCTTTTTCTCCAAGTTTCTTACGAATTACTATTATTGCTTTGTCAATTAACAACTTTAGTATCAAACGCAGGGGCGGCTGAGTAACATCTGATTGAAGTGTCACTAGGAGTAGGAAGCTTAGAGTTATATTTGATATTTCCATTTCCGCTAATTACGTTCTCATCCAGTTCAGTTTTTGAAGCCCTATCATCATGTTTAATTTGAGAAATTTCTGCCACGTCAGTTCTCCCATTCTTAAGTGGTCTCCCGACTCTTGAGACCTAGTGTTCATTGTACCGATTGGAGCCCATATCAACCGCACCATTTCTCATATGATGCTTTCCACTGGTTTTGAACTGGATTTTCTTTAGGCTTGATGAACAACATTCACATATTTCTTAGATTATTCATTTAGATCCACTAACTCCCGAACAAGCTCAAGGGGTTGTACCCCGCTGAAACAATACATTAGGATCGGAATCATATCCATGTTCAGAATGAAATCTAGAGGCCTGTTTCCTGTTAAACATATTGTAGTGTTTGGGAAAATCCCTTTAAATGCATGACTCCTGTGCACATTTTTATCCGTGTATGACCATGAGCTATACGAGACAGAACCATTCACTGGGGATTCTCCTATTTAGACAGCTATGAAAACACTACGGTAGTTTTTACAGGAATGCTTTATTCACATATTTCCGAAAATATTAATGTTGGATATGACGAGGTGCACATGCACGGTCCAAAAGTATGAAGCCTATTAAGAGAAGACAAATACATGGTATTCCTGATATCATGAGAGCTTTTCTTAACACCATCAGACAAAAGACTTCATGCTTCGGAAACAAGTTTACTTACCCCCACCATCCCCCAGTGTCTTATTATTATCAGGGTATGACATCATAACCATCTTTTTGTATTGCCTCTTCAACTTTGCTTGTCTAGAGGTGGGTTCAATCCAAGAATAGAAATCAACTTCTCCATAAGTTTTTATCAGAGAAGATGTAAGGATTTCAAATATAGCCACCATTTGAGATATACCCTCTAGTTGAGGGAAAATGTTTGGGCCTTCACAGCATTATCATTTTCATCTGCAAAAAGTTTCACTTAAAAAATCTTCTTAACATCCTCTTTAGCTCTAAGAGCATCTGCTATGTTCGATTCCATATTTGAAACCAAAATTCTTAAAAGAAAGCTACAAGAAGCAAACTATGCTCAACAGTTTAAGCTTGAATCTGAAGACCACCGTGTCCGCATGTAGAGATTTGTGTGACGGGAACCCAGATCGCCAATAGCTCTAATCACACGTTTTCTTCAAAAATTAATTGAATCAACACAACCATGTTTGTAATTCTGAGGGAGGAACTACTTAGAGTTTATGGATAGAGATTAGAGACCAAGAAAGGAATAGATTAGGCTGTTATTGAGGGCAGTAATTTGGGGGGTTATGATGGTCAAATCTCAGTAGCTAGCCGCTGCGAAGAGACAAAGATTTCGCCAATCGCCTACCATACATAGTTAAAATATGATAATGTTATCACCTTCAGTTATCTTTCTGTTAGTAACTTTTACTGCTAATATTTGTTTCTTCGTATATCGAGACGTACATTCTTTGAGAGAATAAAGTACCCCAGTGATTAACGCCACTACCGTTCATTCATACATGATAAAATGTATAAAGTTAAAAAAGTCACTTTATCAGCTCCAGCCTCCATGTCGCTAGCCTAGGAGGAGATGTAATCACTTTGGTCATTTTCATAGTTATATTTTCACTGTACTGTTGGCCAATTTACAAAATTAAGTGTTGCATGAATTCCCAATGACCTGAAACCGTTGCTATAAAAGATCGACTTTAGTGTAGCATGAAACACTTATGCTTGTTATCTCTTCAAAAAAAAAACAATACTTCTTTTTATGATTTTTGCTGGTACCCTCTCTAGTTTCTCCTTCATATCAAAATGGCTTCTTAAAATAATGGTTCTTGCTCTATCGAACTTTTTATTTTAGCAATTTTGATCACTCTGATTGCAGTAATTGTTTGCATTTTCTTTATTGATGTCTATCAATTGGTGAATTATAAAATTTGAATAACTGATAAATATTGTCCATCGATCTTGTGTACTCCAAGCGTAAATGTAATGATCTTCCAAAAATTAAAGGTTGTTCGTTTTCAGCCATTTTTTCTTAATCATTCTAGAATCGGATGTGTTGAGTGATGAGACGCATTTATGAGTTGATGGTTTGAGAGAAGGGATTGAAGATTATGTTGGTTTTGTGCACCAGATTGAAGATCTTTGGGTAAGCAACGTAAACGCATAGGTAATTGAGATCTGTTTGAAGTATGACGATGGGGGCATTAGCACCTGGAGTGTCACGGAAGCTGAAGAAGGTGTTGGAGAGTCGGACTGAGACTCCTGATTTGGTGGCTTCGCTCAACACCCTCTCCACTTTTTATACCGAAAACACCCCTCTCGCTCGTCGAAATCTCCGATCAACTATCGACAAGAGAGCTCTCTCCATCAACCACCACTTCCTCCTCGCCTCTCAAAATGCCCAACAGGCCTTGGATCGCCTTGAAGAGGAGGTTAATGTGCTCGCAGATTGCTGCCACAAGGTTGCAAAGTCTCTGAGCACTTGTAATGCTACCACCGGAGATATTATCAATACCACTGAGAGGCTCAAACAGGAACTTGAAATCACTACGCAGAGGCAAGATATTGCATCATGCTTCCTTCGTGATTATCAACTTTCCACTGAAGAGATATATGCACTGCGACAAGAAGAGTTGAATGACAACTTTTTTAATTCACTTACGATCATGTTCAAAAGATCCATGCTAACTGCAAAGTCCTGCTTCGGACGCATCACCAGCGTGCAGGTTTGGAGCTTATGGATATGATGGATGTGTACCAAGAAGGAGCCTATGAGCGCCTGTGCAGGTGGGTTCAAACTGAGTGTAGGAGACTGGGTGACACTGATAATTCTGAAGTTTGCGACCTTCTGAAAACGGCGGTCGCTGCCTCAAAGAAAGGCCGGTGCTTTTCAAGTATTGTGCAGAAGAGGTAGCAAATATGAGGCGTAATACACTGTTTAGAAGGTTTATAAGTGCTCTTACACGTGGAGGACCCGGTGGAATGCCCAGGCCAATTGAAGTGCATGCTCATGATCCCTTACGTTATGTAGGTGACATGCTAGGGTGGTTGCATCAGGCCTTATCATCGGAAAGAGAACTTATCTTTATGTTGCTTGATCTAGATGCAACGATAAATACTGGACCAACTGTACGGCGATTCTCCCAACCCTCAGCGGGCGATTCAGGAAAGGCAGATCCTGACCTAACGTTTGTTCTAGACAGAATTTTTGAAGGTGTTTGCAGGCCATTTAAAGTGAGAGTTGAACAAGTTTTGCAGTCTCAACCTAATCTCATAATTTCATATAAACCTAGCAATACCCTGGAGTTCTACAGCTACACCATATCAGATCTGCTAGGGAGAGAAACAGCTCTTTGTAATACACTTTTGGCACTCAAAGATGCTGCTCAGAAGACTTTCTTTGAGATATTAAAAACTCGTGGGGATAAAATTTTACGGTATCCTCCCCCAGTTGCTGTTGATCTTTCCCCACCACCAGCTGTGAGGGAAGGAGTCTCGGTATTGCTTGAAATAATTGAGATCCATGACAGCGTGATGGTTCATGCATTGGGGAAAATTCCCGTCTTTGATTCAATAATATCTGCTCTACTAGATCCTATTATTCAGATGTGTGAGCGAGCAATGGAGACACACAAGTCCAAAGGTTCGGTCCAGTCATCGAGGAGAAGCAGAATGAGTGCTGACACGGCCCAGATCAGTAAATCACCGGTTGATGCTATTTTGGAAAACATCAGCCTTACCTCTTCATCTCAGGAAACTAGCGAAACACTATCCAAGATTTTTCTGATCAAGTGCCTATGTGCCATCCAACAACCCTTGTTAGGGCACGAGGCATCATCGGAATATGCGAAGAAAATCGGACAAATGATAGATACTCACCTGCACCACATTGTCGAAAAAGAAGTGGACGCCATTCTGCGAAGATGTGGTTTGTCAAACAAGATGGGTCACTTTCGAAATGAAGCTCGTGGTGGGACACCATTAGCTGAGATGGAAGACACATCTCCTGCTTCTCTGTCTGAGTGTTTGAAAGCTTACTTTGGGCTTATTTTGGGAAGTGGGAGTTCACTTCCCGAGTTTGAGCAGATGCCGGTTCCAAGGCTGAGGTCTGAGGCTTGTGTCCAGGTGGCTAGATCACTGGCTGAATCTTATCAACTTATTTATGAGGCAATCATGGATCCCAAAAATCTCTATCCAAACCCTAAGTCACTGGCTAGGCACCCCCCTGATCAGATAAGAACCATTTTAGGAATTTGAAACTTCTGCAACCCTCCTGTTTTACTTTCTTTTGTTATTACTATTTTTTTAGTGGAAAATACTAGCAACTCTTATGTTGAAACTATAAAGTTGACAGTCTCTCCATTATGATAGTCACAAAAGATTTATGTATTATTCCGCTGTGATCGATGCTGTGAGTATTCATTTTGTAAAAAAAAAAGTAATGATCTTCCATAAATTCACTTTGTTAAAGGCATGTAGTGGTAATTGTTGTCCATCCTTGGCTTTCTCTGCAATTTAAAAATTAGGAGTTTATTCAGCCATATCCATCAAACTGATGGATCTTCTTGGAATTTTGGTTCTTTCTTCCTATCTGCAGTTTGCAAAGACCAAAACAAATAGAAGCTCCAAGAAATTCCCAGATTGGCTTGCAGTGTAGATGTCCATCGAGTAAAATCCTCTTTCTTTCCTATTCCTGCTTGCATGGAGTGTTGTTTATTGTGTTTGAATGTTTTTTTAGAATCCAATGAGGTTCTTTGGGCAAAGAAAGTGGTTGAATCTATATATGATAGATCATTAGGTTCACAACAAAACGCACGTATATCCATAGAGGGATGGGCTGATTTGAAAATAAAATGCACTGACCATTGTAAAACGAAAGTGTATGGAAAATACCAAATTGTATATGTTGAAGTGGATTTTCTCTCTTCGCGAGACTGACAATCTGACATGCACTTGGACTCTCCAAAACCCTATGAATGCATCCTTTGAATTGTGAAAAGACATTATAGCCAAGAGCAAGCAAAAGAAGTTCCCTAAATAATTGTTAGATTAATACCCAATGACTAATTGCATGAACTTTCTGAAACTTAAATCTCTAATTGTTCGTTTATTCATGTTCTATATATTTATGATATCTAATCTAGGTGTGCCTCAACCTTGATTCTCCCTGTTGCTCCTCTGCCTCCAAAGTTTGAAAGCATCTTCATGCAGTGATTTTCACAGTTAAGGATCACATTGAGAATTGTAATCAATGTTTTTGAAACCCTATCTCAACTAGTGCTTTCTCCCTTGCGTCAGCTTAGGAATTAGTTAAAAGTAGCGATGTGCAGAAATTTTCTTTCAAGTCCCCATGGGATGCTAGAATTCCAAAATGTTTTTTTACTTTCTAATAAAAACTTCTGCTTAGGCACATTCCCATTGATGAGGTTATTTCAAAATTAAAAGTACTATGGTGTCGAGGTCTAGGTTTTATGTACTAACAAACGAGGAAACTTTTGAGCAGCTGTTCTGTTTGGGGGGAGAAAATTTGCAGTCGTTTTTAGTGTATTTTATGTCTTCAGTTTGATCCTCGTCCCTAGTATTTCGTTTTGATGTCTCGGTGGATTAGAACAAGGAGTAAAGGTTTGAAAACTGATTGTCCAAGATTGCTCCTTGCTTTATTTACTGGAGAATTCGGTGTGGTCATAATACACACGTGTTTGATAATATTCGTATAAAGTCGGGTCATATCATTGAATAAATTAGTTTAAAGGCGTTTTGCCCAGCCTTGTAAATTTAAATCGAGAGTCAATGCACACATATTGTGGTATGACATGAACATAGTATCATCAGGCTGATTTTGTCATTATTTTTGGATGAGGCTGGCTCTTGAAACTTCAGGTTTTGCTCAGATGCAATTTGGCTCGGTTCGTGTGGTTCTGCTAGTGTAGCATTCTGTGCTGGTTTGCTGGTTGAGGTTTTCTACAATATTTTTTGGGGATTTGGTGTGGTTGATTACAGGGACGGATCTAGCATAGGCCAAAGAGGGACGGACGCCCCTCCTGACTTTTCCGTTTTTTTTATATATACCGAGAAACAAATAATTAGGGGTGTTTTATGTGAAGATATAAAGTTAAAGACAGATTTCTAAAGGTTTTTGAAGCTTTGAGGTTAAAACTGTAATAAAACCATACTTTCATTTAAACCTAAAATCGCCCGCCTCTTTCATTGTTTGTTTCCTTGAGCTGCTACATTTTCACATTTCTCTACTCTCTCCCTCTTTCTTTGTTTCAAACCTTAAACGATTTGTGCTAACACAACACCACCATCTCGTTGGCCATTTGTGATGCTGCTAAGTTGCTAACACAGCACCACCACCATCTCCGACTTCGGCTGGCAGTGAGTTTTCGGGTGAGTTCCTTTTTTTTTATTTGAAGTTAAATTAATTGTTAGGTATTAGAATAATGGAATGTTTTTAGTTAAGTTTATATATAATGGAGAGCTTTTTATATACAACCGTTAGGGGTATTGATTATATTAATGGAATGGAATGCTTTTTTTTATATATACATAATGGAATGCTTTCTCTTTATATTATATGTAATGTTCAGATTAGTAAAATTTAATAATGTTTAAAAAAATTCAGTTTATAATGTTTAGTTTATGTAAATTAATGTTTATTATGTTTATAATTTTTTCAGCCATGGAAAAATATTTCAAACAAAAAAACAGAGAAGAAACATATTCTGAACCCGAAGTTCAATCTTCTCCAAATTTGAGGTCTAATAATGTGGAAATGCAAGATCAATTTGTTAAAAAATCAGCAAATATCCCCCCACAAATAATCAACTTCTTTATGTTTGGGTCTTTGTACATTTACTTGGTCTCATTTTATGGTCACTCAGTTTTTTGTATGATTCGGTCTGCTTTAATTATAGGCTTAGTACCAACTACCGAGTCATTTTACTCATTTTGTTATCGGAGTTTGTGGTTTCATTTTGAGTGGTTTTGTAAAGGTGCTCTTATCATTTCATGTGCGTCACTATGGGAACCTGTTAACCACCGTCGGAGTTTCTCTACCTTGATTGTTCATTTGTGTTTAAATATTTAATATTTGTACTATTGAAAATACTCCATTTTCGTCGCATCTCTTGCATATAATTGCATATGCATTTGTCCCGTTTTCTACGCCTCTTCTTTATTGGAGCTATTTGCTTATTCAGGTTGTACAACTCCAAATGATCAATTTATATTATATCTAACCAGCAGATTTTTTTGAAATGTTTTTTTTTTCAGGTGATCAAATGCAAGCATTAGTATCACCTCCTTATTCACAATGGTTGTCATTAGGCTGCATGGACCGCCCCCAAAGTTACAAGACTAATTGTACTTGCTATTTAATTTTCATTTTTAGGGGATTTTCAATCAACATGGAACATTTGAATTTCGAAGTTGAATTTTATACCCAAATAATGCTTTTTTAGAGTTATGGGACGGTGATTTTGGTAAGAACTGTATTATTTTGTGTTTTTGGACATCATTTGATATTATGGACTACATTTTTTAACAATGTGACTGTGATTTGGTGTTGTGTATGAATTTGGTATGGGAGGAGATTATGAATTTCGAAATGCATTCATTTGAAGTTATTCTATCTATCTCGTCGCACAATATATGCATGGCGCCACCGTCATGGACCATCATGTTGATCCTATGACCAAAGAGGATCTGCAAGTGAGGCCTTTCTCCTCCCTTATCGGCTCTAGAGCATGACTTTGTACTTAACTCGTCAACAATGTGGATTTTTGACACACGAATGGTTAGAAGTTTGGAACAAAATGTTATGATTACATTAGAAAACAATGAACACTTGGAATTGTGGTTAACCCTGCATGAAAAATCAAGCCTTAATGAACATCTTATTACATTCAAAACTGTGTAGAACTTATGGATATTGTCAGTAGTGCATATAGACACCAAAGAAGAGTTCGACCCAATGCTTTATTTTTGTCCTAGTTGATATTGATTCGACATTAGAAGTATATTGATTTTTCCCCAATAACTGAATACTTTTGTCTGTAACTACATATTTGATTCCATCCATAAATCTATTTTCTTTTAGGATGAATTTTATTTCATCAACGAACTTTTTATTGCAGATACATATATATCCTTAACATACTGAACCGGCTGCCATTATTGGTATCAAACCAATAGCGATTCATACAAGCTAAATCTTCTAATCGATAATTAAAGGAAAATAAATCCAATCTCCCATCAACATATAAGGAATTTAGAAATATAAACAATGAACAATTTCATAAGTTTATAATTTGCAGTTTCTTTTTAAATTAAACTCATTTTTATCACGTGTTTTTTAACTTCTGGAACAATGCAATTGACAAGTATAATTAAGGGTCATTTAGTCATTGTCCCCAATTAGTTATGCCATATATCACTTTGGATATCAAAGTTTAGTGTGATATCACCTTGGATACAATTTTTCAGTTTTTGTGAGAAAAAAGTGTCTAAAAATATAATAAGTGTAAAAATTTGTTTTGTTTAAACTGTTTTTAATTATTTGAAAAAACTTGTTTTTATAATTATTTCCCTTTTCAAACATAGATACTTCGTTTTCAAAATGTTTTGTTTTAACTGTTTTTATCAGTTTAAAAAAATATATATTCTAATTCTTATTTCCCATTTCAAACGTAAAAACTATATTTTTTTATAAAATTGTTTTGTTTAACTTGTTTTTTTTATGGTTTTTTTTTCTTTTTAAAAAAGAAAAACCATTTTTAATACCTTTTTCCTTTTAGATAAATACTGTATTTATTTTTTAAATTGTTTAAAATGTTTTTTGAACAGTTTTGTTTTTTAAATGTTGCCATACTTATTTTCCTTTAAAATAAATTAGTTTAAAAAAAGAAAAAAGAATTGTTTTGTTTAAACTGTTTCTAACGGTTTTGGTAAAAAAATTATACTTTTAAACGTAGAAATTATTTTTATATATTAAAAATAATTCTATTTAATCTTTTTTAACATAAATATTTTTTCTAAAAAACACAGTTTTTAATTCAATTGTAATTTCTATATTTAAAAAGGGAAATACGTATAAAAATTTGGTCTTATAATGTACAAAGCATTTGGAATCTTTTTATTTGTTGCCATGTCTGAAATATAAAAAATAGCAAATTCACTATTAAAGAATAATAATTTTTTTAAGTATATTTTCGGGGGTTCTTAGGATTTTTTTTAGGTTTTGGTTTTGTTATTTCATTTATTCATTTTTTTAAAGGTTTGCCCCGCATTAATTTGTTTAGTTAATGGTTCAGTACCCATTAATAAGGGGTAAATTAAATATTTATGAAAAAAAATTAATGGTCAATGGTTTGATTGGACGAGTTCCCGTCCAAAATGGGTGTCAAATGTGTAATATGAAAATTATCGGGTGCCAAACTGTAAACTGAACAAATTAATGGAGGTCAAAGGCCAACTGACCCTATAATTATTCTACAACTTTTCCTTTAAAAAATGGCTCTCAACATAGCACATTGTTGCGTATTGACTAAAATCGAGACTGATCCCAAGTTGAAAATCGGGAGATCGAGCCATGTAAGGTACTCAAAACAATACTTATCCAACATCAAAATTGTAGTTTACAAAAAGATTGCAAATATGCATATTCTTTCATACCACTTACATCTAAGACATGTCTATACATTCGGGCTTTACCAAATTGATATATATGCTTGATTCCTTCCTATAAATTCTAATTATTGATTAAAAAGAGTTTTAAAACTTGATTTTGGTCAAAATTTTATATATAAAAAATGGATTTGCTGTTAAATAAGTAATGAAGGGGTGGGAAAAAACCCAATCTGGATTTGACAATGTCAATATCCATTAATTAAGGTATGAAGTACCTCATCGAAGGCTCATCCTCGGATCGTCCCTTTACCAATTATGTATATCAAATTAGTAACACAACACAAAACCATACACCAACCCATCAGAAACATTTTCTAATATCTACCGAATCTACATTTGTTATTATTTTTTAAAAGCAACATATGTTAAACAAAAATGTTGGTTACATCATGTTATAAGGAGATACATAAAAACTCTGGGAAGAACTTCCAAACTTGGAAATCAGGGATGAATTTGTTATATTAAGCAAAAATAGGCTAGGTCCATTGCCACCGTGCCTTACAAAAGAAAGAAAAAAAATGTGAGCCCTTCCCCAAACCGGTTTACATCATTGAAAACAGTGCCATTATCAGTGCTATCCTCGGATTCCACTTTTAGGCCCCCAATGATGCTATTGCAGTATCCTTCCGGAATCATGTCATTCCAGCCGTTATTAACCATAAACATGAGGGCTATTCATTACCGTGTTGACCCATTGTGCCTTACTTTTATAAATTTCTCGTTCCAATTCCAATACCCACCTCTGCTTTCTACCTACCGTTGAATCAAAATTAAAAATAATGTGAAAAGGTTGAATGAAATTATAAAAATTATTTTTAAGAGAATTATAAAAAAAAATTATAATCAATTTTTTTTTATAAGGGTATTTTTGGATAAACCCCCTACTTCTTTCTACAGCCCCACAAAATTTTGATACACATTAAAATGAAAAGACTCATAAAATTACAAGCACACCCCTGTTAACAGCTCCCAAAACAATTCTCATTTAAAAAAAAAATAAGAACTCTGTGCAATCCCAAAAACTAGGAGATGAAGCTTACCTCTGTTACTAGCATTCCCGGCTAACTACTAAAATGGATCAGGACTCCCCCAAAAATAAAGAAGCGTTAGAAAAAAGAAGACGTATTTTTGTAAATTCACACACCCTTTATTCAAACAGGGACTGTAATGGAAACTCAAGATAATTGATGCAGAGACACAATCAACTCTAGAAAATATTTTTAAATTGAAAAAATGTTACACGCCATATTCTATCTCCAGACCATAGAATACATGACTAAATGTGTTTTTAACTTTTGCACTTTTATATTGGACACCATACCTTGGGTGGATGAGGCAGCAGCAGTGATGTGTGGGTGTTGCTGTCTTCGGCAGCAGTGATTTTCTGCTGTCTTTCGTGGTCTTCAGTGGCAGTGATTTTTTGTTGTCTTCGGCGGCAGTGTTGATGACAAAGATAGAGGAAGAAAATGGGGATGTTGTCTGAAAATAGGGGTTGGGGTCTTAAATGAAACTTTTTGTTTTTTCAACTCAAACCCCATTAGTGGGGGGTTAAAAAGGTTTTACCACCAAAAAATGGGGGGCTTACGATTATGGGGATGTAATATCTGCCTTGAGGAGAGGAACACCATATGCCCGGATTTCCACTTTTGCTTTCCTCCGTAATCGTATCACTGAAAACTCTACGTATAAGTGCATCATTACTTTTTTTAATTCGGATTGGATGAGATGAAGCTTCACAATGTCATGCTTTATCCAGTATGCCATGGACTCCATACCGTCATAGCGAATGCCTCAAATTGAATATTTGAAAATGACTATATTATTGCCCTTTCCCACTCGTGCTCGGATATACACCTCTATTGCTTCATCCAATGAGGGTAGCTTGGTAGACCTCCATGTCTCTTTAACTATCGAAAAGTCTCGACGTACATAAATTAAGGTCTCACTATGTCTTTTGTAATTGCAGTAGCCTCCACCAGCCGTGATAGCGTCTATGTTGGAGGTTTTCCATTGTCGGAACACACAAGTGCTTTACTTTCACTGTTAGCAATAGATAAGTTATGAAGAAGAAAAATTAACGTACAACAGAAAAATCAAGTGCTGGGATGATTCCAAAATTTTAAAGATATTAGATACTTAAATTAAAAATAAAAGAAGAAAGAACAAGTAAAACAAACATAAAATTTACTAGGTTCTGCAGTTGTACATATGGGAACAGGCAGTGATGGTGATCTAATTAATCCTCAACTTGTTATAATTGAGCATAACTAGATGAAAACATGTATAATAGATTCATGTGAATAGGAAAAAATTTACGAGTTTGAGAATTATAAATGATGTACGAGCATGAGCATCATTACACTCCAAAAAAACTATTAAATCATCTTTATAGTCTTGAAACAGTTTGGGATTTTGATATACAATTCAAAATCACAAGTTTTTTTCCTATTTGGACATGCCTTTGCTCTCTAAAACAGATACAATTAGGAGTGTCTAGAAGTAAATAAACTGGCATCTTCATCTCTATATATTTGGAAACACGTCTGGAGAAAGTGAATTTTCCAACCAAAAGTTATCTTCTTCCACAACAAAATTCCCATGGGAGGCAAATGCACCAATTACTCTATTACCTTGCCTAAAAATGTGATTAACGGAACACACCTGCATTCATAAATCATTGCACTGTCTAATATTAGAGGTAATAGAGCAGGCATTATCTTCATTATGCGGATGGATGCAACAAAAACATTCAGAGAATAGAAGAATTCTTAGTCTTTTGATGTTATTATCAACTGATTCTGAATTATTAAAAAATTTCCACAAGCACCTATCTTTTTAGGAGGCCATTTATTCCAAACATGTTTCTGCCAATCACGCAATTATCATCACTATGCAGAAACCCATTCTGTTCAATCTTAAAAAGGTCACCAAATAACAAATTAAGGGAAAAAACAAATTAAATTATAAAACCGCAAATTGATTGGACCTAATAAAATTGTATCTTATGTATAATTTAAATGCAAGATTTCGTTATGCAATACTAAATTATCATTGAGATTGTGATCAAATAAGGGTGTTCTTTCGGTAAATCCTCTAAAACAAGCTCCAAAACCTAGACTTCCTGAATAAATGGTTGAATAAAAGTTGAAATTACAAGAGTACAACATATAGTACAGCTTAAGACAATCCATCTTGTGTTGTTACAGCCCTCTGATTGAAATTGATCATGATTTTTTATTTGTTGAAATCTTAAATCTCTACCGAGTTTCCCCATTTTCCTCAATAATACATTAGATCAATGAAGATGAAATTTTATAAATGTTCTGTTGCCAAGAAAAATGAATTTTTTATAATTTCTTCCACTTTCTCCGAAGCCAAATGACCAGTGAGGTACGCAGAAAAGAAACTGAACCTGTAGTTACTGTAAGGAGAGTCCGAAAAAAGGGCGAAAACGTAACTTGGAAAATTTTCTAGTCATCAATTGATCCATGTTGCACATATTCAGTAGTGAACTAATTCACCAACCTATCAGGTGCATGAGAAAGCTGCAAATAAGGAAGTATTATCTTGCGTAAATTGGTGGCCAATGTCAAATTTGATGGTCCATGATTACTTAATTAGAAGATATAAGAATATTAAGTGCACTTTGTTGAAGACAAGTTTAAACCTTCTACAGGAAAATATACAGACCCTAAAGCCTCAAAACTCCAAATTAATAAGCCCCACCCCAACCAACCAAACAAGAAAACGGCTTTCACCTAAATCATTGGTGATGTTGTGTCTATGTGAGAATATTTTTTTACACCTCAAGTATGAAAAAAAAATACAACTTGTTTTAGTAGTCTATATCAAGACTTCATGTGTGAAAGGAGCTCATATATTTGAAAAATTTACAAAATAAGACTACCTGTAGTTGGTAGAACTAAAAGCATATAGAAGTACATGAGGTGGTGGAAGATACTGTTAGCTTGAGCAAGTGCAATTTATATCATACTTGCTCGCGCAAGTCATTTCCTGCGCTCGCTCTAGCAAGGATAGTTCTGCAAGGTAATTGTGCAAGCCTTACTAGCTTTGCGTGCTTGGTTGTACAGCTACTAAAGCAAGGCTATTTTGCTATTTTACAGCTTGAAAATGGCTCCATGAATACCCACTCTACTCATTGCTACGCATAATGTGTATAAGGACCTCAAAAAAATCTATTTTCGTCCGTAACTTATAACTATAATTTGAATAATGTATATGTATAAAAAATTGTGATGTTTCATTTCTTATAGCTTCCACCCTTTCAAATCTTTCATTTTTTATGTATCGTAGTGGTCGATTCCATCGTTTATAATTAAAAAAAAGGGTCACAATAGGTATACATTTCTTATGTACCCATAGGCTCTATATTGGATTAGAATCAGATTTCAAATCAATCTATATTGATTGACTACCTCCATAATGTTGTTGCAAGCAAATACCACTATTTTTGGCTTTAGATCTTACAAATCATTCCTGTTGGAGATCTAGTGGAACCTGTAGGGGTGTGCGCATAGCTAGAGAAAGAGAGAAAATTTCAATTACAAGTGAAATCTTAGGAATTATTTTAGGTAGTAGAATATAATAAGGAAATTTATTACTTGATAGTTATATGTGTTTCCTTTTTATGTTCGTTATATTATTCAAATAGATTTTTGTCAGGCAATGAGTTTTATTTCCCTTTCAGAAATTTTAGTTTGTTTCCTTTTTGGTCGAAATACCAGCACGTCTGTAACATAATCTTAAAGACTAGGCCAACTCTTTGAACCGTGGATTGCGCACAAAATTCAGCAAGTATCTACAATTAAAACTGCAACAATCAGGGCATCGGTTCATTTTCCATGACTTGCAGTTACATTTAATGCCATTTTCAGGTCAGCGTCATCGAAGATTATGAAGGAAGAAGCAAGTTAAATGTGGAAAAAAGATAAACTCTAATAGCATTGTGATAACAACCAAATCTAGAAGAGGTCCTAAAATCTCCCCCCACCCCCACCCCTAAAAAAAGATGATTCAAGTTATGTTTTGGAAAGGGTGTGGGTAACTCCCCCTTCTATTAGAAGATTGCAAAGGCTCATTAAATTTACAATATTAAATTTTTGGCTCTTATGGAGCCTATGGTATCCATGGATCAAATTACCAAATTTAATCAGTCCTGAGGATTTCAAAATATGGTTAGCAACCATGTTGAAACAAATTGGGTTACGAGTGTACCCAAGTGTCTATAACTATTATAAAAGATAAGAAGCATTATCTTTGCCTTGAAGTGGAATATAGTGGGATCTCATCCAAAATATATGTGTCTGTTGAATATGCAAAATGCGCAAGAGTTGAAAGAATGATATTGTGGCAGGAGCTGCTGGAGTTTTCAAGTTACTTGCACCACCCTTGGTTAGTAGGAGGTAGTGTGGACTTGTTGACCTTGACTTAAATGGTAATAAATTCACATGGTATAAAATCATGTTGGGCAAAGTCTGGATAGATTATGTGGAAATGTGAAATGGATTAAACTCTTTCCTGTAACAAAATTAGATCATTTAAATAGATCAAATTATGATCATGCCCCCATTCCTATTGGGATTAATTAGAATTATGAGAGAAAGGTTTACCCGTTTCAATTTCAAGAAAATATGGATTAAAGATATGGAATTTTGGCAGTAGTTAAAAATTGTAGGGAGGAAGCTTTAGATAGTTAGGAGTATGTACACCTTCAATAAAAAAAACTTTTAATATTGAAAATTACTTTTTGGAAGTGGAATAAATAGACATTTGGTAATATATTTTAGAATATTAAAAATTGTGAAGATAACATATTGGAAAAAGAGCTATTACACGAAGCTTATCCAAGTGAAGAAAACAGTATAATTTGGGCAGAAAGTATAGTGGACCTACATATGCAGCTTACTCATGATGAATGTTTTTGGACGCAGAAAGCAAAGGCTAGATGGCTCTGATAAAATGATAGAAACACATTCTTTTTTCATGCATCCTAGTAGCTATAGTGACCTAGAACCAGTTGTCTTTTTGGTGCTATTAATAAAATCATTACAAAGCTTATGAATCTTGAGCTTAATAGAATCCTCCCTAAAATTATTTTAATAGAGAAAAATGCTTTTGTTAAGAATAAACATTGTGGATAATGTACTTTTAGCTCGAGCTGATACACAAGAATGACGAGAAAATTAGTGATGGGAATGTTGTATTTAAATTGGCTTTGCCAAAACCTATGATGGATTCTATTATGTACTTTGGGTTTTTTTGTTACAACTGTATACAAGATGGTAACAAAAGATGAAGACGCGCACACGTTTGAGAGCTTGGCTGTGACAGGGAGGAAATCAATTTACCGATGTCGTGTAGCTGCGATGCGAGGATGGTGCAATGTAGACACAAGGCGCCCCTCGATCTCTTATGTCGATGTTGTTCTTGAAGTCCCTCTTAGAGCCCAAAAATTTTAAAAATTTTTATATTACAGAACAAAATATCTATAGCTCAGGACCAGGTAAGAATCCATTCTAAACAACCTAATACTAGATTGTCATGCAACAACATAATGCGATATTATGACACCGATAATGCGTATGGGACATCAAAAAGACAAATAAAATCATGAATTTGAATACCGAAATTGCCTCAATGAATTCGAACTTGCCTAAATGGACCTATCACCATTTTGAATAACCCAAACATCCATAATATGTAAAAATGACCTAAATGCCCCCAATTATAAAAAACATTACCGTAATACTCTGAGCATATTAAAATGACCATAATGCCCCTGAACACCAAATGCAATGGAATTACCCAAAATACCCCTCTCAAGGATCATTCTAAAGTGTGTTGCATCCTCACCAAATCAAAGTTGTGCCTTAAAATGTTTTTTTATGTTGACATGTGTAGTCCAACTCTGTGAAATTGGTATATCTTTAACAGCTAGAGTAATTGTATATGCCCTTCTATAATGTTTAAATTGCAAAATCTCATCAATTGATAATAACTAACAATAACTCAAACTACTGCACTTTGAGTCATCAAAATTGCTAAAAACAGTAATAGTTAAACAAAACAAGGATTATTATTTTAAGAGGTTATTTTCATATACAGGGACTTAAGAGGATACCCAGATAAATCATAAACATGTTTATTAAAATGAGAAAACAAGTGTCAATGGTTCATGAAACATTAAAGTTGATATTCTATGGAATGGGTTTGGACCTAGTGGACATATAAACCAAATTGAAGCGAAATTTGATCTAAGCAGTGGTGAGGAACTTTATTTTAATAACCGTTGATGAGTGCATTATTTTGTATATTTAATGCCCAAATCTAGGCCTTATTAAACCTGTTATATCATACAAAAATGAGCTTTTAGAGTCATTTTGGTAATTCAAAAGAAAAATGCATGTTTGAAAACTTTTTGAGTTAAAACTACAATTTTAGTAACCCCATGGGGTAAAACCGTAATTTCAGAAACTTTATGGGCCTAAAAGTAATTTCTAAAGGTTTATCATGGCAAAACTAAATTCCCTCTGAAATTTGGTTGAATTCCGGGTTAAAATGAGGAAGTTATGAGATTCGGGACTAAAATGCAATTCGAAGTGTATTTTTGTAATTTCCTAAAATGTTATGGGCCTAAATTTAAATTAATTATATTTATTTTTCACTTTTACATGTACCCCTGAAGAAAGGGTGAAGATTGGATGTGAAACGAAGAAGTTGTGAAGCCTCGAAGAAGTTTGGGGTTCAAATTGCAAAAGGAGGAAAGTTGGCTAAGGAAAAAGATTATAAGGCCAAGTCCAATGGATACTTCAATCTTGCTGGTTTTCTTTGTTAGAAATAATAGAAGAAAAAAAATCTCCCGAACAAGAGTTTCTGTGTGAAGGAAGAAATTAAGTGGAAGCCTAATCAGATTGAAAATTTCCATGGACATTCTACATGTAGAAATTCAAGATCAGTTGAGACAATGTGACATGGAATTTTGGAAACTGCCCATGATCTTTTTAGCCGTAGATTTTGATAACTACACACCATCAGGCCTGTAGAATGAAGGAAATCAGAGATTTTTTAGGAACTATAGTTTCTGAGTATTACGAAAAACATCAGATGGATGTGTATAACCTGTTGGAGAGTGTTACAAAATCCTTTATATAATATAAAAAAATGGCACGTGTATCAAAGAAATTTCTAAGACTACCTTGCCAAGCATGATAGAAACCCTTTAGCATTGGAGAATGCCTAAATCAACCAATGTATAGTATTACCAAAGTGGTTTGGCACAATGGTGTTGGCGAGCAAAAAATGGGAGGAGGTCTCGGGTTCGACCCCCAACCCCTTAAAGTTTTTGGTAAAAGGCACTCAGCAGACAAGGGCATCAAGTGGCGCATAGCAATTGGTAACCGCCAAAGGATTGTTCCCTTGTCCCCCTCAGCTCCAACAAGCCAATAATTTGCCAAAAAATCAAGTCTCCCACTCATCTCCAACCAACACATTTTTTCGAAAAATAAGGAATTTCTAAGGCCTTGGGACTTTTCCAAGTCAAAATAACTTTTGTGACTTGGAAGGAATAAAGAAGATGGTAGCTAAATTTAATTGATCTTTTTCGTGCTAATCGAGATTGAAGAATAACTCCCAAGAATATTATCACAGTCAACTCCATCAGATAATCAAAAGTTACCAACCAAAAGACCCTTTTTTCATTAAAACACTCATTTTGTGTAAATATCCGTATAGTTTGGTATTGAATTTTTATAACTCAATTTTCAGCAAATTAAAAGGAGTTTCACACCAACTTAAATACCTCACCCATTGGCAAGGACCCTTGGGTTCACCATTTCACACAATTTTTGGGAGCAACTTTTGGAGAGGGTTTATTATATTTGAGGTTTTTGGAATGTCCTTGTTGTGTAAAAACTACCTCCGAATCTTCATCTCATTTATTTATGTTTAATGATGTAGCTAAGTTAGTTTGGTGTAGCACATATCAAGTGGGTTAAGATTAATTTCATTTCTCTTCGTTCTTTAATGTTTTCTTAGTGGATGAGGAAAACTTTAAGGGATTGTCTCAGTTTTTTTATTCATATAATCCCTTTGGCCATTTGTTGGCAAATCCGTATATAAGTCAATTTTCGAAGGTGATTTCTGTGAGGATTGATATTATTATTTTTCAAGAGGAAAAATCAATTTCAGATTTTAGTGACGCGGTGGTTTTTTAAGATACAGTTTATTATGAGGATATTCCACTCCACTAGATATTTCAGATTAAATATAAGCCTCGAACAAAATTCTTTTGATTAGTAGTTTGGGATAAAACCTTCTCCTTGTTGATTTAAGATTAACATTGATGGGTTGTCGTGGGGCAATCCAGGTGCGAGTGGCATTGGCAGCATTCTTAGACACGAGAAAGGTAAGATAGTTTGGAAATGTTTAGCTGGAATTGGAGTCCGCACTAACACCTATGCGAAACTTTGTGCTCTTTTAAAGGGTAAGAATTGTTTATTCAGTGGGGATTGTCACAGATGATAATAGTATCAAACTCTATGCTTCTAGTGAATATGGTAAATGACAATTTTCAGGTTCCTTGGACTCTTTTGGACCTTATTTAGTAAGTGAGGGATCTGGAGGATACTTTAGAAATGGAATATAGAAATTGCTACAGAGAATCTATTTTTTTCCGTATTCAAAATGACTTGGAGAAATTAAGGTCCATGACCAAACTAAATTGTATAAATTAATTTCTTTCTATCAAATCTAGGATCACCTCTCACAATACCCTCTAATTGTACAAATTTTCATTTCCTCCACTATCTTACCAATCCCCAAAACCTCTTAACTGGTCCCCAACCCCAACGCCACTCTACAACTCTCCAAACCCCAAAAATCAGTAATGATACAGATGTGGGCGCTTGCTCCCCAACAAACCCTTCCCCATGCCACCCGAGAACTCCCCTTTCTCCACCACCACCTTCAATTCCCTTCGAAGCACCACTAACCCTTCATCTCCTCCAACTAATAATTTTACCCACAACACACTCCTCGTCCTCCCTCCCATCTTCTCCCTCACCACCCTCCCTTCCATCGATTTCACCGCACTCCTCAACTCCCCCACCAACTCAGGCTCAGCACAACACAAATTGGCTTCACAGTCATAAATTCTCCATCACAATAAGATATTTTTAAACAAAGATGTGATAAAACCAACTTCATCCTAGAAAGGTCTCCTTTTTCAACGAGTAGTTCCCTCCCCAAAAGATCCAAAGGTTGTAGTCTTCCGGACAAAATTGGGCTGCCAGCCATTAGGTGGAGCTACTTTCTTTTGAGTACATAAGTGCAAAGGCATAGATATAGTTTTCTTTAGATTTTCTTTGTTTCGGATTTGTTATGAGGTCAGGTTTATGTCCCCGTTACTTTTGTTAGCCTCGGGGAGGGGCTTTTACTCCCTCTATTCTTATAGTATATTGGGGGTGCGGACCCTCTTCACCAAAAGGCAATAAATTATCGAACATGACCATTTTAAATAATTAATGAGCGGTAAGTATATGTTCTTTATATCATTTCTTTAAGCTAAATGCGGATACTAAACTGTAAACCCAAGGCTGAAGAACCTACACAGTACACAAAGTATATGATCAGTTAACAATCGAGAGGTATTTCCAAATCTTCCCCAAAAATTGAAAATTAAACGTATTTGCACATTAAGTGAATCTATTCACAGGTTACGAGTTTGGAGACACATTCGTGACATTTCACTAACTAGGTTTGATAGACGGATTTGACCCAATTGGTATCTTTTTCCTCTAGTCTTTATAGTCTAAATAGGTTTTTAATGCTTTCGATTGAGGACTTACTTTGTAGCTAAGATTATACTTGGGAGAATATATCATTTTGATGGAGGGGCAGTGTTCTAAAAGGCGCCGCCTAGGCTTGAGGCGTGATGGAGACGAACAGTCTCAGGGCTAGGCAAAAAATTAAAAAAAATAGCCGATTTTTCCAATAAATCAACAAGAATTTGAAAAAAATGCCAATTTTTCTTAATGAATAGTCAATTAATTAAAAAATACAGGCAAAACTAGAATAGTTTTCCTTAAACGGCGTCATTGAAGAACGGTAATATTTTTACTCTCCTTTGCTTTTGTACGAAATGCCGCCCTCTTTCTCTTTCTCTCTTCTAATCACCCAAACCTTTTCCTATTAGGACTGAAAAAATAAACTTGATCCTCTCTCTCTTCGAAAAATATGCTTTATAATAATAATAACATACACAACCTGTTTTAGTATATTAAAAGAAGTACATAATATGTCAAAAAATATATGCTATATAGGAAAATATTATTCATTTTCATTTGTTTTAGTATGTTAAAAAATTACAATTTTTTATTCATTATCATTTGTTTCAAGGCATTGTTAGCTATGTTAGAGATTAAATAGATATTAAATTGCTAATAACTTAAATTTAAAACATACTGGGTGTGTAATTTTAAAAAATGCCTAGGCGCCCATCACACACCCGCCTCCCCCGTGGCACTTTTTAGATCATTTTGCAGGGGAGGCTAAAGGCCTGCCCTCTCACTGAAATAAAAGATACAATTCACTCTTCTGACTTTGTACAATGTATTATGTATTTATGAACAACAATGACGCTAATAGAAGGGGGTGCACTATTCTCTCTAAGAATGTATGAAAACTAGAGGTTATTGAACTGAAAATTATGAAGAAACTATATACATTTAAAGAACTTGAAATTTCTTATGCCATGTAAACTAATAATTACTTGAATTGGGGAAAACAAACATTGTGGGTGTGTTTGATTGACATGGAATTTTTTTCCATGAAAAATAGTTGTTTTGACTCATATTTTGCCTTTGTATTATCTTGATTGTGAAAACTTTATATAAAAAAGCACTCATTCCATAACAAGTGCTCCATCTCAAACCTCAGCTTTAGTGGAAAATATTTCTTATCTATCCACCAAAGAATTGATTTCCATGGAAAATAGAACAAGTAAGACCAAAAACTCATATATTTTTCCACTCATTTTCCAATTTTGCCTCCAAATGAACTATTTTTCATGCATTTTCCATGTTTGCAACCAAATGCACCCTGATATTAAAACCCATGCATGAAAAATTGAAGGTAGGAGAAGGGTCAAGCATATCAAGGAGTTGTCTATATAAGAATTAATCACTAAAACATAAATAAGAAGATGTTTACACAAAATTTTAACAATTTGACCCAAATATATACATTTATATATTGACATAATTCACAAAACCCTTATCTTTACCGGAAAAACATGGGTGCTCGGTAGAGGATTCATCCTGCTTAGATGACCATGAAAAACATTCAGGTATCTATGTCCTTCATTCGCCCTCTTCAGACCTTCACTCACTACAAAACCTAAAGGGTAATCGAAAACTCACCGACGCATATAGACAGCCGAAACAACAAACCATCACATAAGTAAAATGGTAGTTATTCGACGTTCGTATATAATTGAGTTCCTATTAGAATATGTTATTCCCTTTCAAATAACATGAATCACATACAAAGCTTTACGAACACAGAATATGGAGGTTAATGAATACTTTTAGTTCAAAGTTCAGAATAAACATATATATGAAATGAATATCTACACCAATATGAAAAAAAAAAGTTTAATTAAACTCCTAGAAAGGACTTCTTGTTTGGTCAAGGATAAATCATAAACTCATTTGGCAATAATTACAAATATTATAATACTATGCAGTTTGATAATGCCATTAGCACAATATTAATCAATATTAAATACAAGCACAATACGCGTTAATAAGTCTGATTTCTCTAACCCTGTATTAACACTTTGTGAATTAAGGGTCAAATTTCGCTAATCATGTAATAAACTGCAGCCGACAGATCCGATTCTACGAATCTCAGTGTTTTGAAAATACATTTGGAAGTGAAATATTGTAAAAGGCATATATATTCAAAGTGCAATTTAAAAATGAAAAAAGTCTAACTTACATCATTTTCTTAGTTTGTCCACTATAAACAATAGTGATATCTGACATCAGTTCCTCACTTTGTCTATAATAAATAAGACTGGTATCTCACATCAATTTAGGAACACACTAGTTCCTTCCTTTCCCTACTATTCACAACACAAGAAACCTGATATCTTTCCTTACAAGATAGAGAATCCTCCAGTAAGGTACTTATAAATAGATACGACCTAAGACTAGTAACATGTGCACTATCTTTGAGTAGGCCGCAATTTGAGATAGATTTTTTAGCTCCATGCTAAAACATTTTCAAAATTTTAAAAGCTATGACCTAAACTTTGTTCGTCTGACTTTTAGTACGCGAATTTAACTTTTACAATTCGCGACTTATTGATGACTTCTCCAGTTTGCCCCAAAGGCGCAAATCGCAATATTTGTGAGTGCTTATGTGTTGCCTAGTGTTTGTGACTGTTTATGAACATTTGAGCTAAGTTAAAGACCATTGCCCTTGAGGCCAGGGTCCAGAGCAAATTGTTGTATAAATGAACTACTGTTCATATACTTGTTAAGCTGTTCACGAGCTGATAGTATCATTCCATATTGATCATATTAATAACTGAATTGTTGTTAGGCTAACTCTTAGAGTAGAGTTGATCATTGACCTACTATGGAATTCAGTGTTTTTTCTTCTAGGTTAAGAAGTCATTGTCAATTGTCAGAGCAAAGTAGTAGATAAAGTAGCCAAGATTTGTACTAGAGCAGATTAGCTGAGAAGTAGAAGGCGAATTGAGGGTTGTAGTTAGTCGGAATAGTAGAGTAGTTGTAGAAGCTCCTAAATGGAAGAACAAAGCAGTGCCAACCAATGTCAACCAGATAGTCCAGACATTTAATGTACTTAGATCTATTTGGTGAATCATACGACTTTCTGGTGCATGTTAACAATAATGATTATTAGTATAGTTTTATATTTAGAATTTACATCTATGCTTCAATTGTGTTTTTTTGAGTGTTCCTAATATCCATTCCAGGCTTGTTGGTTGGGCAGCATAGGAGAACTGTCCACACGAATGCCAGTCGAGGATGGGTTCAGGGTCACGATTGGTGTCCGATGAGTTATGTTTTTTAAATGTATGTAGGTGTGATTGTACGATAATGTGAGAGATAATTTGTGGCTTCAATTCTCATGGGAAATTAAATCTTGACACCTGAGTTTAGTCCTCTTAATTTTATGTATACTACATCTAGAATTTGGAATAAAACGAAAGTGTTTTTTCAAATTATAGAATATAAATGACTATACGGAATACATCTTGGTTGATCTCATGTAATTATAGGACTCAGTGAATCAATAAATAAACTTTTAGTTAAATAAAACTTTTCATTCAAGAAATAAAATGAAACAGGGGTTTGGAAAAGTACCTGACGATTCAATATAATATGAATATTAAGAATCTTTTCAGCAACTGATAGGGGGAAATCTCAAAAAAATATGGAATAGTTCAAGGAATTGTTTACAAAATTTACGTTTCATTGATGTATTGCACCGGTGTCATAGATCGGAGGGCTTTTGCAATTTACCATATACAATATAAGGGAAATAACCGTACTCATCATCATTGGATCACTCGAAGAGGAAGGCAAAGAGAAGTCCACCCTAAGTTTTCTATCATCTTCCATCCCAATCATCAATAGTTTTTAGTGATAGTTCAATATAAAGAAAAATATATTTCCGAGAAGGGAAATATAAATAGAAATAACAAGCCACAAAAAACGTAAAGGCCAAACAGAAATTTAAACATAAAGATTACAATTAAAACCATACCACTCATAAGAGAAAGAACAGGAGGTTATGTAACGTTAATACTGATTGGTATATCATAAGAATAAGAACATGTGTTCCATCCATTGCCCCTACACAATACTGATCTATGTGTTCTACATGAAATTTATGTAACGTTAATACTGTATGATGGGGCCATGACTACAGTAAGAACATCGGCCGAAGAAAGTAGTGAATTTTCAATTACTATAGGTTTACACCAAGGTTCAGCATTAAGTCCTTAACTCTTTGCTCTTGTTATGCATGAGTTGATTGGACAGATACAAGATGAATTGGGGAAGAAGGTTGTCTGAAGCAGGATCGATCGATCGATGATGCCTGTTTTCTGACAGGTTTTGTTATTTTAATTTTTGCACCTTAGTTTTCGGTGATGATGCTGCAATTAGCACCACCAAATAAGGTGTTTTCAAGCTTAATGTAATAACAACAATGGCAGCACAGTAATGTAAAAGGTAAGAGAATGATATGAGGAGAAGAGGAGAGTGCACCAGGATATAAGTAGTTCAGCCTAATTTGACCTACGTCCACTGTGTGTGTGTGAATAACCTCACTGCAATAAGGCACTAATGGCCATGGATACAATCTCTCAAGCTTTCTCTCTCTACTGTGTATCTAGACAGAGTTTCAGCTAGGGTTGAATATCTGGGGATCCTTTGCAAGGTAGAGGATGACCTCTATATATAGTACCTAGGGGGTGTAATGTACCCCCCATGCATGCAATGAACATGTGTGTGTTTGCCTCACCAATATGGGAAAGTCATCTGTCACTGTCACATGTAGAGAATGATGATGGAATATTCTCCCCACGTGTGGGTAATAATCTTGTTATAACTGATTTGTGTCCACGTGCCCTTATCCAAATGTCAGCAGATGCTCGGCTATCGCGTCTGGGGTATGACCTCGGCATGGGGGAGGCCGAGGTTGGTAAGTTTAGGTACCTGTTCAGTCCGAGTACTTCTTTAACTAAAATAAATTACGCATACAGGGTCACATTTATTAACAAAATTATGCTCCGAGTACCATACGTGACACTCGGAACATTTTACCAATAAACAAAGCAATGGCTCATTTCTCAAAAATTCCTATTTTTTTCAATATTTCCCACGTCAGACTTACCAACACAAGTCTATTAGACGTGTTCCAACACAATTTAAGCTAAAAATTCATTTCAATTAAAATGCTAGCACAAATGCCTCTGATCCTTATTAGAGATTATGAACAAATTTACCTAAGAGGGTGGAACGCTTTGATGCGTGGTGAGGGTATAGGTATGTAGTACACTACCATACTTTCTATGCAGTATGTTAGGGTTAAGCATAGTTGGTAGACTATTTCGATTCCCAATCCGCGTAAAATAAAAATTTAGATTGTTTTGGGTACCATATTAAAGTGTATATATATATATATATATATATATATATATATATATATATATATATATATATATATACACCAAACGCACGTACTCAATTTTTTATTTACTTAAGTTTTTTCTATTCAGTACTTAGTGTTGGAGGAGTACCTAGTTTTTCTAGATTTGCGGATGCTGCAGAAAAATGGGGGGGGGGGGGGGGGGATATCTGGTATCAGTGATTATGAACTCTGAAATCATGGTGTCCAACGGATACATTAGTAATAGTAGGACCTTGGTATGAGACCATAAAGCAAGACCAGTAGGTAAAACAGGAATGTTAAAATGCTTGGTTTATAGTGGATGAGGTTCCCCCTTTTGTTGTCGGTTTCCAAGACTTCATCAATTGTCTAAATCATCTCAAGAACCTATTTGTTCCACTCTTTCTTGATCTTCACCTTCAAACAACTCATGTAGCTTGTCTTTTAGAAGAAACCTTAATGATGGGGAGTTCAATGAGTATAAATATAATTAAAAGGAACTATCTTGCGGGTTTTGGATAAAGGGTGTGGCGTGGTAGTGCGTCTGGAGAATTTCCCAATCAATCATATTTTCATATTTGGGTTAACTCATCTTTGATCTCCATGCTGGACCGTATAAAATCATTATTTAGTGGAAGTGCAGTATTTGACGTGATTGGTCGTTTATAGGGGGATCGACACTTTATGACTCCTTTCAAAGTAAGAGGTCACATACCCTCCGTTCCAATGATTGGTGTGGCTTGTACAAGGCAGATAGCAAAAGTACAGATTATTATGCGGCAGAACTTTCAAGGAATGGAGTTTGGAAGGAGCCTTCGCTAAAGCGTAGAGATTTTTAATGGTTTATGGGGGGTTATAGGCGAAAACAAGCTGTTGTCCGGAATCTATTTTTTTGAGTTTTTATACTTGATTTTCCATTTCCATATCTGTTTTCCTTCTTTATGTGATCCAGCTGAAGACTTTTGATCCTCTCTTCTTTGTGACTTCTCTTTTAAAAAAATATTATTGTTTCTAGAAACAAAAATCATAAAATTACAAAATCATACATATGTCATATTATAAGTCCAAATCATTTTGGGTATGTTGGGAGCTTAGGCCCAATTCTTTTATGTTCCCATTCCTAGTTTTGTTTTATATGGGTTATGTCATATTATAAGTCCCAACCCTCTACGTTTTTCATTTTAGGTTTTTGCTAGGGTTGTACGCCTTGGAGGTGGGCTTTCTCATCCTCCGCTTTTATCTTTTGTTTTATATATAAAGCTCCTCAAAACTTTGCTAAAAAAATCTCAATCCCTAACTTCAGTATTTCAGTTAAGAATAACAAAGAGAAAGAGAAAAAAGAGTGAACTTGGCATCAAGAACACTTGAAAGTAGTTGTTTAAGATAATTTCACGACAATGCAACTTTTGCATCCTTAAGCCTCAATAGACGACGTCTTTATAATATAATATTAAATCACTAACATATTATGATTCTTTGGTTTATAAAATTTTCCATTGTCTTGCATAATGTTTTCATATAATGTTTTCATTGGTTTATAAAATTTTCCATTGTCTTGCATAATGTTTTCATATAATGTTTTCAGATGTCTTGTAAACATTGTAATTACTATCTTGATACTTTTTATAAATGCTTTGAATTTTTTCTACCCCTATTCTTGAATTGTTTATCCTTTTTAACTTGACTACTTTATATTCAGCATGCATCTTCTCATTTATATATATATATATATATATATATATATATATATATATATATATATATAGAGAGAGAGAGAGAGAGAGAGAGAGAGGAGATGATAATATTGCATTTTGTGTTTGTTCATATTTCGACAAGCAACATAAGTTTAGCAAGATGTAGCCTCTCATTTGCATCCTCCAGGAGTTTTGGAAAAGTACATAATGAAGAGTAAATTATATTTTTACCGTTTTTTCAAGATTTAAATAAGTGACGTTTTATTAAGACGAAATGAGAAACATACAACATCGGAAAAAAACGTGTCTAAACAACACAAGTTTAAAACTGAGCAACACAAGACTACCACGAGTTGTTGACCAAGAACATAAACCAATAAGTAAAAAAAAAGACAGACCAATGAAGAAATTAAGACTAAAACAACACAAATCAAGAAAGAAAATGAAAAACAAAGTGACATAGGACAAATACCCGTGCAACCTAAAGTAGAACTCATTTTCGACACAAACAGATCAATAAAACGAGATTTTAGCAAACAAACAAATGAGAGAAATGATCGGTAAAGTAGTCCTCATTTTCAGCCTGATCTTATCGTAATGCAAGGATATGAATAATACCTCAAGCTGACTATTAGTGTCCATTAACTAAAGTATTTTTTACTTTCAAAGTACTTCCTCATCTCAATGAAGCAACTTTCGTTCAAAAATCTTGATTATTTAGCATGCCATAAGGCAAAAATTCGACCCTCACATTCAAAACTGGAGAGAAATTATACAATTCTATGAAGCATTTTCAAAATTGATTCTACTTAATTCATCATTGGTCAAAGCATCCATCAACAGTGCAGTTGTCGATGCATCAGCAGAGAATCCCTTATTAACCATTTCACGAACAAGTTGCATTGCCCTAAATTTATCGTCATTTCAAAGAAATCCTTGGATAATAGCATTATAAATGTTTTATATCATTTTTCATCTATAATAACATAACACAAATCAGGTGCTTCATCCTCTTAAGGAAACACATTTTCTTCCAAAATTTGGACGTTAGCGTGTTGTTGCCATACATTCAAAACCTAGAGAGAAATTACATACCCTTATGAGGCATTTTCATAACTGATTGACGTAATTCATCGTTACCCAGAGATTCCATCAAGAGGGTGGTTGTCGATACATCAGCAGAGAACCCCTTATTAACCATTTCATTAAGAAATTGCATTGCCCTCAATGTATCATTATTTCGAAGAAATCCTTGGATAATAACATTATAAGTGCAACCATCAGGTGGACAACCACTCTCTTCCATTCTTCCAAGCAAATCATTTTCTTCGCTTAGCATCCCTTCCTTGCAAAATCCATTAAATAAAATAGTATATGTACGGATATCAGGTTGCAAACCTATTCTAGGAAGACTGTCAAATAGTTCGCTAGTAGCTTTAGGCTTCCCAGCTCTACATATACCATCAATTAATGTGGTGTAAGCTACAATGTCAAGATGCAACCCGCAGTCTTCCATATCTTGAAATAGAATCATTGCCCTCGAAAGGCATTGATTTTTTCATAAACAATTTAACATAATAGTATACGTCATGACATCCGATTTTTTACCACACGCTTTCATTTCATTAAAAAGCTCCAGTGCAACAAGAGGCTTCCCCACACGACACAAGCCACCTATAAGAGTGTTGTAAGTGACAGTGTCAGGAATTAATCCTCTATGAGACACTTCATGAAACATTCTTTGGGCATGATCCATCCTTCGCTCCCTACAATATCCATTAATCAAGATGTTATAGCTATGAGTATTAGGTTTAACACCCCTAACAACCATCAAATCAAATACCTTTCTTGCATCCTATAATCTTCTTTGCAAACAATATCCATCCATTAACGCATTGTATGTGACTACATCAGGATTGACACCTCTTTGAATCATCCTTTCAATTAATCCAACGCTTCTTCAACCATACCTTCTTTACAACATGCATCTACCAATGTACTGAAAGTCTTTGCATCTGGATTAATATTCTAGCTCGCCATCTCATTCCACAATTTCGTAACTTCTTTCCACTGGGCTAAATTGCAAAGACCATGGATCAATGAAGTGTATGTGATGACATCTGGTATAACACCTTTACGGATCAGTTTTGAAAAAAAAGTCTAAAGCCTCATCGACTAGTTTATCCTTACAAAGACTGTCAATAATTGTGTTATACACCACATGATTAGCCCCCAAGTTTCTTTGTTCCATCTTCTTAAGCAATCCAATAGCCATGCTAGTATTTCCCGTTTTACATAAGCCATTTATAATGGTCCCACAAGTTACAGCAGTGGGTCGGAGGCCTTTCTCCTCCATTACATTAAACAAGTGTAGAGCCTCACACATTCTATCCTGAGCAATCAAACCCCTAATCAAAGTGTTAAGTGTGATACAATTGGGTTGATAACCAAGTTTGAAGATTCTCCCCAAAAGAGAGAAACCCAAATCAACCTCATTGAGATGGCAGTGAGAGTTGATGAAAATAGTAAGAGTACAAAGGTCCGGCTCAACTATTTGTAATGATTGAATTTGTTTAAAGAGGGAAATAGAAGTGGTATAATGTTTGATCCCGATAATGGAGCCTAAGGGCTGATTAAAATAGAGAATGGAGGGCAAAGGTCGCATTTGGGTCATTTGATTAAAGAAAGCTAGGGCATCTTGGACGCTATTGAATCCAGATTTACATTGGTCTCTCAAAAAATTGTAAAAGTGTTCTGGAGTTGTACAATAATGATAATGGAAACAAACCCTTACCCCGTAATTTAGCAGCGTTGGGAAAGAGAAGACCCACAGTTGATCTCTTCATCGTCATCCCCACTCTGTCTTGCTCTTGTACGAAACAAGCTATTAGTCCATAATTTGAGACAGAGAAGAGAGCCTCCGGGTTGGGACCTCAGGAGGGTTTGGGACGTTGGGCGGGTTTTAGTTACAATTTTAAAACGGGGTTGATTGCACTAAGATCCCGTCCGGTTTGATTCGCTGTAATTGTCAACAAACCTTTTACCAACATTCTAAATCCTTTCGTTCTATTTGGTTAATCAATGAATTACTATTAAAAATTGAAATTTTATGATTGATTCATGAATAGAAAGTGACATGATAATATATCATTTATACTAATAATATCATTTACCAATTATATATATATATATATACACAAACACACGCGTATATATACACAATATTACGACTCACTACATATAAATGTATGAACCCAAGTATATTTTTTTAAATATATATATTTTTTCCAATATCTAACAAATATAATAATTTATTGTAGATATTTGTGTATTATATTGTAAGTTAATCAAATTAATTATTACATGAGTAGAAAAAAAACGACTAAATAAAATTTATTCGATTTTAAATTTAATACAAATTGACATAACAAAATTGTTTCATAAAATAAATATGTAGACCTTATTGTTAGTTTTTATAATTTAATATTTTTAAGGGCATTTTTGTCTTCATAAAAATTATTTATAAGAATTCTCATGGAAGAGTAAGAATATCATCTATATTTGATGGATTTTGATTGCACCCACTTTCCCACAACGGTGGTAATCTGATTCCAATGGGACTCACATTTCCATGAAACTTAACCTCGCACCAAATGCAGTAATCTTACACTTTCTCGAGAATGTTCAGAAGGAATCAGATTCAACCCAACTTTACCACGAACCAAACGAGGCTTAAGGGTATATAAATGATGTTAACCTCATTAATCAATCACATTAAACCTAAAACATAAACCCTAGCAGTATGTGAGTTTTATGAGAACTTAAGTATGTCTTTTGGAAGGAACTAATATTAAAGTTAAGGGGATAATTTTCAGGGACAACTAATGTTTAGTTATTAAGAGCCAAAAGTACATATTCCCAAAATTCCTTATATATTATTTGACAATTTTTCGTTAGAGTTTAGAATAAATAAAGTGTTTGAGAGTATTTTATATGGTGGGAGATTTTTTGAAATAAAATGAAAATGCTTTGACTAAATACTAATTAAAGAAAAATTGGAGAATCTTTTCGTCAAATAACCGTAATTTTTAACACGATCAAACATGACCCAGTATTATTTAACATTAATCTTTTTAACACTCAAAATTCAAAAGATAAACTCGCACAAATAATCCACACGACATGTTACTATCAAATATTAAAAAATAACGTAAATAAAATAGATTAAGCATTTGGGTAGAATAATTAAATTTATTATTGTAATTTACTTTGGTAGCATATGATGCACAACTGTTGTAAAGTATACATTAATATCTAAAAAATATGTCATCTTGATTTCGTTTCTTTGGTGTTTTGAATTTGTGAGAAAAAAACTCTCCCTGCCCTAAAAAATACTTTAACATGTAATGAAAACATAGTTGCCTTAGAAAAAATAGGAGAAATTTGAGAAAATGCTTTTCTTAAATGAAAATCTAACTAAATTCGCAATTATAAGTTGCGTCAACTATTAATGACTTTGTTAATTTAATGTGAATTCTCACTTCAAAGTACAAATTTAAATTTAAAATTGCATTTCACAAATGTGCATTTAGGGAGTGCAATATTTTGTAAACTATATTTAAAAGTGCAATATTTTTGTAAAATATATTTAAAAGTGCATTTTTTTTGTAAAATATATTTAAAAATGAAATATTTTGTAAATATATATTAAAACTTTATTTGTTTTAATGAGAAAATTATCTTTAACGTAATGCAGTTGTTGTAATCGTAGATTGGTCAATGGAAACTCTAAATTTGTGAAGAGGAGAGGTATATTCGAATGATATTAAATATGTTTTATATCATTCTTCGTTATTGGCTCGTGTAGTGACTCCTATTTATCTCATCCGATATTTTAGATAACCAACTAAGCCTTTTAATATTCAAATGACAAGTCCATGTATTTATCCATGTGATAAGTATTCATATTCACTCACTTGTCGTTGAACTGGACTGAGGCGGTGCGTCAATTTTGTTGGGCATGCTCGGACCATCAGAAATTGGGTTTTATAATTTGAGCCCTATAATTGCCTCTAAAATTCTTGGCCAGAGTTGAGACAAAGAATTTTAAATCCTTTGTAGGCCCAAAAAGTTTAACCAAATGACGCTAGAAACCTTTGGTCGGACATACTTGTGATTTGTTAAAACTAGTGGTGATACACTGGTCATTATTGGAAATTGGACTGCCAAAAACCATTCTTAAGCTTTGCTCTATATGATTTCCTTCACATAGTTCGAACGTCTTTCACCTTCACACTTTATACCCGTCATTTTTTCTTCTCACTCCTGCTAAAAAAGACCTCCAAAGTTCTTACTTTCATTTGCTTACTCTGTAAGTTCTCTAGTTTCTTTTCTCTTTCCATCTTCATAATTATCCTCCATTTTTCGTTATTCTTCTATTTTTGTAAAAAAATGGTGAATGTTCTCCATGGCAAGAACTTAGACGACTTTATGAGGACATATTCCATCCCTTTATTGGGTTACAATTGAGTGTGCCCCTTACCCAAAAATCGTATGGTAATTGATGGGGGCCAATGGATCAACACATTAGTTATGGTTTAAGGAGGATTGACTTTTCCCCCAAACCAACTCTTTTTGGAATTTTGTGAATATTTTAAGGTCGTTCTAGCTCAATATGCCCCCAATACTTAGCGTATTATTAATACGGTGCATAGAATTAATGAACTGTGTGGGACCTATCTGGTTATTCCAGAAATCAAATAGTGTTACCCCTAGCCTCACGTCGATGATGGTGTTGTTTACTTAAAGGCGAGGAATCCTTTACTAAAACCAATAGGATCTCATTTGGTTCATTCTTAGCATCACTGTCAATAGCTTTTTAAATTACTAACCATCTATGTTAAATTAAGTCGGTCCCAAATTTTATCTTTCATTACATTTAACAACGTGCAGAAAGAAAATAATATAACTCATCCACACAAATATAAAATTCTGAAACATCACAGGTTAAATCGATAAATGATAAATACCGAATAAATCATCGGTTCCCAAAACTAATATCCAAACCATAAGTCTACAAAAATAAAACTGAATCTAAATACAGAGTCTGGAAAATAAAACTGAAAGAATGCATCAACTGAAGGGGCGACACACCCAAATGAAATACTGAACATAAATCCTAATCTAGGAATATATAGCTGAAGCGTCTACACAAATCATGCATACCTCCACAAGTGCTACAACTACGCACCCCTAGAATGAGTCATCGGTGACATCCCGACTAATTAAATACCGGATAGCTACTCATTTATTAGATCAATACATAATATCAAGTTGGTTCAGTCTTAGCATCACTGTCGAAAATATTTAATTAATTACTAGCCACCTAATATTTAAATAGAGATGCCAAATTTTTATAATTAAATTAACAATTAACCGAGTAATTGAATCATCGTCCATCAATCGCATAAACAATCTCATATGAATAACCAACGTAATGAAATAACTGAATCTGGAGTAAACACTCCAATAATAATAATAATAATAATAATAGAGTAAATAAAATCCCAATACAAGAGTCTGAATAAATAAACCAACATCTGAAATAATGAAAGTCTGAATCTACAATCTCTAAATAAGAATGGGCACCATACCCTAACTGATATGAATGACTCTGAAGGAACCAAGGATAAATGTGGAGGCATCTAATACCGAGATCCTGTAGCTTCCATAGAAGCTACAACACGTCATCAGAATGGAACTCCTATGCTTGGCGTCTCTGTGGCTGGGCACCTAAAATGTTTTTACAAAACAAAATAGATTTGGAGAAAAACGGGTCAGAGCCCGAGGTGAAAACAGTTTAAAAACAACAAGTGTTTAATTGCATTAAACAGTAAATATTATACACATGTTAGTTATGTACTCTCACATGAGTCTCTCACCCCTCAACTAATGTGCACGCCTAACGTATACCGTTAACCCATCCTAGTTATGCCACTAACTAACTAGTATGCACTGACCCCTGCTTTCACATTCTAATATAGGGTGCCTACTCGTATTACCCAAACAAGCCATATTAATAACCCATATTCACATTCATTAAATTACTTACCTTAAGTGTTGTTTAAATTATCACATTCTTAGTGCATTCAAATATCTTTGTTATTCACATCTACTAAGCAACAGTGAACCAGTCACAAGTACATATAAATCACTCTCAGTACATACATACATATATGGCACCGATAGGTTAAGCTGTGGTGCATGCATACTCTGCTATCAAATCCAAGTACATCATGTACGTAAGGATCACGCGTTCCGAATCAATCAGGAACTGTCTTAATACAAATCACACATATTGGAGGCAAAAATAATTCACATACCCATAGGTCATGCACATACCTACGCTCCCATGGTCAGCTGACTTATCAACTCACAAATAAGTCATTCACAATCCTATGTCCTTAAGGTACCAATATAAATCTCCCCGAAGGCACACAAAGATAAGATGGTCCTTTTTCGAAAATCAACCTCCCGTGATAGCAAGTATGGTAGGTATGTCATACACACAACAATCCGGGTACTAAGTAATCACACAACTTAGGTAATCATCACATTAATATAAGTATACACCAGCCCTATATCTTAAGTCTCAAACGTATCATAGTGTCATCCCGAATATTCTACGTAATATGTTTAGCGCAACAACTCTCGTCGTATAAGTCTGAATACTTAAACCTACCTCATAGGTTATTAAGTCTCCCACTAGTCTCTAAGGTTATCTCAGTAATTTCAAGTCTCTCTTCTAATGGTCGTATTCCTTAAATTAACACTCGTCCACTTTAAATCCCAATTTTATGAAACTTCTAACCGTACCTCACTCGGTAAACACTCGAAAGTATTCCATCCAATCCCATAATGTATAACATATTCGAGGGATTAACTACAACCCTACCGACCTTAACTAAGTCCCCCAATGTTCTATTAAATCCCCTAAGAGTTCTTACAAGCTTGGGATTTGCTGAACCTTAACAGGAAATAGTCTACCAAAAATCAGGAGGAGTAGATCGACCGATGGAAAGGGTCGATCGATCGATCAAACGGGTACTGCGAATTTGCATAATTTTGCCTACAGATTTCATCAAACTTACAAATCCTCTACTATAATGTCCTAAACTCCCAATTATCTATTCCTAACATCATACCAACATAAATACATAATTTTTAACGTTTTAGAATCATCAAATCAAAATTGGAAATCAATTTCTTGAATCAATTCACATAATTTTCATATAAAAACCCTAGTTCTCCCCTTTTTTTCAAGAACACTACATAATTCATTACAAATTCATACTTCTCTACACATGGATCATAATTCCATGGCTGCTATAATCACGGAAATTAAACTACATGCAAAACCTACCCAGATTACGATTTTAATTCCTCAAATCCATTCAATTATCATTATTCAAGGTTATTCTCCAATTCTAACCTAACATGGATGATATATGCACTGAATTATTGAAAGTTATATCACTTGCCTGGTAATGAAGATTCTGATCCTTTGAAGTAGATGGTAAGATAATGATTATCTCTTTTCGATCTATCCGGTTGTGGTGATGGTGGTGCAAAAGTCTCTAAATGGTGGTTTCTCCTTTGGGAACTTCCATCTCTTCCTCTCTAGCTGCCGTTGGTGATTTTTGGTTGTGATAAACCTAAGAGTCCTAAGTGTTGGCTGATAAATCAGTCTAAAATTCGTGGGTTTCTATTCCCCAAAAAGTCAAAATGGCTAAAATACCCTCCCGGGTTACCGATTAGGCTTAAAATGCCCCGGGACCCAAACTAAATCCCCGGCTAGTGTTTTCTGACTATCTCGACCCTTCTAGACACGTTGGCGCACTCAAGATGATCATACAGGTGACATAAAAATAAATTACTTTTAAATCCGTTAAATTGGGTCCTGACACGATTGACATGCATGTCCTAACTTAATTATCGAAACTGTCGTATTTTTAACTCAAGACAATTTTAATAAATTCAATAATCATATATTACCATAATCACTCAATAATATTCAACATTATCATCATACTCCAATACAAACTCTCGTCTCGCTAGTTATTTAAATTCGAATTAATTATCCCAAATTAATCCCATAATTAAAAGTAATTTCATTTAATTAATCTCATAATTAAAAGCCAAAAAAATATGGGGTATTACATACTTTCCCCCTAATAACGGAATTTCGTCCCGAAATTCAAAAAAGTGAGGCATAGCTGGAAAAATTAGGTATTCTCCGTCACTTAAAAGAAAATTCAAAGTAAGGCTCAATCACTGCAAGCCCCTCTTCATAACAAGCTTGTTGAACCCTCTCGACACTTTATCAGTTATAGGGTCACCCCTCAATAAATGCACCTCACCTTGTGTTCTTACTAAACAACATTATAATAAGAATAGCTGTAATACCCCGTATTTTTATGCTATATTAATTTGGGGATTTATTAAAGTTAATGTGAATGAATTATTTAATAAAAATACGAAAATTAATTATGTTATAATTATTAACATGACGAGAGTTAGTAATTATGGGAAATTTATTGAATATTACAAATGAGCAGAGTAATATGTGTTATTGATTATATTGAATGTCACGAGTGAATAAAATGACAATTTTGGAAATTTGAATCGGGACGCGCCCGTGTCGCGTCGGGACTAAATTTTGTTAAATAAAAAGTGAATATTTTATAAGTTCTTCGTATGGTCGTTTTGAATGCGCCAACGCGTCCGGAAGGGTCGAGATAGTCAGAAAAGTGTACCCGGGGGTGTAGTTTGGGTCTCGGGGCGTTTTTAGGCCTAATTGGTACCCCGGGAGGGCATTTTAGTCATTTTACATTCTTGGGTAATTAAACCCACGATTTTCAGCAACCTCTATCAGCCATCTAGGTTAGTCATTTAGGGTTAAAATATTCAGAAAACCCTAGTACGATCATTGGAGAAGAGAGGGAAAGCTCTCAAGGCAATTCAAGGCCAAAAAGTCACCGGTTTGCACCGCCGCCACCACCAACGCGTAGATCGCGAGAAGAGGAACGCAACCATACCAAAATCAGCAATCAGAATACCAGAAATCCCAGGCAAGTGTTTAACTTGCTATTTTCATTGGTGCAATCTTCATATTAGTTTAGGAATGATTAGGGATGAATTATATAGAAGAAAACCCAATTTGTGATAGGAAAATCCATGTAGTATTGGTTGTTATGATGATTTTGGAAACCCTTGCCATGTAGAGGAAATTAACCACGGAATTTTGATGATTATAAGAAAGAAATTCTGGAGAAAGATTTGTTAGAAAACTGTTTAAGAAAATTCTAGGGTTCTTGATAATTAGATGTAATTTTTGGTGGAAAGTTCATGTTTAAATGATGAATATGTAAATGCCTTACGTTAGAAACATCTGGTATACTGTTATAATGTTAGTAGTAGAATTCTTGGACGTTTGGGGTTGGAAAACATGTATTTGGATGAAGAAAATTGGTAGAACCCGTAACTGCAATTCTGCAGATTTTCGCAGACCTGCTTGATCGATCGATCAAGCCTAGAGCTTCGATCGATCGAAGGTTCGATCGATCGAGCCCCAAACCTCGATCGATCGACCCCTCCTGGCAGACTACTATTTCCCTTTGTAAAAATTTAAAAATTGAATTGTCATGATATAATTCTTGGGCATTCTTAGTATAATGATTTGGATGACATAGAAGACCAGTAGGGCGTATAAATAAATGTTGGGATCATTAATATTCGACAAGAATGGTATTTATGGGATGTTTACTTTAGGGTTAGTAAATTGATATGTTAAAGTGTGAGGCACGTAAGAGAGTTACGATGAAACGTAAATGTGACACCTACTGAATTTTCTACTTGGAAGAATAGAGTCCACGAGCGTCACGAAATAAGTGAGAAAACCCTTCGAGTTAAGGTTAGAGATGAAACCTTATACGTAATACTAATAATGTGAATTTAAGGTTAAATGTTGTAATTATGGGTGACGAGAGGAACCCATAGTAATATGATAAAAGTGGTACATTTATATGGTTGTGTGTACATATATTATATACATGTGAAAAACATACCGCGCTACTTGCTATCCTTGAGGTTACCGCGCTGGGACAGTCTTATCTCGATGGGACCTTTATGGGGGATATTGACTTGTACCCTAGAAGATAGATATCCTTGGTACAGGCTATCGAATTGATAGTTCAGACGGTCCTAAGAGACGCGAGTATGTGCCATCCTCTTAGAGACTTGGAATCTATGCTTCGCCTCGATATTGTTTGTGTATGTGTTAATACAATTCGAGAGTGAATCCGAATTTGTATTACCCTTGATATGAGTGGTATGGGGTTTGGATAGTGGAAGTATGCACGCACCATAGTTTTATTTGGGGTGCTGTTAATATATATATATTATACGAGTAGTTAATATATATATGAGATTTGGAAACTTGAAACTGCCTACTGTGATTTGATAAGTAGGACATGGTTGATGATTCAAATAGTAAATACTTGTTTCGTGAAAGTATAATATGACACTGGGAAACTTTATAAACTAATAAAGTTAAAACGAGAGTTGTGCTACTAATTGGAAGTATTCTTTTTAAACAATGATATTGTTCGGTTTTGAAATCTTATGAGTAAGCTAAGATAAGCTAAATTATTGGGAAGGTAGTATGATAAAATAATAAGATAACTCGTTGGGAAGGTTAGTACGATAGGTGTGCACATTAGAAGAGAGGTGAGAATTTCTCAAGAGAGTGCCGCTCTAATATGTTGTTGCATTGGCCTGTATCAATTTAAATACTTGCTAAACGTATTTTAAATCAAACACACTTTCGGGCTCTGACCCGTTTTCCTCTCTCTATCTCTATCTCTCTCTCTCTCTTGTATATATATGTATGTATTACAGGTGCCCAGCCACAGGGGCGTCTTGCTTTGGATCTCTTGGAAGGAACGCACTGCAGCTTAGGTGGGAGTTGCAGGTCTCTTGATTAGACGACTTCGTTCATTCGGATCCACTCTTAGTATTTTCATTTAGTTGAGCATGTGTAGCTCTTTCCATTATTCCATTATTATTGGGACATTTGTATTTCAGTTATTTCCAGTATTGTTACTATGAGTTTTATTCAGTTTGATTGTGTACTTTATATTTCGCATGTTGACATTTGATTGACGAATGTTTTAAATTAATTGGACTATGTTGCAGATATTTAATGTGGTGTGATTCTTACTTATTGAATGTTGTTAATAAAATAAATGATTTTTCTTTAAATAAAATTTGGAAAGTATGTATGAAAAATGGTTTTGACACTTAGCTTAATTACTTAGGGTGTTAAATTGGAAAATTTATTTTTATCGACAGTGATGCTGAGAATGAACCAACTGTTTACATTGATTTAATTTAATAAAGGAGTGATCGCCCGGTATTTAATTAGGCGGGGTGTCACAGGTGGTATCAGAGCATCAGGTTCTAGTGTCCTTTAGGATCTGTGCGGCTTATTATGCTTTCAGCGTTGCTTTCTTTGATATAGAGCCCTAATACTAGGAATGTTGTGTTCATCTCTATACATTGGGAATTCGTACTTCTGCTATTTGTTCATTTGAATGATGAACTCATCCAAATTTACTTAAATTTTCAGATGGATCGTCAAGAAGAACTAGCTAAGACGGTTAAGGGAGTCATCGAGCAAGATCGACTCACACCTCAGGTATCCCCAAGGAGAATATCAACCGCCGAGTTAGCAGGTATCGTGGCACAAGCAGTTAGCACTGCAGTTCTATAATACCAAGAACGCAGCCTACAACTTAAAGGAGGCAAAAGACCTAGAGAGGTTAACCATATGCATGTGACTAACGTTGAGAATTGTGCGAAGGCACCGAATCTGCGACAACAAAACAATCAAGATCGAGTCAGTTCCAGAAGTAACGAGATTTATGTACAGGGACAAAAGTGTCAGGGACAACGAAGTCAGGTTCAGAATGAAATCACCAAGAGATGTTTCGGTTGTGGAATGGAGGATCACAAACGTAAATCTTGTCCGAATCAGACTGGGGATAAACTACAATCTGATCAGCAAAGAATTTCGAAACTCTGCTATAAATGTGTACAACCGGTTCACAAGTGGATGGATTGTCCTCGCCCTGACATAGTTTTTCCGCAGATATCCCCTCAAGGCCAGCAAGACTAGGGAAAAAGCGAGACTAGTAAATACTGTAAGGAAGGGAAGCAATTTCGAGGGAGGTGCTTCCAATGTGGCAGGAATGGCCATAGGCGTCAGGATTGCCCAGAGAAGAATAGGGCCCCACAACAGGAATGTGCTAACAATGAACCCCAGAAGCCAGCTCCACCACCCTTTCCAACAGCCTCAGTTCAGCAGAGAAAACTACAGGGCAGACGTGTCTATAACTTCCCACAGGCAGCAGCTCCGCAGGCACCACCCGCGATTGAGGGTATGTTTTTCTATCCATGTTACTATGAGTCGAGTTTTGCTTGATACTGGGGCAATGTACTATTTGATAGCTACCTATTTTGTGAAAGCCTTAGGATTATTAGTCACGGCAGAGAGCACTGTGACATATGTAGACTCACCACTGGGGAGTGGGTCGCTTATTTTCTTATATGCCGGGGAGTGGGGCTAGAGATGGGTAGCTTGGTATTACTTGTAGACATGTTAGTCTTAGATATGCATTAGCATGATGTTATATTCAGTATGGATTGGCTCGCCGCTTATAGAGCCATGATTGTTTGCTTCGGTGGGAGCATTGTTTTTTGCCATCCCGGGGCAAGAGATGTTTGTAGTGGCGATGCCTCGCCCAGAGGGAGGCTCGACCGCTCATTTGTATTACATAGTGGAGGATACCTCTAAGGAGGTTGTGATTCCCTTAGATTCGATCCTAGTTGTCAGGGAGTATTCTGATGTGTTTCAGGAAATACCAGGCTTACCCCCCAGTCGAGAGATAGACTTTGTTATAGATTTATTGCCAGATACGAGACCTATAGCCCGCGCACCGTACCATATGGCTCCGGCAGAGATGCGAGAGCTACGAGATCAGATAGAGCAGCTGTTAGGTCAGGGCTTCATTCGCAGGAGTACCTCACCTTGGAGCGCTCCAGTTTTGTTTGTGAAGAAGAGAGATGGTTCACTGAGATTGTGTGTGGACTACCGGAAGCTGAACAAGGTCACGATACGGAATAAGTATACGTTACCTCGAATCGATGATCTATTCGACCAGCTGAGGGGAGCAACTTTCTTTTCGAAGATAGATCTGAGGTCGGGGTACCATCAGTTGCGTATTAGAGAGCAGGATGTTTCAAAGACTGCCTTCTTGTCGAGATATGGGTCCTATGAGTTTAGGGTGATGCCGTTCGGACTCACAAATGCTCCAGCTGTTTTCATGGACTTGATGAACCGAGTATTATGAGAGTTCTTGGATCAGTTTGTCATCATCTTCATATATGACATCTTGATATATTCACACTCCGAGGAGGAGCATGCCGAGCACTTGAGGCAGGTTCTTCAGACTCTGCGAGACCATCAGTTGTATGCTAAGTATGAGAAGTGTGGATTCTGGTTGCGAGAGGTACAGTTCTTGGGGCATGTTGTTTCTGAGCAGGGGATAGCAGTCGACGTGAGTAAAGTATCAGCGGTGAGGGAGTGGGGACAACCCACGACACCGACGGAAGTGTGTAGTTTCTTGGGGTTAGCTGGTTACTACAGGAGATTCATTTGGGGGTTCTCCAAAATAGCGGGTCCATTGACCAATCTGACTCGCAAGGGGGTACCATATGTTTGGGATGACGCTTGTCAGTTGGCTTTCGACGAGCTGAAAGACAAGCTTACTTCAGCGCCAGTCCTTGTGTTACCGCAGCCGGGTATGGAGTACCTGGTTTACACCGATGCGTCCTTACGGGGACTTGGGGGAGTACTTCAGCAGGAAGAGAAGGCTATAGCTTTTGCTTCCCGAAAGCTTAAGCCGCATGAGAAGAATTACCCCACCCACGACCTGGAGTTAGCAGCGGTCGTCTTTGCATTGAGGATATGGAGGCACTACTTATTGGGTGAGAAATTCCATTTGTTCACAGACCACAAGTCATTGCAGTACCTGTTCACTCAGGGAGAGCTGAATATGCGTCAGCGCAGATGGCTAGAGTTTGTGAAGGACTACCAGTTCGATATATAGTATCATCCGGGAAAGGCCAACGTAGTTGCTGATGCGTTGAGTCGTAGACCGGTAGACGAGGTAGCGGATGTCTGGAAAGCAAAGTGGAAGGAGTTGGGTCACCAGGACACAGTAGCACGTTCTTTTATATCCGTGATGTCAGTCACACCCGAGATTGTTACGAGGGTGATACAGACACAGACCACAGACCCGTTTTTCCAGGAGCAGATTGTACGACTTCTAGCCGAGGGTGCTGAGTCCTATTCTGTTAGTTCTGATGGAGGTTTACGATTTAATGGGAGATTGGTGGTTCCTGAAGGAGCAGAATTACGTCATGCAGTGATGACTCATTCTCATGGGTCCCGATTTACAGTACATCCTGGAGGAGATAAGATGTACCAGGATATGAGGAGGCAATACTGGTGGAGTGGGATGAAGAAGGACATTGCTGAGTTCGTGTCCAAGTGTTCTACCTGCCAGCTGGTGAAGGTGGACCATCAGAAACCGTCAGGATTGCTTCAGCCATTGGAAGTACCCGCGTGGAAGTGGGAGAGTATTTCCATGGATTTTATTACAGGGTTGCCTACATCACAGCGGGGCCACGATTCTATTTGGGTGATTGTAGAAAGATTGACCAAGGTGGCTCATTTTCTGTCGGTGCGGACAGATTACACCACGGGTCAGTATGCTCAGTTGTTCATCGCTGAGATTGTCAGACTACACGGGGTGCCCCTGAATATTATGTCAAATAGAGATAAGATTTTTGTGTCACATTTTTGGGAAAGCTTTCAGGAGGCTATGGGTACTGAGTTGAGGCTGAGTTCAGCTTACCACCCACAGACAGATGGACAGACAGAGCGTACTAATCAGATGTTAGAGGATATGCTGCGCATGTGTGTTCTCGATTTTGGAGGAGGTTGGGAGCCACATCTTCCACTGGTAGAGTTTGCTTATAATAACTCGTATAAGTTCACGATTGGCATGGCTCCATTTGAGGCTTTGTATGGCAGGCCTTGTCGTTCCCCATCTTGTTGGCTCGAAGTGGGGGATAACAAGTTGCTAGGACCAGAGGTGATTCAGGAGACCTCCGTGAGGATTGAGATGATCAGGAGTCATATTCGGGTAGCCCAGGACAGGCAGAAGAGCTACGCCGATGCGAAACGGTTCTTCCAGGAGTTTAGTGTGGGGAAACAAGTGTTATTGCGTGTATCTCCTATGAAGGGAGTGATGAGGTTCGGGAAGAAGGGGAAGTTGGCTCCGAGGTACGTGGGTCCATTTCCCATCATCGAGAGGATTGGGCCGATTGCATACAGGTTGGGACTGCCAGACTATTTACATCGCATCCACGATGTATTCCACATCTCGTCGTTGAGACGATATCTTCGGGATGATATGGCCCATGCTCACATTACGATAGATGAGATCGACTTACAGCCTGATAGCTCTTACGAGGAGAGACCGATGGCTATCCTAGACTATAGTGAGAGGAGATTGAAGTCGAAGATAGTTCCACTTGTGCGGGTCCAGTGGGAACATCATAATGTGGAGGAATCCACTTGGGAGCACGAGGCAGATATACGCGAGAGATATCTAGAGTTATTTTTACCAGGTATGCCTTATTTTCCGAATTTCGGTACGAAATTCCGTTATTAGGGGGGAAGTATGTAATACCCCGTATTTTTATGCTATATTAATTTGGGGATTTATTAAAGTTAATGTGAATGAATTATTTAATAAAAATCCGGAAATTAATTATGTTATAATTATTAACGTGACGAGAGTTAGTAATTATGGGAAATTTGTTGAATATTACTAATGAGCAGAGTAATATATGTTATTGATTATATTGAATGTCACGAGTGAATAAAATGACAATTTTGGAAATTTGAATCGGGACGCGCCCGTGTCGCGTTGGGACTAAATTTTGTTAAATAAAAAGTGAATATTTTATAAGTTCTTCGTATGGTCGTTTTGAATGCGCCAACGCGTCCGGAAGGGTCGAGATAGTCAGAAAAGTGTACCCGGGGGTGTAGTTTGGGTCTCGGGGCGTTTTTAGGCCTAATTGGTACCCCGGGAGGGCATTTTAGTCATTTTACATTCTTGGGTAATTAAACCCACGATTTTCAGCAACCTCTATCAGCCATCTAGGTTAGTCATTTAGGGTTAAAATATTCAGAAAACCCTAGTACGATCATTGGAGAAGAGAGGGAAAGCTCTCAAGGCAATTCAAGGCCAAAAAGTCACCGGTTTGCACCGCCGCCACCACCAACGCGTAGATCGCGAGAAGAGGAACGCAACCATACCAAAATCAGCAATCAGAATACCAGAAATCCCAGGCAAGTGTTTAACTTGCTATTTTCATTGGTGCAATCTTCATATTAGTTTAGGAATGATTAGGGATGAATTATATAGAAGAAAACCCAATTTGTGATAGGAAAATCCATGTAGTATTGGTTGTTATGATGATTTTGGAAACCCTTGCCATGTAGAGGAAATTAACCACGAAATTTTGATGATTATAAGAAAGAAATTCTGGAGAAAGATTTGTTAGAAAACTGTTTAAGAAAATTCTAGGGTTCTTGATAATTAGATGTAATTTTGGGTGGAAATTTCATGTTTAAATGATGAATATGTACATGCCTTACGTTAGAAACATCTGGTATACTGTTATAATGTTAGTAGTAGAATTCTTGGACGTTTGGGGTTGGAAAACATGTATTTGGATGAAGAAAATTGGTAGAACCCGTAACTGCAATTCTGCAGATTTTCGCAGACCTGCTTGATCGATCGATCGAGCCTAGAGCTTCGATCGATCGAAGGTTCGATCGATCGAGCCCCAAACCTCGATCGATCGACCCCTCCTGGCAGACTATTATTTCCCTTTGTAAATGATTTAAAAATTGAATTGTCGTGATATAATTCTTGGGCATTCTTTGTATAATGATTTGGGAGCCATAGAAGACCAGTAGGGCGTATAAATAAATGTTGGGATCATTAATATTCGACAAGAATGGTATTTATGGGATGTTTACTTTAGGGTTAGTAAATTAATATGTTAAAGTGTGAGGCGCGTAAGAGAGTTACGATGAAACGTAAATGTGACACCTACTGAATTTTCTACTTGGAAGAATAGAGTCCACAAGCGTCACGAAGTAAGTGAGAAAACCCTTCGAGTTAAGGTTAGAGATGAAACCTTATACGTAATACTAATAATGTGAATTTAAGGTTAAATGTTGTAATTATGGGTGACGAGAGGAACCCGTAGTAATATGATAAAAGTGGTACATTTATATGGTTGTGTGTACATATATTATATACATGTGAAAAACATACCGCACTACTTGCTATCCTTGAGGTTACCGCGCTGGGACAGTCTTATCTCGATGGGACCTTTATGGGGGATATTGACTTGTACCCTAGAAGATAGATATCCTTGGTACATGCTATCGAATTGATAGTTCAGACGGTCCTAAGAGACGCGAGTATGTGCCATCCTCTTAGAGACTTGGAATCTATGCTTCGCCTCGATATTGTTTGTGTATGTGTTAATACAATTCGAGAGTGAATCCGAATTTGTATTCCCCTTGATATGAGTGGTATGGGGTTTGGATAGTGGAAGTATGCACGCACCATAGTTTTATTTGGGGTGCTGTTAATATATATATATATTATACGAGTAGTTAATATATATATGAGATTTGGAAACTTGAAACTGCCTACTGTGATTTGATAAGTAGGACATGGTTGATGATTCAAATAGTAAATACTTGTTTCGTGAAAGTATAATATGACACTGGGAAACTTTATAAACTAATAAAGTTAAAACGAGAGTTGTGCTACTAATTGGAAGTATTCTTTTTAAACAATGATATTGTTCGGTTTTGAAATCTTATGAGTAAGCTAAGATAAGCTAAATTATTGGGAAGGTAGTATGATAAAATAATAAGATAACCCGTTGGTAAGGGTAGTACGATAGGCGTGCACATTAGAAGAGAGGTGAGAATTTCTCAAGAGAGTGCCGCTCTAATATGTTGTTGCATTGGCCTGTATCAATTTAAATACTTGCTAAACGTATTTTAAATCAAACACACTTTCGGGCTCTGACCCGTTTTCCTCTCTCTCTCTTGTATATATATGTATGTATTACAGGTGCCCAGCCACAGGGGCGTCTTGCTTAGGATCTCTTGGAAGGAACGCACTGCAGCTTAGGTGGGAGTTGCAGGTCTCTTGATTAGACGACTTCGTTCATTCGGATCCACTCTTAGTATTTTCATTTAGTTGAGCATGTGTAGCTCTTTCCATTATTCCATTATTATTGGGACATTTGTATTTCAGTTATTTCCAGTATTGTTACTATGGGTTTTATTCAGTTTGATTGTGTACTTTATATTTCGCATGTTGACATTTGATTGACGAATGTTTTAAATTAATTGGACTATGTTGCAGATATTTAATGTGGTGTGATTCTTACTTATTGAATGTTGTTAATAAAATAAATGATTTTTCTTTAAATAAAATTTGGAAAGTATGTATGAAAAATGGTTTAGACACTTAGCTTAATTACTTAGGGTGTTAAATTGGAAAATTTATTTTTATCGACAGTGATGCTGAGAATGAACCAACTGTTTACCTTAATAAATGAGTGATCGCCTGGTATTTAATTAGTCGGGGTGTCACAATAGCCTGTACATCATTGGTCGCATTATCTCAATATTATTAGGAGGTCGTACCTCCTTTGTATCAATTCTCGTGTTTATCTAAGCACAAAACTCCAATCCTGGGAGAAACCATAGAACATCTTAAAGGAGTGCGCGTGGGTTTAACTAGAGAGATTATTTAATTAAACTCAGTTTTCCCAATTAAATCCTAAACATGCATCTAGGTGTGATGAAAAGATGATGAAATCATGCAAGAACATTAAAACAGATATATGTGAGGGAAAACCCCCCCAATGGGGCAAAACCTTTTATTTTCACTATAATTTTATAAGATACGGTTACACGGATTACAATAAAAATACAGTGACACAGAAATACCCGCAGGCGTCGGTTCTGATGTCGACGGGTGGAACTTTTCCTTTCCAGGAGGGCAACAATGAAGAAGAAGAACGACTTCTCCACAAGGGTTGAACAAACACAAGGTTGTGTTCTTGGGTTGCAAACAGATTCACAAAGATTTGGCAAAGACTAGATGTATTTGGACTCTCAAAATCGTCTCTCAAAGTCTTGTAAAACAACTCCCTCGAAGTTGATTTTTATAAGGAAACCAAAAAGAGTTTCACAATTTTAAAACACTTGCCAGCGTCAGGTACCCCGAACCGGTTCGAGTGTACCGCGAATCGGTTCGCCCCCCGAACCTATTTGGCCTTCGGTTCGCAAAAAATCGCTGGAACATGGGGCCGAAACACTTCGCATTTTTCTAACGATTTTTTCTCGGAATATTCTCCATTTTCAAAGGGCCATAACTTCTTTACCGTAGCTCGGATTGAGGTGTTGTTTCTTCCAGTATCTTCGTTACGGTGGGCTATTCAAATTTCCATTTTATTGAACCTTCGGACAGTGTCTGTAAAATTACTAAAATGCCCTTAAACTTCCATATCTAGCCTTCTTTCATTGTTTTGACTTCTCTTGCGTACCACTTGCATTAAGTCTCTAAAATCATGGAACGTGAAGTTGTTGAGGTAAATGTGGGACACATGATGGAGATGATGAATGATTGATTCCCAGAATTCGAATTGAGGCCGTCGTGTGAGATCGTGAAGAGACGTGCCAAATGTAGCGGCGTACGACATACACAACTGTAAGATATCGGACATGAGAAATATGTCCTTACAAATCTACCCCTATGTCTATGCCGGTACATACATAAAAAATCCGAATTATCAAATAACAAAATTACCTATACAAATCTACCCTTCCATGAACCCAAAACTGGAAAGATACAAATGAATAAGTCTTCATCGTTTGTTCTTCAAAACTTTTCTCATCAGGGTGTGCAATTCAGTGATCATCAATGTAGTACCTACACACATGAGATAAAGCAAATACCAAGTGACGTATCAAGTTTGAAATGAGATAAACAATTTATGATGAAAGCATACGTCAAATCTCAAAAACTCTCCCATAATATGATAATTCTTTCTCCCCCTTTTTATGATGTCCCCAAATAAACAGATATGAGAAGCAAAAATAAATGCAAATGGAGAATGTCACAAGGTAAGAAACTTCTATTTTTAGATTTTTCAAAAATTTTCACACAAATATACAAACAAAGAAACACACCATGAACGAACACAAAACAACTAAGTCGATGATAGCGTAAATGTATGGGTGTGATCTAATTCGATAGGAAAATCAATGCATACAAACAAACATATGTGCACGATGAATATCGGATACTCCTAATGAATGAACTCAACATCTTTCTTAGGTGTAAAAAAAATGGAAATATGAGACATTGACTCAATCAAATCAACAAATCAAAGCTCAAAGTGATTTCCACACTAATAATGTTCAAAACGATTTCATGCTTATTAAGGACTTTCAAGGAAGTGCAAACCTGTTTAAATTCTCCAACCAAAACTCCCTCAGATTTATATTTTGAATAGAGGTGGTCTAAATTCTCAAACTTTGGAGAATTGATGGTGAAATCTAAATGGCCCATATTTGGTATGAAAATCTTTTTATTGCGTTTAAATTTTTCGGGCTCTTTTAACCTCTTTGGACCCCGAATAATAAAATTCCTTAATTTTTTATGTCCGATATAACGGTGGCTTAGTATTCGCAAAGGCTAAATGAACCTTTTGCATCCCTTCCCTATTTTCAAATAAACACACAGTCTCACGAAACAATTTTTACATGCATTCCAATCTTGTCAAGTTTTATCACATAGTGTACGTTGTATAGACAGAATTGAGATGGAAACACTCGAGCCAATATGGGATAGACAAGTACAATAATCAAATATAGCCGTGCATGTGTGCAATAAAGGAGATATGAGTCAAACATGTAGAAACATATCACTAATCACATCTCAAAGACTCCAAACAATGTAAAGCACATGGATGCAATGATGTAACGTCTCAAATCACTATCAAACAGTCACGTGGATAAATGGAATGAAATTGTGACTTGGTTATCTTAAATGCTCATCCATAAAAGGTGCAAATAAAATACAAAAATCTTTTTGAGCTTTTCTAAAATTTTTATAAAAAGAAAATCTTTTTGGATTTTTCAAAAAAATAAAAAGCAAAAAGAATAAAACAAACTAATGATACAATCTAGCAATAAGAATCAGATGATATGTAAAAGACAATGCAACCTATGTTAGACACGGACCAACCCCTCAGTCAATTGTGCAAATCCCCAAAGACTTCCTAAGACTCTTGAATCTAAGGGCATCTAAAGGTTTCGTGAAAATATCGGCTAACCGACGGTCGGTGGGAATGAAACTCAGGGATACGACTTTCTCCTCAACTAACTAACGTATAAAGTGCTCGTGTATCTTGATGTGCTTTGTGTGCGAATGCTGGACTGGATTACGAGATATGTGTATCGCGCTCATGTTATCACAGGAAATGGTCATGGTGTCCTGTGAAATCCCATAATCCTCCAACTTTTTCTTCATCCACAAGAGTTGCGTGCAATAACTCCCGGCGACGATGTACTCCGCCTCCGTAGTGGACAAAGAGATGGAGTTTTGCTTCTTGCTCAACTAGGAGACAAGAGCAGAACCAAAATAGAAATACCCACCAGAAATGCTCCTATATCCATCTACATCCCCGACCCAATCGGTATCTAAATAGGCGGACAAACGGTCATTGGTATCAAAGGAATACCAAATACCATATAAGAGAGTCCCACTTACGTATTTGATAATACGTTTTAGAGCGAGTAAGTGTGACTCTTTCGGGGACGCCTGATATCACGCACAGACTCCAACACTAAAGGCTATGTCGGGACGACTGGCAGTCAAGTAGAGAATACTACCTATCATACTCCGATACAAGGTTTGCTCTACGTCCTTGCCTAAAGTGTCCTTACTAAGCTTGATATAAGTACTCATAGATGTACGTGCATGATTAGCGGAGTCTAAACCAAATTTCTTCACTAGGTCTCTGGCATACTTGGATTGGGAGATGAACATCCCATCCTCTAGCTGACGAACCTGGAGACCAAGGAAGAAAGTAAGCTCACCAACCATGCTCATCTCAAACTCACTTTTCATCTCCTCCTCAAAGTGGTGAGCATGCTGGGAGCACGTGGATCCAAAGACTATGTCGTCCATATAGACCTGGGCAACCAAAATAGCACCGTCATCTCTCCTGATGAACAATGTCATATCAACTCCCCCTCTCTTGAAGCCACGAGCTAAGAGATATAAGTAAGACTCTCGTACTAAGCACGGGGTGCTTGCTTCAAACCATACAAGGCTTTCCTCAGATAGCAAACATGTTTCGAGTTCTTAGGGTCTTCTACCCCTTTTGGTTGTTCCACGTAAACCTCCTCTTGTAGAATGCCATTTAAAAAGGCACTCTTGACATCCATCTGATATAACTTGAAGCGCAAATGACATACGATGGCGAGTAGTAAGCGGACGGACTCAAGACTCGCAACAGGATCAAATGTCTCCCTAAAGTTTACACCCTCTATCTGTGTGTAGCCTTGAGCGACCAACCTAACATTGTTTATGATTATGGTACCATTTTCATCTATTTTATTCTTAAAAATCCACCTGGTACCAATCACATTAGTCTCACTAGGTCAGGGGACAAGTTCCCAGACATTGTTCTTTTTAAACTGAAGCAATTAATCCTACATGGAAGATATCCAGTGTTCATCCTTGAGTGCTTCTTTGTGATTCTTGGGCTCGACTTTGGACGTGTAGAAACAATGGCTAACAACGTTCTCTATCTGAGCACGACTCTTGACCCCTAAAGTGGGATCGCCAATAATGGCAGAGGGATCATGACTGTTGCGAACCCAAGCAGGTGTGTCCTTTATCATAGGAGTAGGGTACACGGAGTGTGTGTGAGGGACAAGTTCATCACTGCCAGAAAAGTCCTCATCCTCACACAGAAGGTTAGGATTAATAACCGTCGGAGGTTCGTCATCTTGCACGGTGACGTTTATTGATTCCATAAACTTAGAGCACTTCAGGTTAAAGAACCGGTATGCTCTACTATTCGATGAATATCCTAGCAATATTCCCTCGTCGCTCCGGGAGTAAAACTTTCCTAATTGCTCTCTATCCCGTAGGATGTAGCATTTACTCCCAAAAATAAGGAAATATGCAAGGTTGGGTTTCTTGCCTGTCCATAATTCATAAGGCGTCTTAAGTGTGTGTGGATGCAGGTAAACCCTATTCACCTTGTGGCATGTAGTAGACACTGCCTCTGCCCAAAATCTCTTAGAAACTCTATGACCTAGAAGTATAGATCTAGCCATTTCCTGGATCGTCCTATTCTTTCTCTCAACAATCCTATTTTGCTGAGGAGTCTTCACACATTAAACTCATGTTTGATCCCAAGGCTATCACAGTAAAGATTTACCTTTGCTTCCTTAAATTATGTTCCGTTATTACTACGTATCCTATTAATAGTGACTCCGTGTTTGTTTTGTAGGACACGAAATTTGGTCGTTAAAAACTCTACATCATCGAATTTATCTCTAAAAAAACCTACAATCGAATATCTGGAGAAATTATCTACCATCACGAGGATATACCTCTTACTACCCAGACTCTCAGTACGAGTAGGACCCATAAGATCCATGTGAATCAGCTCAACTAGACGGGAGGTGGTAATGGAATGCAACTGCCTATGTGGGCTACATATTTGCTTTCCCAACTGACAGGGTCCACAAACTGTGGAAGTTGGCTTTCCAAGTGATGGTAAGCCATGTACTAGGTCCTTTTTAACTAAACGAGTCAAATCTCTAACGTTCACGTGATCTAGACATTGGTGCCACAGATCCATAGGAGTGATTGTGGCGTTGTTGAAGACAAGTGAGGAAGTGGTCTCAGTCCCATAACAAGTATCCTCTGTCCTCACCCCTTGCACTAAAAGTTTACCGGCTTGATAATAGACATTACACGCGTCCCAGTCAAACTTTACGTCAAAGTCAGCGTCACACAGCTTGCTAATGCTGAGAAGGTTTGCTTTCAAACCTTTGACGTACAAAACATTCTCTATCTCAGGAAATCCTGGTAACTCTACTGTACCTCGTCCTACAATGCTAGACTTGCTCCCATCTCCAAAGGTGACTCTAGCATCCTTATAACCCTCAAGGTAGGTAAAAAATGAGGCATCACCTGTCATATCTTTGGAGCACCCACTATAAAAATACCACTGTGAGGTATTATGTGCTTTGAGAGCAACATGGACAATAAGGGCTTTCTTATCTTTCTTAGGTACTCAAGAAGTGGTAACCTTTTGTTTACCCTTGTTGTTGTTGGTTTTAGCTGGGATGTGAGAAGCATTCACTGACGACAAAGACATCCGTCGAAATTCATCCATCAAACTCTATGACGTGGAGGCTAAAAACTCAACACGCTCTCTCAGACTGGTAAAATCATCAGTATGATGTGGTGGAGCAGTAGTACGTCATGTACAACCCAAAATATAGCAAAACTCCCTGAGGCGGCCTTTTATTTTCCAGTATGTATAGAAGAATCCAGTCTTAGGCGGACCTGGGTTTACTTTTCTCGATCGAATTCTCCTTCGCGATTTATTATTATGGCCATATGGAGTCGTAGTAAACTCAGGAACTGGTTTGGGACGTGGAGGCACCATTATAACCTATTCCCTGTCTATCACCAAAACCTAAAGCGGGGCCGAGGAGCATCTTTCCCATCTTCCCAGATATGTCCTCGATTTGAACCTTGACTTCTCGTGCTCTCTCAAGATCATGAGTAAGCTGGGAAACAAGGGCTTCAAGTTTCTTCCGAGTCTCCAGGGAGGAATGGAGCTCACTCATAAGACTAGCCACTTGTTTAGTCAAGTCCCCTCTCTCTTTCTCAAAATAATTATCTCTTTCTCCAAACAGTTTCTCTCTCTCTCTAAACAAACTCTCTTTCTCTTTGCAGGCAGACTCTCTCTCACTCAAGGTGGTGCAGGTGGAGGATTCTCTCTCTCTCTCGCTTCTTCTAAATATTCTTCTAACGCGGTGATCCTAAGAACTAGCGATTTTCTACTCTTTTTAGTTTTAAATGACTCATTATATAACTCGGCGTAGGCGCGTTGAAGATTACTCTCGCTCTCACTTGCATCATCCTCCCCCTCACTCACATCGCTCTCACTCTCGAGGTGTACCTATGAAGTAGAATCCTCATCGTCGTGAGGAGTACTAGGAGTACTCACATGACTAGCCATGAATGCGGTGAAGTTACATTCATGCGGTGACTCGTCTCCAGAGTCCACCGACTCGACCTCACTATTGTCACTAAGGGTAGCATTAAGGACATCTTTGCCCTTTTCTCTGTTCAGTCTAGTAGAACACTCAAAGGCTCTATGACCCCTACCGTCGCACTCAAAGCATATCTCACTCTCTTTCTTAGGAGGATCTTTAAAATATTTTTGATTTTATTCTGGAATTTAAACTAAGGAAAATTTGTCAACCCTTGTCCCACTTATTTTTTGTAGACAAATCCATTCTTTTTTCTTGAAGACAAACAAGAGGAATGTGAAAAAGGTCTTGGAAATTCTTAAAGAATATGGGGAGGCATCAGGAGAAACTTTGGAAAATTTGGAGTTTTATTCTCCACCAATACTTGAGAAGAGATGAGACTAGAATTGGCAGAGTTCCTTAAAGTTGAAGCTTTGGATCCGAAATTAAAATACCTTGGTTTCAAAACCTTGTGGGGGAAATTCCAAACAAAAGCTTTCTCTTTCATTCTCGAAAGAGTTTCTCAAAAGCTCCAAGTCTAGAAATACATCTTATTATCGTCTGGAGGCATAGAAATCCTATTAAAATCAGTCATTTACGCTACCAAGATCTAATATAATGTCTTGTGTTTTATTACACAATTTTTTTTGCGATAAATATAACGCCATGGTTAAAAAATTCTGGTGGGGGTGCAGAAGATAAAAGTAAAATTAGTTGAAAGAAATGGGAGGCTATTTGTAAACCTAAAGGATAACGGTGGGAGTTGGGAATTCCATAAGCTTTAACTTGGCAGTATTGGAAAATCTGGGATGGGTATTAATTTAAGACCCCGGTTCAATTTGCACTAAAACCTTAAAATACATTTATTTCTTGAGAGGAAACTTTTCGAAAGACAACAAATGGACTTAGGCCTTCATATTTTTGGGCAATCCTCATTCAATACATAAATATTCTTTTGAAAGGGTTGTGCTGGTAGGTTGGAGGATGTGAACCGATAAATGAATGCTAGGCTTAAGGGATGCCTGGTTCCTTTTGTCTACAGTGGTTCAAGGAGGAGGTGGAGAAGGCCAAGTTTGTTGTAATAGCAGTGGATGGTCATAAAAGCATAGATTTCATATGTTGAAATATTTGGAAGAATAGAAATGAGTTTGTCCTTAAAAAAACACCCTTGCTATTGTTACCCATCGAATTTCAAGGGATACCAACAAATTTAGTGGAGTATCAAAACGATTCTATAACACAATACCACTAGTGAGCTTAGAAGAGTTCATGGCCACTGATCTCCTCCTAAAATAGACAGAATAAAGTTTAATATTGACAACCATAGGAATGACCAAGGTTCCAGTCTCATCAGCAACCTGACTGCATCCCCCACCCCTTTGTAATGTAATATAGGCTAGAGTAGGATTTCTTGTGCTAAAAAAAGTTTAATATTGATGGGTCTTTCATTAGTGCATCTGTACCAACCTATAGAGATGGCATTGTTCACGGGGTGAAGGAAGGAAAATTTGAAATTGACAACTATTTGTTAATAGCTGTATGTGAAGGGAGGCCAAAAAGTCCACGGGAGATATCCGCTAATATCCATGATATACACTAATTGACAAATCAAATAATCATTAAAACCATGTGGACCTGTCTGCAACAAAATCAGGTCACCCACTGCGTCATACAGGGGAGATATCCTTGAATTCTTGACTTTTTTACAATTTTTCGTGAGTGTGCATTTTTGTGCCTTTTATTTTGAAAATCATTTGGTTTAGATATCGGAGAAGTCACTTTATAGCCACCCAATGCTCAGTTGTGTGAGAATGCATAGAAAAGTCAAACTTATTTACAGAAAAAGATTGTCTGGACGAGTGAGAAACAAGTACTATAGAGCACCAACAACGTTACGATATTCAGTCAGAGGGACAAAGTTATGGAGGAAGACATTGGTGTTTGAACTGGCTTAAAATCTTACATTTTCGCGCAGTAAAGAAGATCAAGAATATATTTTAATTGAAAAAAAAATCCCATAGTAGAGAGACCACAATGTCCAGAAAAGAATAAAGTGTCCGCAAATCCTTAACGGAAAAATCTAAACTAAGAGATTGAATAAACGAATCAACTGCAGTAGGAGAGTTACGTGTAACAATAATGTCATGCACATAGATAAGAGTATGAATAACCAACTAAGCACGGCAATAAATAACTACACGTGTATCTGATTTGGAAGTAACAAAACCAAGCTCTAAAAGCCGTGAAAATAAGCGATTGTACCAGGCACGAGGAACCTGTCCTAGTCCATAGAGGGCCTTTCACAATTTACACACACAGGTAGTTTGCTGAGGGTCACTACCTTAAGAAACCCATATGAAAAGGCATTTTGTACATCCAATTTCTATAGCTATAAGCCGTGATTAGTGGTGTTCCCCAACACAATCCAAATTTTGTTTGAGCTTAAGAACCCATTTACACTAATAAATTTATTTGGGGAGGGGGAGGAACAAACAACCAGGTGCAATTATTTATGATGGAATTGTGCTCAGCATAAATATCTAATCTCCATCAGGAATCTTCACAGCTTGAGTGTAACAAGTAGGTTTAAGGCTACAAGTTCCATCAGTTAGTGGGTGATGGTAATCAAGATATTTTCTTAGGTTTGCAGGTGGCGTCTTTATTCTTACTGATTATGGGATGAGCAGGGAGGGTACTAGAGTGAGATGGCATAATGAGATTCACCATAGGTTTGTCGTTGAGAGGAAAGTCAAACCTATGGAAAATGGGAGGGGGATTATTGGTTGAACGAGAGCATTGGTTGGTCGAAAAGGGAGTTGAAGAAATGGATGTTGTAGGTAACTTAAATAAAAAGGTCGTACCCAGTACACAAGGCTGTCGCTTAACTGCAGGGTCTGGGAGAGACGGATGTTGGCTGGCCTTACCTTCATATATGAAGAGGCTGCTCCCATGTCTCGAACTCGAGACCAACCGTAGCTTGGGCGAGGTCACTTGCCATCGCACCAAGGTACGACCTCTATATAGTGGTTAAAAGAGGGTGAGGCAGTAAATATAGTGGTTAAAAGAGGAAGAGACATTATCGGGACATAAAGAAGAGTACTGCAGAACAATTGGTGGTGGACTTAGAGGAAGAAATGACATGAGAGAATTGGGTGGAGGATGAGATACATGATCAGAAGTGTATAGGAAGAAACACTTGTAAAAAAATACATGGGTAGTAATTGTATGGTGGAACTGCAATCCAGCTTATGACGAGTATGTGATCGAAGATGAGGATAACAAATACAACCAAATACTTTAAACTTCATATAGTCGAGGGGATAATGAAATAATTGCTGTAATGGACTGATGTTTCGAATGATTGGCGTGGGTACACGAGTAATAAGAAACACAATTGTGATGAAAGTATCAACCCAAAAACGTCGTGGAACATGGGTGTGGGCAATTAAGGAGAGGACTTTTTTCGATAATATGGCGATATTGATTGTAAAAATGAGTAAGATGCCTATACCCACCATCGCATTCACTTTGGATTATTTTTCAGTGAAATGAGATTTTGAGAGGAGGGAGGGCTAGACAAGAAGCATCCCAACTAGATTGGCACCCTTCTAGGTAGCCTAACACCCAAACCCGCCAAAACAATATTATTAATCAGGAGAAAAAAGATACAAGGAGGGGGAAATGGCATTACTTCCAAAAGAAAATACAAAGGTAATTAACAACAATGATCACGAAAGAAAACAACCTAACAAAATCTGTACATGGGAAGGCCTGCTATATCTCTATAAACATCCACTTCAACAAAGTTAATGATCCCAGTCCACCATTTGAATCCATCAAAATTTTAGCATAGTTAGCTCCTATGTGATGTATAAATCCCTTCTCTGAAGATATGCGATATCTTTATATTCATGTGATCTATGTCCTTAAGAATTTTAATCATCTTTTATCAAGCTGCCAAGGGGTGAAAGTTACAGTTTAGGAAGAAGTTCGTAAAAGCAATAGAATCAGTTTCAATCCAAAGCTTAAACTGTTGTTGCAGTAATAAACAATTAAATGCAGAATTAAAATCAGGAACGAAATTACCCAATTTTTGGAGCAAATAAATATGGGGCAGAAAAATATAAGAAATGCACCAAACGTCAACGTTAACAGCTTTAAGCTTTTCCAAAGCAAAGCTGTTCTGACATAAACCATTGATTATATTTGGCAATTTCAATAGCTGTGATGATATTCAGCATAAAAGGCATTTTTAAAACCCAGTGTTTCTCCAAATACACCCTTCACAACACCTCTGTAATTTCTGAAAATTTCCCCACAAGACGCTTGTCATGGATTTCGTTTGAATAAGCCATCTGTTTTGGCCTTAACCCAACTGAAAGAGGGGGGAGGGGGGGTTGGGGGGGGGGGGTAGAGGGAGGGGGAGGGGAATCTTCCAAATCTCACTTCGTTTATTTGATCCCAAATATACTAAAGAAAAAGGAAATGACAGCAATCCAAATGTTATAGTTTTGAGAACTCAAAAGTAACTTTGATAAACTTTTTGAGAACCTCAGTAATAGATCTGTTAAAATTCAACAATAGGCATAATATACATAAAGCCATCCCGTGAAGAAGATGAAATGAAGCTTTTGGACCAGTACTAGTGCTTTTTTTTTTCCACATTTCCACTATGATAGAGAAGTCATCTCTTTTGGAGAAGATACTCCCATAGAAAGATTTGAACCTTTCCATCCATTCATTTTAGAAACAACATTGGCTTACCTTTGAAAATAGGGACAGCTAAATAGGAAAAAGGAAGATTGATTGGTCTCATACCAGTCAAATTAATCAATGTATGGTTCTTATGCTCTAACATATTTACCAATGATAATATTTTGTTTGTAAAATTTCATTTGTTGTCTCACCATACACTCTAAGAAAATGAAGGATGCATTTTATATGTTTTTGATTGGATATGCAAAAATTGAGAAGATCCTTAGCATACATAATATGTTAAGGAGCATGTCCACATCTAGGGATAACCATATGAATTTATATATATCAATACTGCTCTTGTGCGGACCAGTCCGCATTTTAAGAGTGCAGACCAGTCCGCATTTAAAGAGTGCGAACCGGACATGTGTCACCTGGCGGTGAGCCTAGAAATTATTGACTAAATTATAGGCACACTCTTTCTTTTCTGGGCTCACCGCCAGGTGACACATGTCCGGTCCGCACTCTTAAAATGCGGACTGGTCATATATATATATATATATATATATATATATATATGTGTGTGTGTGTGTGTGTGTGTGTGTGTGGTACTGCTCTTGTGCAGACTGTCCCACAATTTAATCGTGTGGACTGGACATGTGTCACCTAGCGGTGAGCCCAGAAAAGAGAGAGAGCTCTTATAAATTAGCCGCCAATTTCTGAGCTCACCGTCCGATGACACATGTCCAGTCCGCACTGTTAAAATGGGGGCCAGTCCGCACAAGAGCAATATTATATATATATATATATGTGTGTGTGTGTGTGTGAAAGAGTAATTTTAGTGAGACCCTTTTTCGTGACCCGACTGATATCTCAAACACACATTGGGTAGTGTTTGTATAAAAAAGAGGATTTGAGAGAGAGGATCTCCTTGTTTACCACCTTTAGAACAAGAAAAATAATCCATACATTTGCTTATGAGGAACGAAAGTCTAGCAGATTTTGGGAGCTCATGGATCCAATCAATGGCGATTTTGGAAGAACCAAATTTGCTGAGAACTTTGAGTATAAAAGGACACTCAATAGGATCAAATTGTTATTCCAGAAATATATTTGACTAAATAATGCAAATAAATATGAACACACAAAAAAATATGAATGTGAAAGAACTTATAGTTCGTGATTATAATAATCATTGATGTTTGCGAAGATGACCGAGTCGAGTGTTGGACATTCTCTCTTTAAGACATAATTCGCCCCCGATACGGTGCTTATGAAAATGGACAACGGGCGTCTGCCTCCCAGGATGAAATTGTTTCGGCAAGTGCAAGAAGCAATTCAATGTGCTCGTCCCATGAACCAAAAATAGTGATATTTTCCCTGACTCGAAGGAAGAAAAAGAAGCACAGAAGAAAAGAATTTTCGGAATAAATAAAAGAAGGAAAAAGGCTCTTATTTATATGCCTTGAGGTGGCTTTTCCGAAGTCATGTCTATTCATGCATAGAAAGTCGACACTCCAGATTTAATGATGTTTTAAAATTAATTAAAATGGTGACGTTTTCAGAGACAATAAAACTGTGACATTTTAGAAACATTTTCAGATCAATTCAAGCCCAAAACTTGTAGAAAAATCCCAAATAAATTTTCAAGAAAAATATAATATTGGCTCAAGAAAGGCCCAAGACCTACGGACCCGAACCGGGCGAGCCGGCGTGCGTGTGGGATTTTGGGCCAAAGCCCAAACTATGCGTAGTGTAGGTCATCTTCCCTTCCAAGGGTAGGCCAACTAGTGGGTATATCACCTACACCCATTGCTTGATAGTTCATGACCAAAAGGTGTACTTTGAGATCAAATTTATCAATCATTTCTTATCCTTTTTTATCAAATGAATATACCATGTTATTCACCAAGTCAAGAGGAACATGAAGGTAGTTTGACCCTACATTTTTATGATGTGGGTCCCATATTAATAAAGGCTCAAAATTTGCCAAATTTTGATTTTGTGAAAACATAATTGGGTTATAAAACCCAATTCATCCAACACAAATGCCTTGATGAAATCAATCTTTAAACCCACACTTCCTCCAAAAGATTTTTTGTGGAAACGGTTCACACAGTCTGAAGCAGCACATATGGCTCCAGAGCTAAGTCGACCTCTGCTAAAACCTTTTTGAGGAGGACTAGTGATCCTAGATAAAATGTCTACCAATATCACGGAAAGAATCTTGGGAATGATTTTAAACACATATATGCTAATAGCTATAGGTCTAAATTGACCAAGAGTGTTTGATTCTTTCACCTCGGGAATGAGAATGACCAAATTAAAATTAACTCCTTGCAGAAACAATTACTAATAAATAATTCTTTAACCCCTTAACAAAGATCTTCTTGTATAAGATCCCAACAATTATGAAAAACAGGATATGGAGAAGCCATCTGGTGCGCAGCAACAACACTCATCGGGTCAAGGACAAAAATAGCATCTTTTATTCCTTCATTAAGCATTTATCTACCTTAGTAGACACTAACTTTGTTCTGGATTTTTTCTTCCAAAATTTCTCTTGAATAAGAAGAGAAGCAGCTAAATGAGATTTTTCTTGCCTTTCCTGAGTGATCAAATCCCTATCATTTCCTTTACTAATTTTCATTTGAATATCCATGAGTTTGATAGTGACCTAAAAAAATCTTATAAATGTTACCAAAAGAGGCTTTATTTTAGACTTTTAAAGCATTTTTAGTGGCGTGCTGCCAACAAAATCCCACGCCTCCTAGAGTGTACAAAAACAAAAGTGATGAGAGCGCTGCATTTTCCGAAACCCATAAGTTAAAGGATATTCGGGGCCTTCATTATCAAATCTTTAGAATTATAGGATTGTGATCTGATTCAATTTTAACTAGAGAAGAACACTTGGTATTATTCCAACTATTCAGCCAGCTGTCATTGCAAATAACCCTGTCTGGTCTTGTTTAAGTAAATCTGCCAAGAGAGGAGGTGGATTAGACCAAGTAAATTGGTGTACTTGAGTGTTTTAAGTTTATAAGGTGGCCTGTGTTAGTTAGCTCTCTAAAATCATCACAAGCTACTCTAGGGGGCTGCCTGCCACCTCTGCATGCATGAGCTCCTAAAACAGCATTGAAATTGTTAAGAGACTCAAGAATAGCAAACCAAAGGTTGTAATATCCCCTTCAGAGGCCATGTACCAGGATCATATCCTCTACTTATCCATCATTGATAAAGTGGATGTCGTAATATCCCCTTCCAAGAGGTACCTCTGAAATGCTGTAATTCAAAGGAAGCTCCTTCACCCACAAAATTTGTAGGTAATCTGTTATTTGACATGCTGGAACTGGAAAAGCAAATGATGGAAATTGGTATCCTTGACAATAAAGTGCAAAGAATGGAACTAAAAAACACATCATTATGAGTGTTGAATTTATGATCAGATCAAAGTATATTGGAAATAGAAGGAATGTTGAGAACATGTTTACATTAAAAAGTATGACTGATTTACAAATGGTACCATCACTAACTCGAACACAGTCAGGTCCATTATAATCATGTTGAATGGAAAGAATAGTGGGGTCATTGTGATGTAATGGCTTACCCAATTGAGAGCCCAAAAACATGGATGGCCGATACAAAAAGAAAAAAAATACTAAAATAATAGGAAATTCAACACTCCCATCAAGTTGGAGCTAAGATATCAATTACTCCCAGCTTGATAATGGAAGATCGAAGAAGAGAAAGTACAACTGATTTGGTGAAGAGATCCGCCCTCTGATCCGAAGAAGGGATAAAAGCTGGGTAAATGCCGGACCTCACCTTTTTTCGGATGAAATGATTATCAACCTCCACATGCTTTGTCATCTCATGAAGTACATTACCTGATGCATGTTGAATCACCATCTTAGTGTGACCACAATGTGAATCATGTGCTCTCCAATACTCCCCCTCACGAGCGACTCCCATAAGCACGTGGAGGGACAAAACGAGGTGCACTATGTGCACAAGCAAAGGGGGGAGCAAAGTGTAGGTTGGGAGACTTGAACCCAAGACCTTGCCGAGACCAAAACTCTCATACCATGTTGGATCACCATATGACCCAAAAGCTTAAGTTGTTAGGTAGTGTGCCCACTATGTATAACATGCTCTCCAACAGTGCAAGCATAATGGCAGATTTGTTATCATTAAATAACTCTGATGATCAATTTTTTTATAAAACATAACTTACTAAAAAATGATCTGAGCCATAAGATCTCACACTCCCCCTGAGCCATCACACGATACTCAGTTGCTGAAGAGCGTGAAACCACCACTCATTTTTTTCTCTTCCGTGAGATGAGGTGAGAACCATAAAACATACAAAAACTAGAAGTGGATTGTATATCTTTCTTAGACCTAGCATAGTCCGCATCAAGCATGAAATGCCTGTGTGACTCCCCGAGGTATAAAACAACCCAAGTCCTCCACACGATTTGAGGTATCTCAAAATAAGGTAAAAATCTAAGTGTGCGGTGCGTGGAGCATTGGCTAACTATACTCACGACAAATGCCAAATTCGGCCTCGTGTTGGTTAAATAACACTACACCCAAAACAGGAATCTGGCACGGTTTTGAACTGTGCCAGAATCAGGTGTTCCAAAATGGCCATTTTTTTCTGGCACGGTTTAAAAGTGTGCCAGATTTGACCAAACAGGAACATTTATGGCACACTTTTAAACCGTGCCAGAATTTGATATTTCTGGCACAGTTTTGAACTAAGCCAAATTGAGCACATTTTGATAAACTTTTGGCACAGTTCAAAACCGTGCCAAAATTTGATACACTTTTGCACGGTTTTGAATTGTGCCAAATTTTTGGATAAAAGAAAAAAAATTAATTATTTGAAAACAAGAAAATTCACAAATTGCAAATCTTGCACGTTGTTGATAAACTAATGTACATATAAACTTTAAAATATAACAATTCTTTAGTAGTTCACAGACCAAAAAAAAAAATTGGGCAGAGTTTTCTATATTTTCTGGACATTCTAAAACCTGCGTAATATAAAGCCCGCACAGCCACAAAATATAACAATAAACTTACAAAAGCCTGCACGGCCATAAAAGTTAACAATAAAACTACAAAAGCCCGCACGGCCATAACACAAAAAAATAGAATTATGAATATTAATGACATTAAATAAATAAACCCCTTGTTGTAAACCATTGACTTCTCCGTGTGTTCGACGTGAATAAATGCTAACGATAAAATGTTATCCAGTAAAAAAAATAGGATACAAAAAAGAGACGATATTAGTAACCAAGTAATTTATAAAAAAAGCTTACTCAAGCTAAAAAATTACATATAGGAGTTACAATTATTATTATAATCTAAAACTGAAAATCTTACGCAAGTTATGACTACCTGATCAGTTCCTACGAGTTACATTAGTCTCGTGCGAGGTGTTAGTGCTTCTTACGAGATTGTTTGGGGGTTGGTTTGGGTTTTCACCCTTCAACGGCTTGTTTCCAAGCTTAATCCATATATTATCAAATTATCGTCATATTCTCAAACCGAGAGGCCCGTGACTACGTGGTCAGTTCCTACGAGTTACATTGGCCCCGTGAGAGGTGTTATCGCCTCTTACGGGGCCGCTTGGAGGCTGGTTTGGGTTTTCACCTTTAACAGCTTGTTTCTAAGCCTAATCTATATATTTTCAAATTATCGTCATATTCTCAAACCGAGAGGCCCGTGACTACGCGGTCAGTTCCTACGAGTTACATTTAGTCCCATGCGAGGTGTTAGTGCCTCTTGCGGGGTCGTTTGGGGGATGATTTGGGTTTTCACCATTCAACGGCTTGTTTCTAAGCCTAATCTATATATTTTTAAATTATCGTCATATTCTCAAACCGAGAGGCCCGTGACTACGTGGTCAGTTCGTACGAGTTACATTGGTCCCGTGGGAGGTGTTAGTGCCTCATACGGGGCCGTTTGGGGACTGGGTTTGGATTTTCACCCTTCAACGGCTTGTTTCTAGGCTTAATCCATATATTATCAAATTATCGTCATATTCCCAAACCGAGAGACCCGTGACTACGCGATCAGTTCCTACGAGTTACATTGGTCCCGTGCGAGGTGTCTGTACCTCTTACGAGATCGTTTGGGGACAGATTTGGGTTTTCACCCTTCAACGACTTGTTTCTAAAACTAATCTATACATTTTCAAAGTATCGTCATATTCTCAAACCGAGAGCCCCGTGACTACGTGGTCAGTTCCTACGAGTTACATTAGTCCCATGAGAGGTGTTAGTGCCTCCTACGGGGCCGGTTGGGGATTGGTTTGGGTTTTCACCCTTCGACGGCTTGTTTCTAAGCCTAATCCATATATTTTCAAATTATTGTCATACTCCCAAACCGAGAGGCCCGTGACTACGCGGTCAGTTCCTACGAGTTACATTGGTCCCGTGAGAGGTGTTAGTGCCTCTTAAGGGGCCGCTTGGGGATTGGTTTGGGTTTTCACCCTTCAACGGCTTGTTTCTAAGCCTAATCCATATATTTTCAAATTATTGTCATACTCTCAACCCGAGAGGCCCGTGACTACGCGGTCAGTTACTACAAGTTACATTGGTTCCGTGCGAGGTGTTAGTGCCTCTTACGGGGCCGCTTGGGGGCTTGTTTGGGTTTTCACCCTTCAACGGCTTGTTTCTAAGCCTAATCCATATATCATCAAATTATCGTCATATTCTCAAACCGAGACACCCGTGACTACGCGGTTAATTCCTACGAGTTACATTGGTCTCGTGCGAGGTGTTAGTGCCTCTTACGGGATCGTTTGGGGGTTGATTTGGGTTTCCATCCTTCGACGTCTTGTTTCTAAGCCTAATCTATATGTTTTCAAAGTATCGTCATATTCTCAAACCGAGACGCCCGTGACTACTCGGTCAGTGCGTACGAGTTACATTGGTCCCGTGAGAGGTGTTAGTGCCTCTTACGGGGCCGCTTGGGGTTGGTTTGGGTTTCCACCCTTCAACGGCTTGTTTCTAAGCCTAATCCATATATTATCAAATTATCGTCATATTCTCAAACCGAGAGGCCCATGACTACGCGGTTAATTCGTACGAGTTACATTGATCCCGTGAGAGGTGTTAGTGCCTCTTACGGGGCCGCTTGGGGCTGGTTTGAATTTCCACCCTTCAACGGCTTGTTTCTAAGCCTAATTCATATATTATCAAATTATCATCATATTCTCAAACCGAGAGGCCCGTGACTACGCGGTCAGTTCCTACGAGTTACATTGGTTTTGTGCGAGGTGTTAGTGCCTCTTTCGGGGCCGTTTAGGGGCTGATTTGGGTTTTCACCCTATAACGGCTTGTTTCTAAGGCTAATCTATATATTTTAAAATTATCGTATTATTCTCAAACCGAGAGACCCGCGACTACGCGGTCAATTCCTACGAGTTACATTGGTCCCGTGCGAGGTGTTCGTGCGTCTTACGGGACCATTTGGGGGCTAGTTTAGGTTTTCATCCACTAACGGCATAAATTATAACTGATAACTTGTGAATCTTAATTTAAGCTACACTTGTGATAGATTGAGTGTTTTTTTTATTTAGTGTTGTTGATTAGAATCCTTTTTGAGTAAATAATTTTGTTATACATATATTGTTATTGAACTGGTTTATTTTAGACTTTGACAATAGTTTAGTAACATTAGGCCCTGTTTGGTTGCGCAAATTATTTGATTATGTAAATTGGTTCATTGTGAATTAGTGAATTGTAAATGGGTGGATATGAAATGAGTTTAAATCCATTTTTACGTAATGTTTATGAAATTGATGTTAAGGTTCTATGAGAAAAAAAGATAAAAATTAATTAAGAGAGGGGGAGGGGGAGGGGGGAAGGGGGGGAGGGAGGAAAAAGAGAGAGGAGAATGCACTTTATGTAAATCCTATTTCAAATGGATGCATTTCATGTTTTTTGTGAAATGATCCAATTTCAAATTTTACACGAGTTAAAATGGGGCAATTAATAAATCATCTCATTAATGAAACCAAACACAATTAATGGGTCAATATGTAAATGGATCAATTTATTAATGAGCCAATTTACAATTTTGGGACAACCAAACGGCACCTTAGTGTTTCACAAAATAAAAAGAACATATCAATTAAAGTTGGCATTATTAGAAAAAACTAAAAACAACTCTATATAAGGTTTTAAAAAATAGAGACTTGTCTACTTAAAATAATTTGGATTGCCCTATTAGTAAAACGAACAATAGAATAGGGGTGTGAACCCAATTCCTTCATATGGAACCAATTTAAGAGCACAAATAGTGCCCAAATAATATGAAAAGATTTTCTATCATCTCACATGATAGAATTAATTGGAAGGCCTTCCTCCATATCCACTCCAAGATCTATTAATACTTTTAGCAAACTTTATTCGGCTTGTGCTGAAAATGTTGGATGGGTAAAGAAAACAGAGAATTTGACTTTAGTCCCTTGTCAATATTTTTTATGGCCTTTAGGATACACCAAAAAGATATAAAATAACGAATCTGTGTGTCATATACCTGAACTTATACTAATGTATGTGTAATTTTTTGTGTAAGCACTAACATGTAACGTATACAGTAGGGAAAATGGTACCTTAGTGCCGAAAAATATATTAGTCGATGAAGCCAAATAATCTTATTCACTGGGGACTGAATTGAGAAGTTTTAAAAACCAAGGTCTCTAATAGACTCGACGGAGCTAACAGATGAGCAAGTGGATAGAAAAGTGGAATATGCACTTCTGAAAACAATATGAAAAACATGTCCACTTTCCCAAATAATTCAAGTTCCCCAATAATTGGGACATACAGTAAAAGCCTGAAGAAATTTATTTTAACATGAACATAACAAATTCAATGGCAGGCAGGCAGCTAAGGAAGTTAAAGTGCTGATGCATATGAACTTTACACAAAGCTCAGGGCCAGTTTGAATGCTAAAGTCTCTGACTATTTGTTTGGAGAATCTTTGAGTTTTAGATAAAATATTCACAGATCTTTGTTCTAATATATAACTCTCTCAATAATATTCAATTAATATGTATAGGCCTAAAGTTGTGTGCCTAACTAGCTAGCCTTGCGGCTGGTCCTGTTACCTAAACTAAATTAATTAAATTTACTTCAATTTAGCACCCAATATTATTATGGGATCCACATTACCAATCATATTTTGAAAAGAGTTCGAAATCAACAAGCAACCACTTTATATACAAGGCTAGCATACCACATGGATATTGGAATGATAGACATCAATAATTCAAGAAGGCCTATTTTAATTTTAACCACTACTCTTAAGGTTCGTGTTTGTGTTTCCCCCAAATGTCGCAAAAGCTGATAACGTGTTACAAACGATTGTCAGTGTCATTGACACCGAATTTGTGGGTGTTTGTGGTAGCTGTGGAGGTGAACTTGTTAGAAGTCGGACCATGATATAACGTTTTGTGCTCTTTTTTCTTGAATGTATTTGTAATTGAATTCGATGTTAACTGAACGGAAGCAATTTTTCAATCAGAGTGACAATCATACAATAAAGTATGTTTTTCATAAAATGCAGAAATCTCTTAGAACTCTTTACTTCTTATAGGTACTCACAGTGGCGGATCCAGGATTTTGTGTGAACTGGGGCGAAAGTTTCAATAGTTGTCGGGGGTTCGGGGGCGGGAGCCCCCGAGGCGATTTTTTTTTTGGGGGGGGTCGATTTTTTTCGAGCATTTTTTGGGCTGTTTTTACTTTTTTGGGCATTATATTCATTTTCAACACTGATTGAAGTGGGAGATGATTGAACCTCAGCTTCAGATACGGTTGGTGCATTGTCTTCTCTTTTTCGTTTAAAAAATTTCTCTATTGATTCCCAATATTTACAAATTTAATTTAATTTCACATATAAATTTAATTTCATATAAATTTATATAAATTTACACAAAACTAAATAAACAGACACATATAAACAATACACAAAATAAATTTATAAATTCACATTATAAATTTAATTTCATTTTAGTATAAATAATTTTAGTATAATTTCAGTAGTATAAATATAATTTCACATATAAACAAATATACACAAAATAAATAAATGATGAAATAGGGTTTCAACACACATAGATGCAAAATTTTTATGGAGAGCAGGGCAGCGGGTGGAAAGCAGCAAGGCAGCGAGTGGAGAGTGGGGGTGCTGAAACCCTAACTCAGAAACATAATAAAAGACTCGACCTATATTTAGGGGCTTCATTTAAGTTTCTCCTTAGACTCCTACTAAGACTTCCCGATCACAAACAAAACCACAAGGAAACAAAAATATCTTTACTAATAAACCAATTACTGAGTACGAATAAATTTACAACTACTAAAACATAAAATCAAAATTTACCAATAAAAGAAACTTGCAGAAGCAATAGGTAAATCGAAAAAGTAAGCAAGAATAAACTACCTAATGGCACATACTGATGAAACTCCTTATTGGGCTAACTCCTGAAGAACACAATAAAACATATGAGTATAGGGTTGATCAGTAGTCTAATAAAGCTTCTTACTTGACATCCAAAATGTGAAGTTTCCACTCAAATTATCACGAATTTTTGTAGATTCTATTAATAATTTAGCAAAGCTAGGTGGTCCTTAATTGCTTTTTACCAGGCACAAACTTCTCAACTCTCTCTTCAGTAAGTCTTGATCCACTGGCATGTGCCATTCGATTCGATCTAACTTTCCCATTACTTGTTGATTGAAAGTTGGCACCATATTCAAGTCCAAAAATGTTACGAATCTATAATCACTTTTGGCGTGAATTGGGTGGAAGCGATCCCTCGTAATTAACACTCACAACAAGTCACAATAAGCTATATATTAGAGGAAAAAACACAAAACTCTCAAAACTCTTCACTTTTCATTAACCGTTCAGAATAATATTCATAGGCATTACATAACTAGCTCTCCAAGACTCCTACTATAAAGAAACCGGAAACGAGACAATTAAAAAGAGTCCATTATGAAAAACAACTAATAAATACTAATTAATCTATCAACAATATAACATAAAAATACTATTTATACCTAGAAAACAGACCTAGTGACGTGTCATAAGCACATTGTTTAATGGGTGGAGTTCACATGGGATCCATGTATTCGTGTACGTCTCACTAGTCTTTTTTTGGAGTTTGTTTTCTCGTTATATCTAGTATTACTCATGAGAAAGGACTCAATGGACCCCTCCCTTTTCAGCCGAATGCAACCCCCCTCTCCTTCCCCTCCTCCACCCCCACCCCCACCGCCCCCCCACCCCCCCCAAACACCCACCCACACCCCTCCACTCCTTTCCCAACAAAAGAAAAAAAAAAGAAGCGCGTCGCACACATCAGATTCATATCCTTTTATTTGGAGAACTATTGCATTAAATCTTGACAAAAAATACGTTTCTTAGAAGAGTTCTTGAATAAGATGAAACAGTATCCTATTCGTTTTTGCACAAAAGCATGGCAATGCTTGCACAACAAAAATTGCACACACCTCAAATGACAATTGCAGTGGGAAGATTACAACTATATTTATAGTCTACTAGATACATGTTAATTCTATCAGAACCAATACTAAAATATCAAATTAATAAACCTTGACAAAAATAGTTCAGAGCGCTTAAAACTACCTTGATTAAATAATTCCGGACAAGCTATATACAACATTTTTTATACAACATAATTACATAATTTTTCAGCTCTGTCTCATGTATAATTTTGAGGAACATCTGAAACCCAAACCTGGGTTAGTGAGCCTCTAACTAGGTGAGGAATGATGTTGCAATGCTACTAAGCTGTTATATCTTCTGTAATTGCCCCAAAATCTGACTCGAATATATCATCACCATATTTTACAATTTCCATTTCTTGCAATATCAAACTCAAGTCATTGAGTAAAGAGTAGATATCTTTGACTTGAGGATGCAACCGCCCACCCGATACAAACTCGTGAACTTCTCCATTCACTTCAATTAAACTACATCCTGGTTTTTTCTGTATCTGATTATTTCTCATCACAATCCTTTCCTCCATGGCTTCCTCAAAGTGCCCACAGGCTGCATAAACATTAGACATAAGTACATAACCACAACTCTCATTTGAGTCCAACTCAATCAAATTCTTTGCTGCCCATATTCCCATCTCAATGTTTTTGTATGTCCTACAAGAAGAAAGCAAAGATCCCCATATAACTGCATCTGGGTTCATAGGCATACTTCGTATAAGCTCTTCCGCTTCATCAAGAAGTCCCGCCTTTCCTAGTACATCAACCATGCAACCATAGTGCTTAATTGACACTTCAATCTTATATTCTTCTGTCATTAACGAAAAGTAATCCTTTGCTTTATCAACCAAACCTGAGTGATTGCAGGCCGTTAGAACACCAATAAAACTGACAGAATCAGGTTTAAGACCCGCAGATTCAAGCCGAGAAAACAATTGAATTGCTTCTTCTTCAAACCCATTGATAGCCAGACCCATGATCATAGTGTTCCAGCACGATAACCCTTTAAATTGGGATATCTCAAAAACATGGCGCGCCATTTCAATGCTTCCACACTTGCAATACATGTTTATAATCGCTGTAATGACAATAGAATTCAACTCGATACCATTCTTTTTTATGTACTTGTGAACCCACTCGCCCTGTTTAAGCGCTCCGAGGTGAGCCGACGCATTTAACAAGCTCACTAATGTAAATTCACATGGCTTAATCTTCTCCCCTTGCATTCTCCCAAAAAGACCCAATGCCTCCTTCCATTTCCCATTCCTAACATACCCACTAATCATACTATTCCACGAAACCGTATTTCTAATACCCATTTTATCAAACAACCTCTTGGCCTCATCAATTTCCCCACATTTAGCTAGACCCATAATCATAGAATTCCAAGCCACAACATCCAAATCCTCATCAAAAATCTTTTGGGCTTCACCCAAAAGGCCACATGTTACATACATATGTAAAATTGTGTTCTTTATAAATGAATCAAATACAAGGCCTAGTTTAATAACTCTCCCGTGAAGCTGAACCCCAACATGGGAAAACCCAAGTTTAGAACAGGCTTTAAAGAGTGAAGGGTAAGTGAGGTTTTGGGGTTGAAGTGGTGAAGATATTAACATGTGGGTGAAGATAGAGATTGCAAATTGTGGGGTGTGGCTTTGAGAAAAGCCTCTGGTGATTGTGTTCCAAGTGAAGATATTTGGGTTTGGGATTCTGGTGAAGAGTGAGTATGCATAGTTGATGTCACCCGAGGGTGAGGTGGCGGTGAAGGCAAGGACACGGCTGATGGTGAGCGTGTGTTTGGCTAGACCGGTTTTAATGAACTGGGCGTAGAGCTTTTGAAGGTCTTTCATGTTGGTGCATTTAGTTTCTAGCATGGAGAGGTGAGGTTGGTCTGAGATGAAATTGGACATGTTGGAAGTTGATGGTGGTGTGAGGGAGGAAAAACATGGTGGCATTCTTGTTAGTGAAATCTATTGGTTTTCACTTTCAAGGGTAGTGGTGATAATATGACTGGGTTGGGCCACTCAAATTTAAATCGTAATCGCTCGTCTGGATCTCATAAATTTTCCTCATTACCTCAAAACATAATGAATAGGTAAAAGGCCTAATTATTTTAAGTCTAAAAAAAAAAAAAACTATCAAATTTTTAGAAATCTATAATTTTAAATCTACAAATTCAAAATTCATAAAATTTATATATTTGAAATTTACTCGTCGAGATCTCTCAAACAACACCCATATTCGATATTTTTTTACGAAAAAATCGAAACAGATAAATTTATCTGTTTCTGTAAAACTTTCATTTATTCTGGCAAAAACTCTTCTTCTCTAGCTCAGGTGATCGTACCGCTGGCGCGGACCAAAAAAAATATAGAAATAGATGGAGAGAGAGAGAGAGAGAGAAACACTCCGCGCGAGAATTTCGGCGCCCTCCGATGAGATTTTCCGATGGACTGTTTTCGTTGAGTCTCCGGTGGGGTGGGTGGGGTGGAAGTGGGGCTGTTAGAGAGAGAGTGTGTGAGATTATGTGTTTATTTTTAGAGAGGGAGTAAGTGGGTTTAAAATGGGTACATGTGAGGATATATCTATCTAAATATATGTAGTCTAATGAAAAAGGACTTGGTGCATTAAAAAAAAAGTCAATGGGATTTGGTGTAACTTTGGCCCAATAAATGAGACCAGCTTTGAAATTATCCATATGTAAAATGATTAGAAAACTTTGTGAAATATAGGGGCATATATATAATTTAAAAAATGACTGCACATGTCGCAGGAGATTCCTTCACGCAACGAAGCAAACCAATAGCTAAAGCCCTACTTCGGACCCTTTTTGGTATGGCAAACTAATTTGACAAAATGCCGAAATGATCTAAGCATTCTATTCATAGATTGAATTATTTCATGGTAAAAAAAAATCATTCTTGCTTATGCCTCTCTATCCTTTTTCTCTAAATAATCACCAGTATCACTTGTAAATATATATTTCCTTCTCAAGCTGCATATTTGAATTAATACACGTCATTTATGCAAGAAAAATGAATTAACCAATAATATGAAGACCCGACGCCATGTAAAATGAGTGCAAGAATTAGCCCTAAAAAAAGCGCTAGTATTTTTTTGATATTGATTCTGTAGATAGAATGAAAACACCCTCATATCACAAAAGATCAATTCACGCATATATAAATACAATGATTTGTAAGGAAACAGATGAAAAATAGCAAACCTTTTGGAAGCGAAGCATCCTCTTTGGTGGTCCTCCCAACAATGTCCATTGGTTCCATTCCCTATCAATTAAAACCATACATCTTCTCCTTATGTTATTTCATATATCATATATCCAAGAAGAAACAATCGTAGATCTAAACGATAAAAAGGAAAACGATTTAAAACTCATTGCGATAGCCAAAATAGTGAAGCTTCACGATATAACAGAGCTCTTGCCGCCTTAGTCCTCCGGCGTCGGCAGTTGGTTAAGACGTTCTTTGTATAAGAGAGGCGCCGGTAGTGGGTTCACATGTATTTTCAAAAAGTGGAAGGAGTAAGAAGGAGCGGGAGAGAGGGGGTGAGAGGGAGCGGGAGACATCAGAATGAGAGAGGAGAGAGCGGGAGACCAAAAAAATGGGAAAGATTGGTATTTTTTAAGGCATTTTATATTTTAGTTAAGTGTGCTCAATCTTGACACACTTTTAAACAATGCTAAATTTTGGCACAGTTTTAAAGTGTGCCAGATTGTCATTAAACCGTGCCAGAAGACACAGTTTTTAACTGTGCCAGATTTTTAATATCAAAGTGTGCCGAATTACTGTTTTTGGTGTAGTGTAAAGAGGCGACCAACCAAACTCAATTGATGGATCATGAATCAAATCACCCCTTTTGGATGAGAGATTCGAGTTAGGATCCATAAGAGTGGATGTTGGACTACAACTTAGCATCCCAATATCCTGAAGAAGATCCAAATTGTATTTCCATTGGGATAGAGATATCCCGCATCGGGATTGAGAACCTCTTCTTCCTCTTCTCCCTCTTCTTCGGCTTCCTCCTCTTCATCATCATCATCATCATCATCATGAATATCACCACCAGACACATGTTCCTCAGGCAACTCCTCCTCATTGGACTCACTCGACTCCTCCATCACAAGCTTGAGGGGGCTAATCATTTTCCTCTTTTTACTACCCCTAGCAGATTGGGGGTCATAAGAAAACCCACGAGCAAACATCTCGGCTGACATGAAAGCTCTATCTTCTTCACTAAAATGTTCCCAAGTCTGGCGAAAACGATCCACCATCTGGCTCACCGTTTCGAAAATCTTAGGGTCAGGAGTAGAGGCTAATGGAGGCTGTGGAATGGTTTTAAGCTTATTCAAAGGCGCCTTTCGAGTGGCCCTAACTGTTGCACCCGTTGAGGCGCATGAGGAGACTCGGTCCTTTCAATCGGCCTTGAAGGACCAGGGGCAACATCGGTCGGAAGAATGGATGGCTGAGTGGTTTTCTTTCTCTTCACAACTGCCTGATCCACAGGCGCTAAGGGAGGCAGCTCGGGGGGCCATTAGTGTTAGATGTACTGAGGGGAAAATAAAAGATTGGGTGGTGCAGTTTCTCAAACCTAACTCAGTGGATGGAAATCTCTCAACTTCGGGATAACGGGGTTCCTTAAGAAGGTTGGTTTGAAAGCGAACCAATTGGTTCTGCAAGAACACATTGATGTACATCACTGATCTCCCTCCTTGAGCTCTCTAGCTCGGGATCATAGGGCTAGCAAGATAATGGGTACACATACTGACAATACTGGACGTGAGGAAATTCGAACAAGCAAACGAAAAATCAGTGGGCTTCTCTATGGTGAAATGGCTTAATAGGGGGGACCGTTGATCATAGCCAAACTTCATGGCTACCCGATGGGGGCTATGTACAGAGTAAAATGATGACCATTCGGTATATGAAGGCAAATATGAATGGATCAATAACGGGGGTACACTGTGCTCGGGGAAATTTCTAGTAAGGGCTTCTTCAATAAGAGCAATGGGATGCTCCTCTTCACCAAAGAAATTATTTATAAAAAATTAGCTTACCCCAACATAAGGGCGAGGATTGAATCGCTCAGCTGGATCAATCAGAGGCTTCTTTACACTCTTATTCTTCCAACAATAAATACGGGGGACTCTCACATCCTGCGAACCGGGGAAGTGGCCAGCGGGGGGGATAATTCGAGAAATGAGCGTATAGGAACGCTGTCAAAGAATATTGCTCGCATAGTTAGAAACATAGAACCTACCAACGCTTCGAGCGGAGTCTGTAGACACACGATCTAACTAAGTGTATAGAGACCCAACACTACACCAAAACTGGCGATTGGTCACGGCCAAAATCTCTGACCAAAACTGTGGGTCGCGGACTTGGGCCGTGACCCATACCGTGACAGGTCACGGCCCTCATCCGTGACCCACAACCGTGACAAATTGGTCGCGACCAAAGTCTGCGACCCACGTCCATGACAAAAAAATAAAAAAAAAATTGGTCGCGGCCCTCATTCGTGACCCATAACCGTGATAAATTGGTCGCGGCCAAAGTACGTGACAAAAAAAAAAAAAAATTTGGTCGCGGCCCTCATCCGTGACCCACAACCATGACAAATTGGTCGCGGACTTTGACCGCGACCCACGACCGTGACAAAAAAATAAAAAATAAATTGGTCGCGGCCCTCATCCGTGACCCACAATTGTGACAAATTGGTCGCGGCCAAAGTCTGCGACCCACAACCGTGACAAAAAAAAATGGTCGTGGACTTTGGCCGCGACCATTTTTATGCGCGATGAAAAAAATAAAAATGGTCATGGATAAAGTCATGGGTATATAAAAGTTATATATATAACATATATATATATAACAGTTATATATATAACATATATATATATATATATATATATATATAACAGTATATATATAACAATATATATATAACAGTTATATATATAGCAGTATATATATAACAATTATATATATAACAGTATATATATAACAGTATATATATAACAGTGTTGTATATATACAGTTATATATACAATATATACATATAACTTGTATATATAACAGTTATATATAACTGTTATATATAACAGCATATATATATATATATATATATATATATATATATAATATATATATATATATATATATATATATATATATATATTGTCTTTCCATCTTTACATTATGTTGAATCACTTTATGTCGAACTCTAGAGTAACTTGAAATTCTTAGTATCACTTTCTCAAGCATCATATAAGTAAGAGGAGCAGGTGTTTAAATCTTAGAAGTAGGTGTTTAGGTAGTAGAAGCAGCATAAGCAAGAGAAGCAGGGAGCTTGGGGCAGGGGCAGTAGCACTAGTAGGGGGGATTGGGGCAGTAGCAGGTGCTGCTGTCGTGGCAACGAAGCAGTAGCCGGTGATGTCCTCCATCTAGTGTATTATATGTATTTAGTAGCGCGGCAGTAGCAGGTACAGTAGTGTGGCAGCGAGTAGGACCTGTACCAGTATGTATGTCCAATAGAAAAACACTATCTTAATTAATATCATAATTTGGTCTTGACTTAATGACGCACAATCGCGTGTAGGACCTGTACCAGTATGTATGATTTCTAGAATGTATCATGCTCTATGAAATCAAATATATGTGTCTCTATTTACTATACGCGTGTCTCCATTTTCCAAATGAATGAGTGAAATTTGCAATTTATTTTCTAAACATTGAATTCATCCAACATAAATAAACATACAGAATTTGAAAAAAAAACATGATAACAATGATCCGAGGATATTTTAAAGCCGCTGTGAAATATGTTTTTCGATTTGTTCCAGTTAACAGTCTTAGTACTCCCTTTCATTAGTACATCTTAGACATTTTGCGAGCTCCTTCATGGGATAATTTCTTGAGTCTTTCAAATTAACAGTTAGTATTGATTGTCAAACAGTTGAACTTGTTGACATTATATACTGTCAAAAATATCACTGTGTACTTGTGCTTGTACAAGACCACCATATTGTGCTAAGTTTTATTACCAGACTAAAAGTTTGCCACGTACACTTGATCACTGACTGATCATGACCTTATGATTGATTTTGGTTACTCTAATGAACTCACAGTTCATGACGAGGACTGATGGTGTAGACCCCATGAGTAAACCTATTATCGCAGTAGCTTTTCTTGGTGCCATTACATCTCACAGTCCATTTTTGTTACTCTAATGACCTCACAGTCCATTTTTGTAGTGGAGATGCCTCTTTTATCTTTGTATCCTATCTAGGTCCCACAATATCATATCCCAGCAGCACTATGAACTCATTAACTATTATAATATGAACGGTTAACTGTTTTTAGTTACGGCAGTTTTTAGGGTGTTGGTCTCAAGGAAGCTGATCTTGTATGTTGAATTCAATAATGGATATTCTCTCAAGTGGAATTGACTAACCTGCGAGAAAGTCTTTAAATATCTATTTGAAATTCATAAGATCAGGATAACATTATAAGGTAGGGATTTCATAATCTTATTTTTGCAAATTTACGTCGTACACTCAAATCGGGAGCCCCGTAACAATACGGTTGGCTTCTACGAGTCACATTGGTCCCGTGCGAGATGTTTGTGACTCTTACGGGACCGTTTTGTGGTTGTTTTGCGTTTTCACCCTTCGATGGCATATTTTTATGCTTAAGTCTATTTTTTGCAAATTTACGTCGTACACTCAAACCGGGAACTCCGTGACTATGCGGTCGGTTTCTACAAGTCACATTGGTCCCGTGCGACGTGTTCGTGACTCTTACCGGACCGTTTTGTCTCTATTTTACGTTTTCACCCATCGATGGCATGTTTTTATGCTTAAGTCTAATTTTTTTGCAAATTTAAGTCGTACACTCAAATCGGTAGCCCCGTGACTACGCGATCGGTTCTTACGAGTCACATTGGTCCCGTGCGAGGCATTCATGACTCTTACGGGACCGTTTTGTGGTTGTTTTACATTTTCACCATTCGATGGCATGTTTTTATGCTTAAGTCATATTTTTTGCAAATTTATGTCGTACACTCAAACCGGGAGCGCCGTGACTGCGCGGTCGGTTCCTACGAGTTACATCAATCCCGTGCGAGGTGTGCATGACTCTTATGAGACCGTTTTGTCACTGTTTTACGTTTTCACCCTTCAATGGCAAGTTTTTATGCTTAAGTCTATTTTTTTGCAAATTTATGTTGTACACTCTAATCGGATGCCCCGTGACTACGTGATCGATTCCTACGAGTCACATTGGTCCCGTGAGAGGTGTTCGTGACTCTTACGGGACCGTTTTGTGGATGTTTTACATTTTCTCACTTCGATGGCAAGCTTTTATGCTTAAGTCTAATTTTTTACAAATTTACATCGTACACTCAAACCGGGAGCCCCGTGACTACGCGATCGGTTTCTACAAGTAACATTGGTCCCGTGCGAGGTGTTCGTGACTCTTACCGGACCATTTTGTCGTTGTTTTACGTTTTCACCCTTCGATGGCATGTTTTATTCTTAAGTCTAATTTTTTACAAATTTAAGTCGTACACTCAAATCGGTAGCCTCGTGACTACGCGATCGGTTTCTACGAGTCACATTGGTCCCGTGCGAGGTGTTCGTGACTCTTACGGGACCGTTTTGTGGTTGTTTAAGTTTTCACCCTTCGATGGCATGTTTTTATTCTTAAGTGTAATTTTTGGCAAATTTACGTCGTACACTCAAACCGAGAGCGCCGTGACTACGCGGCCGGTTCCTACGAGTTACATCGATCCCGTACGAGGTGTTCGTGACTCTTACGGGACCGTTTTATGGTTGTTTTAATATTTTCACCCTATAAAAGTATGTTTGTATGATTAAGTCTAACGTTTTACAAATTTACGTCGTACACTCAAACTGGCAGGCCCGTGACTACGCGGTCGGTTCCTACGAGTCACATTGGTCCCGTGCGAGGTGTTCGTGACTCTTACCGGACCGTTTTGTGTTTGTTTTATGTTTTCAGCCCTCACTGGCATGTTTTTATGCTTAAGTGTAATTTTTTTATAAATTTACGTCGTACACTAAAACTGGGAGTCCCGTGACTACGCGATCGGTTCCTATGAGTCACATTGGTCCCGTGTGAGGTACTCGTGACTCTTACCGGACCGTTTTATGGTTATTTTACGTTTTCACCATTCGATGGCTTGTTTTTATGCTAAAGTCGAATTATTTGTAAATTTACGTCGTACACTCAAACCGGGAGCCCCGTGAGTACGCGGTCGGTTCCTATGAGTCACATTGGTCCCGTACGAGGTGCTCGTGACTCTTACAAGACCGTTTTGTGTCTGTTTTACGTTTTCACCCTTCGATGGCATGTTTTCATGCTTAAGTCTAACTTTTTACAAATTTACGTCGTACACTGAAACCGAGAGCCCCGTGACTACGCGGTCGATTCCTACGAGTCACATTGGTCCCGTGAGAGGTGTTCGTGACACTTATGGGACCGTTTTGTTGTTGTTTTACATTTTCACCCATCGATTGCAATTTTTTATGCTTAAGTCTATTTTTTTTTGCAAATTTACGTCGTACACTCAAACCGAGATCCCCGTGACTACGCGATCGGTTCCTACGAGTCACATTGGTCCCACGTGAGGTGTTCGTGACTCTTACGGGACCGTTTTGTCACTATTTTACGTTTTCACCCTTCAATGTTAGGTTTTTATGCTTGAGTCTATTTTTTTACAAATTTACGTCGTACACTTTAATCGGGAGCCCGTGACTACGCAGTCGATTCCTACGAGTCACATTGGTCCCTTGAGATGTGTTAGTGACTCTTACGGGACCGTTTTATGGATGTTTTACATTTTCGCACTTCGATGGCAAGTTTTTATGATTAAGTCTAATTTTTTACAAATTTACATCGTACACTCAAACTGGCAGGCCCGTGACTACGCGATCGGTTTCTATGAGTCACATTGGTCCCGTGCGAGGTGTTCGTGACTCTCACTGGACCGTTTTGTCGCTATTTTACGTTTTCACCCTTCGATGACATGTTTTTATGCTTAAGTCTAATTTTTTGCAAATTTAAGTCGTACACTAAAATCGGGAGCCCCGTGACTACGCGGTCGGTTCCTACGAGTCACATTGGTCCCGTGCGAGGTGCTCATGACTGTTACGAGACCATTTTGTGGTTGTTTTATGTTTTCACCCTTCGATGGCATATTTTTATGCTTAAGACTAATTCTTGCAAATTTACGTCGTACACTCCAACCGGGAGTCCTGTGACTAACCGGTCGGTACCTACGAGTCACATTGGTTCCATGCGAGGCGTTCGTGAATCTTACGGGACCGTTTTGTGGTTGTTTTACGTTTTCACCCTTCGATGGCATGTTTTTATGCTTAAGTCTTATTTTTCACAAATTTATGTCGTACACTCAAACCGGGAGCGTCGTGACTACGCGGCCGGATCCTACGAGTTACATCGATCCCGTGCGAGATGTTCGCGACTCTAACGAGATCGTTTTATCACTGTTTTACGTTTTCACCCTTCAATGGCAAGTTTTTATGCTTAAGTCTATTTGTTTGCAAATTTACGTCGTACACTCTAATCGGGAGCCCCGTGACTACGTGGTCAATTCCTACGAGTCACATTGGTCCCGTGAGAGGTGTTCGTGACTCTTACGGGACCGTTTTATGGATGTTTTACATTTCGCACTTCGAAGGCAAGTTTTTATGCTTAAGTCTAATTTTTTGCAAATTTACATCGTACACTCAAACCGGGAGCCCCGTGACTATGCGATCGGTTTCTACACGTCACATTGGTCCCGTGTGAGGTGTTCGTGACTCTTACCGGACCGTTTTGTCGCTGTTTTACGTTTTCACCCTTCGATGGCATGTTTTATTCTTAAGTCTAATTTTTTGTAAATTTAAGTCGTACACTCAAATCGGTAGGCCCGTGACTACGCGATCAGTTCCTACGAGTCACATTGGTCCCTTGCGAGGTGTTCGTGACTCTTACGGGACCGTTTTGTGGTTGTTTTACGTTTTCACCCTTCGATGGCATGTTTTTATGCTTAAGTCTAATTTTCTATAAATTTACGTCGTACACTCAAACCGGGAGCCATGTGACTAGGCGGTCAGTTCCTACGAGTTACATTGGTCCCGTGCGAGGTGCTCATGACTCTTACGAGACCGTTTTCTGTCTATTTTACGTTTTCACCCTTCGATGGCATATTTTCATGCTTAAGTCTAAATTTTTACAAATTTACATCGTACACTCAAACCGGGAGCCCCGTGACTACGCGGTCAGTTCCTACGAGTCACATTGGTCCCGTGCGAGGTGTTCGTGACTCTTACAGGACCGTTTTGTGTTTGTTTTATGTTTTAACCATTAGATGGCATGTTTTTATGCTTAAGTCAAATTATTTGTAAATTTACGACGTACACTCAAATCGGGAGCCCCGTGACTACACGATCGGTTCCTACGAGTCACATTGATCCCGTGCGAGGTGCTCGTGACTCTTATGAGACCGTTTTGTGTCTGTTTTACATTATCACCCTTCGATGGCATGTTTTCATGCTTAAGTCTAACTTTTTAAAAATTTACGTCGTACACTGAAACCGGGAGCCCCGTGACTACGCGGTCGATTCCTACGAGTCACATTGGTCCCGTGAGAGGTGTTCGTGACACTTATGGGACCGTTTTGTTGCTGTTTTACGTTTTGACCCATCGATTGCAATTTTTTATTCTTAAGCCTTTTTTTTTTTTGCAAATTTACGTCGTACACTCAAACCGGGATCCCCGTGACTACGCGATCGGTTCCTACGAGTCACATTGGTCCCGTGAGAGGTGTTCGTGACTCTTACGGGACCGTTTTGTGGATGTTTTATATTTTCGCACTTTGATGGCAAGTTTTTATGCTTAAGTCTAATTTTTTATAAATTTACATCGTACACTCAAACCGGGAGTCCCGTGAGTACGCGATTGGTTTCTACAAGTCACATTGGTCCCGTGCGAGGTGTTCCTGACTCTTACCGGACCGTTTTGTCGCGATTTTACGTTTTCACCCTTCGATGGCATGTTTTATTCTTAAGTCTATTTTTTTACAAATTTAAGTCGTACACTCAAATCGGTAGCCCCATGACTACGCGATCGGTTCCTACGAGTCACATTGGTGCCGTGCGAGGTGTTCGTGACTCTTATGGGACCGTTTTGTGGTTATTTTATGTTGTCACCCTTCGATGGCATGTTTTTATGCTTAATTCTAATTTTTTATAAATTTACGTCGTACACTCAAACCGGGAGCCATGTGACTACGCGGTCGGTCTCTACGAGTCACATTGGTCCCGTGCGAGGTGTTCGTGACTCTTACGAGACCGTTTTGTGTCTATTTTACGTTTTCACCCTTCGATGGCATGTTTTTATGCTTAAGTCTAACTTTTTACAAATTTACGTCGTACACTCAAATCGGGAGCCCCGTGACTACGCGGTCAGTTCCTACGAGTCACATTGGTCCCGTACGAGGTGTTCGTGACTCTTACAGGACCGTTTTGTGTTTGTTTTACGTTTTCACCCTTCGATGGCATATTTTCATACTTAAGTCTAAATTTTTACAAATTTACGTCGTACACTCAAATCGGAAGCCCCGTGACTACGCGGTCGGTTCCTACGAGTCACATTGGTCCCGTGCGAGGTGTTCGTGACTCTTACAGGACCGTTTTGTGTTTGTTTTATGTTTTCACCATTCGATGGCATGTTTTTATGCTTAAGTCGAATTATTTGTAAATTTACGTCGTACACTCAAACCGGGAGCCCCGTGACTACATGATCGGTTCCTACGAGTCACATTGGTCCCGTGCGAGGTGCTCGTGACTCTTATGAGACCGTTTTGTGTCTGTTTTACGTTATCACCCTTCGATGGCATGTTTTCATGCTTAAGTCTAACTTTTTACAAATTTACGTCGTACACTGAAACCGGGAGACCCGTGACTACGCGGTCGATTCCTACGAGTCACATTGGTCCCGTGAGAGGTGTTCGTGACACTTACGGGACCGTTTTGTTGCTGTTTTATGTTTTCACCCATCGATTATAATTTTTTATGCTTGAGTCTATTTTTTTTTGCGAATTTACGTCGTACACTCAAACCGGGAGCCCCGTAACAATACGGTTGGCTCCTACGAGTCACATTGGTCCCGTGCGAGATGTTTGTGACTCTTACGGGACCGTTTTGTGGTTGTTTTACGTTTTCACCCTTCGATGGCATATTTTTATGCTTAAGTTTATTTTTTGCAAATTTACGTCGTACACTCAAACCGGGAGCTCCGTGACTATGCGGTCGGTTTCTACAAGTCACATTGGTCCCGTGCGACGTGTTCGTGACTCTTACAGGACCGTTTTGTCGCTATTTTACGTTTTCACCCATCGATGGCATGTTTTTATGCTTAAGTCTAATTTTTTGCAAATTTAAGTCGTACACTCCAACCGGGAGTCCTGTGACTAACCGGTCGGTACCTACGAGTCACATTGGTCCCATGCGAGGCGTTCGTGAATCTTACGGGACCGTTTTGTGGTTTTTTACGTTTTCACCATTCGATGGCATGTTTTTATGCTTAAGTCATATTTTTTATAAATTTACGTCGTACACTCAAACCGGGAGCGCCGTGACTGCGCGGTCGGTTCCTACGAGTTACATCGATCCCGTGCGAGGTGTTCATGACTCTTATGAGACCGTTTTGTCACTGTTTTACGTTTTCACCCTTCAATGGCAAGTTTTTATGCTTAAGTCTATTTTTTTGCAAATTTATGTTGTACACTCTAATCGGGTGCCCCGTGACTACGCGGTCGATTCTTACGAGTCACATTGGTCCCGTGAGAGGTGTTCGTGACTCTTACGGGACCGTTTTGTGGATGTTTTACATTTTCGCACTTCGATGGCAAGTTTTTATGCTTAAGTCTAATTTTTTGCAAATTTACATCGTACACTCAAACCGGGAGCCCCGTGACTATGCGATCGGTTTCTACAAGTCACATTGGTCCCGTGCGAGGTGTTCGTGACTCTTACCGGACCGTTTTGTCGCTGTTTTACGTTTTCACCCTTCGATGGCATGTTTTATTCTTAAGTCTAATTTTTTGCAAATTTAAGTCGTACACTCAAATCGGTAGTCCCGTGACTACGCGATCAGTTCCTACGAGTCACATTGGTCCCGTGTGAGGTGTTCGTGACTCTTACGGGACCGTTTTGTGGTTGTTTTACGTTTTCACCCTTCGATGGCATGTTTTTATGCTTAAGTCTAATTTTCCATAAATTTACGTCGTACACTCAAACCGGGAGCCATGTGACTAGGCGGTCGGTTCCTACGAGTCACATTGGTCCCGTACGAGGTGCTCATGACTCTTACGAGACCGTTTTGTGTCTATTTTACATTTTCACCCTTCGATGGCATATTTTCATGCTTAAGTCTAAATTTTTACAAATTTACGTCGTACACTCAAACCGGGAGCCCCGTGACTACGCGGTCAGTTCCTACGAGTCACATTGGTCCCGTGCGAAGTGTTCGTGACTCTTACAGGACCGTTTTGTGTTTGTTTTATGTTTTCACCATTAGATGGCATGTTTCTATGCTTAAGTCGAATTATATGTAAATTTACGTCGTACACTCAAATCGGGAGCCCCGTGACTACACGATCGGTTCCTACGAGTCACATTGGCCCCGTGCGAGGTGCTCGTGACTCTTATGAAACCGTTTTGTGTCTGTTTTACGTTTTCACCCTTCGATGACTTGTTTTCATACTTAAGTCTAACTTTTTAAAAATTTACGTCGTACACTGAAACCGGGAGCCCCGTGACTACGCGGTCGATTCCTACGAGTCACATTGGTCCCGTGAGAGGTGTTCGTGACACTTATGGGACCGTTTTGTTGCTGTTTTACGTTTTGACCCATCGATTGCAATTTTTTATTCTTAAGTCTATTTTTTTTTTTGCAAATTTACGTCGTACAATCAAACCGGGATCCCCGTGACTACGCGATCGGTTCCTACGAGTGACATTGGTCCCGTGAGAGGTGTTCGTGACTCTTACGGGACCGTTTTGTGGATGCTTTATATTTTCGCACTTCGATGGCAAGTTTTTATGCTTAAGTCTAATTTTTTGTAAATTTACATCGTACACTCAAACCGGGAGTCCCGTGAGTACGCGATCGGTTTCTACAAGTCACATTGGTCCCGTGCGAGGTGTTCCTGACTCTTACCGGACCGTTTTGTCGCGGTTTTACGTTTTCACCCTTCGATGGCATGTTTTATTCTTAAGTCTAATTTTTCACAAATTTAAGTCGTACACTCAAATCGGTAGCCTCGTGACTACGCGATCGGTTCCTACGAGTCACATTGGTGCCGTGCGAGGTGTTCGTGACTCTTATGGGACCGTTTTGTGGTTATTTTATGTTGTCACCCTTCGATGGCATGTTTTTATGCTTAATTCTAATTTTTTATAAATTTACGTCGTACACTCAAACCGGGAGCCATGTGACTACGTGGTCGGTCTCTACGAGTCACATTGGTCCCGTGCGAGGTGTTCGTGACTCTTACGAGACCGTTTTGTGTCTATTTTACGTTTTCACCCTTCGATGGCATGTTTTTATGCTTAAGTCTAACGTTTTACAAATTTACGTCGTACACTCAAATCGGGAGCCCCGTGACTACGCGGTCAGTTCCTACGAGTCACATTGGTCCCGTGCGAGGTGTTCGTGACTCTTACAGGACCGTTTTGTGTTTGTTTTACGTTTTGACCCTTCGATGGCATATTTTCATACTTAAGTCTAAATTTTTACAAATTTACGTCGTACACTCAAATCGGAAGCCCCGTGACTACGCGGTCGGTTCCTACGAGTCACATTGGTCCCGTGCGAGGTGTTCGTGACTCTTACAGGACCGTTTTGTGTTTGTTTTATGTTTTCATCATTCGATGGCATGTTTTTATGCTTAAGTTGAATTATTTATAAATTTACGTCGTACACTCAAACCGGGAGCCCCGTGACTACATGGTCTGTTCCTACGAGTCACATTGGTCCCGTGCGAGGTGCTCGTGACTCTTATGAGATCGTTTTGTGTCTGTTTTACGTTTTCACCCTTCGATGGCATGTTTTCATACTTAAGTCTAACTTTTTACAAATTTACGTCGTACACTGAAACCGGGAGACCCGTGACTACGCGGTCGATTCCTACGAGTCACATTGGTCCCGTGAGAGGTGTTCGTGACACTTACGGGACCGTTTTGTAGCTGTTTTACGTTTTCACCCATCGATTATAATTTTTTATGCTTAAGTCTATTTTTTTTTTTGCAAATTTACGTCGAACACTCAAACCGGGAGCCCCGTAACAATACGGTTGGCTCCTACGAGTCACATTGGTCCCGTGCGAGATGTTTGTGACTCTTACGGGACCGTTTTGTGGCTGTTTTACGTTTTCACCCTTCGATGGCATATTTTTATGCTTAAGTTTATTTTTTGCAAATTTACGTCGTACACTCAAACCGGGAGCTCCGTGACTATGCGGTTGGTTTCTACAAGTCACATTGGTCTCGTGCGACGTGTTCGTGACTCTTACAGGACCGTTTTGTCGCTATTTTACGTTTTCACCCATCGATGGCATGTTTTTATGCTTAAGTCTAATTTTTTGCAAATTTAAGTCGTACACTCAAATCGGTAGCCCCGTGACTACGCGATCGGTTCCTACGAGTCACATTGGTCCCGTGCGAGGCGTTCATGACTCTTACGGGACCGTTTTGTGGTTTTTTACGTTTTCACCATTCGATGCCATGTTTTTATGCTTAAGTCATATTTTTTACAAATTTACGTCGTACACTCAAACCGGGAGCGCCGTGACTGCGCGGTCGGTTCCTACGAGTTACATCGATCCCGTGCGAGGTGTTCATGACTCTTATGAGACCGTTTTGTCACTGTTTTACGTTTTCACCCTTCAATGGCAAGTTTTTATGCTTAAGTCTATTTTTTTGCAAATTTATGTTGTACACTCTAATCGGGTGCCCCGTGACTACGCGGTCGATTCTTACGAGTCACATTGGTCCCGTGAGAGGTGTTCGTGACTCTTACGGGACCGTTTTGTGGATGTTTTACATTTTCGCACTTCGATGGCAAGTTTTTATGCTTAAGTCTAATTTTTTACAAATTTACATCGTACACTCAAACCGGGAGCCCCGTGACTACACGATCGGTTTCTACAAGTCACATTGGTCCCGTGCGAGGTGTTCGTGACTCTTACCGGACCATTTTGTCGTTGTTTTACGTTTTCACCCTTCGATGGCATGTTTTATTCTTAAGTCTAATTTTTTGCAAATTTAAGTCGTATACCCAAATCGGTAGCCCCGTGACTACGCGATCGGTTTCTACGAGTCACATTGGTCCCGTGCGAGGTGTTCGTGACTCTTACGGGACCGTTTTGTGGTTGTTTAAGTTTTCACCCTTCGATGGCATGTTTTTATTCTTAAGTGTAATTTTTGGCAAATTTACGTCGTACACTCAAACCGAGAGCGCCGTGACTACGCGGCCGGTTCCTACGAGTTACATCGATCCCGTACGAGGTGTTCGTGACTCTTACGGGACCGTTTTATGGTTGTTTTAACATTTTCACCCTATAAAAGTATGTTTGTATGCTTAAGTCTAACGTTTTACAAATTTACGTCGTACACTCAAATCGGGAGCCCCGTGACTACGCGGTCGGTTCCTACGAGTCACATTGGTCCCGTGTGAAGTGTTCGTGACTCTTACCGGACCGTTTTGTGTTTGTTTTACGTTTTCACCCCTCACTGGCATGTTTTTATGCTTAAGTGTAAATGTTTTGCAAATTTATGTCGTACACTCAAACTGGGAGTCCCGTGACTACGCGATCGGTTCCTACGAGTCACATTGGTCCCGTGTGAGGTGCTCATGACTCTTACCGGACCGTTTTATGGTTGTTTTACGTTTTCACCATTCGATGGCTTGTTTTTATGCTTAAGTCGAATTATTTGTAAATTTACGTCGTACACTCAAACCGGGAGCCCCGTGAGTACGCGGTCGGTTCCTATGAGTCACATTGGTCCCGTACGAGGTGCTCGTGACTCTTACGAGACCGTTTTGTGTCTGTTTTACGTATTCACCCTTCGATGGCATGTTTTCATGCTTAAGTCTAACTTTTTACAAATTTACATCGTACACTGAAATCGGGAGCCCCGTGACTATGCGATCGATTCCTACGAGTCACATTGGTCCCGTGAGAGGTGTTCGTGACACTTACGGGACCGTTTTGTTGCTGTTTTACATTTTCACCCATCGATTGCAATTTTTTATGCTTAAGTCTATTTTTTTTTGCAAATTTACGTCGTACACTCAAACCGGGATCCCCGTGACTACGCGATCGGTTCCTACGAGTCACATTGGTCCCACGTGAGGTGTTCGTGACTCTTACGGGACCGTTTTGTCACTATTTTACGTTTTCACCCTTCAATGTTAGGTTTTTATGCTTGAGTCTATTTTTTTACAAATTTACGTCGTACACTCTAATCGGGAGCCCGTGACTACGCAGTCGATTCCTACGAGTCACATTGGTCCCTTGAGAGGTGTTAGTGACTCTTACGGGACCGTTTTGTGGATGTTTTACATTTTTACACTTCGTTTGCAAGTTTTTATGATAAAGTCTATTTTTTTACAAATTTACATCGTACACTCAAACCGGCAGGCCCGTGACTACGCGGTCGGTTTCTATGAGTCACATTGGTCCCGTGCGAGGTGTTCGTGACTCTTACTGGACCATTTTGTCGCTGTTTTACGTTTTCACCCTTCGATGACATGTTTTTATGCTTAAGTCTAATTTTTTGCAAATGTAAGTCGTACACTAAAATCGGGAGCCCCGTGACTACGCGGTCGGTTCCTACGAGTCACATTGGTCCCGTGCGAGGTGCTCGTGACTGTTACGAAACCGTTTTTGTGGTTGTTTTATGTTTTCACCCTTCGATGGCATATTTTTATGCTTAAGACTAATTCTTGCAAATTTACGTCGTACACTCCAACCGGGAGTCCTGTGACTAACCGGTCGGTACCTACGAGTCACATTGGTCCCGTGTGAGGCGTTCGTGAATCTTACGGGATCATTTTGTGGTTGTTTTACGTTTTCACCCTTCGATGGCATGTTTTTATGCTTAACTCTTATTTTTCGCAAATTTATGTCGTACACTCAAACCGGGAGCGTCGTGACTACGCGGCCGGATCCTACGAGTTACATCGATCCCGTGCGAGGTGTTCGTGACTCTTACGAGATCGTTTTATCACTGTTTTACATTTTCACCCTTCAATGACAAGTTTTTATGCTTAAGTCTATTTATTTGCAAATTTACGTCGTACACTCTAATCGGGAGCCCCGTGACTACGCGGTCGATTCCTACGAGTCACATTGGTCCCGTGAGAGGTGTTCGTGACTCTTACGGGACCGTTTTATGGATGTTTTACATTTTCGCACTTCGATGGCAAGTTTTTATGCTTAACTCTAATTTTTTGCAAATTTACATCATACACTCAAACCGGGAGCCCCGTGACTATGCGATCGATTTTTACAAGTCACATTGGTCCCGTGCGAGGTGTTCGTGACTCTTACCGGACCGTTTTGTCGCTGTTTTACGTTTTAACCCTTCGATGGCATGTTTTATTCTTAAGTCTAATTTTTTGCAAATTTAAGTCGTACACTCAAATCGGTAGGCCCGTGACTACGTGATCAGTTCTACGAGTCACATTGGTCCCGTGCGAGGTGTTCGTGACTCTTACAGGACCGTTTTGTGGTTATTTTACGTTTCCACCCTTCGATGGCATGTTTTTATGCTTAAGTCTAATTTTTTAAAAATTTACGTCGTACACTCAAACCGGGAGCCATGTGACTAGGCGGTCGGTTCCTACGAGTCACATTGGTCCCGTACGAGGTGCTCATGACTCTTACGAGACCGTTTTGTGTCTATTTTACGTTTTCACCCTTCGATGGCATATTTTCATGCCTAAGTCTAAATTTTTACAAATTTACGTCGTACACTCAAACCGGGAGCCCCGTGACTACGCGGTCGGTTCGTACGAGTCACATTGGTCCCGTGCGAGGTGTTCGTGACTCTTACAGGACCGTTTTGTGTTTGTTTTATGTTTTCACCATTCGATGGCATGTTTTTACGCTTAAGTCTAATTATTTGTAAATTTACGTCGTACACTCAAATCGGGAGCCCCGTGACTACACGATCGGTTCCTACGAGTCACATTGGTCCCGTGCGAGGTGCTCGTGACTCTTATGAGACCGTTTTGTGTCTGTTTTACGTTTTCACCCTTCAATGGCATGTTTTCATGCTTAAGTCTAACTTTTTACAAATTTACGTCGTACACTGAAACCGGGAGCCCCGTGACTACGCGGTCGATTCCTACGAGTCACATTGGTCCCGTGAGAGGTGTTCGTGACACTTACGGGACCGTTTTGTTGCTGTTTTACGTTTTCACCCATCGATTGCAATTTTTTATGCTTAAGTCTGTTTTTTTTACAAATTTACGTCGTACACTCAAACCGGGATCCCCGTGACTACGCGATCGGTTCCTACGAGTCACATTGGTCCCGTGAGAGGTGTTCGTGACTCTTACGGGACCGTTTTGTGGATGTTTTATATTTTCGCACTTCGATGGCAAGTTTTTATGCTTAAGTCTAATTTTTTGCAAATTTACATCGTACACTCAAATCGGGATACCGTGAGTACGCGATCGGTTTCTACAAGTCACATTGGTCCCGTGCGAGGTGTTCGTGACTCTTACCGGACCGTTTTGTCACTGTTTTACGTTTTCACCCTTCGATGGCATGTTTTATTCTTAAGTCTAATTCTTTTCAAATTTAAGTCGTACACTCAAATCGGTAGGCCCGTGACTACGCGATCGGTTCCTACGAGTCACATTGGTGCCGTGCGAGGTGTTCGTTACTCTTACGGGACCGTTTTGTGGTTATTTTACGTTTTCACCCTTCGATGGCATGTTTTTATGCTTAATTCTATTTTTTTATAAATTTACGTCGTACACTCAAACCGGGAGCCATGTGACTACGCGGTCGGTCTCTACGAGTCACATTGGTCCCGTGCGAGGTGCTCCTGACTCTTACGAGGCCGTTTTGTGTCTATTTTACGTTTTCACCCTTCGATGGCATGTTTTTATGCTTAAGTCTAACGTTTTACAAATTTACGTCTTACACTCAAACCGAGAGCCCCGTGACTACGCGGTCAGTTCCTACGAGTCGCATTGGTCCCGTGCGAGGTGTTCGTGACTCTTACAGGACCGTTTTGTGTTTGTTTTACGTTTTCACCCTTCGATGGCATGTTTTTATGCTTAAGTCTAAATTTTTTGCAAATTTACGTCGTACACTCAAATCGAAAGGCCCATGACTACGCAGTCGGTGCCTACGAGTCACATTGGTCCCGTATGAGGTGCTCGTGACTCTTATGGGACCGTTTTATGGTTGTTTTACGTTTTCACCATTCGATGGCTTATTTTTATGCTTAAGTCAATTTTTTTGTAAATTTACGTCGTACACTCAAACCGGGATCCCCGTGACTACGCGGTCGATTCCTACGAGTCGCATTGGTCCCGTGCGAGGTGCTCGTGACTCTTACGAGACCGTTTTGTGTTTGTTTAACGTTTTCACCCTTCGATGGCATATTTTTATTATTAAGTCTAACATTTTACAAATTTACGTCGTACACTCAAACCGGGAGCCCCGTGACCCCGCGGTCGGTTCCTACGAGTCACATTGGTCCCGTGAGAGGTGTTCGTGACACTTACGGAACCATTTTGTGGCTGTTTTACATTTTCACCCATCGATTGTAATTTTTTATGCTTAAGTCTTGTTTTTTTGCAAATTTACGTCGTACACTCAAACCGGGATCCCCATGACTATGTGATCGTACACTCAAACCGGGATCCCCGTCGTACACTCAAATTTACGTCGTACACTCAAACCGGGATCCCCGTCGTACACCCTTCGATGGCATGTTTTTTATGCCTAAGTCTAAGTTTTTGAAAATAAAATAACAAACCAGCGAACAGTTGAAAGACAAATAGAGTAAATATATATGTAATGTATAATTGAAGAATTAAGCCAATAAATCAAACCTTGAGCATCCACCAAAAGAATTGAGTTGACAGTGCACCTCACACTTTAACCATGGCATTTTCTCGAGAAACACCTGAAACAATAATTGTTTTTTCTCATCAGCTACACATTAAACATAACAATGTAATGTTGTGAATGTTTCTTAAAATTATTATCATATCATATTTTATTAAACAATTGAATTCGTGTTACTTAGGAGATAACATTTACGACTTAATCGTAAATAATCAATTTCATCATTAATAATTTGAGGAGAAACATTTCTAAATAACTTGAACTAGTAAACATTGCACATTTAGATGTCAAAATCTTAAAAGCGTACAAAACAACATAAAAAATAAGGACCATAAGAGTTATGGGACACCCCTTAAAAAAAATACCCGACAAATTCACCCCCTTAAATATTAATTCGTTGTAATTAAGCCTAGAAACAGGATTCCCTCCATTTTTTTACCTAAAAGAGAAAAAAAAATATACCAACCCAAAAATAAAATTAAAATAATAAAAAAGTAAAAATAAATAAAAAATCTCCCATCATCACAATGCCTTCAATTCCTCCTCCGTCATTTCAACTACCACCTCACCTTTAGCTTCTGCCCCCCGCACTCCCTCCAACCAACCAACACCATACCAAAACCCTACCACCAGCAACCCCCGACCAACCAAACCCTTGTCCAACTTCAATCGGCACAGTCCCAACGCAGATATGGTGCCGACCGCCCACCTTGATGTCTGGATCTAACCCCGACATACAGAAATTAATGTAGATGTTCGTGCATGTGTTACGTTGTGCGTGTGTTTTGTTGTGCATTTGTGCGTGTGGGAGAGGTAGATATAGGAACCTGCTATGGTGGTCGGTGGAGTGGAGATTCAACCGGTGGTGGAGCAGAGATCAGCTGGCGGTGGTGTATTTGTTCCATGTCAAGTTGTAGCCTCATAATATCTTGACGTAAATGTCAAAAAATGCACATTAATCGCAAGATATGTTATATACTTTTTCATAGGCAAATAAAGAACACACCCAATAAATTTAATAACATGTACATTTATCGACACTAGTATAAATTCAATAAATACAACACAGTATCCAACAACCAAGCCAACAATATCTCACTATAGTAATGTGCACACGTGTTTGCGACTCCTATGTCAAAAAAATTAATTTAATTATATTTTGTCAAAAAAAAACAAGACAAGCATATTTTGTCAAAAAAATACACACACATACAATCTAGGGTTTATTGACATAATCTATACATACACATACATACAATCTAGGGTTTACTTAAACCCTAATATTTTTTTGACATAAATCTATGCATACATATAACCAACAACAAGGCGGTTGTAATTCTTTTTACTTATTATAAATACATTTAATTATATTTTGTCAAAAAAATATAATGTCTAGAGTTTTGAATAATATTTTGTCAAAAAAAATGCACACGTACAATCTAGGGTTTATTGACATAATCTATACCTACACACATGCACACACATACACATACATAATGTCAAGAGTTTTGAATACTATTTTGTAAAAAAAATACACACACATACAATCTAGGGTTTATTGTCCTAATCTATACACACACACCCATATACACATAAATAGCTGCCACAAATCAAAACAAATCGAAATGCACACACACACACACACACACACACTCACATACACCCATAGCTGCCACAAATCAAAACAAATCGAAATGCACACACATATACACACATACCTTTCGTGAAAGGTATGTGTCCTTCCATCAGATTTGAAATTTTTAGAAATCGAAATGCACCTCCACCAAACCCATTCCCATACCCATTCCCATTCCCATTCCCATTCCCATTCCCATTCATATTTCTCACAAAACCATCATTATTTCTCACAGGCCCTATATTGCCCACAGGAGCTGCTACATGAGACTGGTGGTCTAACACACTATTACTCATAGACTGCTCTTCTAAATCAGCTACTTTACCCGAAGATTGCGCTAATTCAACCTTAATCTCATCTACCCTATTCCCTTCACTAGAGACAGCCTCCTCAAAGAAGGTATTAAATCCAGCAGCTTCTAATCCCAACAATTTGCACACATCCTCCAAGGTAACAGTAAACTCACCCCAGGCGTCCACGAAGGTGTGTGACCTATGGCTCCACCTGGACACCAACAGTTGCAAAGTGGTGTTATTCTTAGCCAATGTAAGATCACCCAACCACATGGAACGAGATAAGCCTATGAGGGCCAACTAAACAGAGTACTTTGCATGGATATACTCCGTCCAAGGCCCAAACCTTCACTGGCACCAGAGGACGCCTCAAATTCCATCTTAGAATAGGGGAAATCACCACACTCTATACGAAAACAGGTAACAGTAGCGGTAGGGATATAAGCAACGTCTTCGATATCTTCACCTTCGTCCATCAGCAAGTTTGGCTCTTCAGTTGACACCAAAGCACTGAGAAACCGCTCTGTCGTCACCCATAAATGATCGTTCTGTCCAAAGTAAGGGGAACGACGGTACCGTACCCACTGAGCCTGGCGTGCCTGGGTGGTAGGAGAGGCGCCCCTGACCGAAAGAGTTCTCTTTACTGGTGCCATAGAAGATGAGATAAAAGATAATAGAAGATAACAGAAAAAAGGGGGTCAAGAAGTTGAAGAAGGCAAGAATTTCTTTGATAAACTCTCACAGAATAGCTTGAACTCAGAAAGTTAAACCCAAAGGTGATTTTTGAACTAAAGGTGTGTCCCTTTTTATAGGGGCAACACGAATCCCAAAAGACGGCAAGAAAAAGTGACGTTTAAAAAAGTGTAATGATGGCGTTTCAGAGTTATGTGGCTAGCGTGTTGGCCAAACGCGCGTGGTCACAGAAGACCAAAGGTTGCTATGATAATGATTCAGGGAATGATGGGTCAAATGGTTGCATCGTCTTCATGCGCTCGCCCTGGCACTGCCACATGTCACGTACTGAAACACAAACGATAACTGCATTTAATAAGGCACGCCTGGGGGTCTTGTCTAACTTGGGGAATGAAGAGCTTTGGGGGAAATTTGAATAAATGTTTTCATTTTCCCCAAGAAGGAAAATCATAGATAAATGGAAGTTTCCTTCATATAATAAACAAATATCTCTATGAAGGGGCAAATATGGGGGGTGTCCCCCCCCCCCCCCCCCCGGATGATTAACTTAGCCAAGAGAGTTGATTGTTTACAAAGAAAGATGTCCCATAAACACACTTCGAAGATTCTCCATGCAAGTGGTTAGAAGGACCCACCTCGAGGACTCTTCATAAGCAAGTAAATCGTAGCACTGTACCTCGAAGAGCCTTCAATGAACCTTGCTCGAAGGACCCAGTTTGAAGAATAAAGGTCACCCGGATGACAATAGCTTGTAATAAGAAATAGAATGCTGTATTATGTATTTTATCTTATGAGTGTATATGTTGAGTGAGGTCTCTTGGTACCCATGACGGACCATGCCTGGCAGGGTATGGGAGAGCTTTCATGCTCTATCAAGCAACCTCCTCTTGGGAACTTCGCAGGGACATGGTTTGGAGGATTGAGAACTAGGCAACGTTAGGAATTATTACCAACCCTCTTGGCACACTTGGACAACAATTCACCCAAGACAAATGCCACTCGAGCCTACTCATTGCTTACCTGTTCGAGTGAACCTCCTCGAGTCATTCTATCTCCCTCAATACTTGCCCCCTCGAGGTGCCTTGGGTGCCATCCCGTTTAAATGATGTGACTAGATACCTAACATACCCACTGTTTGAACCATTTCCTGACGTACGATGTATGACGATCAGGGAGTCAAGAGCGTATCATTCAAGTGCCTTTACCCCTAGGATGACATGTCTAGTTCACCAAATCTGACCATATAGCCATCCTAGAGTAAGCCTCAAGTTGAGAAGTCATATCCCTCATTAATGTCATCAATACTTCTAACCAATCAAATGTCTTCTAGCCAAAACTACCAGATCCCATGCATTTAATGCACCACACCAGAGGGATCAAGGGCATGCTGACTCGAGCAACCTCTCCCCCATATAAATAAGACCAAATGAACAAACCAAAGAGAGAGGGTCTGGAGCCTAGAATTACTGCCCAAATTTCCTTACAATAGATAACTCTCACGAGAGCATTAACTCCCACACACATTCAATGAACCCATCATTAGGCATTAACTGAGCTTGAAGTTCTTGCCTTGTCTTTATTGTGCCTAGAGTGCTTGCTCTTTCTCCCTCCGACCGTGCTACCTGCTGGTCCCATTCAATATGTTCTTTAATGCAACTTTGAATATTTAATCTCTTTGTCTCTGACTCGCCTGTGGCTCTGACATATACTTTATATCTAATGGTGTTACTCCCGATCTTGATAAGGGGTTACACCTCACTTAATACTAACGGTATTTGAAGAACCCATATCTTACAGGCTAACTATACTCACGACAAATGCCAAATTCGGCCTCGTGTTTGTTAAATAAAGAGGTGACCAACCAATCTCAATTGATGGATCATGAATCAAATCACCCTCTTAGATGAGAGATTCAGGTTATGATCCATATGAGTGGATGTTGGACTACAACTTAGCATCCTGGTATCCTGAAGAAGATCCAAAGTGTAGTTCCGTTAGGATAGAGATATCCCGCATCGGGATCGAGCCACCTCAATCCCAAGAAAGTAATGGAGAGGACCTAAGTACTTTAAATCAAACACCTTGTTAATATCTCATTTTAGTTAGGAAATCCTATCAACATAATAACACGTAATAATAATATCATCCACATACACAAATAAGAGGATGCATTTACCATCGGGTTAACGACGGATAAGATATGTATGATCAAAATGGCACCGAGTAAAGCCCATGGAGACAACCACCTCATTGAAATGACTAAACCAAAACCGAGGTGATTTCTTAAGGCCGTAAAGTGACTTTCGAAGATGACTCACATTCCTGGTATACTCCTCCTTAGTACGAAAGCCCAATGCGTGTCCATATAGATAGTCTCGAATAGATCGTCATGTAGAAAATCATTATTAACGTCCAACTGATGTAGAGACCAAGAATGAGAGGCCGAAAGTGAAACTAATAATTGAATCGAAGTAAGCTTAGCCACTGGGGTAATGGTAGCACCAAAATCCTTCCCAGGGACTTGAGTAAATCCCTTTGATGTGAATAATGGTGAGGAAGCGTAAAAGAAATATTATCTACACAACAATAACAACAACAATAAAGAAAATGGATCAAGGTTTTCTTATTTCTCTCTAGTCTCTCAATATAAAATAGACAAAAAGTGATACAATTAGGAGTCTTTGGGCTATTTATACTAAAAGGTATAAAAGGTTAAAAATAAAAATAAATGCTAAAAAGATGATTATATCGCTATACACCTGCATCATTCTCCCCCTTGAGAGGAATACATATATGCCGAATACTGACGAAATAAATCAGGATCAACATGCTATAAGGTGGCCTCGATAATCCAAGAATCCTCCTCCTCGGGGCTTCCAACCCAACGAATGAAGTAGTGGGTGTAGTCTCCCGATGAGGAAGAGACAAATGGCGAATCAAGGATACCCTCAATATGATCAACATGTGAACGGACCGGTTGGGTCGAGGAAGGAAGGGCAATGGGTAGGGGGTGCCTCGAAATGGGGAAAGGTCCACTACATTAAATTTGTGATGCATGTGAAGCTCAGGCGGAAGGTCGACCTCATAGGCATTCGGCCCACAAGCTCGATAATAAGAAAAGGGCCAAAGTGGTGCATAAGGAGCTTATTGCCTTTGCCTAAACGCTGTGCCTTCTGAAGGTACACCATAACCAAATCACCAGGCTAGAATAAAACAAAACGGAGATGCTCATTAGCTGCCTCTTTATAAGAGGCATAAGTGGTCTGGAGGCAAGCACAGACGTCGGCCTGAATGGAAGTCAAGTGTGCTGCAAACTCCTCCGCAGAAGGATACATATGAACTGTCGGTGGCAGCTCAGCTAGGTCAATGGGCATAGTGGGGGATTGACCCAACGCAATCTAAAAGGGAGAGGAACCCATAGAACGGTTGACGGCGTTGTTGAAAGCAAACTCGGCCTATGCAACCACTATATCCCGCTTATAGGGATGCTCTGAGGTCAAACACCGCAAGAGGTCACCCACACTCTTGTTGACCACCTCGGTATGTTCCTTCATCTCTGGGTGAAAGGCAGTCAGAAACTGAAGCTCTAACCGTAATAAGCGCCATAATATTCCCTAAAAATGTCCCATAAAGTGTACATCACGGTTGGATGTGATGTTGTGGGGTACTTAATGTAAATAGACAATCTCATGGAAGTACAAGGATGCGACATGAGAAGAATCTGTCATACGAGTACACAAAATGAAATGAGACATCTTGAAAAATCGATCTACAATTACCAAGATGGAGTCATGTCCGCTGGAAGTACGCGGGAGCCCAATAATGAAATCCATCGAGACATCCTGCCACAGGTGCTCAGGTATTGGTAGTGGAGTGTACAAGCCAGCATTAGAGTGCTACCCCTTAGCCATATGACAAGTATAGTAATGCCTGATGAAGGCGTTAGAATCTCGCCTCATAGTCGGCCAATAAAAATGATCCCGTAACAATGCATGTGCGCGCGCTTGCCTCAGGTGACCTTCTAATCCACCCCCGTGAACCTCAGATATGATCTTCTCCTGTAACGAAGAATAAGGAATACATAGAGTCGTACCCCGATGAGGAATCCATCCTGTAAGACGTACTCGCCCAATGAACCATTGCTCTGTTGGCAAGTGAAGAAAATCAGGCCTAATTCCACGTAAGTTGGGTACAGGTCTCGAATCTCATCAAACCCAACTATCTGACTCCTCATAGTCACCAAATCATGAGATCACCAGCTAAGAGCATCCGCTACCAAATTCTCCTTATCGGGTTTGTAATGAAGTGTATTGGATAATTGGATAGAGGATGAGATACAAGATCAAAAGTGTATGGGAAGGAACACTTATAAAAAATGACGTAAATGATGCAAAATGGGAGCAAGAAAAGATAATTCTCTCTCAAACTCTCTCTAATCAATATCTCAAAATATGGAAGAATGCCTCAAATGAGGCTACAAAAGGGTATTTATAGGAAGGAGGTTTCTTGTCCTCTAAGTTAAGTATCTAATTATAATTATGCCCTTAAGTGCCAATTACCCTTCCTTCTTTTAAAAACTAAACAAAAGGAAAAATGCAATGAATACTAAAAATGATAAAAGATGACAATGACCCTCATTCTCATCACTCTCCCCCTGAAAAAGTTTTTCCTTGAACTCAGAGGGGAAGGTCGTTCGTGTCACCATCGAGGATCGTAATGAGAGCTAGATGAGGTGGAATATCTGACGCCTCCTCAAGATACTTAGGGTCCCCCAAAGCTAGGAGAACGCGATGACGGAGAAGGGATTAATTTGAGGCTCGATGACCCATCACCCCAAAGTTGTAGCATTTGAAGATGACAGGATGAGTGGGTGTAGGAGGAGCAACCGTGTGAGTAGGAGTAGATGGAGTTGCAGAAGGAACAGAAGTCACTGGTGCTGAAGGAGGTGTTATGGAGCGGCCATGTGGTGGAGGGGTAGTCTGATGGAAAGACTCAACTTTAGTGGCGTACTCGACCTCCTTTACAAAGGAGGTTACATCACGTAAAGAAGGATCCCGCTGAATATAACTCTACAGCTCATGGATATAATGACTAATCTGCTGCTCCTCACTCTCGTCGATACGAGCACGAGTACACAAAAGTTGGAAGCACTCCGTGTAGTCTAAAACTAAAGTGTCCTGTCTGAGAGACTGTACTCGAAGGAATAGGCCACACTCGTAGGTAGCGGGAACAAAGGTGACCATCAACTGTGCTCGGAGCTCGGTCCTGGACTGGATAGAAAGTAGACCCTCAAGGACACATCACTGCTCCAAATCATTCCACCAAACACTATCATAAACCTAAAACTTGGTCGCTACTAGCAGAACACATCTATGACCCTTCTGCCGTTTATACTAAAAAATCTGCTCCATAGCGGCAAGCCAATCCACAACAACATCTGGTTGTAACTTACCATCGAACATCGGGACATCCACCCTAATGTCACCCTGCATACTCCGTGAGAGTAACTGAAGCGCAAACTATGTAATGGAATCCCCACCCTGAAGGGTCAAGGGATCCTCATCTAGATTATCATTGTCTGGCGGAGGCTCGGGAAGTAAAGCGCATTGTGGACGTCTCCGAGGCGGTGGATGAGGATGGTCAGGAGATGGTGGGGGAACTGGGGCTGGGGGAAAAGAGGTATGAGGTGGAAGAGTCTCTCGTAGTGATGAAGGAGGTGGAAATGGAACTAATGGCTGGCGGTAGGGGCAATGATTCATTTGGTGGCCTTTTTGATAGCACAAAAAGTAATGGCAGTCGAAAAGAGGTACATATGGCATAACCTTCGGACCCAGAGAATCAAAAGGGGAAACATCAGTGCACCACTCAATAGGAGGGGGTGGATCAAACTCTGGAGCAGAGTGGGTTTGGGGTGAAGGGGGACCATCATGTGAAGGTAAGGTAATCCACTTTCGTACCCGCTCATGGGAATAACGGGTGCAAAATGAAAGGAACGGGTATCCCATGGGGGATGATGATGAGATATATGGAGAGGGTACCCGGGTGGTGGAGAGGAGTGTAGAATAGGCGGGGGTGGAAGCGTGGGAAAAGTGGAATGGGGTGGGTGCGGATGTTTTATAACGAATGGAGCGGGGGGTATGGGGTATATGGGGGTTTTTGAGGTGTTTTTATGGGTGGTGGCGAGGGTAAATGGAGATAGGAGGCAAGGGGCAGTCAAGTGGAGGTGGAGTGGGATAATTGGGTGGATGTGGCGGTGGGGAGTGGGAGGAGATAAGAATTCGGGATGGGGGAAGGTGTGGAGAGGGTATATGGTGGTGTGTTGATATGTTGGGTGGTGGAGGGGGAGGTATAGGGGGTGGTGGTGAATTTTGGTGGGTGAAATTATTAAGGTAGTGGGAGGGTAGAAATTTTAGGTTTTGGGGTTAAGATGCATGTAGGGCTCATTTGCTATTGGTAATGTTACCGGAGGCTGAAAAAGGGTTAGGTTTGATCCCTTGGCATGTCGGATGTCACAAATCATCTCGTTCGGGGAGTGCGTTCCCATAATAGGAGGTACCATTTGAAAGCCAATTGGAGAGGAAGTGACCAAAAAGGCTTCGAATTGCAGTGGGGCTAGTGGACGGCTTGCAATGAAGGTGTCGGACCCTTGCGGGGCTTGCTCGAGGGTGGGAATTGTGCCCAGATCAGTAGACGACTTAATCGGAACTGATTGGCCTTCGATCGGGGTTGTTCTACCTTGGTTCAGGATCGGCCTGCTATGGAGGTTGTACCCAGTAATGGGTTGGGGCTGTTAGACTGGTTCAGCAACAACGGTAGGGGCGGGAGGGCTTTCCAAGGATCCGTGTATATTTTTTTATTGGTTCAGGGGTATTTTTGGATCGAAAGAATTAACGTAAATAATGCCAAATGGGAGCAAGAAAAGATAGATCTCTCTAAAACTCTCTCAAATCTCTATATCTCAGATTGGAAGAATGCTTCAAATTAAGCTACATATGAGTATTTATAGGAAGGAGGTTGTTTGGCCTCTAAGATAAGAATCTAATTACAATTATGTCCCTAAGAGCCAATAACCTTCCTTCTTCTAAATACTAACAAAAAAGGAAAATACAATGAAATACTAAAACTAAAAGAAAGACTAAAAAATAATAAAAATACAATAAAATCCCCAAAATACTAAAAATAACCCCTAAATCTTGATTCACATAAAAAAATTACCTCGATAGTAATGGTATGGTGGAATTGCAATCCAACTTATGACGAGTATATGATAAAAGACAAGGATAATAGTTTCAACCAAATACTTTAAACTTTATATGGTCGAGGGGATAATAAAATAATCGTTGTAATGGATTGGTGTTTCAAATGATAGGCGTGGGAACACAATTAATAAGAAATACAATTGTGATAAAAGCATCTGCCTATAAACATCGTGGAACATGAGTGTGAGCCATTAAGGAGATGACTTTTTTCGATAATATGGTGATATTGATTGTAAAAATCAGTAAGATGCCTATACGCTCCATCCCAAACACTTTGAATTGTTTTTCAGTGAAATGAGAATTTGAGTGGAGGGAGGGCTCCCCCCCCAAAAAAATCTTATTAATCAGGATAAAAAGATACAAGGAGGGGGAAATGGCCTTACCTCCAAAAGAAAATACAAAGGGAATTATCAAGAACGATCAAGAAAGAAAATAACCTAACAAAATTTGTACATGGGAAGGCCTACTATATCTCTATAAACATCCACTTCAACAAAGTTAGTGATTCCAGGCCATGTTGAGAATATCGAGTACAAAAATTTAATATTAGCAAGAAATTATTATAAGAAAGTACTCACTAAACCACTCTTTTAAAACACTTAAAGAAGAACTACTACACTCAAACTAAGACACAAATGCTAATTGCCTTATTGTTTTACTTCTTCTTGGATGATTATACAAGCATAGGACATGGGGTATTTATAGCATGGCGAATAAATTTTAGGCCACACATTAAACAAGTAAGGAAAAATTACAGCCACATTTTTCTAACTGACGCACTAATGCACCTAACACACTAATTAACCACTAATGCAACTTATTTAAGCAATGACATCATATGCACCTAACACATTAATTAACCACTAATGCAAGTTATGTAAGCAATGACATCATATGGATTGATGTTGAAACTTAATACTCCCCCTCAACATTTACACTCATTCCTTTCACCATGCCGAAGTTTTCGAACTTGCTTGCATTCAACCCTTTCGTGAACAAGTCCGCAATTTGATTATCTGTCTTGATTCGTCTCATCTCAATCTCTTCTTGTAGAACCTTCTCTCTGATAAAATGATAGTGTACTTTCACATGTTTAGTTCTGGCATGAAAGACTAGATTTTTCGCCAAACGAACTGCTAACTGGTTGTCACAGTACAACGAAACTGCATAATCTACTGGTTGATGTAGATCATTCATTAACTGTATTGACCACGTACCCTCTTGAGGTGCCATTGTTAATGCTCGATACTCTGGTTCCTTAGTTAACAAAGATATCGTCGGTTGTCTCTTACTACACCAAGAAATTACTCCAGATCCAAGCTTAAACACGTATCCGGTAGTTGATCGGCGAGTGTCGTGATCTCCTACATAGTCAGCGTCACAATAGACAACTAACTTGCAATCTTCACCTTTCTTGTACAAAATACTATAGGTAGTTGTACCCTTCACATATCTCAATATTTGTCGAACTGCTTCCAAATGATACTTCTTTGGTTTTTGCATGTTCCGACTCATCACACCAACTGCATAAGAAATGTCAGGTCGAGTCAACGTTAGGTAGATCAGACTACCTACTAATTGTCGATATATCCCGTTATCTTCCAAATCTTTTCCTTCATGTGCACACAGCTTGCCATTTGGTTCCATTGGTGTCGAGATTGGCTTACATTCGAGCATCCCGAACTTCTTCAATAAATCTTTGGAATAATTTTGCTGACAGAGAAATATTCCTTCTTGTGTACGATTAACCTCTAGACCAAGAAAGTGCTTGATTTGTCCAAGTTCCTTCATCTGGAAATGAACTGATAAATTCGCCTTTGTTTGGAGAATTTCTGCCTCATCATCACCGGTTATGATCAAATCATCCACGTATACCAGTACGATAGCTAACTTTCCTCCATTAGCTTTGACAAACAAGCTAGAATCTGTAGGTGTTACTGAATAACCACTTTGAGTTAGAAATTTAGCAATCTTACCATACCACGCCCTTGGTGCCTATTTCAATCCATAGAGTGCCTTTCGCAACTTACACACATGCTCAGGATGATCTTAATTATGAAAACCCATTGGTTGAATCATGTAGATCTCCCAATCCAACTCCCCATGAAGAAATGCGTTCTTCACATCCATTTGCCATAAATTCCAGTCTTTGTTGGCTGCAAGTGCAAGTAGAACTCGTACAGTTGTAAGCGTTGCCAATGGACTAAATATTTCATCATAGTCTAGTCCATATTATTAAGAGAACCCCCGAGCAACCAATCGAGCTTTGTATCTCTCAATTGATCCATCTGGATGACGTTTTATCTTGTAAACCCATTTACATGATATGGCTTTAACATCTATTGGCTTCGGCACGAGATCCCAAGTCTGATTCTGCTCTAGTGCATTAATTTCTTCTTCCATAGCTTTAATCCACTCAGAATTCTGGGATGCTTCTTCAAATGTATCAGGTTCTCTTACACTTGCTTCTTCTTCTATGGCTGTGTTGGCATATTTGGGATTTGGCTTTCTGATTCTTATTGACCTTTTGAGTTGTGATTGTGGAGTTGATACTTCCGTTTCACTAGGTCCACCTTCTTTATTTGGTTGGTAATATACACCAGTTTTCCAAGGATTCAAAGTTACTTCTTGCTCGATATTATCATCATCATATGAATCTTCAGCTTCGCGTGAGCTTAATAGGATTTGAGGGGTTTGCTCTCCCATTTTCTGTTGCAGCTTCTCTTCAAATTCCTTCGAGTTTGATAACACCTCCTTTTCTGAGGACCACCAAGAAGAGGCTTCATCAAACACCACATCTCGTGACGTGTAACACCTTCCAATTATAGGATCGCAACATTTCTACCCTTTCCTGTGGCTGTCATATCCCACCAAGATACATCTGACGACTTTCTTGTCAAACTTGCTACGTAGATGGTTAGGAATAAATTCATAGCATACACAGCCGAATACTTGAAAGAAACTAACCGTAGGTTTCATGTCCCATAATTTCTCAAAGGGTGAAACAAACTCTAACCTTGGTTGAGGAAGTTTGTTAATCACATAGGCTGCAGTTCTCATAGCTTCAACCCAAAATCTTCCTGGTACATTCTTAGCATGTAGCATACTCCGACAAACTTCTGTAAGATGTCGATTCTTTCTCTCTGCTACTCTATTCTGTTGGGGAGTGTTGGCACAAGTAAATTGATGACGTATTCTACAGTGTCGTAGATACTGGAAAAACTCATTTGAGGTATATTCTCCTTCATTATCTGTGCGTAGACAAATAATCTTCTTTCCCACTTCTCCTTCAATCGTCTTTCTGAACTCTTTAAACTTTGATAACGTGTCATATTTTTCTTTCATAAAGAAAACCCACACATACCTCGAGAAGTCATCAATAAACGTTACCATATACCGCATCCCACCAACTGAGGGTTGCTTGACTGGTCCAGACACATCAAAGTGAACTAACTCTAATGGTTCCTTTTCTCTAAACTTTGATTCCTCGTATGGTAATTGATGTGCTTTACCATACTGGCATCCCGCACAAACTGTGTTTGTCCTCACATCAAATTGTGGAAGTCCCTTGAGCATCGATTTCTTCGTCATCACGCTTAGCTTAGAATAGCTAACGTGTCCCAATCGCATGTGCCATAAATCTGCTGTCTCATTTTTTCTTGTCTTGTCTACATATGCAGACTCTGCTAACATCACATAGACTGACTCCAATCGCCGTCCCTCCATTGTTGGCATTCCTAAGATCTTGAGGTCTTGATATACCTTCACATCTCGTGGCCAAACAAGACAAAGTGGCCTGATGATGTTAACTGTGCCACTGAAAGAAGATTTTTCCTCATACCCGAAACATGGTAGACATTTTGAAGCCGCACCTGGTTAGAACTGTATTGAGGTGCTACTATTGTCTTACCGATATGAGGTATTGGTAGACTTGAGTTATTGGATGTTACCACAACTCTATTTTCCTTGTATTTTGATAGGCTCTGTAACTTCTGTTTATCACCCGTCATGTGATTTGAGCAGCCTGAGTCGACAATCCAATCATTCTCGTAGTCGATCCGCTCAGATGTCGAGACTGTGAGAGCTAACTCCTCCTCTTCCACAACAAAAGATGCTTCAGCATCCCAATTATCTTCGCTTATCTCCTTTGAATTGGAAGTAGTAGCATTGCTCTCAGCGGGCCTTTTGTTGGACCAACAATCTTTTGCCATATGTGCCTTCTTGCCACAGTTGTAACATTTACCCTCAAATCTTTTACCGTAGCCACGATTCTTTGAAGCTCCCCCTGGACGAGAACCTCCCTCTCCTTGATGACTTTTTGCCTTGTCATCATCCTTTTTATATTCGCCTTCGACGTGTTGCTTGAAGTAGCCTTTGCTTTTATTGGTGTAGAGAGCTTCCTCCTCACCTTTCAGCGAGACTCCTCCCATTTGCTTAGCCATAGCTTCTTGACTGGAAAGCAAATTTTTAAACTGAACAAGTGATGGTTGAGTCGGCCATCCTTGTACGACAGCAACAAAACTTCGGTATTCGGACCTCAAACCATGGATAATTATTCTTTTTATCCTGGTTTCACCAATAACAGTTATTGGATCTAAATTTGAAATTTCGAGGCATATTTTCTTTACCTTGTGAAAGTACTTAGTGATAGTCATGTCGCGTTGCACCATCGATAGCAGCTCGCTCTCGAGAAGTTGTAGTCTTGTGTCGTTCTTCTTTGAAAAAAATGTGGTGAAAGTGTCCCATGCTTCTTTCGGTGTTTTGGCATCCCGGATGTGGTCCAGCATTTCTTCTTCAATTATGGTCTTTAAGGCAAACATCGCTTTGCCTGCTTTAATCTTCCATTTTTGCAAAGTTCCATTAGTGTCATCAACCTCCGGTTGTATAACTTCTCTACCACCAACGACCTCCCAAAGGTCCTGTCCTTGCATATAAGACATCATACATGTCGCCCACGTATTGTAATTTTGGTTATTGAGTTTCTTGATTCCTTCAACTACTTGAAGATCACCCATAGTGTCGGTAAATTTTTTATAATACTAAACAAGCCTGATTTCAAGATACAAACTTGCAGAATACGAATTTCTCACGACTCAAGAAAACTCACTCCAAAAATACTGGTACACGACCGTCCGGCTCTGATACCAATTGTTGAGAATATCGAGTACAAAACGCTAATATTAGCAAGAAATGATTATAAGAAAGTACTCACTAAACCACTCTTTTAAAACATTTAAAGAAGAACTACTACACTCAAACTAAGACACAAATGCTAATTGCCTTACTGTTTTACTTCTTCTTGTATGATTATACAAGCATAGGACATGGGGTATTTATAGCATGGCGAATAAATTTTAGGCCACACATTAAACAAGTAAGGAAAAATTACAGCCACATTTTTCTAACTGACGCACTAATGCACCTAACACACTAATTAACCACTAATGCAACTTATTTAAGCAATGACATCATATGCACCTAACACATTAATTAACCACTAATGCAACTTATGTAAGCAATGACATCATATGGATTGATGTTGAAACTTAATAGGCCACCATTTGAATCCATCTAAATTTTAGCATAGTTATCCACTATGTGATGCAGAAATCCCTTCTCTGAAGATATGAGATATCTTTATATTCATTGTGATCAATGTCCTCTAAGAATTTCCATTATTGTTTATCAAGCCACCAAGGGGTGAAAATTATAGTTTAGAAAGAGGTTCGTAAAATCCATGGAATCAGTTGCAATCCAAAGATTAAACCGTTTTGGCAATATCAATAGCTGTGATGACCCCAAAATATTCAGCAGCCCAGTGTTTCCCCTAATACACCCTTCACAACACCTCTGTAATTGCTGAAAATTGCCCCACAAGACGCTTGTCATGGGTTTCCTTTGGATAAGCCATCTGTTTTGGCCTTAACCCAACTGAAGGGGGGGGGGGGAGGGAATCCATGTGACAGGAAAAAATCTAGGAGTTTTTCGAGGTATGCACTTAATTATTAAGGCTTCAATAATGCTCCAATCTTCCATAGTGTTTTGCGTACAACCCATTAATGTTATCAGCTTTCTTAATGCATCCCAAAATTGCTATAGGAATAACATTGTTACTAGGCTTCCTGTTTTCAAATCTCACTTTGTTTCTTTGATCCCAAATATACCAATGAACAAGGAAATGACAGCAATCCAAATGTTATAGCTTTGACAACTCAAAGTAACTTTGATAAACTTTTTGAGAACCTCAGTAATAGGTTCGTTAAAATTCAAGTTGACTTTAAAAAGATCACAAATACACCTCCATCCATGCTTAGAAAAATCACAACGAATGAGCAGATGGTCTAATGATTCAACAGCAGATGGGGTATCACATAAGCTACAATGGGAAACAATAGTAATACCATCACAACACAAGACTTTCCAATCATATAGAGATCTTTTCGGGGGAATGTTAGGCTGCCAGAATTTCGTATATTGCTTGAAATTGTGTCATCTAGATCTCAAAGTGTTATATATGCTTTTAAGAGTCAATACACTAGTTGAGATTTTAGTCCAAATAAGTCGATCATCAGTGCTGTATTTATCCACATTTGTAATGTCTTTTTAAATTTCAGGAAAGGCTTGCTGGAATGGGAGAGGAATACACCACCTACAATTAACAATGAATTCACTAACTGTACATTTTATCTTTATCAGATGCACCAAAGATTTAGGTAGTATGCTATAGCATATCCAAGCCAAGCATCATGAGTATGCTATAGCATGTCCAAGCCAAGCATCATGAAAAAAACCATTGGAATGACCATAAATCATCAACAATAGGCATAATGTACTTGAATCCATACCATGAACATGATGAAATGAAGCTTTTGGACTAGTACCAGTGCTTTTTTTTTAAACATTTTCACTATGATAGAGAAGTCATCTCTTTTGGAGAGGATACTACCATAGAAAGAATTGAACCTTTCCATCAATTAATTTTAGAAACAACATTGGCTTCCCTTTGAAAAGAGGGACAACTAAATAGGAAAAAGGAAGATTGACTGGGCTCATACCAGTCAAATTAATCAATGTATGTTTCTTATGCTCTAATAGATTTACTAATAATAATATTTATTTTGTGAAAATTCATTTGTTGTCCTGATCATTCACCATACATTCTAAGAAAATCAAGGATGCTTTTTATATCTTTTTTATTGGATCTGCAAAAAATGAGAAGATTCTCAGCATACATAATATGTTAAGGGGCATGTCCACATCTTGGGATAACCATAGGAATTTATGTCCTTTTTATCAATCAATTTGGATATCCCTCTACTAAGGGCTTCTTCATATATATATATATATATAAAGAATAATATCAGGGAGACCCTTTTTTGTGACCTTTTTTCTGTTACCCGGCTGATGTGGCAAACACACTTTGGGTGGTTCTTGTATAGAAAAGAGGATTTGAGAGAGTGGATATCCTTGTTTACTTCCTTTATAATAAGAAAAACAATCCACACATTTTCCATTTATGAGGAATTGGCAGATTTTGGGAGCTCATGGATCTTATCAATGAAGGTTTTGGAATAACCAAATTTTCTGAGAACTTTAAGAATAAAAGGATATTCAATAGGATCAAATTGTTATTCCAGAAATATATTTGACTAAGTAATCCAGATAGATATGAACACAAAAAATAATATGTATATGAAAGAAGTTATAGATCCTGATTATAATAATCATTGACGTTTGCTGAAGATAACTGAGTTGAGTTTTGGACATTCTCTCTTTAAGACATAATTTGCCCCCGTTATGATGCTTACGGCAATGGACAACGAGCGTCTGCCTACTAGGATGAAATGGTCTCGGTAAGCGCAAGAAGCACTGTAATGAACTTTCCCCATAAACCAGAAATGGTGATATTCTCTCTGACTCGAAGGAAGAAGAAGAAACACAAGCGGATCAAAATGAATAAAAGAAGGAAAAAGGCTCTTAATTTATATGCCTTGAAGTGCCTTTTCTGAAGTGATGTCTATTCATGCATAAACAGTCGATGCTTCAGATTTAATGACGTTTTAAATTAATTAAAATGATGGAGTTTTCAGCAACATTAAAACCATGACATTTTGGAAATAATTTCATCTTAATTCAAGCCCAAATTTTTTTTCAAGAAAAATATAATATTGGCTTCAGAAAGGCCCATGGACCCGGACTGGGCAGGCCGGGAGCGTGTCGAATTTTGGGCCAAAGACCAAACCATGCATAGTGTAGGTCCTCTTACCTTCAAAGGGTAGGGCATTCAAATCCTTGTGCCAACTAATGGGTATATCATCTACACCCATTTCTTATATTTTTTATGTGCGGGATAATTTCTACGCCTACATGAAGGTAGTTCAAGACCAAAAGGTGTACTTTGAGATCAAATTTCTCATTCATTTGTTATCCTTTTTTATCAAATGAATATACCATGTTGTTCGTCAGGTCAAGGGAAACATGTAGGTAGTTTGACTCAATATTTTTATGATGTGGGTTCCATATTAATAAAGGCTCAAAGTTTGCAAAAATATGATTTGGTCAAAACTTAATTGGCCAACACAAATGCCTTAATGAAATCAATCTTTAAACCCACACTTCCTATTAAGATTTTTTCTCTAAACAGTTCACACATTCTGAGGCAGTACATATGGCTTCAAAGATAAGTCTACCTTTACTAAAACCTTTTTGATGAGGACTAATGATCCTAGATAAAATCTCTACCAATATCATGGAAAGAATTTTGGGAAGGATTTTAAAGACATATTTGCTAATATCTATAGGTCTGAATTGTCTAAAAGTGCTTGATCCTTTCACCCCGGGAATGAGAATGACCAAACTAAAATTAACTCCTTGCAGAAACAATTACTAATAAATAATTATTTAACCCCAAAACAAAGACCTTCTTTTATAAGATCCCAACAATTATGAAAAAAAAATATGGAGAAGCCATCTGGTGCAACAACAACACTCATCGGGTCAAGGACAAAAACAACATCTTTTATTTATTCACTATGCATTTATTTTCCTTAGTAGACACTAACTTTATTCTGGATTTTTTCTTCCAAAATTTCTCGTGAATAAGAAGAGAAGCAGCTAAATGAGATTTTGTTTACTTTTCCTGAGTGATCAAATCCTCCTTATTATTTCCATTACTAATTTTCATTTGAATATCCATGAGTTTGATAGTGGCCTAAAAAATCTAACGAATGTTACCAAAAGAGGCTTTATTTTAGACTTTCAAAGCATTTTTAGTGGTCTTTAGCTTATTTATAAGAATTTCCCTTTTGCTGCCACGAAGAACAATAAAACTCCATGCCTACTAGAGTCTAATAAAAAAAGAGTAATGAGATTCGGGGCCTTCATTATCAAATCTTAGAATTATAGGATTGTGATTTGGTTCAATTTTGACTAGAGAAGAGCATTTGGAATTATTCCAACTATTCAGCCAGCTCTCATTGCAAATAACCCTGTTTGATCTTGTTTAAGTAAATCTGCCAAGAGAAGAGGTGGATTAGACCAAGTAAGTTGGTGTACTTGAGTGTTTTAAGTTTATAATGTGGCCTAGCTCTCTAAAATCATCACAAGCTACACCAGGGGGCTGCCTGCCTCCTCTGCATGCATGAGCTCCTGAAACAACATTGAAATTGTTAAGAGACTCAATAATAGCAAACCAAAGGTTGTAATATCCCCTTCAGAGGCCATGTACCAGGATCATATCCTCTACTTATCCATCATTGATCAAAGTGGATGTCGTAATATCCCCTTCCAAGAGGTACCTCTGAAATGCTGTAATTCAAAGGAAGCTCCTTCACCCACAAAATTTATAGGTAATCTGTTATTTGACATACTGGAACTGGAAAAGCAAATGATGGAAATTGGTATCCTTGACAATAAAGTGCAAAGAATGGAACTAAAAAACACATCATTATGAGTGTTGAATTTATGATCAGATCAAAGTATATTGGAAATAGAAGGAATGTTGAGAACACGTTTACGTTAAAAAGTATGAGTGATTTACAAATGGTACTATCACTAACTCGAACACAGTCAGGTCCATTATAATAATGTTGAATGGAAAGAATAGTGGGGTCATTGTGATGTAATGGCTTACCCAATTGAGAGCCCAAAAACATGGATGGCCGATACAAAAAGAAAAAAAATACTAAAATAATAGGAAATTCAACACTCCCATCAAGTTGGAGCTAAGATATCAATTACTCCCAGCTTGATAATGGAAGATCGAAGAAGAGAAAGTACAACTGATTTGGTGAAGAGATCCGCCCTCTGATCCGAAGAAGGGATAAAAGCTGGGTAAATGCCGAACCTCACCTTTTTTCGGATAAAATGATTATCAACCTCCACATGCTTTGTCATCTCATGAAGTACATTACCTGATGCATGTTGAATCACCATCTTAGTGTGACCACAATGTGAATCATGTGCTCTCCAATACTCCCCCTCACGAGCGACTCCCATAAGCACGTGGAGGGACAAAACGAGGTGCACTATGTGCACAAGCAAAGGGGGGAGCAAAGTGTAGGTTGGGAGACTTGAACCCAAGACCTTGCCGAGACCAAAACTCTCATACCATGTTGGATCACCATATGACCCAAAAGCTTAAGTTGTTAGGTAGTGTGCCCACTATGTATAACATGCTCTCCAACAGTGCAAGCATAATGGCAGATTTGTTATCATTAAATAACTCTGATGATCAATTTTTTTATAAAACATAACTTACTAAAAAATGATCTGAGCCATAAGATCTCACACTCCCCCTGAGCCATCACACGATACTCAGTCTCAACTGAAGAGCGTGAAACCACCACTCATTTTTTTCTCTTCCGTGAGATGAGGTGAGAACCATAAAACATACAAAAACTAAAAGTGGATTGTATATCTTTCTTAGGCTTAGCATAGTCCGCATCAAGCATACAAGGCCTGTGTGACTCCCCGAGGTATAAAACAACCCAAGTCCTCCACACGATTTGAGGTATCTCAAAATAAGGTAAAAATCTAAGTGTGCGGTGCGTGGAGCATTGGCTAACTATACTCACGACAAATGCCAAATTCGGCCTCGTGTTGGTTAAATAAATGAGGCGACCAACCAACCTCAATTGATGGATCATGAATCAAATCACCCCTATTGGATGAGTGATTTAGGTTGGGATCCATAGGAGTGGATGTTGGATGACAACTTAGCATCCAGGTATCCTAAAGAAGATCCAAAGTGTATCTCCGTTGGGATAGAGATATCCTGCATCTGGATCGAGCCACCTCAATCCCAAGAAAGCAGCGGAGAGGACCTAAGTACTTTACATCAAACACCTTATTAATATCTCATTTTAGTTAGGAAATCCTATCAATATTATAACATGTAATAATAATAATATCATCCACATACACAAATAAGATGACGCATTTACCATCAGGTGAACGACGGATAAGATATGTATGATCAGAATAGCACCGAGTAAATCCCATGGAGAGAACCACCTCATTGAAATGACTAAACCAAGCCCGAGGTGATTGCTAAAGGCCATAAAACGACTTTCGAAGATGACACACAATCCTGGTATACTCATCCTTAGCACGAAAACCCAAATGAGTGTTCATATACGTGGTCTCAGATAGATCACCATGTAAAAAAGCATTCTTAATGTCCAACTGATGTAGAGACCAAGAATGAGAGGCCGAAAGTGAAACTAATAATCAAACCGAAGTAAGCTTAGCCACAGGGTTAATGGTAGCACCAAAATCCTTCCCTGGGACTTGAGTGAATCCCTTTTATGTGAATAATGGTGCGGAAGTGTAAAATAAATATTATCTACACAAAAACAACAAAAAAGAAAAAGGATAAAGATTTTCTTATTTCTCTCTCTAGTCTCTCAATATCGAATAGGCAAAAAGTGATACAATTAGGAGTCTTTGGGCTATTTATACTAAAAGGTACAAAAGCGTAAAAATAAAAATAAATGCTAAAAAGATGACTATATCCCTATGCTCCTGCATCATTCTCCTCTTTGAGAGGAATCCATATATTCCGAACACTGCCGAAAGAAAGTAGGATCAACATGCTACAAGGGGCTTTGGTAATCCAAGGATCCTCCTCCTCGGGGCTTCCAATCCAACGAACGAAGTAGTGGGTGTAATCTGCCGATAAGGAAGAGACAATTGCCAAATCAAGGATACCCTCATTATGATCAACATGTGAACGGACCGGTTGGGCTGATGAGAAAGGAAGGGTAATGAGTGGGGGTGGGTGCCTCGAAATGGGGGAAAGGTCCGCCACGTTAAACATGCAGTACATGTGAAGCTCAGTCAGAACGTCAACCTCATAGGCATTCGGCCCACAAGCTCGAATAATAGGAAAAGGGCTAAAGCGACACACAAGGAGCTTATTGCCTTTGCCTAAACGTCGCGCCTTATGAAGGTACACCATAACCAAATCACTAGGCTGGAATGAAACAAAACGACGATGCTCATCAACCGCCTCTTTATAAGAGGCATAAGTGGTCTGGAGGCAAGCACGGACGTCGACCTGAATGGAAGTCAAGTGTGCTGCAAACTCCTTCGCCGAGGAACACGTAGGAACTATCGGTGGCAGCTCAGCTAGGTCAATGGGCATAGTGGGAGACTGACCCAACACAATTTGAAAGGGAGAGAACCCCGTAAAATGGTTGACTGCGCTGTTGAAAGTAAACTCGGCCTTTGCAACCACTATATCCCACCTACGGGGATGCTTCGAGGTCAAACACCGCAAGAGATCACCCACACTCCTATTGACCACCACAGTATGTTCGTCCATCTATGGGTGAAAGGCAGTAAAAAACTGAAGCTCTGTCCATAATAAGCACCATAATGTTAGCCAAAAATGTCTCGTGAAGCGCACATCACGATCGGACATGATGATGTGGGGCACTCAATGCAAATAAACAATCTCACGAAAGTACAAGGACGCGATATGAGAAGAATCTGTCGTACGAGTACACGGGATGAAATGAGACATCTTGAAAAATTGGTCTACAATTACTAAGATGGAGTCGTGTCCGCTGGAAGTACGCAGGAGTCATGTCCGCTGGAAGTCTACAATTACTAAGATGGAATCCATTATGTAAGAGGTACTCGCCCGATGCACTATTGCCCTGCTGGCATGCGATGAAAATCAGGCCCAATTCCACGTCAGTTGTGTACAGGTCTTGAATCTCATAAAACCCAAATACTGACTCTTCAGAGTCACCAAATCATGAGATCGCCGGCTAAGAGCATCCGCTACCAGATTCTTCTTGTCGTGTTTGTACTGGAGTGTATGGGAAAATTGGGTGGAGGATGAGATACATGATCAGAAGTGTATGGGAAAGAACACTAAAAATAATTACCTCGGTAGTTATGGTATGGTGGAACTACAATCCAAATTATGACGAGTATATGATCGAAGACATGGGTAAGAAATACAACCAAATACTTTAAACTTCATATGACTGAGGGGATAATGAAATAATCGTTGTAATGGACTGATGTTTCAAATGATAGGCGTGGACACACGAATAATAAGAAACACAATTTTGATAAAAACATCAACCCAGAAAAATCGTGGAACATGTGTGTAGGCCATTAAGGAGATGACTTTTTTTGATAATATGGCAATATTGATTGTTAAAATGATTAAGATGCCTATACCCACCATCCCAATCAATTTGAATTGTTTTTCAGTGAAACGAGATTTTTAGCGAAGGGAGGGCTATGTGACAACCCGTCTAATTAAATACCGGGTAGCTACTCCTTTATTAAATTAAAATAGAATATCAAGTTGGTTTAGTCTTAGCATCACTATTGAAAACATTTAATTAGTTACTAGCCACCTAATATTTAAAAAGTGAGATGCCAAATTTGATTAATTAAATTAACTTACAACTAAGTAATGAATAACCAACCATTCAACATTTACACAAACAATCTCATATGAACAACTAATGTAATAAAATAAATTGAGTCTGGTGTAAACACTCCAATAATAGTCTAAATGATAAAATAATCCCAAAACATGAATCTGAATAAATAATCCAACAACTGAAATAAAATGAAAGTCTAAAAATTGTTGTCTCTGAATAAGAGTGGGCAATATGCCCTAACTGATATGAATGACCCCGAAGGAGGCAAAGATAGACGCGGAGGTGTCTAATACCGAGGTCCTATAACTTCTACAACAGCTACATCACGTCAACAAAATGGAACTCCTATGCTTGGTGTCCCTGTGGCTGGGCACCTAAAATGTTTTTACAAAAACAAAATATATTTGGAAGCAAACGGGTCAGATTCCGAGGTGAAAATATTTTTAAAACAGCAAGTGTTTAATTTCATTAAACAGTAAATATTATATACATGTTAGTCACGTGCTCTGATCAATCATGTAACAACCCTCACTTTTGAGAGCCTATTTAATAAAGAAAAGTTAATATTTACTAAAATGTTGTTTATTCACCTTATGTATAGGTGAATACCACCATATTGTATTTTATGGTGTCATAAGATTTAAAATGACATTATGGATTAAAATGAAACCGGAACTGAAAATGAGTTATAAAATTTCCAAATGATAATTTGGAGGGTGCAGTTAGTTCCGGGAGGTGCGAGATAGTCAAAATGTGTGCCATATTGTATTTTGAAGTTTTGGGCACTTTTGACTGGTTTTGGTATATTGCGTATTGGAAATCATTTTATTATGGTATTAACCATTTAAGTTGGGAGATTCTAGACTAATGCCACGTTTTAGTCTTGCTAAGCCTTTTATTTATCTTCAGCCCCATTTGTTAACCTAGAGTGAGAGAGAGAAGAAGAGAACTTGTGGAGAAAGAGAGAGATTGAAGATTAGTATGATAGTTGTGTATTAGTTTTGGTTTGTTAATGTTAGGGTTTTTGTTGGATTTATGGGCTTTGAAATCTTTGGAAGAGATATGGATATTTATTGGTGTAGATTAATGTTGTTGGAAGCATTTATGATCAATTGGTAGCAATAAATGAGATTGGTTTGGTTGGATTTGAGTTTGGGGTAATTAGGAGTCCAAGACTCCATAGCCAAAATTGGCAAAATTCGCAGGGGCGAATCGATTCGGCCAGGCCGAATCGATTCACATGGGGATAGTTTCCAGGTCTGAGTCGATCGAATCGATTAGGCTAGTCCGAATCGATTCGGCATTTATGCAGAAAGTCATTTTTCCTGACCGAATCGATTCGGCTAGTCCGAATCGATTCGGAAATCCTGCATTTTTATTTTGTTTCTCTTTTCTATTTTTTAACCCTTTTCTTTAGGATTAGGACCTAGGAACCTTCTTGTATGAAGTAAACTTAGAGTCCTAGAGTTTTAGTTGAGTTTGGTCGTTACCCTAGAGTTGAATGGGTTCACTTGGGTTCATTCCAGGGGTACAAAAAGTGATGTTTAGGCATTACTTTTCGTTTCGCAAATTATTAGGAATTAAGAGTTATAAGCCCATATTTGGAGATGCTAGGGGCTCTTTTGAGGTAGATAACACCTTGGGACTTGTAGGATTATTGTGATCACTTGGAAAATAATTCAGTACTTGAAATATGATGAATATTAATGAGAATATTCAACGATTATGGTTTCAAATAAAATAAAACATACATGTAATGAATGGAAATGAAAATGGGATTTAATTGGTAAATGTTAATTTACTTAAACACACCTCTCTAAATGCTATCATAAGGGAAGCTCGCGCATGGGGTGATGTCCCCTGACTAGTGAACGCAGGGAGACTATAGTCCTCGGCCATATGTGGGTTTATTGTATATTTTTCTGCGCTAGTGAGGTAATTTCGGGTGTGGTTATGACTCACTCGTAGGCATATGGACACTTCCCGACGTGCGTTAGGTGCCCAGGCTGCCTTGTTTGATAGACCCCTGGAAGATGATAGTCATTTAGGGGCGTGCCCAATGGGGAAACTCGGAGGGGCGGTCTTAGAATCGTTATATGTATAAGAATATAACCTTTCTAAATTGAAGTGGGACTTGAGATTTGTATATTGCCATCAAAATGTATGATGGTATTATATTCCTGTTAAGGAATGGAAATTGGAATAAAGTGGTAAATAATGATGGAGACTTTTAAATTTATGATGTCTAATTATATCCTCTTGCATAATTTAATAAAAGACATATCATTTAAACTGTTCCTTTTATGATTCATGATTAGGTTGTTAGATTTTCCTCTTCATCATTCATGATTAACTGATCATATCTATCATGCTACTTATTGATTTGGGAATCATATAAAAATCGGGTCCTGATCCGTTCATTTTCCATGTTGTGTATGTATTATATCCGCTCAGGTGCTCCTCCGCAAGGACGCCCGTGTTGATTTTCCTACTCCTTTGCTTTTGCGAAGCTGTATGATTTTGCGGATATTACAGGATGTTTTGTTAGACGCCCTCATTTTTTTTGTATTCTTGATATGATCAGGTCTTTCACTCGGGGGTGTTGCCCAAACTTTGTAATTGCTTAATGACTGTATTATGTAACATATTAAATTGTTGTAAAGCATTGTATGTAGCTGTGGACCGACAGCATATTCGGTCCTTTCCTTGTATATTCGTTATGGAAGTATTATATATGTTATCTTTGAATTCCACTATCTTTTAGAATGGGTTGTTTAAATTATTTCCTTAACTTAATCTTTTCCTTAACCTTTAATCAAATTAAATATATTTGGTAACCCGTTTTCTGAATTATTGGGTGGTTTTCCCGTATACTCATTTTATTGTTGTGATGCTGAGAATGATTTCCATCCATGATTTTCGTTATGTTGGAGTATCGGGCTGGCCACCCCTTATTTCGGACTGCGGGTTGTCACAGATGGTATCAGAGCATCAGGTTCTAAAGTCTTTAGGGTCTATGCGGACTTGTCACATTCTACCGTAGCGTTCTTTGATATAGAGCCTAATGTTAGGACTGCTTTGTTGCTTATATTTGCGATCTTCTGCAATATAGATTAATTTGAATAGTATTATAACACTATTGTTCCTTTATCTCAGATGCCGCCTAAGAGAGGTCGCCCAGGGAGACGCAATAGAGTTGTAGAAGAGGATGTTGGTCCTCCACCGCCGCCACAAGGAACTTTTAATGCTGCTGATGTAGCAAATATTGTGGCTCAAGCAGTCAATGCTGCTATGACCGCAGTGGCTCAGCAAATGCCACAAGCTCAACGGCGAGCACAGACTGCCCAAGCTCCTACTGGACCTTCTCCGTGGGAAAGAGTTAGGGAGTCCTTTTTAAAGGGCCATCCCCCAGAATTTGACGGAGGTTCTGATGTTGTTCGAGCAAATCAATGGAAGAAAGATATGCAACTCCATTTACGAATGGTGGATTGTAGTGAGGAGAAGAAACAAGTCCTTGCTACCTTTAAGCTTGTTGGAGCCGCATTGCATTGGTGTGAGTCAATGACTACACCAGAACAGAGGGATACCATGACGATCACAAATTTCTGGGTCTTGTTTGACCAAAAGTATTTTCCTCCCTCAGTTCAAAGGGAGATGAGAAGGAGACTTCAGGATCTGGTACAGGGAGAGCGGTTTGTTGCCGAATACGAAGAGGAGTTCACATGGTTGGCAAGTTTTGTACCGGATGAGGTGACTCTGAAAGAGAGGAAAGTTTCAAAGTTTATGGGAGGTTTGAACCCGAGAATCTGGCAACATTTTCTAGGTAATCCAGCCTTGCAAACTTTTGGTAAAGTGATGAATGTGGCATTGCTCCATTGCCAAGAGCACCGGTTGTACATGCAGAGTGGAAAGAAAGCTACCATAGTGGGGCAAGCGGGAAAGCCTGGAGGCAGTGGGAATAGAGGAAGAGCTTTTTACTCGTCCCAATCTTCGGGTAATAAACAACGAGAAAGGGATCCCCAGCAGGGGGACGTGTCAAAAAAACAACGCTTTGGTGTGTTTAACTCGGGTGGTAATGATAATCGGCATGGTCAGGGTGCCTCGCAACAGCAGCAAACAGGTCGGGGCGGTCAAGGAGGTAGAGGCCATCAGGGCCAAGGTGTTAACCAGTTTAGAAATAATCGGGGCTGTGTTTCGGAGAATATGGTGGGTAAGTGCTTCCAATGTGGGGAGACGGGTCATTATAAGAAGGAGTGTCCTCAGTTGATTGGGGGACAGCCTTCTAGAGTCCCTCAGCAGCCTTATGTTCAGTTTTTTCCACTGGCACCAAATCCGGTTGTCCCTTCGCAGCAGGGTCAACTACAGTATGGGAGAGTTTATCATATCCAGGATGCTATGCATCCTCCTGCTCTGCCATCGCCGCCAACGATTGAGGGTAAGTTCCTTATTCAGGGGCACATGGGTCGGGTTTTATTTGATACGGGCGCGACACATTCATTTATTTCTAGAAGTTTTGCTCAGTCTACAGAGTTGATAAAATCTGTAGAGAGCACCTTCACTAGCGTTGAGTCCTCTATGGGTGATGGTTCACTCATTTTCCTTATTTGTAAATATATAGGGATTACTCTTGGTAACTTGTGCTTTGAGGCCGATTTACTCGTCCTAGACATGGTCGGGTATGATGTGATTTTGGGCATGGATTGGATTATCAAGTATCATGCGATAGTTAATTGTTACGGAAAGAGTATAGTCTTCGCCGTTCCGGGATAAGAAATGTTCTTGGTGGTTATGCCTCGTTTAGAGGGAGGTACTAATACTTATTTGTATTGTATTGCGAAAGAGACTTCTCAGGATGTAGTTGTTCCCTTAGATTCTATTTCGATTGTTCGAGATTTTGATGATGTTTTCCGGGAAATATCGGGTTTGCCTCCGAGTAGGGAGATTGAGTTTGTGATTGATTTAGCGCCGGGAACTTGACCGATTGTGAGAGATCCATATCGCATGTCTCCTGTGGAAATGAGGGAGTTAAGGGATCAAATCCAGCAGTTATTGGAGCAGGGATTCATTAGGCATAGCACGTCGCCATGGGGTGCCCCAGTGTTGTTTGTGAAGAAAAGGGTCGGTTCTCTCTGGTTATGTGTTGACTATAGAGAATTGAATAAGATCACCATCCGGAATAAATACCCTTTACCTTGTATCGATGATTTATTTGATCAACTTAGGGGAACGTCGTACTTCTCTAAGATCGACTTGAGGACGGGGTATCACCAGTTAAGGATACGGGAGCAGGATGTATCCAAGATCGCTTTGCTGACAAGATATGGGTCTTATGAATTTTTGGTTATGCCCTTTGGGCTAACCAATGCCCCCGATGTATTTTATGGATCTCATGAATAGGGCATTTGGGGACTTCCTGGACCAATTTGTTATTGTATTCATCGATGACATCCTAGTCTATTCTCGAACAGAATCTGATCATGCTATTCATTTGAGGTTGGTCCTACAAAGGTTGAGGGATCACCAATTGTATGCTAAGTTCGAGAAGTGTTGCTTTTGGTTACAGGAGGTACAATTTTTGGGTCATATTGTGACTTCCCAGGGTATATCGGTGGATCCGAGCAAGGTAGTGTTGGTGAAGGAGTGGGGTCAGCCCACGACATCTACCAAGATTCGCAGTTTTCTGGGTCTGGCGGGTTATTACCGTCGATTTATCAAGGGTTTCTCAAAGATCACTAGCCCTTTGACAAATTTGACCCGGAAATGGGTGAGATTTGTTTGGGATAACTCTTTCCAGGCTTCTTTTGATGAGCTCAAAGATAGATTGACTTCGGCTCCAGTCCTCGCTTTACCAAAGCTGGGGTTGAAATATTTAGTCTTCACCGATGCATCTCTACAAGGATTAGGAAGTGTGCTTCAGCAATATCGACGGGCTATTGCATATGCTTCCCGAAAGCTCAAACCCCATGAAAGAAACTATCTGGTGCATGAATTAGAATTGGCCACAGTTGTCTTTGCCTTGAAGATTTGGAGGCAGTATCTCCTAGGGGAGAAATTTAGTCTTTTTACGGACCATAAGTCACTGTAATATTTATTTTCACAGAAAGATTTAAATATGCGACAGTGTCGATGGTTGGAGTTCGTGAAAGATTACCAATTTGATATCCATTATCATCCGAGCAAGGCGAACGTGGTAGCGGATGCCTTGAGTAGAAAGCCCGAGGGAGAGTTAGCTGAAGTATGGAAAGCTAAATGGAAAGAGCTCTGTCAGGTGGATGCGATGGCAAGAGCATTCATATCAGTGATGACCGTTACCCCTATAATTGTGGCAAGGGTCGTAAAGGCCCAAGGAAGGGATAAGGGTTGTCAAGACCACATACGCCGATTACTGTCCGAGGGAGTAGAATCCTACTCGATAAGTTTAGAGGGTGGACTACGCTTCCATGGTAGACTCATTGTCTCGGAGGAAGGGGATTTGAGATGGGCGGTGATGGTAGAATCCCACGGTTCCAAATTTATAGTGCATCCGGGTAACGATAAAATGTACCAAGATATGCACTGCCAGTATTGGTGGCCAGGAATGAAGCGGGATATTTCCGAGTTTGTATCCTAATGCATTACTTATCAGTTGGTCAAGATTGATCATCAAGGACCGACAGGTTTGTTGCAATCGTTGGAGATTTCGGTATGGAAATGGGAAAGCATATCGATGGATTTTATTACGGGCTTGCCGAGGTCACAGAGTAGTTGCGATTTTATTTGGGTGATTGTCGACCGCTTAACTAAGTCGACGCATTTCCTACCCGTGCGTACGGACTACGACACTGCTCGTTATGCCCGATTATTCATCGCGGAGATTGTCAGACTCCATGGGGTGCCTTTAAATATCGTTTCCGACCGAGATAAGATCTTTGTTTCCCACTTTTGGAGAAGCCTCCAAGAGACTATAGGGACCGAATTGAAGTTAAGCACTTCCTATCATCCTCAAACAGATGGCCAGACTGAAAGAGTAAACCAAATGTTGGAGGATATGCTTCGTATGTGTATACTTGACTTCAAAGGTGGTTGGGAACAATATCTCCATTTGGTCGAGTTTGCTTATAACAACTCGTACCAATTTACTATTGGAATGGCGCCCTATGAGGCTTTGTATGGTAGGTCTTGTAGATCACCCACGTGTTGGTTAGAAGTGGGGGATAATAAATTCCTTGGACCTGAAATGATCCAAGATACTTCTTCTAAGATCGAACTCATTCGGAATCACATTCGGATAGCTCAAGACCGTCAAAAGAGTTATGCTGATGCAAATAGGAGACACATGGAGTTGGAAATTGGGGAGCAAGTCTTGGTGCGAGTGTCACCAATGAAGGGTATCAAGCGTTTCGGAAAGAAAGGGAAGCTTGCGCCGCGTTTTGTTGGACCTTTTCCCGTTTTCACTAAGGTGGGTCCACTGGCGTATCAACTTTCCCTACCGAAACCTTTACAACAAATCCACAATGTGTTCCATGTCTCTTCTCTGAAGAAGTATAAAAGGTACGATGGTGCCCTTTGGCATATTCCTTTTGAGGATATTGACTTGCAACCCGACATTTCATATGAAGAACAACCCGTTGCTATTTTAGAGCATGGGGAGCGTAGGTTGAGGTCAAGAGTGGTGCCCTTGGTGCGAGTCCAATGGAGTCATCACAACGCTAGGGAATCAACATGGGAACGCGAGGATGATATGCGGGAAAAGTATCTGCATCTCTTTATCCAAGGTACGCTTGAATTTTGGGGGGAAAATTCCCTCATAAGGGGGGGAGTATGTAACAACCCTCACTTTTGAGAGCCTATTTTGTACTTATTTACTATGTGAAGTAATTATATACAAAATGTTGGATTGTGGAGTAAATATTAATTTAATAAAGAAAAGTAAAATGTTGCCTATTCACCTTATATATAGGTGAATACCACCATGTTGTATTTTATGGTGTCATAAGATTTAAAATGACATTATGGATTAAAATGAAACCGGAACTTAAAATGAGTTATAAAATTTCCAAATGATAATTTGGAGGGTGTAGTTAGTTCCGGGAAGTGCGAGATAGTCAAACTGTGTGCCATATTGTATTTTGATGTTTTGGGCACTTTTGACTGCTTTTGGTATATTGCGTATTGGAAATCATTTTATTGTGGTATTAACCACTTAAGTTGGGAGATTCTAGACTAATGCCACGTTTTAGTCTTCCTAAGCCTTTTATTTCTCTTAAGCCCCATTTGTTAACCTAGAGTGAGAGAGAGAAGAAGGGAACTTGTGGAGAAAGAGAGAGATTGAAGATTTGTGGATTGATCTTGCATTCATCTTCAACAAGTCTGAATTTCCAAGCTTGAGGCAAGTTTTCTACTTGCTATTATGTGATTTAAGATGGATAATTAGTATGATAGTTGTGTATTAGTTTTGGTTTGTTAATGTTAGGGTTTTTGTTGGATTTATGGGCTTTGAAATCTTTGGAAGAGATATGGATATTTATTGGTGTAGATTAATGTTGTTGGAATCATTTATGATCATTTGGTAGCAATAAATGAGATTGGTTTGGTTGGATTTGAGTTTGGGGTAATTAGGAGTCCAAGACTCCATAGCCAAAATTGGCAAAATTCGCAGGGGCGCATCCATTCGGCCAGGCCGAATCGATTCGCATGGGGATAGTTTCCAGGTCTGAGTCGATCGAATCGATTCGGCTAGTCCGAATCGATTCGTCATTTATGCAGAAAGTCATTTTTTCCTGACCGAATCGATTCGGCTAGTCCGAATCGATTCTCTTTTCTGGACGAATCGATTCGGCTAGTCCGAATCGATTCGGAAATCCTGCATTTTTATTTTGTTTCTCTTTTCTATTTTTAACCCTTTTCTTTAGGATTAGGACCTAGGAACCTTCTTGTATGAAGTAAACTTAGAGTCCTAGAGTTTTAGTTGAGTTTGGTCGTTACCTTAGAGTTGAATGGGTTCACTTGGGGTTCATTCCAGGGGTACAAAAAGTGATGTTTAGGCATTACTTTTCGTTTCGCAAATTATTAGGAATTAAGAGTTATAAGCCCATATTTGGAGATGTTAGGGGCTCTTTTGAGGTAGATAACACCTTGGGACTTGTAGGATTATTGTGATCACTTGGAAAATAATCCAGTACTTGAAATATGATGAATATTAATGAGAATATTCAACGATTATGGTTTCAAATAAAATGAAACATACATGTAATGAATGGAAATGAAAATGGGATTTAATTGGTAAATGTTAATTTACTTAAACACACCTCTCTAAATGCTATCATAAGGGAAGCTCGCGCATGAGGTGATGTCCCCTGACTAGTGAACGCAGGGAGACTATAGTCCTCAGCCATATGTGGGTTTATTGTATATTTTTCTACGCTAGTGAGGTAATTTCGGGTGTGGTTATGACTCACTCGTAGGCATATGGCCACTTCCCGACGTGCGTTAGGTGCCCATGCTGCCTTGTTTGATAGACCCCTGGAAGATGATAGTCATTTAGGGGCGCGCCCAGTGGGGAAACTCGGAGGGGCGGTCTTAGAATCGTTATATGTATAAGAATATAACCTTTCTAAATTCAAGTGGGACTTGAGATTTGTATATTGCCACCAAAATGTATGATGATATTATATTCCTGTTAAGGAATGGAAATTGGAATAAAGTGGTAAATAATGATGGAGACTTTTAAATTTATGATGTCTAATTATATCCTCTTGCATAATTTAATAAAAGACATATCATTTAATATGTTCCTTTTATGCTTCATGATTAGGTTGTTAGATTTTCCTCTTCATCATTCATGATTAACTGTTCATATCTATCATGCTACTTATTCATCTGGGAATCATATAAAAACCGGGCCCTGATCCGTTCATTTTCCATGTTGTGTATGTATTATATCCGCTCAGGTGCTCCTCCGCAAGGACGCTCGTGTTGATTTTCCTACTCCTTTGCTTTTGCGAAGCTGTATGATTTTGCGGATATTACATGATGTTTTGTTAGACGCCCTCATTTTTTTTGTATTCTAGATATGATCAGGTCTTTCACTCGGGCGTGTTGCCCAAACTTTGTAATTGCTTAATGACTGTATTATGTAACATATTAAATTGTTGTAAAACATTGTATGTAGTTGTGGACCGACAACATATTCGGTCCTTTCCTTGTATATTCGTTATGGAAGTATTATACATGTTATCTTGGAATTCCACTATCTTTTAGAATGGGTTGTTTAAATTATTACCTTAACTTAATCTTTTCCTTAACCTTTAATCAAATTAAATATTTTTGGCAATCCGTTTTCGAAATTATTGGGTGGTTTTCCCGTATACTCATTTTATTGTTGTGATGGTGAGAATGATTTCCATCCATGATTTCTGTTATGTTGGTGTATCGGGCTGGCCACCCCTTATTTCGAACTGCGGGTTGTCACAAATCAAAAATCCATTTTGGTACCTACAAAAACACTAAAATTGTATATTGGCAAGTAAGGGGTCAATCCGATCTCTCTAATGTGGACAAGAGAAAAATGAAAACAAGTATGATTTAGAAGAGTGCGCTTGCGTTCAAATAAGGAAGTTACATAATTAAACACAGTTTAACCTAATTAAATCCTAAACATACATCTATATGTGATTAAATACGATGATGAAACATTCAAGAACACATATATGAGGAAAAATCCCCAAATGGGCAAAACCTTTTATTTTCACTATAATTTTGTAAGAGAAACGGCTTACACGGATTACAGTAAAAATACAGTGACACAGAAATACCCTCGGGTGTCGGTTTTGTTGTCGGCGGCTAGAACTATCCCTTTCCAGTAGGGAAGCAGTGAAGAAGAGAGCGGCTTCCTCACAAAGTACTCCAGATGAGTAAATGATCCTCTTGAAGGTTTAAAGATTCACACACATATATGGGAATGGTTTTGTGAATCAGAAAGGTTTAGAAAACCTTAAAAAGTGAAGTCTTATTCTGGGTTGTTTTCGCAGAATTTTGAGATTGCAGAAAAACTAAAAAACGTGTAGAAGGAGATCAGATATTTATACAAAAATTGAGGCGGTGGCTCGTTCGAACGAGATAGCCATATCACTCGAACGAAGGACAGAAGTCGTCCGAACGATATCGCGCGACATGCCTATCTCGCGCAAAGGACTTCCAAAGTCGTTTGAGTGAGCTCGTCGATCGAGGCCATTCGCTTCTACACTTAGAAAAATTCTGCTTTTGATAAAAAAATAAAACCAGACTTCAAAAATAATTTTTAAAAACATTTCCCAAATATTTATGCAAATATTTAAAGCTCCAATTAAAACATATTACTGATAGAGTGTAGTGGAGTAGTGGGAATGAGCTGAGCAGCACCTTGCATGTAGCATGATGCACGGGAAGAAAGTGGATGAATTGAATTCGGATAAAGGCCGTCGAGGATGATCGTGTTGACGTGCCGAATGTAGCGGTATCAGACATATGAACTGTGATCTAGGAGAAAACAAAAAATTCCTAGATTCTACCCCGGACATTCATAAAATTATGTCCTTACAAATCTCCCCCTATGTTTATGCCGGTACATTCATAAAAAATACGAATTATGCAATCAAATGACATACAAGATAATATCCCCATTAAACTCTCAAACTAAGAATACTAAATGACATGTCCTCTGAATCTTCAGCTCTCCTGTACCTTCCAAAGCTTTTCTCATCAGGGTGTGTAATCAAATAATGAGCAATGATGTACCTACACACATGAAAAAAAACAAATACCCGTGACAAGCAACAATTTGAAATATAATTGTTGATACCAAATTTAGTCTGCTGACATGGCCCAATTGAATGAAGACACGTGGCAATCTACGTGGCAACAACAGACGCTTCGAGGAACCATACTACAACGAGGAACACTGCTTCCCCAAGGAACTCAGACTCTCCGATGAACAAGAAATCTACGAGGAACTTTTAAGTACCGAGGAACTCTTGAGCACCGAGCAGCTTAGGCGATTCGAGCAACTTAGGCGGTCCGAGCTGCACCTCGAACAAAGCATTAATAGCAGGATAACCAACAGTTTGATTGTTCATTAAATGCTTATCATTCAGATGTATACGCTTAAAGAGCATTGAATGTATTACCCTTTCACATGTACAACATTGAATGTATTACCCTTTCACATTACAACCTCAGGGCTATAAATACATTGTACAATCCTCATTGTAAAAGGACCGGAATTTTTTGATTGAACTTGTAATCGAGAATTCCCAAACAATCATCAATAGCAGAAACAGTGGACGTAGGCCATTCTTATAAGGCTGAACCACTTTAAAACTTCTGTGTCTCATTTATTTTATTTGTGATTGAATAATTAGATACAATCTAATTTTTTACATCAACAGATTGGCCCCGTCTGTGGGAAACGACTGGTAATATTGTTTTTCATCAAAAAATAATTCATCACAAATGGCTGATATTCCAGAATCCAGTAATCGAAACGCTGGAAGCCCTCCAAATCCATCTGCTCTGCCAAATATTCCAGATCTGGCTGGAATAATGACAAACCTGGCTCAGGGCCAAGCCGTCATGCAAGAAACTATGCGACAACTCATACAAACCCTCCATGGCGGTGCACCAACCCATTCAGGACCACGAAGTATTCAAAGAAATACCCGTGCACCTTCTTCACGTACTAGACGTACTGATTCATATCGTACTGAGGAATCTGAAGATTTTTCTTATCAACCTGAAAGAACTTCGTCAGTGCGGGCCACAGATACTGAACAACGTATCACTCTCTCTCCAGAAAGGACTAGTGCGCTAGAGAGGTTAAGCAGGGTATCACCTTTTGATCGATTAGGTCCTAGGAGGAGCAAAAGTCCTCCTAGAGCCCCATCGAGGATTTTTCGATGACAATCAGACTTAAGGGAAGGATCTGCCCAGTCACGACCAGCTGCTCGTCAAGATAAATCTCAGGAAGCCACATCAACGCGATCAGTTGCTCGTACCAACAGGCCCGAGGAAGGAAATGATGCATGGAAAGGCTCTATTCAGAGGCTGGAGGATAGATTAGGGGAAATGGCTAAAGCCAAGAACCCTCTACAACGAACTTTTGTTCGAGGAACACCTTTTGTCCAGGCCATTGTAGATTTTCCAACACCATCAAAGTTCGAAGCACTTGTTGTGACTCCCAAATATGATGGAAAGACTGACCCTGTCCTTCATATAGAACAATACCAAGTTGCAGCCAACATCTATGCTGTTCCAGATGAGATGAGATGCAGAGCATTCTCAGGAACTCTTACCGGATCTGCTCAAATGTGGTATAATAATCTTCCTCGGGGTAAGATCTCAACTTTTCTTCAACTGGCCGAGTTATTCATTGGGAATTTATGTTTTGGGGCAAAGCCAGTTAAACGAGTAGCACATTTGTTAAGTGTTAGAAAAAAAGTTGGTGAGAGCACCAGAGATTATATAACTCATTTTAATAACGAGAAACTCGAAGTCATTGATTATGAGGAGAAGACAGCGATTACCGCCTTGATGAGTGGACTACTGCCCAACAAGTTGTACTACACTTTGGCCAAAGATCCACCTAGAACCATGTCAGACCTGATGGGAAAAGCATCCAAGATTATGAATGCCGAGGAGGCTATGGCTGCGAAGAAGAACATGGATGCCAAAGAAACCAAGGTGGAAGGTGATAAAGCTTAGAAGAAAGAGCATAAGAATAATGGTAATGACAAACATTCAAACACTAGGTCGGTATGGGACGTAATGAAGAAATTTGATAATTATACTGCTTTGAAGAATGACATCAACCATGTTCTAGAAAAAATCAAGAACAACAAGGAATTAAATTGGCCAGAGAAAATGAAGGCAGATCCTGACAGGAGGAATAAAGCAAAATATTGTGAGTTTCACAAAGATCATGGCCATATGACCAAAAATTGCATTGCTCTTCAAAATGAGATTGAAATACTCATCAGACGAGGAAAACTGTCAAAGTATGTTGATCGTGGAAGCGAAAGAAGAAACAACGACCGAGCAAGAGAGAGGTTTAGATCTCCTCGTCGAGCAGAGGAGAACAAGAAAAGAAACCATGAAGTTGATCCAGAAGACGACCCCGATCTTCCCAAGAGACCAAGTCAACCGGAACGAGAGGTATTTTCAATACGCTTTGGGTCATTTGATTGTAATGTTATTACAGGTGGAGATGCAGGAGGAGGAGACCTTACTGCAGAGAGAAAATCTTACCTCTGTGAGGCTCAAGCTTGCTCATACATTCAGCGAATAAATCTAGTTGAGGAGGATCGCCCGAGAAAGGTGAACAAAAAGAAATTGGTCATTGGTTTTTCAAAGAACGACCTCGCAGGAGTTTTGTATCCTCATGATGACCCATTGGTGATCAAAATGAGGATGAAGGAGGTAATGATCTCAAGAGTACTGGTAGATAATGGTATCTCGGCAGACATCATGTTCTACTCCTGCTTCGATAGTTTAAATCTAAAGCTATCTCAATTGGAGCCTTATCATAGACCCCTCCTCGGTTTTGCTGGCGAGAAAGTATTTCCACTTGGGACGATCAAATTGGATATATTCATTGGTACGTGTCCTGCTTGTCGAACAGAAAGAATACGCTTCTTCATGATGGATAAGAATGTTCAATCATCATACAATATCATCATGGGAAGAGTAGGATCGAAGAAGTTCGAGGCTGTACCATCTACAGTACATCAATGCCTAAAATTTCCAATAAATTTTGGAGTAGGAGTTGTGAAAGGTGATCAGAAAGTAGCTCGGGAATGCTATTATTCATCCGCCGAGCAAGAAGAACTGGAGGAATCAAGGAAAAAGACTACTACCTATCAAGTGGATGAAGGGGCAGAAATTGAAACATTGGATCCTAGAGATGAGTCGCAACTCGTGAAGGGTCAAGTAGTGGAAGCTACTGAAAACATCATTCTGGACGACGAGCATCCTGAATGAACTACTCAAGTAGGTTCGTCGTTGGAAACCTCACTAAAACAGGAATTGATAACTTTCCTAAGAAGTAGAAAGCTAACCTTTGCGTGGAGTCATGAGGATATGCTAGGGATAGACCCAAATTTCTTATATTACGAACTCAATGTGAATAAGGAGATCAAGTCTGTGAAGCAGAGAAGAAGAGTATTCAGTCCCGAGAAGAATCAAGCTATACAGGAGGAAGTCGAGAAGCTCCAGAAAGCTTGTTTTATTGAAGATGTTAAATATCCAGACTGGTTAGCAAATGTGGTGATGGTGAAAAAGAAGAACAATAAATAGAGGATGTGTGTAGACTTCACCGACCTCAACAAAGCATGCCCAAAGGATCATTTTCCGCTGCCCCGAATTGATCAACTAGTGGATGCTACCTCGGGACACGAGCTGTTGAGCTTCATGGATGCTTATTCTGGTTACAATCAGATTAAAATGAAACCTGAAGACAGGGAGAGTACTTCTTTCATTACCCCTAGGGGAACTTATTGTTATAATGTTATGTATTTTGGTTTGAAAAATGCAGGTGCGACATATCAGCGGCTGATGAACAAGGTCTTTGCTGAACAAATCAGTTGCAATATAGAAGTCTATGTTGACGATATGCTGACAAAGAGCAAGAAAGCTGCCGATCATCTAGTTGACGTAAGTCAGACTTTTGATCAACTGGATAAATATCAAATGAAGCTGAACCCGACGAAGTGCATATTTAGAGTACGAGAAGGCATGTTTCTCGGGTACATTGTCAATTAACGAGGCATTGAGGCTAATCCTGAAAAGATCAAAGCTCTATTAGGGCTGCGATCTCCAACGACGAAGAAAGATGTGCAAAGTCTTACAGGACGAGTAGCAGCACTCAACAGATTTATATCGTGAGCAACTGATCGATGTCTCCCATTCTTCAAGACACTCCGAAAGAATTTTGAGTGGAATGATGAATGTGAAAAGGCTTTTCAAGACTTGAATAAATAATTGGGAGCACCTCCACTGCTATCCAGGCCAGCGATGGGAGAAAAATTATACTTGTATCTGGCAGTGTCCGAGAATGCAGTCAGTTCGGCATCGATAAGAGTGGAGAATGGAGTACAAAAACCTATCTACTACACAAGTAAGGCCTTCTGAGGAGCAGAGATCAGATATCCAAGGCTGGAAAAGTTGTCACTAGCATTGATCGAGGCAAGTAGAAGAATGAAGCCATACTTTCAAGCTCATACCATAATAGTATATACTGATATGCCATTGAGGCAAGACCTTCATAAACCAGAAAAGTCAGGAAGATTGATGTGCTGGGCAATAGAACTCGGTGAATACGATATAGTCTATGAACCCAGATCATCGCTAAAAGGGCAAGCTGTGGCAGATTTTATAGCAGAGTTCACCTATCCTGATACCCCCGAGGAGAAAAAATTGCTCGCTGATCAACCTGTGGATGTTACAGGATCATCAAACACAAGCTCAGACCAACTTAGGTTGGTAAAAGGGCAAGTGGATGTTGCAGGATCATCAAATTCGAGCCCAGACCAACTCAGGTTGGTAAAAGGGCAAGAAAAGATGATCGACGAAGAGAAAGAAATATCAGGGGAGGATGAAAGGAAGCAACAAATATTTCACCGATGAACTCTGTCAGATCAGAAATTTGAAGATGAGTTACCTATATGGAGGCTATATGTAGATGGCTGATCTTGCACAACAGGTAGTGGGGTAGGGATAGTTTTGAGCAGTCCGGACGAGGTCGACATGGAATACGCCCTACGTTTCCAATTCAAAGCTTCCAATAATGAGGCTGAGTATGAGGCCATGATTGCAGGTCTTAATTTGGCAAAAATTATGGAGGTTCAGCAGGTTATTGTCTTCAGTGATTCTCAATTGATCGTAAATCAAATGTTGGGAATATATGCAGCCAAAGGAGAATTAATGATCAAGTATCATGAAAAGGCAAAGGAACTGGTATCAAAATTTGCTGCTATTCAGCTGGTCAGAATACCAAGAATGGAGAATGCAAGGGCAGATGCCCTAGCTCGATTAGCATCATCTACTCGTATCGAGCTACGAAGAACAATCCCAATTGAAGTGTTGGCTAGTCGAAGCATAGATGAAGACATGATGACGAATTTCATTACCCTTGATTTAGGACCATCTTGGATGGATCCAATAAGGGCATACATTGAGGAGGGAGAATTACCAATTGACAAGATCGCAGCCAAGAAATTGAAGTTTAAAGCTGCTCGGCATGTATTAACTAACGGTATTCTCTATAGACGAGGAATTATGGCAGGTTTGCAAAGATGTGTACATCCTTCCGAGGTGAAAGAATTGATTGAAGAGATCCATGAAGGGTCATGTGGAGCCCATGTAGCAGGTCAGACGCTTTTGCAAAGGGTGTTGACGCAGGGATACTACTGGCCGACGATGAGAGCTGATTGTATAGCCTATGACAAGAAATGTGATAAGTGTCAGCATTTATCCTCCATCCGAAGAACTCCCCAAGCATTATTAACACCCATTACTTATCCTTGGCCATTTACCATGTGGGGAATAGATTTGGTCGAGCCACTGCCAATGACCAGAGGAAGGTTCAAATACCTCATCGTCGTAGTGGATTATTTTACTAAATGGGTAGAAGCTGAGCCTCTCATTGATATGACGTACGAGAAGGTGTACCAATTTATTTAGAAGAACATCATTTGTCGATATGGTCTTCCTCATGCTTTCATCACAGACCATGGAACACAATTTGACAACGAGGAGTTCGCTGCCTATTATCATCAGTCAAACATTTTGAAAATCCACTCAGCGCCAGGCCATCCTCAAAGCAATGGACAAACTGAAGTGACAAACAGAACGTTGCTGAATGGCTTGAAGAAAAGACTGGATGATACGAAAGCAAATTGGATCAACGAGCTACAATCAGTACTCTGGGCTTACCGAACTACTCCCCGAGTAGCAACACGGGAATCTCCATATATGCTAGCATTTGGAAGTGAAGCTATTATATCTGCCGAGTTGGGCCTCCCAACACACAGGGTACTGAATTTCAATTCCCCTGTCAGCGACTTAATGAGAAGATTGGATTTAGACATGCTCGAGGAAGTTAGAGAAGAAGCAGCCATTAGAAATGCTGCTTACCAGCAGCGAACAGCTTTGTTCTACAACAAGAGAGTGAAGAAGTGTGACTTGAAAGAAGGAGACTATGTGCTAAAGAAGGTGATTCAAAAGCACAACAAATTGGAGCCAAACTGGTATGGACCATACCGAGTTACAGAAGTTGTTCGACCAGGAACTTACCGAATAGCAACTTTAGAGGGGGAGGAGTTTAAGAATGCATGGAACGCAGAGCACCTGCACAAGTATTATCAGTGATGTATATTCTCATGTAACGCAGTTTCGTCAGTATGAATAAAATGAAGATATTATGCCAAATTCTCTCCTTTTATTGAAAGTTTTTCGAGGAATACTAGTGCTACACACTACTCGGCGAAACTCGGCAAAACTCGGACTAGGCGAAAACACCAACTAAGGTTGGTCGAGAAACAACTTGTATTCCTCCGGGAAGTAAAGCTTGTATTCCTCCGGGAAGTAAAGCTTGTATTCCTCCGGGAAGTAAAACTTGTATTCCTCCGGGAAGTAAAACTTGTATTCCTACGGGAAGTAAAGCTTGTATTCCTCCGGGAAGTAAAACTTGTATTCCTCCGGGAAGTAAAACTTGTATTCCTACGGGAAGTAAAACTATGTGTTCCTCGGGAAGTAAAAGTATTCCTAAAAATGCCAACTTATGTTGGTTAGGAAGTAAATGTATTCTCGAAAATGCCAACTAAAGTTGGTCAGGAGGTAAAATTATTCCAGAAAGTGCCAAAGTTGCTCACAGAGGAAAAATCCACTAACTATGGCTGGTCAGGGATAAAAACCAACTAACTGTAGTTGGTCGAAAAGGAAAATTTATCGACCTTGGTTGGTCGAAAACATTTTATGAATACGAGAAAGTGATCGAGAAACATTTTTGATACTCGTAACTTTTTACTAAGTTGGTCGAGAAACAAAACATCATTTTTGCCAAATGATTACCACAAATTCAAACTAGTCGACAATAAGTTGATCGACAAATAACACAATATTATTATCTTTTACACATGCACAGAAGTAAAGTGTTACAAGACAATGGTAGTCAACATTTGCAAATAAAATTATTTCATTAAATGTAGAACAAGATACATCAGGAATGAAATACAAATTTGTTACATCAATATTCCTATTCTATTGGTTTTTTTCCCTCTGCTTTTGAAACAGGTTCCTCGCCAGCAGGCGGATCATTTAAAGCAAGAGGAGAATTTATGAAGTTAAGATCTTTTAACATCCTGATATTCATCACGGATGGTCGATCTAGGAGATGCTCGGGATGAGATATCTCGACATTTGAATGGAGATTGTAGTCGCCGAGATATTTGAAAATTAAGCATCGAGGAATGGCCCGAGCAGGGATCCAACTCATATCAAGTTTGAATGGTGGCACGGGTAGGTCGAGCAGCCCAGGATCATGGTAATCCCACAGGTAATGACCCTGTTCGAGTTGCAGCACACCTAAGGCATTCAGCCATCCCTGTTTGTAGCCCTCATTATTTGCATTCTGGATACGGTCGTCCAAGTGGTAAAGAGACTCGTTGTATCCAGCCATCCAGAACTCCCTGGGCTGCTTGTGAAATTGATAGGTCAATCTTTCCAGCTGCTCGTGGAGGTTTTTGATGAAGAGTTCTTTATTCTCTAAGATAGATTTTTGCGCAGAAAGCTGCTCTTCCAGGTCCCTGATTTTCTTAGACATCTCAGCCAATGCCTGGTTCTTCGCCATCAGCTGGAAGGCCTGGTTCTCTAAGGCAGATTGATTCCTCTGTTCCTCGACAGGAATCCGAGCAACTCTTGCTCTTCCCCAAGGAGCTCTTGCTTGTCCACGAGAAGATGTAGAGGGGCCAGCTCTTTTCAAGGTTGCCAACTCGTCCCTCAAGTTGGCGTTCTCGACCTCCAAGAACGAGAATACCTCGTCAGTCACTGGGACCAAAGCATTTGAGGTGGAAGCAACAGATTTTAATTGAGATAGTTCTCTTTGCAAGTTGTTATTCTCTTGCTCCAACAACTCGGCTATTTGCCTGTGCTCTTCGACCTCAGCCTTCAACGTTCTCTCCCGCACGTCGTAAGCAGCAAAACACTTCTCGTATCCCTTGTCGGCAATGATCTGTTGATACTTCTTCTCGTACTCCTCGTGCAAGAGGGCAGTGGATTCCTTATATTGTTGCTGAAGGTCTTCAAGAGTGCCTTGGAGATCCTCAATCATATCATAATAAGCCACATTATTGGCCACCACACGATCAAGCAGACACTTCAAGTATTGGTAGGCCTCAACTGCCTGTTCCAAAGCATCTTGGCCGAGGATGTCGACGATTTGTGCTGAACTCAAATCTGTGTGACTAGCCTTAAAATATTCATTGCATTGCCGCAACAGCTTTGTATCATGAGCATACAGTAATTCCATCCTGGCCAGAAACTAGTAGAGAAAGAAAAAGCAATAATCAAAACAGAGCATGAAAAAGAGACAACAGTATGCAAAAACAAAAGTTCAAGTTTTATTATATCACAATGTTCAGAGTTAAATGTTCATAGTTACATTTGTCAAAGAAAAATAAAATAGATAGAAGTCCGAACAACTCTACACCTTTTCCTTGTCTCCCAAAACTTTCTCGGGAGGCTGGGACGAGGAGGTAGGTTTCTCGGATGGAGCAGATAGTAGCTGGGGAAGCGCTGGAGGTTGCTCGGAGGAAGTAGCGAGTTACTGAAGTTCCTCGTTTATAGGCTGGATGGCTGGGGGATGAGAAACTTGATCTCCCATCACCATGGAAGACTCTTCGGAGGCAGCTTCGTCCTCTTCTTCGTCTTCAGGAGTTGGAGGGGGACCAGGGATGTGTCGCTGAAAGAGTTCAGAAGTTTCATCAACCTTCATATCCTGAAGAGCTGCAACCCACCCATCTCTAAAGTATTTTAGGCTGCCATATTCGACTTGCGACATCATGGCAGCCAAACCCTTGTTCAACCCCTTATCCCAGCCAGAGCTAAAAGATTTCTTCACAACCAACTTCCTCTTTATCTTCTCCGAGGAAAGCTTCTCGGATAGAAGGTTATCATCATCTTTCAATTTATTCTCAACCTCCTCCTTCTGATAACTTACTTCCTGAAGTCGACTTAACTCCTCCTCAGCAACCTTGAGTTTATCTTCAAACTCCTGAGCATTCTTGAGCTTCCCTTCGAGCTCTTTATTCTTTTTCTCCAAGTCCTTTATTTTCTTCTCCAACCCCTTGGAGACTTCAACAACCTGAGCCTTCTCCTGCTCGATTGAAGTAAGTTTCTTCTCCCAAGCAGCCTTTCCAGTATCATACTTCTGACGAGAATCTTCCAAAGACCCCGTCAGACCTACGAAAGCCTCTTCTACACTTGACGAGGATCTTGAAGCTTTAATAGCTTCATCTTTCTTCAAAATTGTATTAAAGCATATCACCAACTGTGAAAAGAAAATGAAAGCAAGTCATAGACAGATATAACAAGGGAAAGATGAAAATTTCAAAATAATAAGACTTACAGAAGCAATATGGCGAGCAACCAATGAGGTGACCATGTCCCGAGAAAGGTTCTCTTCAATACCTTGGATCTTGGGAATGATCCAAGTCTTCACCGAGCTCATGGTAGAGCTCGGGGGAACAAAAGTAGGAACACCAGTTCCAGTAGTTGGGGGCTGAGAGCTGGTTTCAGCCAAATTAACCGAGGAGCTTTTCTTCAGCTTCCTTGGGGGAACGACCAAGGAGGAACTCTTAGTCGGTGATATGACAATCACTTCTGTTAGAGTATCAATATTGCTCGGGGCCACTGGGGGCTTCTCGACAACCTTTGCAGGGGCAGCCGAGGGAGGTGCATCAATTTTCTTTGTCCCTTCTGGGACATTGTGTTTACTTCTTTTTGCCTCTCCAACAGCAGAGGCAATTTTCTCGAAGAGAGTAGGAGGTATCCTTTTCTTCATCCTTTCACTTAAAGGAACGTGTGACTCAGGCGAAGAACTGGTAGAAGCTGGTATTGGCTCTGTGTTGCTTATCACCGGATGAGCAGTAAAAGAAGTTGTGTAACTCTTGTACTGAAGCAGATATGAAGCTGACCTAATATGCTCGTCGGCAACAGTCTGATGCAAACTCCAGATTAGTTTTAAGTGCCTTATATTAACGTTTGCCTCTTTTGGACACTTTCTTTTGTTGTCAACTGCAAATAAATAAACATTAAAATATCAGTGACACATTTTATCAAACATAAAGGAAGCATAATTTCAAAATAAATAAAATGAAATAAAAATAACCTATCCCATTGCCATAGGGAGGGCATCTGGGACCCTGATACACTTCATCTCCAGATAAAGGAGCATGTTGCCAATTTTTTATAACAACCCCGTGCTCAAAATAGTCCCTATTGGCATTCGGGAGATTGACTACTAAAGCCCTATTTAAAAATCTAGTTTTTAAATAAAAAGTGTTATCACCAACAGCCCATCTATAATAAAACATGATTTCTGGAATTCCTATGCGAGTTCCATGAATTTGATTTAGTCTATGAACCCCATTAACTATTCTCCATGTATTGAGGGCTATTCTTGCAGGAACCACGTCAAAGTATTGATAGAATTCCAGACATAGAGGGTTTGGAGGAAAAGAAAATCCACACTCAGCAACAAAGAGACTAGGGAACCAATGTCCCTCAGCCAAACGGAAATAGTCTGAAGGCTCAGAAAGCTCTTCCAAAACAACCCAGGAGGGAATAGAAAAATCAGAGCGAAATTTATCAATCGATTCTACAGGATAAACCATGATGAAAGAAGGAAATGAAGAAGAAGGAAGAAGATCTTACAGGAAAAGAGTGGATCTGTTGACAACGAACGATGAAAAGGATGAAAGCACAAGAGAGTAAGACAACGAAAAATTCGAAGATACAAATTTGAAAAAGTAGAAGACGATGGGATTGTCTGTGACGCTTAAATACTCTGCCTTGGGAAACGGTAAAGTTAATGATTACAAAAAGAAACGATTACGCTACCGGCGGCTAGAAGGACAAAAAGTATGCGGAGATCGAGGCGGTTATAAAAATTCAAAAAAGCCTGATTCTACGAATTTGGAAGGAAAAATAAATACAAAGGAAACACTCCTAAAAATCAGGAGGACCATTTAAAACTACCATATTCCGAGAAAGAATGTTCCACACTCCTCAAATTTTGAACTATGAAACATTGAGGGCTTCTGTTGATACCAAATTTAGTCTGCTGACATGACCCAATTGAATGAAGACACGTGGCAATCTACATGGCAACAACAAACGCTCCGAGGAACCATACTACAATGAGGAACACTGCTTCCCCGAGGAACGCAGACGCTCCGAGGAACAAGAACTCTACGAGGAACTTTTAAGTACCGAGGAACTCTTGAGCACCGAGCAGCTTAGGCGGTCCAAGCTGCACCTCGAACAAAGCATTAATAGAAGGATAACCAATAGTTTGACTGTTCATTAAATGCTTATCATTCAGATGTATACGCTTAAAGAGCATTGAATGTATTACCCTTTCACATTACAGCCTCAGGGCTATAAATACATTGCACAATCCTCATTGTAAAAGGACCGTAATTTCTTGATTGAACCTGTAATCGAGAATTCCCAAACAATCATCAATAGCAGAAACAGTGGACGTAGGCCATTCTTATAAGGATGAACAACTTTAAAACTTCTGTGTCTCATTTATTTTATCTGTGACTAAATAATTAGATACAATCTAATTTTTTACATCAACAATAATGATATGCATTCATTGATGATCAATGAAGCTTAAGCAAATCATTCATGCGGCATCTAAACACCAAAACAATTCTCTCTCTCCCATAATTCTTCTCCCCCTTTTTTATGATGTCCCCAAATAGAAAGATATGAGAAGCATAAATGAATGCACATGGAGAATGACACACGGGAATAAACTGCTATTTTTATATTTTTCAAAAATTTTCACACAAAGTATACAACAAAGAATCATACCATGAAAGATCACAAAAACAACCAAGTCAATGATAGCGAAATGAAGGGGTGTGATCAAATTCGATAGGAAAATCAATGCATACAAACATGACATATGTGCACGATGAATATTGGATACTCCTAACGAATGAACTCAAAGTCTTCCTTTGGTGAAAAAAGGTTGAAATATGAGGCATTGACTCAATCAAATCAACAAATCAAAGCTCAAAGTGATTTCCACACCAATAACGTCTAAAACTATTTCATGCTTTTTCAGGACTTTCAAGGAAGTGCAAACCCGTTTATATTCTCCAACCAAACTCCCTCAGATATTAATTTTGAATAGAGGCTTTCTAAATTCTCAAACTTTGGAGAATTGATGGTGAAACCTAATGGCCCATATGTGGCATGAATTGCTTTTTATTGCCTTTAAATTTTTCGGGGCTCTTTTAACCTCTTTGGACCTCGGATAATAAAATTCCTCCAACCTCTTTGGACCTCGGATAATAAAATTCCACCATTTTTTAGGTCCTTTTGAATGGTGGCTTTTGCGCAAAGAAGAGATACCTTTCGCAGCCCCTCCCCGTCCTTAAACAAACACTCAGTCTCACAAAACAACGATTTTTACATGCATTCCAATCTTGTCAAGTTTTATCGCATATTGTTAGTTGTATAGACAGAATTGAGATGGAAACACTCAAGCCAACATGTGATAGACAAGTACAATAATCAAATAAAGTCGTGCATGTGTGAAATAAAGGAGATATGAGTCAAACATGTAGAAAGTTATCACTAATCACATCTCAAAGACTCCAAACAATGTAAAGCACATGGATGAAATGATGTAGCGTCTCAAATCTCTATCAAACAGTCACGTGGATAAATGGAATGAAATTGTTACTTGGCTATCTTAAATGTTCATCCATAAAAGGTGCATAAAAAATACAAAAATCTTTTTGGGCTTTTCTAAAAATTTTATAAAAGAAAATCTTTTTGGATTTTTCAAAAGAATAAAAAAGATCTGCACAACAAGGTAATAGTACATATAAAACAAACTAGTAATAGGAAGCATATTATATGAACATGAAAAAGCATCCTATCTTAGACATAGACCAACCCCTCAGTCAACTGTGCAAATCCCCAAAGACTTCCTAAGACTTTCAAATCTAAGGGCATCTAAAGGTTTCGTGAAGATATCGGCTAACTGATGGTCGATGGGAACAAAACTCAGGAATATGACTTTCTCCTCAACTAACTTTCGTATAAAGTGATCACGTATCCTGATATGCTTTGTGCGCGAATGTTGGACTGGATTGCGGGATATGTGTATCGCGCTCGTGTTATCACAGGAAATGGTCATGGTGTCCTGTGAAATCCCATAATCTTCTAGCATTTGCTTCATCCACATGAGTTGCGTGCAACAACTCCCGAGGACTATGTACTCAGCCTCCGCAGTGGACAAAGAGATGGAATTTTTCTTCTTGCTCAGCTAGGAGATAAGAGCATAACCAAAATAGAAAGACCCACAATAAGTGTTCCTACAACCATCTACATCCCCGGCCCAATCGGCATCTGAATAGGCGGACAAACGATCATTAGTATCAAAGGAATACCAAATACCGTATGAGAGAGTCCCACTCACGTATTTAATAATACGTTTTAGAGCAAGTAAATGTGACTCTTTCGGGGACGCCTGATATCGCGCACAGACTCCAACACTAAAGGCTATGTCGAGACGATTGGCAGTCAAGTAGAGAAGACTACCTATTATACTCCGATATAAGGTTTGCTCTACGTCCTTTCCTGAAGTGTCCTTACTAATCTTGGTAGAGGTACTCATAGGTGTACGAGCATGCTTAGAGAAGTCTAAACCAAATTTCTTCACTAGGTCTCTAGCATACTTGGATTGGGAGATGAACATCCCATCCTCTAGCTGACGAACCTGGAGACCAAGGAAGAACGTAAGATCACCAACCATGCTCATCTCAAACTCACTTTTCATCTCCTCCTCAAAGTGGTGAGAATATTGAGAGCACGTGGATCCAAAGACTATGTCGTCCACATAGACTCGGGCAACCAAAATAGGACCGTCATCTCTCCTGACGAATAACGTCATATCAACTCCCCCTCTCTTGAAGCCACGGGCTAAGAGATAAGAAGTAAGCCTCTTGTACCAAGCACGGGGTGCTTGCTTCAAACCATACAAGGCTTTCCTCAGATAGTAGACATGCTCTGGGTGCGTAGGGTCTTCAAACCCTTTTGGTTGTTCCATGTAAACCTCCTCCTGTAGAATGCCATTTAAAAAGGAACTCTTGACATCCATCTGATATAACTTAAAGCGCAGATGACATGCGATGGCGAGTAGTAAGCGGACGGACTCAAGCCTCGCAAAAGGAGCAAATGTCTCCCCAAAGTCTACACCCTATATCTGTGTGTAGCCTTAAGCGACCAACCTAGCCTTATTTCTGATTATGGTACCATTTTCATCCATTTTATTCTTGAAAATCCATCTGGTACCTATCACATTTGTCTCACTAGGTCGGGGGACAAGTTCCTAGACATTGTTCTTTTTAAACTGAAGCAACTCATCCTCCATAGCAGATATCCAGTGTTCATCCTTGAGTGCTTCTTTGTGATTCTTGGGTTCGAATTTGGACGTGTAGAAAAAGTGACTAATAACGTTCTCTTGCTGAGCATGAGTCTTGACCCCTAGAGTGGGATCACCAACAATGGTAGAAGGGTCATGACTCTTGCGAACCCAAGCAGGAGTGTCCCCTAACACAGGAGTAGGGTCCACAGAGTGTGGGTGGTCGGGGGATAAGTTCCCAGACATTGTTCTTTTTAAACTGAAGCAACTCATCCTGCATAGCAGATCTCCAGTGTTCATCCTTGAGTGCTTCTTTGTGATTCTTGGGCTCGAATTTGGACGTGTAGCAAAAGTGACTAATAACGTTCTCTAGCTGAGCATGTGTCTTGACCCCTAGAGTGGGATCACCAACAATGGCAGAAGGGTCATGACTCTTGCGACCCCAAGCAAGAGTGTCCCATAACACAGGAGTAGGGTCCACAGAGTGTGGGTGAGGGATAAGTAAGTCACTCCCAGATAAGTCCTCATCCTCATACTGTAGGTTAGGATCAATATCCATCGAAGGTTCGTCATCTTTCACGGTGACGTTTATTAATTCCATAACCTTAGAGCTCTTCAGGTTAAAAACCCGGTACACTCTATTATTCGATGAATAGCCTAACTATAATCCCTCGTCGCTTCGGGTGTCAAACTTTCCTAATTGCTCTCTATCTCGTAGGATGTAGCATTTACTCACAAAAACACGAAAATATGTCAGGTTGGGTTTCTTTCCAGTCCACAATTCATAAGGCGTCTTAAGTGTGTGTGGACGCAGGTAAACCCTATTCACCGTGTGGCATGCACTAGACACTGCCTCTGCCCAAAATCTCCTAGAAACCTTACGACCGAGAAGCATAGATCTAGCCATTTCCTGGATCGTTCTATTCTTTCTCTCAATAATCCCATTTTGCTGAGGAGTCTTCACAGTAGAAAACTCATGTTTGATCCCAAGGCTATCACAGTAGAGATCTACTTTTGCTTCCTTAAATTCTGTGCCGTTGTCACTACGGATACTATTAATAGTGACACCGTGTTGATTTTGAAGGACACGGCACTTGGTCGTAATAAACTCAACAGCATCGGATTTCTCCCTCAGAAAACCTACAATGGAGTATCCGGAGAAATCATCCACCATCACGAGGATATACCTCTTACCACCCAGACTCTCGATACGAGTGGGACCCATAAGATCCATGTGTATAAGCTCAAGAACATGATAGGTGGTAATGGAATGCAACTTCCTATGGGGACTACGAATTTGTTTTCCCAACTGATAGGGTCCATAAACCATTGAAGTTGGCCTTCTAAGAGATGGTAAGCCACGTACTAGGTCCTTTTTAGCTAAGCGAGATAGATCTCTAATATTTACGTGACCTAGACGTTGGTGCCACAGATCCATAGGAGTGATCGTGGCGCTGTTGCAGATAAGTGAGGATGTGGGCTCAGTCCCATAGAAATTATCCTTTGTCCTTACCCCTTTCACTAATAATTTACCGGCTTAATTATAGACCTTACAAGCATCCCGATCAAACTTTACTGCAAAGTCAGCGGCGCACATCTGGCTAATGCTGAGAAGGTTTACTTTCAAACCTTTGACGTACAAAAGATTTTCTAGCTTAGGAAATCCAGGTAACTCGACAGTACCACGTCCTATAATGCTAGACTTGCTCCCATCTCCAAAGGTGACTCTGCCATCCTGATAATCCTCAAGAGTCGTAAAAAATGAGGCATCACCTGTCATGTGTCTGGAGCATCCATTGTCAAAATACCAGTGTGAGGTATTATGTGCTTTGAGAGCAACATGAACAACAAAGGCCTTTTTATCTTTCTTAGGTACCCAAGAAGTGGTGACCTTTTGTTTACCTTTGTTGTTGTTGGTTTTAGCTGGAATGTGAGAAGCATTCACTGACGGCAAAGACATCCGTCGGAATTTCTCCATCAAACTTTGAGACGTGGCAGCTAAGAACTCAACTCGCTCTCTCAGACTGGTAAAATCATCAGTATGCTAAGGTGGAGCAGTAGTACGTCGTGTACGACCCATGCTATAGCAAAACTCCCTGAGGTGGCCTTTTCTTTTGCAATAAGTACAAAAGAACACAGTCAAAGGTGGACCTTGGTTTGCTTTTCTTGGTCATAGTCTCCTTCGAGGTTTTTAACTATGGTCATAAGGAGTCGTAGTAAAATCAGGAACTGGTTCGGGTGCAATTTGGGACATGGAGCACCATCATAACCAATTCCCTGCCTATCACCAAAACCTAAAGCAGGGCCGAGGAGCATCTTTCCCATTTTCCCAGATCTATCCTCGATTTGTACCTTGACTTCCCATGCTCTCTCCAGATCATGAGTAAGCTGGGAAACAAGGGCTTCAAGTTTCTTTTGAGTCTCCATGGAGGAATGAAGCTCACTCGTAAGACTAGCCACTTATTTAGTCAAGTCCCCTCTCTCTTTGTCAAAACAACTCCCTCTCTCTAAACAGACTTTCTTTCTCAACACAGGCAGACTCTCTTTCTCTCAGGGTCGTGCAGGTGGAGGACTCTCTCTCTCTCTCGATGTTCTTAAATCTTCATCTAAGCCGGTGATCTTAACAACTAACGCTTTGTTACGCTTTTTAGTTTTAAATGACTCAGAATATAACTCAGCGTAGGCGCGTTGAATATCACTCTCGCTCTCACTTGTGTCATCCTCCCCCTCACGCACATCGCTCTCACTGTCGAGGTGTCCCTGTGAAGCATCATCCTCATCGTCGTGAGGAGAACAAGTAGTGCTCATATGACTAGCCATGAATGCAGTGAAGTTACAATCATGCGGTGACTCGTCTCCAGAATCCACCGACTCGACCTCACTGTCGTCACTAAGGGTAGCATTAAGGAAAGCTTTCCCTTTCTCTCTGTTCAGACGTGTGGCACACTCAAAGGCTCTATGACCCCTACCGTCGCACTCAAAGCATATCTCACTGTCTTTCTTAGGAGGATATTTAAAATCTTTTTCATTTTTCTTTTCAAACTTATTTTTCTCAAATTTCTTTTTATCTTTAAAATTGCCATTTTTCTTAAATTTGAGAATCCTATTGAATTTTTTTGCAAAAAGAGCCAAATCACCTGAGTCAAAATTACAATCAAAATCTGACTTGTCATTCTCTCTCTTTCTAGATGACTCTACCTTCTTTATTGCCGACCCCTCACTCTTTCTCTCTTGGGCATTAAGTGCAATTCCCTTATCTTTAGACCTAGCAGTTTTAGGGAACATATCAATTTCATATGTTTGCATCTCCTACAAGTTCTTCCAATTTTAGCGTATTTAAATTACCCATAGAATTTAGCAAAGTGACTTTAGGGATAAAACGCTTAGGCAGAGAACGAAGAATCTTTTTAACAACTCTCGCATTAGGAATATGTTCACCAAGATTAAAGCTAGTATTAACAATGTCAGAAAGACTAGTATAAAAATCATCAAAACATTCAGTCTCATGCATGGTGATGGTTTCAAATTGAGTTGTCAAATTTTACAATTTAGACTCTTTCGCAACATTAGTTCCTTCATGGGTGAGTTGTAAAACATCCCATGCCTATTTTGACGTGGTGCACGTCATTATGCGTTTGAACTCATCAGGTGTAACAGACCCAGAAATAACACTCAGACCTTTAGAATTGAAAGATGACCATTTAAATTCTTCTTCAGTCCATGTAGTAACAAGTTTTAAATTGGTCACGTTTTCAAGAGTGGCGGAGGGATGTGTCCACCCTCTTTCAACCAAAATCCAGACACGTTCATCAATGGCTTTTAATGCAGATCTCATGCGGGCTTTCCAATATGCATAGTTTGTCCCGTCAAAAATTGGCATTTTATTATATAACTTCTCCATTATGAACACACTTGTTTTCAAAAATCAATTTTTTTGGAAATTGATATCTTAGAAAAAATTTGCGGAAAATTACACGGTAAATTTGTGTAACTATCTCTGATACCAATTTGAGAGAGTGCGCCTGCGTTTAAATAAAGATGTTATTTAATTAAACACAGTTTAACCCAATTAAATCCTAAACATGCATCTATATGTGATTAAATACGATGATGAAACATTCAAGAACACATATATGAGGAAAAATCCCCAAAGGGGCAAAACCTTTTATTTTCACTATAATTTTGTAAGAGAAACGGCTTACACGGATTACAGTAAAAATACAGTGACACAGAAATACCCTCGGGTGTCAGCGGCTGGAACTATCCCTTTCCAGTAGGGCAGCAGTGAAGAAGAGAGCGGCTGCCTCACAAAGTACTCCAGATGAGTAAATGATCCTCTTGAAGGTTTAAAGATTCACACACATATATGGGAATGGTTTTGTGAATCAGAAATGTTTAGAAAACCTTATAAAGTGAAGTCTTATTCTGGGCTGTTTTTGCAGAATTTTGAGATTGCAGAAAGACTTAAAAACGTGTAGAAGGAGATCAGATATTTATACGAAAATCGAGGTGGTGGCTCGTTCGAACGAGATAGCCATGTCGCTCAAACGAAGGACATAAGTCGTTCGAACGATATCGCGCGACATGCCTATCTCGCGCGAACGACTTCCAAAGTCGTTTGAGCGAGCTCGTCGATCGAGGCCATTTGCTTCTACACTTAGAAAAATTCTGCTTTTGATAAAAAATAAAACCAGACTTCAAAAATAATTTTCAAAAACATTTCCCAAATATTTATGCAAATATTTAAAGCTCCAATTAAAACATATTACTGATAGAGCGTAGTGGAGTAGTGGGAATGAGCTGAGCAGCACGTTGCATGTAGCATGATACACGTGAAGAAAGTGGATGCATTGAACTCGGATAAAGGCCGTCGAGGATGATCGTGTTGACGTGCCGAATGTAGCGGTATCAGATATATGAACTGTGATCTAGGAGAAAACAGAAAATTCCTAGATTCTACCCCAGACATTTATAAAATTATGTCCTTACAATGATTTTTAAAATAATTATGAAGGGATATTTATACTACTAATTATGAACTAAAAATTAAAGCTACACTAATAAATAAAGAAAATGATAAAGTGAGCTACATATGAGGAGAAAATAATTATGAGATAATTCAAGGGATTAAACTTCACCACTTAACCTATTTATTTTCATTAATTAGTTTGTCTATTTGGAAATACCCCAAAACATATATAAATTCACAAATCAACTCTCATTGCAAATGTAGATTTACATATAGTCTTTTTAGAAGATTAATATTTAAATTTCACATACTAACAAAAAATAGATTTAAACATTTTCTAATAAATCACCCACTAGGGAAAATTCACTAAAAGCATTTTAAACCATAAAAAAGTACATTTTTAGAGTAGAGAAATTGAAACTATAATACCATTAAAAAATTGCCTATCTCTAGTTTAATTAATAAATGAATATTATAATCCTAATTTCCAATTTTCTCTCGAAAACAATTCACCCTCTCTCGAGGCGTAAATATAAATTGTAAAATTTTAATATTAATATTCAAAGGGGCATAATAAATAAACAAACTAGAAATAAAAAAATAATTAAGTTAAGGGCTTCAATTCACCCCTTGAATGGGGTATTTAGCCTCTCATTATGATAATATTACATATAAAATATCATAATGACACAATATGAGGCATACAAATAAAATGGAATGAGAAAAAATAAATAAAACAAGTCTCTTTGAGTTTAATATTATCTTCCCAAACATGAACAATTAATTTCACCCACAAATATGAATTTTACAACACTCAAATAAATGCCAAATCTCTAAAATTTGTGTCTCACAATATTTTCTACTCACTCAAATCACTAAAAAAAATTATAAAAGAAAGAAATAATTTTTTTATATAATCTACCACTAAAAATGGGCTCCAAAAAGTGCTAAAAAAACTACACTATCTACACTGCTTCTCTCTACTGTCCGTCTCTCCTCTTTTTTTTCTATCTGTCTCTCCTCTTTAAAATTAAGAGAAAGTCTTCTTCAAATCATACGTCACATGGGAGCATAAGGCAGGGGAGTACTGTAGTGCAGATTTTGGCAGTGATTGGTGTGTTTCTAGCAAGTATAGGAATAGGGTGTCAGAGGTTGGGTGGTTGTAGAAGGTTATGGGGATACAAGGTTAGGAGAGAGAGTGGTTAAATGGGACATGGGTCGAGTTGGATTTCGCAGGTTCTTGGAACGGGTCGCGATCTCAGGTTAGAACCAGGTCGGGATTGCTGATTTCGGTGGTGGTCTGAGTTCGGGTTGGGTTTTGTATTTGGGTCGTGGCTTTGAGGTTGGTATAGCAGGTTTAAGAGATCGGGTTAATGGACTTCGGGTTCAGTAGGCAAGAGTCGCGATTTGGTCACGGGGTGATAAGGGGGCACGGGTTAGTAGTGAGGGTAGGTCTGCCCGGGTTGTGGGTTGGGATGGTGTAGGAAAGTTAGTGTGAGGGTGAGGGTTTGGGTGTGTGTGGTGTATGGTATTAAGGTGTGAGTGGGGTTTTTAATTTAGGTGTGTGTGTGGTGTAAGATAGTGAGGTGTACGTATGTGTTTAACATTGTACTCTAAATAAAATAAAATAAGAAAATAATAAAAATAAAAATAAAAAAATAAAAATAAGTAAATAAAAATAAAAATAAAAACTAAACTAAACTAAAAATAAAACTTACTAAAAAAAACTAAAAAAAAATTAAAAATAACACAACACACAATACAAAATCTAAAAACTAAATACGACTCAAACAAAACAAAAAATAATAACAAACTAACTAAAACAAACAAATGTAAAGGAAAACAAATACCCAACGCACTAAAATAAAACATAAATAAAATATAAATCAACTAAAACTCAAATAATAAAAATAAAAACTACAAATCGAATAAAAATAAAACCCAAAGTCCTAAAAATATAAAATCTAGCAAAACTAAAAATGAAGACTAAAATTTAAAACTAATAAAAATTATAGAAAATAAATTCTAGCGAATTCTAAATAAATCTAAATTAAATCCTAAAAATAAAAACGACTCAAACTAAAAATCTAAAAATTATCTAAAAAGCACAAACTAAACACACATGGGGTTTGGGGGAGGTTTAGGCTTGGGTAAGGTACGGGACTGGGGAATTAGCTCCATAAATCGTACATTTGCCTTAAAATAAGCGTCTGAACTCCGCAAACGACGATCAAGCATGCACATTAAATATTTACACATATAAGACCCAATTTGTCGAGAATTAGCAACTAAAATGCGTCCATTTGGGGTATAAAATGTACACTTTTGGGTGCTTATCAATTCTCACCCCTCAACTATTGTGCACCCCTAACGCATTCTATTAACCCATTCTAGTTATACTACTACCTAACTAGTCTACTAAAAAACTGTCTATACGGACTTCTGTACGACACCTACCCGTATTACCTAATTATGACATAATTACAATTCAAATACTCATCATTTAGATCAATTATCTCAATAATTATTTAAAATTCCACGTCTTTAAGTCATTAAAAATCTTAGCTATTCTCATATACTAAGCAACAGTGAACAATCACAAGTATATATACATAAATCACTATCAGTACATATATTTACATATATGGCACCCCTAGGCTAAGCTGCGGTGCACGCATACTCTGCTATCGAATCCCGATACATCACGTACATAAGGATCACGAGTTCCGAATCACTGAAGAACCGTATCAGTAAAAATCACACATATTGGAGGTGAACATAGTTCACATACCCATGGCTCACACACATACATATGCTCCCATGGTTAGCTGACTTATCAACTCACAAATAAGCCTTCATATTCCTATGTTCTTGAGGTACCAAATCTAAATCCCCCCGAAGGCACACAAGACAAGATTGTCCTCTTCCTACAGGAAAAATTCTAGGAGTTTTTCGAGGTATACACTTAATTATTAAGGCTTCAATAATGCTCCAATCTTCCATAGTATTTTTCATACAGCCCACTAATGTTATCCACTTTCTTAATGAATCCCAAAATTGGTATAGGAATAACATTATTACTAGGCTTCCTGTTTTCAAATCTCACTTTGTTTCTTTGATCCCAAATATACCAAAGAAAAAGGAAATGACAACAATCCAAATGTTGTAGTTTTGAGAACTCAAAGTAACTTTGGTAAACTTTTTGATAACCTTAGTAATAGGTTCGTTAAAATTCAAGTTGACTTTAAAAAGATCACAAATACACCTCCATCCATGCTTAGAAAAATCACAACGAATGAGCAGATGGTCTAATGATTCAACAGCAGATGGGGTATCACATAAGCTACAATGGGAAACAATAGTAATACCATTACAACACAAGACTTTCCCATCATATAGAGATCTTTTCGGGGGAATGTAAGGCTGCCAGAATTTCGTATATTGCTTGAAATTGTGTCCTCTAGATCTCAAAGTTTTATATATGTTTTTAAGAGTCAATACACCAGTTGAGATTTTAGTCCAAATAAGTCGGTCATCAGTGCTGTATTTATCCACATTTTTAATATCTTCTAAATTTCAGGAAAGGCTTGCTGGAATGGGAGAGGAATACACCACCTACAATTAACAATCAATTCACTAACTGTACATTTTATCTTTATCAGATGCACCAAAGATTTAGGTAGTATGCTATAGCATATCCAAGCCAAGCATCATGAGTATGCTATAGCATGTCCAAGCCAAGCATCATGAAAAAAACCATTGGAATGACCATAAATCATCAACAATAGGCATAATGTACTTGAAGCCATACCATGAACATGATGAAATGAAGCTTTTGGACTAGTCCCAGTGCTTTTTTATTAAACATTTTCACTATGATAGAGAAGTCATCTCTTTTGGAGAGGACACTACCATAGAAAGAATTGAACCTTTACATCAATTAATTTTAGAAACAACATTGGCTTCCCTTTGAAAAGAGGGACAACTAAATAGGAAAAAGGAAGATTGACTGGGCTCAAATCAATCAAATTAACCAATGAATGTTTCTTATGCTCTAAAAGATTTACCAATGAGAATATTTCTTTTGTAAAAATTCATTTATTGTCCTGATCAATCATCATACATTCTAAGAAAATCAATGATGCTTTTTTATATCTTTCAGCATACATAATATGTTAAGGAGCATGCTTACATCTAAGGATAACCATTGGAATTTATGTACTTTTTATCAATCAACTTAGATATGCCTCTACTAAGAGCTTGTTGATATATATATATATATATATATATAGGAGAAGGCTCACCTACATCATACTTAATACATCATCCATACATCACACCTAGTTGTAGCTCCTTAAAAACCATTTTTTCCAATTTTTTTTCTCTTAAAATTAACCTTCTAATGAATCCATGTTCAAAAAATTAGGTCAAAATACATTTTGTAGATATTTTTAAAAAATTCACAAAAAACTACTCAAAATACCTTATTTATAAGGGTCTGCGCCAGCAGTTTTTTGTGAATGTTTTAAAAATAGCTACAAATGTATTTTGACTTAATTTTTTGAATTGGGTTGATTATAAGGTTAATTTCAAGGGAAAAATAAGAATTTTGGCAAAAAAGTTTTTTGTGTATTTTTAAAATTAAGCCTTTGCAACCTTTGTGTGGAAAATAAGACCTTCTGATTCAATTTACTTTTTGTGTCTTTTCATGTTGGTGCCAAAGAAACAAGTTTGCAACCGGAGAGTCGGCGAAGGGATCAACAGTCGTCCTTCAGTAAGGGCCCATCCATGTGTCTTCGCCCACCTTTACATATGCGATTGTTGGAGACTAATTTTTGTGACTCTTTTTTGTTACTCGACTGATGTGTTAAACAAATATTGGGTGGTGTTTGTATAAAAAGAGGATTTGAGTGAGAGAGAATGAATGGGTGTAGTTGGGAGGTTGAAGATGAGGTGTGTGACAGCGTGCGAGAGGTGTGCGCGTGTAAGTGCTCAGTCATTATTTTCTGTCTCGCCAAGACTATACAAACAAACCTAAATTACTACAACACTTACGAGGCAAGCACATCGGTAAGTCGGGTATCGAAAATCCACAGGGACGAGTTGCTATAATTTAATTGATTTAATATTCCGAAATAAAAGTGTAAAAGGTGAATTACAAACAAAAAGGGAAAAGATGCATGAAAGGGAAATGATTAATCTAGGCAAGGGTCTTGAAACTAGATTAACAAAGCGAGTAAACTATAGGTTGCATTGAATATCCCTCACCCGAGTTAATTTGTATAAAATGGATACATGGGTCGATGAGTTATTTAACATGCGTCTCGTTTCGACAGTTAATTGAACCAAGGGTTGTCACGCCCCTAAATCCTCATAAAAAGCCTAATAAGATTTTGGCGTCAACAAATATCCCGAAAATTGCGCACGAAAGGTCGTAAGCACGGGACATATATGATATGCCCCGTCAAATCTCCTAGGCGCAATAACTAGGACAACGCACCCGAAATAAACCCGTAAGCACCATCACCAAAGCCAAACAACGCGTCAAATTGAGTGAGTTCAATTCAAACACAACCTAATTTAAATTACCTAGAAAGCATGTTAAAAATTCGGTAAAGAAACCGAGTAAATAAGCGCGGTAAATTTATACTACAAAGCAAGTAAATCAAAGCATGTAAACTAATTAACAAAGCATATAAACCTAATTAACAAAACAAGAAATAATGAAATACAACTATATTAATGGAGACGGAAGATGGTAGCATAATTTTACAAGTCCAAATGGGTGTCAATCCAAGAAGAAAAGAAGAAAAAAGCTCTCAAACCTCCAAAACCCTAACCTATCCTACCTAAAACGAAATATATATGATATTTACAACCAAAATGGTATTTATACTAAAAGGAATTAAATTAGAAAAGAAAAGGAAAAAGAAAAGAAAGGCCAAAATATCTCCTGGAAACAGGGGATCGATCGATCGACCCCTTTGGTCGATCGATCAATCATGAACAAAATTTCCACTGTCGAGAAGGATCGATTGATAGATCCTTTTAATCGATCAATCGATCAAGAAGGTATCAGCCAAGAAGCCTACTGCATTCCCCTTTTCTTCCTCTTCTCCTCCTCTTTTGGTTTCCTTGTTTTTCCTTCCGCTGAAACTCCCATAACTTCTTCATACGGACTCGGAATCGTGCACCGTTCGTGGCCACGCGAAGCTTGCGAGGAGGGATACAACTTCCGTGAAGATATTGGGTCAGGTTCCCAAGATGTGAAAAGACTAAAATGCCCTTGAACGTGCGATCGCGTACGGAAATAGAGTGGAATGTGTCCGAACGTCACACTTAGCATCCAAATACCTATAAAAGCTCAACTAACCCCTGCAAAACATGTTAATGTAGAAATCCGAGGTTGTCTGGTTAACGAGCATAAATATAGGGAATAAGATACCCGAGGGAGCTAAAATGCGTAGGTTCGAGGGATGAAATATGCAATATTTGCGTCATATCACACCCCCTAACTTACACATTGCTAGTCCCTAGCAATGAAATAGGATGCAATAAGAACTACAAGCAAACCAAAAGCAGGAGATAGTACAAAAGTATGGTATAAAAGCAAAAGGTCACTTTCGCGGGTGATTCGATTGCATTTAGCGTATGCAATAAGCCATTAAACCCCTAGGTCACCCTAGTGGATGAGTGTCGTCTCGTGAGAGTTTTCAGGGATGATACCCACAAACATCACATGGTTTCCTCAAAATATGCCCAACCCAACATGCGACAAGTCCAATAATGGCGAAGAGGATTTCATACGCATTATTAGCACATTGAATGAATTCAAACAAAAGTCCAAATCATTAACATTATAGAATGCACCTCATAGAATTGAAACCTTAAAATGTGGGAGGGGGGAGAGCACACGCAAAATATGATTTGGCGAAAAACTTATATAAACCGGATAAACATTAAAGCAAGCATACATTCAATCTTCACGGGCATTAGACTCATCAAATGAAATTCACTCGAAACAGGGAGGCAACACACGGAACATGCCGGCATAAAGAGTAAATGTAATTGGAAACTAGACCGCACACATGTCACAAATTAAGAACGCTACATATAAAATGAAAATGTAATCTCAATGAAAGATACCGCACAATGAAAGAGGCAAAATGCATTTTCACAGATTATCAAAACTATTTTAACTTTTGAATTACATCAACCTAAGATCACATAGGAATTGTATAGGGTTGTAATGTAGGTATAGCTAGGGTATGAAATGAAGGAATTTATATACGGATTCAAAGTGTTCAGGATGAAAACTCGGGATAATGGGAAAATGCAGGTAATATCAAAATTGGAAAACAAGTTCCAAAAAGGCATTAGATATATCATCGGGGAGAGTAATCAAAGTTTATTGAACTATATACACAATATTTACAACTTTCTCTTTTCTTTCTTTTCTTCTTTTTCTCATTTTCTCTTTTATTTTCTTTTGCCTTTTGCTTTCTCTTTTTCTCCATTTTTTCACTACTTTCTTTTTCTTTACTTATCAAACTCTCATATGCCTAAATTGCAACCGACATCATAACAACATCATTCAATCCTAACATTCCAAACAAGGGTGTGTAAGGTGTATGTATGGGCTAAAAATCCAATTTAGAGATGGTTATGGGAATGGGGTTATGAAACGAAAGGCTATATTTAGGCTCAAAGGGATTAAGGAGGGTAAACATATAAGGGTGAGGTCAAGGCTAATATGAGTGATATAACAAAGAGGGCCTATGCTCATTTCACAAAGTTTACGCAATTCTCGAGTCAAAACAATATATGAAAATCCTGATCAAGTAACACATTTCAAGTATGAACTCAATTAATGAACGGTCAAATGAAAGAATAGTGAGATTACCAACGAATTCAACGTTTTCAATGAGAAAAGAATAGTGTATACACTCACAAACGACGAAAGGTACAAAGCTTACTCGGTGTAAGTATATACAATACAACAAAAGATTATCGAGTTATACAAATCTTAAACCAAATCAATATAACCATAAAAGTGCATGTGCTCATGGGATTAAAGTTTAATTCATGAAGTTATTCATAATATCAATAAGTGAGACTAAAAACTAACAAATTCTAAAATCGAGAACATGCATTATTGGGTTGTCTATTGGATCGGGCAATTATTGAAATTTATCATCGAAAACAAGGGCAAAAAGCCCAAAAAAGGAGAAAAAAAGAAAAAAAATCTTTTTGAAAATTTTCAATTTTTCTAAGAAAAGCATACTAAGTAACTAACATGTGAGCAAAAACATGGACTAAAAACGAAATGGATAGAATATCCCACACCCCCTAACTTACAACCTGAAATTGTCCTCAATGTGAATTAAGAACCAAGTTAAAGAGAGGAAAAGAGCGATATTACCTAAATTGGAGGAATACCCATAAGAACAAGTCCAAAGAATCTACAAAACAAGTTAGTACCGAGCATAGCAAAAACAAAAAAATAGAAATTTAACTAATTACACTAGACTAAATTAAAAAGGAAAGAAAGAAAAAATAAAAAGAAAGAAAGCTAACTATATACAACCTACTATTTAGGCTTCACACTAACTATACACTAGAAGTCTAAATAGCTGAGGGTCCACCGCAAAAACGATTTGACTTTGGTGGATAATCGGAGTACCCTCACATACAAGCATGCCTTTCGAAAAATATGAATTTCGTTTGAACAACGGAAGGCATGTGTAAGGCGAAAGAGATGAACCATCGCCAATTAAAAGTTTTGGAGGGACGATGGAGGGTTTGGATTGCACGGGTGATAAAAACATGTGGGGACCAAAAAAAGCCGAATATCCTCCCAATATTGAAATTGGAATGGGAGGCGGCGCACACGAAGGCAAAGATGTGATCGTGGAAGGCGACTCGAGCAAGTACTCCTCATCGGCGAAAAGGTTTAAAACATTAACGTTTGAAACCGAATCATCGGGTACTTGAGACGGTGTGATAACAGAGAATGAAAATGGGAATGAAAGAAATTTAAACTCATGAGATGAATCATCATCGCATGAAGTTTGAGTTTCGAAGGAAATAATATCATTTTCAATGAAATGTTCTTCTTTGGTGGCCAAAGAAGAAATCATTTCATTGCAAATAGATATTACGTCATTTTCATCCTCACTTTCAATATCTATTACGATATGGGCAAAGTCTAGAATGGTTTGTTCCAAAGTAGGCACAAGTACCTCATTTGGTTCAAAACATTCCTCGACTTCGAAAGTCTCGGAAGCAAAATCGTCATCGAACTCAAATAATAAATCCAACTCATGTTCCTAACAATGATTTTCTTCCCGATAACTATTTTCAATTTTCTCATTCTCATACATACGCAAACCCTCACCGAATGTCATAGGTCGAGGTGCGGATGCATGAAAATGGGAACTTTGAAAATTACCATCGGACTTAAACGAAAACTCATTATTATAGGAATTTTGAAAACTATTCGAATTCGTTTCAAAATTCCTATTATAAGGAGGTAAAGGCCCAAAATCATTATCATCATCATCAAAATTCCAATAACCTAAATTTTAACTTTCGTTATGCTCGCCCAAAGTCATATTTGAATTTGTTATACTTTGAGATTCTAAGTATTCATCGAAAGTCATAGGTTTGCGAGAATTTTGAGAATTATAACAATGATTACCGAAAGAATTGGAATAAGACATGCTTACCCCAAAAATGGCTCGAGTGGCGGATTCCACAAAGTAAGTGCGCGCGGGAAAAATTCGAGCGTTTCTAAGTGCTCAAATGTGGAAGTCCTTCAAAATATTAGCATATAATACAAATAGAAAGAAAATACTATGAAATACTAAATCAAATAAAGTCTAAAACAAACAAGTCCCTGGCAACGACGCCATTTTGACAGCGCACGAGAGGTGTGCGCGTGTAAGTGCACATTCGTTGTTTTCTGTCTCGCCAAGACTATACAAACAAACCTAAATTACTACTACACTTGCGAGGCAAGCACATCGGTAAGTCGGGTATCAAAAATCCACATGGACGAGTTGCTATAATTTAATTGATTTAATATTCCGAAATAAAAGTGTAAAAGGCAAATTACAAACAAAAAAGGAAAAGATGCATGAAAGGGAAATGATTAATCTAGGCAAGGGTATTGAATCTAGATTAACAAAGCGAGTAAACTATAGGTTGCATCGAATATCCCTCACCCGAGTTAATTTGTATTAAATGGATACATGGGTCGATGAGTTATTTAGCATGCGTCTCGTTTTGACAGTTAATTGAACCAAGGGTTGTCACGCCCCTAAATCCGCATAAAAAGCCTAATAAGATTTTGGTGTCAACAAATATCCCTAAAATTATGCACGAAAGGTCGTAAGCATGGGACATACATGATATGCCCCGTCAAATCTCCTAGGTGCAATAACTAGGACAACGCACCCGAAATAAACCCGTAAACACCATCACCAAAGCCAAGCAACGCGTCAACTCGAGTGAGTTCAATTCAAACACAACCTAATTTAAATTACCTAGAAAGCATGTTAAAAACGCGGTAAAGAAACCGAGCAAATAAATGCAGTAAATTTACACTACAAAGCAAGTAATTCAAAGCATGTAACCTAATTAACAAAGCATGTAAACCTAATTAACAAAGCAAGAAATAATGAAATACAACTATATTAATGGAGATGGAAGATGGTAGCATAATCTTACAAGCCCAAATGGGTGTCAATCCAAGAATAAAAGAGCTCTCAAACCTCTAAAAACCTAACCTATCCTACCTAAAATGAAATATATCCGATATTTATAACCAAAATGGTATTTATACTAAAAGGAATTAAATTAGAAAAGAAAAGGAAAAAGAAAAGAAAGGCCAAAATATCTCCTGGAAACAGGGGATCGATCGATCGGCCCCTTTGGTCGATCGATCGATCATGAACAAAATTTCAACTGTTGAGAAGGATCGATCGATCGATCAAGAAGGTATCAGCCAAGCGGCCTACTGCATTCCCCTTTTCTTCCTCTTCTCCTCCTCTTTTGGTTTCCTTGTTTTTCCTTCCGCTGAAACTCCCGTAAATTCTTCATACGAACTTGGAATAGCACACCGTTCGCGACCACGCGAAGCTTGCGAGGACGGCTACAACTTCCGTGAGGATATTTGGCTAGGTGCCCAAGTTGTGAAAAGATCAAAATGCCCTTGAACGTGTGATCACGTACGAAAATCGAGCGGAATGCGTCCGAACTTCACACTTAGCATCCAAATACTTATAAAAGCTCAATTAATCCCTACAAAACATGTTAACGTAGAAATCCGATATTGTCTATTTAACGAGCATAAATATAGGGAATAAGATACCCGAGGGGGCTAAAATGCGTAGGTTCGAGGGATGAAATACGCAATATTTGCGTTGTATCAGTGTGTTTAGAGTGTAGGATGGTGTAGGAAAGTTAGTGTGAGCGTGAGGGTTTGGGTGTGTGTGGTGTATGGTATTAAGGTGTGAGTGGGGGTTTTAGTTTAGGTGTGTGTGTGGTGTAAGATAGTGAGGTGTATGTGTGTGTTTAATATTGTACCCTAAATAAAATAAAATAATAAAATAATAAAAATAAAACTAATAAAATCAAGTAAATAAAAATAATAATAAAAACAAAACTAAACTAAAAATAAAACTCACTAAAAAAATAAAAACTAAAAAAACTAAAAATAACACGACACACAATACAAACTCTAAAAACTAAACATGACACAAACAAAATAAAAAATAATAATAAACTGACTAAAACAATAAAAAACAAAGGAAAACAAATACCCAACGCACTGAAATAAAATATAAATCCTCTAAAACTCAAATAATAAAAATAATAAAAATAAAACTACAAATCGAATAAAAATAAAACGCAAAGTCCTAAAAATATAAAATCTAGCAAAACTAAAAATGAAGACTAAAATTTAAAACTAATAAAAAATAAAAATAAATAGAAAATAGATTCTTGAAAATTCTAAATAAATCTAAATTAAATCCTAAAAATAAAAATGACTCAAATTAATAATCTAAAAAATATCTAAAAAGCACAAACTAAACACACATGGGGTTCGGAGGTTTAGGCTCGGGTAAGGTACGAGACTGGGGAATTAGCTCCATAAATCGTACATTTGCCTTAAAATAAGCGTCTGAACTCCGCAAATGACGATCAAGCATACACATTAAACATTTACGCATATAAGACCCAATTTGTCGAGAATTAGCAACTAAAATGCGTCCATTCGGGGTATAAAATGTACACTTTCGGGTGCTTATCACTTCACACCCCTCAACTATTGTGCACGCCTAACGCATTCTTTTAACTCATTCTAGTTATACTGCTACCTAACTAGTCTACTCAAAATCTGTCTATACGGACTTCTGTACGACACCTACCCGTATTACCTAGTTATGACATAATTACAACTCAAATACTCATCATTTAGATCAATTATCTCAATAATTATTTAAAATTCCACGTCTTTAAGTCATTAAACATCTTAGCCATTCTCATCTACTAAGAAACAGTGAACAATCACAAGTATATATACATAAATCACTCTCAGTACATATATATACATATATGGCACCCCTAGGCTAAGCTGCGGTGCACTGATACTCTACTATCGAATCCCGATACATCACGTACATAAGGATCACGAGTTTCGAATCACTCAAGAATCGTATCAGTAAAAATCACACATATTGGAGGTAAACATAGTTCACATACCCATGGCTCACGCACATACCTATGCTCCCATGGTTAGCTGACTTATCAACTCACAAATAAGCCTTCACAGTCCTATGTTCTTAAGGTACCAAATCTAAATCCCCCCGAATGCACACAAGACAAGATTGTCCTCTTCCTACAAGAGAAATTCTAGGAGTTTTTCAAGGTATACACTTAATTATTAAGGCTTCAATAATTCTCCAATCTTCCATAGTATTTTTCATAAAACCCACTAATGTTATCCACTTTCTTAATGAATCCCAAAATTGGTATAGGAATAACATTGTTACTAGGCTTCCTATTTTCAAATCTCACTTTGTTTCTTTGATCCCAAATATACCAAAGAAAAAGGAAATTACAACAATCGAAATGTTGTAGTTTTGAGAACTCAAAGTAACTTTGGTAAACTTTTTGATAACCTCAGTAATAGGTTCGTTAAAATTCAAGTTGACTTTAAAAAGATCACAAATACACCTCCATCCATGCTTAGAAAAATCACAACGAATGAGCAGATGGTCTAAAGATTCAACCGCAGATGGGGTATCACATAAGCTACAATGGGAAACAATAGTAATACCATCACAACACAAGACTTTCCAATCATATAGAGATCTTTTCGGGGGAATGTAAGGCTGCCAGAATTTCGTATATTGCTTGAAATTGTGTCCTATAGATCTCAAAGTGTTATATATGCTTTTAAGAGTCAATACACTAGTTGAGATTTTAGTCCAAATAAGTCGATCATCAGTGCTGTATTTATCCACATTTGTAATGTCTTTTTAAATTTCAGGAAAGGCTTGCTGGAATGGGAGAGGAATACACCACCTACAATTAACAATGAATTCACTAACTGTACATTTTATCTTTATCAGATGCACCAAAGATTTAGGTAGTATGCTATAGCATATCCAAGACAAGCATCATGAGTATGCTATAGCATGTCCAAGCCAAGCATCATGAAAGAAACCATTGGAATGACCATAAATCATCAACAATAGGCATAATGTTCTTGAATCCATACCATGAACATGATGAAATGAAGCTTTTGGACTAGCACCAGTGCTTTTTTTTAAACATTTTCACTATGATAGAGAAGTCATCTCTTTTGGAGAGGATACTACCATAGAAAGAATTGAACCTTTCCATCAATTAATTTTAGAAACAACATTGGCTTCCCTTTGAAAAGAGGGACAACTAAATAGGAAAAAGGAAGATTGACTGGGCTCAAATCAGTTAAATTAATCAATGAATGTTTCTTATGCTCTAAAAGATTTACCAATGAGAATATTTCTTTTGTAAAAATTCATTTATTGTCCTGATCAATCATCATACATTCTAAGAAAATCAATGATGCTTTTTTATATCTTTCAGCATACATAATATGTTAAGGAGCATGCTTACATCTAGGGATAACCATTGGAATTTATGTACTTTTTATCAATCAACTTAGATATGCCTCTACTAAGAGCTTGTTGATATATATATATATATATATATATATATATATATATATATATATATATATATATATATAGGAGAAGGCTCACCTACATCATACTTAATACATCATCCATACATCACACCTAGTTGTAGCCCCTTAAAAACCATTTTTTTCAAATTTTTTTCTCTTAAAATTAACCTTCCAATGAACCCATGTTAAAAAAATTAGGTCAAAATACATTTTGTAGATATTTTTACAATATTCACAAAAAACTGCTCAAAATACCTTATTTATAAGGGTCTGCGCCAGCAGTTTTTTGTGAATTTTTTAAAAATAGCTACAAAATATATTTTGACTTAGTTTTTTGAATATGGGTTGATTAGAAGGTTAATTTCAAGGAAAAAATTAGAATTTTGGAAAAAAAAATTTAGCTCCTCCCTTCCTCCCTCTCTCTCTCTCTCTCTCTCTCTCTATATATATATATATATATATATATATATATATATATTAGGGAGACTAATTTTTGTGACTCTTTTTTGTTACTCGACTGATGTGTTAAACACACATTGGGTGGTGTTTGTATAAAAAGAGGATTTGAGAGAGAGGATCTACTTATTTACCTCCTCCAGAAAAGAAAAAAAATCTACACATTTGCCATTTACGAGGAACGAAAGTGTGGTAGATTTTTGGAGCTCATGGATCTTATCAATGAAGGTTTTGGAAGAACCAGATTTTCTGAGAACTTTGAGAATAAAAGGACATTCAATAGGATCAAATTATTATTCCAGAAATATATTTGACTAAATAATGAAGATAACTATGAAGACAAAAAACATAGTGAAAGAACTTATAATTCGTTATTATAATAATCGTTGATGTTTACTGAAGATGATCGAGTCGAGTGTTGGGCATTTTGTCTAAAAGACATAATTTACCCCCGCTACGGTATTTACAGCAATGGATAATGGACGCCTGCTTCCCAGGATGAAACAGTCTCAGCAAGCGCAAGAAGAATTGCAACATGCTTACCCACGAACCAAAAATGGTGATATTCTCTCTGATTCGAAGGATGAAGAAGAAGAAGAAGAAGAAGAATCACAGAACAAAGGATTTTTCGAAATAAATAAAAGAAGGAAAAAGGCACTTATTTATATTCCTTGAAGTGCCTTATCCGAAGGGTCTGTTCATGCATAGACAGTCGACGCTCCATATTTAATGTTGTTTTAAAATTAATTAAAATGGTGATGTTTTCAGCGACATTAAAACTGTGGCATTTTGGAAACATTTCACCTCAATTCAAGCCCAAAATTTGTGGGAAAACCCCAAATAAATTTTCAAGAAAAATATAATATTGACTCAAGAAAGTCCCAAGACCAATGGACCAGAGCCGGGCGGATCGATGCTCATGTGGGCTTTTGCATCAAAGCCCAAACTATATGCATAGTTTATGTCATCTCCCCTTCAAATGGTAAGTCAACTAATGGGTATATCATCTACACCCACTTCTTGTATTTTTTTTATGTGGGACAATTTCTACACCAACTACACTAAGGTAGTTCATGACCAAAAGGTGTACTTCCAGATTAAATTTCTCATTCATTTCTTATCCTTTTTTATCAAATGAATATACCACATTGTTCAGAAAGTCAAAGGGAACATGTAGGCAGTTTGACCCAGCATTTTTATGATGTGAGTCAGATATTAATAAAGGCTCAAAGTTTGCTAAAATCTGGTTTGATCAAAACCTAATTGGCCAACATAAATGCCTTGATAAAATCAGTCTTTAAACCCACACTTCCTCTAAAAGATTTTTTGTCCAAACAGTTCACACATTCTAAAGCAGCACACATGGCTTCAGAGATAAGTCAACATTTCTTAAAAGTTTTTTTATGAGGACTAATGATCCTAGATAAAATGTCTACCAATATCATCGAAAGAATCTTGGGAATGATTTTAAAGACATATTTGCTAATAGCTATAGGTCCGAATTGACCAGTAGTGTTTGATTCTTTCACTCATGGAATGAAAATGACCAAATTAAAATTAACTCCTTATAGACACAATTACTAATAGTAATTCTTTAACCCCTTAACAAAGACCTTATTTTATAAGATCCCAACAATTTTGAAAAAAGGATACGGGGAAGCCATCTGGTGCAGCAAAAACACTCATAGGGTCAAGGACAAAAATATTAGTTTTTATTTCTTCATTAGAAGGAATGGCAATAATCATTTATTTTCCTTAGTAGACACTAACTTTATTCTGGATTTTTTCTTCCAAACTTTCTCTTGAATAAGAAGAGAAGCAGCTAAATGATATTTTACTTGCTTTTCCCGGGTGATCAAATCCTCCCTATTATTTCCATTACTAATTTTCATTTGAATATCCATGAGTTTGATAGTGGCCTAAAAAAATCTTATAAATGTTACTAAAAGAGGCTTTATTTCATATTTTTAAAGCATTTTTAGTGGCGTGTTGCCACAAAGAACAAACAAATTTCATGCCTCCTAGAGTGTAGTAAAAAAAGCGTGATGAGAATGCTGTAATATTGAAATCCTTAAGTTATAGGAGATTTGGGGCCTCCATTATCAAATCTTAGAATTATATGATTGTGATCTGATTCAATTTTAACTAGAGAAGAAAATTTGGTATTATTTCAATTATTCACCCAACTGTCATTGCAAATAACCGTATCTAGTCTTGTTTAAGTAAATGTGCTAAAAGAGGAGGTGGATTAGACCAAGTAAACTGGTGTATTTGAGTGTTTAAGTTTATAAAGCCACCTGTGTTAGTTAGCTCCCTAAATTCATCGCAAGCTATAGTCTAGGTGGCTGGGTGTCACCTCTGCATGAATAAGATCCTAAAACATCATTGAGGTCCCCAAAAATAGTAACTTGTACATCAAAATTGTCAAGAGACTTGAGAATAGCATAACAAAGGTTATAATATCTCCTTCAGAGGTTATGTACAAGACCATCTCCTCTATTTATCCTTCATTGATCAAAGTGGATGTTGTCACATCCCCTTTCAAGTGGAATACCTCTGAAATGCCATAATTCAGAGGAAGCTCCTTCACCTACAAAAGTTGTAGGTAATCATGTTGAATGGAACGAATAGTGAGGCCACTATTGAGTTGATAAGTATCACCAGAATATGGATAACATGCTGGATCAGGATCCTAATAAGGCAAAGAGGAGGAGCCAGCAATATAAGCTATTGCGGATGGATGAGAAGCATTAAAATAAGATTTTTGTGATGTAATGGTTTATCTAATTGGGAGCCCAATAATTGAATTTATACAAAACATATTAAAATTCTAAAAGGTTCTACAGACTACAAACGTAAGACTACACAACTAAGCCTCAAAATACAGAGGGTTAATACAAAAGGAAAAATACTAAAATAATATGAAATTCAACACTCCCTCTAAAGCTGGAGTAAATATGTCAATCAAGCCCAACTCGACATTGAAAATAGAATAAGAGAAGGTCCGAGTGATATGGTGAAGAAATCCATCGTCTGATTCGAAGAAGGGAAAAAATCTGGAAGAATGATGCCGGGCCTTACCTTTTCTCGGATAAAGTGAATATTAACCTCCACATGCTTTGTCCTCTCATGAAGCACAGAATTTGATGCAAGCATAATGACGGATTTGTTATCGCAAAATAACTTTAATGATTTTTTTCCATAAGACCCAACTCGCTCAAAACTGGAGCCATAAGATCTCACACGTTCCCCGAGCCATTGCACGATACTTAGCCTGAGTTGAAGAGCATGAAACCACTACCTATATTTTGCTCTTTCATGAGATAAGGTGAGAACCATAAAACATACAAAATCCAAAAGTGGACCATCTATATGTCTTAGACTCCAAATAGTCTTCATTCGTAAAGCATGAAAGGCCTGTCTGTCTCATTGAGGCATAAAATAACCCAAGCCCCACATTAAATAGAAATGATGTCAAGTTACCATAAAGACTATCATAGGAAAATATCTTAAGAAATAGGATGATTAGTAGTACAAACATGGCCATATCGGGAAGGGGACAAAGAATACGAGAAGGATAATGAGATTGGAAAACAATAGGAAATTGGTAAAGGAGAGGGTCAGCTACCCGAGTTTAGAGAGGGAGCTGGCAGAGGTGGACGAGGGAGACATGAATACACTTGTAGGGAGGGATCCAAAAGTGGGTGGGAAGGAGTCTCGTAAAATACAATAGTAGGTCAGGCAAGAGGTGAAGACTCATCCTCGAGTGACATAGGGGTATATGATTCTGAAGTAGTCACTCCCACCCCCCATAAAAAGGATATCCTCATGAAAGGTAACATAAACATAATGGTACATGTGTTAGGACATTGGATCACAAAACCGATAGCCCTTAGACATCAAGGGGTACCCAACAAAATTGAATCGCATAGAATTATCATTAAGTTTATGTCAAGAGTGATTATGGTTATGAATAAAACAAGTACACCTAAATAATCGAGGGAGGATATGGAATAAGGGGATATCGGGGTGAAGTCACTGAAGGGGCGCCTTGTGACATCCCGCCTAGTCTAATACCGGTTAATCAGGCCTTTATTAAATTAAATGGGAATCAAATCTAATTCCGTTCTTAGCATCACCGTCGAAGACCAATTAATTTTAACATCTTGTTAACAAGAATTAGTAAAACCATTCAGCAATATAAATATAAACATCCACAGTGACCGAACTTAAAAGTGATGATAGTATAAATAAAATAAACAGAACGAACTCTCGGTATCTAGAATATAATAATCCAATTACTCAACTGAAATAATGTAAATAACGTCTAATAAGAAAACTGCCCATCTACGGGAAATATGCCCAAAGGAAATACTGAAATAGAAACTTGTCTAGATAGAAATGAGTGATGCATCTAATTAAGTCCTATATGCATCCACAACTACTGCAGCTTCATCTAGCTCGAATGGAATGGCTATCCCTGGTGAACCTGTGGCTGAGCACCTAAAAGGTTTCAAAAATATTTTTATACGGGTCAGAGCCCAAAATATTTGAAAAACAGTTGCAAGTATTTAATGCAATAATAATAAAGTAGTAAGAAATATCCATGTTCACCTGGTGTTGCACTCACATTAGATTATCCACACCCCTCATCTACAGTGCGTATTCCACTCATTTATTTTATTCACCAAGATTTGATACCCGCCTAACTATTCTAGCCATCTTTAACCTACCTTGATCCACTAAATATCTAGCCAATTCGTACTGCCGATACGATATCTCATATTATGTACTACGTAGTTGATCCATAAGCTATAACTTTGGGCTTCTGAATTATATATGTCTCAATACATAGGCATACAACCATACACTAGTTATACTTTGATGTTCAGACAATCATTTACACACATATACACATATCACTCTTTATACACATACATAGCTTTCCTGAGTTGGACCTTTCGGATGCATCTATAGTATGCTATCAGGCAGCAAATACATTACGTATGACTCTTAGGCCACCGGATCGGAATCTCACCACCGATCCCAAAGTACAAACACACAACGGAGGCGGTCACAAATATACATCCGTGGGTCATAACCATACCATATTACCCCCAGTCGGACTCAAAACCAACACCTATCCTCACATACGGATAGTGTCCATGCAAAAGTAATATGACCTGGGGAACAATCTAACACCCGTTGGTTAACGCCATAGTGGACCTCCCACTAGGCGCAACTTCCAGCGATAGCTTATTAGAGTAGGTATATTCATATAAAGTCAATCACACATAGACATATATATTTTTCACACTCGATACGTATATATATAAAGTCGTCTAACGTGCGTAATATCTCTCATATCACTAGCCTACCAGATGTCAAAGTCTAACCCGACTTCTCGACCTTAGCTAAGTATCCCTTTACTTAGAGTTCAACTCTCTCATTATATACTTCTAGCTAACATGCTAGTCTAACCAAGAATTAGTCTAACGATTCCAAAATCCTAACTCGATTTCCAAATTTTCACCCGTGTGCAGTTAATCCCTTATTCAAATAGTTCCTTACTGGAAATTCATCCCTGGTTAGCCTACGATACTTTCAAAGCCTCAAATTGAATTTTTAGAAACCTAAACTCATCCTCGGACCCAAGATCCTATGTAGAATCCTTAAACAGCTTGAAAAACCGGCGTGAGGCAAAGTTAGCAAGCCAGTTGAATCGAACCAATTAGTTGGCTGGACCGAACCGATTCGATTAGTGAACCGATTCGCTCCCCCAGCAAATCGGATTAGTTTGCTAGGCTGCCAGAACGAATTTTTTATGGGATTTCACCTTCAACCCTCATCCATGATGGTCCTAACCTTCACCAAACCCCCATATATGAACCTTAATCCATCCCAAATATAAATCAACAACTTTCTACATAGAAACTATCCCGAAATAACATTTAATTCACCTAACAACCAATTAAATTAAGAAATCATGTCATAATAAACCCAAATTTCAAGATTTGATATGTTCTTCTTAAATCATTGACGAACTTATCTTTCTTTATCAATTTATATCAGATTCATCATATAAATGTCATTAGATTCATCTCCTAGCATTTATACAATTCAAAACTCGGATTTTTCTTAGTTTCCAAATTCGAATATTAAAGTTGCATGAACGAATGAAACTACACAAGCTTATCAAAGCATGTAAATACTTGCCTTTAAAATGATGAGTTCTGAGATTTCTATATATGCAACTCTTCTTTTCATGACGATATACGCTCCGAAAATGGTGGCCTTCCTCCCCGGATCCTCTTTTCTTATTTTCTCTTCTCTTTTCTCACTTTCTCTTCTCTCTTCTTATTTATCACTTTCTCTCTAATCCTAGTCTCTTTGGGTGGATAGATAACATCCATCCTCTATCCATCTTAAAAACCTAAAACTCTCTAATCACAAAATAGAGTCAGCCCCCTTAAGTAAAATGGCCCATATACCTCCTACGGCTCCCACTTAGTCTAAAAAGGCCCCTAAACCCAATCGTAACCCCCGGGTACCTCTTCTGGACCATTTCAACCCATTCCGGACCATCAGTGCACTCAAGCCTAACATTCAAGTCACCTAACATAAAATTCCATCTCATGTCCGACATGACTTTAATCGCGTGTCCCAAATAAAATATTGATAAACCCATCGCTTTAACTCACTTACGACATAGCATAATTTAATATGTTATTATTTACTGATCACACAAGTAAATATAAATCTACATAAATATTAATCCTTTTTATTCGCTAAGTAATGTTTATCTTAGTCAATTTATTTTCCGGTTAAATTGAAATTACGAGCACATGGGTAATTTAAAATGCTTTAAAAATACGTGGTGCTACATATCGGAGCATCAAGTTATAGTGACCTTAGGATCTTTGAGGACTTGGTACGTTTTTAGTGTTTCTTTTCTTTGGTATAGAGTCCTATGATTAGGATTGTTACATTTGTAATTGCGCTTTTGCGTTCTTTTGCTATTGTATATAGTTGAAGTGAATCTCATACAATTTTGATTTGGTTATAGATGCCAACAACAGGAGAGAGCGACCAGTTCGGGTCATTAAAAGGGCCACAGGATGGGAGGCTCAACTAGATCCGCAAGACAATTAGATAACGATGACAACTGCACAGTTTATAATTATTGCATAGGCAGTTAATGAGGCAATGGCAGCTATGGCACAATAATTTCCTCAAGTAAAGCTATAGTAGCCAGTGGCACTAGTCTTCCAAGCCAACTAAATGCCATCGGTGTGGGAGAAAGTTAGAGAGGCCTTACAGATGGGACATCCACTAGAGTTCCAGGGGAGCATGGATGTTGTTTCCATCAACCAATGGAAGATAGATATACAGAGGTATTTATGCATGGTTGATACTGGTTACTTTCAAGCTAATGGGAGCAGCATTGTAGTAGTGGGATTTTGTCACCATTTCTAAGGAGAGACACCATGACCGTTCATGAGTTTTGGGTGTGATTTGATAGCAAGTTCTTCCCATCATCCATCCATAATGGGATGAGGAGGAAGTTCCCAGATTTTGTACAGGAGGTCTAGACAATGACAGAATATGAGGAAGAGTTCACGCGCCTGGCAAACTTTATTCCAGATGAGGTGAACACCGAGTGGAAGAAGGTCCTCAAGTTTATAAATGGACTCACTTGTAGGATTCGCCAGCATTTATTGGGAAATCGAACATTGAGGACTTATATTAATTCACACTTTTACACTTCCAAGATCACCATTTTCGCCTGAAGGGAGCGAATAGAGTTGGGGAGTCTAGCCAGCAGGGTAAGATCAGAAGTAGCAGTGAAAGTGGGGCACCATAATAGTACGGTTGGAAAAATAAGCGAGATTCCCAGCAGAGGGACTAGGCTAAGAGATTTAGGCCAAGTAAGGTAGTTACAATCAGGCCCAGCAGATCTATGAGAATCAGATTGGAGGTAGGAAGGGTCGCGAATATTAGGGCCAGAGACAGGGGCAGCCTTGCCAGGGCTAGAGGCCGATAGAGTTCACAGAGATGTGTTTTGTATGTGAGGAGTAGGGCCACGTGTGGCACGCATGTCTAAGAAGGGTTAGGGGTTTGGAGTAGGGTGACCAACAGTGGCAACAATTGTGTAAGGGCAAATAGTTTAACTTAGGCTTATTATTCATTTTATTTGCTCCATGGCACATTTGGCGTATGCATATAAATCGTCACGTATCGTTACAACAAACCGACTCCAACATTAAAGACTTCCTTATATTCCACAAAGGTATAAAATAATTGGCGTTTAAAATTATTCATAAACATTATTTGGGATGTTTATTTTATAGAGGATGCAGTTTTAAATTTTAAAATGTTTTTTTTAACTTTGTTCAAACGGGATTGCTATCTCATTCGAACGACTTTGGCTTTTCATTATAAGTGTTGTTCGATCTTACATCTAATAAACATCTAACGAGGGCCTTCTATTTGAATTCGTGTGAAGCTCGTTAGAAGCTGGTTCAAACGAGATAAGAGTCTCATTCGAACGAACTCTGTTTTCATTCAAACAAAATGCCTTTCTCATTCGAATGACTTCTATTTCCATTCGAACGAATTACGCTATCTTGAATTTTGTGTCAGGTTTATAAATACTTGTTTTGAGTTTTTTTTGTGGGAAATTGGAAAAAATGTAATCAAAATATCTTTACCAAAGTTTTTTCATCTTGTGGATTTTCAAACACGTTTTGATTCACAAACACATGCCCAAATATATTTTGTGAATCATTTTAAACCTTAGTTGAGTTATACTCATTGTGGAGAGATCATCTTTATCGATGACTTGTGAACTCGGATCACGGTTGAAGACTGAAGGCTGATCGGTGGATAACGAGGGTGGATCGACGCCTATAGATTGCTAAAGAATGAGTAGTATTCTCTAGAGATTTTGCGAAGATTGCGCATTATGCTTATGGATTATATCAAGTAGCATTCTAATTCGACTATCTTGTAAAGTTTTTAAAATGCTGATATAAAATGTTTTGCCCTGAAAATGGATTTTTCCTCAGTTGTCTTGTGATTGCATATTTTATTTATATGTCTTATTACTTAGGTGCATATCTTAGGATAGAAAGATAAAATTGGATTTGTGATTGGACATTTAATTAAATATATTATTCCATTAAGATCATGCGCAGTCTCAAAGTAGTATCAAAGCATTTTTACCCCTTTACAAATTGGTATCAGAGCGAGTTACACCAAATTATCTCGTGATCTTTTTTCACAATTTTTTTATATCATTTTTTTTGAAAAAATTATTGATCTTAAAAAGGCCAGATTTTAATGGATAATTTATATAATAGAATGCCCAATTTTAATGGTTCCAACTGTGCATATTGAAAAGTTAGGATGAGATCATCCCTAAAATCCATTGATGAATGTGTTTCGTTACTTTGTGAAAGTGGGTGGACACCACCCACTATCACCATTGATAATGTTGTCAGTTCCAAACCTAATTCTGCATGTATGGATCATGAGTTTAAGTGGAGTAATATTAGATCTCGTGGTTTGAGTGCCATCTTAGGAGCCGTTACCCTTGACGAGTTTTGCCACATTATAACATTCACTACGTCTGAGGAAGCATGAGATACCCTCCAACTCAGTCATGAGGGTACCAATGTTGTAAAAGCATCTAAGCTTAAAAAATTGACCTCCCAATTTGAGACCATTACCATACTAGAGTTCGAGCCTTTTGATGAGTTTTATGCACATTATTTGGACATAGTTAATTAGTTTTTAATTTGGATGAGAAGAATCCTGATACGAGAGTTGTTAAGAAAATTTTGAGATCATTCTCTGCCCGCTTTATTCCTAAGATTACCGTATTAAATTCAATAGGGATCCTAGACACTCTTAGATTAGAAGAACTTGTAGGAGATCTTCAAACATACGAGATTGATATGTTCCCTAAAACAATTAATGCTAAGGAAATAGGGATTGCTTTAAAGACTCAAACTAAGAAAAAAAAAGTTTCTGAGTCTGAATCTACGGTTGATTTTGATTTTGATGACATGGCCCTTTTTGCGAAAAATTTCAAAATATTTCTCAAATTTTCAAAAGAAAATTCGTCCAAAGAATTTTTTTTGAGAAAAATAAAAATAAGGGCATGAGCGGGGCAAAGATAGAGGAAGAGATTAGGCATTATGAATATGAGGGTAAAAGGCACAAGGCACATGAGTGTCCCACTTGTCTTAAGAGAAAGGGCAAGAAAGTTGGGAATAAAAACACTCATTGTGATAGTGACGTCAAGTCAGTTGATTTAGGGGGAGAATCACCACATGAATCGTGAATTGCATTCATAGCTAGTCAGACTAGCACTTCTAGTTTGTCCTATGATGATGAGGACATATCTAAATGTGAAAGACTTGACGATGTTTCGATTCATTCGGGAGATAGTAAGACTGAGGATGAGATTTTGAGTGAGGGAGAAGGTAGTCTCCAAAAGGCATTTAGTGATCTTTGCACCGAGACTTTGAACACGGATAAGGTTAATAAGGATTTGTCTCTTAGAGTGTTAGATTTGGAGAGAGAGGTGAAAGTTTTAAGAGAGTGTAAGGCATTTGTGAGTTAACTCGAGAAGGTGAAGTTGTCTTTATGTGAGCAGTTGATCATTTTAGGTCAGAAAAAAACTGATTTGACCAACATAGTGGCAAGTCTTACGAGATATCTTCAATCTTCATTAGGGACTCTTAAGAAACTTGACGCCCTTGTATCCCAACTCAAGAGCAATCTCGAATGTTCTCGAAAAGTCAAGGTCACTTTAGAGGACACATTTAAGAAGGTTGGAAATATGTTCCTCGGTCCCTCTTTAGGAAACGTTGAGAAGCAAGGAATAGTTTATGATGGTTCATCCATTTTCCATACCACAATCGAGCCGATTCCCAAGTTTGTGTTGGATCCTTATGGCCCTCGACCTAACCCATCAAGGAGATCACATCCTACACATTTTGAGAAAGGTGGACCCAAGACCGAGTATATTTGTTCCTATTGCAAACAAAGAGGTCAATTCAGAGGGTTTTGTTTCAAACTAGGGAGATTGTTTTATAGGTATGTTCCCCGGTATGCTCGCACACGTGTTCCCACAAGAGTCACCACACACACTCGCACGCATGGTACTCCGCATGCTCCCACACATCACTTGAGAGATTTTGAGAGTTTTCAAGAGCAAGTAGAGTATTTAGTCAAGACTTCACAAAATTTGATAGAGGAATTTCTTAGGATGTCATCTTCTTTTAAGAGCTCCTTCGGACCGAATGATTGAGGTTGAGATTAAGACTTGTTTCTAGCATACGGTGCTTTTCATGTTCATATCTTATATCCCTATTTCTAGTGTGTACTATCATTGTACTTATATTTTTAATTTTGATACATTTTTCAAAAAATCCAAAAAGAGTTTTGTTTTTCTGATTTTTTTAAAAAAATATAAAAAGATTTTTATTTTTTAAGAAAAAGTTGAAAAAGTAAAAAAGATTTATTTTGATAAAATTTTTGAAAAAGAAAAAATATTTTTGTATTTTTTATACACCGTATATGGATGAACATTAAAGATGTCCTAGTCACCCATTCATTCCATATCCACATGACTAATTTATAGTGTTTTGAGACATGACACCATTTCATATATGTTCTTAATAATGTGTGGAGTCATTAAGTCATGATTTAATGATAAGTTACTACATGTTTAACTCCTTACCTCCGTTATTGCACACGAGCAGGAGCTTTTTGATTTATTGATTAGGTTAAGTTAATTTCACATGAGTTCACAATCTTTTACACTAAAGTAGACATTGAGTTCATTCATTAGTGGTATCTCAATCCTTTATACACACGTGTTATGTTTGTCTACATTGATTAATCTATGGAATATGTTCACACCCTTACATTTCACTTCCATGATTAGGGTATTTTTGTGGTTCTCCATGGTGTGTTGTTGTATTTTTAAAATTTATACTTGAAAAAATCTGAAAATTTTCAAAAATAGTTGATGAAGCCTTTGAGATTATCATTACATGTTCATTATTTTTATATCTTTGTGTTGATATCTTCTTCTTAACTGTGATGTTTTATATATGTTATGTTTAGCTTATACTCCTTTGTCTATATTGGGTAAAAAAGGGGAGAACACATTAAGGGGAAGATTTGATTTGATGACGAGTTTGATTTATGGGGGAGATCCATTATGAGTTTTGATATTATTTTATGTTTCAATCTCGACGCATCACGACTTATTTTTTTTGTTTGTTTCATGTGTGTAGGTATCCAATCGAAGATCATATTGTACCACATAAAGATCAAGTGGAGATCAAAGACAAAGTTTATCTATGTCGTTCCATTTCTAGGATTTGGGAAGGATATTAGATTTTTCATTTTAGGGGAGTATTTTATGTAATTTGGATTGGAGATTGAAGACAAAGTTTATCTATGTCGTTCCATTTCTATGGTTCGAGAAGGACATTAGATTTATTATTTTAGAGGAGTATTTATATAATTTAGATATCGGTTTGGTTTGTATAGTTTTGTACCAGAATAGCCAAAGGGAGAGATTTATAAGGGCAAATAGTTTAGCTTAGGCTTATTATTCATTTTATTTTCTCCATGGTAAATTTGGCGTATCCCATTACAAACCGTCATGTACAGTCACAACAAATCGACTCCAGCATTCTAAACTTCCCTACATCCCACAAAGGTATAAAACAATTGGGGTTTAATATTATTCATAAACTTTATTTGGGATGTTTATTTTGTATAAAAATCAAGGCTATATTTTTAAATTTAAAAATATTTTTTTAACCTTGTTCAAACGAGATTGCTACCTTGTTCGAATGAATTTGGCTTTTCTTTAGAAGGGTCATTAAATCTTACATCGAACGACCATTCAACAAGGTCCTTCTGTTTGAATTTGTTTAAAGCTCGTTAAAAGTTGGTTCAAACGTGATTGGAGTCTCGCTCTAACGAACTCTGTTTTCGTTCAAACAAAATGCCTTTCTTGTTCGAATGACTTATATTTTCATTCGAACGAATTTCAAATTTATGTCAGGTCTAAGGTTCGAAATAGTCAGAAAAGTCAATTTGGATGTTAATTTTGAGTCTCGGGTCATTTGGGAATGAATAGATAACCCGAAAGGGCATTTTGGTCATTTTTCTAGGGGGGATGAATAGTGATTTCGGATTTGGAACTATTATAAGTATTGGTAGATTAAGTGTATGGGGGTTATTCATCTCCTCTTCACAAATAAGAGCAGCCATCTTCCTAGAGAGAGTGTAAGAGTGCTTGGGAAGGAGAAGAACAAGAACCAAGGTTCACCACCACCAACCACCACCGGAGTTTGATCGGAGAAGGGACAACCAACTGAGATATACTACACCAAAGGATCAGACCTACAAGAAGGTCAAGTGTTTGATAATGTCAATTTAAGTTTGTATATTGTCCATGTTAGAATAGTATGAAAAGAGAAGATTATTCATGTTTGGAAGAAATAATGGAGTATTAAATGGATTTCTGGAAAACTGAAATGATATAGGAATTTAACTCATGTTTTAGGATGATAATAACCCACGAAATAGTCATGAATCTGTTGAAGAAATTATGAAAACCATTGACGTGTTCTTGAAGATGATATATTGATAATTTCTGGAAATAAGGAGATAAACATGCTTTTTAATCCAATCCCTTGATGATTCTAGGATGTTTAGTGTACTGGAAATCGTTCATATATGTTGGCATATCATGTAGTAATAATAATAACTCATTTTGGAGGTTAATATGAAGGTTTGAATGAGTAAAAATGGTGAAACCCGTAGTTGCTGAAATGCAGAAAAACCAGGCTGTGACCTGAGGGATTGATCGATCGACCCCTACCTTCGATCGATCGACCTCCCCAGAATATGTAAAGTTGTTTCTTTTTAAATGTTGATTCTTATCCCAAACCTTTTGTGGATCTTTGGTGATTATTATTTGGAGATTATGGGACCTAGAAAATATCAGTAAACCCTTGATAAGATTTGAATTAATTTGATTTGGATTCGAGTGATTTAAATGATGAAAATTATATTGAATGAATTTCGGTTGCTAGATTCATTTGTTAAATTGCAAATGGGGATGTATGAGGATTTAAGATAGGACCGGTAGGGGTGATTGAATATAACACTTGGGTATCCTTAAGTTTACAAGAGGGTTTAATCCTAAGTGAAAGAATATGTGTTTATAAGAGATTTGAAACTATCGGTTTTAACCTTAATTAAAAGGAGAACTAAACTCGTAGTAGTTCGGGAGAAATAATGTTATGGAACAGTAGGATATTAGTGATTTCTTACTGAATATAAGATGAGGAAAATCCTATTTGAATCTTGTGAGATGGGAGCTTAGAACACATTTGATTGAAAGAGGGTATGAGGTTATCCCGATCGCATAGTTAAAGTTTTCGGACCTCCTCGATCGACAAAGTTAAGTAGTAGTGTATTGGAGGGGTTCCTTGTTTGGATTTAGCTTTGCGAGACGCTCCGCGCATGAACCTTAACGACGTCGGGAGTGGAGAGATGTTATAGGATGCGAGGATAATTAAATTATGAAGTAAAGTTATGATATTTTAATACGTGGAATTTAAAAGAGATATAATGCTACGTATGGGAAATATCTTAGGGTAGTGATAATTACCTTATTGATATTATATTATAGGTATGATAATACCTATTTGATTGATTGATGATTTATGTATATGTCATAGCTAGCTTACTTGCTATCTGTGGGAGGTTTACGCGTGAGGGCAGTTATATCCTGATGAATCCATGGGATCTTTGATTTGTCGCTCGAGAACATAGGTCTATGAAAGACTTATCGGGGAGTTGATAAGTCCGCTGACTGTGGGTACGTAGGTATGTGCGTGACCCATGGATACGAGAACTATGTTCGCCTCCAATTTGTTTGTTGTTGTTTGTGGTTCGTGGAATCTTACCAAACCTGTAGTCCCCTATTCGGTGACCTGCGATGATGGGACATGATAGCAGAGTAATGCATTGCACCACAGCTGTGACTTGGGGTGCCGTATTATATATGAAAATATATATAATGGATTAAATGATTAAATGGATATATTGTGGTTAAATCTATCTACGGTGATAATTGTAGATAACGGTGAATAGAGAAAGATAATGGAATTAAATTAATGAATGTTTATACTTATAGAATTGAAAAGCTTCACTCATGTTAATGAGAAACGATTCATATTAATGAGTAATGATTCATGTTAATGAGAAACTAATCATATAAAGAAGAGATGTAAATGAATAATAATGTGACGTATGGTATGGGACATACGGGGATTATGATATGGGAATGGAATTATAATATGGAGACTAGAAAAGAGGAATCATTAACTAGGAGGTTAATAGGAAACGTTAAGTGTGCACTCTAGTTGAGAGGTGAGAATTGCAAGTGAGAGTTGGATCTAACATGTACATAATAAATGCTTTATTGCACTTGTTAAATACTTGCTGTTTTAAAAATAATCTACACATTCGGGCTCTGACCCGTTTCCTTGCATATTTTCTATTCTATTGTATCTCTATATCAGGTGTCCAGCAACAGGGACGCCAACCATAGTTGATTGTGACGATCTATGGAGCTATGGAGGTTCTGCTTAGACTCTTATCATCTTTTTGATTCACAGTATTCTTACATAGGGCATGTCGCCCAAAGGATTTCAGATATCATTTTCTGTCGGAGTTAAATACTATTGTATTCGTGTCTTTTTAATACATTTAACATTGTTGGGATTATTTTAAAGGATTTATATTATTTGGGAATGTTTATTCCAATTGCATTTAAATTCTTTTGAGTTATTTATTGTGTTATCAGTTTGGTAGAATAAAATATGTAGTGTTATTCTTAAACTAAAAATGGTTTTGTTGAAATTTAAAATTTGGAAAGTTTTTAACACCAGCTTAATTGAGTATTGGGTGAGTTGTAATGTTTTCGACAGTGATGCTAAGAATGAGCCAACTGTATATTCTGTTTTAATTTGGTATGGGACTGGCCACCCGGTATTTAATTAGGCGGGGTGTTACAGTGGCCTCTTCCGCGGCCTGATGTGTCAAAAGCACTTTGACTAAGGCGATTGTCTTTGACCTCAATTGTTTTTCTTTCCTTTCTAAGATTTGAACTGAGGCCTCATCATAACTCAAATCTTTGTGGATCTCAATAGTCTCATGATTGATTATATGGTCGTGGTCTCTAATGTAGTTTCACAGCATTGAAATGTGCAACACATTGTGCACATGGGATAATTTTGGGGGCAAGGCCAATGTGTAGGAAGTCTTCCCAACCCTTTCAAGAACCTCAAATGGCCCAATATACCGCGGGTTTAATTTTCCTTTCTTTTCAAACCTCATAACTCCTTTCCATGTAGAAATTTTAAGAAAAAGCATGGTCTCCAGCCTCTAAGTACACATCCCCTCTTTTGACACAAGTCCAACTCTTCTGTCTGCTTAGAGCATTCCGCAGCCTTTCTTGAATCAGTCATTGACCGCTGCCTCTTACTAAATTAGGCCCAAGCAGTTGTCTTTCCCCCACTTCAACCTAACACAGAGGGTTGCGACATTTTCTCCCATATAACGCGTAAGGGGACATTTTAATACTCTCTTGGTAACTATTATTGCACACGAATTCCACTAGGGGTAGGTGGTCTTCCCAGCTGCCGTGGAAATCTAAAACACATGCCCTGAATATATCCTCAAGGTTTGATTTGTTCTCTCCATTTGTCCATTTGTCTGCGGATGAAAATCGGTATTGAAATTTAGTCCCGACCCCATGGCTCTTCCAAAATCTCGAGGTAAATCTAGGATTGCGATCAAATACTATGGTCAACGGGACTCCTTGGATTCTTACAATCTCCTTGATGAAGAGTTTGACCAATTGATCAATATTAGCCGTGGTCTTAACAATCAAAAAGTGCGCGGACTTGGTCCATCTTGAAGCCCTTATGCTTTTGACTCATTTGAGTCTAGACTGTATAAGAGCTCATCTAGTTTGGAAATTGTGACAAAATAGTGTCCATCCTAGAAACCAAAGAGCTTCAGAGATTGGGTTGCTTCTTCTTCTATCCATCTTGTGATGATCCTGAGACTATAGCCATCACTCACACACTTAGAATTTTATTCTTGCATATCATATTGCACCTCTATGTGTATTAATGTTGTGAGTGTGTTTAAATCCCTCAATTTGATTTTTAATAATTTTTTGGGAATTTTAAACTTATTTTAAACAAGGTTTTATTTAATTAAAACTTGATTTAAAAAGTCTTGGGGTTAATATATAAATATGTGTTCTTGTGTTTATTGGCCTAAAGTTACTCTGGGTAGAAACCGAAAGCGCTAGAGACTCTAGGGTTGGCTTTGTAATTATTTTGGGACGCGCGTTTACATTCATCCTCAAGCCTACACCTGCTGTCCTCTGATTGGCCTGAACTGTGTTTCTTTACTGAGACAAACCATCGCGTGCTTTCAGCCCTTAGATCAACCCTTATCGATGGCCTGCATGTCTTTTGAGTGAATCCCCGTGTAAACCCTTTAGCCAATCGCATCCAGTTTAATCCACCGCTTGTTGTGAGCCCTTGGATTGCAGTCAAAGGAGCTTGACTCAATCTCAGCCATTGTTTTTGAACGATGCTCTAGAATCTTCCTCTCTTCCTATTTAAAGGCCTCTCATCTCAACCTTCGAAAGCTTTTGCCATTTTGAAAAGTCTCAGAGAATAGAGAGAGGAGAGAGAAGAGAGAAGAGAGAAGAGAGAAGTTAGAGAGAGAAACCAAACCCTAGTTAGAAACCCTAACTTCGTCCAAATTCTTCTCAAGCCCAAAACACTAACCTCTCCATAAACACCATAACCAAATAAACACCATCCTTAGTGTTTCTTGAGTTATGAGAGTTCGAGTTGAGTGATTTCTGGGTTGCTGAAATCCTTGTGTTCATAAATCTTATTTCCAACTTAGACACATACTCAGATCTTGTTTCTGCTTCTATAGAAATCATAGATCTGTAGTTTTGCATGTCATAATACACTTAGTTGCATTTATTTCTCATCTTGAGAATTTCGTTGTTGATTGTTTTCTGATAAAACATTTTTTTTACTTCAGAATCAACAATAGATGTTTTTCTATTTCTGTTTTTACAAAACCTAACCTGACCTAGTGGGATTCGCACTTGGAGGGTTCTCAATCTCCATAATATTTTCAAAAGTGATTGAGAAAGGTCTTGACCGATTTCTTAAGCAAGATCTCCGTGGAATCTGGGTTATTTTGAAAGGTCAAAAAGGTTCTTGGTTTTGTAAGAAAGAAAAATAACAAATACACTGCATATAGACTTTATATGTGATTTGTTAGGATTGTCTGTAACTAATAAGTGTGTGTGTGTGTGCATGCATGTGTTTTAGAACACGATTCACAAACATCTTCACACTACAAACACTCAAAGTGTTGGCTATAAGATTTGGTGAACATAAGTCGACGTAAAGTGCTGAAACAAAGAAGAGTTGACAAACTGAGACAACTACATCAACAAACAAGATCTGCAGAAAAGTTAAGGACGCCAGAGGGTACAATCCTGAACTTGTATATATTTGTTTTGTGTGCATGTTAGTTAAATAGGTTGTAACTCATATATTTGTTTTAGTGATTGTTTTTGTTTTACTCCGTAGAGGGAGTCGTGGATGTTTCCTCAAGGTTGAGGTTTTACCACGTAAAAAATCCTGAGTATCAATATTTCTACATCTTCTCATCTCATTCTGATTGTGTGCTGAGTTTAAAACATTTTAAACTGTTTACTAAAACTTGTTATCAAATCTTGTCCATATCTCGTACATACTTTTGTTAACACATCTTGTGTTCAAAATCGTTTTGATTTAAGTAAAGAGTTTCTTCAACAAACTTTCGGAGTTGCTTAAATAGTTTATTTTCATAAACGGCTTTGGCAACGCTATTTCACATCTATCCACAATTACCCAAACGGAATCCATCTTGGTGTTCGCGGCAGTCCAATTATAAAGTCCATGGAGATGTTTTTCTACTTCCATTCTGGGATAGGCAAAGGTTGCAACAGGGTCTTTGGTGCTCGACCTTAACTTGCTGCACACTAAACACTTGGCCCCAAATTTTGCGGTCTCTCTCGTCATGTTAGGCCACCAGAAATTCTCCTTTAAGTTTTGGTCAAGGTTCTAAAAGGCGCAATGCGTGATCGATGCGTGGAGGTCAAGCATCAAGCAATAGAAGTATAGGCGCGCTTATGCGAAGCATATGCGTGAAAAGGCGTTTTGCCTTTTTTTAAAATTATTTTAATTATATCCAGGCCTATAAAATAATAAAAGTAAAAGCAGAAATATAAGCATTGATGATGCTAAGATTTAGCACCACCAGGTAAGTGATGGTGAGCTCAAACAGTAGTAGTTATGGCAGCCATAGAGATGCAAGTATATAAGTATGTAAGTGTATAGAAGGGGATGAGTATAAGAGGAAATTAGACAATGATGTATAGTGGTTCAGCCAATTTGGCCTACATCCACTGTGAGTGTGTGATCCACTAAGTATGGGCACTAATGGCCTTGGATACAATGCACGTAACCCTCTCTCTCTCTACTGTGTGTGAACAAGCAGAGTTTTAGCTAGGGCTACTGTTCAAGGATCGATCCCCTGTAGGGTTAGGGGTGACAAGTATATATAGGTCTTGGGGGGTGTAGTGTACCCCCCAGGTAAGCATGGTGCATGTGAATAATGATCTAGCCAATCCCCTGTTGACACCTGTAGATGCCAAATGATGACATAATATTCCCTCACGTGAGGGGGTGATTCGGTTGTAACGGTCTTCCACGTGTCATATGAGCCTCACGCGCACTGTTCCACGCGTCTCCCAAACCACGCGCTGTCATGATGTCACCCTCGGCCTATGAGCCGAGGCCGAGGGCAAAGTTTCTTCCGGCAGTGAGTCTGGCTTGATTATGTCCTCGTACTGTCGTACCCTCGTAGGGTCGGCCGGAGCCTGGTGAGGGGTCGGCCCCTCGTAGGGTCGTCTGGAGCCTGGTGAAGGGTCGGCCCCTCGTAGGGTCGTCTGGAGCCTGGTGAAGGGTCGGCCCCTCGTAGGGTCGTCTGGGTCTTGTGAAGGCCAGTTGGGGCCTGGTGGGGGGTCGGCCCCTCTTAGGGTCGTCCGTTGTGGAGGCGACCCTCCTAGAATATAAACGGGTATATCAATCACCCCCCAGCCCTTAGCCATAGGTGCTGTTGAGATGGCTGAGGGATAGTGTTTTAAATGAGATGCAGGTATGATCAGTTAGGTGAGTGACACCTGGTTAGGTACTCATTGTTGTTCCAGTTTCCAAGGCATGACGGCTGCACACTGCGCTTGGGTCCTTGCACCCTAATGATGCCTTCCTCGTGGGCTGTGTCCTGCCTTGGTCAATGGGCCCACTCATTGCTAAGGTATTTAAGGTATTTTCAAACCCTTTCTCTTCCTTCTTCTTCTTCGCGCCTAAGCATTCTCTCTCTCTAGAATTTTCAGCCTACATCGCCATTTGCAGCCTTCGATTCTTCCAGGCCTAGCAGCGTTCTTATTCTCTCCTCATCAGGTAACCTCTTTCATCCAGTGCTCTCTTTTTCTTTCATTTTCGTTCGTTTTTTAGGCTCGTAGGCAGCCATTTTCCTTAAGTTGTGCCATAACCTTTTCCGGTGTATTTTCCGGTGTCTTCTCCGGTAACTGGCTCTTGGATGTTCTTGAGTGTTCTTGAGTGAAAACCTTTTGAGTTCTTTGTTTAATCCAAAAGTCAAATCTGGTCCACTCCCCACTTGTTTGTAGTTAAATTACCCAAGTCTAGTATAATTTCTTTAAGTGTTGGGTCTTCCCCTTAATGCTTAGGAGGCTTTACAACCTGGTGTCTGAATTCCCGTCCCTGAGAGAGAAACTATTTACCGAGATCAGACGAATAGAGGAAGAGGAAGAGAGGAGACGAGGGGCCGACCCTAATTGGGTACGACCCATTTTTCCCATTCCTCTTGCCACCATTAGACCATCTGAACCCTCTGAGTCTTGTGGGTCGTCGTCTCGTCCGGCCGAGACACCCAACCTAAGTGAGATGGACGAGAGAACCTCCTCTCCAACTGGTGCTGGAACTTCTGGTAGAAGGGACTCTCCTGACCTTAGCCCTCCCCGAGAGGCCGAGGGTACGATCCCCTCTGAGGCTGTCCCTGTGACAACCCTATCCCCCAACGCCTTCCAAGTAGCATTTCCTCAGGGTCCTCCTGCAGGTGATGAGGGGGATGAGGACGATGATACAGATGATGAGGTTGATACCTCCCATGCCTCGTCTTTTATCTCCTCTGTCAGGGATAGGGATCTTCTGATATGGAGGCATATTTACGGAGTGCCACCTGGGGTGACTATGAGGGTTCCCTCCGAGGACGAGAGGGTCTTTGAGGGTGAAGAGGGAGAAGTTGCAGTCTACGAGCAAATGTTCAAAGTAGGTGTCAGACTTCCCTTTCACCCTGCCATTATAGATATTCTGTCGGCTCTGGGCGTCTCCCCCTCGCAACTTCCACCCAATTCTTGGAGGACGATTCTGGGGTACATCTCTCTGTGGAAAAACGCTTTCACTGACGAGCCCTCGTCCGACGTGTTCTTGGCCTGCTACAATATCACCTCTTCATCTAAACAGCCCGGATACTATCATCTGGGAGCGAGAAGGTCTGAGAAGAAGCTGCTCCACGTGGCTCAAACTTCCAATCATGATTGGAAAAAAAGGTTCTTCTTCATATCTGGGGCATGGGAGAGCTCCACCGAGGCGTCCCCTTCTGCCGATGCTCCGAGGGTTCCTAACAGATGGTCTAACCCTTCCATGAAAGCTAGGTCAGACCCCGGACTTAGCTTGGAGGAGAGGGATATTGTTGAGTATCTGAGGGGACGAGGGAGAGAGGGTGAGATCCCAAAGTTCGAAGATTTGATGACCCCTCGCTTCCTTAAAGAAGCTGGTCTGAGGGTCGGCCCTCTGACAGAACTATGTGAGTTATACTGAACATTTTCCCATCTTTACTTATTTTTGAAGTGTTCTCTCTTTATCTCTGAACTTTTCTGATTCATCGTATCCTTTTCAGGTCGTCCTGCAGGCGTGTCAGATTATCTCTGGGATATGACTGCTCCAAGCCTTCTTGCTGGTCTGTCAAAGAAGAAGGGGAAGGAGCCTCAGCAAGCTCCTAAGAAGACAAGGGCCTCAGGGCCGACAGTTGTTCAGCCGACAGCTGTTAGTCACAAAAGGAAGGAGCCTGAGGCTCCTGTCGAGCCTCGTCCTGACCCTAAGACGAGGGCCAGGGCCGAGGCCTCTGAAGGAGCAACCTCTTCACCAAGCATGGGGGCCTTCTGGTCTCAAAATCTGTCCCATCTGAGGGCCGACCCCTCATCTCTTATCGCCAACCTGAGGGCAGCAAAGGCCTCTATGTTCTCTGCACCGTCGGCCTCCGACTTCGAGTTCTTGGCGCAGATGCCTCCAGCCAAAGTGTATGACTACGGTCTGCACTCCCTTGCTCAGGTATTGGTCCTGACCTTTAATTTCATTGTGTTTCCTCGGCTCCCCTTGACGCATCTTCATTTTTCTTGCAGTCTGTCTGTGCCTTCACCTCTGCCACCAAGTGGATGGCCGAGAATCAACAGAAATTCCATGAAGCTGAGAGGGCCATCCAACAAGAGGCTGACCTACGGACAGAGTTGGGCACTGCGAGGGCCGAGCTGGAGAGCACAAGGGCTGAGCATGCTAGAGTCCTTGATGAGCTGACGAGGCAGCATGATGCCGATATGCAGGCCAAGGACTTGTTGATCAAGGACAAGGACTTGTTGATCAAGGACAAGGATGAGGCTCTGATCAACCTGGAGGCCCGTCATAAGACTGATCTGGAGGCAGCCATCAAGAAAGCTGAGGCTGACGCTGTGGAGGCATACAAGATTTCAGACGAATTTCAGGGCTTCGGCCTTGAATATCTTGAAAGGGGGATTAGGACGGCCTGTCGGTGGGTAGTCCTCAGATTTGGCGATGTCGTCTCCTCTGTTCGCCCATCATTGGAGGGTGTTCAACTGGACGACCCCCTAATTGCCGAGGCCCTCAATCAGGTGGAGGCCCAAGTCCAGATCGAGGGGGTTGGCACATCTGAAGATGATCCGGTGCTGGTAACTGAGGAGACCATTCCCATTGATGTTGAGGCCCTGCCCTCTGATGTCGTCCCCTAGGGTGGCTGCCTGTAGCCCATACCCTTGTTTTTGTATTTTTGTTCTGTATATTGTAAAACACTTGATGCTTTATATTAATACCATCGTCTCTTCCTTTCACAACTGTCTCCCATATTTAATTCTGTTATGGTTTGTTCCTTGCAAATTTGCTTCTTCATTGATGATGATGATACTAACCCTTCCCTCGTCTTTTTGAGGACCAATGTGGGGTCGTCCCCTCATCAGGCCTCATTATAGCCGAGGGTTCAAATGATCAAATTAATGATTTTTAAATAAAGTCTACCCTCATCTTTCTTGAGAACAGTGGTGGGGTCGTCCCCTCCACTGGTCCTCATTATAGCCGAGGGTTCAATGAACCAAATTAATGATTTTTATGTAGTCTACCCTCGTCTTTCTTGAGAACAGTGGTGGGGTCGTCCCCTCCACTGGTCCTCATTACAGCCGAGGGTTCTGATAACCAATTTAATGGTTTTTAAAGTCTTCCCTCGTCTTTCTTTAGGACAGTGGTGGGGTCGTCCCCTCCACTGGTTCCCATTATAGCCGAGGGATCAACTTTCCAATTTAATGGTTTTTAAAGTCTTCCCTCGTCTTTCTTGAGGACAGTGGTGGGGTCGTCCCCTCCACTGGTCCCCATTATAGCCGAGGGATCAACTTTCCAATTTAATGGATTTTAAAGTCTTCCCTCGTCTTTCTTGAGGACAGTGGTGGGGTCGTCCCCTCCACTGGTCCCCATTATAGCCGAGGGATCAACTTTCCAATTTAATGGATTTTGAAGTCTTCCCTCGTCTTTCTTGAGGACTGTGGTGGGGTCGTCCCCTCCACTGGTCCCCATTATAGCCGAGGGATCAACTTTCCAATTTAATGGATTTTGAAGTCTTCCCTCGTCTTTCTTGAGGACTGTGGTGGGGTCGTCCCCTCCACTGGTCCCCATTATAGCCGAGGGATCAACTTTCCAATTTAATGGATTTTAAAGTCTTCCCTCGTCTTTCTTGAGGACAGTGGTGGGGTCGTCCCCTCCACTGGTCCCCATTATAGCCGAGGGATCAACTTATAAAATTAATGATATATATGAAATCTTCCCTCGTCTTTCTTGAGGACTGTGGTGGGGTCGTCCCCTCCACTGATCCTCATTATAGCCGAGGGATCAACTTCTTTGCATGTATACTAGAACTGATAACCACTGGATGAGGGAAACACTGATACTTCTCATTAATCTTCAATGTGTTCTGTCGAAACAATGCTTATTACAACTATGGCTTATCAAGACCTTACAACACTACTGGTAGTATTTTTTCAAATGATCTGCATTCCAGGGGTTTGAGAAAGGTTCCCCCTCCAGGTTCTCTAGCCTGTAGGTCCCCGGGACAACTTCATCGATGACCCTATATGGGCCATGCCAATTAGGATGGAGCTTGTTGGGTTTCTGCCAAGTCTTTTTAAGAACCAAGTCTCCCACTGCGATAGGCCTCTGTTTCACCCTTTGGTTGTAAAACTTTGCGGTCCTCTGCTGGTAGGAAGCTTGCCTTATCTCAGCATCCTCCCTTCTTTCCTCAATCAGGTCTAGGTCAAGTCTTCTCTCTTCCATATTCCCCTGGGGATCATACATTTGGACCCTATGAGTAGGAAACTCCACTTCGGTGGGGATGACTGCTTCTGATCCATAAGCTAACATGAATGGGGTCTCCCCGGTAGGGGTCCTTACTGTCGTCCTGTATGCCCACAATACTGCATATAACTCCTCGACCCATCTTCCTTTTGCCTCCTCAAGCCTCTTCTTAATCCCATCTAGGATTGTCCTGTTCGTAACTTCGGTTTGCCCATTGGCCTGAGGTCGGCCTGGGGTGGAGAAAAATTGTTTGATACTTACCCTCTCACAGTACTTCTGTAAAGAGGCATTCTTGAACTGGGTCCCGTTATCCGAGATGAGGGTGTTGGGTAGACCATATCTGCATATCACATTCTTCCAGATGAACTGGAAGGTCTTCTGCTCCGTGATCGTGACCATCGGCTCGGCCTCTACCCATTTTGAAAAGTAGTCAATTGCTACGATGAGGAACCGATAGTTATTGACTGCTCTCGGTAAGGGTCCTATCAGATCAATCCCCCATATTGCGAACGGCCATGGGGATGCAATGGAGGTGAGAGGCTGGTGAGGTTGATGAGGGATAGTAGCAAATCTTTGGCATTTATCACACTTTTTAACATATGCGGCAGCATCTTTCCCCAAGGTCGGCCACCAGTAGCCTTGGGTGATCACCCTCTTTGCCAAGGATCTACCCCCAATATGGCTTGAGCACGACCCTTCATGCACGTCTTGCAAAATGGAAGGGACCTCTGAGGGATGCACACACCTAAGTAAGGGGAGCAGAAACCCCTTTTTGTACAGCGTGTCTCCGATGACAGCGAACTTTGCAGCCCTGTATCTCAGCTTCTTCCTCTCTTGGCTTGCTTCTGGCATCTCTCCCCCTCTAATGTATCTGATCAGGGGGTCCATCCATGAAGGTTCTTGAGAAACATTCATGCAAATGCCAAGTGTTCCCTCGTTGTCTTCGATAGTTGGTCGAAGCAAAATTTCTACCGGGACTGTCCTCCTTATGTCTGTCCTAGTAGCTGAGGCCAACCTTGCAAGGGCGTCAGCACGGCCATTGTCGAGCCTAGGTATCCTCTTGAATTTCACTTCTTTGAAGTTTTTCAGCAATGACCTCACCTTATCAAGATACCTAGCCATCCTCTCGTCTTTGGCCTCATAGGCTCCTAGTATCTGATTCACCACCAGCCTTGAATCACTGTGAACCAAAATTTGGCTGACACTAAGGGATTTGGCTAAGGAGAGGCCAGCTATCAAGGCCTCATACTCAGCCTCATTGTTGGAGGCTTTGAAATTGAACCTCAGGGCGTACTCGACGTCTGTGCCATCGGGTGCTGATAGTATCAGTCCAGCACCACTTCCGCTATCACAGGAGGACCCGTCAACGAAGAGGCTCCACGGAGTCTTTCCTTCAGAAAAATTTCCCTCAGAGAGGGACCCCTGTCTAAAGATGTATCTTCCCTCTTCGTTTTCAGTCACTTTCCTTCTAGCGGTGCTCGTCTCAGCCATTTCTACAGGTGTGTCTGCGGGTCTGTCTTCTGTATCTGCCTTCCCGAGGGTCTCACCCTCGGCCTCATCTTCTTCCCATGTGAACTCAGCCACGAAGTCTGCCAAGGCTTGCCCCTTAATGGCTGTCTTAGGCTGATACACAATGTCAAACTCCCCCAGCTCTATAGCCCAGGTCATTAGCCTTCCTGATTTTTCAGGCTTGTGTAGGACCTGCCTAAGAGGAGAGTCAGTAAGGATGACCATAGTATGGGACTGGAAGTACGGTTTCATCTTCCTTGAGGCATGAATCAAGGCATAGGCCAACTTCTCCATCCTCGGGTATCTCTGCTCTGCCCCCTGGAGTGCCTTGCTGTTGAAATATACGGGCTTCTGTATCCCATCTTCGTCTCTTACGATTGCTGCACTGATAGCGGATTCTGAGACAGCAAGGTACACGTACAGTCGTTCACCCTGCACGGGTCGTGACAGCAGCAAGGGAGACCCTAAGTATGATTTCAGCTGCTTGAAAGCCTCATCACACTCTTCGCTCCATTCAAAAGCTTTCCTGAGGATCTTGAAGAATGGTAGACACCTGTCTGTAGCCCTTGACACAAATCTGTTCAAGGCAGCCACTCTCCCTGTGAGCCTCTGAACGTCTTTAATGGACTTGGGGGTCTTCATCTCAATAAGGGCCTTTATCTTTTCAGGATTGGCCTTGATGCCTCTTTGATTGACAATGAACCCCAAGAACTTCCCCGCTCCGACCCCGAAGACACACTTGGCCGGATTGAGCTTCATTTTGTATTTGTCCATTATATTAAAGGTCCTTTCCAGGTCTGCTACATGATCCTCTGCCTTCAGACTCTTAGTCAGCATGTCATCTACGTAAACCTCCATAGACTTACCAATTTGGTCTTCAAACATTTTGTTTACAAGGCGCTGGTACGTTGCCCCCGCATTTTTTAGGCCAAAGGGCATGACCCTGTAACAGTATGTCCCCTTGTCAGTGATGAAGGCGGTCCTCTCCGAGTCCTCAGGGTTCATGAAAATCTGGTTATACCCTGAGTAGGCATCCATGAAACTCATGAGCTCATGGCCTGCGGTAGCGTCTACCATCTGGTCGATGCGGGGGAGAGGGAAGCTGTCTTTGGGACAATGCTTGTTGAGGTCTGTGAAGTCCACGCACATTCTCCACTTGCCGTTGGCCTTTGGGACGATGACTGCATTGGACAGCCACTCAGGGTAGATGACCTCTCTGATAAATTCAGCGTCTTCTAATTTTTTAACCTCATCCCTGATGACCTCATACTTTTCTCTAGAGTAAATCCTCCTCTTCTGCTTTACCGGCTTCACTCCCTCTACCACATTGAGTTTGTGGCACATGATTTCAGGGTCGATCCCTGGCATATCTACATGACTCCACGCGAAGACGCTTCGCCTTCTCCTCAACAGTTTGATGAGGTCTTCCTTGATACTGGGCTTCAGAGACTTGCCAACTTGGACGGTTTTTCCCGGGTCATCCTCATCGAGGATGATGGGTTCTACCTCCTCAGCGGCCTCCCCTTTTTTGAGCTTCGTCTCGTCCCTGGGGTCTAGGGTATCAATGTTGTAAGTGGCTGTAGCCCTCTTGTGTGCCTCCTTTTCTTCAGCGGAGTTGTAGTAGCATTCTCTCGCTGTCGTCTGGTCTCCCTGGACTTCCCCCACCCCATAAGGGGTAGGGAACTTAACCATCTGGTGGACTGTGGACGGCAAAGCTTCAAACCCCTTGAGGGCCACACGTCCCAGTATGATGTTGTATGCCGAAAACACATGCTCATCCAGCACAAAGAAACTGACCCTCTTGGTGAGCCATCTCGGCCACTCTCCCCCATCCTGACATCAGCCTCATATATTCCTAGGGGGTGAACCTTCTCCCCACTGAACCCAATCAATGGATGATGGTATGGGACAAGTCTGGCACAACTGAGGCCCAAGGCCTTGAAGCATGGCCAAAACATCACATCTGCGGATGAGCCCCCATCTACCAGGATCCTCGGCACTTCGCACCCGTGCACCCTGGTAGTGATGACAAGAGGGTCATCATGCGGGGCCAATAGGCCCTTGAAGTCCATTCTTGAAAATCCCACAATCAAAGTGTCCATATCAACCTTCTTCCTTTTTTCTAACTTGACCTCTAGGAAGGTTGAGTGCACCATCTTCGTTACTGCCCTAGCCTCCGCAACATGGGCCTTCCTGTCAGCGACCTCAGACCCTCCTCCTGCAAGTCCCCCGGAGATCATTCCCACCCCGAGCGAGATCATATTGAGCCTCTTGACAGGGCCTTGGTCGTCTCTCGGCGGGAGGTCAGGGTCGTCCTCATCATCAGAGGGGTCGTCCCCTCTTTTTTGAGGACCTTCTCTGCAGGCATCGACTCGCTTCTTTCTGGGGTCGTCCCCTCGGCCCCTCTTGAAGTCGGCTTTGTCGACGTACTTTCTGAGCTTCCCTTCCTTCAGCATCTTCTCAATCTCATCTTTCAGAGCAAAGCATTTGTCTGTTACGTGGCCGTGGTCTTGGTGAAATTCACACCACAGGTTCCTATTTCTCTTGTCGGGGGCTGCCCTCAGCTTCTCAGGCCACTTCAGTGTCTGGTCACTCTTTATCTCATTGAGGATCTGTTCACAGCTGACCGTCAGAGGGGTGTACCCCGCGAACTTATCATCCATGGTCCTCTTCTTCCCCTCTTTGTTCTTCTTGGGGTATTTATTCCCACTTGCACCTCCTTTTTCGTCTTCATGTTTTGCGGCCATCGCCTCTTCGGCGTTCATCACCTTTCCTGCTGTAGACAACAGCTCAGCCATCGTCCTCGGAGGGTCTTCGGCAAGCTTCCATAATAGCTTCCCCTTCTGGAGCCCTCCAATCAGGGCTGTCATAGCTATGCTCTCCTCATAGTCTTCCACCTCCAGCTTCTCTTTATTGAATCTGGCTATGTAGTCTCTCAGAGTCTCGTTCTTTCCCTGCTTAACATAGAGCAGGTGTGTGGTCTTCTTCTGTGGCCTCACCCCAAAGCAGAAATTATGGATGAACAAGTCTGCAAACTGCTTAAAGTTTCCAATAGAATTTTTTGGAAGAGACGTGTACCACACATGCGCAGCCCCTGTCAAGGTACCAGAGAAGGCACGACACCTCATCTCATCTGAGATAGAGTATATGTCTGCCGCCGACTGATACATTTCCACGTGGTGGACAGGGTTGGTGCTCCCATCGTATCTTGGGGTGACCACGGGAGGCTTGAACTTCGATGGCGTGGGGAAGTTGACTATCTTTGCCACAAAGGGTGAGCCCATGGTGTATCCCCTCTGAAGAGGGTCCCGGCTCTTCAGTATGTCGCCAATCTTATCCTCTAACCTCTGGATTGAGTCATTCCAGGGCCTCACAGGGTCGGCCTGGCCGATGTTATCCCCTGCTGCCTCTCGGAGGTGGATGGAGGGCTCCGCTACGGCAGGCCTGTGTCGGCTATTTACTTCCCTTTGGCCGTCATCCCGTCTTTGGGGTCGGCCTTCTGCTTCTTTCCTAGATCTCGCTGCGCTTCTTGACTTGGACAACTTGTCTCGCAGGTCATTCACTGGACCCAGCCTCTCGAAGGCCGACCCCCTGCTCAGGCGGTCAAAAGCAGAGCCTCTTGGGCGATCATCAGGGTTTGGTCTCCCGCACTTTCCTCTACTGTCCTGGAGGGGTCGTACTGTATTGTTGGAGACCTCATATGGCTCCCAGCATTCTACTGGAGCCTCTTCTTCCTCCAGATCATCATACCTGTCCTCGGGGCAAGGGTTTCCTTGCCTCCCCAGGCGTAAACGCCGGGGGTCAGCAACATCCCTACGCCGCTGAGGGGGTGGCAGGTCTTTATGTGGTGCCTGGGGTGGTCCCCTGGCCTCATGATGTCCTGGAGCTGCTGCCGGAGTAATCATCTCAGGTGAGACCCCTGGTGGTCTCAGTATATTCTGACTTAGAGCTGTAAACTGCTCCTGCATCATCCGCTGGCTGGCTGCCAGAGACTTTAGGGCTGCTGCCACATCAGCCATCTCAGACTGAGGTGGTGGCTGACTGGAACTGGGTCTTCCCCCATCATCCGGCGGGGGAAGTGGTGGCGGTGGCATCTCAGGTGCCATGTGCTTGAGCTATGAAGAGCTGAACTGAAGAAAATACTGGTTAGCTTGGGAACCTTAGTAGGTCTCTTTCAATGGTGAAACACCTCCTCTCAGGGGGAGTGTTGGTTCACCACCAGAGTGCCCAGTGAGGTCAAGCTGTACAAAGGAAGAGATGTCTTCTCGTTCCCACAGACGGCGCCAAACTGATGATGCTAAGATTTAGCACCACCAGGTAAGTGATGGTGAGCTCAAACAGTAGTAGTTATGGCAGCCATAGAGATGCAAGTATATAAGTATGTAAGTGTATAGAAGGGGATGAGTATAAGAGGAAATTAGACAATGATGTATAGTGGTTCAGCCAATTTGGCCTACATCCACTGTGAGTGTGTGATCCACTAAGTATGGGCACTAATGGCCTTGGATACAATGCACGTAACCCTCTCTCTCTCTCTACTGTGTGTGAACAAGCAGAGTTTTAGCTAGGGCTACTGTTCAAGGATCGATCCCCTGTAGGGTTAGGGGTGACAAGTATATATAGGTCTTGGGGGGTGTAGTGTACCCCCCAGGTAAGCATGGTGCATATGAATAATGATCTAGCCAATCCCCTGTTGACACCTGTAGATGCCAAATGATGACATAATATTCCCTCACGTGAGGGGGTGATTCGGTTGTAACGGTCTTCCACGTGTCATATGAGCCTCACGCGCACTGTTCCACGCGTCTCCCAAACCACGCGCTGTCATGATGTCACCCTCGGCCTATGAGCTGAGGCCGAGGGCAAAGTTTCTTCCGGCAGTGAGTCTGGCTTGATTATGTCCTCGTACTGTCGTACCCTCGTAGGGTCGGCCGGAGCCTGGTGAGGGGTCGGCCCCTCGTAGGGTCGTCTGGAGCCTGGTGAAGGGTCGGCCCCTCGTAGGGTCGTCTGGAGCCAGGTGAAGGGTCGGCCCCTCGTAGGGTCGTCTGGGTCTGGTGAAGGCCAGTTGGGGCCTGGTGGGGGGTCGGCCCCTCTTAGGGTCGTCCGTTGTGGAGGCGACCCTCCTAGAATATAAACGGGTATATCAAGCATAACTTACATAAAAACACATAATCATAAACATTGTTATGTTAACAAAAAACATATGTATACACTGCATATGTTAACAAAAAACATATGTATACACAGTACACTGCATAAGAGGAGCATTGACTGCATTAAAAAAACATATGTATACACTGCATAAGATAAGAGGAGAATATATGTATGCACTGCATAAGAGGAAAACATATGTTAACAGAATCAATATACGCAGAAAAACATATCTTAACAAAATCATTTCTTAAAAGAAATATATACACTTTGTAAGTATATGTTAACAGAATCAATAATATATATATAATCATTTTTGGATACCCTTCTTGTAAGTATGGGTATGTGAAAGTTGCTACTGAGTCAATAATATAACATAATCAATAATATAATGAGGGCGAAGGTTTTCAGAATCAATAATATTATAATATACACTGGTTTTCGGCTAAATAAAATAAGAATGACAATAAAATAAAATCTTTAACTTTTACTTGTTTAAGATTTTCAGAGGCCGGAGTTCACTTCTTTTCGGGTTTTAGGGTTTTTCGGCGAAGGTTTTTGGGGTTCTAGGGTTTCGGATTTTGTTTTCGGCCGAAGTATACTTGATTTCGGCGAAGGTTTTTGGGGTTCTAGGGTTTCGGTGGGGGGTAAGGAAGAGAACGGGTTTGGTTTGTTTTGGATTTGTTTTTTGTCATTAAGTTGGTTAAAAATAGAACGAAGCTTTTTTTTTATCGGGGCACCCTTTTTTTTAATATATATCTTTTACTTGACTTAGTACGTGAGAAAAAATAAATAAATTAAAAACAGTTAAAATGACGTAGTTTTACTTTAAAAAAAAAACGCATTATGCGCATCACGCACGTTGACCGTCTTAAAAATTGTTGACCCCGCATTTTTCCACACATACCCCTAATGCGCTGCGTTTCCAAAAGGCATCACACATATGCGCGCATTTGCGCCGCATATGTGCGCCTTTTAGAACACTGGTTTTGGTACATCTTGGTGCTTTCGGAGTGAATTGCAAAGGTTGAGGAATGCCCTTCCTCCAACACCTCAGCCTTTATCTTGTCATTTCGCGATACACAAATACTTGTCCCAAATCATAAGGTTTCATTGTTGTCTATTCTAAAAGTTGAGTTTTTTCCTTTCTCTACAAGTCCATGGATCTTCTGGAGGTCAGGGTTCGCAGCATGGACCGCCTTTATCCTCTCAATTAAGCTTGGTTCAACTGTCAGCCCCCCCTAAGACGTCCATGGCCTCCACGGTCTATGACCTCAATCCCTATTTCCTCCAAGTATCTTAGAAGGTGTTCTTGGCTAGTGATCCTTAAAACGCTTAGGGAACCTTTTCTACTAAGAGCATCGACCACCACGTTAGCCTTTCCCGGATGATACTTAATTGAGAAATGATAATCTTTGATCAATTCCAACCACCTCCTTTGCCTCATGTTCAAATATCTTTGGGTGAAAGTCTCTTATGGTCCGTGAATATCTCACAACTTTCCCTATATAAATAATGTCTCCAAATTTTTAAAGCGAACACTATTGTGGCTAGCTCTAAGTCATGTGTGGGGTAATTCTTCTTATGAGGCCTCAACTGTCTAGAGGCATAAACAATCATCTTACCATTCTGCTTCAATACACAGCCCGACCTGAAGCGTCACTATAGATTACATAGCCTCCTCTCTCCTTAGGTAGAGCTAAGATGGGCTCGATCACCAATTTTTCTTTCAACTTCTAAAAGCTCTCTTCACACTCAGTGGACCATATAAATTTCTTGTCCTTGTGTGTCAATTGGGTCAAAAGCACAACTATCTTGGGAAATCCTTCCACAAACCTCTTATAATAGTCTATTAGCCCGAGAAAGCTTATAACCTCAGTTACTGTAGTTGGTCTCTCTTAATTAACAATGGCTGCAACCTTCCCTTGGTCCACGACCAATCCGTCCCTATTCACAATGTGGTCGAGAAAGGCAATCTCTTCGGGCCAGAATTTACACGTAGAAAATTTTGCGTATAACATCTCCCTCCTAAGAACCTCAAACACTCCGCGGAGGTGTTTCTCATGCTCTTCCGTGGTCTTAGAGTAGACTAGTATATCATCAATGAAAATAATCACAAGTTTATTCAAGATGGGTCTAAACACCCTATTCATCAAACCCATAAAAGCATCCGTAGCATTTGTTAACTCGAAAGGCATCACCACAAATTCATAATGACCATACCTAATTCTAAAGGCTATCTTATGAATATCATCATTCCCTGTAAACGGATATTCAAAAATCCGCATCCGTCCGATATCCGAATCCGAATTTGCAGATATTTATCCGAAAATATGGAAACGGATACGAATATGGATACTCTATAAAAATATCCGAGAAAACGGATACGGATAGTACTAGTATCCGACATTGATAATCCGTATCCGATGCGGAGTATCCATTTTATAGGATATCCGTATCCGTCAAACATATGGTTAAAATATTACTAATAATATTAGTATTAGTATTACTAATAAATAAATATTAATAAAAACCTTAGTCGTTTATTCCCCAAAACAAAATTAACACATACTCCACTCAAAACAAAAACACCCTAAAGTTATTATTTTATTGGGTATATTATAAAATGTCATGTATTATTATTTTATTAGGGATATTATCATTGAGTTACACTAAAGTTACAATACACCCTATCACATACAACATACACCGACTAAAGAACATATACTCCACTAAAAAAAAAACTTCGTTTCATTTCTCTTTCGTACAGAACAAGAGAAAAGAAACTCACACGTGAATATTCGTTAGTTTTCTTAATTATAAATAAATGTAAGAGAGAAACAATATAGAATGTAAGAAAGAAACAGAAAAGTAAAGAGATGGTTTTGATTGTGATGAGAAATGAAGTTAACAACATGTATATTATATACAAAATCAAAATGTATACTTATTAAAATAAAAATATCAGTATGTTTTGAAGACAAAAGGTCCATGAGGTTATCATTCTCAATAAATTTGATTAATCTAAAAGGTGCATATTTATTTCTACTGTTATGGAATGCGACTGTTATTTTTTTTTTTTGGATGGCTTTAAACTTATATGGTTGTAAATTATGGATGACTTTAAGCCATATTATCATTATGGAATGATACTAATATTATGGAATCCATAATTGTTGATATTAGGAGGCAATAATTTTGTTATATATTTATTTGGATGGGATTGGATTTCATTGTATTGGATATTTCAATTGTTATTTTTTGCGATGGCTAAATAATGTAAATGAATATGGATATTATCCGAATCCGAGGTATCCGAGCGGATACGGATATGGATAGTTGTTTTAACTATCCGGGCGGATACGGATACGGATAGTTCATTCAGATAGCAGATACGGATATGGAAAACATGGTATCCGATCCGTATCCGCCCGTTTACCACCCCTTCCCAATCTTAAGTTGGTGATAACCCGATCTCAAATCGATCTTAAAGAAATATCTATCATCCTTTAATTGATCAAAAAGGTCATCAATCCTAGGCAAAGGGTATTTATTCTTCCGAGTCATCTAGTTCAATTCCTTATAGTATATACACATTCTCATAGACCCATCCTTCTTCTTTACAAATAGTATTGGGGCACCCCAAGGGGAAGTGCTAGGCTTAGACCTGTCAATGGGTCGGGTCTGGACCCGGACCTGATCTGTATAATAGAGTCTGAGCATATTTTTTTGAACCTGAAGACCCGAATACCCGAATACCCGTTTATTAAACAGGTAGAGTCTGGATCTTATACAAGACCCGGACCCGAAGCCCGACCATGATTGTACATTATTATTTTTTAAATATATATACATATACTATAAATTTATATATATTTATAAATATATCAATATAACTTGTAAGTAATATATATAAAAATATATATTTATGTATATAATAAATATAAATAATATTTGTTCTATTTATACTAATAATATTATATAATAAATTACAAATTATTTTAATTTAAGATTAAAAAATAAAGAAGGGGGATAATATAAAATAAATGTATATATTTGGCCAGACCCGGACCCGAACTCGAGAACCGAACGGATCCGAGTCTAGATCCAATATTGTAGATCCGATGAAAATTCGGACCCGGACCCAAACCCGATAAAGACCCGGTTACATGGATCTGGATCTCCCTAAACCCGATCCGGCTTCGACCCGTTGACAGGCCTAGCTAGGCTTAATAAAGCCGCAACCTAACAAATCCTCCAGCTGTTCATTCAATTTTTTCAACTCCGCGGGGGCCATTCTATAGGGTGCCTTAGAATTGGGCACGATCTCTGGTACTAGATCGAAATCGATGGTAAACTTAATTTCTCTATCCGGGGGCAACCCGGACAATTCTTCGGGGAATACGTCACTATAGGTCGCGGCCACGGGGGCATTTGCTAAAGTGGCCGCGGTCTTCTCCACATCCTTAACGTTCGTTAATCATCCGTGCACCCTCCCTTAGTCAACTTCTTAGCCCTCAAGGATGATATTAACAAAGGCTTTCTCTTGGGTTTTGCTTCCGTGAAACTAACCTCAGCCTTCCCGGTTTTACATAAGGTAAATTCTTTCATAGCACAATCTATCTTAGCAAAATGGGTGGACAACTAATCCATTCCTAAGATGACATAAAAATCTTCCATCTCTAAGGGAATTAGGCTAACCTCAAAATTCTGCTCCCCAATCTCCACGACACATCCCCCATAGATTATCGTGGCCTCACATGATACTCCTATCGGGTGTCAATTACTAAAGGAGGGTTTAAGGTCTGTGACCTATCCTTCATTTTTCATGCAAAAGTGGTGAATACAAATGAGTGTATGGTCCAGGGAATAAAAAAGTACATAGGCATTTCTATCATCAATAGTAACATAGCAGTCTTCGGTCTTCTCAACTTCCTTGGCATTAGGGGCAAAATGAAGAATGTTCGAGAAACTGAAAATCTAAGCTTACACAACTAAGGTTCAAAACATGGAGGGCCAATACAAAAGGAACATTACGAATATAACACGAATTCCAATTTCCAACCCTCCCCCAAAAGCTGGAGTAAAGATATTTATCAAGTCCAGCTTGGCAATAAAAGATCGAAAAGAAGGCTCGAAAAATTTGGTGAGATCCGAAGAAGGGATAAAAGCTGGTTGAATGATGCAGACCTCATTTTCCCCAATAAAGTGAATGTCAACCTCCACATTCTTCATCCTCTCATGAATCATGGAATCGGATGCAAGCATAAAGGGAGACTTATTTTCACAAAATAGCTCTAATGATTCTTTTTACATAAAGCCCAATTAATGTGCCCATAAGGGCAGATTCTTGTCTTTCTCTATTTTGTTAGGTTTTATTTTGTAATTGTCCATTTTTGTATTTTTCCCTATTGTTGGTTGATAGTAGTTAGATAATTAGTAAGGGATATAATAAGTATTGTGTAATAAGAATGTTATAGACTATGCGATTTCATGGTGGGAACCTTTAGTTATGTCACCATGACATAATATGGATGTTAGCATTCCTCAGTATCTAAGCTCTTCTAGATACTTCCTTTAGGCCTATAGATAGTGTAATACCCCATTTAGGGGAATCATTCCCATAATATATACTTTGAGTATTTCTGCTTTTGTTTTGAGTGCAATTTCTTTGTATGCCATTGACATTGTTTACATCACCAACTCCCCCCAAATCAATCGAATAAGTCACAAAAGCTCACACGCACCCTGAGCCATCGCATGGTATTTAGCCCCGGTTGAAGAGCTTGAGAATACCGATCGCCTTCTTTTTGCTCTTCCATGAGATGAAGTCCTCCCCCTGTGTTCAATTTTTTCAAATGACTAAATTTCAATTTAAGATTGTTTTGTACTATTCAATCCTATATTGCAGGTGAGTAGGTTTCTAATGAATTTTGGTCTTAATTTAATCAGAAAGGGATCTTTGCCCATATATTGCGGATCAAAATGGGGTGACATAGCGCAAAAATTGCCATCTTATGAGGTGGTTCAATGCTTGTTGGGTGGTATGATGGGAATACAAGCACACATCCCCTTGTTATGGATATGCGCACGAGAGTCGTCTCAAGACAAACATACGGTCAAATGAGAATGGTGGGTGAGGAAATCAAGGACGACTCATGCATCATGCGATTAGTGGCTCGGCCCTAACATGAAAAGTAGAGGGGTTACTTGAAGTAATGATGACAGTGGCCTTAGAGAATACAACCTTAGTAGTGAGAGAACCCAATTATTGACGCATTATCCACTCGGGAAAAGGATCGATAGCAAATGACAGATGAGCCGCCTGAGGACAAGTGGTATCGACAACTCTTGCCATACGAGATGAATCCAATATAACTCGTGTTTCATGTGGCACCACGGTGAGGACAAACAATCTTTCTGTCACTAGAACGAGATCCCGAAGCAAAACTGTGCCCATTCTTGAGGAGACTTGTGACCCATTGAATCCGGGTCCTTTCTGGACCATGATTCACCCATAATTGTCTCAATAAATGGCCGAAATCAACGGAAAAAATAACAGATCCAAAAAATACCAGAAAATTCGGCACGATAAACACCGAGCAAGGATGAAAAATCACCCCCAAACAGCTGGAAACACAGAAAATCAACACCAAATGCCGCCGAACAAACCGGCCCAGGCCCCAGAATTTGGATGAACAATAGCTATTTAACACATCCTCTTTAAAATTGAAATCCTAAAAGGGTAAAAAAATGGGGCCGATTCCCCTAGATCTCTGTCGAACCCCAGGGCAGAAAAAACCCTATAGTTTGAGCCTCTACAATGGTTGAAACCCTAGATTTGGGGGTACATCTAGTTCACTCAACCAAGAATCAAATCGCGAAGGGTCGAAACCCTAGAGAACTAGTTCACGAATCAAGAACACAGTAAGAACAAAGATGAAACCCTAAAAGGGAGATATAGGCGACCTACAAGAGCACCTCAGCTATTGCACCAAGCTGTGCGATGACCAAGAATGAGGTATGAGGAGCTAAAGCAGTTCGAAAATGGAAGTGTAATGTGTTGCCTTGCGATGAGGAATAAACCCTAGGGGGTTCAAAAGTGACGAATTAGGGTTTGGATTAGGGCAAAAGAGTGGCTACGGGGATAGGAAAATGTTTTTGTCTCTGACACCAAAAATTAATCTGTGATGTGATGGATTTTCCGATTGAGAGCCCAATAATACTTTCGATTCTAGAAGGTTTGAGAGACTACAAAGTTAAGCCTACACAACTGTTGATGTAAAAAATTAGATCGCTCTAATTATTCAATCACAGATAAATAAAATGAGACAAAGATTTTTAAAGTGGTTCAGCCTTATAAGAATGTCCTACGTCCACTGTTATGTTATTGCTGAGTGTTTGGGAATTCTCGATTACAAGTTCTATCGAGAAATTCCGGTCCCTTTGAATGAGGGCGATACAAGGTATTTATAGCCCTTAGGCTGTACATGAAAGGGCTGATACATTAAATGATATACATATGAAAGGGTAATACATTTAATGCAGCGTGTGCGTCAAGATGATAAACATTCAATGAATAGTTGAACTGTTGATATTCTGGCAATTAATACTACAGCCGAGATGCAGCTCGGACCGCCTTAGTTGCTTGTTGCTCAGGAGTTCCTCGGAGCGTTGGAGTACCTCGGAGTGTTAGAGTTCCTCGGTGTATTCTCGTTGCTCGGAGAGAACATGAGTTGGTCGGGTAAATGAACTTCCTCGTTGCTATTGTGCCATGTAGATTGACACGTGTCTTCGTATTATTCGTCCATATCAGCATGTTAATTTTGGTATCAACAGAAGCCCCCAATGTTTCATATTTCGAACTTTGAGGAGTATGGAACATTCTTTCTCGGTATATAGCGATATTAAATGACTTTCCTGGGTTTTAGGAGCCTTTTCTTCATATTTGAATTTCCTTCCAAATTCGCAGAATCCGCCATTTTGCACTTTTATAGGCGCTTCGGTCTTCGTGCCCTTTTTGTCCTTTTAGCCGCCGGTAGCGTAACAATTTCTTTTTTGTAATAATTTCTTTCGCCATTTCCCAAGGCAAGGTATTTAAACTTCCCAAGCAATCATATCGTCTTCTACCTTTTCCAATTTTCTTTCTTTCGAGTTTTCTATAGCTTTTCTTTCTCCTGTGCGTCCATCTTTTTCTTCTTTTGTTTGTCAACAGATATCCTTTTACTCTGTAAGCTTTTCTTCCTTCTTCTTTTATTCATCATGGTTTACATTATTGAATCTATTAAAAATTTCCGTTCTGATTATTCCATTCCATCTTAGGTAACTCTGGAGAATCTTCCTGAGCCCTTTGATTATTTTCGTTTGGCTGAGGGACATTGGTTCCCCAGCCTTTTTATTGCTGAGTGTGGATTTTCTTTTCCACCCAACTCTTTATGCTTAGAATTCTGCCAACATTTTGATGTTGTTCCTGGAGCTTGCATCAGAAAATTACAGACGAGCACATCAGGTCTGCCTCATACTTGTTGCAGTACAGGAGCTATATGTCGTCCTTTACTGCTCGCCCTGTGGTCAGCTCCAGTGATCCAGTGCAAATTCCTGAAGACTCTGATCCGGAATCTCATATTCCTTTGAGCCAAAAAATGGGCAAGAGAAGAGTTCCTACTCTCTTCGAGGAAAGTTCCTCTGCTGGCGATGGGAAGAAGACCAAAGTTAATGTCCCAAAGGGGATAAAGAAAATTGATGATACTCCTTCTGTTGCTGTTCAGAAGGTTGCTGAGAAGCCCCCAGTGGCTCCTATGCAGAAGGATGCACCTGTTGAGGTAATCACTATCTCACCAACCAAAAGTTCCTCTTTGGTTGAGGTTGCTGAAAAGGCACCGAGGAGATTGAGAAAATCCTCCTCGGTCAGTATTTCTGGAGCCATTCCCCCACTCCCTACTGGTGGAGATGATGTTCCAATTATTGTTCCTCTGAGCTCTACGATGAGTTTGGCAACATTTTCATCCATTCCCGAGGTGCAAGGTACTGAAGAAGACCTTACTCGGGATGTGGTTACTGCTCTGGCTGTTCGTCATTTGGCTTCAGTAAGTATCTCTACTCCGAGCTTTTTATATTTTCCTTTGTTGTTTCCCATATTTATTTCTGATTTCATTTCCCTTTTCTGATTACAGCTGACGAGCTGTTTCAATTTAATCCTTAAAAAGGATGAAGCAGTCAAAGCTTCTTGCTCCTCGTCCACTGTGGAGGGAGCACTGGAGAAGGCTATTAAATCTGTGAGTGAGTCCCGTCAGAAGTATGACGAGGATAAAACTGAATGGGAGAAGAAATTGGCTACGTCTGATGCAGAGAAGGTACAACTGGGTACTAAGGTGAAGGACTTGGAGAAAGAAAATAAAGATTATGCCGAGAAACTTTCAGGCTTTGGGGAGATTGAGAATAAATTGAAATCGGCTGAAGAAGAGCTAACCCTTCTGCGAGAAGTAAATCGCCAGAAGGAGGAGGTGGAGACCAAATTGAAGGCCACCGAGAATCTTATGTCCGAGAAGTTATCCTCGGAAAAAGTGAAAAGAAAAACAGCTGTGAAGACGTCCTTTAAAACTGGTTGGGACAAAGGATGGGATAGAGGGGTGGCAGCTATGACGACCCAGGTGAAATATGGAAGTTTGAAATATTTTCATGATGGTTGGGTTGCAGCACTGCAGGAGTTGAAGGTGAGCGAGGACTCTGAGTTATTTCAACAACATCTCCCTGGTCCTCCTCCAGTTATTGAAGATGAATCTTTAGACGAAGCTGCATCTGAAGAATCTTCAATGACAGTGGGTGATCAAGTCCTTGTTCCACCACCCAACCAGATAGCTACCGAGGAGATTTTGTCATTGCCTGCTCCTCCAGAATAAGTCCCAGCTTCTACTAATCAGACCATTGTTCCTACCGAGCAACCAAGCTCCTCGTCCCAGCCTCCCGAGAAAGTCTTGGGAGACAAGGAAAAGGTGTGAAGTTGTTCGGTACTCTTTTTCTGTTCTTCTTTTACCTATCCTCTGTATTCCAAACGATGTAATCTTGTTGATGATGTAATAAAATCACATCTTTTTGTTTCTCTTCATTGTTGATGCTTCTGTCTGTTTTTATTTATTAACTCTTGCCTTCTCTTCTTTATTAGTTTGTGGCTAGAATGGAACTGATATCTGCACATGATACAAAGCTGATGCAACAATGCCATGAATATTATAAGGCTGGTCATACAAATTTGAGTGTATCAGAAATTGCTGACATCCTTGGCCATGATGCTTCAGAACAAGCAATTGGTGCTTATCAGTACTTGAAGGATTTACTTGATCGAGCTGTGGCCAACAACGTGGCCTACTATGACTTGATCGAGGAGCTTCATTGTACCTTAGAAGATCTTCAGAATCAGCAAAATGAATCAACTGCCTTGTTGCACAAGGAATATGAAAATAGGTATCAACAGCTTTCTTCCGAGACAGGCCACAAAAAGATCATAGCTGCGTATGATGTCAGGGAGAGAACCCTAAAGGGTGAAGTTGAGGCCTGCAGATAGATCGTCGAGCTGCTGGAACAAGAAAACAACAATTTGCAGAAAAAATTGGCACAGTATGAGTCTGCAGCTTCATCCTCCGCTGCCTTGGTACCGGTCACCGATGAAGGATTCTCATTCTTAGAAGTTGAGAACGCCAAATTAAGGCAAGAATTGGATACTCTGAGAAGATCTGGAGCTTCTCCTGTAGCTCGGGGACGAGGAAGAGGTTCTCGTGGACGAGGAATGAATGCTCTGAACGTTGTTGAAGAATAAATTATTCCACTTGCTCGGGGACAATCAAGAGTTCTTCGTCGTAATGTTGAAGAAGCTCGTACTCAGGCAACTTTGGAAACTCAAGCGTTCCAATTGAATGCAAAAGATCGTGCCTTGTCTGAAATGTCCAAGAAAAACCTATCTTTGGAAGATCAACTTACTGCGACGAAGTCTGCTTTACATACCAAGGACCTTTTTGCTAAAAACCTTCATGAACAATTGGATAGATTAACCTTCTAATTCCATAAACAACCTCATGAGTTCTGGATGGCAGGCTATAATGAGGCCCTTTGTCATTTGGATGCTCGTATTGAACACGCCAATCATGAAGGTTATAAGCAGGGGTGGTTGAACGCCCTGGGTGTATTAAAATTGGAGCAAGGGCATTATTTATGGGATTATCATGCTCCTGGGTTACTAGACTTGCCTGTGCCACCTTATAAATTGGACATGGAATGGATCCCAGCTCGTTCCATTCCTCGGAGCTTAATTTCAAAATACCTTGGTGACTACAGTCTTCATTCCCAAATCGAGGTATCTCGTCCTGAACATCTACTGGACACACCTTCTGTGATGAACGTCAGAATGCTCAGAGATATTAACTTCATTAATTCTCCTCTTTGCCTGGAAGATCCTCCTGCTGGCGAGGAACCTGTTTCAAAAGCTAAGGGAAAGAAACCAATAGAGTAGGGATCTCAATGTAATAGTTAGTACACATGTAATTTGTAATACATTTTGACCTTAATGAAAGAATTTCATTTTTTGTTCGCAAATTTGTATTGCTATTGTTCTGTGCTAAATACTACGTATGTATCTGTTAAAAAGATAACAATTTTGTGCTGTTCATCAACCAACTTAGTAATAAACAGTTACAAGTATAAAAAATGTTGCTCGATCACTTAATAATAAAGTAATGAGTATAAAAATGTTTAAAATTTTTCCAACCAACTAAGGTTGTTAAATTGTACTCGTCGACCAAGTATAATTAGCGAGAGTTTTCATAAAATGTGTCCGACCAACCAGGTTGATGGATCCTCCTCGTCAATAAGTTCTCCTCGTTGACCAACTACAGTTAGTGGGTTTTTATCCCCGACCAACTATACTTGGCTCAATTTGGAATATTTTATATTTTCTGGAATGGTTTTATCTTCCGACCAACTTGTTGGCATATTTCGTTTCTTAACCAGCCAAAATTGGCATTTTTAAGAATGTTGTTCTTACCCTTTTTACCATCCAAAGTTGGTCGTGGGTTTGAACTATTAGGTTCTTTCGAACTATTTGGTTCTTTCGAACTATCTTGTCCACAAGCTCTTTTACCAACCGAGGTTGATCACGCAAGTGTACGCCTCCTAACCAAAGGAGTATAATTTGTTCTCGCTATTTTACCAACCGAAGTTGATCACGGTCGAACTATCAGGTTCTTTCGAACTATTTGGTTCTTTCAAACTATCAGGTTCTTTCGAACTATCTTGTCCACAAGATCTTTTACCAACCGAGGTTGATCACGCAAGTGTACGCCTCCTAACCAAAGGAGTATAATTTGTTCTCGCTATTTTACCAACCGAAGTTGATCACGCTCGAACTGTCAGTGTAGTGTATCACACTAGTATTCCCAAAAAAACTTGTAATAAAAGGAAGGAGATGGTGAAACATCATCGTTTTATTCATAATGAAGGAATTGCTTTACATTTTACATTACTGATAATACTTGCGTAGATGTTCAGCATTCCATGCATTCTTAAATTCCTCTCCTTCTAGAGTTGTTATTCTGTAAGTTCCTGGTCGAACAACTTCTGTAACTCGGTAAGGTCCATGCCAGTTGGCTTCCAGCTTATTGTGTTTCTGAATGACCTTCTTTAGTACATAATCCCCCTCTTTTAAGTGGCATTTCTTCACCCTTTTGTTGTAGAACAGAGCTGTGCGTTGTTGGTAAGCAGCATTCCTAATGGCTGCTTCTTCTCTAACCTCCTCGAGCATGTCCAAATCTAATCTTCTCATCAAGTCACTGACTGGGGAATTGAAATTCAGCACTCTGTGTGTTGGGAGACCCAACTCAGCAGGTATTACAGCCTCACTTCCAAATGCCAGCATGTATGGTGATTCCCCAATTGCTGCTCGGGGAGTTGTTCGGTAAGCCCACAATACTGACTGTAGCTCATTAATCCAATTAGCTTTAGCCTCACTTAGCCTCTTCTTCAAACCATTTAGCAGTGTTCTGTTTGTCGCCTCAGTCTGCCCATTGCTTTGAGGATGACCTGGTGCTGAATGGGTCTTCAATATGTTTGATTGTTGACAATAAGCAGCAAACTCCTCGTTATCGAATTGTGTTCCATGGTCTGTGATGAAGGCATAAGGGAGACCATATCGGCAGATGATATTCTTCCAAACAAATTGGTACACCTTCTCGTACGTCATATCAATAAGTGGCTCAGCTTCTACCCATTTAGTAAAATAATCCACTGCAACAACGAGGTACTTGAATCTTCCTCGGGCCGTTGGCAATGGTCCAACCAAATCAATTCCCCACATGGCAAATGACCAAGGAGAAGTTATGGGTGTCAATAATGCTTGTGGAGTTCATCGGATGCAGGAAAAACGTTGGCATTTGTCACATTTCTTGGCATAGGCTATACAATCAAACCTCATTGTCGGCCAATAATACCCCTGCGTCATCACTCTTTGCAAAAGTGTCCGACCTGCCACATGCGCTCCACAAGATCCTTCATGGATTTCTTCAATCAATTCTTTCACCTCGTAAGGGTGTACACATCTCTGCAAACCTACCATAATTCCTCGTCTATACAAAACACCATTAGTTAGTACATACCGAGCAGATTTAAACTTAAATTTCTTTACCGCGAGCTTGTCCTCTGGCAATTCTCCCTCTTCAATATACGCCCTGATGGGATCCATCCAAGATGGTCCTAAATCAAGGGTAATAACATTCATCGTCAGGTCTTCATCTATGCTCCGACTTTCCAGTACTTCAATGGGTATCGTTCTTCGCAGCTCGGTACGAGTAGCTGATGCTAGTCGGGCCAGTGCGTCTGCTTGTGCATTTTCTATTCTGGGTATTCTGATCAACTGAATGGCATCAAATTCTGCCAATAATTCCATCACCTTTGCATGATACTTGACCATTAATTCTCCTTTAACCGCATATGTTTCCATCATCTGATTCACAATTAATTGAGAATCATTGAATACCATCACTTGTTGTGCTTCCATAATCTTTGCTAAATTAAGACCTGCTATCATGGCCTCGTACTCAGCCTCATTATTTGAGGTTTTGAATTGAAATCGCAAGGCATATTCTATGTCAATCTCGTCTGGGGTTTTCAAAACAATCCCTGCTCCACAACCTGCTGTGCAAGATGACCCATCTACATACAATCTCCATGTAGGTAACTCGTCTTCGAATTTCTTATCTGACAGAGTTCCTTGGTGAAATATCTGTTGTTCTCTTCCATCCTCCCCTGTTAATTTTCGCTCCTCGTCAACCATCTCTTCTCTCCCTTTTACCAACCGGAGTTGGTCTGGGTTTGAATTTGATGATCTTTCTACATCCACAAGCCCTTTTACTAACCGGAGTTGGTCTGGAATTATGTCTGTTGATCCTGTAACATCCACAGGTTGGTCATCGAGCAACTTTTGTTCCTCGGGGGTATCAGGATATGTAAATTCTGCTATAAAATCTGCTACAGCTTGCCCTTTCAATGATGATCTGGGTTCATACACAATATCAAATTCACCGAGCTCTATTGCCCAGTACATCAGTCTCCCTGACTTTTCTGGCTTATGAAGGGCTTGTCTTAATGGCATGTCGTTATACACGATAATGGTATGGGCCTGGAAATATGGCCTCAGTCTTCTACTTGCTTCAATTAATGCCAATGCCAATTTTTCTAACTTTGGGTACCTGATCTCTGCACCTCGGAAAGCCTTACTTGTGTAATAAATTGGCTTCTAGACTCCATTCTCCAATCTGATCAATGCCGAGCTGACTGCATGCTCTGATACTGCCAGGTATAAGTATAACTTTTCTCCCGTTATTGGCCTTGACAACAGTGGAGGTGTTCCCAGATATTTCTTCAAGTCTTGAAAGGCTTTTTCACATTCATCATTCCACTCGAAAGTTTTTCGAAGTGTTTTGAAGAATGGTAAGCATCTATCTGTTGCTCGAGATACAAATTTGTTGAGCGCTGCAACTCGTCCTGTAAGACTCTGCACTTCTTTCTTTGTTGTTGGAGATCGCAGTCCTAAAAGAGCTTTGATCTTTTCTGGATTCGCCTCAATGCCTCTTTGGTTGACGATGTACCCGAGGAACATTCCTTCTCGTACTCCAAATGTGCACTTCGTCGGGTTGAGCTTCATCTGGTATTTATCCAGTTGATCAAAAGTCTGATTTAAATCAACTAGATGATCAGCAACTTTCTTGCTTTTTGTCAGCATATCATCGACATAGACTTCCATATTGCAACTGATTTGTTCGGAAAAAACCTTGTTCATCAGCCGCTGGTATGTCGCTCCTGCATTTTTCAAATCAAAAGGCATAACATTATAACAATAAGTACCCCTAGGGGTAATAAAAGAAGTACTCTCCCTGTCTTCAGGTTTCATCTTGATCTGGTTGTAGCCTGAATAAGCGTCCATGAAGCTAAGCAGCTCGTGCCCAGAGGTAGCATCTACTAGTTGGTCAATTCTGGGCAATGGAAAATGATCCTTTGGGCAGGCCTTGTTGAGATCAGTGAAATCAACACACATTCTCTATTTGTTGTTTTTCTTCTTTACCATCACCACATTCGCCAACCAGTCTGGGTACTTCACATCTTCAATGAATTGAGCTTTCTGGAGCTTGTCGACCTCCTCTTGAATAGCTTGATTCTTCTCGGGGATAAATACCCTTCTTCTCTGCTTTACAGGCTTGATCTCCTTATTCACATTGAGTTCGTGACATAAGAAGTTTGGATATATTCCTGGCATATCCTCATGACTCCATGCAAAAGTTTTCTTCCTGTTTCTCAAGAAAATTATCAACTCCTTTTTTATTGAAGCATCCAACTTTGAACCTATCTGGGTTACGCGTTCAGGGTGCTCGTCGTCTAGAATAACATTTTCTGTAGATTCCACCACCTGTCCTTTTACAAGTTGGGATTCATCTCTGGGATTGAGAGTTTCAATCTCTGTATCTTCTTCCACCTGGTAGGTAGTAGTCTTTTTCCTTGATTCCTCAAGCTCCTCTTGCTCGACAGATGAATAATAGCATTCCCGAGCTACTTTTTGATCACCTTTCACAACTCCTACTCCAAAGTTTGTTGGGAATTTTAAGCACTGATGTACTGTTGATGGAACTGCTTCGAACTTATTCAAACCAACTCTTCCCATGATGATGTTGTAGGCTGACTGCACATTCTTATCCATCACAAAGAAGCGTATTCTTTCTGTTCGACAAGCTGGCCAGGTTCCAATGAATATATCCAACTTGATCGTCCCAAGTGGAAAAACTTTCTCGCCAGCAAAACCCAGGAGGGGTCTGTGATACGGTTCCAATTGAGATAATTTCAGATTCAAGCTGTCAAAGCATGAATAGTACATGATGTCTGCCAAACTTCCATTGTCTACCAACACCCTTGAAATCACTACTTCCTTCATCCTCATTTTGATTACCAGAGGATCTTCGTGAGGATAAAGAACACCTGCCAGGTCGTTTTTTGAAAAGCCAATGACCAGCTTCTCTTTGTTTACCTTCCTCGGACGATCGTACTCGGCCAGATTTATTCGCTGAATATATGAACAAGCTTGAGCTTCTCCAAGGTAAGCCTTTCTTTCTCCAGTAAGGTCTCCTCCTCCTGCATCTCCTCCTGTAATGACATTACAATCAAATGACCCAAAACGTATAGAAAATACCTCTCGTTCTGGTTGCCTTGGTTTCTTGGGAAGGTCGGGATCATCATCTGGATCATCTTCATGGTTTCTCTTCTTTTTCTCCTCTGCTCGACGAGGAGATCTAGACCTCTCTCTAGCTCGATCGTTATTTTTTCTTTCACCTCCCCGATCAACATATTTTGCTAGCTTTCCTCTTCGGATGAGTGTTTCAATCTCGTTCTGAAGAGCTATGCATTTTTTGGTCATGTGACCATGATCTTTATGAAATTCGCAGTACTTATCCCTACTCCTCGAATCAGGGTCTGACCTCAGTTTCTTTGGCCATTTTACCTGCTCGTTGTTCTTGATTTCTTCCAAGATATGATTAATACCCATTTTCAAAGGAGTATAATTATCGTACTTCTTCATGACTTCCCATTTATTCTTGGAATATTTATCTCCACCATTGCTTTTATGCTCTTTCTTCTTAGATTTGTCGACTTCCACCTTGGTTTCTTTATCCATATTATTCTTTGCAGCCATAGCCTCCTCGGCATTCATGATTTTGGCCGCTTTTGCCATCAACTCTGACATAGTTCTAGGTGGATCTTTCGCCAAGGTGTAATACAATTTATTAGGCAACAATCCACTCATCAAGGCGGTGATTGCTGTCTTCTCTTCGTAATCTATGACTTCCAGTTTCTCGTTATTGAAACGAGTTATGTAATCTCTAGTACTCTCACCAGATTTCTGTCTAACACTTAACAAGTGTGCTACTCGTTTTACTGGCTTTACTCCAAAACAAAAATTGCCAATAAACAACTCGGCTAACTGAAAGAAAGTTGAAATCTTACCCCGAGGAAGATTGTTGTACCATATCTGGGCAGATCCAGTAAGAGTTCCTGAGAATGCTCTGCATCTCATCTCGTCGGGGACAACATAGATGTCAGCAGCAGCTTGATATTGTTCTATGTGAAGAACATGATCTGTCTTTCCATCATATTTGGGAGTTACCACGGGTGCTTTAAATTTCGATGGTGTAGGAAAATTCATAATGGCCTGTACAAAAGGTGTTCCTCGAACAAAAGTTCGTTGTAGGGGGTTCTTTGCCTTAGCCATTTCTCCCAATCTATCCTCCAACCGCTGGATGGAACCTTTCCACGCATCATTTCCTTCATCGATCTTGTTAGTTCGAGCAATAGATTGTTCTGAAGTAGCCTCCAGAGATTTATCTTGACGAGCAACCGGTCGTGATTGTGCTGATCCTTCTCTTAGATTTGTTGGTTATCGAAAACTCCTCGACATGGTCTTAGGTGGACTCCTATTCCTCCTAGGGACTAATCGACTGAAAGGAGACACCCTACTCAATCTTTCTAAAGCACTGGGTCCTTCTGGAGAGAGGGTGATATGTTGATCAGTATCTGTAGCCCTTATTGAGGAAGTTCGCCCAGGTTGATAAGAGAAACCATCAAATTCCTCATTACGATATGACTCAGTACGCCTGGATCGTGAAGAAAGTAAATGAGTTTGCCTCTGACCACTATGCTGTCCTGAACGTGCAGGTGCACCGCCATGAAGGGTTTGTATGAGTTGCCTCATTGTTTCTTGCATGGCGGTTTGTCCTTGAGACAGATTCGTCATGATCCCGGCTAGATCTGGAGGTGCAGAGGGATTCGAAGGATTTCCAGTATTTCCAGCATTTCGATTGCTAGATTCAGGATTATCCGCCATTGATGATGAATGAATTTTGGTGAAAAACGATAGTAACAATCGTTCCCACAGACGGCGCCAATCTGTTGATGTAAAAAATTAGATCGCTCTAATTATTCAATCACAGATAAATAAAATGAGACAAAGATTTTTAAAGTGGTTCAGCCTTATAAGAATGGCCTACGTCCACTGTTATGTTATTGCTGAGTGTTTGAGAATTCTCGATTACAAGTTCTATAGAGAAATTCCGGTCCCTTTGAATGAGGGCGATACAAGGTATTTATAGCCCTTAGGCTGTACATGAAAGGGCTGATACATTAAATGATATACATATGAAAGGGTAATACATTTAATGCAGCATGTGCGTCAAGATGATAAACATTCAATGAATAGTTGAACTGTTGATATTCTGGCAATTAATACTACGGCCAAGATGCAGCTATGTTGATGTAAAAAATTAGATCGCTCTAATTATTCAATCACAGATAAATAAAATGAGACAAAGATTTTTAAAGTGGTTCAGCCTTATAAGAATGGCCTACGTCCACTGTTATGTTATTGCTGAGTGTTTGGGAATTCTCGATTACAAGTTCTATCGAGAAATTCCGATCCCTTTGAATGAGGGCGATACAAGGTATTTATAGCCCTTAGGCTGTACATGAAAGGGCTGATACATTAAATGATATACATATGAAAGGGTAATACATTTAATGCAGCGTGTGCGTCAAGATGATAAACGTTCAATGAATAGTTGAACTGTTGATATTCTGGCAATTAATACTACGACCGAGATGCAGCTCGGACCGCCTTAGTTGCTTGTTGCTCAGGAGTTCCTCGGAGCGCTGGAGTACCTCGGAGTGTTAGAGTTCCTCAGTGTATTCTCGTTGCTTGGAGAGAACATGAGTTGGTCGGGTAAATGAACTTCCTCGTTGCTATTGTGCCATGTAGATTGACACGTGTCTTCGTATTATTCGTCCATATCAGCATGTTAATTTTGGTATCAACAACAACTAAGGCCAAAAATATGGAGCGCTCAATACAAAAGGAACAATATTAATATAACACAAAATCCAACATCAACAAAAGAGAACCTGTCCTGGGCCAGGTGCAAGGGGTAGAAGGTCGTAGGGAGTAAATCTATGCAGCTGGTGGTCAATTTCCTGAACTTTTGTATGAATTTGGCTGGATTTATCCTTTGACGCCAGATGGCTGCCAAGGTGGTATTCCTTGCAGTGCGATGGTGCCAACTCTTTCACTGTCCTAGACATGTCATATTGCAACCTCACCATGCATCCTAGCCTTTCAGTTCACATACCCTTTTGGTTCCCGGCAGGTTTCCAGCCAGCCCACCCCCCAACCCCCCCGGTCACATACACACACATGAAAGTCTTGCTAGCCTGGGTTGACTTGGTTACAGCTTGGAGCTGTGAACCCAGTGCTGATGTTATGGCGCCTCTTGGGCTGAGCTAGACTTAGCTAGCACAATTGTGATACTTATTCGTCCATTTGGAATCATGCATTTGTAAAAGGATCCTAATTCTACGAAGGTGTCCTTCAATATAAATAATATCTATATATCACATGTGCTTTGAAACACATTAGAGTTCTTTTGTTATTGGGATGATAATCACTCGTCTTCATGGGATTGCTTGGATTTCTCATAAGAAGCCTCCTTTGATTGGATTTATTTATTTAATTATGTTTTCTCCATTTTTTCTGTGAAACAAAAGGGCATTTTTATTTGTAAGGACATTTTTGTCCATTAACAATTTATTATGTCGCACGCCGTTACACCGTTGAAGAAATTCAAGATTCATACATTCATCAACGGATCCGAATATCAAAAGAAGAAGAGGAATCAAAGTCTGACAGACCGGACCGGTCCGCCAGCTATAAAAGAACCGATCCGGCTAACCAGACCAGTCCGCCTCAGACCCAGACCGATTCGTTTGCTGAAAGCCAGTATACCTCGGACCGCAAGCGAACCGATGAAGCCTGGAATAAAAGAACCGATCCGGTCAACCGAACCGATTCGTCCCCAAGCCAAACCGGTCCGCCTGGGATAAATTCGGCCAGATCTGTTAGAGATTTTTTAGGCTCAAAGTTTTCTTATTTAAACCAACTTCGGGGAGTTGTTTTCCAAGACTTTTCAAGACGATTTTCAGAGTCCTAAATACTCTAAGTCTTCACCTATTGAGCCCAAGACTCTAGGTTTTTGATTCACACAAATTTCCAAACATTTGTGAATCACTTTGTAACCCAAGAACACAACTTTGAGTTTGTTCAACCCTTGTGGAGAAGTCGTTCTCTTCTTCATTGCTGACCACCTGGAGTTCCTGCGGGAGATTCCAGCTGACACTGTTTCTAGCGGTTGCTTTGAAGGTTAACCGAAGACACCGTGCGTTACACTTGTGGGCGATTATCAGGTTGTATGTAAGTCAATGGTCTTGTAAATTCTTTAAAGTTCTAGAAATAAAAGGTTTTGCCCTTCGGGGATTTTTCCTTAACTTTGTGTCGCATTCTTTATATTTGATGGGTTGATTTAGATGCATGTTTAAGGGTTGATTTTATTTGGTTTAAAAGTAGACGCTAATTAAATAAGGGTTCTTGGAAACTTGCGAATTTAATTTAAATCAATTATCACACACCGAACCTATTCGGTTTCTCAAATTGGTATCAGAGCGGGTTGCGCTAATTTATCGCGTGATCCTGATTTTTTTTCAAGGATTTATTTTTTTGGATACAATTTGACTTCTCACGTCGTCAAATTGGTATCAGAGCAGGTTGCGCTAATTTATTGCGTATTCCTATTTTCCGCAAAATCGTGTGATATTGATTTTTTTGAATAATCAGTTTTGTGAAAATTCGCATTTTTTCCTATGGAGCACTTATATAATCAGATGCCTATTTTTGACGGGTCTAATTATGCCTACTGGAAAGCTCGTATGAAATCGATTTTAAAATCTATTGACGAGCGTGTTTGGTTGCTTTGCGAAAATGGTTGGACTCCTCCCACGGTCACTGTTAATAACATCACCACTTTAAGACCCGTGTCATCCTGGACTGAAGATGATTATAAATTGTCCAATTTTAATTCCCGTGGTCTGAGTGCTATTTCTGAAGCTGTCTCTCCTGATGAGTTTCGCCGAATTATAAAGAGGCTTGGGATGTTTTTAAATTGACACATGAGGGTACGAACGCGGTTAAAGAGTCAAAATTACAAAATTTGGCCACCCAATTTGAGACTATCACCATGTCTGAGTCCAAATGCTTTGATGATTTTTATGCACGTTTATCGGACATTGTTAACACATGTTTTTATTTGGGTGAGGTGATTTATAACACGCGTGTCGTTAAAAAGATTTTGAGATCTCTCCCAAAACGCTTTATTCCTAAAGTCACTGTTTTGAACTCTTTGGAAAATTTGAAATCACTTAAGTTGGAAGAACTTGTAGGAGATCTTCAAACCTATGAGATTGATATGTTTCCTAAAACCATTAAGGCTAAGGATAATGGCATTGCTTTAAAGACTCATTTTAAGAAAAAGAAAGAAAAAGTTTGTGAGTCCGATTCTGAGGGAGATTTTGATTTTAATGATATGGCCTTGTTTGCGAAAAATTTTAAAAAATTTCTCAACATGAACAAAAATAATTCTTCCAATAAAAAGAATTTTTTTGAGAAAAATAAAAAGAAAGAGGAGGCCAAAGATAGTGACAAGGAGGATGAGATCATGTGCTTTGAGTGTGAAGGGAAAGGGCACATCGCTAGAGAATGTCCTACTAGGATAAGGAGAAAGGGTAAAGAGACTGCTATGCCCGCCACTCTTAGTGATAGTGAGGGTGATGAGGGTGATAAAGGAGATAAGTCTGATAAAGGTTTGGGACATGGGATGGTTTTCGCCTTTTCTAGTCGTGTGAGCACACCCACTTTGTCTCACAAGAGTGCACACGAGAGCGATAATAGTGATTTGTGTTCTTCGAGTGAGGGAGAAAGCGAGGAGGAGAGTGGAGATGAAAGTGAGCTCCAAAAAGCTTTTAGAGATTTGTACACCGAGACCTTGAAAACAAAAAGGTATAATAAGGATTTAGGTCGTCGGGTTTTAGATTTGGAGAAAGAGAAGGAGGTTTTGAGAAAGGAGAAGTGTGATTTGGCCGACACGTTGTCTAGTCTGACGACATGTGTATCCCAACTCGAGAGTGATCTCGAACGTGCCAGGGAGGTCAAAGTCAATTTTTTGAACGCACCTAAGAAGGTTGAAAAGGTGGTTCATAAGGGTAAAGGTGAGAAGTTAGGAATAAGTCATGACAGTGCTTCTACTTCCAAATTAGCACCCGAGCCGGTTCCCACTTTAGTATGTGATTCACGTGAGTCTCACCCTAACCCACCTAGACGTCCCATTCCCATTAGGAGATTGCGTCCTAGAGTTTTTTAGAGAGGTGTTCCTAGGCCTATTTATGTTTGCTCTCATTGCAAGAGGAGAGGACACCTTAGGGAATTTTGCTTTAAGTTGGGGTATGTGTCACGTTTTGCTTCTATACGTGTTTCTGGCACACATGCACCCACACATGATACTTTACATGCTCCCGGAGACTACATGAGAGAGTTTTCACATTTAGCTGAGCAAGTTAAGTTTTTAGTCAAAACTTCACAAGAATTGATGGAGGTTTTTCATAAGCTGTCACCACCTTTGGAAAACCCCTCTCCACCTAATGATTGAGGTTTGACTTTTTTACTAGCATAGGGTGATTTTCATGATGACACTGTTTCCCTATTGCTAGTATGTACCATTTTGTATGTTTTATTTTATTTTTTTTAATTTTGAAAAATACAAAAAGATTTTATTTTGATAATTTTTTTTTGAAAAAATCCAAAAAGATTTTTGTATTTTGTTTGCACCGTTTATGGATGAACACTTTGGATGACCAAGTCACAACATCATTCCATTATTTTCATGTGACTATTTGATAGTGTTTTGAGACAATAGGTCAATTCATCCTTGTGCTTTATAATGTTTGGAGTCATTAAGATGTAATTAAGTGTTACTTCCTACATGTTTGACTCATGTTTCCTTTATTGCACACATGCACAGATTTGTTTGATTATTGTGCTTGTCTTATCACATGTTGGTTGGGTGTTTTCACTTCAATCCTGTCCTTAAAACGAACCAAGCGCGATAATTTTTTATAAGGAAATTGTGCAAATAAAAACCGTGTTGTGAGTTTGTGTGCTTTGTTTGATAACGGGGAGGGGCTGCGAAAGGTAATCATCTATCCTTTGCGCAAAAGCCACCGTTAAAAAGGACCTAAAAAATTGAGGAATTTTATTATCCGAGGTTAAAAGAGCCCGAAAATTTTTAAAGGCAATAAAAGAAATTCATGCCAATTATGGGTCATTTAGGTTTTTGCACCAATTCTCCAAAGTTTGAGAATTTAGATTACCTCTAAAAGAAAATATATATGAGGGAGTTTGGTTGGAGAATTTAAAACGGGTTTGCACGTCCTTGAAATGCTTGAAAATGCGCTACATAGTTTTGGACGTTATTGGTGTTGAAATCATTTTGACTTTGATTTGTTGATTTGCATAAGACGATGTCATCTATATTCAACAAATTGTTTTTTACACCTAATGATACTTTTGATGTTCATTCGTTAGGAGTACACATATGCATCGTGCACATATGATTGATTGAGTTGATTTACCTATCGAATGTGTTCACACCCATTCATTCCATTTTCATGACTTGGTTGTTTAAGTCTAAATCCATGGTGTGATTTTTGTATCATATTTGTTCAAATTGGTATCTTATTTTTTGTACGAAAAATTTGAAAAATTCAAAAATAGTTTGTGAAGATTTTTTTGAGCATCTCCTTGCAAGAGCACGTTTGCAATTTGATTGATGCCTTGATTTGTATACCGTGACACCCCGATTTTGCTTATTTCATTCTTCTCATTTGTCTATTTGGGGACATCATAAAAGGGGGGAGAATGAATTATCTTATTATGGGGGAGATTTGAAAGTTTGAGTTTGCTCATAAATTGGTATATATGTTTATCTCATTTCAAACTCGATATGTCACTTGGTATTTTGCTTTGTCTCATGTGTGTAGGTACTACATGGATTATCATTGGATTGCACACCCTGATGGGAAAAGTGTTGAGATTCCTGAAGAATTGAAGAGCAAACGTTGTAGTCTTATTCAATTGTATCTTTCCAGTTTTGGGTTCATGGAAGGGTAGATTTGTATAGGCATTTTTAGTTGTTTGATAATTCGGATGTTTTGTTTTTATGTATGTACCGGCATAGACATAGGGGGAGATTTGTAAGGACATTTTTGTCCATTAACAATTTATTATGTCGCACGCCGTTACACCGTTGAAGAAATTCAAGATTCATACATTCATCAACGGATCCGAATATAAAAAGAAGAAGAGGAATCAAAGTCTGACAGACCAGACCGGTCCGCCTGCTATAAAAGAACCGATCCGGCTAACCGGACCGGTCCGCCTCAGACCCGGACCGATCCGTTTGCGGAAGGCCAGTATACCCCGGACCGCAAGAGAACCGATGAAGCCTGGAATAAAAGAACCGATTCGGTCAACCGGACCGATCCGCCCCCAAGCCGGACCGGTCCGCCTGGGATGAATTTAGCTAGATCTGTTAGAGATTTTTTAGGCTCAAAGTTTTCTTATTTAAACCAACTTTAGGGAGTTGTTTTCCAAGACTTTTCAAGACGATTTTCAGAGTCCTAAATACTCTAAGTCTTCACCTATTGAGCCCAAGACTCTAGGTTTTTGATTCACACAAATTTCCAAACATTTGTGAATCACTTTGTAACCCAAGAACACAACTTTGAGTTTGTTCAACCCTTGTGGAGAAGCCGTTCTCTTCTTCATTGCTGACCACCTGGAGTTCCTGCGGGAGATTCCAGTCGACACTGTTTCTAGCCGTTGCTTTGAAGGTTTACCGAAGACACCGTGCGTTACACTTGTGGGCGATTATCAGGTTGTATGTAAGTCAATGGTCTTGTAAATTCTTTAAAGTTCTAGAAATAAAAGGTTTTTCCCTTCGGGGATTTTTCCTTAACTTTGTGTCGCATGCTTTATATTTGATGGGCTGATTTAAATGCATGTTTAAGGGTTGATTTTATTTGGTTTAAAAGTAGATGCTAATTAAATAAGGGTTCTTGGAAACTTGCGAATTTAATTTAAATCAATTATCACACACCGAACCTATTCGGTTTCTCATTATTGAAGAGAAACATTAAGCTATTTGAGTTTGGCACATGTGACTGAGTGCTTATCATATTGTTGTATTTGATTGCAGATATGGATGCATGCTGATCCGAGAAGTACCGGTTACCTTGGCCGTGCCGAATTTTATAATGCTCTTAAACTTGTAACCGTGGCCCAAAGTAAGCGAGAATTAACACTAGATATTGTCAAGGCAGCACTATATGGTCCCGCTTCATAAAAAATCCCTGCTCCAAAAATTAATCTTGCCGCCACCCCTGCACCTCAGCCAAACTCAATGATCCCTCGTGCACCATCTCAGATGGGCACAGTTCCACCAATGGTTTCTCAAAATATGGGTGCATAGATGGGCACAGTTCCACCAACGGCTTCTCAAAATATTAGTGCACAGATGGGCACAGTTCCACCACCGGCTTCTCAAAGTTTTGGCTTCAGAGGATAAGTGCCTCCAAATGCAAGTATGAACCAGCAATATTTCCTGTCTCAAGGTAATCAGTCAATGAGGCCATCCTTTGAAACACCTACTGGTACCCCTTCTCGTCCTCCTCAGGGTGTTATGGGTACCGATCCCAGGGGAGGTAATTTGACGGGTCCTAGTCGTCCAAATTCCAACATTTCAAGCAGCTGGCCTGGTGGGGTTACTAATATTGCAACATCACAGGCCCCTAACAGAGGAACTAGCCCTTCGATGGCCCCACCAAAACCGCAAGATCCACGCCCAACGTCACCCTTAGTTGGTTCTGGAAATGGGTTGTTGGAAATTATGAATGCAAATACAGAAATGGAACTCTTTATATATCTCAAAAATGTCAACTTCAATACAACAATGTAATTTCTGAATAGTCACTATAAAACTTCAAGGCGTGATGTCACTTTCCTAAATACAGTATTTGCCCCACACGAAGAATTTCGGTATACAAACGGGAATCAACAAATCCGTACTCAAGATACAATGAAGCACTTGCACTGTCTGCAACTTGTATATTTGAAGACAGCCCTTGGATGTAGCAGCGAAGAACAGTCAATCAAGTTCTTATTCTGTTTATGTGCACAAAACAGAATAAGAGAATTTGTATCTCTTGAAAATTGTAAGAGAGTAATAGCAGGGTCTGGAAATCTGAAACTGGTTTTTGTTATTAATGTAATTCCGTTTTTAGGCAGCCTTTATTTATAGAAAATGAAAGACTTTGTCTTCAAGAGTCATGACTGTTGAATTAAGTCATTTCCGAACAGGTATGACTGTTAATTACCAACAGTCTTAAGTCCTTTCCGAACAGGTATAATAATACCGAATCGGTTTTGCACGGGTCAACCAAAAAAGTGACCGCGCCCGAGCTACCGCGATCCGACCCGGACGAATCCCGGCAACCCGCTACCACTGCGGACACGCATGCCGCGAAGTGCAAAGTGCACCACTAGCGCCTCTACAGCCCACTGTCCCGCACCCGCACGCGCGCGCGTACGGTGCTTCGCACCGTATTGAGGTCTCTTGAATAGCCTCTTAAATGCTAGATGAATTAACTCTTCATCTTCCATTTGTACTTATTAAGTGTACAAATTCTTAACATTTTTCCAATGTGGGACTCAAAGGTTGCCCACCCCTTTTATAGCTTAGTGGTGACACTTAGCTTTGTACATTTTCCAATGTGGGACACTATCCCCTTTTATATTTGGGTTAGCTTCCCACCTCTTCCACACACTTCCAATGTGGGACAAGCTTTTAAGGCTTTTACACCCAAAAAAACTCTTACTCTCTTATTTTAAAAATCTCCAACAGTTTGGTTCTGATCCAATGTTTGGAGGTGATGTGTTCTGTCACCCAGCCATTACCGAAGTAGGCTTCTTGTGCACCTGCCTCTTCTACCTCTTCGGTTATTAGTCCAGCAGCTAGTGGGCCCCAATCTTCCGTTAAGCCTAACCCACTGGGCTCATTGCAGCCTTCACAAGGCAGTCTACTGGGAGTCAACCGTGGCAGGCCCAGCCATCTTCGAAACTGGACCAAAATGTTTCAAATCAAATTACCTCCTCACCCGTATCATCAGGAATATCAGTCGGGGTTGGAGGTGCTACTAGTAACCAGCCATAACATTCGTGGCAAAAAATGACACGCGCTGGTGTTCAGAAGTATATGAAAGTGTTTGTGGAAGTGGATAGTGACAGAGATGGAAAAATCACTGGTGAGCAGGCACGGAATTTATTCTTGAGCTGGAGACTGCCAAGAGGTATAAATCTTTTTGCCTGCATTTATTTTTGTGTTTTGTTCATTTATGTGTATTTATGGTTTGGCTGATTTTGAGAACTTTGTTGTTTGGTATTTCTGTCCCTCTTTCGTTCTTTATTCCTCTGTCTATCTTCCAAAACTGTTAGGGTGTATTTGATTCGAGTGGGTGGAAAATTTTTCAAGCCACTCGAGAAAATATTTTTCAGAAAATGTCCAAAGATTGCATTACCGGGTTGTATTCAAGGCAAATTTGAAAAAAATTGAAATTTGAAAAAATTTGCGAAGGTAAATCTGGGCAATCAAATAGATTAAAAGATGGAAAATATAGAATATTTCAAATTTGTCATGGCAAATATTGCCTATCAAATAGGCCCTCATCTCCAATGTTGTTTGTGGCAATAATAATGTTTTACTAAACTTGATGTTACTTTGTATTTGCTCTGTATATATATTTGTTGACGGCCAAGGCAATTTACTTCCAAGCTTTCAAGGGATAGTTCTTTGAATATCTCTCATCACTATTGGGAATCTCCAAGTCCCCTTGAAATTATTTCACCTGTTTGGGTTTATGCAATTGTTTTATCACATCGAAAGACCTTCATAGAGTATATATCTATTTTATGTTGGAGTCTCCTCACCAAAAATGTCCTAAATAATAAGAACTTTGTCACCTTAATACTTGGAGGTGATTTTAGATATCCAATTGAAAGTTTGTATTTCCAATTTAAAGCCTTCCTTTAAAATTTAAGCTGACTTTTAAATCCTCAAAATCTCTCTATTTTCATAATTGCAAAATATTAGGGTTTTTGCAACCTTCCCCTCACTAAACAGGTACTCATATCTCGGTGCACTACGTCTTTGATCCTGAGAAGTAGAATGTGTATTATTATTACTCAATGAATAGTTGTTCTTCTCTGAACTTGCATCTGATTATGTCAATAAGACATAATTTCATTATTGTCACGGTACTAGAATGGGCCCCTCAACAGAGAGAATGGGTTCCAATTATGTCAATATAAATATGTCCACCCACTTGCATATACGATGTGATGTATCCAACTCAACAGAGAGGATGGGTTCCTCATTTTTGCCTATGATATAGGTTAATTATATTCCCAATCCCTGTTAGTATCACATATCTTGAACCTACAAAATTATAATAATTTTATGTAATAGATTTAGAAAATTCTTATAAATAATACTCCCTCCATCCCAAATTAATAGCCGTGTTTCTTAAAATATTATATAAAATTAAGTGAGATTACAAAGTTATCCATCGCAACAATACCCATGAGTCATGATTTAAGTGCATGCCTTGCATTCATAGGTATTTTGGAATAAATTTGGAAGTGCGTATTTTTCTTAAAATGTTTGACTTTCGAAACAACAACTATTAATTTTGGACGGAGGGCGTAGTAGATTATTGAACTATTGATTAAATTATGGTAATAACGATAATTAGATTTGAAAAGTAATATTCTTAAGTCATTATAAGAACTAATTATTTAAAACACCAAGTTTAAAATAGAATAATATGGAGCCTTATCCAGAATTTCAAAGTCTCATACTTTGGATCTGTAATAATAATTTAGATTTCATGACAAGGATTCATAAACTTCTGCTGTTTTTCATGTTGTCTGAACACATGCATTATGCATGTCACATGCATTATGCACCTTAGAGAAAGATTCCATCTCATCAATACTTATCCATATGTCACATGCATTATGCACGTGACACCCTCACCAACTACTATAAATACAGGTCCTCGCATATTCATCTGACAAGCAATATATGGGTAGCGAAACTCTGCCCAAATCTCTCTAGCTTATCTCTACACAGGATTCCACACTCCATGAGTCATCTGCTCAGGTGAACTGAGACACTGATAGCCATTGCCTCTACCTATCATCACTACAGATTCCGCAACCTCTATAGCACAAAATGTGTATATTTATACAATTAGCCTACTTATCTCTTATTGTAGGCCTTCAACTGGTATTTAATGTAGACATCTAATGAAAATAATGCACAATAGTGGATGTAGGCCTATTGTCACAACCGAACCACTTTAAATCTTATGTTCTCTCTCTTTTATATCTCGTTTACTCTATTTTCTATACTTTGACTATTTTGTATAGCTTTGACGGTATGATTTACTTTGGCAAATCATTTTTATACAATAACAGTTTGGCATCATCTGTGGAAAATGAGGTGCTATACTAATTTTCTCACTTATTGGGTCAATTATGCCTTATTTCCTCCATAAGGATCCCAGATCTACATTCTATGTGTGAGATCTTGGTTCTTAGGCCGATATTTTCATATAAACCCCGTTTAGGGTATCATCACCTTTTCATATCTGTTTTCTTAAGCCTATTTGGGTTTTCCCAGGCAGATTCATATCCCCACGTGATGTTCCCATGTCTAAATTCTGCTAAGAATCTTGACAGGCCACGACCTTATAAAGACTGTGAACTAGAGATGAACATATATTCTTGTTTTCTCTACACTTTTTGGCATTTTTACCATGTTATGAACTATATTAGTTATTTACGAAACTTATGATATTTTACACATAAGGGCTTATTATTTTACACATAAAGGCTTTTAGGCTAATTCTTGGGGGTGGGGGGTGGGGGTGGGGGGGGGGGGTGGAGAATCACTTTTGGGAAAAATCTGGGCTAGAATTTACATTCTGCCCCATAAGTCCACGGCCTTACATGTTGTCATTTTAATAGGCCGCGGCCTAGTGGTAATAACTTGAGCCAAATTCATGTTTTTGGATTTTTTAACATTTCTTATTATAAAATTATTTTCCTTTAGACCAAAGATGCCTTTAAATGATTAAAAAAAACCATAACATGTTTTATGACTTAAAGGTCGTGTTAACTTGCACACGGCTAGGTCGTAAGATTTAAAACCGATGATTCTATTGGAAAAATACGATGGGGTTATTGCCTTGGGGACTGTTAAACCGCCAGAGATAAGTTGAGATTATTTTACTAGTTTTTAAATTACTATTCTGTCCAAAGGCATGCTTTCGGTAAATTGCCCACCAAGTGGAGTCACCTCAGGAGGAAACCATGTTAGATTATACCAATCGCAGTGGAAAATCTCCTTGTAAAGGAAAAAAACCACGACCTCATCCTTTATTTTCCTAACAGGTCATGACCTCCATGGAATATGCCTCATCTCATTATTAATGCCAGCTCACTGTTTGATTCTGCTTACTCTATGACTCTTAGATTTCTCACTGTGTTTAGTTTGTCTCTGTGTTTAGTTTGTCTAAGAGAAAATATTTTCTAAATAACTAACTATTTAGAGATAGGCGTCATGGAAGGCAACTCAGGATTAGGAAAATAATAAACTAAATACGTATCGCACTTGATGAGGTGCATCAACCATCATTATGAAGGTCAAACCTCAATCTAAGGCTAAATCAACCTCCTTGGATGGATAATTTTTATGCTCGAGTCTGCAACCTTCACAGTACATTGAAGGCCAAAGATGATGGAATAAAGACGAAGGACGCTGCTTTTAAGAGGAGGATAGGTGCTGAACTAGTGGAAAGGAAAAGGAGGAAGCATGGTGATCGTCCCCAAAGGCCCTATGAGGAGTTCACCCCTCTAAACTGCAACCTGGAAACTATTTTGGCCAGTATAAAAAAATAGAACCTCCTCAAATGGCCAGGGAAGTTAAAATCTCCTACTAGTACGAGAGATGAAAGCAAGCGATGTGAGTTCCACAAAGACAATGATCATATAACCAACAAGTGCCTAAGCCTAAAGATTGAGGTCAAAAGAATTGTCAGGCAAGGAATGCTACGATGATTCACAAAGATCGCAACCTTCAACTGAGCAACAATAAATTTGCAACTTGAAACATTTTTAGGGAGATTTTGCTATTTTACTTGTTATTATTTTAAAGCCATACCATAGCCAGAAAAATTAATTTTGTATTCCCTCAAGTTCATATCAATGAAAAGTTAGAAAATTTCTTTAATTCCCTTGTAATTTTTTGTTCAACAGGTTTATCGAAAAACCTAACAAAAATCACATCTCAAGACAAATACAAAGGCTATGGTTCTTCAAATTATAAGAAGACCGTGATTAGGGAGGTAAAAATGCCCCAAAACCCTATCAATGGCCGTAGAGGCAGAGGTGCCCAAGACCTCAGGATCAAGAAGACGGTGGCTAGGGAGGAAGAAATTCCTAAAAACCCTATCAACGACCACAAAGACTGAGGTGTAGATTCATCTATAATAAAAAAAACCTAAGTCATAGGAAGTGAAGATTTCGATCAGAGCGATCAAACTTAGTCCACGAAAAATCTAAGTTATAAGAAATTAGACTTATTTTGCATAGAGATCCCAACTAGAAAGAATGTCGTTCTAGAGGTTCTGGCTGGATCCTCTATGAAGGCGGCTCCCTGATTGGAGTGAGTCTTTTATTAAAGACTTTGGTCCAGCTCCAGAATAGGACATCAAGACTAGGGGCTTGTAAAACATAGCCTTAGTGGTTTGGGGAGGCTCCTAAATAATACCTCAACATACTTTAAATATTTCAAGAGTTAGGAGACGACAGTAGCAAAGGAATACCATGGAAGATGTAGACACCATCCTAACGTCTGCAGCCACCAAAAGGCAACAAACCATGCCCAAAACCTAAGGGGCATTGTACCCCTCAAGTTGCAGACTATTATCTAAAGCCTTTGGACATGACACATTACTAAGGATACGACACTAGTCAAGCGCATTCATCATAGAAGAAGATAAGGTCGAAGATTTTACAAAGCAAACATGTAGAAAACTTGTAGAGTCGTGACCACAATCAAGTTTAGTAGTAAAAGTAAGTGTAGAAGCAAGCAATGAGTTGCGACTATAAGTAATCAAGCGGCAATTCAAGTAATAAGATGTTGAAGACTACAAAGGCTTAGCTTAAACATCTAGGCAAGCGAATAAAGCAAGATAAGAAAAGCAAATTACAAGTTATAAGGCTTCGGAATTAAAAGCAGGCTTCATTAATCAAGGAAAAAAACTCAATTGCTCATTAGAGATGTGTCGAAAATAAAATTTTCAACAAAATAAAAGACAATAGTCCTCCGAAACTATCTAAAAGGTTGCGTACTTTTTATCACCACTATCTTCTTCCAAGCCCGTCTCTGTCCCTTAGGCCTCCAAGGCAATAGCTTCCATAGCCTCTTCCTTCTTCCCCTTGGACAATTCTTCAGCCTCTTTTATCTCCTCCACACACTGGGTGTGATTGACATCATCAAACCTACAGGCCAAAAAGGTATCCTTGGACTCAAGGCAGTTTTTAGCAACTCTGTGGCCCTCATCTCTTTATAGTCACGGATGTATGCCTTATTTTAGCCAACTAAAAAATCTCTTGAAGTTTTAAACTTGGCTACGTAATCTTCACCAGTAATCTTCAAAGTCGCAGCATGTTTATCGACCAGTTTCTGAAGGGTCGCGATGTGATCATCAACTATATTCTAAATGGCCAAGGAGTGATTTTGAGACATGGAGGTAAGTTAGACCTCAAGAACTACAACTTTATCTTGATTAGTCGCAATCTATTTGGAAGATTCAAGGCATTTGGCTTCAGATATTTTAAGCTCCTCCACAGTCTATTTAAAATTATCCTCAGCATCGATTTTGGCTTTTTTAGTAGCCTCCTCCTTAGCATTGGAATCAAGACTTTTAGCTTGAAAAGAAGCAGCAATAGACTTCTTTCCTGCTTCAAAAGAGGAAGGCTTGGTGTAACAATCCCCATTTTCCATGTAAAAGTTGGCCAGACACAATACACTGAAGATAGGGCTTGTCTATCAATTTATATCATTCTTAGTATCGCATCACAATAAAACATTTATTTTTTTCAAAACCACATGCACAATAGAACTGATTTAATTAATAAATGAAATAATTATAAATCCAACATCAACATCCAAATAAAATAAACCCAACATAAATACGATTGTCTCAAATGATTGAATAATAATAAACTCCGGGCTTACGCCCATACAATATCTAAAATGAGTAACTGAAAGGAAATATCAACCTAAACTAGAATCAATGAGCCGATCTCTGATAAGAAAAGGTATATCAACAAGCCTGGTATCTCGTCGATTTTGGCTTTTTTAGTAGCCTCCTCCTTAGCATTGGAATCAAGACTTTTAGCTTGAAAAGAAGCAGCAATAGACTTCTTTCCTGCTTCAAAAGAGGAAGGCTTGGTGTAACAATCCCCATTTTCCATGTAAAAATTGGCCAGACACAATACACTGAAGATAGGGCTTGTCTATCAATTTATATCATTCTTAGTATCGAATCACAATAAAACATTTATTTTTTTCAAAACCACATGCACAATAGAACTGATTTAATTAATAAATGAAATAATTATAAATCCAACATCAACATCCAAATAAAATAAACCCAACATAAATACGATTATCTCAAATGATTGAATAATAATAAACTCCGGGCTTACGCCCATACAATATCCAAAATGAGTAACTGAAAGGAAATATCAACCTAAACTAGAATCAATGAGCCGATCTCTGATAAGAAAAGGTATATCAACAAGCCTGGTATCTCGTCAGCCCCGCTATTATCTAGGCAAACCTGGGGTATAAAACAATTATAATTTTGGTCAGCGCCCTAGAGTTTCAAAAATTAACTTACGAAAATTAAGATGCAATAATACAGTTAATTCAAAGTATGCACCACACATCAACATTCTCATGTGTTAAGTACCTCCCCCCAATTTAATTTTAATACTACATGCATATCCACTCAAGTTCCCAACCATGAAAAATTGATAATCGTAACAACAATTAATACATGATGCATCTAGCATAGTTTATGTACCTAAGTTAACTATCTATACACGTATTCCCATTTCCCCAAATACCCTAATGATGCTACCCACAAAAGTGGCATAACCATCTATTATGCATTTACATAGTATTGGGTTCGTAATTGATTATCTAAATCATTAAACTAATTAATTAATCTCAATTAATTTATAGAATTATATATATGTCCTTAAATATATACGACACTTAAGGGAATCTACCCTTAGTGCCCCGTTCATGCTTTATCGGTAAGTTCGGAGGAGTCCCTTATCCAAATGGACATCACAAAACACACACATGTAGGGTGGTCCTTATGCAGTACACCATTGCACGGTCCATACCCAACGGTGACAATGGATCTTAACATCTACACCTACCTCTCGTAAGTGGCGCTGCTACGTAGTACCTAAAATAATGACCTACAGAATGCCTATCCCACCTGTGCTGACGTGTGCTACGGTCTCGAAACGCACGTAACCTCCACCGATAGGACCGTACACGAACATAGGTATGTCCACACAAATAAATAATTACGTATCTTCGTCACATAATATGTATAGGTAATTACTTTATAATTACCCCAAAGATATACTATTTAATCGCCCATTGATAAATCAATTTTAATATTTAACCATCTAGCTAATCGTTAATGCCCCCATTTAAGTAGTAATCCAACTTTTACACGAAATTGGTCTACGATTAGTTAAGGTATTTCCTAACCTTGGCGTTTTGTTCCCAGAAGTTCCATCTTAACTCCGGGACTCTGTCTACCATGTTGCACCCTAAACGACCCTAGAAAAATCATAAAAACCAAAGAGGAACCAACCAACCGAACCGAACCGGTTTGTTACTAGTTCGGTCAGCAAATCACTACTCCCCCTACCAGTGAATCAATTCCGTTCAACTGGCTGTCCTAACAAACCGAAGACATGATTTGGTATTCTTCTTTCAACCAAAACACCTCTAACCTTCACCCAAACATCATATATGAACTCTAAACGATATTCCATAATGAAATAATAGTTTTCTACATGAAAAACGTTCCTATAACATATTGGATTCATCCAGTATCAATTTTCTCAATATATACCCTAGTTTTCAAGATTAAATCTTTGCCCATTTATCCCATTCAAGAATCCTTATTTCTTATTTTTTTACATCAGACTTAATATTCCTACAACATGATCTTTCTAAGATTTTTCTCTAGATCAATATGATCAATAATTTTCGAGTTTATCTTAAATTTATCAATTCTCAATTTATAACAACTTCAGATTTGATCCTCTATATGCATAAGATATAATCCCATCCTATCATCATTCATTTATATATTTTAACCCAAAAATCTAATGAGAAAATACAACAATTAATTAAGCAGTATATTGGAAGTTAATTTTAGCAAGAGAATTCTTTCCTTATAATGAAGATTGAGTGCCTCTCTTTTTGGATCCTTAATCTTCCTCACTCTCTTGGCCTTGGTAACTTCTCTCTAGGGATATAGGGCTGCTAGGTTAAACTTTGATGAATGAAAGGGGTTCTCCTAATCAATTTATATTATTTGCTAATCCCGAGTTACCACATAACCTTCATATTTAGGTTCCCAAATGAACCCGAACCCATGATTGGATTGGCCCAAATACTCCCTTAATGGTATACTTATACCTCAAGCTCAATTTTAGATGTCTAAAACACCTAAACGAGTCCCCAAATCATCCCAAAACATGCCCAAATATTTTTTCCCAATATGCACATTTTTTCCAATTGATTGAAATCACATATCAATTATTTAATAAACACGCAATTATTTTCTTCAAGATTTTTTAACATGTATAGATAAATCCACATAACATGAAATTACGACTAATCAAGTTATTCACGACTTATTTAAATTTAAGCCTACTGATTTAATTTAAGTTCTACTGATTTTATTTTATTATAAAAATACGGGTGGGACTTTCCACCTCATCCAGATAGGAAGCCTCCTCGGCCTTATGTTGGGCAAAGAGGCATTCATACTTGGCCCTATAACTTATTGCAGCCTCGGTAACCTGGAGGAGAGCAAAAGAAGTTAGAAAAGGTAGATAACATGAAGAAACACACACACACACACACACATACATACACACACACACACACACACACTCACACACACACACACACACACACACATATATATATATATATATATATATATATATATATATACATATATATATATATATATATATACACGCGCTTATCCTGAGAAGGCCATGGAGTTGATAGTCCTCCAAGTCTTCGATGTCCTCCTCAAACAAATGTTTTAGGTCTGAGGAGTTAGCAACCTTTTTCATCAAAAAGACCGCGGTGGCCTCAATATCCTATGTATAATTTGATTGTTTTCTCCTTATTTGGGGTCGCATTCTAGAGACAAAAATCCTACACTGGGGAGTAGGTACAATCATGTCGACTCTAATAGAAGCCCGCGGATGGGTCTCAGTGATGGAGACATGACCACAGTTTACTAGCCCTCAATCTTTCTCCCGAGCAGCGGGGGAAGCTAAGCCTGCACTGGCTATATTAGCCACAACATCATCATAAGGCAATTGGTTTGAACCCCCATCTGCGACCTCATTTTGGGTCCCAGTGGGGGACTCAACTGCTGGAGCTCCTTTTCTCTTCTTACCTTTGTCCTTCTTAGTAGCATGCTTCATGGCATGGGTATTTCCTTCCAACTCACCGAGCTGGAAAAGGAGCAACTCTTTGTCAATTTCCATAATTTTTTCTCCATCCACGGATGTACCTGCGCAATAAGAGTGCCAACATTGGAATTGAAAAAAAAAAGTTAAAGACAAACTGGCCTGCAACCTAAGACTTATTTTATCTTCTAATGGTCTGACAGGATAAATATATGTAGTGTACTATCCAAGCCTATCCATGGCACTCAAAGTGACCACAGAAGGGAAGTCCTTTTTGTTGTCATATATGTCGACGGCGGCCTCAATCCTCTTCCTCCGACGTTCTGACGGAGTCAAGCCTGCACGGACTGCAATAAAACAAAACAAAATCACGGGTTAGAAAAAATTTCATTAAGTAATAAAGGCTACAACCATATTAAAAGAGGTTAATACCTTCCATGGGGGGTTACCCCCAGGACCACAAAATCTTATGGTACCTTTCCCTCTCCGATTCCACGGAGTGTATTTCCCAATTTTCACCATAAATGAAAAAATATTTTTCTTTTAATTATTTGGTACTTGAAGGACTTACCCTCATGAGATATATGCTAGCACTCTGCATAACCATATAGTAATACCAAAGTCTTTCTGCAGTATTCTCCTTTGTCCTGTAGAAGTCAAAGAACTTTGCAGCTGTGATGTCCCTTTTAAACTTTTTCTTCTAGACCACTAAGGAAGACAAGATGGCCCTCCAACCATTAGGGTCAACCTGGGCCGGGTCCAGGTTCTTTACTTTAAGAATTTTTTAATGGGCAACCTCAGTTCCAAGATGAGAAGTGTGGAAGAGAATGTAAACTCCATCATTAGGGATCGTGGAGTATGCTCTTTGGTCCGCGGAGGGAACAAATCATGTGGTCCACTCAAGAAATTCAAAGATTTTGGCCAGATGATCCAACCATTCTTCGGTCATGATAAATGGGTAATTTAAGGCCACGAGGTCCTTTTTTCCATTAGTGCCGTAACAAGAAGGTCCAACCTCAGTACTTCTCGTTGCCACTGTGTTCTAAACTTCTCCACTTGTAGTCGTGACATCCATCCCAGCTCTCTCCACCGACACTTGGTTATTCGTTAAGACAATATCTTCCTCATTTATATGGTTAGCCTCTGCAGTATCCATAGAGTCCCTATGATTAACGAAGTCTACATAATTAGTGTCAACAAGAATGCAATAAGGGAAATCTACAAGCTTAAAAGGTTCACGGATCTTCAATGGATTTATATTCAAAACCGCAGGAGGAGGAACATTAAGGTGTCTTATCCGAAAATCTTCCAAGTACTCCCAGGTATTCAACGCATAAGGCCGCGACAGGGATCTTTAAAAGAAGAAAGAACTCCACAGTTAGAGAACCACGACCATTGTGAATAAAATACAAAGGAGATTACAAAGAAGTTTCATATACCACAACGTCAAATAAAAAGGTCACGATAATAGATAAGTATAGATGCTAAAGCCAATGGTAAAAAGTTGGGCAAAAGTCGCGGACTCCCGTATAGGATCCACGGATAGACTCAAAAACAACTTAGGCCAAGGACTTTAGAATTAACAGTATAATACTGTGACATAGTCAAACTCCAAACAATTCAAAGAAGGTAGATTCAAGGCCACAACTAGTTTAACAAGGTCGCGACCATCAGTTCATGTCCGCGACCAAATTGGCAAACACCAAAACTCATTTGGCAGAAAAGGGAACGGATCAAACTTATAACCCCTATGGTTTCAGCTAAGAACATGCCAAGAATAACAACTCATGTTCTTGGCTAAAACTAACCTTAAAATACTTAAAGCCGACACCAATAGTCCATTTCCAGTCCCAAACAACCCTAATCTAGCCTAACTATACCTTGCCTACATCAAATCAATACCAAATCTACCAAATAACTCCCAAAAGCCATAAAAAAACCCAATCGGGTTCTACCAGAACAACGAACCCAGAAAAACCTAAATTGTACATTTGGATGATATTAAATAATGACGAATCCGAGGGACATTAGTGAAATTAATGCAGAAGATTGAAAGAAAATAGAACTAAAAATAATATATGCGAAGAAATTATGGGAAAAGAAGAAAACCAACCTGAAACGAATAAAATCTCGTCGGAATTATCGCTTTAGAGTCGTCGAAAGCTGCTATAAGAACTGTTGAAAAATGCCTTACTCTTGTCGAAAATTGTACAAACCACTTTAGCTTTGAAGTATGGGAAAGGTGAATGAGGCCATAACCTTAAGCCATTTGGATAAGGGGTAGCCAAACATCACAGAATATAAAATGCCTCAGCAATAGGCCGCGACATCATCAATACCTCATCCTGTCAACGAAAGACTTCGATACCAAGGAAACACCCCGCGGACATGAATAAAATCCCAACACAAAATCACTTACCCCTTAGCACTGAGGCTTGGGGGGCTTCTGTTATACCCGAAATATGTTGTCCAGTGATCAAGAGACAAGTGGCATGGAGTCCACACCAACCAATTGAAGTTATGCTCAAGTACTAGCAAAAGGCCTTGTCCTATAAGAAGGCCACGATCTGGTACATTAGTAGGACGTAGAGTACTCTCCATTTGCCTCGCTAATACTTAATACCACGGTCTGGTACATAGACAAGTCGCTTCTTGTAAGAATAAGATAAGCTCAAAAGGCTACAATCTACATGCCGTGACCCCTCAAGCATAGCCTAACCCCATAAATATGGACCGTAGATCCTGACACATCAACATTGGATCGTCAGCTATCTACCTTCTAGAAAGATTCCATTTGATCAATACTTCTCCACAAGTCATGTGCACTGTGCACGTGATCACCAACTACTATAAATAGAGGTCCTCACCTCTTCATTTGACAAGCAACATCTAGGTAATGAAGCTCTGCCCAACTCTTTCTAGCTTCTCTTTATATCAGAGTCCACACTTCGATTATCTGCTCACATTTGCGACCTCTACCTGTCATCACTATAGAGTCCGCAACCTCTATAACGCATAACGTGTATGTTTATACATTTAACATACTTCTCTATTATTGTACGCCTCAAAGGCTCTTAACTTGTAATGAATGTATACATCTAATTAGAATAAAGGTACAATAGTGGACATATGCCCATTTTCATAGCCGAACGACTCTAATCTCGTGTTATCTCCCTTTTACTTTATTTTCTATACATTGACTGTTATGTAATACTTTGATGATATGATTTACTTTGGTAAACCATTTTTTAGACAACAATAAGGGGTTTAAATTTGGGTTGCTTAATGGAGTACAATGGTAGTATCTGGGGGTTCGACAGACGTTTATGACTAGTCTCGGTGGAGTGTGTTTTGAATTTCTTTTTAGGTTTATTTATTTATCTTTTAAGTTGTGTGGGTGCCGACGTGCAAGTCATTTTTTAGCCGGTGGTGTCCAGGACAAAAATCGTGGGTGCTCACCCATTTGACTTGATTTTTCTTTGATTCCCTAGGTTTTCTTGTCAAACTACAGTTAATCTCGGATTCAAAATATAAAAGCAGCCTCCATATATGACATTGAGACTTGTCAAAAAATACAATAACCCGTTAACACGACCCGACCCGACACGAAATTATAAGTTAATGGATTTATCTTTATTAAGTTTTGGTCATTAACGAGTTAATACGGTAGACCTATTAACACTAACGGTTCGGGTTTGAAAATTTACTTGTATCCGTTTTTACCCATTAACACTAATGGGTACTATAGGATTACCCAACCTGTACCCAATAAGAATAATCATTAAAACATATTATAGCATAACATTTAAATCACTGCGACGAAAAATTATACCACACTCGTATCCTCGTTATCCTTCTGTTGGTGTCTACTTGTTTATTACACCTGTACCAGACGCTTAGTGGTCATTGAATTGAAAGAAAGACAGAAACACATGAGAGGAGAGGAGGACCATGTTCGTGTTATTGCAAAGTCATCATAGCTTAATACAAGTACAACCCAGGCACTTTCGGACAAAACCCAAAATTGCTACATTTGTTTGTGTTGGAGCTGCTGTAAATGATTCAATTGAAGAAATTGCCCACAACAAGGTGCTTACCTCATTCTTATTCTTCCCTTTTTTTAAATTTATCTTATCCCCCAAGTTTCATCCTGCTCGGCATCACATATTTTTCGTCATTTATTAAAGGCTCAACTCTCTAATTCCAAACCTTATTATGTGAGCCCACGTGTTATATAACATAACTCTAATATTAGGGAGATAATTTTTTTGTGAAAGTTTTTGTTACCCATTTATGTGTCAAACACACATTCTGTAATGCTTGTAATTCACATGGATACATTGAATCAGCAGCGAATGCGTGTTTGACACATCAGCGTAGTAAAAAAAAATCACAAAAAGGGGGCTCCCAAGTATTACTAATAAAAACTCAATTTGATTTGTTTTTCTTTTGGGTAATTAAATATTTCTGGATAACTCAAAAAAAAAATCAATTAAAATATGTCAAAAATGGCATGTTCTCCGATTTTTATATAACAAGTAAAAGTTTGTTTGGGACTTCTCTAAAATGTTTAAATATCTCACAAAAAAATAACTTAAAATATTATTTTTACTATTTAAAAAAAGGGTTATTCGACGAAAGTCCCTAAACAATTTTTTGATGGGATAATAGTTAGCAAGTTCCATTCATTTGATCAATGAGGCAAGATTCTTTGATTAAGTCAATGATGTCAAATTTTCTATTTTGCCAACTTAGCACATTAAAATGGGAAATACACTTCAAAAATATATTTGAGAGCTATTAACTCGTTTTTTGCCAAAAAAAAAGCCATCAAATCATTAAAAGTCCGTAACTTCAAATCTACAAATCCAAAATTCACAAAATTTATATATTTGGAATCTACTCATCAAGCGCTATCAAACAACACCAATACTTGATACTTTTTGACGAAAAAATCAAAACGAATAAACTTATCGTTTCTATAAAATCTCATTTTTTTCTGGCAAAAACTCTTCTTTTCCAGCTCAGGGGATGGTGCTGCTGATGCGGACCAGAAAAAATAAGAAATAGACGAAGAGAGAGAGAGAAATGAGGAGAGAGAAACACTTCCAGTGACCTCCAACGAGATTTTTTGATGGGTGGTTTCTGGCGAGTCTCCGATAGAGTGGATGGGGTGGGGGTGCTAGAGAGAGAAAAAGTGTGGGATTATGTGTTTGTTTTTAGAGAGAGAGTAAGTGGGTATATGTGAGGGTGCATATGTCTAAATATACGTAGTCTATAATGAAAAAAGACCTGGTGCATTAAAAAAAGTCAATGGAATTTAATGCATCTTTTAGGGGTGTTCGCGGTCTGGTCCGGTTCGGTTTTGAGTTTTTTTTGGACCGGATCGACTTGGTCGGTCCTCTAAAAAAATGGACCGAGACCAGACCGATAATGTCGGTTAACCGACCCTAGTCGGTTCGGTTTTTTATAGGGTCGGTCCGGTCTAACCAGTCGGTCCTCACATTAACGAATTATATCATTTATAATAATAAAAATATACCCGAGTCTAATTTTTTCAAACATTAAAAATTAAAAACTATCAAAATCTGCAATTAAAACAAACCTACTATTGGATTAAACTATAATTTAAACTACTCAAATATTAAAATATACACTTTTATTATTTATTTATGTTATATATATACATATATATGTAAAAATATATTATTTTATATAGAGTCGGTCCGGGTCGGTCCTACCAGGGTTTTTGAAACTGTAAACCGTGGACCGGACCGATTAGGTCGGTCCACCAAAAAAATAAACCGGGACCGGATCGATTAAGAAAAAAGACAGAAAAAAAGGGTCGGTTCGGCTCGGCTCGGTTCGGTCCGTCGGTCCAGTCGGTTTTTTGAACACCCCTAGCATCTTTGACCTAATAAATGGGACTAACCTTGAATTATCCCCTTATTAATTAACATTATTCCAAGATTTTTTATTTTTTTCCAAAAAATCCCTCATCCATGGATGGAGCCAGGATTATTAGTGAGAGGGGGCTTGTTGGTCTTTGCAAAAATATATTCTATAGAAAATGTCAAACAAATAGTTCTTGTGGTGAATTAGAAAAACAGTAGATGGATTTTTTTGGTTTGAAAAAAATTGGAGTCCAAAAAAATGTCAAAACAATTGCTCAAATTCATTCTGTTATGAAGCATTTGCAGGAAAAAACATAGTCTTCCCTAAACATATTGGCATATCAACTAATAATAGGTTTACATAAGAATTTTACAAAGTGAAAAGGGAGAATTGGTGGAAAAATTAAATGGCAAGGGAAAACAAAACAGATGATAACAGTGAGGGAATTAGTGGATTAGAAAATTAAATGACTTGGTAATCAAACAAGTTATGGACTTTATTCATAGTATAAAAGTAAATATAAATTCAAAGTTATCCCACTAGGCCTGTCTTGGCTCCGTCCATGCTCTCATCCATATGAAACACTCAGAAACGCTCTATATTCTCTTCTCCTAAACTTGAAGAATCATTTGTCAAAAAAATAGATAAAGGACTTTTTGAAAAATAAAATAAATATGGTGGACTAAATGCAAAATGTACTTAGCTCATAGGAACTAAACATTAATTGTCCCTTAAAAAAATGGGTTTGCATGCAGGGGCGGACGGACGTTAGGCCGAAAAGGGGCGGCCGCCCTGTTGTAAGTTTGAATTTTTTTTTAGACCTATGTGTAAAACTTTAAAACTTTTGGGGCAAGGGCGCATCTGTGAGTAAAGAAAGTTTTAAAAACCTAAAGATAACCTAACTTGAAACCAAAAAGTCAAACTATCTCTCAAACTCACCCGTTGCATTTCCGAATTCCAAATTCCTCCCCTCTTTCAAAGCCGGACTCTAGCTCTTGGTTCGGCGGCACCACTCCCTCCTCTCTCGGCTCTTTCACTTCTTGACTCAACCCATTTCTCGGCAGCAAGAAAGAATCTTGAGGTAGAAAAAATACAAAATCCATTTTTGTTTTTGCCTCTTTTAGTCATTTTTTTATTAGTATTTAGTTTTGATTAGGCATTTAATTTAAATAGACCCAATTTCCATAACAAAAAATAATAAAACAATACTTCATGTATTAATTTGTTACTTAATTTTTTCAATATGTTTATTGACAGTAGTTGTTTGGGCATTATAAAGCTATAATTTATATTAAACTCGAAATAAGAAAAAAAAAATCACCTCAGGGGCTCCCGCCCCCGAACCCTCGGCACCACTCGAAACTTTTGCCCCCTTGACCAAAAATCCTGGATCCGCCACTGTTTTCATGGAGCGGTCTTTATCTTTAAGTTGGGCCTTACTAGATCCGGGTTATTAGACCACAATACATGCTATATTAGACAGGCAAATAACACTAGAGGCTGCACAAAATCACTTACAAACGCAAGGGTCGAGGTTCGAACCATATGACAGGTTATAATGAATGTTGTGCTTGCTATATATATAATTCCTTAAGGGATTTATGAGAAAGGCCAAATAGTAGTATGAAAATAAGAGGAAATGAAATGAGATAGCACTATAAGGAGGCCCCCTTCCATTTTACTTTTTTTTTTCTTTCTGAAAAGGGTACTAAGACTCGGAGCATGTTCCTTGTGCACTAAGTTGGTTCAGATTTAGTTTTTTTTTGTTTCTTGCTCTAATTTTAATGTTTTTGTTTTATTTAAAATTTACTCATTCTTCCCAAATTAATAGTAGCCATTTGAAAGTCAAATATTGAAGAAAATATTTACTTTAAAAATCTATGCTTCAAAAACTGATAAATAACTTTAAATGGAAGACCTGCTACTTAGATCATTGTCCTCTCATAAGTGTTGTTTGAAATGGTAACTTTGTAATATCCCCTAATTTATAATTATTTTTAGATATACGGCTATTAATTTGTGATGGACTAAAAAGAAAAGCACAATTGTTAATTTAGGATGGAGGGAGTAAGAGATCAAGCGTCCAGTTAGAGATCAAGCGCCATAGTGAACACTTAATTGAACCGTTGAAACTAACAGCTATAGAGGTAATGCTCTCTTCTTACTGTAAATTGTGTTGCGAGTACGTGTGGAGGTTGGACAGCCATAAATGTAATACAATAAGGAGCCAAATGGCTGAAATAACATTAGAGTACAGAAGAGGTCGAGGTGTCTTGTCAGAGTTTCGTTGTAGATAATGACTGGAGCAGAACGCCGATGCAGAATGAGGGAACTCTGGTGTAGAGAGAGAGAGAGAGAGAGAGAGAGATTTAGTTTTAGCTGAGTTTCACCGTTATGTAAGGAGGTGCCAAAAGGGGTGGAGGCACATGGCTTGATAGAGGCTCCTGAGTCCTTTTTAGAATGTCCTGGAGTGGGGTATACGTGTGACACCCCGACTAATTAAATACCGGGTAGCTACTCCTTTATTAAATTAATTCAAAATGCCAAGTTGGCTCAGTTAATAGCATCACTGTCGAAAACATTTTATTATTACTAACCACCTAGTATTTAAAAAGTAAGCTGCCAAATTTTAATTTAAGTCTGATTAACATGCAACAAGTGTAATGAAGAAATAAATAACACCATTCACCATACTGAAGTAAAACGAATAACCATCACAATAGAGTAAATAAAGTCTGGAGGAAAACTCCTCACTACAATCCCATAACTGAAATAAATAACCGAATACTGAAATAATATAAATCAAAGTCTGGAAACTGTAATGTAAAAGATGTCTCTAAATAGAAATGGGCAACATGCCCTACAACTGATAGATAGTGACTCTGGAATCCAAAAGATAGAAGCGTCTACAAGCAAATCCCTGTAGCTTCCACAACCAGCTACAGCTCGTCACCTGAATGAGAATCCTATGCTTGGTGTCCCTGTGGCTGGGCACCTAAAATGGTTTTACAAGAAAAAGATTTGAAAAGCAAACGGGTCAGAGCCCGAATGTGGAGTTATATTTTAAAAACCTGCAAGTGCTTTAAAAACATTTAAAACATTAAATGCAAAGTACATGTTAGGACGTACACTCACATTATATTCTCACCTCTCGTCTAACTGTGCACTCCTAACGTAATTACCCATCTACTACGATATAAATCATTAGCTAAGTGACATCATAACTAGCTAGACTGTAATAGTTCCTACCCTTATTACCCGGTTCTATTAACATATAACGCTCGTAATTAGATAGGGATTTAATGTAAACTCAGATGCTCAATATGCAATATATTTCTCTAACAGCTAACTCATTATATTTATCGAAACAATACCGTAATTAAATTCACATCATTAACATGGAGGTTCTCATTAAATAAGTGTATATTATTCACATCATAAATATACAATACAAGCACCCTAAGAACTAAGCTGCGGTGCACACATACTCTGCTATCCATCCCGGTACATCACGTACATAAGGATCACATATTCCGAATCTCTCAGGAATAGTTCAGATAACACAAATCACAAATAGTGGAGGCGAACACAGTCACCATCACATGGGTCACGCACATACCTACGCTCCCATGATCAGCGGACTTATTAATATCCCAATAAGTCTTACTATGACCTATGTTCATCAAGGTACCAGTCTATATCCCCCCCGTAGGCACACAAGGATTAGAGGGTCCTAAGCGAACGCAACCTCCCGTGATAGCAAGTATGGTAGGTATGTCATACACACAATCCATATACCAATACTAAGTAAACACACATCTTAGTAATACCGTATTTTAATCGTAGTACTATTCTCATTCTCGTACTAACTCATAATTATCACCATATATACTATACCGGTTTATAATCATACGCGCCATAATTAATTCTCACGTCGTAGTGGACACTCACGTCTCAACCCAAACCGTCCATGTAATACAACTCTCGTATGTAAATTCCTTCTCATAAATACCCAAATGTCCCAATTCTATCATTACTACTTCTACGGAATGATATCTATATCCTCGAATAAGTTTACGGAACTCCAAAAATCAAAACAGTCCAAAATGGCCCAAACTGCCAGCTCGTTAGAAGTCTCGTTCGAACGAGACTGTTCGAACGAGTTTGGACTGTCGGCTCGTTAGAAGTCTCGTTCGAACGAGGCTGTTCGAACGAGATCCCAGTTCGTTCGAACGAACTGTCCCTTCTAACGATATCTCGTTCGAACGAGATATCGAACGAAATCCCTACTCGTTAGCAACGACTGGTCAACTCGTTAGAAGCTCGTTCGAACGAGTTCGTTCGAACGACCTGGGGACTGCTTCTAACGACTGACCAGTTTCGGCCCAGATTTTTCCCCAATTCGTTTTTCACCATTTATACTCCTCAAGTCTCTTCTAAAATTCGTTCCAACAATGTATTAAGTCCTCTAATCATACTAAATCATCCTAAGGGGATATACTAACATCTTTTAAGGGTTTAATACCTTCTAAACATCAATAAATCACAAGTTTCTACATTATTCCCTAATTTTCTTCAAGAACATAAACCCTAGATTTTTCTCATCATAATTTCCCAGATTTTAATCCGTTTATACATCACATAGATATGAAATCTCTGAATTAAATCTTCAAACAATGTTTCTACATGCAAACCTATCCCAAAATTAAATAATAACTTCCAATTTCATGGGTTTTCTTTAAACTCTAATATAAGATCGATTATCAAGGTTTCTAACATGGAAGAAGCATTCACTGCTTAAGGAATGTAATTTAAATCACTTGCCTTGGTTTGATTTCTGATTTTGGTGTTGATTTGGTGAAGAATCTCTGCAGAATTTTCTCTCTTTCTCTCCTTCTCCAAGCTCCTTCTCCAATGGTGGCTTAAGGTGGCTAGGGTTTGTTTTGGGGAAAGTTGTAAACCTAAAGATAACCTCCGTAGCTTAATGGTTTAATATAGGATGGTTAGTGGGCTTTATGGGTTTAATCCACATCAGATTTACATCTCAAATTTTCGTCACTTTTAATTCCTAAAAAATGTAAAATTACCAAAATACCCTTTAAGTTACCGGTATGGCCTAAAAATACCCCGGGACCCAAACTATACCCCCGGCTAGTGTTTTCTGACTATCTCGACCCTTCCGGACGCGTTGGCGCACTCAAAACGACCATACGGATTATAGATTTTAAATTCACTTTTATTATCAAAATATTACACCGTGACGCGGCGGTCCCACGTGTCTCAACAAAATTTCTAAATTGCCGCATATAAATCTCACGACAACTTTCATAGTTCCAAGTTCATATATAGTTATATATGCACATAATCAAATACCAACTCGCATCTCGTTAGTATTTATAACCCGGATTAATTTCCAATTAATACGCATTTAATTAATTAATCCCAAAAATAAATATAGCCAAAAGTACGGGGTATTACAATACGATTGCTGGATAGGTGGCGAGTGCGAAGGACTGCCGATGCCGAATACTCCAAATGTTGTATGTAGGCCGAAGTTCTGTTTGTAGTCCATGGCCTCTATGTTTGTCTCCGAGTAAAATGAGGCCAACTAGATGCCTTTTATGTTAAGGCCTGTCAAGCCGAGCTTTCTTTTATGCCACGTGTCTTCCAACAGGAGTGTATAGAAGAGGATCTTCTTATGAATTGGGCATCTTAACTAGTGCTGCATATTTCATATTAAAGATGTAATCTTCGATTCACTACACTATTTGATTTATGGATCCCTTGGCGCCTCTTTTGCAGCCTTGGACACCCTCGTTGATGCCATGACTTCTGGTAGGCTTTGGCATCGTTCTTGAATATAATTGTCCTCGGCCTCTATTGTGGCCTTGGTGGTGGTGTTGTAATTATCATGTTGAAGAGCTTTGAGAGAAGATATAAAACTATACGAATGAGTGTGCTGAACTTTCTTTTCATTAATCTGAACTTGGAGAGTAAAAAATTCGTTGGCCCAAACGGCCTTGTAGTATTGACAATATATACTTTGTCTGAAATCCCCTTTCACAAAACACGTTCATAGGCCTCTGTTTTCTTATACTGGTATGCACAGGTTGTGTTTTCTGTCGAATCCTCTTAGCATTCTTTGCCTGATCAGCCTCTCTATTTCATTCTTCAGGTTGTGATAAACATTACGGACTTGGCCATGATGGAGGTGAAACTCGGACCATTCCTCCTATTTTCTATTTTCGAATTTGAACTTCAGTTTTGGTGATCGTCTTAGATATTCTTCTTCCATGATATTGAGTAGGACGGTCTCTGGGTTGCAGACGAGTGGAGTGATCTTCATACCTCAGCTCCGGGTGAGTCTCATGCTTCCTTTTTATCTTCGGCTCCCTCTTTTATTTTGGCTCTTCTTACAGTAGCTTGGGACTTTGGCCTTAGTTACATTTGTGAAGGCAGCGTCCTCAAGCATCAAAATCCTCTTGTTGGGGAGGTTGATAATGAGGATTGACCCTCTGGCATATGGTGAATGCATGCCATGAGATGAGCTAGTTCATTTGCTGGTTGTGTTGTTCCAGAGGAAAGGATCAACATTGTTCTTAAACTGAGATGGGCTAGTTTTTATCAAGAGTCATTAACATAAAAGCTGAGGTAGATTTGCAGCAAAGAGTGTCCATAAACCTGAGGGCTCCAAGTACCTAGAGATTCGTAAAGCTAAAGTACTGGACAAAAACATGGCCATCCTTGGCGTCTATGCATAAATAACTTGGTCCGTATCTTAGCTTAACTTTAGGTGAGCTGTGAACTATAAATAACTCCAATAAGATTTTGCAGAGGACCATGCATCATCCTGAAACATATGGGCCTCTTTTCCTGTGGAACAAGCGAATGGGTTATAGCAAAATGAGGAGAGAAGCAACTGATTTGAATGGCAGTAAGTTTTAAGTTTTTTTCTTAACTTAACCCCCGGTGTTATTGCCACAATTAGACACAACTCCGCAAAGGCTGACAAATGTTAGTATCCGTTTAAAAACTCTCACTAATATGTATTTTCACATACCCCCTATATTTTTTTGGATGAGATACCCTCTTCTTCCTCTTTATCTTCCTCTCTAAATAAAAAGCCCTAACCTAATTTCTAAAACGTAAACAGTTGTAGAAATTAAATCTTCCATCTCATTATAAAGTATAACAAAGGACTACTAAATTATCTTTCTGTTACGCCTTTCATTAAGTTACCCTAAAATAATTTAGTACTCCCCCACGTACTCATATATGTAGAGTGGTCATAATGCACAGTATAGGTTATATAAGTTTCAGTATAATATTATTAGATATCTGTCAAACCTCACATGAGATTCACAGAATTATCGTGCATTCAATATATCATTATGAAAAGCAATTACACTCTTACATATACTAATTAATAATAAAAAAGGTCGTACCCAGTGTACAAGGATCCCGCTTAATTGCAGGTCTAGGAGAGGCGACCTTTTGGTATAATAAATAGAGTTGTTAGAAATACTAATGTATTATTACATTGTTCCTTTATTTTTATTCCTAAAATGATCATTTTACAATTATTTACCGTAATATCGTAGGTCAAACCACATGCTATCATGTTCTTCTTAACAATCTTCCACCAAGTTAATTAGGTCCAAACCACATAAAATGTTTTCTCTCTATTTATCTTGTATGGGGGTTGCAGATATTGTTTCACGAATATGTTCACTTCTAAATATATTTTTTTAGTTTTACGACACATCCATCTTAACATCGACATCTCATTTTCTAAACATGTTGATTTGTGAGTTTACTCAACTTAACTCAACAAATCATTTTCCCAATTATTTGGGGCCGACAACATGAATTCTATTTTTTTCATTTCACTATTATGTCCCTTTTTACAATGTCCCACCAAGTTAAGTTAGGCCTATCTCTACCCGTTGTGTTACCATCAATACTAACTAAATCACTCTTACTTATGCTAGCATCCATTGGTGTCTGCTGTATGTAAAAATTACTTTCCTACGTGGACCAACGATAAATGTACACCTGTCCTCCTATGTAGCCGACTAGCCACCTTGATGGGCTTCAGAGATACTTAGTTCGTTGAACGGCTGGCCAATTCCGGGAATGCCAACCATCAAGAATACCAAAAGTTACTCAGATGGGATACCAACCAGCACTGAATTCCAAGAGTTTCATTTATTGTACACAAATGTAAATACTTGGCAATATAAAGGCGTTCAATCTTTAGGGTTTTACACCATTATAAATACGAAATATTCCCTTAGCTGGAGGGACAACTAAAATCACTCATATACACACCATATTGAGCTATTGTAAACCCTACGAAATAATACTAATAGTGGATGTAGGCTATTTTACAGCTGAACCACTCTAAAAATCTCCCCTTATGTGTGTGATTTGATTAACCTAGTATATTTTATTTGTGATTATAAATTCAGGTTAAGTCCATCTTTAGACATTAATAGATTGGCGCCTCCTGTGAAAACGACTGCTAGTTATCGTTCTCTACCTCATATATTTCATTCTTTGGTTTAAAGAATGACTACTGCCCTGAGAGCAGTTTAGCGGTTGTAGACAATAATCAAGAAATATTTGCTCCCCTGATGAGACAGATCTTCAAAGGATCCTGTTCAATTTGGCTAAAGGACCGGAGGCCATGCAAGAATCAGTTAGACAGTTGGCTCGCACGATGCAAGACAGGTTCTCCAATTCCAGGATAGAGAGAATCCGGAGGTATTTTTTTCTTTTGTGAGACTAGGGTTTCGTTTTTTTATGTTATGTTAAAAACATAAACGTAGTTATGAAAAAAAAGAGCTGTCATAAGCGTGGTTATTAGAAAAGAGAATCAGGCGCGCCTAGGCTAGCGCCTTAACCGCCAACACGCCTTAACTGCCAACGCGCCTAGCGCCTTTGCCCCTTAAGCGCACGCCTTAGTAAACCCGCTGCGCCTACCCTCCTGTCAGGCGCTGTAGCTGCGCCTAGCGCCTAGGCGCGTCTTTGATAGCTATGGTCCTGTATATTATATATTTATTCAAAAGTTGTTTGATTTACATGCTTTCTTTTACATATCAGTTTAATAACATATATATATATATATATATATATATATATATATATATATATATATATATATATATATATATATATATATATACCCATCTGATTAAAGAAATACTCTTTCTTTTACATATCAGATTAATAATTCATATTTTTTAAATGATATTTTTATTTTATTTTATTTTTTTTAGCAAGAAGTGTTTTATTTTTTAAACTAAGCTTAATAAATGATCTTTTTTTTAATAAATGATCTTTTTTTTAATAAATTATTTTTTAATAAACTAAGCTTAGTAAAGAGCTGCTGTTTTTTCCTTCATTTTTCTAAAATTGCACTCAACTTAAAAAAATATTTTTTAATCTAGAAAATCTTTTTCTTTTTTACCTTTTTTGTTTTAAAATTGCACTTAACATATACTATCTACTATAATAACTTAAAATATTTTTTTTATAAAATAACCAATATGTGATTGAATCGAAAAAAAAGATCGTCAATTTATTTTTGCATTGATTAATTTATTGTCATATTATAAAATAACCAATATGTAAATGAAAACAAATTTGATTTTGCATTGATTAATTTATTGTCATATTGTAAAATAATCAATATGTTAAAATTAATTTACTTTTTTTTAAAAAGTTATTCGGGGGAACAAAAAAATGTCAAACTATGTGAGAAAGTCCTCAAAGATTTTTTTTTTGTAGTTTTATTTTATATTTCTTTGTTATTTTATTTTTATGATTTTATTAGTATTTTTTAATATAATTTTGCCCTTTTTTTTTCCTTTTCGGTGAAGCTTACGCCTCAAACACCTCGAGGCTTACGCCTCGCCTCGCCTTTCGCCTTTTTAAACATTAGCGTGAAAGACTTGGTGGACAAGTGTCATGGCGTATTTGTCTACAACGTGTATTTGCATGGATATGTTACATTTTTAGAAGTGTGAACTCATGTGTACTTTTAGCTAGTACACATAGAAGAACCTATCCTTGTAACGAGAGCTATGAAATGACATCTTGTTTCGGGACGGTGATTGTGTATCAATGTCGGGACACATTCTCTTAATTGTTTCATACAAGGCACATTTGACTTCTTTGTCCGCCTTGAAGTCATAACTAAAATGACATCTTCAAAGAAACATAGTAAACTATATCTAGATAATGAAAAAATTTAAGTTAGAAGTTCAAGAAGTTGAAACTAAAAATTCAGAGATTACCTTGGATTCAAATAACACCTTGTCGCATGAAGTGCCCTATAAAGTTGTAAATCCAATCTTGTGCCAATTATTTCCAAATCTGAGCATACCTCTTCTCTATATGGTTGTTATTTGTTCTTTAGCTCAATCCATTGCTTCATAAATATAATTTGTCATATAGAGTGATGCACTTGAAAGTTAACTAGTCCGATCCATTGCTTTAATCATATCGAGAAGAGGTATGCCCAATCCATTGCTCTTTAGCCCAATCCATTGCTTTATAAATGTAAGAAAGTTAAATTTCTTGTTATTAACCTATTTACATCGCTCTAGCTAACTAGCTCGATCCATTGCTTCGTAAATATAACCTGTCACTGTTTATACCCTGTTTATACCCTGATAAATATAAATATGAATGGTGACTTCTGTAGCTTTTCTAATTGTATTTTGAAAAACTGACAAATCACCTATGTCACTAAGCATCAAGTTAATTAAATGAGCGGTATAAGGGGATCAAAATAAACAGTTCCTCTTCGCTTTCGACAACCTCCCCGTGCCTACATAAGCCGAAGCACTTTCAATTACCAATTGAAGAAAATTTTCTTCCTCTATCTCTTCCTTCATTGAATCATGCAAATCAAACAACCTATCTGCATCCTTGATAATGGACGAGGTGTCCACGGATTTAAGAAAGATCGTCAAACCAAGGCTATTAACAAGAAAGTTAGATAGGGGTCTTGATTTTCATCGGTCCTCCCATCCCACACTAGTGTGCACCTCGATTTTTTCATTCTTTTTTTATTTTTTACCAACATCGCATGTACACTTTGAACTTCCTTCTTCAAATTCAAATACGCCACTCTAGTTTCATGATAACTAGGAGGCTTCAACCTACATGCCAACAGATTTCAACATTTGTTTAAACAACGTGCTCTTTACTAAATTAAATGCTAAAAAATGCTAAACAACGAGGCGAGGCGGGCAAAAAATGCCTCGAGGCTTAAGCATCAGGGTTGAATTTGAGGCTTACGCTTCAATGCGCCTCGAGCCTTTTTTTTTGTTTTAAAACTGCACTTAACTTATACTATTTACTATTGTAACTTGAGAGAAATTTTTAAAAATTAACCAATATGTTAATGAAACTTAAAGGACTGATTTTGTCAATTTGATTTTGTTTGAAATAAATGTACTAAATTAACTTCAATATGACTTTTTTTTTAAAAGTTTTATGTTTTTTGGTTTTCAACTTAGATTAATATGTTATCTTTAACTAAACTGAATATATATTAAGAAACTAATATATTTTAAAGGTTGCTGTTTTTTTTTAATAAACTTAGGTTGATATGTTTTAATATTTTTTTAATAAAATTGCTGTTTTTTTAATCTTAGCTTGAAAATCAATGTTTTTTTAATAAATTTGCGTGTTAAGTTGCATTGATTAGTTTATTGTCATATTATAAAATAACCAATATGTGAATGAAGCTAAAAAAATGATTTTGCCAATATGGTTTTGCATTGATTAATTTATTGTCATATTGTAAAATAACCAATATGTTAAAATTGATTTTCTCAAATTACTTTTTTTTAAAAGTTATCTCGGGGGAACAAAAAATGTCAAACTATGTGAGAAAGTCCTCAAGGATATTTTTTTGTAGTTTTATTTTTATGGTTTTATTAGTATTTTTTTAATATTATTTTGCTTTTTTTTCCCTTTTCGGTGAGGCTTACGCCTCGCCTTTTGCCTTTTTAAACATTGGGTGCGGCTCCAATAATTCTTTTATGAGCTTCCTCTAAGGTGTAGATGACCTTAGCCCAATCTGCCTCCTTAGTGCAAGTTTCAACCCATCTAGATAATGCTTTACACGTCGGCCCTCCATTTCTACCAGATTATTGTTATGATTTGACAGGCGTGTGAATTATGCGGTGTAATCAAAAGCAATTCTACTACCTTCACGGTACAGTTGGAAGATGTATTGCTCGTAGTCAGGGCAGAAATCTCTCCATCAATAGATCCTTCATTTGACTCCATGTTCGGACTGGTTGCTTCCTTTCCGCTGCTCGATTCTTTGGACTTGCTTCAACCAAACTGCCGCACAACTTTTCAAGCGAAAGCCACCAACTTAAGCTTAACCATCTTTGCTTCAGGAACATTCATCAGTTCCTTTTCAGACTAGAGCACCCAATCGTGGAATTCTTCGATTTGTAGATTCCCGTTAAGTTAGAAATGTCTACCTTCGAGCGGTAATCGCCAAAGTCTTGATCCCGTCCGATCCCTTCGAATCGATTGCTTAACTGCTTGTCCTCCGTCGCCCTCTGTATCTTCACTGTCAGAGTCGTGGCAAAATTGGACCTCTTTGGTTCCTGTTTCCAGGTTGGCCTTGGGCAAACTCCCCTGGCGCGATTCCTGTCAACATTCGCCTGTTTTACACCTCCTGTCGCAGCTGGCCATCTTGAATCTGGTGTTATTGCTGCTGGAACTCGATTGTGCGCCACATGTCGACTAACCTTTGATCGGCATCGTTAGGGTTGGGGTTTTCTTCTCCATTAGTTGCCATCGAGTAAGGAGAGACCTTGCTTTAGTACCACCTAACACAGTAGAAAACGATACAAGAGCTAATTAACCAGCGTTAATTAACTTTAAAGAAAAAATGCAGATATTCTCTCTTTAAAAATAAACAAATAATCTGAAAATTGTATTTAATTCAATAAATTGTCTACAGAAGGCTCTATGTATAGACTGCCCAAACTGATCCTAAATCTATTATAAATAGAAGAACTTCAAAACTAATCCTTTTATAGTTAGGAAATCTACTAGAAGTAGAAAAACTTTAATGCTAATCCTATTTTATTCAGAAACCCTATCTAATTAAGGTGAAGCGAATAAAATTAAAATTCAGAATTAATTCTACCCTAATCCCACTTCATTAAGGACTTCTTTAAAAACCGTCTATGTCGCTTATTCTTGCTTTGTTTTTGTTCTAGTAATTCTTGGAACCTCTTTGCTACCTCCTCCGCGTCAGAATGCTTGTGTATGGATCAAATCACATGTGTGATTTGCATGCTTGTAATGCTTGCGAGTGTTTATTAGTTAGTGTCAATGTTTGATGCATGTCCAACATGGATGTTATGTTTTCTTAGAAATGTATGTTCTCCCTAATGTCCGACACCCGTGTCCGTGTCCGTGCTACATAGCTGATAAACAATGAGCACATTGATCAGTAACAGTTATCTCCGTTCCACAGTTTCTGTATTTGTGATGTTTTTACTTCTTGAATGAGTTTCTCAGTGTCTCCTGTGAAAATTAAATATATCATACAGATTTAGCTCCCCATTAATTTTTTATGTAAATAAGCAGGCTAATTTGTATATTTGAGTGCTACAAGTACCCCCTCTCCCTTTCTATGTCTTACTTAGTCTTTTATCATTAGGCCAAGTATCCTCTGCCCTTTATACATCATTGTAGTCCTCATTTGCTAGATAGTTGACGATGAATTGAGAGTTTTCCTCTTTGTTTGAGTGTGAGTTTCTATTTCAGTATTTTTTCCTCTTTGTTTGCGTGGTTCGCTCTTTGGTGATGTTACTCTTTTATTTTCCAATCATTTTCTCTTCCTGGCATTTCAATTGCGTGTGGAAGCATGCCGAAGGCTCGGTAACAATCTGAAGTTGAAAAACTCGATCATTGAATGGATTATAATTTCAAGTTGATGATGAGAGAAATTCAAAGGTTCTCAATCGTTGGGAATCAATCCCAGAACCGAGACACCATCCTTGCCTACGCAACACACTCATGACTGGTGATGGGCCTAGGGAGAACATGGAGGGTGGGGATGAAGTCAAGTCTGTTAGGGCTTCAGTTCTAAACTGCAATCGCCGAAAAACCAAAAAAATAGACAAAAGTTCATTATTGACGCTCGTGCTTCTGTCCTTTTCCATCAGCGACACTAGTGTGCAATGTTCGAAATTTCCTTCGAGTCTGTAGCCTCAAGGCTATCCTTGTAGTGAGGCTATGGTTTGCCAAGGTCAAGCTATAGCCTCGAGGGTATTTTGCGAGACCATAGCCTCAAATGACATAGCTATAGAACCCTAGCCTGTTCCTTCCCTTTCATCTCTTCCTGATCATTTTTTTTTAGAATGTGTTCGTTTTTTTGGAGATTATGAATGAAATCATGTTGGTTTTTTTGTTTGTAAAAAGATTTTGTACTCGCCTTATAGTTTTCAAGAAAGTGTTTTTAATGATTTTTTGTTTTATTTTTTACGCAAGAAAGCCTGTTCATTTTTTTTGTTCTAAAGAACTTGTGTTTTGTTTTTGTTTTTGTTTTTAATGCAAGGAATTGTGTTAATTTTCTTTAAATAAAAACAATGTGCTTTCTTTTTTGTTTTAATAGAAGAAATCGTGTTATTTTTTTTAATGAGAGAATTTGTACTAGTTTTCGATTTTAATACAAGAAATTGCGTTATTTTTTTGTTTAAGAAATACTTTGTTATATATATATATTTTTTTTTTCAACTTCACCCTCTAAGATAATGCTATATTTAGAGATACCCCCTTAGAAGTTGGACTTAACCCACCGTTTGCATAAGGTACAAGCGAGATGATGCACAAATGGGGGTTATGTCTAATTAAGGCATTATATTAAGGGGAAAAAAACTCTTTATTTTATTAAACTTGTCCATTTGTTTAGGTTTTGTACCTTTTTTATTTTATTATTATGGCTTTATTAGCATATTTATTTATTTTAAAAAATTTCAAATTGATCTCTCATCGCCTTGCACTGCCTCAAGGCTATAGCTTCACCTCGGTCGGGGAAAAGCCTGGAGGCCACAATTAGCTTTTTTGAACATTGCTAGTGGGGGCTAGGCGACACTCGCAAAGATTGCTAGTAACATCATCCAGGAGGTGCCCTCTTTTGAGATAGCATTCGAGTATACCTATCGATTGGAAGAAATTTTTAGTTCCCATATGGCCCACCGCGAGTGTGACCATTGTAACTATGATGACACCCACCATTGAACTTGTTCCCTTAGCAATGAAGTGTTTTCGGTGCAATAAGTTAGGGCACCGAGCCGCCGATTTCTCTTTCGTAAAGGGGAAGCTACAAAAGTTGGTAAGGAGCCGCTGCCATCGATCCCTGAAGAGGTCCACCATGACACGTTCATCCTTGACACGGATTGAGAAGATCAAACTCTTTTAAAAAGGGAGGGTGATTTAAACAAGTGCGCTTGTTTGTATATTTGAGTGATATAGGTACCCCGTCCCTTTATCATGTAATTTTTAATCTTTTATTATTAGGGGATACTTGGTCCCTATGAAGCACGGACTCGACACGTAATACGTGTTTCGACACGACACGCGACACGTGATTTTTTCAAAAACTAGGATACGACACGTTAGGATACGTATAATATATAATATATGTTAAAATATATATATATATATTAATGAAATAAAATTGATTTTTTTCACAAAATACATTATTTGAGCATTCTTAACATGAAATTAAGAAAATGGAACATATAAAACAAAATTTAAACACACTTTAACATTAAAAATCATAAATAAGGCAGAACCATAATCACATAAGAAAAAAAAAGTGTGCTTTTTACGTTTCCCATCGTGTCGGCAACGTGTCCCAGCGTGTCGCGTATCGGACTCGTGTCAAAGTTGACTTGTGGCTTCCGGGAGAGTGTCGGTGCTTCATAGCTTGGTCCCCAAGTATCTCAAGCCCTTCATATATCCTTGTAGTCCTCATTTGCTAGGTAGTTAATGATGGATTGTGATTTTTCCTCTTTGATTGTCTGAGTGTTTATTTTGATATTTATTTCGCTGTGTTCGCTTTGCATCAATTTCATTTAAGTGGCATCACATGATGTACAAACCTCTAACGATTGGATTAGTCGTGAAGGATAAAACGTAGCTAAAAGCTCTGATACCAATTTGTGAATGCGACGGTCCCTCAATGTACGTGTACTTTAGGTGAAAACAATTTTTCTTTTCAATTTTATGTAGCACCAATTTTGTGAGCCAAACTAATTAAGCCAATTTTATCTTATTATTCCCTAAACATGCATCTAGTGATATAAGCAAGATAAAAGTAAAAAATGCTCATAAAGCACGTCGATGTACGAGGAAACAAGAAAGGGAAAAAATCTCGGACAACCCAGCCAGACAATCACTATGATATGGTTTTACAAAAAATAGATAGTAGAGTTCCACAACGACTCGATCCCCCACAAGTCTTGACGCTCTTCTATCTTTAACCACTCCTCCCCAGTGCAACACAGGACCTACGCAGGTTTCACAACTTACGAGTTCATGTGTGCCTTGGTATCCACCAATACAGCTCGGAAACCGTCTACGAATGGGAACACGGAGTCCATCGCGTCTTCATCGCAAATCAGCACGTACGGAGTCCACTGCATGAAAAAAGGTTCTTCTTGTGATGGAAGAACAAACAAGGTGCCCAGACAAGATCTCAAAGTATATGAGTTATGAATCTTGGCACTTGTAAATAAAAAGGTGAAACTTTTGGAGTTGGAACTTTTGAAACATGTCTGCTTTTCGTTTTCATCAAAAGTTCGTCTCTCAAAATAAAAAATAGAGTCTGAAAAACCTTTATAGAAAAGTTAAGGCGTCGCGTTGTTCGAACGAGATAGAGATCTCGTTGAATGAGATTTGTGCTCGCTTCCAACGACCTCATCAAAATTAAAACAGTAAGCTTCGTTTGAAGCTCGTTTGAAACCAGGGATTGAACGACATAAGGATGTCATTTGAACGACATGGACATGCCGTTTGAACGACTGAATCTTTTTTTAAAAGTCCGCCTACTATAAACTCAGAAAACATATTTTCAAAGAAATTAAGTTCTAAAAAATTTTAAAAACAGAACACCCTTATAAAATATTCCAAGGACCCGTAAAACAAGATAGGTTCATTCCTGTGAGATCCTCGGTATATGTGAAGACAAATGTGGCACGGTAAACACGGCTTAGAATATGAACTCTTCGAAGCTTTGTTGCTACGTCTTCATCAAACAACTTCATAGGCTTAATGAGAATTGTGACAAATAAAATCTATTTTATGACTTTTCATCCGGAATTATGCCAATTACAAACAAATTGACTCGATTGGAAATTTTTCCTTATAATTATTAAGAACCAAAAACTCTTTATGTTAGTACAACTCATATATGGCTCCCATTTCGCCATTCGATATTGTTGATCTTGTGAAAATAATGCATCACATAATTCTTAAGGAGTTCTCAAAGGGTTCCCTTAAGTTTTACTGCAAGTCTGGCCATAGTAGTGTTGGTTTTGAGTCTCCTATTTTTTGTTGCTGTAACCTAGCAGTCACCATTAATTAGCGAGTAGTGCCCTCTGAATTTACTTGAAGGATAAGGGACTCTTTGAATTTTGGCATAAAATTGACACGGAGTAGGAGATTGTATGAAATCTTTCCTTCTGCTTGAAGGTTGATTAGGTGGGAGTAGCCTAAAAAACATTGAAAATTCTACCTAAGGTAGAACTTTTTGAAAACAAGCAGTGAAGGCCTACTGAAGGTATAGCTAAAAGTTCATCTTATTCCGAGCAGAGACTGATAAAGATGAGAACTGAATTTAGAATACATTTGCAATGCAACTTGCAATCAATCCTAGATGCCCTGTAATATGTTTGTGGCACCTTTTAATTCATTTTCTATTATTTTCATTGAGTGATTATAAAAGTTGATTTTGATCAGAAATTGAGCAGGGATTATTGAATATATAAAAAGATGTCATGACTGCAAGAGTTACGGGTGGGAGTAGCTTAAAAAATATTGAAAATTCTATCAAAGGGAGATTTTTTTGAACTTAAGCAGCGAAGGCCTATTGTAGGAAGCTAAAAGTTCATCCTTTTTCCAGCACAGACTGATAAGTATGAGAAATGAATCTAGAATACGTTTGTGACGCAAGTAGGACTGTAAAACAAACCAAGCTACTCGAACTCGACTTGTGTTTGTTTGAATAAAAGCTCGTTCAAGCTCAACTTGTAAGTATACAAACGCTTGAACAATTTTTTTAAACTCGTTACCTTAATCGGCTCAAATTTGACTCGATTTCTAATAATCATACTACTGTAGTGTAAAAAATCAAGCTACTCGAGCTCGTCTAGAGTTCGTTCAAATAAAAGCTCGTTCAAGTTTGACTCGTGATATAAACAAGCCAAGCTAGAACATGTTTTTAAGCTCGTTATGTTTTTCAAACCAAGCTTGAGCATTTTTTTTAATGGAAATTAGTTTTTTTTTAATATTTTCATGTATTTTTAGTACTTTTTGTTATTTTGTACTTGTTGGATATTTTGCACTTTAGTGATGTATAGGTACTTGTTAGTTCTAGAACATTCCAGAAGCGTCTTACAAGTAGGAGCACATTTAATTGGTTAGTTAGTTACACCCACTTGTGCAAGTGGGTCCACTTGAAGATATTTATAGAATGGCTCTAGAACCTTCCCTACACAACTATAAATACTCATATATGTCATCATTTGTAAGGACCTTCATTTTTTAATAAAAGACATTTTTAGATTCTCTCTCAAAAATTTGTTATTTGTTTTTTTGTGGGCCTTTGACGTGTAGTTTACGTCAATTTTATCGTCTTGGTCGGCTCTGTTCGTTTCGTTTACACCCCTAGGTGCAAGCCATCTTAGATGCCTTGTAATTTGTTTGTTGTACATTTTAATTCATTTTCTATTATTTTCATTGAGGAGTGATTATAAAGTTGATTTTGATCAGAAATTAAGCAAGGTTTATTGAATATATAAAGGTGTCATAACTGCAAGAGTGATGAGTGGTCATAGGATACACACCCTTATCCTTGCACATGCCTCCTCATATACATGCACAAAGTTTTTTGGGATTTTAACTTCATATGTTACATGAGCTAAGTAAGGTATCTTGTCATATATATATATATATATATATATATATATATATATATATATATATATATATATATAGGGAGAGATTCTCTAGTGAACTTAAAAATCAAACTTTTTAATGAATCTTAACAAAAAAACATCACTTATTTTAATTCCTTGCTGTAATTAGTCCTCGCCAGCGGCAACGAACAGGCGCGTCGATCAATCCCCAACCCCTCCACCTACCCTCACCCCCCTTCATCCCCATGTTAGCCCTGCTGCCTTAAGGGCAGCCCGCTGGTGCGGACCAATTACAACATAGAAATTAAAATTAATTGGTTGTTAGGTGTTTTTTGTTAAGGTTCATTAAAAAGTTCGGCTTTTAAGTTCATTAGAGAACCTCTCCCTATATATGTGTGTGTGTGTGTGTGTGTGTATTATAGATGGGGTTTATAGAAAGATAAATAGGGTGAGAATAAAAACATCCTTTTTTTTACCCCACCAATATTTCAACCTATTTACAATCGCAATCAATTCTCAGAATCATCAAACGAAAAAAGAAAAACTTATGTAATAAAACAATGGGTTTAGTACCATTTTCAAAGTTTTGTTGGGCTCCCATCCCAGGCATTTTTTAAATTGTTTCGAGTCTCATATCCACCCAAAACTGCCCAAAACCTCTTTGTAACCGCCTGCTCATCTTCCTTTCGCAGAGAATGACTCTTGTGTCTGGCATAAATTCAGGGGACTTGAGCTCCTTTTTTAAGGATAAGTTCAGGAACTGGAGTTCTTAGGTTCGTTTAAGATTTATTTACTTTATATGACGCAAAAATTACTGCACTCAGTTATTTCATTATTCAATCTTCATTTCCAGATTTCCACCAGGCGACACAAATTTAGTTTTGAGGGAGTTTGAAAAATGCGGGGTGATTTTGAAACATGTTCCAGGGCCAAGAGATGCGAAGTGGATGCACATTCTTTATCAGGTTCTTCTGCTTTCCCATAAATCTGAATTTCATCTTCTTATTTTGTTTGATTTGATCACCTTCCGCGTTCCTATATTTTCATCCATCAACATTATTTTTTGGGCTTTTTGACATCTTTAATTGTTATATATATTGGGGAGTAAGTTTTGTTTATCCGAAAATATATGAGAAATGGGGATCTTCATTAAGAGGAAGGTGGTAGCTATGGCGTTTGATCATATGATTAATATTAATGACTTCATAAAAATGGTCTTCCTGGATACCATAAAATCTACGAAGCTGAGCATAATTTTATTCTTGTTCTCTAAAGCGGTATTTAGAGTGCACACTCTCGCTTCTTGATTTATGGGTGATTTGGATCTTATCGGGTTCATGTCGTATGTCTTGCTCAAGCCATATGTTAGCGAGTCATGTCTAACCCCTAACCCAATTTGTCAAGTTATCGTGTTTACGGGTGCACCTGATAAATCTGAATTTCATCTTCTTGTTGTTTTGTTTCATTGGATCAACTTCCGCGTTCCTATATTTTCATCCATCTACATTATTTTTTGGGCTTATGACATCTTTAATTGTTATATATATTTGGGAGCAAGTTTTATTTACCTCGAAATATATGAGAAATGGGAATCCTCATTAACAGGAAGGTGTTAGCTATGACGTTTGATCATATGATTAATATTAATGACTACTTCAAAATGTTCTTCCTGGATACCAAAAAACCTATGAAGCCGAGCATAATCTTATTCTTGTTCTCTAAAGCGGTATTTAGAGTGCAAACTCTCGCTTCTTGATTTGTGTGTTTTGCGAATCTTATCGGGTTCATGTCGAATGTTTTGCTCAAGCCGTATGTTAATAAGTCGTGTCTAAACCCTAACCCAATTTATCAGGTTATCGTGTTTACGGGTCCACGTGATAAGCACCTGAATTTGTTAATGCTCCACTCAAATACGTTAAAAATCATGTGGGTCATATCGTGTGCTGGTCGTGTCGCATTTTGCCACCCCTATTCTTGACCTCTCATTTGTAAGAGTTGGAGGGTGTATCATATAATTACTAACAAGTTCCATGCCAGACCTTTCTATCCTTAGTTTTTTAATTATGTCACATTAAAGCTATTGCTAATAGAAACGAGAAAGTATGGAGTGATGATGACAACCCATAAATCAGATGGGCGTGAAGTGATTTTCCTGATGGATTTGTTATCATCATGATATGTTCTTCTCAGGATAACAACTTTTACTTGCCATGAAGCTCAATTTATTTATATTGCTATGGTTTCCTTATGGGCTCGTTTGGTTTGAGATTTGAAAAGTGAATTTAGAATTCCCCTCGTGAATTCCTAGAATTTTAGAATTCTCACAAAATTGGAATTCTTTTTTCCCCTCTATAATGAGGGGAATGATATATTCCCAGGAATTTTAGCTTACTTCTATGGTGAGACAAAAATACCCTCTCGCATACACTCTCTAAGTATATAAAATTAGGTGAGATTACTAACCATTCATCGATGCCCATGACCCCATGAGAGAACAATTATCCGAGTGCAAGCCTTGAATTTAAATATATTCATCAATTTTAGGAGGACATAATATATATTTTTTTTCTCAACATTTTTGTCATTCAAATGACGACTATTAATTTGGGACTGAGGCGAGTAAAAAAACAGTGCTCGGATTAAGTTTGAGCTTATCTGGAAATTAATTGTTCTTAGTTCTAAGACAGTCTTCTTTCGACAGTCTTCTTTAAGTATGTGTTTGGTGTATATGTGCTAGGACATGACTCTCGAATGCAGAAATATGACCTCATAACAATGCCGTCTTATTATAAAAGCTGTCACTAGGTTATCTACATTATTCACTTTAGACTCTACTTGCTCAGCTATTTTAACACTACTTAACGCATGCCTTTGTTTACTTAGGGGTAAAATATTTACCTTGGTAAAAGTTATTTATATTTGGAGTTCAATTTTGTTAAAAAGAAACTTTTGTAGCGTGTATACTTGTTCACGATTTTCTAAGAACGAAATCCTTTTACTCCTAGTAGGTGAAAAAATCCACCTTGAACCAAGGGAGGCATAAAAGTGAATGCATAATTATTTATTTTTATTTACTTTGTTGCTGGTACAGAATCAATCCGATGCTCAGAAAGCTTTAAGCAAGAACGGAATGCAAATAAATGGAGCTCTCATTGTCGGGGTGAAGCCGGCGGATCCAATTCAACGCCAGTCTCTGAAGGAAAGACTCAACAATCAAGGATTTATGCCTTTACCCCCACCGTCATCGTATAGTAGTAAAACCTCAGACACAATCCCTTTTTAGGCCTCCCCTCACTCTTACTATCTTCAAAACGGCAGTAACAATGCTCGACAGTCAGCTGGGACCATTGCCAGCCCAGCAAAATCTGTAGTCTCCAAAATCATGGATTTAATGTTCGGAGTCTAGTTGAGTTTCTCTTTTCATTTATCATTTTTATTTGTTTTTATTATCAATGTATTCTCAATTGTGGCATACATTATTTGTTTACTCTTTAACGGATGACAATGTATAACTGCCCTCAAATGGCGCCACATTCACATATTTTAGGATCACACCAAATCTCTTGTTTTCCAAAATATTATTCATTCCAAATTAAGGAGAGTTAGTTTTTTTAAGTGGTGATGGTGGTGTTGTGAGTACAATATATCTTTAATTTTGAGATGACCTGTAAGAAAATCGTTTTTTCATATTTACTGTTAAATTTAAAGCCTGGTTAAGTATCTTTTATTCCTTCGTCGAGATAGCGATTGTGCTTCATGTAAAGGTCTTAGACGCGGTGTGTCTACAATGCTCATTGTTTCAATGTGGATAGACTATTCATAACTGCTGCTTGCGTCGATATAATTTAATTCTCTTCCTTCTATTGCGCTAGTAACGTCTATATATAGCAAGAAACATCAATTACCAGGTTCAGAGAAATGTTCTTTTGTACAGGTATTGAATTAGCACTGAAAAAATGACGAGTGTGCACTAATTATTTTATCTCTAGGACTGATATCCTGATACTGAACCTCGCAACAGCATGTGCGCGTGGCGTATTCTTTGGCAATATGCATTTTTGTTATTGTCTTTATCAGTAAACTTTCAACATAGGATATTACCATTTTTCTCTCTTACTCTATACTTTTCTTTCTCCCATCTATATATGATATATCCATCATTACTGCGAGTTTGTCATGATTCCCAAACTCTCACTGCCATCCCTTATTTCAGGCCGTAATAAGGAAGTGGAGAATATAAACTAGGGTACACACAATTCGTGTTTTTCGATTTCAATATTAACTTTGATTCAGAGCCGATGTTGACCGGTTACATATTTTTACCAGAATTGTACATGATTATGTCTAAAATTTAATTAATTTAAACAAATAGTTATTGGGTTGGTTCAGATGAGTTCTTGGTTCCAATAATGCTTTTAAAAATAAATAAAATAATAAACTCTGTCCGAATATAACTTAAAAAATACATTCTAAATGAAATTTTAATTCAAGAAATCATAATCAATTAAAAAAATTCGGTTTAGGGAAATATAATATTAATACAGGGTTATTTACACCTACCCCTTCAACTTTACCTGCCTTGTCACTTAGTCACTCGAAACCTCAACCTTGAAAACAATTTTAACTAACCTTCTACCGTTACTTAACAGCGTTAATTTTTTAACGAAAAAATGGGTCATGTACCATGCACATGATGGCATTTCATCCTAACATAATTTTATTTTAAAAAAATGAAAAGTCCAGAAAAAACAATTTTAAAAATTAAGAAAAAACTAAAAACTTACTTTAAAAATCTGGAAAAGTCTAAAGAAAATGAAAAATATTTAATACATTTGCAAATTACGAATTAATATTTAAAAATTCTGAATATTAAAGAATGATATTTCAAAAATCTAAAAAATACAAAAAAATATATATGAAAAAAGAGGAAAATACGAATAAACTTTTAAAAACTCTGAAAATGACAAAAAAATTACATTTGACAGAAATATAATAAATTCCAAAAAAATGAAAAAAATTAAGTTTATAAAAATTCTATGAAAAATTAATAATTTTTTTGAAATTCTGGGATATAAAAAAAGGACTAATCTGAGCTAAAAATCTGAAAGGACTACTTTTTTTTAAATATGGAAAACTTTAAAAAAATATATGAAAATGACAATAAATGTTTAAGACATTTAGAAATGATAAAAAATATATTTAAAATATCTGAAGCATATAAAACATTGGAAATTTTTTTATAATACTGAAAACTATTTAAAAAACGTGAAAAACTTTAAAAAATATGAAAATATTGAAAGAAATTAAGAATTTTGGAAACAATTAAAAATAACATTTAAAATGTTTAAACAATATTGAAAAAACTTAAAAATTTGAAAATAATTAAAATTGATTTCTAGCAAAAAAAAAAAAACAAAGTATTTCCAGCAACAAAAAATTCATTTAAAAAAAACTGCTTTTTAACCAAAAAAACTGTTTCCTAGCAAAAATAAGTGATTTCTAATTAAAAAAATTGATTTCTAGGAAAAAAAAGACTAGAAGTGATCTCTAGCAACAAAAACTGATTTTCAACAAAAGTAAAAATTGTTTTCAACTTTAAAAAATTAAGTTAGAAAATATTTCAACCAAAATAAAATAAAAAACATAACATTTCGATGAGGGTTTTAACACGTCTCGGGTTTGAAAGTGGATTTCCAATATTAGCACAAATTTTGGGTCATTTAATGTGGGAGTGGGTTCTCGTCGTCGGATTTTGGGGTGAGGGTGGTTGTGGTCACGGGTGGTGGTGGGAGTTTGTAGAAATGAGGTTGAGGGTGATAGAGGGGGTGGAGAGAGGAAGAGGGGGATGCGTATAGGGTTATTATGTTTTTACCATTTTACCTTTGCTTATTCAAAAAATATCCTCATGTGCTATCATGTATACGCCACATGATCCACTTTTCTATTAAAAAATTAACGGTGTTAACAATCAAGGGTTAGTTAAAGTCATTTTCAAAGTTGTGGGGGTTAAATTTGGAAATCGAAAGTTCAGGTGATGAAGTGACAAAGGGGGGTAAAGTTCAGGGGTAGGTGTAATTAACCCATTAATATATGTAAAACTTCAAAACATATTAGAATAATATCGGTTCGGGTTTAGTCCAAGTTCTTATTTGGTTCTAGATTGGATTGATTTATGGTTCGGTTTGGTTTAGGATTGTGTTGGAATTTCAAACGAAAAAAAATAGTTAAGCAATTTTTGGAACCAGAACAACACTAATAGGTGAAAAAAGCAACCCAACCTAATGCCCTATGTTTGGTTCTAGATTGGATTAATTTATGGTTCGGTTTGGTTTAGGACTGTGTTGGAATTTGAAACGAAACAAACAAAAATAGTTAACCAATTTTTGGAACCAGAACAGTAGGGGAAAAAAGCAATCCAACCTAATGCGCTAAGTTTGGTTCGATTTTTTTCCAGTTCTGGTGCACACCCCTAATATAAACCTTTGTTTTTTTGTTTGAAAAACATGCATATTGCTAATGTGTATTAAAAGAATATGAAGTGCATTTAAAAAAAAAAACTCTCCAATACAACTTATATTATATATAAAAGTGAGTGCAAGAGACTAGCAAGTCTAATCTATGATGCGAAATAAATCTCACTAAGATTAACTCCCATTAAACACAAAATTACTTCTCCAATGGAACTATGAACGCGTATCTTTCATTCCACATGAAGTAAAAGTTGAAATATAAACTTTTGCATTGATGAAGTGTCTTATTTATTTAGGGTCAATGTGTAATTTTTTTTATATATACATAAGATTCACACTGCATAATTATACATCTAACATAAGTAACAAAAGTTACATTTGCATTGGAGATGCTCTATAATTAAAATTAACTTTTGGAGCCTTTTGTTGTTAAAGTAGTGGCTAATTTGGACCATCAAATATGTCTCTTCCCTAATGTGTCCATTTAAAATATACTACACACCTTATACAATGTTTAGAGTTGTTGAACCTCTACTAATTTTCAAATTTGTATTATTAAAGGCATCTAATTATTTTCTCATTAATACCACCCAATACTAAAAAATAATTTGCATTGTTTAAAAGAAATTGTGCTATTAATGAGAAAAAATGGGGTTTCTTTAACACCACCCATTTAAATTTGATAAAACGATAAGTTGGGACATGAATTCTCACCCCAAACTACTGGGTAACTTTTTCTATCTCAAACATCAGGTGATATGATTCCTCGCCTCACTTAATAAGGTATAGTTACTTCCTTGAATAAAATATTAAGAAGGATTTTTTGTATGGTATAATACACGTCATTATGTTGGGCAAACAATCCACTAATTATGACCTCATAGATAATGGTAGCGATAAACAAGTATAATAAATACGAAATCAAGAGAGAATATACAATAAGCTCACCAAGATGTACTTGATTCCCCGATTTGACCACATCCACACAGATGTCTAATTTCATTATATGAGAAAAACATTACATGTAAAATAGATAATAGACCAGTGATAAAATCACATACCCCCTTTACTCTCCTATTCAAAACCTGAATAAGCATTGTACACCAACTCTCCACCCAATTGAAACAGTCCTAAACCTAAAGCTCACTGTATCTCATGCTTCCATGTATTTTCCATGTACATATTCTGTATATTCCACTCTCCTTTGTAACCAGTGAGGAAACCACTCACACAAGACATATAAAGCACACCATGAATATATGAAAATCACACACTCAACCCTTTTCCACCTTTTAATAATACCAATGGGTGAGAGGAAAAACCCTCACCTCTCACCCCAAAAATATCACCTTAGGAAGAGGCTCTCATATCCTATGAAGAGTTTCTCTTAAGACTGAAAAACTAGCTACCATGCATAGGTCAACCCAACACGATATATTAAACTTGGAAGAACTTGTGGCAAAAATCCAAAATACCTCCACTTAAACCCTATAGTTGCACTATATAACGCGAGTTCTCTACAAAGAGCACAACATGTCCCGTAGCATACCATCTTGTTGAAGCGAGAAGAAATTCATCACTCATAACCCTTCATATACAATCCCATAATGTACTTGCAGGTAACGAGTGCCAGCAAACCAGTAGTGACTTTGCTCAGGACTAGAATTTCAAGACAAAAAAAGCACAAATCTCCACCTTGGTGAGAAACACTGTAAACCACATTATTGAGACCCCACCCGATGAGAATTATGATAATTACTCATGCAAAATATCTTCATTTTCTATGACCACCAAGAGATCCACAATTAAATTTTCTTATGCCAGTTATATCTATTCGTACATAGTTTAATACCACATTAGAATATCTAAATATTCGTGAAGTTTACCCTCAGAGTATACAAATCGCCTTGTAGATTTACAAATTGCACCTTTTAATTTCTACTAATTATTTTAAGCCATCTTCTAAAGTTGAACACGAAGGTTAATACCTTTATGTATCTAAACCTAGTAGATCTTAAGATTGACCTCGATCTAATCCCTTCTCCAATAATATTTCATCTCACCGTGGTCTATCATGGAAACATACACTCCACTCATCGACCGTATTTCCCATACATGTGCACCCCTTTCATTATAAACCATTGAGATAAAATAAGATGTCATGCACAAATCACACAATACCCATATAACATTATGTCAAAATATGAATTCCCTTACAACCGAGCATCGTTATCCTTGAAATTCATCACTTTTGAAGATTGTGAGAATATACCCCATATTCCACCAAAGTACCGCTAATGTCTCGAGATGCTTGCTAAGCCAACACCTTCCTTGTTCATATACCAAACAAAGAAACGACTCATTTCCATCCACCTATAGCATTGATCATTGTACTTGGATGTTTTGTTATGACTAGAACCCACACAATCAATCTACTTCTGGGTTAAGATCAAATCATATTAATAGAACTTGGGGTTGGAGTGGAATGTCAATGAAATAAATGATAAAACGGGATAACACGAAACATAATTGACATGGCCTTTCGTGTTCATGTCCCATTGTTTGAACCAATCTTGCTAGTGGATAATTTCTACCCCAAAATTCACTTGACCAGATCAGTAAAGACATAATTTTAAATAGTTCGGATTTATTACTTGGGTAATACACTATACTAAGGACCCAAGACTAATAATTAAATTCTCTTCTAAACGGAAACACATAAATCTCATATTACTTCCTGTAATATATTTTCTTTCTTGTTTGATTATAATCAATTCCACTAAATAATTATAACCGCACTCCAATTTAATTATCTCTACATTACTTGAATAATGAGATCTTATTTACAAAGTTAGATAATCCATAATATGATTTCTCGCGTAATGCATACAATACCCGCTTAGTAAAATTCAATTCGTTGCTAATCTATTTTCACCGACGTCTTATATATTTCTTGATCTCAAATTTAACTTATTTGATGCTCTATTAGATTATAAAATTCACCGGGCGAGTTTACTTGTAGAAAATTTATCAAGTGGGTATCAAAATCCAGGATATCCCCTCGATGTAGATTCTTTCGGAATATGATCTCGGACACACTCACACAATGCTTGCCCAATATGCAAAAATTTTAGACTCAATAAAATGAATCACATAATAATTCTCAGAATCCTTTGGATTGAGAATCTATGCACCCTTTGTACAAGATTGTGATATTGTGCAAGTTTAATCTAGTAAGAACCTACACTTGAATCCCACCCTTGTCTCGTTTAATACAATCCTGATGTACTGGTACGATCCTCTTTGAAATATGAGATAAGTTTTCGAACCATCAGACAATTTCGTAGTCAATATAAACTACTAAGATTGCACTCGCAACTTTATCGATAGGATGTTAAGTCCCTATCTAGGTTGTGACATATTTAATTGAACTAGTACTTGAATTCTGATTTTCTGCGATCAGGTCAAACCTAACTCACCAGAATTCTTACTAAATTCAATTGAGCGACATTTGTACACTATATTTAAGATAAATATAAGGAAATATCATAAGAATGATACCTATTTCACATTTTTTAGAAAAATAAAGTTCATACATAATTTTAATAATAAAACTCAAACAAGAACCCCAACTCCATAATGCATTAGTAAATGCGTTGCGCATAACCATTTGAGACATCGAAAAGTTCTTGGTTATCCAAGAGTTATTTGAAGGTCATGTACCTCAAGTTGTTTAATAAGTTAAACCTTGGAATAAACAATCCAAAAGGAGGCTACTATTGTGTTGGTAAGATTCACAAGATAAATGATAATACGACTAGGCATGGTAGCCATACATGTTTAATCACGGGGAGTAATAAAGATGATTACCTTCCCAGTAACGGACATCTACTCACTTCAATTCTTTGAATGATATATGGACATGAAATTGCATTGTATAAACTTGATATATTTCATTGCATTACATTATGGATGACTTATTTTTTTCACACCACCTTCTCACTTTGTGTATCTTATTTAAAAGTAGGATAATAATAATTACTATAGAAAGAGACACAACTTCATCTCTTTCTTTTTGTGGTACTTTTAGTCTCTCCCTCAAGCACATTCGCCAGTTGAATAGGTCAAGATACAATATGTGTCTTCCTCAAGAACAAATTGGATCGTCGGCTCATTAGAAAAAATCACACGTTCCTTCATTCTGTAATTCAGTCAAGGTTACATTTTTATAGTCAAGGATGGGGAACACATTACAGTTTTGGATTTTATACATCATCTTAAAATTCGGGAAACCTTTAACATTTGTCCGGAGTTCTCACCACCCCACGAGGTTTAGACAAAAACTAAACGAGTACAATAATGTAAAAGTCTCTAAATTCTCTCATATCCTCTGTTTATACATATTTATTGGCAATAATGGTAATATATGTTATTTTTGTACTTTTAACTCATGTTTTGGCGTTATTGTGACTATAACGAATTTAACATTATAATTACTTAAGTTTGTGTCATTGCCCACATGGAATACAAACCAATCCACTTAAGATCTAAAAAAAAGCCTAGATAACCTTTCAGTTAACACTAGACATTTTAATATTGCAACAATCAAAAGAATGTATTATAGCGTTTGGAATCAAAATTGACTCAAAAGTTCAAGGTTAATTATGCATATCCCCTTATAGAAAATATAAAATGGTTTATTATTTATATTGAAGAATTGCAATATTTCATTGAAAATATTTATCAACCACTAAACAATATTAATCTCCCTCCTTTGAGTATAACACCACACGAATATAAATTTGTACTGCTTATAAAAGCACCTTAACTTATTATATTTTTTAAAAAGAATTTTTACCCTCAATAAATACAATATGGTGACAAAGTGCCAATTATTCTGTCTCGTATTCACTCGTAGCTCTCCTCATTCATTACTAAACCTAAATTTAAATAAGTGAATACAAACATTAAAGAAGCCCATGTCACTACAACTCCTACAATATATGAGACAATTGCATAATATATTAATATATTACAACTACACAACTAATAAACTATTACACATGTTTTAACATGCACAAATACAAACGTTCATAGGTAGGAAAGCTCGATATACATATATTAAACCCAATATTCATTACACAACATGGATTTAAGGTTAGGCCAATTAGATGAAATTCAATGTGGCTTCTTATGCTATTTGATATGCCAAGTTTGTAACTAGGAGATAATTATTATCCTTATAATTATGTATTATGAGTGTGATCTTATATATTCCATCAATTCCAAATTGGGAATCTATATTTAAATTTTGCAAATTTTAAGGAATTTCCCCCTTTTCAACTTAATCCATCTAGATTTAGTTTTATAGTGACGCCATTTGCGTAACAAGTTGTACAGAAAAATCAAATGTATACAAGATAGTAATTTCATATTGTTTTAATATACTATTTCTAAAAACTTGATTCTTAATTAGAGACATCCCAAAAAGAAACATATTACTTTTAATTTGGAAAAATTAGTAGGTTATTGTAAGGACACAAATTTCCAATTGAGTCCATATATAGTTTTGGCTCAATTCCGGACAAAAACATTTATTCATAGGATAGTATGTAATTGTAATACTCTCAAGCCTATGAAGTGTTTGTTGAAGACGTAGCGGCAAAGAGTATAAAGCTTCATCAAATGTGCCGGTTTGCGTGCCTCGTTTCTACGTCATCAACCATAGTTCCATGCTCCCAAGGTATGAATGCAATATTATATATATAGGAGCTTAGAACAAATTTATTGGGTGTTAGGTTTTATAAAAACTGCGTTTTGTTTTAAGAAAGAATTAATTAAAACTTTAAATAAATGTTTATAAAGTTTTCTGGGCTTAAACAAGAATATTCAAAATTTCTGGTTTCTCGTTTGATAGAGTCGTTCGAACGAGATTGTCGTTCGAACGAAAATGTCGTTCGAACGAACCTGCCAACGAGTTCCCACCAAAGCATACTGGTCCGTCGTTCGAAATGTCGTTCTAACGAGATTGTTCGTTCTAACGAGATTTCCAACGAGTTTCTAACGAGTCCAATCTGGAACGTCGTTAGAAGTCTCGTTCGAACGAGATTTCGTTCGAACGAAATGTCGTTCGAACGAGATGCCAGGCGGGAACAGTTTTTTGGCAGTTTTGCACCCACTTTCCCACTAAGTTTGTAACCAACTTTTTTAGACTTTATCAATAGCGGGAATAACATTTTCCAATCTAACTTTTCCATACCATTTTCATCTCTTAGAGAGAGTTTGAGAGCAAATTGTTTTAAGGAAAATGTTCATGTTTTGAGTGACATTTTTAGAGAAAAATATCCATCACTCTAGTGTTTTACACCCATATTGTTTATCCAAGTTCTTATATACATATCAAATTTCTTGGAGTTTGGCACCGGTTTATCTCTTCCGTTTCAAAGAGAAGTTTTGGTTTGCTTCTACATCCATCAAAGAAGAAGATGTTTTGTTGCGATTCTACCCACTTGGAGAAAGGCTCCTTGCTCGGGTGACGGTGACCATATAAAGTCCTATCGGTGGATTCCGAGACCGCGGTGGTGTTCCGAGGTTATCCGCTAGGAAGAGGTGTCTACAAGAAGAAGCGTCGAGGCTTAAGAGGGATTGAGTCGTGCATTGTAAGTCTATCTGTCTTGTACTTGTAATTCCGTATCTAGTGGATTTGTGGCTAGGGCCGTCCGAGGTTGTTTCCCGTCTTGGGTTTTTCCTCGTACATCGCGGCGTAGTGTGATTGGTTTATTTTATCTTGCAAAATAACGTAGAACGCATGTTTAGAATAATTCAAGATAAAATTTGGTTTAAATCATCACACTCATTTAATTTGGTGCTAAATTAAATAATGGGTAAAGCTTATTTAATTCAAGTCATTTGCTAAAATTTGGTTTTGCCTAATTTGCTAATATTGATAAATATGACTTAGGCAAATTCTAGGACTTGGATTAATTAATTGGTTTAAGTGAATATATTAATTGATTAATTTTACTTCACTTGGTGTAATTTTAATTTGTTTAAGAAATTAAAATTTGTTGTTTTTAAAGTTGAACCACCACCATCACCTTACGCTTTCACATTGATTTTACATACAAAGGAAATAAGCCTTTTCAAATTGGTATCAGAGCTTTGATTCAGAAAAGTTCAACGTTTTCAAATTGCTTAAAATTTGTTGTGTTAATAGTTGAACCATCACATTTTTACGCTTCCGCATCATCTCAAGTTTATATAAAAGGAAATTATTAATTGTGTTTAATTGTTGAAAACTTATAAAATCCGGGGTTCTAGATTTTTCAAATTGGTATCAGAGCCGGAGCGCTAAGTTATCGCGTTAAATATCAGTTTTTCGGCTTTTGTATTTCCTTACCTTCTTAGGTGGTTCAATTTTTTATCACTCTCATATTTTTTTCTCTCAATGGGACGTCTTAATGAAAAATTGTCCAATTTTAATGAAAATTAAATTTTTGATTTTCGAGAGGAATTAAATGGGCTTAACAAATGTAACAAAAATTTAAAGGAATTAAATTTGAGATTTGTAAAAAGAATTAAATTTCTTGAAAATGAAAATTCTTGTTTTAAAGCTCACATTGAGTCTTTGCAAATCTCCTTATCTCAAAATGATATTTTTCGTGAAAAGCTCATGGACTTACATTCAAATTTTGATATTTTAGAAAAGTCCAAGAAAGAGAGTGAAAATCGTGAAAAGACTCTTAGGGACAAGTTTGCTCATATTGAGGGAGAGCGTGTTAACCTTCTAGGAATTATTAAAAATATAAAGAAGGAGTCTCATAATTTTGAGGAGTCTAATTTATTACTTGAGTCCGAAATTTTAAAATTGAAAAATGATTTTCAAGACTCTAGTAGTAGTTCTAATGGTTCTAGCACATCATGCTCAAATTCTTTCATTGCTAAAGCTAAAACCATTGTTTGTTTTAGAGGGTCAACTTTGTCCAAGGTCTTTAAAAGGGGTCACACCTTAGGTAACATTCCTTGTGTTTACACATGCTTGCATTATGGTAGGAAAGGTCACCTTAGGTCATATTGTTTTGATCTTAAAAGAAGTCCAAGGAAATCTTTATCTAGCATTTCATTATTTCCCAATCCCCATCATTTTAAATATAAATCTATATGGGTTAGGAAATCATTATTAAATGCGCTAGATACAAGATTTGTTGATTCTCATTTACTATCACATGAAACCTCCCTTGCTAAATTTAAAGGTTGAATGTGTTAGTGTTTTATGCATACTCTAGCTTTTTGTGCTTCATATTATATATCATTGCTAGATGTATGCATGTTTAGTCTTTTTCTAGTCATTAACTTATTTCATATCCCATGCTAGAAATTATGACTTGTTTATCTTTTTGTATTATATTTTGTGTTTGAATTAATTGAAAAATATAAAAAGATTTTTGTTTATCATTTGTGTTTTATTTATTTCATTTAAGCTTAATGAAAAAATACAAATGATTTTTGTTTATTCTTTTGAGTATATATCCTTATTTTTGGTTAAAAATGTCAAAAACTCAAAAAGATTTTATTTTGTGTGGTCTTTAGTTTGACACACTTTATGTGGCATATACTTGTGTTTGAATTCCATCTTTTACGCTCCCACGTGGCTAGAACTTTTGGTTTAGATTTTCAATCCTTAAAATGTTCTTTACCATGTTTTATATGGAGTAGTTGGATTTTGTATTGTTTAAATGGATTCTATTTTTATTGCCTCTTTTCACACATGCACGAGCTCGTTTGAAATCTTAATGTCACATGTTATATTTGAGATTTTTGAGGTGTTCTCCTACCAATATAGTCATCTACATATCTATGACCTTGGAGGACTAGTGCATGTCACAATCCGTTGCACGTGAGCTTTGTGAGATAATTTTTTTTTTATATCTAAATGTGCACGGGGAAGGGCTCCGAAAGGATGAATTAAATCCTTTGCAATAGTAAGCCACCGTTTATTGGATCTAAAAGAAATACGTGATCCAAAGGCCTAAAAACAGAATATTTGGCATTAAAAAGAAAACAATTGCCAAGGCCTATGTTTGTTTGATATATTCATTCAAAAGCAAAAGAATATATATGCTTATTGAGGGAGGATTGGATGGTATATCAACGGTTTGCACAATGTCCGTTTATCCTAGTTGTCTTTAATGTCATGACTCTATTTGTTTTGTAGAATCATCATCATGCTAGGCTTGTATGCATTGTGTATGTTTGTTCATTGAGTTCAATTTATATTGTCACATGAGGTTATATTTAAATGTGATGAAGTTTCCAATCAAATGAGAACTCCGTGAATGTTTATTAACTGTTTGGGTCTAAATTTAATTATTGCTAGTTCACACCCATACACTTCCATTTCCATATGACACATTTTTGCCATACGAGTGTGCAAACTTATTGTATTTTTGTGTCATGTGCGTGTTTATATCTATATATATATGCAAGTGCTTCATTGGTATATTTCTAGTTTATATATATATATGATATTTGTTTGCCTTTGCCTTGCTTTTGTTGCCCATATGCTTTAATGTCTTAAAACTTTAAGCTTCAACGTGTTTATTAGTTCTTTGTCATTTTCCTATTCCTGAACAAAAAGGGGGAGAAATGATAGGGGGAGAAATGGTATCTAATCCTATTATTAACGTATCCTAGTTTGAGGAGATTTATCTTAGGGGGAGACGTCTTTCTAAGTAGGTCATGTGTTTGATAAATGGGAGAATTAATTTAGGGGGAGTAATTAATTAAAATTGCATTTAATACTTTGATATTCCCTATGCATTTGATGAGTTTGCTTAAGTGTGCAGGAATTATTCTAAAGCGGCATATTTCAATGGAAAAGCGTTTAATCCTTGGGTTGAGTCAAGTTTGGGTGGGTTATGTTTTGAGTCTAGTAGAGCTTGACGGCCCTTTAGGATTTTTGTTTGGTTTTTGTCCCGGAATAGCCAAAGGGGGAGATTTGTAAGGACACAAATTTCCAATTGAGTCCATATATAGTTTTGGCTCAATTCCGGACAAAAACATTTATTCATAGGATAGTATGTAATTGTAATACTCTCAAGCCTATGAAGTGTTTGTTGAAGACGTAGCGGCAAAGAGTATAAAGCTTCATCAAATGTGCCGATTTGCGTGCCTCGTTTCTACGTCATCAACCATAGTTCCATGCTCCCAAGGTATGAATGCAACATTATATATATAGGAGCTTGGAACAAGTTTATTGGGTGTTAGGTTTTATAAAAAATGCGTTTTGTTTTAAGAAAGAATTAATTAAAACTTTAAATAAATGTTTATAAAGTTTTCTGGGCTTAAACAAGAATATTCAAAATTTCTGGTTTCTCGTTCGATAGAGTCGTTCGAACGAGATTGTCGTTCGAACGAAAATGTCGTTCGAACGAACCTGCCAACGAGTTCCCACCAAAGTATACTGGTCCGTCGTTCGAAATGTCGTTCTAACGAGATTTCCAACGAGTTTCTAACGAGTTCAATCTGGAACGTCGTTAGAAGTCTCGTTCGAACGAGATTTCGTTCGAACGAAATGTCGTTCGAACGAGATGCCAAGCGGGAACAGTGCAGTTTTGCACCCACTTTCCCACTAAGTTTGTAACCAACTTTTTTAGACTTTATCAATAGCGGGAATAACATTTTCCAATCTAACTTTTCCATACCATTTTCATCTCTTAGAGAGAGTTTGAGAGCAAATTGTTTTAAGGAAAATGTTCATGTTTTGAGTGACATTTTTAGAGAAAAATATCCATCACTCTAGTGTTTTACACCCATATTGTTTATCCAAGTTCTTATATACATATCAAATTTCTTGGAGTTTGGCACCGGTTTATCTCTTCCGTTTCAAAGAGAAGTTTTGGTTTGCTTCTACATCCATCAAAGAAGAAGATGTTTTGTTGCGATTCTACCCACTTGGAGAAAGGCTCCTTGCTCGGGTGACGGTGACCATATAAAGTCCTATCGGTGGATTCCGAGACCGCGGTGGTGTTCCGAGGTTATCCGCTAGGAAGAGGTGTCTACAAGAAGAAGCGTCGAGGCTTGAGAGGGATTGAGTCGTGCATTGTAAGTCTATCTGTCTTGTACTTGTAATTCCGTATCTAGTGGATTTGTGGCTAGGGCCGTCCGAGGTTGTTTCCCGTTTTGGGTTTTTCCTCGTACATCGCGGCGTAGTGTGATTGGTTTATTTTATCATGCAAAATAACGTAGAACGCATGATTAGAATAATTCAAGATAAAATTTGGTTTAAATCATCACACTCATTTAATTTGGTGCTAAATTAAATAATGGGTAAAGCTTATTTAATTCAAGTCATTTGCTAAAATTTGGTTTCGCCTAATTTGCTAATATTGATAAATATGACTTAGGCAAATTCTAGGACTTGGATTAATTAATTGGTTTAAGTGAATATATTAATTGATTAATTTTACTTCACTTGGTGTAATTTTAATTTGTTTAAGAAATTAAAATTTGTTGTTTTTAAAGTTGAACCACCACCATCACCTTATGCTTCCGCATTGATTTTACATACAAAGGAAATAAGCCTTTTCAAATTGGTATCAGAGCTTTGATTCAGAAAAGTTCAACGTTTTCAGTTATATATTTTAGTTTTACATTTAATTAGTGAACATTTCATATTAATAATAACTTCTTCCATATATAGCCTGTAGGACATTTTTTTTTATCACGGATAAGTTTGAAGGCAGAAAAATAACACATTTACCATTATACAAATAAACAAGTAATAAACAATGTACCTAAACTCTTCCAACGTGACTAGTTTCAAAGCAGACAAAGTCTTCAAAAGGATATGGCATCTCATTTGTCCAATTTGTCCTTATAAATGAGTTGGCTTTTTGCAGACGATACCTAATTGATAACAAAATTGTGCGAACCTTCTGACACAATTAAAGGATATGGACATATTGCAACTAATACATACATACATACATACATACATACATACATACATACATACATACATATATATATATATATATATATATATATATATATATATATATATATATATATATATATATATATATATATATATATATATATATATATATATATATATCATGGACATATGCATTTATCATGGACATATGCATTGAATTCCCAAGGCATCTCTGACTGACTGACCAATACAAAGCTCCATAATTTGTGCATTGCCGCCTTCAGTGGTAACATCATATAATTTAAAGCTTTGATGTGATTGCATGTTTCCCTAATAGCCAAATTCACATCCCAAATGTGAGGAAGCTCATACATTTTTGCGAAAAAGTGGATAACCCTAGGGTCTATTGATCACATGTATATATTAAATTACAAAAAAATATTACCCAAATGTAAAACCCTATATGAAGAAATTTAGGGTTTACATCTAAGATTTCTCTAGTTTGATCTCGTCTCTCTCTCTCTCTTCAAATCAGAATTAGTTTTTTAGTTCTAAGAGTGATGAACTTGTGAGGACAAGAGAGCATTAGGTGCATATATATAGGCTACGGCAGGGAACCTAAGGAGAGATAAGGATGTTGCTCTTAATGGGCATAAGAAAACCTAATCCGACCAGATTCTAACCCTAATCCATTAATTATAAATTATTTTACTAAATAATTATAATTACAACTCCAACCCTTAACCCAAAATTATATTTCGAGCTCCTTTTTATTAACTACTTAATTTTTCCCACATTAAGGCTACAAATATTCGTTAATAAAATAAATTACTAACAATTTTGTTGATTAACTTATTTAAGTCCTTGAGCGTTCCATCTTAATTTATTTGTATTGCGAGATTAACATAATCCACATACAGGGTTTGCCACATATAAAACTTATAAGCATAATTAAGGGTTATCACTAATTCCTACATCGAGGCGTGAATTCTATTCATAATATACTTTCAAAAGAGAAACGTGAATTCCATCCATAAAATACTTTCAACATTCATTAATCCCCATTACCCAATCTATTGAATTTAATGATCCAATAATTAATCTCACTCGATATGTTAAATAAATAAATAATGAGTGCACATGTCCATCAAGCATATCACGATTAAGATCCTTACATAAATATAATAATCATAAGGCGTACATTATCTTATAAAACCTGTATAAATACAATGACCTCAAGGTGGTCCCGTACAATATACATAAAATGCACTAACATAGTAAGTGAAACTATACGATTTTTCGTAATAAAGATAGACATATTAAAATATTGTGTTATAACCCTGTTGATAGTGTGTCCAGCTCCAACTAAGACTATGAACGAGTAAACTTATATTCCATAAGAACTGGTAATCTGATCCTATGTTTGTAACTTGTACTCTACATTCCAGATCATCTACTATACATGATAAAAGACACCAAAAATATATAAAATAATGCAAACATTATGCCTATACACGATTCTCATTAAAAAAGAAAAAACATATTTTATTAAATAATAAATTCTCAACTAAAACTATTACATCAAGCTTGATTTTAGTCTATTGTTCTAACAATCTCACTAGAGTCGACACTTAGTGATATCGGGCTACTAGCACACTAGAGGTCATTGTCATCATATTCAGCTCTAAGTCTACACGCAAGCTCAGCTATTCTTCCCAAAGGAATTTCGTTTACCATAAAAATGACTTTATTTCTTGCAAGCCATATTTACCAAGTTGTAAAATCAAAATCACAAACCTCCTTAGCTACCATAAACATTAAATAAGACTTCATGGCTAAAATATTCAACCATTTGAGAATCAAACGACCATCTATTGAAGTCACCTTATTTTCTATACCACACCTCCTCCAAACATCCTATATACCTCCACAATCGAGAAAAATACGTTTAATATCCTCCAATTCTTTACAACAAACTTGACAAATCGGATTAATCGCACATTTACTTCTAAAAAGGTTTGTTCTTGAAGAGAGAGCATTATTACATATTTTTCACATAAAAATCTTAAATTTTTTGGCAGAGTCTTCATAGACGATAGGGATTTCTAAATCTTGGGGTCTAGGGAGAAAGACAAAGAGGTGGTGTTTTAATTTTCTCTTTTTTAATTTTTTTTGCGTCAATAAACCCGATTTGGAGTTATGTACTCTTTTGATATTGTAGTGCCATATTATCTCGTTCTCCTTGTGGAAAACATCGATGGGGATAAATCTAATGGTTGTCACCTCGGGTGGGGAGAATAAAACCCATTAATTCGTCCTCTCTTCATTTCCTGGTTCTTGGGTTAATGAGATTTAAAAGACAATTTCCCATAACGAGACCCAGTTTGGGAGATGTTATTTTAAACATTTTGAGCTCTGTGCTAATATGATACACCTTTATACCGCTCCTATTACCCACCTGACATCTGCTCTCAATAAAGTTGAAGCTACAAAATATAACAAAAAAATATGAAAAATTAGAAGGTGGTCGGATTCCTTAGGTCTAGAATTTAGGGATTTGAGAAGTCTTAACATGATTTGTTAGCCAAACAATGGTGGAGACTTATCAAGGATCCAAATTCTTTTGGGGGGTAAATCCTGAAATCCATCTATTACCCTAATGGTTCTTTTAAATCTACAAAGAAAAGTGTTTACGACTCGAAAGTAGTTAAAATATAAGTAAATATGGAGTAATTGAATTGAAATATTAGCAAAGAAAGAACTAAATAATTAAGTTGGACATTCTTTGTCAATAATTATATGTTTCATAAATAGTTTGAGAAATATTCATTCACTAATTGTTCGTGGTTGTTATCTCTACCATTTTTCAATTAATCTCTTACCAATAAAAAAACCATGATAATCGAGTTTCTTTGCTTCATGCTTCTTCTAATTTTGGTAAATAAAAAGTGGTAATGGAATATTCATAATCGAAGTAGATATCATTGGAAGAGGATGCCAATCTCTTCAATTATACTGAATTTTAATGAGAGAGAGAGAGAGATAATGTTTTAGCAAGTGAATTTTGGCTGAAATAATAGGGTATAAATATTGTTTTAAATAAATAATCTTTTGAATATAAGTGTTTGTAGTATTCAAACTGCGTCGCAAGACTACCCCGGCTCGAACTTTTACGCTTCAAAGTCAACGCTTCCCGAGTTCAAGACAAAGGAATGTAAGCAATTCATAGCCTTTTGAATATGAGTTTCAGCCAAGTATTGCACACATGACCCCACCTCATGTGGTGGATCGAATGAACACTCAGTCGTGTCATCACGTTAACACCGAATGTCCAACCTTCGTATCTCTTCTTTCTCAATAAAGATGGGTAAGGCGAGTTTGAAAGCTAATTAGACACACCTGTAGATTAAATGCAAATAAATTTACTAATAAGATTTTTATCGCATTGCATATGATTAAATTATAAGCAAATAGCACAACTTTCTATAAAATTATTATTTTTTTGTCAAAATTGAATTATTTACCCCTTAAAACATGCACACACTATAACCATTAAAAAACATTTATTAAACGCAATGCACGGCAGGTGTGCACTACCTAGCCAAGAGAAACCTATGTAAATTTGGATACTGAACCAGCTTAACAAACAATCATAAAACTCTTACCCCCTTGATCTCTTCCACGTGTGTGCTATCATTTTCATCCCGGTCACCCACATGTGATCCCAAACCTCCACTCCACCCTCTTCACCTTTAAAACCCTGACATGCACTGCTCGCTCACTCCCCCATTAACCCCTCACCCAAAAAAATTACACCCTCCCAAATACAGAAACTTTGCAAACACGATGAATGGCCGAAAAACTCGCTCAGTGTATTCCACAACTGTGGTGTCCTGGAAAAGAGACTGAACTCGTAAAAATCAGTCACGCTCATAAGTGGCGAGGATAAAAGCGGATATCAACTATGCGCGGAGCTCGGTCTAGGACTGGATAGGGGGAAGGCCCTCAATGGCATGGTGATGCTCCAAGTCATTCCACCAAACACTAACATAGTCCTGAAAGTTGGTCGCTGCTAGGAGAACACATCTACGACCCTACAACTACTTATACTCAAAAATCCGCTTCATGGCGGCAAGCCAATCAACAATGGAGTCGGGCTGTAGATGGCCGTCAAACATCGGGACATGCATTCTGATATATCACCCTACATATTTCGTGAGAGTATCTGAAGTGCCAACTGTGTGATGGTATCACCACTCTGAAGGACTAGGTCATCCTCATCGAGATCATCGCTTGACAGAGGCTCGGTAAGTAAGGCGCGTTGTGGGTGCCGCCGAGGCGGTGGATGAGGAGGGTCGGGAGCTGGTGGGGGAGCTGGAGCAGCAGGAGGTGGAAGGGTCTCTCAGGGTGGGGAAGGAGGTGGTGATGGAACCAATGGCTGGTGATAAGGGCACTGATTCATCTGGTGTCCTTTCTGGTAGCACACAAAGCAATGGCGCTCGGAGAAGGAGCCATAGGGGGTAACCTTGGGCCCAGAGAGTCAAAGGGGGAAACATCAATGCACCACTCAGTAGGATGGGGTGACTCAAACTCTAGAGCGGAGTGGGGGCGGAGTGAAGGAGAATCAGCATGGGGAAGTAGGGTAATCCACTCCCGTACCCGCTCATGGGAATCAACGGGTGCGGAGTGAAAGGAATGGTTATCCCATTGGGGTAGTTGATGTGGTACATGAAGGGGATGGCCGGGTGGGGAAGTGGTATGTAAAATAAGTGGGGGCCGAAGTGTGGTAAAAGTGGAATGGGGCGGGTGAGGGTGCGGGGGAAGAGATGGAGCGGGGGGTATGGATGGTATGTGGTGGTTTTCAAGGTGTTTTTGTGGGTGAGATAGAGGAAAGGGGTAATTAAGTGGGGGTTAAAGGGGGTAATGGGGTGGTTTGCGGCGGTGGGGAGTTGGAGGGGACAAGAATTCGAGGTGGGGGAAGATGGGCAGAGGGTAAATGGTGGTGTGTGGGGATGTTGGGTGGTGGAGGTATAGAGGGTGGTGGTGAATTTTGATGGGTGAAATTATGGTGAACGTGGGAGGGTAGAAATTCTAGGGTTTGGGTTTTAAGATTTAGGTTAAAAAGCTTGGGTTGGTGACATTTGTATGTATGAGAGGTGGATTTGATTTTTTTGTGTGCCGGATATCACGGATCATTTCAGCGATGGTGGGAGAGTAGGTTCCGATGATGGGTGGTTCCTGGTGAACACATAAAGGGATAGGATCATTCGAAAATGCCTCAGTAGTGATTGGAGCTGTCAAACAACCCTCGGTAGGGTTATGTTGCTGTCGGAACCCTTGCCCCGACCCGTCAGAGGGTCTAGGGGCTACTGTCGGTGGCTGGCGGTCCTCCTGGACTGGATCGGTAGACACACGGCTCCAGAGAAAGTAACCAGAGGCAGAGGGTTGTATTCCGGTGGTCGGGAGGTGGGTTTCAGGGCTGATCGGGTTGGATTTGAGGGCCGATTGGGGTGCCGGAGTCTGTCGGCAGGTGGAAGGTTTGGGGTGGGTGGCCGGTTGATTTATTTTTTTTGGGTTTTGGGGGCTGTTTTGGAGCGGAATGAATGGGTTGGGAATTTTTTTGGGTGAGCGGGTCAGTGGGTTGTGATGGTGGGGCAGCCTCTTTGATGGTGGTGCCTTCTTGGATGTTTATGGGACTAGGGATTTCAAGATTAGGGTTTCTTTGTGGGAGAGGTGTAGAATTAGTGGATCTTGGAGAGCTAGGGTTGGGGTTTTGAGATGATACCGGGGCGGTTCGTGGTGGTTGCTGGCGAAAAACTTCGGGCATCCATCGCATCTACTCGGGTCGTCAATCTGTTGATTGCCTCCAAAATTTGATTGAAAAAGTTTACGTCGGAGGAGTTCATCATTTCTTGAACCCACTGTGACATTGTTTACGAGTTTTTGCTTTACAATAACAACAACAACAACTAGGTGGAGTGACTAGGCTCTGATACCAATTGACGTAAATGACGTCAAATGGGAGCAATAAAAGATAATCTCTCTCTAAACTCTGTCAAATTACAATATCTCAAAATCAAGGAATGACCCAAATGAGTCTGTAAAAGGGGTATTTAAAGGGAAGAGGTTTCTTGGCCACTAAGCTAAGTATCTAATTATAATTGTTACCTTAATGCCAAATGATCTTCGTTCCTCTAAATACAAAATAAAAGGAAAAATACGATGAATACTAAAAATAAAAGAAATACTAAAAAGGACTAAAAATGACGAAAAGGCCCTTATTCACATCATAATATTTATCCACATTCTAAGCCGATCAAGCAAAAGCGAAGATTTTTCAGCCCTGGGAAGAATATGGAAATCCAGGAGGGAGTGGAGAAATTACAGCGAGCACGGTCCATTAAACATGTCAGGTATCCCAGTTGGTTGGCTAATGTGGTAATGGTTAAGAGCAAGAATGACAAATGACGCATGTGCATAGGTTTCACAAACCTCAATAAAGCATGCCCAAAATATCATTTTCCTTTACCAAGGATTGATCAATTAGTCGATGCTACAGCAGGTCATGAATTGCTCAGTTTCATCGATGCGTATTCTAGTTATAATCAGATTAAGATGAAACCTGAAGCCAAGGAAAGTACCTTCTTTATTACTAGCCAAGGAACTTATTGTTACAACACTACACCAAAACACGTAATTTCTAAGTGTTTAAAACACTTACAAATCGATGCGTTGCAAAAAAATTATAAGTGTTCAAAACCGTTACAAATGTCATTTGTAAGTGTTCATTGGGAACACATGTCCGTTTTGAAAAATCGTTACAAAAAAAATTGCAAGTGTTCTGAACACTTGCATATTAAACTTTTGTAAGTGTTTTAAACACTTGCAAAATTTTCATTTGCAAGTGTTCAGAACACTTGTAAAACTCAACAAGCTTTTTTAATTTACAAAGGTTATAAACACTTACAAATGATTATTTTTATTTTTTTTGTAACAGTTCAAAACACTTACAAATAGTAATAAATATTCTTTTTGTTAGTGTTTTGAACCGTTACATAAATTAAAATATTAAAAAAAATAAAAACTATTCATCATTTGTCACCACCCTCACATTGATAAAAAGAAGCAAATTCTTTGCAAGAATCAAAACTTTGCATTTCTACTACAAATTCATCAATGCAATAATAATCATTATTACTAAATCGTTACAAAATGCATTAACACAATCAAAACTTAATAACGTTACATTAAATTAAAAATACAAACCAAAACAAAAACCCGCCATCTAAGTAACATCACCATCGCCCAATGCCATAGTCTCCAATGTCATCTCTATTAATGCTACCGCCACCGTCTCTCTCCTTAAGTTGTATTCGTTCCATCGGCCTCCGTTTACGACCCAATCGACCTTTGTAGAACCAGCCACCACTCCTCGTGCCAACTACAAAAAAGGCATTAAAACAAAATCAGCAAATCAAAACTACTACAACAAATAACTGATTAGCTTATGTTAATAACAACAAACTAGTATAGCAAACTAAAACTACAATTGTGTACAATGATAACTAAACATTGGTTTTTGGAAAAGAACAAAAAAATGTTAAACTAATGCCAAGCATAAATATTAAGTTAGTTCACATATAAAATAGAACAACAATTGAAATGTTTGCACTATTACTTCATGTCACGAATGTATTCACATGATGCTTAGTTTCATGATTACAAGATTTTGAGATCAAGTTATGGATTGCTACAAAAATAACAGTCGGTGAATATTCACACAATGCATATACCTTTTTTTTGTGTTTGTGCAAGTTAATAGCTGAACTGAATCACTGTGATTTGAAATATTCGGCTGGTAACACTGGAATCTGAGCCACAACCACAACAAATAAATTAGTTCAGCTCCTATTTTAAATTGAAAACAAATAAATTAGTTTAGTTCGTATTTTAAAAAATTGACAGATTTACCATTACAAATTATCCATCCAGCACTAAGTTTTATTTGACTAAATGAATCTTCGTATCCAGACCATATAGAAATGATCTTATAGCATTTATCTTCACAAAGAGGATCAAATCTAGCTTTCAAGAAATCATCTGAAATGGAGCATTTAGTGCAGGCATCCCAAAAGCTTGTTTTAAAATACATGCTTTGTTTAGAGAAATCAAACTTCTCAAATTTAAACCACCTTCATCAAAAGGAGCACTTTTATGTTGGAGATTTATAAAAGTAATTATTAATTTGTAAATGACCTAATGTACAATCTATATAAAATTAAGGAGTACTATAATATATTTTTATTTTTATTATATTTCCTAACGCACTCGAATCCTACTTTTTTTGAGATTTTTCGAATCACCGCACCTGCACCGTGTCACACCCACATTTGTGCTTCATAGTATAAAACTGGTTAACACCAACATTAGGGTGAAAACAAAAAGACTTGACATTATCAATCAGAGTGTGGAATGGTTTCTTACATTGTTTGAGATTCCAGGCATAAATGTATGGAATATTCACGGCATGAGAAGTAGGTATTAAAGTGCTATAGGCATATAAGAGAAACCTTGCATACAAGAAGGCAGTAAGGAGCATGTGATTGGCGTAGTTCAAGACATTAAACCTCCCAATAGACCTGGCCGAGTCAGCTTGCACTCGATCAAGCCAAGTATAAAGAGAGCTCAAGGTTATATCAGCTAAAGGAATTTTGACACCCAAAGACATCCAAACGGACATGCTAATCAGATCCCTCCTGGGGCAATCGAGGGTTTCCTCAGGCAAGAAAATCCTTGACAAGACCACCAGTATGTATGCAGCTCTAAGTCACTCTCAAAATCTTCACCAGTGGGAGGCAATTCGGCAACTTGTTTGTCCTCGAAATTATTTGCGAACGACTCCCTTGCCTTAACAGCTGCTTTGTCTTCAATAAAGTAGAAGTAACATATGAGCTCAGAAAAGGTGCATTTGTTGGAGTTCTCCAAACACTTCTTGCAAACACCTTCCAACTTCTTTCGAATAGCCGCCTCTTCCTTCGAAAGAACTTCAAAAAAGGACTCATATCCAGCAGCATCAATACCCATAAGTTCGCACACATCCTTCGGAGTTATTGTGAACTCTCCCTAAGTAGCTACAAATGTGTGAGACATGTGGCTCCACTAAGAGACTACTAATCTCAAAACTTGGTTAGTTTTGCTCAAAATCAGATTCCCAACCATATAGCAGATAATAGTCCCACCTAGGCAATGTTTTAAAAAGCGCGTTATTACTAACGCAATAGGGCGCAATTGCCTTTTGCGATTGAAAAACGTCACGCTATTGACACTGGTAAACGAGATGCTGTTTTTGCGTGCGCAAAAGTGCGCTATTGGGCGCGAAAGTGCGCTCTTTTGCATGAAAGTACGCTATTTTTTGCGGGAAAATGAGCAATTGGAGCGCAATTGGAGCTTTGAAAAAAAAAACGCTGCCATTTTGAAAAAAAAGGAAATGCAAGAGGTGTTTAACCCAACCCTTAACCCCTCAAAAAACTTACGGGCTATTAAACTTATGGGCTGTTAACACCTTTTTTTTTTATTTCTCAATATACTTTTTTTTCAGTTAACTTTTTTTGTTTGGGAGCTTTAAAAACTTACTTTTTTTGTAACTTTTTTTCAATAATGTAATTTTAAACTTTTTTTGTAACTTTTATTCATACTTTAGTTAACTTTTTTTCAAGTCTCAAATAATGTAATTTTTTTAATAAATTCAGTAGAAAATGTATATATTTTAATAAATTTCAATGTAAAATGTTTTCTCTTTTTTATTTTTCAGATTAAAAAATGGCACACAAAAAAGATTATGGATGGAAGCATGCATATGAAGAAGATTATCAGTTTAAAATGCTACTTATTTATAAAATTTCATCTTAAAATGTTATTTGTTTTATAATTTTGATTTTAAACTGTAATTTGTTTTTATAATTTCAGCTAAAATGTTAATAATTTATAATTTTAAGTTTAAAATGTTAATCTTTTGTAATTTTCAGTTTAAATGATACTTGTTTACAAAAGTGGAGCTTAAAATGTTTTTTTTTTTAATTTTCAGCCTAAATAATTATTTGCTCTATAATTTTCAAATTAAAATGTTAATTATTTTACAAATACCAGTTTAAAATGTTATTTTATATGTTTTTCTAATAAAAAAACTGAAATGCGCGAATTACTTGCATAATGAGCGACGCGATTTGCGCGACGCGACCCCGGAGCCATAACGCGACACCTTGCGCGACCGCGATTAAAAACATTGCACCTAGGACAGTTTGGCGACGAATTTACCATGGATGTAGTCTGCCAATGGACCTAAGCCATCACAGGCTCCACCGGCAGACTCAAACTCAACACTGGAATAAGGAAAATCCCCACGTTCGATTTTAAACTTAACAACACTAGCACCTGGGTCGTCACTTTTCTCCACAAGCAAGTGGGGGAATGGCTTGACAGTCAAACAGTTGAGAACGCCTCTTCCAAATCATCCTCATTCGACTCCACCTCAACCGTACTTGGTTGAGAATCACTTGAACCACTAGTAGATGCCCCATCACTATCGGTGGTTGATGGTCTAAAAAATACCAAAGGAATCTCGACAGTTCTAACACCACCGTCATCCGTAACTTCCAGGAACTACTTGGCCTTCAACATGGACATCTCGTCAAACCTCACATCCCGGCTAACAACTAGATTCCTCGTAGATGAATCCCAAAGCTTGAACCCCTTTTCCATAGCCTAGGAAAATACATCGGTGAGTTCTCGGGTCATTTTTGGTCCTCTCGTCACTAGGATTGTGAGCATACCCCGGACATACGAACACCCTCAAAGTAGAGTAGTCTACCTCGTGCCCCGACCATACTTCCTTTGGACACTTTAAACCAAGAGTCTTTGGTGACTGATTCCCCAAATACATGGCGTGATCAAGAGCTGCTGCCCAAAATGATTTCGGCAATCCGGCATGAAACCTTATGCACCTTGCCCTTTCCATAATGGTGCGATTCATCCTCTCCGCCACCCCATTTTGTTGTGGAGTCTTCTTAACAGTAAAGTGCCTTGTGATGACAGCATCTTTACAATACTTGAGAAAACCACCATCTCTATACTCACCCCGTTGTCGCTCCTCAAATACTTGACCTTCTTCCCCGTTTGATTCTCCACCATGGCTTTCCACTCCTTGACCTTCTCGAAAACCTCCGATTTTTCCTTCAAGTAGTAGAACCACACTTTTCGTGAATAATTATCTATGAAAGTCACAAAGTATCTAAACTCGCCTATGGAAACAACATCTGCAGGCCCACACATGTCGGAATGAATATAGTCAAGAGTCCCTTTGCTCTTATTCATAGATATAGTGAATTGCACTTGAGTTTGCTTCTCCCTCACACAATACTTTCAAAAACCGTGTTTGCATCCGTGCACCCCATTCAACAACTTTTGTTGATGAATTTCTTCCATGCCCCGTTGGCTCATGTGACCAAGTCTCATGTGCCACAATTGTAGCTCGTCGTTTTTCGGCTCCGTGGAGACTGCCGCTCCACCCACTACCGTATTTCCCTTCAATCTATAAAGATTGTTCGGTAACTTTGTGTCGCGCAAAATCACCATTGATCCCCTTTTCACCTTCAAAGCCCCACCCTCGGCTTGAATCACACACCCCTTTGAATCGAGTGCGCCTAAGGAATTGAAGTTCTTTTTAAGTGCCGAAACGTGCCTCACTTCACTTAAGGTTCGGACAACCCCATCCCACATCTTTATGTGCACCAAATCGATTCCCACTACTTTGCACGTAGCATTGTTTCCCTTGAGAATCTCACAACCGGTATTGGAATTGTAATCCTCAAACCATTCCTGGTTCGGACACATGTGGTATGAACATCCGAAATTTAATATCCAACCATCAACGTGATCGGTGAAAAAATAAGTAAGAACCTCTTCGCCTTCCTCTAAAGTACCAACACCGGCCACATCCTTAGTAGCGTCTCCTTTCTTATCATCTTTCTTCCACTCCGGACAATTCCGTTTAAAGTGACCCTTTTTATGGCACTTGAAACACTCAACCGTGCTAATGTCTCGAGATTGAGACCTTTGGAAGCCCTAATTATTTTCACCCCGAGACTTCGACCTTCCTCTTCGTCCACCACCACCAACCTTAGCTACCAAGCCTTCACCTTGAGAAGATGAACTACCTTCACCGCTACCATTTTTCTTCTTCATGGCCACGTGAGAAATGATGTCATGCATTAAATCATTGAACTTGAGAGTAGTCTTCCCAAACATAAATGTAGTGATAAAGTGCTCATATGAATCGGGCAATGAAGCAAGCAACAACAACGCTCGACCCTCCTCGCTAAATTGAACATCAATTCGGTTCAAATCGTTGATCAAAGCATTGAAGACATTTATATGCTTCATCATATCACTGCCCTCCTTCATTTCTAACTTGACCTGCCCTCTTTCATTTCTAACTTGAAGAGCATTTTCTTTAGAAACAGTTTATTTGACAAAGACTTGCCCAAATAAATATCCTCCAATTGATTCCACATGCCTTTGGCCGTAGTTTCAAATATCACGTGATTGAGCACATCATCCGTGATATACATTTCAATTGAAGAAATCGCCCTTTGATCAACATTGATCCATTTGGCTTCGGTCATATCCATCAGAGGCTTCTCTATACCCAACAATGCTATAACCAACCATTGTTGACAAAGATTACCCCGCATCCTTCTTTGCCACAAGCTAAAATTAATTTTCTCATCAAAAGGTTTTATTTCAAACTTCATTGAGCCTCCCGATCCATAACTAGGATCCCACTTCTTAGAAACTCCGCTTGTAGAAGTTGATTTGAGAGTACGCGACACCTCTTCCGCCATTTGGAACAAATTCTAGAACTTTTTTTTATAAGTAAACAAATTCTAGAAATTATGCCAATATCACTCAAATTGATTCAAGCCGAACCAAAATACCGAGCAAACCAAGTAACCAAAGCTCTGATACCACTTGTTGCGCTAAAACAATCCTATGTTAAGCAACCAAGACCATAAAACTCACTTTGGAATTTTACCAAACACTTGGTGTGCGAAAAACACCCAAGACCTTGTTCCTAATGAAAATTGAGTGTGCAAACTAAAAATGAATCCAATCAAGCATCAACAAGTAGGATAACAAGAACACACAAGCAATCAAAGTAAAGAAATGACAACAATATAACGTGGTTCACCCAAACTAGGGTTACATCCACAATGCTAGGATTTCTTCTTTCTTTGATAAATGGAGTAACCGCAAGGTTACACACTCACACTCTTTATCTCTCCAAGAAAGTAACTCACAAACCAAGCACAAGAACTAATCTTAAATAAGAAGCTCTCACTCACTCTTCTTTTTGAAAAACTCACAAAATGTTCACTAAAAACAGTACTACACTTAAAAACAGAAAATAGGCTTCTATTTATAGTTTTTCCTCAAAAGGGCATTTTTGTAAATATCGAGAAAAATTGTTTTTGCCGTGAACTAACGGAAAGCCACCGGAGAGCCAAAATACGCCATTGGTATCTGCCATAGACCAGAATTGATCAGCTTCCCCAAAGTATGTAGCACGGCGGTACTTGGCCCACTGGGCTTGACGAGCTTCAGTCCTCGGGGAAACACTCCTAGCAGAAGGAGTCCTTTTGACGATGGGAGCCATTGCAAAGCAGTGTTAAAGATTGAGATGAAGAATAAGGTTTGAAGAAGAAAGACGGATATAATTGATCTCTCTCTCTAAAAGGAATGTTTGCCAAGGAAAACCTTAAGGGTAAAGTGACGCGAAGAAGTAGAACCCCTTTTTATAAGGGGCAAAGAATTGAATTTGAAATGGTGGGGGATAAGTCCCACGTGCACGTGGTTGAGCGTCTTCAGCCAGAGCAATGATGGTTTCTGATTTGATGATGACTAAGGTGAATCGTGTGATGTTCATGCGCTGGCCCAGCATGCCACGTGTAAAGGTGGGGGAAGAATCACGGGTGCATTTAATATGAGACGACGGCTCAATGATCAACGCCTAACTTGGGGCATTGAACGAATCGTCCCATGATTCTCTTTTTAGGGGGGAACTAAACAGTTTTGGGAGGATTTAAAAAAAAAAAATATTTCCCCCAGTATAATTAATAAAGTTTATCATAAAATATTTTTTATCTCCTAGAAAGCTTAATAACTAAGTTCCCAGGTCACTCGAGCAAAAACTCGCTCGAAGGGAAAACACAAGTGTGGTTATTTACACATACCTTTGCACAAATAATTATTGTTCTCATGATTATTTGCTTGTTTATTTAAAATGACCCTATTTTATAGGTTGTTCGTACAAATATTTCTTCTTTACAGGTAAATAAATATCTCTACGAAGGGGCAAATGCAAGGGGAGGTCCAAGTCTAAGGTAGATTGAAAGACTAATCTTGTACAAACCAGAGAGTAATGATTAAACAAGAGATCATTCGGGAGAAGATCATTAGGATGAAGATCATTCGGGAGAACATTCACAAGAAGCCCCAGAGCTAAACTGTGCGATCAAATACCTCAAAAAAGGAACGTGGTCACTTGAAGGACATCCCACAAAGATCAAGCTCAATCGAGAGATATTGAAGGCACATTTTGTAACAGAAGTTATGATTTACATGCATTATCCCTTATTATTGAAATACTTGGAATTGTTTCGTAATAATTTTGAGGTTGATCAGTACCGTCGAAGGACCATATCTGGCAGGACATAGGAGAGCTCACATGCTCTATCGAATAACCTTATTTAGGGAACCTCACAGGGAATTGGTTTAGAGGATTGGGAACAAGATAACATTGAGTAAGTACTACCAATTTCTTTGGCACACTTAGGTAAAACCTTTGTTCAATAAGATCACTAGATAGTCTCTCAAGATATCTTCAGTCGAGGAACCTCGCTCGAGGGACCTCCTTTTTAAGAGTTTTTAAAAGATGTCTCTTTGTCTCTCATATACAATTCAAGGTTGCTCGAATAACCATCATCAGAAAGACCACAGTTGGCTGATTAGACAGCTCATCTCATATTTCACTATTCACTACCTTTTATGACGTCATGTTTCCCAACATTTTAGAGACTCGAGAAATGTGGCACTTTAGTGAGTTTATTCCTTAGACCACTAAAACATTTAAGAGAACGTCCCATCAATCGTCACAAAAGATCTCTTTCCGTCAGCCTGTCACATCTCAATTAAGGAAAAGAGACCCTTAAACCCATAAATAGTGTTCCCGCTAAAACATAATATCTCATGCATTTAATGCACTATCTTTAGCATTAATTGCACAGTACTCTTAACATTAAATGAGGTCAGATCAATTATTTTGGGCAAGGTTTCTCGAATGACCTTGCCCTGATATAAATATTTACACTTATTTCCTTTAGGGGGATGATCTTTTCCCCTTCCAAAGTTGACGCCCAGTTTTCTCTAAATTTGAGATTTTATTGTGAGTTTACCATTTTTGGTGATTATACTCCCAAATCTTTAGAGCTCAACCACTTTTGTTTATAAACATTGGCATTTATTGCACACCTAGTTTGCTTCCTTGCCTTTATTGTGCCAAGGTACTTGTTCCTTCTCCCTCCAACTAAGTTGATTATGGAGACCCATTTCATTTATTATAGTTAAAGAGCATTTATGGTGTAAAGGCTCATTTAATACAGACTTTTAGTTTCAAAGACAATTTCATTTATTGTGTTATTCTTTGTGCACTAATCATTATTCTGATAAGGGGTTACGCCTCCCTAAATACTAATTGTATTTAAAGAACCCACATCGTACAAATTTAAATAATTAAAGGTTATTGCACTCTTTTGTTTTGACATGTAAGTAAAAATATGTGAGATGGAACTTGACAAACTATAGGGGTATTTGTATTATTATGCAAAGACTATTTGTAATTATTTATGAAGTGATATTTTATAATTTTCTTATATGCTGAATGGATGGGGCGTTGGCACGTGGAAAGAGAAGTTCTCATCCGGGAATCAGTATTCCGTGGGAGACGAACAAAACGGCAACATATGCAACAAAACCCAAAATCTCAAACGGGAATCAAAGGTCCTCTCGATATTATGACTACCATACACGCGCTAGGATTATTTTCTCTTTGATACTATATTTTTCCCATACCAACGTCCAAATTAGTCATATGCGCTAGGAATGCTCTAAATCTATCATTTTACAAAATACAATTTCCAGTCTAGAGATAAGGGGATCAACCATCGTATCAATTGTGTCTTAGGCTATCCCATCTTGTGACTTAGAAAATATAGTTGACATGTAGGTCTGACAATCCCTATTGTGCCCTTGAGGTTGGGAAGAGTGATTAGCATCGGGCATGAATCTAGTAACAGGCCATGGAAACAAGGCTTACGGGAAGAACGAGGAGGCTGACCTTCGGTATGTGCGAGAGATGGCAACCAAAGATTTTATTGTACTATTTTTACCTAATGTACATTTAGGTTACCTCCAATTTAGTTGGGAGATGTATATTTACCTTACTTGCAACAATGGGGTGAATGGATATAATAATGACACTGGGAACGAGTTAAGTTATTCATAACTGCCTTGGTATTTGACAGTGTTTTAAAGGCCGCGCGGGGAAGCGCCTCGCCTAGGGGCTAGTCGGAAAGAAAGCGGACTAAGTGAAAAAATTATCGTTTTTCATAAAAATTCAGTTCTAAATAAAAAATACATAGTACTACAGTAGCATAGAAAGAATCATATATATATATATATATATATATACAAGAGTAGTGCTATGGGTACAAAGTAACTCCATAAAATCTCCACAAAAAGTAGTGTTATTGGTGCCCTGGCGGGACTCCATACCACAAGGAAATGTTTAATAGGTAGGTGAGAGACTAAGTGGAATCCACGTCAGATTTTGTGGAGATTTTTGTACTCGTATCATTATTCTATATATAATTATATATATATCATATGCATGAGTGTTGCTTTGTGTATATACAATGATTACAATAGCATTTACGTGCATCTTATTTTAAAATGTTACACAGTTTTATATCTATAGTAGCATTATTTTTTGTGTAGGAATCAAATATAAATTCCACAAAATATTGTGCGTAATATTTCTATTATTTGTCTAGTGCTAGCAATTTATTTATATAGGGGACTTTAAAGAAAAGTTAGTAATGTTGAAAGTATAGGGAAATAAAAAATTGTTACCAATGTTCATGTGTAAATCAATATTAGATTCTTTTGTAACAAAAACTTCAAAGCATACTTGGTGTTGTTGTAAAAAAGGGAAAAACGTGTATGCGCGCCTAGGCGCTAAGCGGCCAACAAGTGCCCGCCCTACCGCCTAGTGCTTTTTAGAACATTTGTATTTGAGATGTTATGTGCCGAGGTCCTAGTAAAGGCCGCAGCCAGGGCGTTAGGCTAACCCAATTATATTCATGAATGTGTGAGCCGAGACTAGTTTCACGCTGTAACCTAATTTAAGTGGAGCGTGTGAGAAATATAGCTCAACTTACATACATTCATGCAGATACATATAATATATATATATATATATATATATATATATATATATATATATATATATATATATATATATATATATATATATATATATATATATACTGTAAGGACCTCTTATATAACCATTTTTTTAAAATAGAAGAAATTGATTTTTAGAGAACTTTTTGTAGATGATCTCCTCACTATGGAAATAATCTACAAAAAAGTTTCATAAAAAATTGAACTTTTCTACCAGTTCAAAAATATGATATGCAAAAATCATGAATATGTGCATTTTTGGCTATTGAAACTTTTGATGATGATCTCTCACCCACTTATGGATGGAATTTTTTGATGATTTTTTTGTTAGATCATGGAGATCATCTCCAAAAAAAATCATCAAAAAAATCATTTTTTTACTACTCTAAAAATTGGTCCACATGGGGTTCCGCACCGTCAACATATTTGCTAAAGTACAATTCAATAATGCACAATTTAAAATTTTCCATAGAAATATTTTCTTCGGGTGGGTGGAACCAATCAAACACACCTTTACACTAAATAAGTTCTACTATAAAACTCATATGGAAAATTATAATTTCCAAAAAAAAATAGTGCGTGCGCATTAAAAGAAAATATATCTTACTCACAAATTGGACATCATCTTGCAACAACTCTGGAGTGCTTGAAAGAATTATATCAATGCCTTTCTAGTAGTCCAGTCTCCCAATAAATCCCATCTATATGAAGTAATCAAGTCGATAATAAAAGGAAGATGTAAATTATAATTATACAGACTGCAGATCAAGGAGTTCACTCTCACCAATGGACAATCAGGCCTAACTGGAAGACCTAATTCCTTTTGCAAAGCAATCTTGCATTCAACCTGCATTTTACAAAAAAAATAAAAGGCATAATAAAGAAGCTGTGAAAAATAAACAATTGAAATTACATATACTGAACTCTATCATACTAATTTCTGTAAAATATAAATAGGAACTAATTTAGAATGCGAAATTCAAAGATATAGTAATGACTTGACTTAATGTCTTTTGCTAATTCAGGAGAGGGAAAAAACATCCAATTATCTCTCCCTTACTTTAAATGGTTGCTAAGTAACCACTAAAATTTCTCAGGCCCAAATGCATTATTTTTTTAACAGTGCACAATCATTATTAAGTACAATCATTATTAAGCACAATGCCATACTGACAAGTAATTTTTGTAGTACTTTCATCAATAGATTTTCTATAGGGAACTATACGATGACATTTACAGATAAAATTTTGGAACATGAGACTTAACTACCTTTCCAGAAAGGTCATGAACATAATAATGGAAAGGATTATGTTCATCTGAAGACGGGTTCCATTCATTAATATCGATGCCATTTGTGATCCCTAAAAAAGTAGAGTTAGATTGGTCACTTTCAGAAATAATGAATGCAAGTCAATAAATTAATTAAAAAACATGTATGACTAAAAAGTTGCCATAATATAATATTTTACAACATTGGGAACACAAACACAATAAAATGGAACATTGAGACTCATAAATGTGCAATAGGTGAATCATTGTTTCTATTTTTATTTATTTATTGTTATTAGAATTATTTCTCTGTATTGAGTTTGTCCTCTCTTAGGATCATTGCATTAGTATTCACTTTCCCATGAGCCACTAACCAAGTAAAAATATACACTTGACACTAAGCCTATATTAAAATTAAAACCTTAAATGATGTCAACACACCAAGTGACAAAGAATGTAGGTAATCAAAGTAAAAAATTTCCAATTTTCACCTCCTGTCATCCCTCACTCCAACCGCAAGCCTAAACCTTCTAACAAAATGAGCAAGAAAACATATTGCTCAAGTTCACCATCTTTCAAATTGTTTTTGAAGGAAAGGTTCCAAAGTAACGGGTGAATATTTAAAGAAGCTATAAGGGATATGAATTGAGAAGGCTGTTTTTAATACATACCCACTTGAGTGACTTTTTGTTATTTCATTGTATTTTTCCTTTTAGGTGTTTAGTATTTTTGTTACATTTTTTAATTGTAGCAAGTATTGAGATGGAAGATTCTATAAGGTTCCATTAGTTAATGCTGTCATGGATGAGTTGTCAGGACAACTCATCTCATGACAACTCATACTTGGCTAACAACTTCTAGAAGCCTCTCCCATTCCCTATAAATACTCCTCATGTAGCCTCATTTGACGTATTCTTACACTTTTGAGATATTGAGAGGAAGTTGAGATGAGAGTTAAATCATCTTCTTATTTTTCATTTGATGTTCATTTACGTTAATTGGTATCAGAGCCTCTTTGGCTCCACCAGTCAATATTGTTGTATAACAAATCATAGACGATGTCAAATGGGACCTAAGAAGAAGTTTGCTCCTGTTCATTCATTTACCGATAGGTTCAAGGAGATTTTAAACTGCCTCGTAGCATGATTCAATGCTCTTCAGGCTCGTCTTCCTCCACCCGATACATCCACAAGTCGTCCTCACTCCGCCCCCACCGCCGCACAAAACCCTAATTCACCACCACCAATTCTACCCATTCCACCTCGCTACCAACCTTAAATAAAACACACCAACCCAATACCATGACTACTTCCATCACCATTTCCCTAATTGTATCCTCTACCTCCTTCTTAACTCCACCCACAATTACACCACCACAACAGATCCCTAAAACTAAAAAAAAATCTTCCGTTAAAACCCAAAATAAGAAGCAAAAAATGGATTTAAACTCCATCCTAGAGTCCCAAGAAAAAGGAGCCAGAAATCAATCGCACCAAGAAGGACCTGAATCAAGAAAATTGACCACCGGTTCTTTGTGTTTTCCTTCCAAATGTCCCAGCAATGGTTAACGACGACCTTCTTGTCCAATAATGTCCACAGACGGTTAGGCTTGGGATCTTGCAGCACTAGGAGACCACTCGTCCCAGGTGAGTACGTTTTTTTTTTTTTTTTGGGGGGGGGGGGGGGGGGCACTTATTTTCAGAATTTGTACATGAGTCCCTGAAAGTTTCAAAGCTCAAAGACGAGCTTGGTTTTAAGTGGGGGAAAATGATGTGAATTGAGAAGGCTATTTTTAGTACATACCCACTTGAGTAGTATTTTTGTTATTTTAATGTACTTTTCCTTTTATTAGTTATTTGGTATTTTTGTTACATTTTTAAATTGTAGCAAGGGTTGAGATGGAAGTTTCTAGAAGGTTCCAATAGTTAGTGTTGTCATGAAATGAGTTGATCTCATGACAACTCATACTTGGCTAACAACTTTTATAAGCCTCTCCCATTCCCTATAAATATTCTCCATGTAGCCTCATTTGAGGTATTCCTACACTTTTGAGATATTGGGAGAGTTGAGACGAGAGTTAAATCACCTTCTTATTTTCCATTTGACGCTCTTTTAGAGAGAGAGAGAGAGAGAGAAAGAATGCCGAAGGCGGGAATGGGATAGGGAGGTTAAAGCAGGATCTCTGTGTGAATTTGATATGTTTATCTTATGTAGAGATTTTTAGTTAATCAATTTTTGTATTAGTTAATTATAATTAGTCAATTTACTAGTTCATTGTTTAATTGTTTATTAGTTATGTAACTAATTTTTATTAATTAATTTATTTGTTAATTTTTTTTTGCCAAAGTGTCACTCGTTGATTGGATTGCTCAGTAAATTTGGACACTAAGGCTCCCTAATCACCTTTTCCAACAAATCTCCTAACGAAGGTTTGAGGAAGGTCCCACACATATAACCTTTGGACGGGGTTTTAAAATTCTAATGGTAATAGATTCCCTCCCAAAAGGAAGGCCGGATGTTCAATGACCATTGTCTCTACTGAGGCAACTTTCTCCAACTACCATTCATCCTTGATGTCAATACCCAACTTTACCATTCATCGTCTCTTCCTCATGGGGTTATTGTGATGTAATTGGTAATAGTAGTAGATAATTAATTATAATTATAATTGTTAGTATAAGATTTTGTTTAGAGTTTATATCTTATTTATCTAGGATTATTTGTTAGAATTAGAACCTAGTTAGGAGCCTACACATAAGATCATTTGACATCCATTTTAATCACTTATGAAGTTATGGTGATGTAAGCGGAAGTATTTTCACAATAACAACAACAACATGAATTTATAGGCTGTAACAACCCTCGATTTTGGAGACTGAGAAATTTAATTTTGGGAAAATAAAAAATTTAATTAAATTGGAGAATTTCAAAATTGGGGAGTTGAGGCCCAAAAATCGAGAATATTTCAAAGTATTCCGGATGATATTTTTGAGGGTACCATCGATCCCGTAAGGGTCGAAATAGTCAAAATGACTGTCATTGGGTTTTATTTCGGCTCCGGAATATTTTTATGTCAGTTTGACTCGAATTAGAGTAAACGAGTCATTTAAAGTGTGTATTAACATTTAAAATTGGGATTTTGTTTTAAAGGTTTATGAGGCTTACGGATGAAGCCATTTCTCATTTGAGAGAAAGAGAGAAAAAGCCCTAGAGGGAGAAAGAGAAGGGAAGAAGAAGAAAGGAAGAGAAAGAGGAAGAAAAGCTTGGGGATTTTCGGCCCAACCGCGTCAACAAGGACGATCCAACCTCTACAAATCTGAGGCAAGTGTTTAATCTTGCTAAATAGCTATTTGTGTATTTCATTTCATAAATTGTGGGTTAAAGAAATGGATTTTTGGGTATAAATACCAAAACCTAGATTTTTAGGTTTAATCTTGAAATCAATGTTTAAATTGAGATTTAATGGCATAGAAATGGTTGGGATAAACTTTGGGGTTGATTAATGGGCTTAGAATCATGATTTGATGAAGGTTTGGGGGTTAGAATGAAAATTTAGGGTTTAGAATTCGTGGGTTTTGATGAAGAAGAAGAACCCTTCAAAAATTGTAGGTCCGAATCGATTCGCCCCCTCAAGCGAATCGATTCGGTTTGGAAAAATTGGCAGGTCTGCATTGACCGAATCGATTCGGACCCAAGCCTAATCGATTCGGCCTATTGCAGAAGCCCAAGTCTTTGGACCCGAATCGATTCGCCTCGGAGGCCGAATCGATTCGCTAGACCGAATCGATTCGGAATAGGGCCGAATCGATTCGGAAACAGGGCATTTTGAGGTATTTTTCTCCATAGTGAATTCAAACCCTTTTTGGTTGGGTTTATTGATTTGGGGCCTTCTCTTATGATGAAAGAGATATGTTCTTGGAGACACATAAGGAGTTTCTCACACATTAGAATTTTGGGGACTCCTTAGGGTAATTTGGGAGAAATGTATCCATGTATGTATTTGGAGTTATGTATAGAGATTTTGGGGAAACCCTTTGGGATTGAGAATCCTAATTGTAGATTAAAAGTAGGTGTAGATGTGATGTGAGGCTAAGAACTCTTAGAGAGATCTCAGACTAGGGTATTCACAAAAGTGATTGAACCATAGTCGAAATCGAGGGAAATGAGATTATTTGACGATTGAAAGAATGAGCTTGAGGCTTATAGACTATTAGTTATATGTATACCGATAGTCAAAGTGATTACTAGATTCTTTAATGTACTCGCAGATATAGATGAAATGTGTAGTGATGGATTCCTACGCAAACTCTTGGGTGATAACCCTAATGTTGAATGTATATGTATAGATATATACATATGGTTTTGGGAGACTACTCATCATAGGAAGATGATTGAATATGTTTCAAGTGAGGGATTGTATTCACATATCGAGGTAAATTTAATGGAAATTGTGGTGACGGCTTGTGTATTGAGTATTATGTATACTTATAACCGAGTATATATATCTTGTACATATGAACGATACTTAGTTTATACATATAGATATAAGGATATGTGAATATGTGTTGATATATATATATATATATATATATATCTGTATGTATATAGATATATGGATAACTTTATGTTATGGTCATACATGGTATGGATATTTAAACCGTATATGATGGTTTATTATTTGATCATATGATTGGATCATATGGATTATATATATTATGCATGTAAATGATATATATACTTAATTGGTTAAGCATACCCCGCTCATGCTATCATTGGGAAGTTGCGCGCGTAGAGGGTGAGCATCCTGGCTAGAAAAGCAGGGTGTGGATATTCCCCAGGTCATAGTCGTCCCGTGTGTTATTATATGATATATATATTTATTTTTGGGATGAGACGTGATGGGTATGTTTCGTCTCATTGCCGGTTTGGAGCTATGACCGCTTCCCGGGACGTCGTGTGCGTGAGTTTACCACGAGATGGGTGTCGTTTAGTCCCACCATGGTGGCCCCAGTTTTGCTACGTGAGCCGGGCACTGGGAAGATGATAGCATTGATGCAGTTTATCGGCGATATATATAGCCGGGTATATTATGTGCATGGCCTTGTACATCATATGTAGTATGTACACTTGGCTATTGGATTGATGATGGTATATATATACGGTTAGAAATAAATACCTATATATATATATATATATATATATTTATATATATATCCTATAGACGAAAGGATATGGACTTTTATGAAGTACATCTTAGGTGATTATGGTGTACTAGATTGATGGGGGTTGATGTATCGCACATAAGGTATTATTCGGTTACATCATCCCAAGGATATTATTGGAGGTTCTTTTATTTTATTTTATTTGTTTTCTTTTTCTTTTCTTCTTTCTTTCTTTAGTAGTTATAGTTAGTAGTAATGGTAGTATTAACTTGTATGTTGAGGATTATGGATCTCTAGGATCGACATTGCCCAAGAGTAGTGTAACGAGGTGGTTCCTTGTTTGGATTTCGCTTTGCGAGACACCTCACGCACGAAACGCAGTGCCATGTCGAGATTTGAGAGAAGTAATTCCATAGGTGGCATCTCGGATCTCTGGTCTTGACCTTGTCAGGAGTAGTGTAACGGGGCGGTTCCTTGTTTGGATTTCGCTTTGCGAGACTCCCCACGCACGAAACGTAGTACAATTTTGGGATTAGAGAGAAGTCTTGCCAATATTCCATGTGCATGTTATCAAGTATATTAATTCTTACGTTTTTAGCCTATATAGGTATATATATATATATATATATATATATATGTATATGTATATGTATAGGGGTAGTGTTTTAGGAATTACGATGATTATAATTCATAAGATTTTTAATTGGAATTCATTAAGCCTATTATGGCAAAATTGTTTGTATTCATAATCTAGTAAGATTAGAAACAGGGTGGATTCTTGGGCTAGGTTAGGAAGGAAAATTCTCGTGGGGATAAGCTAGGCCTATAATAAGTTAGGTTGTCCTAATAATGTGGGGGTAATTTAACTAAAATTTGAGGACGCGAATAGGTGCGCGCCTTTAGATGAGAGGTGAGTTGGGGTTCCACGAGAGTGCGGTCTCACTTCATTTATGAAATAATGTACACCGATATTTATTATGCACGGTTAACACACTTGCTAAATATTTTACACATTCGGGGCTCTGACCCGTTTACTTTTCTCTCCTCCTTGTATATATATATGTTACCACAGGTATCCTACCGCATGGATGCCGGATGACCTTCTATCCTGAGTCTTGGGAGCCGTGACAGGTGCGGACTGTTGCGGGATGTTTCATGTAGCCGCTTCCTACTTCTTTAAAATTCTAGGTAGGATTCATGTTGTATATCGGGTTTGTACCCAAGGGATATTTACACACATGTTTATATTTATTCCATTCAGTTATTGTATTGGCTGTGATCCGACAGCTTATTCGGGTCTACTTTTTGTAGTACATTCGGTTGTATTTAATTGGTTCATTTTATTTCTAGCATTTTATTTATTATAGTTCTTTCCTGCATCTCTCTTATTCTGTAGTAGTTTCATAGCGTTGGGTTATTGTATGTTGCAAGTTTTAATTTATATTAACATCTCGCTTATATGATATCGGGTAGTTAGTCCTATATTATATAGTACTGATAGTTGATGTTGAGACTGGACCATCTGGAATTCCTGATTTAATATAGTATAGGGCTGGCCACCCGTTATTATTTTAGGCGGGGTGTTACATAGGCCAAGGCCTAAATTTTCTCTCCAATTCTCATGCAACTCCAAAAGTAAGTGTGACACCCCGACTAATTAAATACCGGGTAGCTACTCCTTTATTCAAATTAATACAAATGTCAAGTTGGTTCAGTTCATAGCATCACTGTCGAAAAACGTTTTTAAAAATTTCTAGCCACCTAATATTTAAAAAGTGAGTTGTCAATTTTAATTAAATGCGATTAACATACAACCAATTTAAATGATGAAATGCTAATATAACAACCACAACATAGTCCCAATAGAATACCCATGGAATAATAATGAATTTGGAGGAATACTCCTCTCAATAATCCGAATACTGATTACAACCAAATACAAGTCTGAATCACTAATTAATTAAATCCAATACTGAAATAAAACTGAATAATTAAGATGTCTCAAAGAGAAATGGGGCGACATGCCCTACAGATAAGTGAGTCCGAAATGGAATCAAAACGAAAAGTGGAGGAATCTCTAATTCAAGGTCCTGTAACTTCCACAACTGCTACAGCACGTCCCTGGAATGGAATTTCTAAGCTTGATGTCCTTGTGGCTGGGCACCTAAAAGATTTTACAATAAAAGTAGATTTGAAAGCAAACGGGTCAGAGCCCGATTGTGAAAACAGTTTAAAATACATCAAGTCTTTAATATCATTAAACAGTGAATATAAAATACATGATAGTGCGTGCACTCACATGAGTCCCTCACCTCTCAACTAAGTGTGCACTCCTACGTACCCGTAGCAATTCTAGTTATTCCACTAACTAACTAGTCTAATACAATATCTGAGTTTACTATACTATTCGCAGTTTAATTCCCGACATTTTAATATAACATCGAGTTTTACCTTCATTCCTCTGGATTAGTTACAATAATTACTAAGAGTTTTCCCATTTTTAACTCTACAAAGATGCTACATTAATTCACACTTGTATTCATATAAACAATTCATTTCAATATTCTAGTATATCACTCTCATCATAAATATACAATAATGGCACCCCTAGACTAAGCTGCGGTGCCCACATACTCTGCTATCAAATCTCGGTACATCACGTACATAAGGATCACGTATTCAAAATCTCTCAGGAACCGTTTTGATAAGTAACAATCACACACAATGGAGGCGAACATAGCTCACATCACATGGGTCACGCACATACCTACGCTCCCATGATCAACAGACTTATTAACTCCTCTATAAGTCATTCTCTGACCTATGTCCTTGAGGTACCAATCTAAATCCCCCTCGTAGGCACACAAAGATTAGATGGCCCTGATTGAACGCCGACCTCCCATGATAGCAAGTATGGTAGATATGTCATACACAGATAACCACATACACTAAGCATTCACACATCTTAGATATCTTATAATATTTTACATTCCTATACCGTCATTAATGTAGTACACTTACAAGTCCCCGAATAATATACATCATAGATAATAAACTCTTCTCACGTCGCAAATCCAAGTACTTATTTTCCTAACCCATAGATGTCATCCGGTTTATTAAAAAATTCTAAGTTTTAATCCTCAACGTACTCTAATCTCACAACTATACCCACTAGTCAACAAGGGAAGGTTAACACTCAATTAAATAAGTATACAGGAAGTTCGAAATAAAAATCAGGCTTAAAAAGGCCATTATGTCAACTCGTTAGAAATCTCGTTCGAACGAGTGTCGTTCGAACGAGTGTCGTTCGAACGAAGGCTTCAAACGAACTCGTTAGAAGGGGTACTGCCATCTCGTTAGAAGTCTCGTTTGAATGAAGTCGTTCAAACGACCTGCGCAGGTCTTCTAATGAGATGGCAAAGAATTAAACTCCTCAAGTTTTAAAGACTCCTTCTTTAAATTTTCAATCATTCCCAGAAGGTTATCTTTCTCCCCCTCAATGCAAGTGGATTTATCCCTAAGAGTCTTCGCACGAGCCCTCAAATATAAAATCAATTTATCAATATACTCATTGGCACTTAAACGAACCCTCAAAAATTTAAATTCCTCTAATTCTTTCTCTATAAACTAGACTCATTTCTCACTCTCTTTCTTAGACACTTCTAAATTTTTAAAATCATGGTCCATGTCCACAAGCTTCTCAAGAAAGAAATATCTAAGTTTGAACAGTTTGGAAAAGTTCCATAGCAACTTTAAAACGAAAAAAAATTTAGATTTTTTCTTTGCAAACTTCAAATTCAAACGAGATAAATTTTTAGCAAGGTTATCATTAAACTCCTCTCGAATATCAAAATTGTCATCACTAAACACATCGTACAACTTATCACTACGGGAATCCATCGAGAAGAAAAAAACAAACATAAGAGATAAAGATAAATAACTGCCCTAAACAGCACTAAACAAGGATCTACATGATAAATTAGTGCAACCCGCCTTGATACTAATTTGAGAAAATTGGTATCTCGAAAGAAAGTCTTTAAAAATCAGTATCACCCGATATTTGTAAGCCGCTCTGATACCACTTGTAAGCGTGTGAACACGCCCGACAAGGATGGTTCCAATCCAAAATTCTATTTTTTTAATTTTTTAATTTTAGTTTTAATGATTAAGTCTTTAAATTAATACACCCAATTTTAAACCGAGATGTAGAGATAAACCAATTTATCCAATTTTATATTTTTAACCTAAAACATGCATCTAGGTGATAACCGATAAAGTAAACTAATCGCACAACACGTCGATGTACGAGGAAAACCACAAAGGGAAAAACCTTAGAGTTCACTATGATATGGTTTTACAAAGCATAGACAGTAGATTTACAAAATGACTCGATCCTCCATAATAATTGACGCTCTTATATCTCTAACCACTACTCTATAGTGCAACGCACGAATCTACCCATGTAAACTATCACAGCACACGAGTCCATGCGCGCCTCGGTATCCACCGATGAGGCTCAGCAACTGTCAAACACCGCAATCAGCACGTAGGAGTCCACTGTAAGAAACGAGTTCTCTCAAGATGAAAGAAACAAACTTTGGATCCCAAACTTAAGATCTCAAAGCATAAAAATTATGGAACTTGGATCTTAAAACATATAGGGTGAAACTTGGGGTTTGAAACTTCTGTAAATAGGTGTAAAATTATTTTTCACCAAACGTTCTTAAAAATTCTGAGTTCAAAACGCCTTAAATACCGTTTGCACAATTTTTGAGGCGACGAGTCGTTTGAACAAACCCCTGAGTTCGTTCGAACGAGAATGCAATCTTGTTTTAACGAGCTTCTCAATGATCTTCAAATAAAAATGGTTCTGCTACGCAGAACATCCTCGTTTGATGTTTGTTTGATCCTTGTTCTAACGAAATCCCAATGTCGTTCTAACGAGCTATAAAGTCGTTCGAACGAGACATAAAACTCATTCTAACGAAACTAAACTCAGAGAAAAAAATATTATTAAAAAATATTAAACAACAATTCCAGATATTTTTAAATAAAAAAACTAACACCCTTAAAATATTTCCAAGGACACATAATAAATACTTATACATACCTGCGAGATCCTCGGTAAACGTGAAGACAAACTTGATACGATAAACACGACACGATATATAAAATCTTTGAAGCCTGGTCAAAACATCTTCATCAAACAACGTCATAGACTTATAGGATCAACAACTCAAAGTCTATCCTATGAGTCAAACAGTTTTGTCCAGAATAATGTCAATTAGATACAAATTGACTCGACTGAAAATTTAATTTTACAACTTGAAGTCGCTTTGGAAGTTGTGAAGTTTAACTCCAGAAAGTAAAAGTTGAGATGATGAAGTTAAAATATGAGTAATGGTGAGGATATAAGTGTAATTCACCCTAATTTCTAACTTTTATGTGCATTTGATAATAATTATTCATGTTAATTCTCAACAATTTTTAAAAACTAATCTTCCACCTAGCACTAATGTATACAGGGGATAAGGTTTAACTCTGTATGTGTCAACTACTAGACTTTCAGCCAAAATCCAGATTAAAAAAAAGGTTATTTATGAAAACGAAAGGAAGAAGTAAGATTTTTAACTTGAATGGAGATGTAAATTAGGAATAAGAATTCCAATATATATGTGAAAGCTAAGGGAAGAAACGTTGGAGCCATAATGGCATGTCAAAAAATGAAAAACAATCTTCAACAGCCAATAACAATTGCATAGAGAGGACTTTGAGGCGATACATTTAAAACGTAGTAATTATTATATGGAGAGCGATTCCTTATCCCAGTCCAATGAGTAAGACAATATCATCCTATTTGAAGAGTTGCAGATGGGGTCCCAACAAATAAAGAACCGCTCCATATATTAGTTTGTTATACATTTTTGTTAGGTTTGCATATAACTTAAACATTGTATAATAATACTCTTTCGATGTTTTCTTAAAATTATCAGATTATTCTTTAATTTTTTAATTCTAATTCATTCAAAATTTATCAAACTTAATTTACACAAGAGGTATTTTATAATTAAATCCAACTTTTACAAAAAATAATTTTACACAAAAGGGCATTTTTAATTAATTATAATTTATATATCGTATACAAAATTTGAAATGGTAATAGGGTATGATGGTGTAGCACTCCATTTGTCTCATACATCATTAGCACGACGATTAGAATGTGACATCTCTTCACATTCTCGAACCTGAGTGGAAAATTTTAGGGCACTTTGTTGCTCAAATTTCACCTTTGATGAAATAATATCTTGCTTAATACTCTATAGCACTAAAACTAATAAAAGCATTGGGTAAACTAACATTATGATATTATGTGGAGAACAATTCCCTTTCATTGCCTTTATTTTTCTTTTAATTAGAAAATTTTGGTACAATATTTTTACTCCATTTTCTTAATAAATTGGTGTGTATGAGATTCTCTTGATTTGTCAATCATTCTTAGCATTGCATAGTAAATTATATTCAATTAAATATGTCAATCAATTTATTGTGTATTTACAAAAAAAATCAACTCATATTTTATTCATTTTTTACTTATCTACAACTTTTGTAATAACATTTATCATTTAGCTTGGGTAATTGTGGACCGGCTAAGAATTTTAACTCAATTTAGGCGACAAACTGATATGTTTTGTCTGCATTAGTTAGTGTTTTGAATGATAATTAGTGGAAGTAAAAAACGAACCTATGCAAACATGATGTGTCATTGTGTCACACAAAATAAATCAAAATCCTAAGCCGACATACACTAATAAAGTTTTGACATGGAAACAGGATAAGGGTACCACACGACATGATACACACATAATCAACAAGTCTCAACGTGTCACACGAGTGTTAATGAAGTGTGCGAGTAATGCATGAGATGTTGCACTCATAGTAGAATATTTAAATATATTATGTTACATGTATTTTGCCCCTAAAATTTTACACCTCCATAATTTTTTAGTGGTATTGTCATTTTCCCAATCAGAATTATATTGTAAAGTTATACTATTAATATTTATGACTTTGGATTAGTTTGATAATAGATATTGGAAAAAAAACTCACATAGATACATGTTTTATATAAAAAAAATTAAAAAAAGGAACCCATAAAAAAGTTACAACTTTTTTCCAAGGGACAATTAATATTTGGACCCTAGAAGCAAAAGTATATTTTTACACTTAGTCGACCTAAAAGTTCAAAATGCATATCCTTGCACTTAGTCTACTTAATAGTTGAAAATGCACAACCTTGTTCACATGTGATATGAAATTTAGTCATTTATTTAGTTTTATTTCTTGTAACTAATAGTTCACTTAGAATTAAGGTTGTTCACAATATGGTAAAAATTCGTATCATACCGTTTTGTACCGAAAATAATGGTAATGATTTATATTTTTTACTCACTGAAATCGAAACTATCGAACCGAAATTACCGAATTTTTTGTGATTGATTTTAGTTTTAACATTTTGAAAACCGATCTACCGACTGTACCGTACCGAAATGAGATACCGAAATTAATGTACCAAAAACACCAATATGATATTATCGAACTTACCAGATTAAAAGTAACAAATTAAATCAAAAAAGAATACCTAACGGCTAAAGCCAAACACAGTCACACTTATTTTATAGGTTTATTATTTTTCTTTAATTGGTCAACCTTTTAGTAACCCCTGGATCAATACAAGATTTTACAGCTCTTGGATCATTCACAATACAACTTATAACAAGACTAAGGTTAATAATTCATATTCATCAATACCACAACATTCGGGATTGTTAGGCAATTTTAATTTTTGAATGGGTGCAAGTTGTCATTTACAAAACTTGATTAAAATAAAATGTTTTAATGATAAACCAAACTCAAATCAGTTCTTGTTCACTCTATTTTATATTCTGTTTTGTCCTTTTTTTTGTACATGTGATTTTTTTGTAGGGTCTAACTAATTTTTTTAGCAATATGTTCATATTCATATATTCTTTTGTAGATGAAGAAGTGGGGAGTGCAAGAAACAAAGGAAGTGAAACATTTTCATTTTTGTTTGTTATTTAATATGATGATCCGAGTTGATATTTATTTGAGTTATTTGGATAATAGTTTAACTTGAATTACAATTTGTGATGTTTATTTTGGAGTTTAATTAGTAGTGGAAAAATGTGTCCCAAATAATAAAACAACCCATATTAGCCCACTCATCTAAATATGGGGCCCATATTTAAAAGTTGTGAGTTAAATATGGGCCCATATTTGAAAGCTAGAAATCAAATATAGTTCCCAATTTTAAAAGATACAAATCGAATATAATACTCATTTTTAAAAGTTGTGAGTAAAATATGATTTTTTTTACATATACCTCGAATTATAATACTTACTTTGGTAGAAAAACAATGGGTTGGCCCAACCCATATTTGGTCCGCCCATATTTGGCCCGGCCCACATTTAATCCAACTCATATTTAGCCCAACCCACATTTAGCCCAACCCATATTTGAACCGCCCAAATTAGGCCCAACCCATAATTTTGACAGTGCTAAGTTTAATGTTTATATATAGTTATGGAGACGACACAATTATGTAGGATATTTTATGTTTTTTTTAATATGCATATAAAAAGATCAAGGTAAGTGGTACAAAAATTTACCATTTTGTGTAGAGTAGTACCAAATTTCTTGTAAAGAGAAATTTATTGTATTTTTCAGAAAACCGATTTTATCAATGTACCTTACGATTTGATTTTGATTTATGAACTAGTGCACCGACTGATAATTTTGATTCAATGATTTTATAATTGATATGATATTGATATGCTCCATTTTTTTATTAAACCGATCGAAAATCAGTCCTTCTTAGAATTCCCTTTGTGCCAAATTCAAACCTTTTCACCACTGTCAAAGTTGTAAAGTCCATATTATGTTCGTAGAGAAAATAAGTAATAAAAATAAAACAAAAAAAGTTACACAGTCAAGCACGTGACACCATTGAAACTTACAAGAGTTGGAAAACTTAACGGAAGAGGAGTAGAGAACCCAACCTAATACGATCATCCCATGGCTCTCTATAAATCACATCTTTATTACCCATCATAAAAAAAATTCAATTATATTAAATCATCAATTAATCTTTTTTCAAGAAGAAAGATTAAGAAAGAGAGAAAAATTGGACACCATGAACTACGAGCAGGATACAAGTGGGATTTGCGCAAATGGGTGTGGTTTTTTCGGTTCATCCGCTACACAAAATCTGTGTTCAAAGTTTTATGAAGATTATCTAAAAGAAGTGATCACAAAATTATCCATGGTTACAATGGTTAACGAGTCCTATTCTACTACGATTACGGGTGCTACTAGTAACAATAATGATACTTCCAATAATTCAACTGTGATGAAGAACATATGTGATTCATGTAAGAAGAAGGTAGGGCTGACCGGTTTCGGGTTTCGTGGAGGAGGAATGTTCTGTGGGACCCACCGTTTCCCAAAAGAACATTCCTGGACATTTGATTTCAAGACTTCTGGGCGTGTTGCTTTGGCCAAGGATAATCTCATTTGTAAGACTAATAAATTGGACGAAAGGTTCTGAATGAATGGAGACTAGACAATATTAGTTTTTTTATTTGTTTCTTCTTCTCACAATAGTAAATTTGGTTTAAAGCTCTATACTAATAATAGCCAAATCGTGGTACTGAAAATACACCTTCTCCTGGTTGCATCAGGTTTAATTTTTGGTTTGCCCAATTACTTTCTATTCTTCTCTTATGCACCTTGGCTTAGTTCTATTGCTATCATGATTCAAACATGTTTGTGGTCTAAACTTCCATGTTATTTGTGGTCTAAACTTTTGGTATTAATAATATGCACATTACGAATTCCATGCTCGTTTGAAGAGTTTCCTCACAACATTTGTTTATGTGATTTACCAATAACATAACATAATCCAAAACATGTACCACATTCTTACAAAAACATTCAGCATAAGTGTTTTCGCAACTTGTACCATTTCGTATACAGATTGTACATAGACCTTTTTTCGGTCTCACATTGAAAACGAGATCCACAAAACACTGGTGTGGCAGCTGTGACGTTTCTGTGAGTATATATATCCAAGGGCTATACTCCATTCTCACGTATGAGAACTGAAGCAGCCGGAACTTTGTTTTTCAGTTACATAAACATTAACAATCTACATTGTTCACCTTAGCAAAAGAACGTGTTAGATTATATTAAGATTTTCTGCACTAAATCTATCAGTGCGAAGGAGAGTTATATAATCCATTGGTGATGGGCCTGCACTCCAAACTCTCCAACAGTGGCCCCTTTTTATCCAAAAACTTCGAATTCGGGTCTTTTACCTTGTTGAATTTTTTCGAAGTTTTTTGGTAGCTTTTAGTCTCTTTCTCTATCTCCACATGTGTTTCTTTTAGCTTAGACTTCCCGGCTTCCATCTGCATCATCGTTTCCACGCTCTGCTGAGAGCAATGCCTTGGACTGCTTGGATTCATAACTGAAGACTGAATTTCTGGTTCCCTGAAGGTAGAATAATTGACAAAATTTATACGTGGAAAAGTTTATTATAAATCATTACCATTTAGAACAACAGGGGGCAGTGTATGAAATTAAAAAAGTAGGGTCTTAACAAATATTAAGAAAAACTAAAATGTTGTAAAATGTTCTCATACATTACAACATTACAAGTTTCACAAAATTAGAATTTAAAAGAACAATAAAAGCAGAAAAATAAAAAATAAAAATTTAATGCATATGTTGTACATTAAAACATATCTATACTCCCTCCTCCTTAAATTAAAATTTGCTATTTGAAAACAACAATTTTTAAAGAAATACTCGATTAGTGTGGTATGATCAACATCAAGACTTGTTTACTATCGTGAAATTTGGTTGATCGATTACGTCCAAAAAATGGGAGTGAATATTAACTTGGAACGTCCCAAGAGAATTAATTTTGGACGGGGGAAGTATTATTTAGTAAAATCGAGAAAGGAATTAGAGTTCCTGGTAAAAAAGATAATAAACATAAGATATGTAAAAGGAGATGCATTGGTTTAGTTTTGGTGAGAGCATCAATGACCAAAATAAATGATGTAAACGTGATCGGCTATGTCTTCTCATCCGAAAACCATATGGTGACAAGTTGCCAATGAGTTCACATGTTTAGTAGAGTAGTGATGATGCCCGTCATGGGTTGGGGAGAGTGATGTCGGCATCATCACTACTCTGTCGAAATTGAACATCATACAACGTGTGGCCTCCCTAATTGGACAACATATGATTTTCAGATGAGACGAGATGGCACACCGAGTCCTGCTTACATAAATAAAAGGCAATGAATGTTTTTCATAATGGCCATGTGTAACTTATAATTAGAAAATTGGGAACTTGTAAATTATGACTGGAGATGAAAAATGGGCCATGGGCTTTTAAGAGCTTGTAGTTTGATGCATAATCAGATAAATATAAAAGACCCTTATCTAGACATTAATTTTCACATAACTGAGCCCTCAATACTTGAAATGACACTTGGCTTAGTGCGGTTGGCCAAGCCACATAGGCCCAGGGCCGGCACTGCCATACAATTTCCAAGAAAGCCTAAGCAAACCATATGACAAAAAAACTCTTGTCCCTATTATTTGTACCTATACTTAGCGTGTGTTGGGGAACTACAATTACATGCCTTGGAATTGAAAAAATTTCTTTTCAAATTTAAAAATTTTGAACTGAAAATATTGGGGTTCCAAATACACCCTTATTTCAATCATTTTATGTTTGTCTCTGATAAAGAAATAATAAAATTCAATGAATATAATATACATACCAGCATCCAAGAGATAGAAGTCCATTTACTCTCAAAATCCCTCCATCCAAAGAAACAGCGCCTTCATTGATGAATGGGTGTGCCATTTTTATGTGTTCTCTTGTTTCACAGACTTGAAGCTCACCAAAAAGACGATAAAACAAAGTCTCTCGAAGACCATGACCTGAAGCCGTCCTCATACACGAACATCTTCTAGATATATCATATTAACGGAATACCACAAATAACTAGGCGGGGTCATTCCATTTGGTAAAGTCGGATCGGACAATGCAAGCTTCCTCTGGGGATCACTGCCCAACTCCCCGGTGTAAGGCCTTCCAAACAACTTGCACGATAAAATTTTAAAAGAATACGGAACGTGCATGCAAGATTTTCTCTAAACGTATTTTCTCTAAAAGTCATGCGATACATGACTTTTTACAATGTATAAGTGATCATTCTTCTGTATTCACAATTTATTAATGAACACACAATTTATTCAGTGTATATGCAACTTCTATAATGTATACGCGATTTTATATGCTAATCTTGTATCCATGACACAAGACAATATATAATGTACACGTAAGGGGTAATTTGACTATTTTGTTGGTTGGGTCTTTCATATTTCACTTAGTCTAAAATGTTCGACATATATTAAATAACTGGAAAAAAAATTACGAAATCTATATAAACAATGTACGAAGCCTATAAAAATACCATTTTTTTGGGTAAATATCCTAATTTTTGTTGTGATATTTCTTGGGCGGGGACACCCCTTTCCATCGACCTCCGATTTTACCACCAAACAAAAAAATAAAATGATAAGTCACAAACATTAGGAAAAAGAAATGGACAGTCAGTACTGATATATTGATGTTGCCCAGATTATACTCAAGAGGGGGGGTGAATTGAGTTTTTACAAACTTTAATGTCAAATTTATATTTCAGAAAAATATTAAATTTAAATCACTTTAACAAATTTCAGAATAATAAAACTATAAAGAATAAATCCAACAATATCAAATAAATGCAACTAACTAATTTAAACAACTAGATATGCAGATTTTAACACTCTAGAAATATTAATGTAATTTTCGTATTTAATTTAAAGTGATATTCTGAAATTAATTATTTAGTTCAAAAATAATTATTTTAACCTTAAAAAAAAATAATTTAGTCAAATTTCGGAATTAATTTATTTGCAAGATAGTGTGCTGAAAATATTAACTTAAGCAAGCATACGCAAATAAATAAATATAAGTGCGGAAAATAAATGACACCGAAATTTAACGTGGTTCGGCCAAATCCCGGCCTACGTCCACGCGCCTAGAGCCCCTGTCTCCTTTGCGCTTCACTAATTCTGATCCACTTACGGGTAGGATCAAATCACCGCGTACAACTGTTTGCAAGCTAACTCCGAGCTTCAAACCCCGTGGCCCACTTACGGGTAGGAACCAATTACCGGTACAAACCGAAGCTTCAACAAAGCTTCACAATAAATCTGAATTTTTGTAGTACAAGATACAATATTGAAACTCCTTAAAATACAATTTGTAATCTGAGTTTCTTCTTCTTGAATCAGACTTCAATAAATGATGTTGAAGTAGGCACAAGTCTTCTTCTACAATGATTGAGCAGATGATAAAATTTATTGCTCTCTTGAATGTGTAGCTGAGTAGTAAAATAAATTGCTCTCAAGAATATTTCAAGTCTGTCTCATAATTTCATTCAAGTATTGCTCTATTCTTCAATGCAGCACTGAATGCTTTTTAATTGTGTCTTCAAAAACTAGCCGTTGGACATAAGCAATTGAGCATTAAATGCTCCAGATTTTCTGGGATAGAAGTGGACTGAAAATGATCTCCAAGTCTGATATATAAATCTCCAGTTCTATTCTCAATAAAAATATGGCCGTTTGTAGAGGATGTGGAATTTGGTCTGAGTGTAGCATTAAATGCATCTGATTTTCTGAGATGAGAGAGAAAAAAAAATCTCCAAGATTGCACTGCAAATCTTTATATTGCTTCTCAATAAAAATAGCTCTGCAAAAACTATGTTAGTCCAAAAGATAATACCCAACAGATATATTAGTGTGGAACCAATGTGTAAAGAAAATTATAGCTGGTGTGTAAGAATTAAGAATATCAAATATAGGCATATATAAAAATTCTGAACAGATAAAATTTCTCAAGATTTAAAAAATATATGGTAAAAGAAATTCTGAAGAAAATTTTTCCGAAAAAAAAAATCATGTCAAAATCTCACTCTAACTACAAAGGCTACAAACCATGACCATAAGGTCACATCGCCAACTGAGGACATAGTGGCGTTAATTCCGGTGCAGACCAAAGCGTCAGTAAACCAACAAAAAAGACTAAGGCTTCTAAAGTTATCTCGGTTTAGGTCTGCTAACATTAATTGGTTATAGGTACAATAGCCGAAAGTTACAAGTGTTCAAATCAGTAACTAAAACCAATGTACTTAACCGAGAGCTTTTACCAGAATACAGAAAATAATAAAGGCTTCTTAACAGGTAATGACCAATACGGTCAAGAACATTTATGGGAGAGCGTGGTCAGCTAAGGATGAAAAAAAAATTAAAGCAGTTTCGGTTTTAAAAAAACAATTACCGTGGGCAGTTTTTAAAATATGCAGGGGCGGCCAGATATTAAAGCAACTGACTGACACACGCCAACTACAAAGGCTATAGGGCATGTCTATAAAATCAAATCAGCCTATTTCAACAAAACTTATGGACGCATGTACTTAGCAGGTCCTGGTCCAATCCATAAAGGACGGATGTACTGATAGGGTCTAATCGGGTACTAAAGCTTAGTCAAAAGCTAAAAATCTTGGAAATAAACCTAATGGATAAATCGGATAAGATTTACTAGTCCTAATATAATAGGACGAAAACAGTGTAAAAGCTGAAATTACTTAAGACAAAAGGTATGGCTTCCAAATAACAAATCAGACATGCTATAACTCCTAAGGCTAGAACATAAGGTAATGCCCAAAAGCTACTAAATGGAACCAATGAAGAATATCTCGTATGGATCCTTTTCTCAGTAAAGGTTACAGGAATGGGTACTATTAGTATGGTCATATCTTTATGACTAAAAAGGACGAAATCAGGTACAATAAGTATGGGCTCTTAAATATCTTCAACACAAACAAACATACATAATATATCATACATACACGCATGCCAACATAATTTCGAAAATACATTTCAGTAAAAAAAATTATTTCGAAAATACATTTCAGTAAAAAATAATTTCGAAATTTTTTTTTTAATAAGAATTTTATTCTAAACAGAGTTGCACAAAAAAAAACTTATTTTCAAAAAAAATAAAACTTCTTTTTTTTAAAAAAAATGTTTAGGCTCACAATTAATAAGACACACAAATAAAAAATCATAGATCAAGAATTATGCATGTGTCCCTAATGTGTCAAGCGCAAAAGTGCAAAACATGTGAATACCTTTACTCGGATATGTCGTTGTGTAAAGTCGAGGTATGTTGAGTCGGAAATAAACAGGATAATACCATAATAAATATTTATAGAATGACCTAATAAAAATATGTTTGGAATCATCAAAATTAATATATCAAGTTAAACTAAAATGTACATTAATTAAACTAATTTAATTAATTAGGGATAAAATACATTTTTGTTAACAATCTCCCCCTTTTTGATGATGACAAACAATGATTCACAAATATTCATAAAATGAAATATTAAGCACGAATAGTGAATCATAAATATTTCTCCCCCTTTGACATTATCAAAAAGATTTTTCATTCAATGTCTCGGGTAAAATGAGCGAAGCTCCCCCTATCAAAAATAATTTATGCATGTGCTTGAATTTGTAGATAGACAAAAATATCATCAAAAAAAAAATGCATAAGTCACAAAAATGATAAATGGTAAATGATACCAATAGTTGTCTGATACCAATTGTTGTAGTCACGCATAAATCGTGCGTTGCACACAATAGTTCCTCGGAACAACTTTTTACGAATAAATAGGAATCACAACTCAATGTTCTCAAATAATGCAATTATGAGAGATATATCAATTAGCTCAAGCATCTTTCTCAAAAATAAAATTTCAGCATATCAATTTGATGTGTAAGTCCTCATGATAGAATAAACTTTTAAGCACACAACAAATAAACATTTCATAACTCAATGTTTTCAAATAATTTGGAATAAAGCACATAACATGAGTTAGAAAATAGCGGCATAAAAAAATCTTTTTTGTTCATGCTTTGCCGTTTATCAAGATACGAGCTTAAATTCTGGAAAATTCAATCATATTGCAATAAAAATTTTGATCAAACATTTTTCTATGAATAATTTCCAATAGACATTTATCTCCCCCTAAGGGATACCAATGAAGGTATATATGCGTATAACAATTATGATGCATCTATTTCAAGAGATAAAATATTATTAAAAAAATTGGCTTCATAAAATCATTTTTGAAAGGTCTCACAAATGATATCAATTGTTGATCATGTGGTTTCTCAATTCAAACATACATCACACAAATGATACTATCTTAAAAAAATATTCATCGTGAATGTCACAAATATTTGAACAATGACATAAATCATGTAGTATGCAGTAAACCTAACTCATAGAGATTAATATGACCATATCGTCAAAATCAACAAGTGAATGTTACAATATTAACATGTAGCTCATAAAACTAATAAACTAGAATGTACTTCGAATGGCATTTTCGTTTCAGATTTATATTCAATAAAATCATGAATTTATCCAATATTATTATTCATAAAAAATATCAAGATGTAATTTATATATATGAAATTTTCTTATAAAATAATGATCAAAATCAAATGTATGGTATAATAAAGAATCATAAAAAATAATGAATATACAAATTCATATGTGAATACTAAATAATCAATCAACACGCTCATGTGTTATAACAAATATTCTATGCATGGAAATATATCAATTATGAAATAAATCATTAATAAACATATGATATTAATTTCAAGAAAGGTGTTCCTTACCACCTTATCAATACCAATGATATTTTCATGAAGATTTCTTCCAAGTGTGGCATTTCCAACATTGGGCAATGAAACTTGAAATTTGTAATATGATCAAATCATATGCCTTGAAAATCCACATCCCTTCTCAAAATGCAACCTACACAACTTTGAAAATTTTCTCTTTTAGTACCCAAAATGTGTTAGGTCCATAGGGGTTAGTATACATCTTGGTTCCTTTAGGAATCCATGCCAATTTTCTTTTTCTAAATTTATATGGACACAAATCTGAAAAATGTGTGTGTCTACCACAATAAGAGCATAAATAATTAGGTTGACTAGATGAAGCATCAAATATCAATAAATTGGAATAAGTCTTTTTCTCATTTTCTTCATCATATCCAATACCATTATTATTAAATCGAATCCTTTGTGTCTCAATAATTTTATGAAATTATTCATTTCCTTTTGTAAAATTATCTAATGATTTCTTTAAATATTCAATCTCCCTTTTTAACTCAATATTTTCAATTTCAAGAGGAGAAGTGACAATAACAGATTTTTCCTTTTTCAAAGACTTAATTTCATTTTTCAAAGTTTCATTTTCTAATTTCAACTCATCAAAATCATTTGACATATAATCATATTTAGTTGAAACTAATGAATGAGACTTCTTAAGTTTAATATATTTATTTTTAAGTTCTTCAAAACTTTCACATAATTCATCAAAAACATTTTGTAAAACTTCATAATCATCAACTTCATCATTATCACTATCACTAGAGTTAGGGTTAGAATGTACCCCATTTTCCATAGCCATGTAACATAGATGAGCAACTTCATTTTCATTTGAATCTTCATCGGAAGAGCTTGTGTCGGAGTCACTCCATGTTGTAGCTTTCAATGCCTTCTTCCCTTTCTTATATTTTGGACAATTAGGCTTGATGTGTCCAACTTCATCACAATGATAGCATCTTGGTTCAGATTTGGATTGATGATCATCATTGAACTCTTTTGAAAAATGTTTCTTTCTCCTTTCCTTGGCTTTCTTTTTAGAATTGAGATATTTTTTGAAATTTTTAGCCAATAGGGAAATTTCATCATCATCATCTTTACTTTCTATATTTTTGCTTGAAGATTTGAGAGCAATAATTTTATTTGCTTTTGGTTTCTCAACTTCAACAAATTCCTTAAGTTCCATTTCACGAGTAATTAAGGAACCCAATAACTCATCAAGAGAAATAGGTCTTTCTCTAATCGCTTCCTTGATAGCTAGCTTCTTTGTCATATAAGCAGATGGTAGTGACCTGAGAATCTTGCTCACTAATTCAGAATCAGTATAGGATTTACCAAGAGATTTCAATCCATTTATAATATTTGAAAATCTAGTAAACATATCAGAAATAGATTCATCAGACATCATCTTAAAAAACTCATAATTATGAACAAGCATACTAATTTTATCTTCTTTAACTTGACTAGTTCCTTCATAAGTAACTTCTAGTCTATCCCAAATTTCTTTAGCAGATTCACAACAACAAATTTTGCTATACTCATTTACATCAAGTGCACAATGCAGAATATTCATAGCTTTAGCATTTATTTGAATTTTTCTAATATCACCATCATTCCATTCATTTTCTTCTTTAGGAACATTTTCGTTATTAACAACTTTCATGGGGATACTAGGGCCATTTATAATAACTCTCCAAACATCATAATCATTTGATTGAATAAAATTTTTCATTCTATTTTTCCAATAGCTATAATTATTTCCTGAAAATAAAGGAGGTCTATTTATAGATTGACCCTCACCAAGAGATGAAACAGTAAAGTTTTCCATGGATCTTTAACTCTAAGATTGTTAAATCTAAAAATAAATAAGAAAAGCACTAGCTCTGATACCAATTGTTGCCCAGATTATACTCAAGAGGGGGGGTGAATTGAGTTTTTACAAACTTTAATGTCAAATTTATATTTCAGAAAAATATTAAATTTAAATCACTTTAACAAATTTCAGAATAATAAAACTATAAAGAATAAATCCAACAATATCAAATAAATGCATCTAACTAATTTAAACAACTAGATATGCAGATTTTAACACTCTAGAAATATTAATGTAATTTTCGTATTTAATTTAAAGTGATATTCTGAAATTAATTATTTAGTTCAAAAATAATTATTTTAACCTTAAAAAAAAATAATTTAGTCAAATTTTGGAATTAATTTATTTGCAAGATAGTGTGCTGAAAATATTAACTTAAGCAAGCATACGCAAATAAATAAATATAAGTGCGGAAAATAAATGACACCGAAATTTAACGTGGTTCGGCCAAATCCCGGCCTACGTCCACGCGCCTAGAGCCCCTGTCTCCTTTGCGCTTCACTAATTCTGATCCACTTACGGGTAGGATCAAATCACCGCGTACAACTGTTTGCAAGCTAACTCCGAGCTTCAAACCCCGTGGCCCACTTACGGGTAGGAACCAATTACCGGTACAAACCGAAGCTTCAACAAAGCTTCACAATAAATCTGAATTTTTGTAGTACAAGATACAATATTGAAACTCCTTAAAATACAATTTGTAATCTGAGTTTCTTCTTCTTGAATCAGACTTCAATAAATGATGTTGAAGTAGGCACAAGTCTTCTTCTACAATGATTGAGCAGATGATAAAATTTATTGCTCTCTTGAATGTGTAGTTGAGTAGTAAAATAAATTGCTCTCAAGAATATTTCAAGTCTGTCTCATAATTTCATTCAAGTATTGCTCTATTCTTCAATGCAGCACTGAATGCTTTTTAATTGTGTCTTCAAAAACTAGCCGTTGGACATAAGCAATTGAGCATTAAATGCTCCAGATTTTCTGGGATAGAAGTGGACTGAAAATGATCTCCAAGTCTGATATATAAATCTCCAGTTCTATTCTCAATAAAAATATGGCCGTTTGTAGAGGATGTGGAATTTGGTCTGAGTGTAGCATTAAATGCATCTGATTTTCTGAGATGAGAGAGAAAAAAAAATCTCCAAGATTGCACTGCAAATCTTTATATTGCTTCTCAATAAAAATAGCTCTGCAAAAACTATGTTAATCCAAAAGATAATACCCAACAGATATATTAGTGTGGAACCAATGTGTAAAGAAAATTATAGCTGGTGTGTAAGAATTAAGAATATCAAATATAGGCATATATAAAAATTCTGAACAGATAAAATTTCCCAAGATTTAAAAAATATATGGTAAAAGAAATTCTGAAGAAAATTTTTCCGAAAAAAAAAATCATGTCAAAATCTCACTCTAACTACAAAGGCTACAAACCATGACCATAAGGTCACATCGCCAACTGAGGACATAGTGGCGTTAATTCCGGTGCAGACCAAAGCGTCAGTAAACCAACAAAAAAGACTAAGGCTTTTAAAGTTATCTCGGTTTAGGTCTGCTAACATTAATTGGTTATAGGTACAATAGCCGAAAGTTACAAGTGTTCAAATCAGTAACTAAAACCAATGTACTTAACCGAGAGCTTTTACCAGAATACAGAAAATAATAAAGGCTTCTTAACAGGTAATGACCAATACGGTCAAGAACATTTATGGGAGAGCGTGGTCAGCTAAGGATAAAAAAAAAATTAAAGCAGTTTCGGTTTTAAAAAAACAATTACCGTGGGCAGTTTTTAAAATATGCAGGGGCGGTCAGATATTAAAGCAACTGACTGACACACGCCAACTACAAAGGCTATAGGGCATGTCTATAAAATCAAATCAGCCTATTTCAACAAAACTTATGGACGCATGTACTTAGCAGGTCCTGGTCCAATCCATAAAGGACGGATGTACTGATAGGGTCTAATCGGGTACTAAAGCTTAGTCAAAAGCTAAAAATCTTGGAAATAAACCTAATGGATAAATCGGATAAGATTTACTAGTCCTAATATAATAGGACGAAAACAGTGTAAAAGATGAAATTACTTAAGACAAAAGGTATGGCTTCCAAATAAAAAATCAGACATGCTATAACTCCTAAGGCTAGAACATAAGGTAATGCCCAAAAGCTACTAAATGGAACCAATGAAGAATATCTCGTATGGATCCTTTTCTCAGTAAAGGTTACAGGAATGGGTACTATTAGTATGGTCATATCTTTATGACTAAAAAGGACGAAATCAGGTAAAGTATGGGCTCTTAAATATCTTCAACACAAACAAACATACATAATATATCATACATACACGCATGCCAACATAATTTCGAAAATACATTTCAGTAAAAAAAATTATTTCGAAAATACATTTCAGTAAAAAATAATTTCGAAATTTTTTTTTTAATAAGAATTTTATTCTAAACAGAGTTGCACAAAAAAAAAACTTATTTTCAAAAAAAATAAAACTTCTTTTTTTAAAAAAAATGTTTAGGCACACAATTAATAAGACACACAAATAAAAAATCATAGATCAAGAATTATGCATGTGTCCCTAATGTGTCAAGCGCAAAAGTGCAAAACATGTGAATACCTTTACTCGGATATGTCGTTGTGTAAAGTCGAGGTATGTTGAGTCGGAAATAAACAGGACAATACCATAATAAATATTTATAGAATGACCTAATAAAAATATGTTTGGAATCATCAAAATTAATATATTAAGTTAAACTAAAATGTACATTAATTAAACTAATTTAATTAATTAGGGATAAAATACATTTTTGTTAACAATTGAAACCACAAAGGAGTCACTTTGGTACCTGATATTCTCGAGACATATGACATGATAACGACCTTTAATATATTTTCCAATGTCTCTTGCCATTTTGTAAAGAGCAAGAGCGTGATTTACATTTCCATTCCGGTCATACCTCTCGAGAAAACTTGCAGCTACGTAGGACTTGCATACAACTACAAGCATCTGATCCTCGCCCAGATACTCTGCCTATATCCTGTATCAAGACAAACATAGAAAAATAAAATTCCAGGTACCTATAAACTTTCTTGTTCGTGGAAGTCCAATATAAAAGAAGAATGTGAAAGAATACCTTCTAAGCTTATTTGTTTTAACTGTTCCAAGAAGGCCAACCACACCAAGTACTTGTTCTCCAAATTCATTACTTGGCATTCGCATAAGTTTGCAAACAGCAGCTGCAGCTGAGTCATCCTTACTGCATTCAATCCTCTCCATTATTCATCCTTGTCAAATAGAGAGCCCAAACTTCTACATATACTAATGTCCATGGAAGCTGCAAAATGAAATAATGTTACATGACCACTCTAAATAATAATTTCATTTTTATATTGACGCGTAGCAACTCATGTTCACAAATAGACAAAACTATTTCCATTTGATTACTGACTCTTAACATCAAAATCATACAGACGCAGTATAGGTTTTTATATAAAACATACTAGGACTGTTAAGCAGATTTTATTATCAAAATAGTGATTAAGCAATGTACAGTTGAATTAAACATGCATCAACACTGATTTTGGACCTATACCCATTGACCTTAATTAGCGAACCATTTAAACAGATAATCAATTCAAATTGATGATACTTTCAAGGTAACTTTCTAACTTGCCAATAAGGGTCCCCATCTTCTTCCCATCATGAAGTATCCTATACTATGTTTCTTACCTAGCCAAAACAAGAATAAGAGTAAGAAACAAATATATAAATAAAAATTTGAAAACATATGTTAAATGGAATTTACACTCGAACCCACTATGTTCCCTAACTTCTTCTAGAAGCAGGAAATTAAAAGCCAACTGCTATTGAGAATAACATGTAGTTAAGAAAAGGATTGCACTGTCTTACAACTACCCAATGCACACTGAAAAAAGGATCCAACAATGAATAACCATTCTCACAAGCCTCATTCAGGGAGTTTAGTAATGATCGAGATCCACTCATATACACGAACTAGCATGAAGCGATCTCAAGTTATGATGGAATGATGACTACAAATAGAGTTCCAGGTTAAATCATAATGAATGGAGAATATACAAATTTTTTAAAACCTTTAAATCAAGAGATCAAGTGATCAAAGGATTTAGGAAATAAAACCTTGCAACGTAGACATGTCTTGCTGAATTGCCAACTGCTGAACGCGAAGCATTTGCAGTCTCTCTTCATGACTTCCAATGCATAAACCATACGTAACCATGTCGTTCTCAAGATCCTGGAACCAAAAGTATATCACAGACATAGATATATATATAAAAAATGACTGATGTACTTATATTTGATAAATAAAGGAATTGTTGTAATATATTTGCCTTTCATTAGTAACATCAAGTTCCGTTTAATTCAGGCTAGTTTTGTGATCTCCAAATTGTAAGTTGGCCGACTCACGAATTGGATTATTATTATCGTTTGGCTGCATGAATGAACAAATTCGAAAATCCACAAATACAAGTTAATTCATAAAAACTTATATTAGTCAAATTCTCAAAAGACTTGAAATTGCAGTATGAAATTAGAACATTAATCTTGAAACTTTACAAAGTTTTTCAAACTTCATAAAGGGGATTTAAATACATTTAATATGAATAAATTTGCAATTTATTAATTTCTAATAGATCAATTTATATAATTAAAAAATTTATGCAACTAGAGAGCCTCTTAGTGTACCTTTTGATCGCTTATGATGGAGCTTACTAGGCTTCCTACATCGCCAGGAGAAGATATGTTCGGGAGGAGCAAGGTATTTTCAGCTGGATGTTGATGAAGGACATCATCGCGCTCCACTTTTGGAGTCTTAAATGCAGACGAGTCCTGAAAAACCGATGTATCTATATCCAGACACTGAGATTGGATATTTCCGGGCTCGATTCTTTGAGCTTGTTTAACATGCACCTGGACATCAAAATTCAAGATTATCAATATAGCCTTCATTATCAAAATAAATATTTGTTGGGAAAAATTGTCACCTCAGTAGTACATTGGAGCTCTACATGACGAGAGTGAGAAGCTATGAAGCAAAATATCCCTTCTTCTTGAGGAAGGGGAATAGAACGGACAACACAATGGCCCTGACGAAAGCTGTATCGGACAGAATCATCTGTGGTTGGTGGTTTTGAATTTATAACCAGTGTGTGGGACCGCCCATATTTTTCATCATCATGGATAGTTTCGTCCACATCACCTCTGTCGTTAATAATTTCGAAAACAATATTGTCCAGACAGGAACCAACATCACAAAATTTTGGTATCTGATTATCAATGAAGTATGGAAATACACTATAGGTTAGCAAAATGGGATAATTTTAATTTGGGTTGTATTTATTTTAGCCCTCATCTATTTGTGCTTACCTAGAATAGCCCTCAAGGTTTTCATTTCTTGGACTTTTGTCACCCTCAAAGATCAAGAAGTGAAATTTGGGGAGCTAAATTAGAACACAAATAGATGAGGGCAAAGTCAAAATTATTTTTTTTAACAATGGATCTTGGATAGTAAAGAAAAAATTACTGAAATAGAAGAAATAATACATACACTGGATGAAGCTCGCAGCTCCCTTTTTTCAGTTTAAAACTCTTTCTTGAATATTAATTTATTGTTGGATAAGACAGAGAGGGACACTGCAGGATAAACGGTTGTTCAAATGATTTTCAATTAAGAAGACATGATATCCCCATGATAATCCCTTTTTTTAAAGAAAAATCTAAAAGATTTCTTCGTGATCCCACAATTTTGTCCACCTCCAAGGTGGCTCCCTACGAGTGTGATTGGTTATGTTAGACAACAAAAAGGCGAAAAATCTACTACAATGGGACTTTCTCCATCCCAAATTAATTGTCGCCAGTTGAAGGTCAAATAATTTGAGAAAAAATCTTACTTTTGAAATTTATTCTTCTAAAATTGAGTTGTACCTTTGAATTCAAGACATGCACTTGGATCATTGTTCTCTCATGGGTATATTTTGGATTTGTAACTTAGTAATCTCATCTAACTTCACATACTATTTTTAGAAATACAACAACTAATTTGGAACGGACTAAAAAGGACAGCACGACTATTAATTTGGGGCAAAGAAATTATAAAACTTTGTAACAAAAACTTATGAATAAGATATAGAGTCTATCACAGACAACGCCATCGGGGCACTTGACATTTAAGATAGGAATGCTCTCAAAGTCTATACCACTGAAAAAGGCCTTATGGAGAAACCTATTGTCGAATCTCATGTGGAGAGAATGAAATTTCAACACAAATGTTATTTTTTCAATGAAGTAACTAATAACTTAGAAAAATACAATGGTTAGGTTTCCTTCACAGCAAATAGTAAACCGTAAAAATACACTCTTGAAAGTAACTTTACAGCAACTGTCACATCTAGAAAGATTAGAGAGTATATATCTTTAAAGACACCTAAATGAACATTATTGATAGAAAAATCTCAAAAACAACCTAATTGTATGAGAATCAAGAACTACCATGTTACAGAGTTGACTAACCCATCAACTCAAATGTTGTCAAACACAACTCAGTATAATCCGTGTTAGACGCGATAAAACTACTTAGGATTATGATATGTACTGTATATGTATGGGAACCTCGGAGCATATCGAGCAAAACCGACTCAACAATAGGGCTGGATATTTTATTAGTATCTGATATTATGCATATTTCTTAGATTGCTTCAATTTAAAAGAATCTTTATTGTTTCCTAGTTATCTAATTATTTATTTAGTTAAATTACTTCTATCTTAGTGACTTTTCAAGTCCTCTAGAGTAAATAAGTGTCCAGTGCACCTCATAAACTCAATTCATTGACAGTAGTAGATATATGAGATAAATTGAAACCCAAGATATTAGAGAATAATATATTTTTTTATTTTTCTGTGTATATATGTATCATAGTTGTATCAAAATGTGTTTGATCTTGGTATGTTCTTTGGTTTATTACTTCTAGTTTAAGACTCTTAAAGTCCTATAAGCTTAATAGATGATTAGTCCTCCCCTTTATATTCAATTCATTGACAGTAAATAATATATTTCACCGATAAAAACTCTTAGGTTTTGGGGATTGATAGTTTTCCCACTGCATTTAAACACCAAAATAATCTCTTAAAAAATTCAAACTCGTTTTAGTCAGCCTTTTCACCTTTTTTTTACTTTAGTTTTACTACATAACAAATTAGATACATTATTAATTCAGAATTTCCATCCATATTAAAATGCTGCATCTTATTTCAAATGTGATTCAGCAGGTCAAACATGGTCAACCATTTAAAAGAAATCACGCTGTGTACACGGGATCTACACTAGGTAAAAATATTTTTTCCGTTTTCTTTTTTTTCTAATTGATGTAAGGAACTAGATGGAAACTGAGGTTGCGAATGAAAAACATGTAGATAACATAAAACTGAACACATCAATGACCTCTAGTGTAGTTGCGATCAGGATGACTTTGTTGTTAGGTCTTATTTGTAATAGTTATCTGGTCTGTTATGTAGGATACTTATTGTTGATGTAAAAAACTAGATTGCTCTAATTATTCAATCACAGATAAATAAATAAGACAAAGATTTTTAAAGTGGTTCGGCTAGGAATAAAGCCTACGTCCACTGTTATGTTATTGCTGAGTGTTTGTGGAATTCTTGATTACAAGTTCTCTCAAGAAATTCCGATCCCTTTGAATGGGATTAATACAAGGTATTTATAGCCTCAAGGCTGTACATGAAAGGTCCAATACATTAAATGATATACATATGAATGGGTAATACATTTAATGCAGCGTGTGCGTCAAGAATCTAATGAATAGTTGAACAGTTGTCCGTCTGATAATTGATGACACGGCCGAGGTGCAGTTCGGACCGCCTTAGTTGCTCGTTGATCAAGAGTTCCTCGGAGTGCTTAGAGTATCTCGGGATGATGGAGTTCCTCGGACGGAGTTCCTCGGCATGATAGAGCTCCTCGGTGTATTCTCGTTGCTCGGTACCAACCATGGTTGTTCAGTAAGTGATCTTCCTCGCTGTTATTGTGCCACGTAGATCGACACGTGTCTTCATACTATTCGTCCACATCAGCATATTAATTTTGGTATCAACAGAAGCCCCCAATGTTTCATATTTCGAACTTTGAGGAGTATGGGACATTCTTTCTCGGTATATGGTAATATTAAATGACTTTCCTGGGTTTTAGGAGCATTGTATTCAAATTTCCTTCTCATTTCGCAGTTTCCGCCTTTTTACAAGCGCTTCGATCTTCGTGCAACTTTTGTCTTTTTAGCCGCCGGAAGTTCAGTAGTTTCTTTTTAGTAATCATTTCTTTCGCCGCTTCCCAATGCAAAGTATTTAAACTCCTTTGGTAACCATACCGTCGTCTACACTTTCCATTTTTCTGCATTCAAGTTTTCTATTCTCTTCCTCTCTCTTGTGTGTTCATCATTGTTTCCGTTCGTTGTCAACATATCTCCTTTCTTTCTGTAAGATCTTCTTCCTTTCTTCTGCATCTCTTTTATTCAATATGGTTTATATTGTTGAATCTGCTGAGAAATTTCGTTCTGACTTTTCCATTCCTTCTTGGGTAACTCTAGAGGTTCTTTCTGAGCCTTTAGATTACTTTCGATTGGCTGAGGGACATTGGTTCCCCAGTCTTTTCATTGCTGAATGTGGTTTTTCTTTTCCCCCAAACCCATTATGTCTTGAGTTTTGTCAATATTTTGATCTTGTTCCTGCAAAAATAGCCCCCAATTCATGGAGAATAATTAACGGGGTGCACAAGTTAAATCTAACTCATGGGACTCGTATAGGGATCCCAGAAATCATGTACTGCTATAAATGGGCCACTTTAGATAATGTTTATTATTTAAAAACTAGGTTTTTAAATAGACCCCTTGTAGTTAACCTCCCTGATTCAAATAGAGATTATTTTGAGCATGGGTTGGTCATAAAAAATTGGTAACACGCGCCTTTATCTGGGAATGAAGTATACAACGGTCCCAGATGCCCCCCATACGGCAATGGGATAGGTTTATTTTTCATTTTACTTTACTTATGAAATTGCGTTTTCATCATGTTTGACAAAATGTATAACTGAAATTTATGTATTTATTTGCAGTTGATAGTAAAAGAAAAACTCCAAAAGAGTCGGAAGTGAATATCAAGCATTTAAAACTTATCTGGAATTTGCACAAGACAATTGCAGACGAGCATATTAGGTCTGCATCATATTTGCTGCAGTATAAGAGCTACACAACCTCTTATACTGCTCGCCCTGTTGAACCAGCCTCAACACCAGAAAGTTCATCTTCAGATTCTCATATTCCCCTATCTCAGAGAATGGGCAAGAAAAGAGCTCCTCCTGCTCTATTTGGTGAAATTTCTTCTGCTGTTGGAGCAAAGAAAGGCAAAATTGATGTCCCAGAGGGGACTAAAAAAGTAGATGTTAGTTCCTCCAAAGTTGCCGAGAAGCCCCCAGTGGCCCCGAGCAAGAAAAGTGCTAGTGCTGATGTAATTACAATATCTCCGACCAAGACTTCTTCCTTGGTTGATGCTGCTGACCCTCCTTTGAAGAGATTGAGGAAATCATCTTCGGTTAATCTTGCTGGAACTGCATCTTCTCTACCCGTTGGTGGTAGTAGTGTTTCAAAAATCATTCTTCCGAGCTCTTCAACGAGCTCAGTTATACCCGAGGTTCTCGGGGTTGATGAAAAGATTCCTAGGGATACACTGACATCCTTAGCTGCTCGCCATCTTTCTTCAGTAAATTTCTCATACCTTTGGTCTTTCTTTCTTTTTCTTGATTTCTTATATTTGTGTTGACTCTATTGTTTTTCTTATCTTTCAGCTGGTGAACTGTTTCAATACCATCGTGAAGAAAGATCAAGCTATTAAAGCTTCTAGTTCCTCGTCCGATGTTGACGATGCCCTCTTGGGTTTAGCCCAATCTGTGAAAGAATCTCGCCAGCAGTACGTCGAGGAGAAAGCTGCCTGGGAGAAAAATTTGGCTGCAGCTGAGGCTGATAAGATGAAGATGGCTGAAACCTCCAAGAATTTGGAGGAGAAGGTGAAAAGCTTAGAGGTCAATCAGCAAAAATGTGATGACCAACTGAAGAATGCAGAAAAAGAACTATCTATCTTGCGAGACATCAAAATCCAGAAAGAACAATTGGATGTCAAACTCTCCTCGGAGAAGTTGAAAAGAAAAGCTGCAGTTAGGAAACATTTCAGTGCTGGTTGGGAAAAAGGATGGGATAAAGGGATTGCAGCTATGACATCTCAAGTCAAATATGGGGAGTTGAAATACTTCTATGATGGTTGGGTAGCTGCTCTACAAGAGCTAAAAATCCAAGACGATTCTGAGCTATTCCAAAGGCATCTCCCTGGTCCTCCTCCACCAATTGTGGAAGAAGAAGAAGATGAACCTGCTTCAGATGAATCTTCCATGGCTGTGGATGTCCCAATCTCTGCTTCTCAACCCTCTGTCATTGAGGATATTTCTTCTATGCCTCCTCCTGCCGAGAAGATTTCTGCCGATCAAGCTGTTGTTATCACCGAGCAACCGAGCTCCTCGTCCCAGCCTCCCGAGAAAGTCTTGGGAGACAAGGAAAAGGTGTGAAGTTGTTCGGTATCATTTCTATCTTTTATCATTTGTAATCGAACAATGTAATCCTTTTATGATCTAATAAAATACTTCTTTACTCATCGCTGTTATTGATGATTCTTTGTTGATTGTTGTCTTTTTCTTGTCTTTAGTTTGTTGCTAGAATGGAACTAATCTCTTCTCATGATACCGAGCTGATGCAGCAATGTCACCAATTCTATAGGGCTGGTCATACAGACCTTAGTTCTTCTGAAATTGCTGACATTCTTGGTCATGATGCTTCAGAACAGGCGATTGAGGCTTATCGATACTTGAAAGATTTACTCGACCGAGCTGTAGCTAACAATGTCGCTTATTATGATTTGATTGAAGAGCTGCATTGTTCCTTAAAGGATCTCCAAGGCCAGCACAATGAATCGATGGCTTCATTACACGAGGAATATGAAAATAGATATCAACAACTTTCCTCTGATACAGGTCATAAAAAGATCATTGCTGCATATGACATTAGGGAAAGGACCCTAAAAGGTGAAGTTGAAGCCTGCCGACAAATTGCCGAGATCCTGGAACAAGAAAATAATAGTCTGCAGAAAAGATTGGCTCAATATGAATCCGTTGCCTCCTCTTCCACTGCATTAGTACCAGTTACTGATGAAGGTTTTTCGTTTCTAGAGGTTGAAAACGCCAAACTAAGGCAAGAGTTGGATGTCTTGAAAAAGTCTATTATTCCTGTGACTGCTCGGGGACGAGGAAGGAGTTCTCGGGGACGAGGAAGAATCGTTGAGGAGCAAAATTCTCCAGTTGCTTCTCGGAGTCCAGTTGCTTCTCGGAGCCGATCAAGAGTTCTTAGCCGTAGTGTTGAAGAATCTCGCACCCAATCTACTCTGGAAACTCAAGCATTCCAACTGAATGTTAAGGATCGTGCTCTATCTGATTTGTCTAAGAAAAATTTATCTTTAGAGGATCAATTGGCTGCGATGAAGTCTGCTCTGAATAATAAAGATGCTCTTATCAAGAACTTTCTCGAGCAAGTAGATAGATTAACTTTCCAATTCCATAAACAGCCTCGGGAGTTCTGGAATGCAGGCTATAATGAAGCTCTTTATCATTTGGATGATCGCATTGAAAATGCTAACAACGAAGGTTATAAGCAGGGATGGTTGAACGCCTTGGGTGTATTAAAATTGGAACGAGGTCATTATTTATGGGATTATCATGCTCCTGGATTGCTAGACTTGCCTGTTCCTCCTTATAAATTGGATATGGCATGGATTCCTGCTCGTTCCATTCCTCGGAGTTTGATCTCTAAATATCTTGGTGATTATAACCTTCATTCTCAAGTTGAAGTCTCTCGTCCTGAGCATCTGTTGGACACTCCTACAATAATGAATGTCAGAATGCTGAAGGACATGAACTTTATTAATTCTCCTCTTTGTCTAGAGGATCCTCCTGCTGGCGAGGAACCTGTCTCAAAGGATAAAGGAAAGAAACCAATAGAGTAGGAATTTTTAATGTAATAGTTAGCACATACATGTAACATGTAATACATTTTTATCTTAATGAAAGAATTTCATTTTCTGTTTTGCCAATAGCTATTTTTCTGTTTGCAAATTATATGGTTCATCAACCAACTTAGAATTTATAATAATCATAAATTGTTCAAAATTGTTTCCAACCAACCAAGGTGGATAAATAATGTTTGTCGACCAACCACAGTTGATGGGTTTCTATCCCCGACCAGCCATACTTGGTTCAATTTTCAAATATAAACATGTGTCCGACCAACTAAGGTCAATACTTTTGTCCTCGTCGACCAACTACAGTTAGTGGGTTTTTATCCCCGACCAACCATACTTGGTACAGTTTGGAATATTTTGTTCTTCAAAGAACTTTTTGTAATAATGTTACCTCCCGACCAACATAAGCTGTAATGCGAGAGTATATAAAGTTTTACCAACCGTAGTTGATCATGCTGGTCTACACCTCCTAATCAAAGGAGTAGTAGGGTTCTTTCGAACTTTTTGGCTCCTTGGAGCATGTCCTCCTAACCAAAGGAGGTTGGCTACTTATAGCACTTTTGCTCCGTAGAGCGCTCCGTAGAGCTTATCCTCCTAACCAAAGGAGGTTGGCTACTTATAGCACTTTTTCTCCGTAGAGCGCTCCGTAGAGCTTATCCTCCTAACCAAAGGAGGTTGGCTACTTATAGCACTTTTGCTCCGTAGAGCGCTCCGTAGAGCTTGTCCTCCTAACCAAAGGAGGTTGGCTACTTATAGCACTTTTGCTCCGTAGAGCTTGGCTCCGTAGAGCAGTCTTCTTCTTGTTATCAAGCAGTGTAGTTCTTCTTCTTGTTATCAAGCAGTGTAGTGTTCAACACTAGTATTCCCCGAAAAACTTTCAACAGAAAGAAAATGGTGAACCATCCTCATTTTATTCATCATTTTATTCAAAATGAAAGAAATACTTTACATTTTACATCACTGATAATACTTGCGCAGGTGTTCAGCATTCCATGCATTCTTGAATTCCTCTCCTTCTAGAGTTGCTATTCTGTAGGTTCCAGGTCGAACAACCTCTGTAACTCGGTAAGGTCCATGCCAGTTTGCTTCCAGTTTATTTTGTTTCTGAATGACTTTCTTCAGCACATAATCACCCTCCTTCAAATCGCATTTCTTCACCCTTTTGTTGTAGAACAGAGCTGTTCGTTGTTGATAAGCAGCATTCCTAATGGCTGCTTCTTCTCTTACTTCTTCGAGCATATCCAAATCCATTCTTCTCATCAAGTCACTGATCGGAGAGTTGAAATTCAGCACTCTATGCGTTGGGAGACCCAACTCGGCCGGTATCACAGCCTCACTTCCAAATGCTAACATATATGGTGATTCTCCAGTTGCTGCTCGGGGAGTTGTTCGGTAGGCCCATAATACTGATTGGAGCTCATTAATCCAATTTGCTTTAGCTTCACTTAGCCTCTTTTTCAACCCGTCTAGTAATGTTCTGTTCGTCACTTCAGTCTGTCCATTGCTTTGGGGATGGCCTGGTGCTGAATGAAACTTCAAAACGTTCGATTGATGACAATAGGCAGCAAATTCTTCATTATCAAATTGTGTTCCATGATCTGTGATGAAAGCATGAGGGAGACCATATCGACAAATGATATTCTTCCATACAAACTGGTATACCTTCTCGTACGTCATATTGATAAGAGGCTCAGCTTCCACCCACTTAGTAAAATAGTCCACTGCAACTACGAGATACTTGAATCTTCCTCGGGTGGTCGGCAGTGGTCCAACCAAATCAATTCCCCACATGGCAAATGGCCAAGGGGAAGTTATTGGTGTTAGCAATGCTTGTGGAGTTCGTCGGATGGAGGAAAAACGTTGGCACTTGTCACATTTCTTGGCATAGGCTATACAATCAGTCCTCATTGTCGGCCAGTAATATCCCTGTGTCATAACTCTTTGTAAAAGTGTTCGACCTGCTACATGAGCTCCACAAGATCCTTCATGGATTTCTTCAATCAATTCTTTTACCTCGGTGGGATGTACACATCTCTGCAAACCTGCCATAATTCCTCGTCTATACAAAATACCATTAGTTAATACATACCGAGCAGCTTTATACTTCAGTTTCTTGGCAGCGAGTTTGTCCTCCGGCAATTCACCCTCTTCAACATATTTCCTGATTGGATCCATCCAAGATGGTTGTAAATCAAGGGTAATCACATTCGTTGTCAGATCTTCATCTATGCTCCGACCTTCTAATACTTCAATCGGTATGGTTCTTCGCATCTCGGTACGAGTAGCTGATGCTAGTCGGGCCAGTGCGTCTGCTTGTACATTCTCCATCCTCGGTATTCTCACCAATTGAATGGCCTCAAATTCTGTCAACAATTTCATCACCTTTGCATGATATTTGATCATTAAATCTCCTTTAACCGCATACATTCCCATCATCTGATACACAATTAATTGAGAATCACTGAATACCATCACTTGTTGTGCTTCCATAGTCTTTGCTAGATTAAGACCTGCTATCATGGCCTCATACTCCGCTTCATTGTTAGAGGCTTTGAATTGGAATCGCAAAGCATATTCCATATCAATCTCGTCTGGAGTGATCAAAACAATTCCTGCTCCACAACCAGCTGTGCAGGATGATCCGTCTACATATAATCTCCATGTAGGTATTTCGTCTTCAAATTTCTTATCTGTCAGAGTTCCTCGATAAAATATCTGCTGTTTTCTTCCCTCATCCCCCGGTATCTTTCGCTCCTCGTCAGTCATCTTCTCGTACTCTTTTACCAACCGTGGTTGGTCTGAGTTTGAATATAATGATTTCTCTACATCCACAAGTCCTTTTACCAACCTTGGCTGGTTTGGACCTATTTCTGCTGATCCTGTATCTTCCACAGGTAGGTCAGCAAATGTTTCTGTTGATCCTGTATCGTCCACAGGTAGATCAGCAGGCACCTTTTGCTCCTCGGGGGTATCAGAGTATGTGAACTCTGCTATAAAATCTGCTACAGCTTGCCCCTTGAGTGATGATCTGGGCTCATACACAATATCATATTCACCAAGTTCTACTGCCCAGTACATCAGTCTCCCTGATTTTTCTGGCTTATGGAGGGCTTGTCTCAATGGCATATCAGTATAAACGATGATGGTATGGGCTTGGAAATATGGCCTCATTCTTCTACTTGCTTCAATTAGTGCCAATGCCAATTTTTCTAGCTTTGGGTACCTGATTTCTGCACCTCGGAAAGCCTTACTTGTGTAATAAATTGGCTTCTGGACTCCATTCTCCAATCTGATCAACGCTGAACTGACTGCGTTCTCTGATACTGCCAAATACAAATACAACTTTTCTCCTGTTATTGGTCTGGACAACAGTGGAGGTGCTCCCAAGTATTTCTTCAAGTCTTGAAAAGCTTTTTCACATTCCTCATTCCATTCAAAGGTTTTTCGAAGTGTTTTGAAGAATGGTATGCATTTATCAGTTGCTCGAGATACAAATCTGTTGAGCGCTGCAACTCGTCCGGTAAGACTCTGCACTTCTTTCTTCGTCGTCGGAGATCGCAGCCCTAGAAGAGCTTTGATCTTATCTGGATTTGCCTCAATACCTCGCTGATTGACGATGTATCCGAGGAACATTCCTTCTCGTACTCCAAAGGTGCACTTCGTCGGGTTAAGCTTCATTTGGTATTTATCCAATTGATCAAAAGTTTGACTCAAGTCAACCAAATGATCAGCAGCTTTCTTGCTTTTAGTGAGCATGTCATCGACATAGACCTCCATGTTGCGGCTGATTTGTTCGGTAAAAACCTTGTTCATCAACCGCTGATATGTTGCACCTGCATTTTTTAAACCAAAAGGCATAACATTATAACAATAAGTTCCCCTAGGGGTAATAAAAGAAGTACTTTCCCTGTCTTCAGGTTTCATTTTGATCTGGTTGTAGCCAGAGTAAGCATCCATGAAGCTGAGTAGCTCGTGTCCCGAGGTAGCATCCACCAGTTGATCAATTCTGGGCAATGGAAAATGATCCTTGGGGCATGCCTTATTGAGATCGGTGAAATCGACACACATTCTCCATTTGTTGTTTTTCTTCTTTACCATCACCACATTAGCCAACCAATCTGGATATTTTACATCTTCAATGAATTGGGCTTTCTGGAGTTTCTCGACTTCCTCCTGTATGGCCTGGTTCTTCTCGGGACTAAATACCCTTCTTCTCTGCTTTACAGGTTTAATCTCCTTATTCACATTGAGTTCATGACATAAGAAGTTTGGATCTATTCCTGGCATGTCTTCATGACTCCAAGCAAAAGTATTTTTCCTATTCTTCAAGAAAGTTATCAACTCCTCTTTTATTGACATATCCAACGATGAACCTATCTGGGTTATTCGTTCAGGATGTTCGTCGTCCAGAATAACATTTTCTGTAGATTCTACCACTTGCCCTTTCACAAGTTGGGACTCATCTCTAGGATCAAGAGTTTCAATTTCTGTACATTCATCCACTTGATAAGTAGTAGTCTTTTTCATCGATCCTTCTAATTCTTCTTGCTCGACCGACGAATAATAGCATTCCCGAGCTACTTTTTGATCACCTTTCACCACTCCAACTCCAAAATTTGTTGGCAATTTCAAACATTGATGTACTGTAGAAGGAACGGCTTCGAACTTCTTCAATCCAACTCTTCCCATGATGATGTTGTAGGCCGATTGCACATTCTTATCCATCACAAAGAATCGTATTCTTTCTGTTCGACAAACAGGCCAAGTTCCAATGAGTATATCCAACTTGATCGTCCCAAGTGGAAAAACTTTCTCGCCAGCAAAACCCAGAAGGGGTCTGTGATAAGGTTCCAATTGAGATAATTTCAAATTCAGGCTATCAAAACATGAATAGTACATGATGTCTGCCGAACTACCATTGTCTACTAACACCCTTGAAATGATCACGTCCTTCATTCTCATTTTGATCACCAAAGGATCATCATGAGGGTAAAGAACACCTGCCAGGTCGTTTTTTGAAAAACCAATCACTAGCTTCTCTTTATTTACCTTCCTCGGACGATCATCCTCGGCCAGGTTTATTCGCTGAATATATGAGCAAGCTTGAGCCTCTCCGAGATAAGCTTTTCTTTCTGCAGTAAGGTCTCCTCCTCCTGCTTCTCCCCCTGTAATAACGTTACAATGAAATGATCCAAAACATATGGAAAATACCTCTCGTTCAGGTTTCCTTGGTTTCTTGGGAAGATCGGGGTCATCATCTGGATCCTCTTCATGGGCCCTCCTCTTTTTCTCCTCTGCACGACGAGGAGATCTAGATCTCTCTCTAGTTCTATCATCATTCCTCCTTTCACTTCTGCGATCTACATACTTTGATAATTTTCCTCTTCGAATGAGTGTTTCAATCTCGTTCTGAAGGGCTATACAATTTTTGGTCATATGGCCATGATCTTTGTGAAACTCGCAATATTTGGTCTTATTCCTCATGTCTGGATCTGTCTTCAGTTTCTCTGGCCATTTGATTTCCTCGTTATTCCTGATCTCTTCTAAAACATGATTAATACCCATTTTCAATGGAGTATAATTATCATACTTCTTTAGGGCTTCCAACTTTATCCTGTTATTCCTGGAATGTTTGTCACCACCATTACCTTTCTGATCTTTCTTCTTAGAGTTGTCGACCTCCACTTTAACTTCTTTATCCATATTCTTCTTCGCAGTCATAGCCTCCTCGGCATTCATGATTTTGGCTGCCTTTGCCATCAATTTCGACATATTTTTAGGCGGATCTTTGGCCAGAGTATAGTATAGCTTGTTAGGCAGCAAACCACTCATCAAAGTAGTGATTGCTGTCTTTTCTTCATAATCTATGACTTCCAACTTCTCGTTATTGAAACGAGTTATGTAATCTCTAGTACTTTCTCCTGATTTTTGTCTAACACTTAGTAAGTGCGCTACTCGCTTTACTGGCTTTGCTCCAAAACAAAAATTGCCAATAAGCAGCTCGGCTAACTGAACAAAAGTTGAAATCTTACCCCGCGGAAGATTATTGTACCATATCTGTGCAGATCCGGTAAGAGTTCCCGAGAATGCTCTACACCTCATCTCGTCGGGGACAGCATAGATATCTGCAGCAGCTTGGTACTGTTCTATATGAAGTACGGGATCTGTCTTTCCATCGTACTTGGGGGTCACTACAGGTGCTTTGAATTTCGACGGTGTAGGGAAATCCACAATGGCTTGCACAAAAGGTGTCCCTTGAACAAAAGTTCTCTGTAAGGGGTTCCTCGCCTTAGCCATTTCTCCCAGTCTATCCTCCAATCGTTGAATGGAACCTTTCCATGCTTCATTCCCTTCTTCGGGCCGCTTAGTCCGAGCAACTGATTGCTCTGACGTAGCTTCCTGAGATTTATCTCGACGAGTAATTGGTCGTGATTGTGCAGATCCTTCTCTCAAACCTGGTGGTGGTCGAAAATTTCCTGATGGAACCCTAGGTGGACTCATGTTCCTCCTTGGTCCTAACCGACTGAAAGGAGACACCCTGCTTAATCTTTCTAAAGCGCTAGTTCTCTCCGGAGAAAGAGAGATATGTTGATCTGTATCCGTAGCCCGTATTGATGAAGTTCGCCCAGGTTGATAAGAAGAATCATTGGATTCCTCATTGCGATATGACCCAATACGTCTGGATCGTGATTGCCCATGATCAGTCCTTTGCCCTGAATGAGTAGGTACACCGCCTTGAAGAGTTTGAAGGAGTTGCCTCATAGATTCTTGCATGGCGGTTTGTCCTTGAGCCAGATTCGTCATAATTCCGGCCAGATCTGGAGATGCAGATGGATTTGGAAGATTTCCAGTATTTCCAGCATTTCGATTACTGGATTCTGGATTATCTGCCATTGATGATAAATGATTTTTATGAAAAACGATAACAACAGTCGTTTCCCACAGACGGCGCCAATCTGTTGATGTAAAAAACTAGATTGCTCTAATTATTCAATCACAGATAAATAAATAAGACAAAGATTTTTAAAGTGGTTCGGCTAGGAATAAAGCCTACGTCCACTGTTATGTTATTGCTGAGTGTTTGTGAAATTCTTGATTACAAGTTCTCTCAAGAAATTCCGATCCCTTTGAATGGGATTGATACAAGGTATTTATAGCCTCAAGGCTGTACATGAAAGGTCCAATACATTAAATGATATACATATGAATGGGTAATACATTTAATGCAGCGTGTGCGTCAAGAATCTAATGAATAGTTGAACAGTTGTCCGTCTGATAATTGATGACACGGCCGAGGTGCAGTTCGGATCGCCTTAGTTGCTCGTTGATCAAGAGTTCCTCGGAGTGCTTAGAGTATCTCGGGATGATGGAGTTCCTCGGATGGAGTTCCTCGGCATGATAGAGCTCCTCGGTGTATTCTCGTTGCTCGGTACCAACCATGGTTGTTCAGTAAGTGATCTTCCTCGCTGTTATTGTGCCACGTAGATCGACACGTGTCTTCATACTATTCGTCCACATCAGCATATTAATTTTGGTATCAACACTTATGTAATATATGAAACTTATTAATATAAATAGAAAATGATGGGGAGAATGAAGGTATTCTTTCATTCATTTCCTCTTGGCTGATTTCTCTTCTCTCTCTTTTTCTTTTTCTCCCTTCTTCTCTTCTCTTCTCTTCTCTTCATCTTCCTTCATTATGTAAATTAATTATCTCATAAATCTAACATGGTATTAGAGCGTGGTGTGTAAAGTTCCAAGGGCTGGAGATATTCAAAGATGTGAGTTATTTGTAAGGGTATAGGGTTAATCACATCCACAGCTTTTGAGGATCCAACACCGTGGTGAGTTGACTGGGGGTTGTAGGGGCGAGCTGCCCTGCTTGAGACCCCCAAAACAAATTCGGCCTATTTTTTTGTGATTTGTTCAAATCGTTGTGTTCGAACAATTTTCCTGTCCTTGTTCTTCGTGATTAAGGGATATTCGTTATTCCGCTGTTTTTTTTGGTAGTTCGTGAATCAGATATGAATTGATCTGTTGTTTTTTGTTGTTTTTAGGGTTTGTATGTAATTTCAGAGTCTACCATATAACTCATTGTTTGTCCTAGGGAGGTATTTCTCTACACACTTGTTTTGTTTTTGAGGAGTGTATAACCCAAAAACCATTTTAAGAACATGTCTAGTTTGTAAGCTCCGGAGGAGCTGGGTCTTCATGAAGTCTTACTCCAACGATGAGTAGTAACAATGATCACCATCTAGTACCACCACTATTAGGCTGGATGAGACAAATTATATGTAGTGGGCTCAATCAGCGCGCATGCATATCACAGGTAGAAGAATGATTGACCATAATGATGGAACTGTTATGTACCCGGCCAAGAATGATCATAAGTTCAAAGAATGGAATGTTGAAAATGCATTAGTTATGAAGTGGTTGTTATAGTCAACGCAATGACAAATTAGCAAAGGGTTCTTATTTGTGAAAACGGTCAAAGAGTTATGGGATACTGTTAAAGAAGCCTATTCATCTGTCGGTAATTTTGCTTAGCTGTATGAGCTTCAACAAGAGATTGCAAAGTTCAAGCAAGATGATCTTTCTCTTTCTACCTATTACCATACTCTGCATGGCAAGTGGGAAGAGGTTGACCACTACCAAGACTATATACAATGTTAAATCATTTCGGGCTATGGTAGAATGGAATCGCATCTATGAGTTATTGGGTAGTCTGCACCGACAGTAAGAGCGTGGGAGGGTGCAAGTGTTGGGGAGATATCCTGCACATACTCCTGTTAGGGAAGTTTTTCCTATATCCAAACTGAGGAAAGAAGAAATAAAGTCATAAATCTAAAGTCATATATCCAAAGTTTGAGCCAGAAGTGCCTTTATCTGAGAGGTCTTCTCTCACCACCCAATAATGGAAAAGACTCATTCCCCAAAGAGCACGGAAGCAAGATAATAAGAATAGGTTGAAGCGTGACCATTGTGGGCGTACTCGCCAAACTAGGGAAACCTACTGAAATCTCCATGGCCGACCTCCTGCAGCTCAATCAAATGTTAGGTCTCGGTCTGCCCCATTTCTTGGTCCATCCGCGACGCATACAACAGTTAATGAGCCTCCACCACCAATTAGTCATGTCCTTTCCGGCCCACAACAGTTCACCGAGAAAGATATTTTTTATCTCTGACAGATATTAGCTCAACTTAATTTTCACCACAGTTTTGCCTCTAATTTTGCACAGACATGTACTTTTCAATCAGTAAATCATATTTTCGCTTCATCTCATGTGCTTCCTTGGATAATTGATTCAGGTGCTACTAATCACATGACTGGTATTGGCATTCAATTTCTCCTCCTATAATGTCTGTTCTGGTAGGGATAAGATTAGAGTGGCGGACGGATACTTCTCCTTCATTGCGGGGAAGGGCACGATTCCTATCTCTTCTAATGTTACCCTATCATCTGTTCTTCATGATCCAAAACTTATCAATAATCTTCTCTCTGTCAACCACATTACCCAAAGCTATTGTAGTGTAACATTTTTTTCGTCTCATTGTCTCTTTCAGGAGAGAAGACGATTGGGAGTGGACGTGAAGACAATGGATTGTATTTGCTGGACACAAGGCCATCTTCTTATGTTGCAAATAAAACTAGTGTTAAGGAGAGTAGCAACAATAAAGATCATACGATGGCATAATAGACTAGGACATTTACCTATTCTTATTTTGAAATGTGTACTCCCTAAATTTGCATTTGTTGCACCTTTTGAGATAAGTTGTGAAGCATGTGTTCTCGTAAAATAATGTCGTGCTCCCTATCCTATTAGTATTAATGAAACTACAACTCTGTTAGAGCTTGTTCATTCAGATGTGTGGGGTCCTGAACCAATTAGTTCATTACTTGGTATTAGATATTTTTTTGTGTTTGTTAACGACTTCACTTGGCTTTATCTTATGAAAACTAAAAGTCAAGTTCATTTCATTTTTCAAACATTTCATAAGATGGTGGGTACTCAGTTTGGGTGTCCCCTTAAGATCCTTCGATCCGATAATGGAGGGGAATTTATGTATAGTGGCCTTGCCTCCTTTTTTGCTGATAATGGGATTGTCCATCAAACATCATGTGTTGATACCCCACAACAAATGGTGTAGCTGAAAGAAAATATCGTCATATTATAGAGATGTGTTGTTCCCTTGGGGGTCCTTAAATCATATTAGGCTGATGCAACGTTAACTTCAATGTATTTAATCAATCGTATATCCTCTCGGATTCTCAGCTATCAATTATCGTTCTCTATTTTACACACCCTCACTCCCTTTTGTTCACTACTCCTAAAGTGTTTGGTTGTGTTTGGTATGTTCATATACATCATCGGAAGGGCAATATGGATTCAAAGGCAGTCTGATATGCATTTTTTTATTGGTATTCTGCCACTCAAAAGGGGTATCATTATAATCCTACTACTCATCATTGGTTTATCTCCATGGATGTCACATTCTTTGAGTCGGTTCCTTTTTTCCCTCCCGTTCCTACACGTGGAGTTTTCTAATCAAGGGGAGCCTATACATACTCACGGGGCCGGTCCTGAGATTGAAAACAATTGACAAGGCCAAGTGAAAAAATTGTAAAATAGGCTCCTTTTATGTGTATTGATATAAAAAATGGACCCTCAACATATATGTAGTAACAAATAGACCAGCGGGGCCCCCTATTCGATCGCCCACTTAGCATATGCCCAGGGTCGCCCCTGCCTACTCATGGAGAGCCTATGCCTATTACTACTGAAGTAATGATTTTATGATACATGAGCATAGGATATAGACGTCCTTTTTAAATTTCTTTTATTTTGTTCTTTTTACCCTTTTGGATCTTTAGTATAAATAGCCTAATGGCTTTCATTTGTAACACTTTCAACATTTTGAGATTAAGAACTAAAGAGAGAAATGAGAGACCCTCTTCCAATTTTCAAGTTGTTGTTGTTGTTGTGTAGACAACTTCTTTTTACGCTTCCGCGCCCAAATTCACATCAAATTGGTATCAAAGCGAGGTTTGCTCTTGGATTAATCATGATTATTGAAGAATGGGATTCGAATTGGACTCATCCGGATGATACAAGAAACAACCCTATGATTGCTCCTGAAACCTTAACCCTAGAACTCATAAATGCATGAAACCCTAACCCATCTTCACCCGATCCACACCTACACCACTCGAAAGCCCAAACCGATCCACCCAAGAGTCAAAACCGCCCCGTTTACAAATCCAGAGGTCGGACAGCCCTAATGGCTGCTGATCGAAACCCTTTTCCATCGAAATTTCAAAAAAATCAATCGAGACCATCTCCGGTGACCAACAGCCCTACTAACCCTCAAGAACATCCCGACCAACCTCTGTTCACCCTCGGTTCAACCCACCAGCCCTAACCGATCCTCTGAAACCCTAAAAAACACACCGAAACCCTAAAAAAATTAACCGGATCAATGACCGGTAATCCAACAATCTCACCAAACCTCCGAATAGCCCCAACCGACCCCTGTTCACCTTTGGGTCTACCCGACAACCCCTCTCGGCTTTCAAAAAATTCTTATTCAACCTCAATCTCATATCATAACCCTATGAACCCTAAAAACCAACACCAAAGAAGCCAAAGAACAACCCGACCCCATCTGCAAAGGATGTCCATCCCTAAGAATCTTTCCTATCCCACCCCATGTCCTTCTACCCTCCGTTCAATCTATTTGTCGGCGACAGGAGTCATTTTGCCATGAATAAGCAAAACGCATGGGAATTTGCACTACATATATGCACACCGTAATGGTAACCACGCCCATAAATCCACAAACATCCCTGTCTAGTGAAGACAAGTGGGTTCGATCGAGCATATTTTTTACTCGGTGCACTTCAAAGAGGAGGTTACGTACATTGATTATTGATGGAGGGGCTAGTGATAATTTGGTAGCGCAAGAGATGTTTGATAAACTAAATCTTCCCACTGAGTCACTGTCTACTCTGTGTCGTATTGGATGGTTGGTAAATGAATCTACTTTAACTTCAAGTCGACAGTGTCGCGTGAGCTTTTCCATCGAAGACTATCGTTATGAAGTTCTATGTACCGTGGTGGATATGAGGGAGTGCCAACTTCTTTTGGGAAGACCGTGGCAATTTGATCACCGTAGCATGCATGATGGCCGAGCCAATACCTATTCATTTACGCATGAGGGGAAGAACTTTCTCCCCCGTCCTATGCGACCATTCCCTATGTCTCGACCATCCACCCTGATAGTTTCACCTGAGGAGTTAGCCACAAAGACCTCAGCGATAGGGTTGCGCTATGCTCTCATTAGCCCCATCACCCCCCAGAGGCGACTGTCCCACTATGAATTCAGAGTTTGTTGGATTATTTTACCAATGTGTGCACACCCCCAGATGACCTTCCACCTCTCAGGGATATACAACACGCCATTGATTTTATTCCCGGGGCGCATCTCCCCAATCTTCCCCACTATCACATGTCCCCCATGGAGCATGCAGAGTTACAGAGACAAGTCACTAAGCTATGTGACAAGGGCTATATTCGGGAGAGTATGTCTCCTTGTGCGGTGCCCGCCCTGCAACGGCCAAAGAAGGATGGAAGTTGGTGAATGTGTGTTGATAGCCGAGCTATTAAAAAGATCACGGTGAAGTACATATTACATATTCGTAGGTTGGAAGATATGCTAGATCAACTTCACGGTGCGAGGTTTTTTTACAAGTTAGACTTGAAGAGCAAATACCACCAAATTCATATGAAACCGGGGGATGAATGGAAGACTGCCTTCAAGATGAAAGATGGGATGTATGAGTGGACGGTGATGCCTTTTGGACTTTCCAATGCTCCTTCGACCTTCATGCAAGTGATGACACAGATTCTGCGCCCTTTCATGGGCAAGTTCGTGGTTGTTTATTTTGATGATATTTTGATCTACACTCGATCAGAGGAAGAGAACTTAGACCACATGGCTCAAGTCTTGGAGGTCCTTCGAGCTGAGTGCTTCTTCCTTACGTTGAAGAAGTGCACTTTTATGGTACCATCAGTGACCTTTCTGGGATATGTGGTCTGAGGCGACGGCATCAGGGTGAATGATGCCAAAGTTCAGGCGGTAGTGGATTGGCCCCCACCCACGTCAATCTCTCAGGTGCGCAGCTTTCATAGTTTGATGGGTTTTTATAGGCGCTTTATTACGGGGTTCAGTACTGTTATGGCTCCTATTACAGATTTGATGAGTACCTCTTCGAGTGTCGAGTTCAGCTGGACACCAGATGCTAATGCTGCCTTTAAACGCATCAAGGAGTTGATGACGACGACCCCTATCCTAGCCTTGCCCAATTTTGATCAGTTATTTGAGCTTTCTTGTGATGCTTGCAAGACAGGGGTGGGTGCTGTTTTGAGCCAGAATGGAAAGCCAATTGCCTTTTTTAGTCAGAAATTAATGGGTGCCGCCATCCATTATTCGGCTTACGACCTTGAGTTTTATGTCATGGTCGAAGCCGTGAAATTTTGGTCACCTTATCTTCTTCATAAGGAGTTTGTCATCAAATCGGATCATGAGGCCCTACGTTTCTTACACAGTCAATGGCGTGTTAGTGACCGGCATGCCAAGTGGACCGCCTACCTCCAGCGATACACTTTTCACTTGCAGTATAAATCGGGGAAGGAGAACCAGGTAGCAGATAATCTTAGTAGGAGAGCATATGCGTTGGTGATTTTGCGGAGTCAGGTATTTGGATTCGATGAGGTCCGTGATCTTTACCAGATGGATGTAGAGTTTGGACCCATCTTCACAGCTTGCCAATAGGGCAATGGAGCTTCGGGCGAGTATTTACTATAGGATAGGTTCCTCCACCGAGGTATGACCCCATGAATTCCATCTCCATCCCTACGGGAGAAGATCATTTCTGAGGTTCATGGGTGCGGTTTAACTGGTCATCTCGTACTTACGCGATGCTGAGGGACCGATTTTACTGGCCGACGATGAGGAAGGATACCAACACTCTCATCAAGCATTGATACACTTGCCAGATGTCCAAAGGCCAACACACTAATGTGGGACTATACACTCCATTGCCGATTCCAGAGCGCCCATGGCAGGATGTGTCGATGGATTTTATAGGACTACCCCGTACTTCTCGAGGTCATATTTCATTCTTTTTGTGGTGGATAGGTTCTCCAAAATGTCCCACTTCATCCCTTGTTCTCGCACCACAGATGCGACTTATATTGCTTCTTTATATTTCCAAGAGATTATTCGTCTTCATGGGGTCCCTCGTAGCATCACTTCAGACAGAGACGTGCGATTTATAGGCACTTTTGGCTTACAATTTGGCGGCTTTTACGGACGGAGTTACAATTTTCGACAGCTTTTCATCCCCAGACGACTGGCCAGACTGAGGTGGTCAACCATAGTGTGGGTGACTTATTACGGTGTTTGTCTTCCGAGAATCCCCGTAGGTGGGATGTAGTGATCGCACAGGCTGAGTTTGCATTCAATAATGTCGTCAACCGTTCCACTTGTCTTTCTCCATTTGAGATTGTCTGGGGACAATCTCCTTCTATGCCCATTGACCTCGCCGAGCTTCCGCCGACAGTGCCTATATGCCCTTCCGCTGAGGAGTTAGCCGCTCGCCAGACATCCATACAGGCCGATGTTCGCACTCGATTATAGTCTATGTATACCTCTTATAAAGAGGCTACTGATGAGCACCACTGCTTTGTCTCCTTCCTTTCGGGTGATCTTGTCATGGTATACCTCCATAATGCACGCCGACAGGGCAAGGGCCCCAAACGTATTATGCGGCGTTTTGGCCCTTTTCCGATTGTTAGAGCTTGTGGGACGAATGCCTATGAGGTCGATCTCCCTGAGGAGTTCCGCATGCACTGCACGTTTAACATGGCAGACCTTTCTCCATTTCGAGGGACTCATGCTCCACCGATTCCCATTCCTTCTACCACAGGCCACCCGGTTCATTCTCATATAGATCGCATTGAGGGGATTCTCGCCTCTGAGTTTGTGTCTTCTTCTTCAGTTGACTATACACGTTATTTAGTTCGTTGGGTTGACCGTTTGGGAGGCGAAAGATTCTTGGATCACCGAAGCCACCCTCCAGTACATCGACCCTGATTTCTATCACCAATATACGGGGTATATGAAGTCTTCTCAAGGGGGAGAATGATGCAGGAGCATAAGACATAGACGTCCTTTTTAAATTTCTTTTATTTTGTTCTTTTTTACCCTTTTGGATCTTTAGTATAAATAGCCTAATGGCTTTCATTTGTAACACTTTTGACATTTTGAGATTAAGAACTAGAGAGAGAAATAAGAGACCCTCTTCCAATTTTCAAGTTTTTGTTGTTGTTGTTGTTATGTAGACAACTTCTTCTTTCTACGCTTCCGCGCCCAAATTCACATCATTTTCAATAGCCAAATGAGATACGTGTATATACTAGGATAGGAAAGAAATACATTTTCTAACCCCAGGACCAAGAAGTCTCCCTCGATCCAGGTAATCCCTCACTCGATCTTGATGTCCCTATTGCTCTTCGTAAGGGTATTCGTGATTTTACAAAACATCCTATATCCCATTATTCTTTGTCTCCTACATATCTTGCTTTCACTTCTTCTGTATCGTTTGTTTTTATTCCTTTTAATGTTTCAGATTCCCTTAGTCAGAACCAATGAAAGGAAGCCATATTTAAGGAAATGAAGGCCCTTGAGAATAATAATACTTGGGATATTGTTCCATTGCCCAAATTAATAAAACCAGTAAGCTGCAAATGGGTTTATATAGTTAAGTTTCAGGCTCATGGAAAAATTGAGAAATAAAATATGTTTAGTTGCAAAGGGCTTCACTCAAACATATGGGATTGATTATCGGGAGATGTTTACTCCAATTGCCAATATGAACTCCATACGAGATCTTCTTTCATTGGCAGCTAATTTGTCTTGACCTTTGCATCAGTTGAATGTAAAGAATGACTTTCTTCATGACGATTTGGAGGAAGAAGTGTATATGATAATACCTTCTGGTTTCAAGCTTGCCGATGGAGAAGATTTAGTGTGCAAACTAAATAAGGCCTTCTATGGGCTTAAGCAATCTCCACGTGTTTGGTTTGAGAGGTTCATTACTGCTGTGAAAAGAGTAGGCTACGCACAAAGCCAAGAGGATCATATACTCTTCATCGAGAGGCACCAAAATTACACCACTGGTCTTATTGTATATGTTGTTGATATTGTTATCACCGAAGACGATTCGAAAGAGATACAAGCAATGAAGAAATTCTTAAGTGAGAACAGAGTTTGAGGTTAAAGACCTCGAATATTAAGATACTTGCTTGGCATCGAAGTGTGCAGATCCAATAAAGGAGTATTTATTTCTCAACGGAAGTATGTGTTAGATATGTTGGCTGAAACGGGTAAACTTGGAGCTAAGCTTGTCGATACCCCCATTGAGCATAACCATAGGCTCAATGATACGGATGGAGAGCCATTAACTGATGTGGGAAGATTTTAGCGTTTGGTTGGGAGACTTATTTACCTTTCTCTTACGCGCCCAGATAGTTCTTATGTTGTTAGTGTAATAAGCCAGTTTATGCATGCTCTAAGAACACCACGTCTAAAAGCTACGTATCATGTCCTCTGGCACCTTAAGCGTTCCCCTGGGAAGGGAATATTGTTGGGAAAGCATGGTCACTTACGTGTTGAAGCTTACACTGATGCTGATTGGGCAGGGTTCGTCATTGATACACTTCGGGATATTGCACCTTTGTTGGAGGTAATCTTGTTTTATGACAAAGCAAGAAACAGTCTGTAGTTGCTAGATCTAGTGCAGAAGCTGAGTTCAGATCCATGGCACATGGAGTGTGTGAGTTGATGTGGCTACGGACCATGTTAGATAAGTTAGATTACCGTCTTCATGAGCCAATGAATTTGTATTACGACAATAAAGTCGCCATTAATATTGCCCGTAATCCAGTCCAACATATCAGGACAAGGTACATTGAAGTTGATCGACATTTTATCAAGGAGAAGCTTCGTCTTGGATTGATTTGTACTCCGTATGCCAGCACAACTGATGAAGTGGCTCTTGACTAAGGATGTGAGCAAAACTTATTTGCAATATTTATTGGTCAAGCTGTGCATGATAGATATATTTGCACCACCTTGAGGAGGAGTGTTGTCGGGTCTTATTTGTAATCGTTATATGGTGTGTTATGTTATATTTAAACTATGTAGGGTACTTATGTAAAATCTGAAACTTATTAATATAAATAGAAAGTGATGGGGAGAATGAAGGTATTTTTTCATTCATTTCCTTTTGGCTGATTTCTCTCTTTTCTCTCTTCCTCTTTTTCTCTCTTTTTCTCTTCTCTTCATCTTCCTTCATTATGTAGATTAATAATCTCGTAAATCTGACAGCCTTCCCTTGTGAATTCAAACAATCAAGCCAAAACCTAATAGAATAGACATACTTATTTTCTTAAGTTATAACATTCATGCATTATTATTTAAGCAAAAGAAACTCCATCATACACTCACGCATATATATATATATATATATATATATATATATATATATATACACACGTAAGAATTGGTAAATTGAATTTCCTTGCCTTCTCTAATTAGAGGCCTACATATAGCTCTTACAATTTGTATAAAGAGAACATACAAGCATGATTTATGTCTAAGATTAAGCCTAAGATAGTCAAATATTTACAAAAATGATTCCTATAAACTATGACATGTTTTAAGGAACATGTTTTCATGTTTTAAAGAGATTTAACACTCCCCCGCAAACTCGACTGTCCTGGAGAGATGAGGATGGACCTTAGCAGAGTGAAACGATGTTTGCGGAGCCTTTTGATAAAAACTGCAAGTTGATCCGAAGAGGGAATAAAATGAACTCAATGAGAGTCAGCCATTAGACATTCTCGAATGAAGTGATATTTCAACTCAATGTGTTTGTACTGGGTATGAAAAATAGGGTTGGAGGCCATGTAGGTGGTGCTGAGATTCTCAGAGTATAGGGTGACAGGCTTAGGGGTGAGAACTGCAAGCTCAGCGAGGATATGGGCAACCCAAGTCGTTTCAGCAGAGATATGGGCTAGGGAGTGGTACTCGGCTTCGACATTTGAACGGAAAATGGTGGGTTGCTTCTTGGCAGTCCAAGAGATAAGGTTGGAGCCCAAGAAGATGCAGAGGCCAATAGTGGAACGACGGGAGTCAGGGCACCCAACTCAGTCAGCATCGGAGTAGGCAGTGATGATAAAGGGGTTGGAGGAAGGGCGGAAGGGAAGACCATGATCAGGAGAACCTTCCAGGTAGCAAAAGATTCTCTTGGCAGATATGAGGTGAGGGTGATGGTGTTGACTCATGAATTGAGCCACATGCTGGACAGCGTAGGATATGTCAGGGCGGGTGAATGTGAGGTACTAAAGGGAGCCGACTAATTGGCGATACTCTGTGGGATCAGAAATGAGGTCATCGGTGTTGGATGAGAGCTAGGTTTTGGCAAAAATGGGTATAGAGCAGGTCTTGCAGTTAGTCATGCTAAAACGGTGGAGAAGATCGATAGTGTATTTGGTTTAGGAGTGGTGAAGGAAGATATTGCGGTAGGTGGCTTCAAGAAAGGAAGTAAGAGAGAGGGACGAGGTCACTTAGCTTAAATTCCTTACCCAAGGTGGTAATGAAGTTAGGAGGTGTGGGGTGTTTCCAATAAGAATGATATCATCCACGTATAGTAGAGTGTGAAAAAGAAAACTACTTAGCCGCTGGAACAAACACGGAGGGCTTGCTTGAGGCTATAAATGGCCTTTTTGAGAAGGCAGACATGATTGAAACCAGGAGGTTGACTCATGTAGGCAGTCTTATTAAGGATTCCATGGTGAAAGACATTTTTCACATCAAGTCGATAAAGAGACCAACCCTGTGAGATAGCAGGGCTGAAGACTAAGTCAATTGTAGTAGGCTTGATAAGAGCGCTGGAAGTTTCCGCGAAATCAATACCGGCATGTTGATGGAAACCCTTTGCAACTAGGCAAGACTTATGGCGCTCAATTGAACCATCAGCATGATGCATTAGCTTAAATACCCATTTGTAGACAACTAGATGTTGAGCGGGATCTGGAGGAACAAGAACCCATGTAGATTTCTTAAATAAGGCATTGAACTATGTAGTCATGGCCTGAAGCCATTCGGGAATGTGGGAGGCTGGGGAGTAACAGGTGGATTCGGAGGTACAGGAGGGTAGGTGAGCCAGAAGAGCTTTGGGAAGGAGATATCTGATGATGCCATATGTTCGGTGGAGGGGCTTATGGGTACCGATTTGATGTCAAGTGATCATAGGATGTTAGGTGGGGAAAAGGAGGAAGGAATGTCTGCGGGGTTAGAGGGAGGGGCAGGGGTGTCTGGAGGTGGTTGGGTGGAGCGACAGTGATATTGTAGAGGATAAGGTTCATGAGGATAAGATTGAGGAGTGGGTGGGGGTAAGGAGGGGGAAGATGTGGAAGGGGAAGGAGGAATAAGGGGTACGGATATCCAGGGGGAAGGGATGGAGGTGGGGATAGCAGTAGAGAAGGGAAAAAGGTGTTCATTGAAACCATGGCGGGATATAGACACGACCTATCGAGCGGTCCAAGAAACAATATCCTTTGTGTTGTGAGATACAACCTGAAAGCATATATTCGACAGGTCGTGGCAAAAATTTATTAGTGAAAAAAGCAACCAAATGAGGATAACAGGCACAACCAAAAACACGGAGGTTGGAGTATGAAGGGGAACTCCATAAAGATGAAAGAAGGGGGGAGCCCAATTAAGAACGGGATAGGGGAGATGGTTGATATGATGAATAGGGGTGGAGACAGTTTTAGGCCAGTAGTGGCAGAGGGGAATGTGACTAGAGAAAAGGAGAGTGCAGTATATATCCTCAATGTGGTGATGCTTTCATTCAGCAAGACCATTTTGTGTGGGTGTGTGAGGGCAAGAAGGACGGCGGTGAATGCCGATGGATGTGTAAAATTCCTTAAAATAACCCTCATATTCTCCCTTGCCATTACTTTGAAATTGTTTGATAAAGGTGGAGAATTGTGTCTATATGTGGGTGACAAAATTCTTAAAGTGCATAAGAACTTTTGATTTACTTTTCATGAAATATAACTAGTAAAAACGAGTATAATCGTCAGTAAAAAGCATATAGTATTTGTAACCAGAGATTAGGAGATTGCCAAACATCAAAATGCATTAAAAAAAATAGAGGAACACTTTTTATTTCACTTGATTGGGATAGGGGAGGTATGTGGATTTTCCCAAGCACACTCTTGACAAAAGGAAGAATTAGTCTTAAAGGTAGTAGGAGATAAAAATTTATGCGAGCCTAAATAAGAGATGACTTTGGCAGAGGGGTTGCCAAGTCTGTGATGCCACAATGTAGAAGAAATGTGGGAGGTAGAGTGAGCTTAAACACGGGAGGGAAGAAGAGGAAGTTTGTAGAGACCATCCTTATATAATAAGCCTTGATAAAGAATAAACCCGTAGTGAGATCAAATATATATAGATGATGGGTATCAATAACATAGAACTTTATTATCTTTATAGAATTGAGCAATAAATAATAGATTCTTACGCATAGAAGGAATAATATAAACATTATTAAGATGAAAAGGGGAGCCAAGAGGAAGTGCCATGTTACCTGTACAACTGATGGGGAGATGTTCACCATTGTCAAGCTGTACGGTGTCTTGGTCCAAAATAAGGATGACATTACTAAAGGAGTGCAGGATTGCCGATCATGTGGGTGGAGGTTGTGGTGTCAGGATACTAGTTTGAGTCAGAGAAGGGCTGTAGAGATTGGGAGCGGGGCACTAGTGGCTGGGTAAAGGTGGAGAGACGGGAGCAAGTGCGGGTTGAGTGACCAAAGCCAAAGTAGAGTTGGCATTAGGTCATGGGTTGCTGTGTAGGACCAGATCCAAGAAATTGGGTCATGGGTTGGTGTGTAGGACTAGATACAAAAATGCCAGGTTGAGGGTAATGGGTGATGTTGGTATAAGAATGGTTTAGGGTCCGTCGTCCTATCTGACGGTAGTTGTTCCAATAGGTGGTACGAGAAGGAGAGGTATGCTGAGAGGCTAGAAGGGTAGCAAGGGAGGTGATGGGAGTGGAATTCTGACGAGCCTCGTAGTTTACCAAACGAGACAAGAGTTTGAAAAAATCACACAGAGCGTCAAAGCTCTCAATGGCAGTGACAAGAATCTCAAACTCAAGCACAGACTGTTTAGAACAGAGTTGACAAGGTCTGTGTAGGAGACATGTTCATTAATAGTGGCAAGAGCATCAACAATGGACTTGGATTTCTGAAGGTAGTCCGTAATGGAGCGGGTGACGTAATTGAGACTTGTGAGCCTTTTTCAGTAGACTAAGGCATTTGCAACTGACTTCTGAGAGAAGTGAGTCTTAATAATGGCCCAAAGTTCGGCATAGGTTGAGCATCCAATCACAGTAGTTGGTGGAGAGTCAGATAGTGTAGCGGAGTTGATACTGACCAGAGTTTTGTCAGCACGGAGCCAAGCGATGCATTCTGATTCAGAGGTGGGGCGAGGATAAGATCCATCAACAAAACAAACATAATCTTGCCCATATAGAAAGGCTTCAATTTGGTGGGACCAAATAAAGGAAATTGTCATCGGTTAGTTACCATAGTTATTTAAGGCGCAAAGCGCCCCAAGGCGCCAATGTCTCCCTAGAGCCTAGGCGCAAGGCGAGGCACGCACCTGATCGAAGTGAGGTGCACATTATACAAGACATGCAAAAATTGTATATCTATAATAATAAGATTATTTTATGATCTAAAATTTGAAAACAGCATAAATTGGTATTATACAAGATTACGAAGAGACACATAAGAACATATATCTAATATAGCATATGGAAAAAAACATAAAATCAAATATCTAAAATTATTTAACATTTTAATCATCCAGTAATCAACAAAAGGAACGATATTAATATATTTTGAAACATATGCACTCCAATGTGTGGAAACAAAATTAAAATCAATTGGAGATGCAACAATGTTCGAGTTTTTTTGTTTCTTTTGCCTAAATAATGACTAGTGAGTAAGACAAAGTTTCACCACAACTTATGCTCAACTTTGGTTAGTTTTTGGGTGGAATACAGTTCAATTCTCCATATTTCATTAATAATACATAATGTCATACATATGAATTGATCCATTCTCGTATTGGGGGCATTTTGTAGAAAAAAATCAACAAGGCGCGCCTTATGCGTTCCTTGAGCCTGGAGACTAGGTGCACAAGGCGCGCGCCTTATTGAAGGGGCCTTGCCTGAGGTAGGGCGAGGCGCCAATGTTGCGACTTGGTGAGCCTGGAGCCTAGGCGTACGCCTAGGAGCGCCTTTAACAACTATGAGTTTGACTGTGACAAGATGGGTAATGTTGAGGATTTGAAAATGAGTAGGAGAGATTTATGTAATATTAGTTGACATGGTTGGGGCTAAAATTACAAACGAGTAGTTTTTTTTTTAATTTAAAATCAGATTTGAGATAACGGGCTGTCTTGTGAACATTATTGCGATAAATAATAACACAATGAACAGTACACAATGGACAGTACATGGATTAATAGTACCGCGAAGATCATAACCGTGGAGAAGAGGAGAAGAGGGAGGAGTTGTGGTCATGGATGGATAAGAAGAAAGAAGGAAGGAAGAGGTTGTTTCCTGGGAGAGAGAGGATCGTGAGTTAGGCGGATACCATTAAATAATTGTTAAATTGAATTTCCTTGTCTTTCTTCTCCAATTTGATGCCTATATATATCTCTTACAATGTGTATAAAGGGTACATACAGGCATGATTTAAGCCTAAGATAGTCAAATACTTACACAAATGATTCCCATAAACTATAGCATGTTTTAAGGAACATGTTTTAAGGTTTATATATATATATATATATATATATATATATATATATATATATATATATATATATAGATAGTAATTAGGAAGATACAAAATAATGTTGACAAATTAAATGTGCGCGCGCGCTATAGAGAGAGAGAGTCAAAGTAGATGCATCAAATAACATACATAGTAACATGAAGGAGTCAATTGATTATAATCCTTTACATAATATGCTAGCAGTAGTAAATCCTATAGCCGTTAAGATGCCAGTTGTTTTTTTTGTAACTCCAAAATTAAGTAATGATGTCAATAAACTCCTTTAAACATTCAACTGAAAATAGAGAAAAACATAGTCTTAACAGTATTATGATGAAATTCCAAAATATATATAATATTCATACTCCACAAGTAATGGTTTTAGGGGGTTAGAGAGTGAAATTGATTGTGATACAATGTGCTAATCCTTTATGATAAGGAAGAAACCTTAATTACAATTATGGCAAAATAAATTGCAACGAATAATAAAACAAACACACACACAAAAGGGACAAGATTTTTTATGTGGTTCACTCTCAATGTGAGAAGATAGGTCCACAACCGCTAAAGGTAAAGGTTTCCACTATTTTGAAGATGATTACAATGAGATCTCACATGTTCTAATAAAACATCCAACCATAATATTTTGTATATACTAGGAATATTAAGAATGATTTAATACAAGTATGACCCAAAATACCCCCTAAGAAATTCGGCTCGGGGCCCAGGCCCCAAACCCCCACAATGAAATAGTTTAAGGCTTGCAAAAATGAAATTGCTTTCATTACAATATAAAATTTTAGAGAAATTGTCAAAATATTCCTCCAAACAGTCAATTGAAATTAGAGAAACACCAGTCCATGCAGTACTATTATCAAAGTCTAAAATACCCGATTTCACTAATGTTTGCATATGTAAGGACAACATAATTGAAAGGTGCATACCATTTTTTCCATATCCCTTGGTGACTTTCAAGAGGCCACTGAGGTCAACACACCCACGATGATCAACCTATATGGGATAAAAGGTGCTCATCAAATTCATAAAACGTGACACATCACCAACTAAAAAGCACTGATACTTCGAAAATTGCAAAACTGAAGTATCGGATATGGACATGGCACCAAAAGGGCTTTATATGTATCCGTTATAGTTCATATAAGTATCCATTGACACAATCATCATTTGACTTCTGGATACAGCTCGAGCTAATTTGCGAAAAAAATTATAAGAAAAAAGGGATTTGGGGGGAATTTGGAAAAAATTAAATTAAGTTTCAAAATTTTAAAAAAACATGTAAAAAAGAAAATAATAAACTAAATATTAAATATATTACCATACTTCACTTTTTTCTTGAAGCAGGTTGCCTATGCTAATATTGTAAGTAAAACAATTAAATGCACATATATTTGTATATATAAATATAATATTATTTTTATTTTATTTTATATCGATCCTGTATCCGAACTCTACTTTCTTTAGATTTGATATATCACGTATAGTGTATTCTATATCTGTGCAACTTAGATCAACAACCATATGGATATATACGATAGTTCCAAAAATCAACAAAACCCCTCACCTTACGTGTACAAGATGTTTTATCTTGGAAACAAAATCCATCCAAATTCAATTTAACTTCCTCATCTTCATTCACATGATTACCATATGCATCAAACATCTGTAGAAAGTATATTAACAAATTACATTAGAAACTGGAATCAAAGTTTAAAAAAATTATCCAGCACAAGTTTAAAGCATCTGAAGTGAAAACAGAAACAAAGATGAAACAAGAAAAGCCAAAACAAAGATATATAGTAGTTCCAAAAATTAGAAAAAAAAATTAAGAGTCATTAATTGCAACATTTTACTAATTTATCGGTATAATTCTCATTTAACACAATAAAGCCTTATTCCAGCTACTTGGCAGGTTATACCTATATATGCTGTACCATACAATGACATTTCCATTATTATAATGCAAGTTTAAAGCATAAACCATTTTAAATATACCGACAATCGATTACATGCATCACAAGACTTATGTCGCCCAACAAATACAAAAGAATCTTCAATGATATAAGCCACATATCTAATAATGAAAGTGTGTACTGGTTCAGTGTTAACATCTAAGATTATCAGATTATCTATCATTTTATCTCTTTAGTGTTTTCTATAATATTATTTAAGCACCTTTAGACAAAAGCCCTCTTTATATATTAATTTTTTTGACTATACAGAATGTTGGAATGTGTATGTTATTTATGTAATTGACCATAAGGGTAATTTGGTCCCCCAATGTATTTCCTCCTTGGTATAGATACATGCCCCTAAACTTAAAGGAGTCATAATAGAATTCTCAAATTCTAGTTGGTATCAAAGCTGAAACAAAACAAAAAAAGGGAGAGTCTTGTAACCCCTTATGCTCCAAACTTTAACCAGCCCCCCCCCCCCCCCCAACACACAACACCAGTAGTGCAAACCCTAGGCGACCAACCCAAGGGTTGGGAAGCCCCCTTGTGGGCCCTTGTAAGGGTGCACCACCCCTAGGGTTTGGGTTGCTGCCTAGGGTTTATTTTTTTAGCAGGTTTCTGCAATTTTGGGGTTGATTTCTCAACTAAAGGAACTCTTATTATCTACCTATGATGTCGTAGATTATTGGTACGATTTTTCATCATTTGGAGCAGCAACATTTTTTGGGTATTTAAAGTTCTTTCTTCATCGATTGTTTGCATTTGAAGGTATACTTCACTCATTTTTCATCTATTGTAATCCAGAGATTTAGTTGTTGCTCCCTTAATTTTTATGGTCACATGACAGTTTTTGTGGACTGTTTGGGGAGTCTCCTATTTGTTATGTTATTTGTGGATTGCTTTGAGTAATTGTTATTACTTGTGAGTTCATAATTGTTGGTGTTATTGTTGATTTGGTGCACATGACCATTGTTGAAGTAAAGAACCCATCATCTAATTTGATGACCACTCACCATTCACCCTCGTAGAAAGTCATGGCTCAGTTACTTAATGGCCGAAATTTTTCATCGTGGGCTAAGATCGTTCCGTTGATTATTCTGTGGTACAAAAGAAAAAATTGATTGCCTTCTTGAGAAGATCCCCACGATGAAGGAATCTAATCTAACCTTCAGTGGTTTGTTACCAATTGCACTATTCTGGGATGGATCTGATTCAACCTTCAGTAAGTGATTTGTTACCAATTGCACTATTCTGAGATGGATGTTCAACTTTATGGAGCCGAGTGTTTATGAGATTTTTCAATTTTATGAGTTTGTTCCTCTCTTATGGAAGGATATGTGATGTAAACTACACGTCAATGACCAAGAAAATAAATCAAACCTTAACTTTTAGAGAGAGCATCAAGAGATTTCTTATATTTCAAAATGGAGTCTCCACAAATGAGGAATACAAGGGGGTATTTAACGGGGAGGAATAGCTTAGGCCCTAAGCTAATATTCTAATTACAAAAATGCCCTTAATTGCCTTTACTACTTCTACCGCTAAATACTAAAGTAAAACAAAATACTATGATGTAATAAAAGAAAAGAAAATAACAAAAATACAATAAAATGCAATAAACCCTAAAAAGGGCCCATTTACATCACTTTCCCCCTCTTAAGACCAAGCTCGTCCTCGAGCGTTCAAAAAATTAGGGCCTCGTGGGGAAATTCAAAAAAAATATGCCAAAAACATGTGGGAACCAAAATTAATTTATGAAAGTTGAGGAGCGCACATCCCATAAATTTTCTTCTTCTTTCCTTCTTCTTCATCCAAACCAGCCCTAGAAGCCTCCTCATGGGTCAAAAATCACAGTTTCAGAGCACCAAAATGGGTTTGGGCTGAGATGAGACGACTCAAGTGGGTTTCGAGCAAAAATAGGGCCTTAGGACTGCTTGGGGGGTTTCGAGGGGCGGTCGATAGCAATGGATGTGTTTGGGAGGTCGGGCGGTGGTTTCTGGGCAGCGGGTAGTTTTTTTTTGGGTCGGGGTTGGGGAAACATGGCCGAGGGTTGGGTTTTGACCCAGGGCAGCTAGGGTGGGCTAGTTTTCTGGTTCGGAGGGGTGTGAAGGGTAGGCGGAGGGAGGGTGACAGGGGTTCAGAGTTTTCTAGGGAGCAGGGTGGGGGAAAGGGCAGGGGCTTTGGAGGGAGCGGCAGTGGAGGGCTAGGTAAGAAGGTGTGGAGAGTAGGGTAGGGGCTAGGGCTAGGGCTAGGGTTTTGGATTTTGGAGAAGATGAGTTGGATGAGGAGATCAAACTTTTGGGTTATTTATTGATGTTGTTGCCTTACCTCTTGCATCAACTCTTGAATGCCCTCTCTTACCTCTCGAATCTCTATTTGTTATTAATTTGATTTTCTTGGAGCCATCGAAAGTAGCGAACGATGGGATAAAAAAACACCGATACACCAAACACCAATGTTGGTGCGACACCTCGCTCTAATACCAATTTAACGTAAACTACACGTCAATGACCAAGAAAATAAAATAAACCCTAACTTTTAAAGAGAGAATCAAGGGATTTCTTATATTTCAAAATGGAGAGCCTCCTTAAATGAGGAATGCAAGGGAGTATTTAAAGGGGAGGAGTAGCTTAGGCCCTAAGCTAATATTCTAATGACAAGAATGCCCTTAATTGCCTTTACTACTTCTACCGCTAAATACTAAAGCAAAACAAAACACAATGACATAATAAAATAAAATAAAATAACAAAAATACAATAAAATGCAATAAAACCCTAAAAAATGGCCCATTTCCATCAATATGACTACTCTGTACTCTCATTCACACAATGAGGTTTGGGTATTTGAACTTTATAAGGAGATATTGCATGCCTATCAAGGCAATGATTCAGTTTTGACGTTCAATAGATATCTAACTTGGAGATGGGAGTAGTATGTTTCGTATCGTCCTTTAGCTGCTATAATGGATCTTACCGCATCGGCTACAAAATCACTTATAGCTCGAGAAGAAAAGAAAAAGATTTACCAGTTCTTAATGGGTCTAATAATGCTTTTGAGCTTCCTCGGTCACATATTTTAAACGCTTTACCCCTTCCTCCGCCGGGTGAAGTGTATGCAATGTGTGAGAATCATGAGCGGCGCCTCAAGCCTACATCCTCATCTTTGGTAGTTTCTGAGTCTCCTTCTGCAGAAAGGGGGATGCAAAGCTCACCTGCTTCAAATTGTATCCAAATAAGAAGGATAAAACTCGTATAATTGTAGTTATTGAGTGACCCACTGATTCTCATTTCTCTACTATTGATGATCTCAGGATTCAGCAATCCGTTAGTTCAAAGATGGATCGGATTCTTCATCTGTTGGGTAATCGTCAAGTTCCTGCTAGTAGGCTTACTGCTATGACTGCATCCTCCTCAAGTACTCCTCGAGCATACCATGCTCACACAGCTGACACTCCTTCTATTTGGGTTATGAATTCTAGTGTTAGTGATCATATAACGGGGTGAGAAGGATCTTTTTACTTCATCTACCCAAACATTCAATAAACAGGTTCACCTTGTTGATGGGAATTTCACTCCTATTCTCAGCAAAAGCGATATATATCTCTCTACAGACATTACTTCACACTCAGTTTTACATGTACCTAATCTTACTATGAACTTGTTATCTGTTAATCTCTTAGCAAGAAGTTTAATTATGTCGTTGTTTTCTTGTCTGATTGGTGATATCTTCAATACCTGGCTACGAAGAGGATTTTTTTACAGTGGATATGAGCGCGATGGGCTCTACTACTTTGGGGATCCTCCACCAGTTCCACCTTCCGCTTCTGTTTTTCATGCAAGTGTGTTGCCTGATTCAAGCTGTCATATTTTTTCCTGTCACACATAACTGTTGTGTCATGGTCATTTAGGACATGTCAATTTTCAATATCTCTGTGTGTTGTTCCCCGGCTAAATTAAAGCTTGCAGTTTTTCAAAATTTCAATGTGTTGCCTACTCTTTATCTAAGCATATTAGAACTCATTATGTCCCTCGCATGCATTGGAAACCTTGTGTTTTTTTATCTAATATACTCTAATATTTGTTTCTCCTCATGTATTACATCTTTTTATGGGCATCGATATTATATTCCTTTTATTGATGACTACTCGAGGTGTACCCAGGCTTATTTGCTTAGTAAAAATCTTATGTTCTACCCCTTTTTACACTTGTCAAAAATCATTTTAATGTTGTTTTTAAGAAGATTCGGTCTAATAATGCTAAAGAGTAGATCTAAAATGAGTTTGTCTCTCATCTTAACTAACAAGGTATTCTTCAGCAACTCACTTGCCCATATACTCCTAAAAAAATAGGATTTCTGAAAGTCTAATGGAAGTGGTTCGTTACCTATTAAGGGGGATGCATGTTCTTCAATCTTATTGGCACTCAGTTGTCTTAACGAATGCTTATCCTTTGAATCATACTCTATATCGACGGTCGTTCAGAATAAAGCCCCATTACAGCTTATTTATCCTGATAAGAGTCTTTTTTCTATAATCCCTCACGTGTTTGGCTGCGCATAATTTGTTCATAATAAATCTCCTACTTGCACTAAGGTTAATGATAGATCTATTCATTGCATTTTTGTAGGATATTCTAATATGTCCAAAAGGTATCAATGTTATGATCATGTCACACGTCGTATGCATCATACTTTAAATGTCACATTTCATGAAAATACGTCATTCTTGGTGACTCTACTTTTGTGCATTTTTTTAGTCCACCTCCTGCGGACTCACATATTATGTACCTTATACCTGTGTTTGATTATACTAATCCCATCTCTAGTTAATCAAATTTTCCAGGTATATTCCCGTCACCCACATTCACATAAATCTCCCGTCATTATCCCATCCTCCCCAGGTAACACTTCTCATTCAATTGAATATTTTGTTGAGCCTGTTGTTGAGACTACTAATAAGCTTGCAAATGATGACCTTGTTGCTCCAGAGTTTGAGCCTCAAAACCCCCTTCGGGAGCGTAGATGAACCATTTGATATGGTCATGCACGTTCTACAAAACATCCTATCTCAAAGTTTATTTCTTATGAGGGTTTGTCAGGTGCTTATCACACTTTTGTTATGGCTACTTCCTCCACTCGGATCTAGAGAATTATTTCTGAAGCTTTCTGAGAATCACATTGGGTTGAAGTTATGTAGTGTGAGATGGATACTTTAGAACATAATCATACCTGGGACATGGTTCCTTTACCTAAAGGGGCTAAGCCAACTGATTATATGTGGGTCTATACACTCAAGTTCTTAGTTGATGGGACAGTAGAAGGGCTTCGCTAAAATTCTGGCAGAAGATTTTGGCACTACCTTTGCTCCAGTTGCTAAACTCAACATAGTCCTCTTATTGATCTCCTTGTCTGCTTCGTCCTCTTGTCCGCTCCACCAGCTTTCAATCAGAAATGCTTTTCTTCATGTAGACTTTTATGAGGTCATCCACATAGACCCTCCACCGAACTTTCGTAATGAGAGGGAGTATGCTGGGAAAGTTTGTCGCCTTTGAAAATCTTGAAAATCTCTATATGGACTAAAACAGTCACCACGATTCTGGTTCTCTAGATTCAGTGAGGCTATCATTGGATTTAAATTTATGAAGAGCCATTTTGACCATACTTGTTTCATCCGACAGGGTTCATATGGGAAGAGTGTGATCTTACTTGTGTATGTTGATGATATTATTATTGCTGGAGGTGACTCTGTTGGAATTACACAAGTTAAAGTTGATTTGGAAAAGGCGTTCGATGTGAAAGACCTTGATCAATTTCGATATTTCCTGGGCATTAAAGTAGCCAGGTCTCGTCATGGGATTTCTCTCTCACGGAGAAAGTATGTTTTGGATCTTCTTGAGGATACCGGGATAATTGGGTGCAAACCATCTTCATCTCTTATGATTCATAATTTAAAGCGTGTGGTTGTGGCTGACAGTGGTGAACCTTTGAAATATTCATCTATGTATCAGCGTTTGGTGGGTCATCTAATTTATTTAGCTAATATAAGACCGGATATATCATTTGTTGTTAGGAGAGTTAGTCAATTTATACACCCTGTCAAACTCATTTGGATGAAGTCTATAATCTTTTGTGGTATCTTAAGTCTCCTCCTAGACTTATGTTAACTCTCAGTCTGGAGGATTGCAAAGCTATACTGATTCAGATTGTGGAAGAGCTTGTGATGGTCTCTCTACTACTTGCTTTTTAACTTCCGCGGTCATTTTATCTCCTAGAAAAGTAAAAAAGAAACTGTAGTTTTGCGTTCCTCTGCAGAGGCGGAATATAAGGCCATGGTCTTAGGCACGTATGAGATTATATGGCTTCGTTCTATTCTTGGGGAGTTGGGTTTTCCTGTGAGTAGACTTCTTCTGTTCTGCATTGTGACACTAGTCAGCTATTCAACTAGCTTCTGATTCAGGTCTTCATTTTCTCAGAGAGAATGTTTGTAATGAGATCATCACTCCATCGTTTGTTTCTTCAGGAGAACATGTTGAAGATGTACTTACCATACTTGTTATTCCTTCTCTTCTTCTCACTTCTATTGGCAAGTTTGGCCTAGTCGATATCTACTCGCCATCTTGAGGAGGAGTGTTGGAATGTGTATGTTATTTATGTAATTGACCATAAGGACAATTTGGTCCCCCAATATATTTCCTCCTTGGTATAAATATAAGTCCCTAAACTAGTAGGGGTCATAATAGAATTCTCCAAGTTAGTATATAAATGTACTGCAATAAAATCAACAGTTCATTTCGTGAAAAATATATTTAGACAACTATATCATCATTGATAATTAAATTAAATATTTTGACATCCCAATTTGACTGTCACAGTCAAGGTTGGGATGTTCCAGAAATAAGGTCCTTTTTGAAAGTCTATAATCAAGCTGTTTAATTTTCATTTTTAGCCTTCTAAGTATAATATAAAGTTTCATAGCAAGTAAAAATTTAAAATTTATATAATGCGTTATTCATTTTTTAACATCTCAGTCCATGTGAATTCATTAAGTGCTTGTTAAACTGAAACCAATTCTTACTACAGAAGATACACATTCAGACCCTCCACATTTTCAGGATATTAAAAATTGTATGATCTCCAGAAATTGGATGGATCATGGGAACTTTTCAGAAATACATACAATACCCACCAGCTATTCGAGATTTCTGAGCCTCTTTATCATTCTGGCAAAAGAAATACCAATTCTTACTACATATTAGGTTGGGTGCTTTCGATTGTTTCTTGGGATTGGAATAGCTCCCAAGAATTTTTAAATGCAATGATGACTAAGGGGGGTTGTTTGACAAATTGATTTCGGTTTTTGTTACGCCAATTAGTTATGTAACTGTAAATCAATATATGCATGGTCTCATCATGCGCACTATGTGATTGATTGTCATATTTGAATCTTGAATTGACCAAATTCCAGTTTCTTAACATGTTTTAATAGTAATTTGGTGCTATGAGATTGATACTATCAGTACCACGAGATGGAAGTTACGAATTAATTATAGGCTGACTGGGGCATATTGTTATCAAATTTTTGTGTTGTGACTGCAAGCCCAATGCCAACATTATAGTTTTATGTTTCTTGTCCCCATATTCAACATTATTTGACTTTTGTGGACAAGTAATAACATTCGGTAGAAATGAATTTTCAGGTGATGGAGAAAATCAATAGGGTTTTTAAATTTGTTAGGCTGGGACCTCAGTCGATTCATTCAATGCCTTTGGCCTCTACTGGTGTTGAGATTCTTCTTGGAAATTTTTATGTAATTATCAAATATCATTTATAAACAAATATAAAACAAAAAGTATTTTCACAGTTGAATTTGCCCCATCAACTACTGTTCACTATGCATTACACAATTCATTATACACAAGATAAAAAACATAGTGGCAACTTTTAAAAAAATATGTAAAGTAAATTGTTCTAATTGAATACTTTATACTAAGCACCAACTACTTGTTCAGGCTACAGCACGCGCACACAAAAAAATAGACGAATAAGCACGTGCTGAGATGTATAAAAAGGAAAAGGTGAATAATCGAAAAACATCGTAGATGGTGAATTATATTTTAGTTATTGCATTATATCATGGACATTATTTCAAATGAGTAGTAAATATTTTGTGTGCATACCTCTAATACAAACTCATTAATCACATGCCCTGGAAGCAATTGCGTCCCAAGATTTGTAGGTTGGGCTGTAACTCTTTCTAAAGATCCTGGCATAACTGATGCATATACAAATAATTCCATGAGAAATTAAGTATCGAATTTCAAGAACATAAGTCAAAGTTATTATTCTCCATTTCTTACTTAGGGAAAAAGTCTTACCTTGACAAGAAATAAAGACTGAAAACACTTTATCTTGTGAACGTACATATAAAGTGGCTTTATAACTTGGTCGAATCTTGTCCAATTCACAACTTTCAATAAATAAATCCTACAAAGTTGAAAAAATTAAAGCATGACATTAATTCATAAAATATGTTATCACAGTGGCTTCAAAAGAAGTCTACATAAGAGTAGTATATAAACAGTACCTTAACTCCCAAAGTAAGTTTATTGGATGAAATATACACATTTTATGCACATGGGCTAGTTCGCCTTCGTGTGACATGATCTTGACCATTAGTTCAGGAACATTTGTGAACGGGATCTGATTTTCATATCTATCATAACACACAATAGAAATCGAGGGAAAACACGAACCAACCCTGTCCAACCATTATAGTTTTATTAGCAACCAAAAATTGACAATTATGGAATAAGCGAAAAGATATGGATGTTTTAAGTATATAAAACATAAGATTAAAAAATTAATTCAAAAGTGTAGTTAGCTAATGAAACACAGCAAAAACACAAGTTAACGAAGTGTAGTGTCAACGTAAATGTCATATTGTGACATCAAAATCTTCATGTGAAGGTGAAACATATTTATTAAATGAAATGTTGATAATGTATTGTTGTCAGGGACTTATTTGTACTTAGTTATGTTATAGTTATGTTGTGTACGGTACTTAACGGGTAATTTTTAAAACTTCATAATATAAATAGAAATAGATGAGAGAATTATGGGAAGTCATTCATTCATCACTTTTCCTCTCTCTCTCTCCCCTACTTTCTTCTTCTCTTATGGTGAACCGTATTTTTTAAAATGGCATGTTGAGAATGTATTGTTGCCAGGGACTTATTTGTACTAGTTATGTTATAGTTATGTTGAGTAGGGTACTTATGTGGAATTTTAGAAACTTATTAACATAAATAAATTTAGATGGGAGAATGATGGCAATTCATTCATCCCTTTTCTGCCCTCTCACTCTCTCTCCTCTCTTCGCCCACCCTTCATGTTCTCTGATTATGTTGGTTTGATTATCTAGAGCCAGGTTTGTAAAGTTCTAGGGTACGTAGCTGAACCCTTAGGATACACGTATAATATCGTGACACAGAACTATATACTTGCGTATTGCGTATCGTATTGGTATATGTATCTTGTATCGTGATATAATAATAACATAGAATGGAACTATCCCATAACCCCAAACAGAAGGGAATCAAGATGATATGAGCAAGATGAAGTGTGACCATTGTGGGCAGCATCACATTCAGAAAACAAGTTGGAATTTACATGGCCGACCTCAAGCGGATGATAAGAGAAAGATGAACCGTGACCGTTGTAGGCGTACTCGTCAACTTGATACCCATCACACTTCTGCCTAAACATTCACATCTAAATTTGCTCACACGGGTACTACTCAATTATCAAATTATGATTTTGCATCATCTAGTGTGCTACCTTGGATCAGTAGTGCTTTGGGAGCCACTGATTATATCATCTCGATTTATTTTTGTATAATGTGTTTACCGATAGGGATGAGATTAGAGTAGCGGATGAGAAAATCCTCTCCTCCATTGTTGGGAAAAGAATAATTCATGTCACTTCTAATATTACCCTATCATATGTTCTTCATTCCTCAAAGCTTAACAATAATCTTCTCTTTGTAAGATATCTTATATTAAAAGTATCATCATATTTTTTTTAAGACTTGGATAAGATGATGACAATTAGGAGTGGGCATGAGGACAAGGACTTGTACATACTGGACACAATGCCCGGTCCTTGTTATGTTGCAAATTAAACAATTTTTAGGAATAGTATTAGCAATGAGAATATGTCGATGCAATGGCATAATAAACTAGGGCATTTACCTACCCTTATTTTAAATTGTGTACTCCCTTAATTTGTTATTGTTGCACCTTTTGAGATAAATTGTGAAGCATGTGTTTTGCAAAACAATGTCATGTTCCATTACAACTTGATCATTCTTATGTGTGGGTTCCCTAGTATACTATTTCATTATTTGTGTTCAATACTTTACTGTTTGTTGACGACTTCAATTGTTATAGTTGGCTTTATCTTATAAAACCAAAAGTGAATTCATTTTACTTTTCACATCTTTCATAAGATGGTGTGTACCCAGTTTAGATATCATCTCAAGATCCTTGATCCAATAATGGAGGCGAGTTTATGTATGGTTGTCCTGCCTTTTTTTTTTAATTATTAATGGGATTATCCATTAAACCTCATATGTTGATAGTCCACAACGAATGGTGAAGTTGAAAGAAAACATTCACTTGTTTCCCCTTTCATAGGTATAAGGGTACTTAAATTGTACTAGGCCGATACAACCTCAACCGCATCATAGCTAATTAATTGGATGCAATCTAAGTTTATAGCCTATCAATCCCTAGTCTCTATTTACACTCTCACTCTTCCCCATCCACTATTACTTCCAAAGTTTTTGGTGGTGGTTGTTATGTTTACAGTCCTCATCGAAAGGACAAAATGATCCCAGAATTAGTCCGTGTGTGTTACTCGAGTACTCTACCACTCAAGAATGGTATATGTGTTATAACCCTACAATTAATGGTCATTTTGCCTCAGTGGATGTTACGTTTTTTTAACGTGGTTTCTTTTTTTTCTATGTACACAACATTCTCTACATGAGAGACTTTAAGTATAGAGAACTCATGTCACATTCCATTGCATATTCCTACTCAAGGATGCCTCTTGTGCACCCTAATGATTTGCACCAAGCAAATGAGCAACTTGTATCTGCTATGAAAGAAAAACAAGCCTTTTAATCACCCCCAATGTTTGAAAAGAAAAATAATATAAAGAGTCTAATAAATTCACACAAAAATAATCTAACACATTAAATAAGGCAAAAAGGTCCATAATCATTAAATCCAAGCAACCAACAAAAAATAAAGAAGCTGTTTTTTTAACTACATCCACAATAATTTAACTACAACAAAATATAGAGTTACATTCACATAATTTAGAAAAACAAAGAAGTTTTTTTAAAAAAAACAGCACCTCTTTAAAAAAACAGCAAATTCAGAAAACAAACTTATCATTTATTAAAAAAACAGTGAATTTAAAAAAAAACTTGAGCTTTATAAAAAAAGCATTTGACCTCTAAAAAACAGATTTCTTGCTAAACATATAAGATTTCTTGCTAAAACCAAGAAACGAGTGGTAAATACCTAGGAAGCATGAACTCGACACGTAATACCGGATACAACTCGATTCGGGATACGGGGTACGGTATTTATTCAAAATGTTGGATACAAATATGCCAGGATTAGTTAAATATTTATTATTTTATTTTATATATATTAAGGATAAAGTTGAATAAAATGAAAGTAGATATCAGTAAAGCAGCAAACACCATTATATTAAAGTGGTCAAATATGATGATTGTTGTCACCAAATAAACACTATTACAAAAAAAACAACATTAACATAAAACATTGTTCCAACAAAAAAGATTCAGACAATTTTGTAAAGAAAAAAAAAATTCAGACAAAACTGTATATAAAATTGTAAGTTAATTACTTAATATTGTATTTCTCGGGTTCAAAATTAGCTATCTATCAGTACAAAACATAACTCAAAATATTAGTACAACTTGGGTTAAAAAATAACTATTTTTAAGGAGAAGTAGAACTCTAAAGTGGGAAAAAAAGCAGAAATGAGGAGCATAACTTGGGTTCAAAATTAAGGACGAGATATGAAAAGAAAGCACAACTCTAAATCTAAAGAAAAAACATCTGAATGAAAAGAAAAGAATGAAAAGAAAGAAGAAAATCAAATTAATCCCAATGTATCTCAGCGTATCGCAACGTATCCAGTCTATTCAAAAAATAAAATAAAAAATAAGATAATCTCAGATTCGCATATCCTAGCGAATCTGAGCATATCCCATGTGTCCAAAACAAATACGTGACCTCTGGAGAGTATCCGTGCTTCATAGGTAAATACTACTAAAAACATAAAAAAAAGTTAAGATTACTTGCTAAAAAGCAAAAATGAGTGACAAAATACAACTAAATTTTTTTAAAAAATTTAAGAAATACTACTAAAAACCAAAAACGAGTGGTCGGGAGAAACCTATAACAAAATCAAGTGGTAAAAAACAACTAAACACAAAAAAAAAAGGTTGTGGACATAAACAAAAAAGGGTAAAAACCTACTAAAAACAAAAATGAAATGAAATTTGAGGCTTACCTAGTCAGGAGAGGTAAACGACTGGTCGGGAGAAGGAAACGGTTGGTTAGGAGAAGTCCAAGAGAAAAAAATGGTTGCTACGTAACTCTTTCTTCTTTTTTTCCTTTTTTTACACGAAATTAACAAATGAACGCCTCATCGCCTCGTCTCTTTATGCCTCAAGGTGGAATGCCTCATCCCTTTGAGAAGCAACCTTGAGACTTGAGCCTTAAAAGCGTTTTTTCTGTGATCACCCCAAAATAATAAGTGTCCCTTCATCCAGGTAATCCTCACTCGATCTTAATGTCCCTATTGCTCTTCGTAAGGGTGCTTGTGATTGCCCAAAATATCCTATATCTCAGTTTGTATTTTATGATGATTTATGTCCTAAATATCGTTCTTTCACTTCTTATGTATCGTTTATTTCTCTTCCTTGTGATGTATCAGACTCCGTAGACAAAAGCCATGTTCGAGAAATTAAAGGCCCTTAAGAAGAAGAATACTTGTGATATTGTTCCATTGCCTAAAGGACGATACATTTAAGTATCAAGATGATGGAAAATACGAGAGATGTAAATCTTATTTATCTACAAAGGGCTTCACTCAGATGTATGGGATTGATTATCAAGAGCGTCTGCTTCAGTTGCCAAGATTAACTCCATACAAGTACTTCTCTCGTTGGCAACTAATTTGTTTTGGCCTTTGCCTCAGATGTATAAATCTTAGTTATCTACAAACTGCTTCACTCAGATGTATGGGATTGATTATCAAGAGCGTCTGCTCCAGTTGCCAAGATTAACTCCCTACAAGTACTTATTTTGTTGGCATCTAATTTGTTTTGGCCTTTGGATCAGATGTAAAGAACACCTTCCTTCATAAATATTTGCAGGAGGAGGAGGAATATATGTTGATTACCCTAGTTTCAAACTTGTTGATTGTCAGAATTTAATGTGAAAAATAAATAAACCCTTGTATGGACTAAAGCAGTCTACACGTGCTTAGTTTGAGAGGTGAATTGAGTATGATACACAGAGTGAGGTAGATCATACTCTCTTCATTAAGAGGCACTAGGATCACACTAATGCCCTTACTATATATGGTGATGATATTGTTATAAATGGAAATGACCAAAAGGGATCAGAAGAATGAAGACATTTGAGAACAGAGTTCAAGGTTAAAGACCTCAAATTATTAACACATTTTTTCGCATCAAAGTGTGAAAATCCAAGGAGTGTTCATTTCTTGAGGGAAGTATGTGTTAGATATTGGTTGAAAGGAGTAGACTTCGAGATAAGCCTATTGATGGATAGAGAGACACTAAATGCCATGGAAATATTTCAATGTTTTGTTAGTTGGGGCGCCACCGTTTATTTCTTATGTTGTTAGTGTGATTAGCAAGTTTATGCTTGTTTTAATAACACCACATAAAAAGTAACCATGTTCTCCCTTAGAGAAAATATTGTTTGGGCGACATGATCACTTACATGTATGTTGATAGTGCAAGATTTATGATTGATTGGGGATCCACTTCTGGATATTGCACATTTGTCAAAGATAACAGTAGTGTGTAGATGCTACATTTAGTATATAAGTTGAGTTCAGATTTATAGCACTTTAAGTTCATGGGTTGATGTTGCTACGGACTATGTTTGATGAGTTGGGTTACCTGGATCGCGAATCAATGCATTTGTATTATGATAACAGAGTTGACATTAATACTTTCCGCAATCCCATTCAACATGGCAGGATAAAGCATATTGAAGTTGATCATCATTTTAACAAGGAGAAGCTCGTCTTAGACTAAGAGTGAGAAAAAAATTGCTTGCAAAATAAGTTAGTTAAGTTGGGCATGACATAATTTTGCACCACCTTGAGGGGAGTGTTTCTAGGGACTAATTTGTGCTAGGTGTGTTATAGTTATGTTGTGTAGGGTGCTTATGTGTAATTTATTAAAGTTTTTAATATAAATAGAATCATATGGGAGAATGACAAAATAATCTATTCATCTTCATGCTGGTTTGATTATCTCATAAATCTAATATGATTCAGCCACGTGTTGGGAAAGCGTGGGTAATTCGATATACGAATTACACATAGGAAGATTGAATGATAGAATGAAGAGCAATAAAACACATAATATGCACTTCAAGACCATTATTAATAAATATTGGATTGCTCCAGAAACTTGGCACTAATGCAACAAACTATAGCATGTAAGTGAAACAATCCAATATATGCGAAAGAGGGTAATTAGATGAACCAGTGGCTTGAATATGAAAACATTTGACCTGAAAAGGAAGTTATTTAAATGTGCTTGGGTGGAGAAGGCTACTTCTTTCAATGATATGGTCTTATTATCTAAACTGTAAATTATTAAGGGTAAACTAAACTTACTTCCCACAAGGTACCTATATACACATAGCTCCCAGATCGTTTTCAAAATCACACTGACCTCCTTTGTAAGAAATGTTGACTATATGTGTTAACTAAAAAATTTAATTGACCATAGTACCCTAACGCATAAATAAATTAATATTAGTTACACCTTATATGTTCTACCAGTTTTAATATTAAGGTGTGTATGTTTGACATTACATTATTTTCCATGGAAAATCTACTATTTGCTCATGTTTTAACTTTGTGGCGCTTGTTCCCTGATACATTCTAGGGGAACAATAGTCTTAAATGTAAAATCCTATTTTTTGCTCATGTTTGAACAGTAGTCTTTCTTAAATGTGAAATCCTATTTTTTGCTCATGATTAAATTTTGTGACGCTTCTTCCCAAATATATTCTATAAGAACAATAGCTTATATGTGACACTTGGGGTTTCAAGTGTGTTCAGAAAGGGTTTTAGGTGAACCTTTCAAGTTTAAGCAAGTCCTTTTTTAAATGAATTTGTGCGGATCAAAAGATAGACATGTATGGAGTGAATCACTTAACAGAACAAGAACATGGGTGAGTGTAACTCTGCAGTGCTAACGAGTACACACTGGCGGAGGCAGTAGATGGGTGTCAGACAGCGGGAGTTCCCTGGTTTTGTTCCAGATTTGAGGTAAAGAAGAGTTATACTAGGGGTCCAATATCCCTGTCTTGGATACTTGTTACCAATGTCCAAGCCATATACTATGACATCCAATAAGAACATTATCCAATGGTCTTAGACCAGTATCGACCGACACTGGGCTGGTTTCTTGAATGTTGTGCTAAAAATGTTCCCTGAGGTGTTTTAGATTAATTCTTGAACATCTTTCACAAGATGGAAGTTTGTCAAATAGGGGACGTTTAAGACTTCAAATATGGAAATAGAAATTTTACAACCCTAGTGTCCAATCCTTTAGAACTCCTAACACCATTGTGTGATGTGATGGAAAGGTTCACTTAAAACCCTAACTTCCCGATTACTTTAGTTACTCTAGTGGCGCTTGCTCCATCTTTTCTTTAGTATTTTATGGAAAACATTGCTTAATCCCCTATAACTCCTAACACCTCTGTGTGATGTGATGGAAATGTTCAGTTAACACTCCGACTTTACAGATTTCATTTGTGGTCCTTGCTTTATATTTTCCTAATTTTTCATGTTAAATGTTTCTTTACGCCCTACACCTCCTAAGTCTTGACACCATTGTGTGATGTCATTCAAAGGTTCACTCAAAACCATACTTTCCGAATACTTTTGTTACTTTTGTGGTGCTTGCTCTTTCTCCAACAATAAGAGAACGTCTTGTCATCTTTTCCCACTCTATCTCCAACGGTTCATAAAAGTTGAATGCTTTCAATCTTTTTCCAACTTTGTAATCAACTGCACAATTCGATTTTTCTAAAAGAAAAATATAATATATATTTTAAAAAGTTATTAAGTTTCAGAATCTACTATTTTTATATTTCCCAGAAATATAATATTCAAAAACATGAGTTTGAAAATTAAAAAGGGAGTGATTGCTTAAAAAAATTATCAATCTTTCTATTATATATTTATAGAAAATTTTATTATAATATATGTAGATAATCTTGTGTTATAATGTGTATACAATATTTCTTAAATGTTTAAGTGTAATAAGGTCATTTGTAAGTAGTAACGAAATATGTTTGGTCAAATATACACAAAGAGGGACAATTATACAACCTTCATATACGGAGACAATAATGTAATTTTATGAACTATAAGAAAACTATATGTATTTAGGAAATATTTTGAGGAAAGTAATTTTTAATCAATTTGGAAATTTCTTAAAAATAACATTCTTCTGTGAAGAATCTTCATGTTTCTTAATGCAAAATCCTGATTTCATCTCTTTTAACCCCTTTATGTTCAAACGTGCTTATGGAATTTCGTAATGATCAAGACGGGGAGAGGAATATTTTCAGATTCCCTAATTTTAGGGACATAAGTGAATTTATCTTTTATTTCTTTAGCTAGTCATTAACCTTGAATAGAAGCTTTTGTGAGCATCCTCACTAAAACATGATCTAATAAATCCTAATCATAGCTCTTTCAAAGTCAACCGTCAAAAAACACCCCTTCCTCTTTAAAGCTTCTTAAATTCTCCAACACTCCAATTCCAAATCAAAACTAGATCTAAAATATGTCATCACTTTATGAAACCCTCTTGCGTAAAATCAACAGTATCACTCAATAACGGATACAACTTTTGGCAAAAAGCTTATAGTAACACATGACAATATTTATCGCTCTAATAAAAATATTTAACTTCATATACAATATTTTTTTTGGTAATCAAACATATATAATTCTCAATTATCCGGGCGCATGAATAATCCCATCCCCATAATGTTTTCATTAAAACCCTCAAAATATATCTTTAATGCAGCCCGCAACTATCTTGTAGCACTGCTATAAAAAAATAAAAATAAAACATTAAAGCCTTAGGTTTTATTACCATCACAGTCGAACAGGGATAGCCTCACCTTCTCCTCAAACAACATTTCAAGCCCACTCTTTTTTCCCTCACTAATAGAGAACAACTCTAGGCCTTCTTCTACTTGAACAATCTCTCAAATTCCCTTTCACTATAAAACTGTACGCGAGAATATTGTTTATATTATATAGATAATTATTGATTAGTATGATTCATGTCGCGGGTTTCACATTTCATAATAATTAATATTCGCGTATCACAATAATATTTTTCTTTTAAATTATAATTCACATATGGAAAACAATATATATATATATATATATATATATATACACACACACACATCCTATTGGCATGTCCCTAATGTGTTGTGTCCTACTCTATTACAATTTAATGTGTCGGCATGTCTGGCCATGTTGTATCCGTATCCTGAATCCGTATACATGCTTCATAGACATAAAAAAAAAATCCCGCTTAATAGCATTAAATTTTGCTTAAAATTTATAGATAAACCTAGAGTTATGAATTTTCGTAACACTTATTTAATTATATATAATAGTATTAGAAAACACAACGAAGAATCAAGTACACAACAAAAAAAAAGTAATTCAAATTGTTCACTTCATTGACAATATTACCATGTGAATTACATGCAAGTGGTTTAAAATATGTAGTATTGTTAGGGTAATAATAGTCCAAGTAGTATTAGTAGTCCTCCTTTTCTATATATATTTTCTAAAGGTAAGTTCACTTTTTGTAGGCTAAATATCTTATACATATGTTCTTAAGCTCTTGTGTAATTCTCATATTTGCATTGGCAATACAATATGATATATTTTACTCTTCTATCTCTTTCACTTGCAAAGTTAACAAGTATCTATACTATTAAGTACAAGAAAACATCACAAAAGGTGTCAAGTCGGAGGCTAAGAATCTTGAGACTGAGATTACGTGATATTTTTCAAAATAGATGCAAAAAGGGAAAAATCAAAACAACAAACATTACATGAAAGGAGGGTGTGTATATTTCTCTCTTTGAGTTGTAAAGTATGTTTGAAACTATCTTTAATTTTTTTTTTAATTAATAAGCTGTATAATAGTGAATTTGTGATCGTTTTATTTGCACCACATCTTCCAACATTGAGATGGGATATGTAACACATGTTCAGGATGAGGCTAGTTGGAATCGTTTGTTTAGTGAATTAGAATTGCATATCGAGTGTCTTAAATAACTACGCACTTATCATAAGAAAAAGTATGCTCAAGTGATGTGAATTAAGAGGCTATTTTTAGTACATATCCACTTGAGTGGAATTTTTGTTATTTTCTCTATTATAATGCATTTTTCTTTCATTGTTAGTTTAACTGTTTTGTTTAATATTATAGGAGGGAAGTATTAAAGGCTAATAAGGGCATAGATGTAATTAGAACCTTTTCTTGTAGCCCAAGTCTAGATCCTTCTACTTTCCCCTATAAATACTCCCCATGTATCCTCCCATGTAGCCTCATTTAGGGCATTCCTACATTTGTGATATTGAGAGAGAGTTGAGATGAGAGTTAAATCTTCTAAATTTATATTTGACTCTCATTTACGTCAATTGATGTTAGAGCCTTATTGGATCCACCTGTTGTTATTGTTGTTATATAAAAAATCATAGATGACGACAAATGAGACCTAAGAAGAGGTTTGCTCCCGTTAATTCGCGCACCGATAGGCTAAAAAAGGTTTTAAATCGCCTCGTAGCACGTTTCGACGCACTTGATGCTTACCTTCCTCCACCCGACGCATCCACGATCTGCCCTCACACCGCTCCCACCATCACTCAAAACCCTAATTTTACTACCACCATTGTCCCTCCACCCTCGGTTACACCACCACAACGGAACCCTAAACCCACCCAAAAACTCCCAGTCAAGCCTCCGAAAAAGAAGAAGAAAGAGGAGATAAAATCCAATCCTAGAGGCCTAGAGAGAAGAAAGTAAAGAAGAAAACGAGCAGTAAATGGGTTGATTCAACAAGACTAATGTCGATTCCACTCCAACACCACTCTGAGAGCTTCAACCATCCCTGTTGGGCCAGAGACAAAAATGAAAGGTTGAACCTAGGTTTCGTAACCCTAGAATATTGTTTAACCTAGGAGGAGGTCTATCGTGAGATCGAGAGAATAAGGAAATCATGAGAGACGAAGTTGAACATCCGGTGGTCCAAGTCGGTGGATGTTGTCAGCTCTAGTCAGGGTGGTCGCAAGTTCTGATGTGTTGTTGCAACCTGTCATGTGTGTTGTGTTCCGTGTCACTAGAATTTGAGATTTTGTTGGACTTAAAAAGTTAAAAAAACAAATAAAGGAGAGAATGGGCTTGGAGGTTTAGTTTGCTTCTGTGGCCAGTATAATATTTCTCTAAATTTGGGCCTTGAGTTTAAATGAGTCTTTCAACACACTTGGTCCATTTTGGTGCTGAATTGAAGACTAAAGCCAAGGAGTTTATAAAATTCTATTTTGGCCCAATTTTTGAAGGAAATTTTGGATGATAAAATTTTGGTCTCTCCGTAACTTTAACAAAATTATTTTGGGACCCCAAAATTTCTTTTCCTCTTCGGCCACCTATTTTGGGAACTTTTCGACTCCAATTTTGAAAGCTTAAGGACGAGCTTGGTCTTAAGTGGGGGAGAATGATGTGAATTGAGAGGCTTCGAGTCTATTTTTAGTACATACCTACTTGAGTGGCTTTTTTGTTATTTTCTCTATTATGATATTGTTAGTTTAGTTGTTTTGTTTAGTATTATAGGAGTGAAGTATTAAAGGCTAGTGCGGGCATAGATGTAATTAGGACTAGATCCTTCTACTTCATCCTATAAATACTCCCCTTGTAGCCTCATTTGAGGCATTCCTACATTTTTGATATTGAGAGAGTTGAGACGAGAGTTAAATCATCTTCTTATTTTCCATTTGACACTCATTTACGTCATCAAGAAGTAGATTGGTAAAAGAAGTTGTCAATAGACACAATTTCAAACAGTGGATACAAAACAATAACGAAGAGAGGAAGCTAGGGATGGCAATTTTACCCGACCCGCAGGGTTTCTGCCCCGCCCCGTCCCGCCCCTAATGGAGTGGGTTAAAAACCCGTTTAAATTAATAGGGACGAGTTTGGGTTTTAAAATAAATCCCATTTATTAAAAAGGTCGGGTTTGGGTTTAGTAAAAAATGCCCCTCCCCGTTTAATATTTAAAAAGACTTAGATACCCTTTTATATTAATTTAATTACACTTCTTACCACCTATATATATAAATCCAAGAAGCCCTAATAATTTCATTTACCCTTCAAAAAAATGGCTCTCATCTCTCTCTCTAAGACTCGTCTCACTCTCTAAGCCATCCCTAGCCTTCGCAGCCTCCGCCGCACCTACAGCAACCTCCACCGGAAGGTTTTTGTCCTTTTTTTCTCCTGTTCTCTTCTAATATACCTGTTCGTATAGTTGTTATCTTCTAATATACCTGATATCTTCTTATATATCTTCGTCTGTGAACAAATTAGTTGGCTTGTTCGTATAGTTGGTTTAAATTTTGGTTTGGTTTTGTTTTGTTTGGTTACGAATGTTGTTTTGGTTTAAATCTAATCTGAACAGATTACAACCATTGTTCCAAATGTTGGTTTGGTTATGAACAGATTACATACACTTTTCCAAACACTTTTCTAAATTTGTTATGTATAATAGGTGGTAAGATTTGGTTTGGTTTTATTTATAAAGAACAAATTTGGTACAGTTTAGATTTGATATTTGGTTACAAATGTTGTTTCGGTTTTATTTATACACCAACAAATTTGGTTCAGATTAGATTTGGTTTGGTTACGAACAAATCAATCAAATGTTGTTTTGGTTTTATTTATACAGAACAAAATTTTCAGGTTTGGTCTGTTTTAAATGTTTGTGTATTATTTTTTAGGTTTGAGTAAATGAGAAGGAGACTCTGCAATGGTGATAATTGATGTTATTTGAGACTTAAGGTCCCGTTTGGTTCTCTATTCAAAAAACTCGATTTAAACGCTGTTTTTAAATGCAATTTTAAAATTCAGTTTTTTGTGTTTATAATTATTGGTGTGCGTTTGGTAAACTTGTTTTTAAATACAGTTTTTTGAAAATTTGACAAAATCGGCAGACATGTATATTTATATCATACATATGTGTGCGTGTGTGTGTATTATATATAAACATACATAAAACTTTCATACATACATGATACATGAATGTATACATACATACATAATAAATTATAGACATGTACATTTAATATCATGTATTTTTAGGTATATTTAATGCGGTATGTTGGGGAGTTTAACTATATATATATATATATATATATATATATTGCATGTATAATTCACTAGAAAATTATATACATATATAAGTATAAAACTATGTATGTATATAGTTTTATACATGCAATATAGATATATATATTTTTATACTTATGTATACATGCAATATAGTTTTATACTTATGTATGTATATAATTTTCTAGTGAATTATACATGCAATATATATATATATATATATATATATATTTTTTATAAGAATTACACACATATTAATGTATTATGTATGTATATTATATATTAAGGCACAACTGCTTTAAAATATTAAGAATGAATAATTCTGAGTAAAAAAATAAAAAACAGAAGTTATAAAACACCCTAAACCTATTTTCTGAAAAACTTGATTATAACACAGAAATATTATAATTCTGTGTTTAAAAACAGGTTACCAAACGAAGATTTTTATCAGAATTGTATTTAAACGCATAAAAAAGAAGTATAGTTGCAAACCAAGCAGGAGTTATCATGTCACTTCTTTCACCACGACTTGAGTAAAAACAAAAACAAAACCACAGTAACTCCATTCACGTAAGTCAATGAGACAAATCCAAAAAAGAATCTAGCTAGAATCCTTATTGACATGGGAAATATTCATTTGTTAAAATAGGTATAGGGAACTTAAATTTAACAGTATGCTCATATAAAAATGTCAAACCGGCAATAAATTATACAAAATTCATGCATACTGCATGAAGTAACTTAAACAGATACAAATAAAGACGAGGCAAAAAGCAAATTCAAATAACCATTCATAGCAAGATCATCAAAACAAATAAACACCACAGGTGGGTACTAATGTATGATAAACTCATGCTTATTTAGAATATGGCACATACCTAGGGACAGGTAATGGGGGCATGTCCCGCCATTGCTTTGTCTCAGTATCCAACACAAATGTATGTGCTGTAGGCCCTTTACACTGCGGACCACATTGTCAAGTGACTACGTAAATATATCTTCCATCTGTTGCCATTCCTAAATGTGAATGCGCCATTTCTTTTGGCATATCAAATCTTCCTCCCCATGTATTATCCGTAAAATTATAGATATCAACATGAGAATGCACCTACAAAAGTTAACATAACAAACACAAAACATTGAGTCACATATATTCATTCTCATATATGTACCTAGGCTGAAGCTAAAAGGATGCAAATATGTATACATTTCTTGACCTATGCAAGGATATAGTATGTTCTAAGAGGGGTGCACATGGTTCTGGTTGGTTCAGTTCCACTACTAACCCGGAACCGAAACCGGAACCGGGGTTAATAGGTTCCACCTTTTTGGAACTGGAACCGAACTGATTATTTCTATAACCGAACCAACGGTTCTTGGGTTGGTTCGGATAGATTCTCGGTTCCAAAAATGTATTACAATACATAATTGAAACAATAATTTTTCCTGAAATATAACTTAAAAAGGACTCTCTAAGCAAACATTGTAGATTTAATCAAAATCCCAAAAGTCAAGATTAATTTAAAACCTTTAAATTAAAGAGAAAACAACATTTTTCATATATATATATAAAGCGTAAAAAAACATGTTAGGAGCATAACTGTTTTAGTTTGGCTTAGGTTCTTGGTTTGATTTCGAATCGGATCAATTTATGGTTCGTGTTGGTGGTGGAAAATCTGTAATTTTTGGAACCGGAACCAAACCATCGCGGGGAAAAACCAAACCAACCCAATGCACTCGATTTCGTTCAGTTTATCGGTTTTTCGGTTGTGTTGCACACCCTAGTGGAAGGTGAAGTGCAACTGCCAGCCTTAAAATGAAAGGAGGGTGCTAAGGGTACTACCAAAATTAGTCCCCAATGCCACTTGTACTCTTATTTAAGCACAATGTACAATCATTTTAAAGCATACAATGGTGTTGATGAGTAATTATTGTGTGCCTTTTAACACCCACCAAATACAAAGGATTGCATCAGGTAGAGGCAAGCAGTATGGAGCTAAATTATATATCATGCATGCATCTAAGATTTTGATGAGTTATTTTAACAATTCTAATTATATGGTTCTGTCAGAGCCATTTTATTTGGCTCTACTGCTGGATTGGCGAATACCCAACACGTCACGGAGTAAATTCCAAATTTGGCAAAACTTGTGTGGCCCAACCTCATATAACACGAATAGGATAAGTTTACGTAGAAGGAATGGGGATGTAATAAAATTTTCTTAACATATAAGAGTTGTACAACCTCATCAAATCTTCACGAATTGCTAAGGTTTATTCAGTCACCTTTGTGGACATAGTATTATCATAAGCTTGTATATGAGTATAATGGTGGCAGTTCTTCCTATGCTTACTTGATAATGATCAACTGAGAACGTTAATTTTATATAAACATTCAAATTTTTCATAAAAAACTACAAGACATGAATATTAAGATAACTTATAACTAGAGACAAACCATAATCAGAAGCATCTAACAAAGATGGCATGTCTTGACTTCATCTGTTCAGAACACAAGTATCCCGAGTCTGGTCAAGGTTCTCAACAAATCAATCGTTTCGTATCCAACAAACACAAAGATAAGATTCTTGTTCTGTATCGCTGCTCCCTCAAGACGTGGCACCGGTGCTGCTTCCATCTTTTCCCATTTTAATTCTGGCCCCGGCAAATCCGCAAAAGTTTTTGATAAAAATCTACCATGTACACTACTATCCTTTTCATTTTTATCGTCAAGTCCCTGTCATAATGAAGATTGGGGATTAATTTTATATTTAATAAATATATTCTTAATACAAAAAAGTTGAATAAATATACCAAGATATCACTATGAGACCAAATGATGCGAAAACGGGGCACTCTATGAGCTGGTTGAATTCATGAGTAACGGTGGAGATATTTTGATATACCATCGTTTCTAACTTTAGGAGATATTTTAGGTTTTAGAATATTTTTCCTAAAATACCTTTACAAACTAAAAACAAGGTTGTCAAAATACGTGTCAGAGCCATATCGTTTTCTCAAAAAATGTGTATCGGATCGTGTATCGTAAGATACATTTTGATTTTCAATAATTATCTAAATACTTTTATATACATTAAAATACGTGCGTGTGGTATTTAAAAATAATATAGAATACAAATCAACACAAACTATATTCAATATTAAGTATTAAATAATGTCTAAAGCATCAACCAATCCAAAATATAATCAAATTTTCATGATATCATAATTCATAACATAATTCCAAAAGCTAGAATTTTCTCATTGTTCTTCTCCAATGACAACCACCACAATAATTATTTAGCAACTTCAGCCTTTTAGTTTCCCCTTCACCAACTTGCATGCAATGATCATACACCAGATCTTTTTGTCTTAGCATTTTGTATTAACATTATAAAAACAAGGAGCAAGTAATTTAACCCATTAATTGAAATATAATAACATACTCGGTAGTCACTATGGTCTATGTATTACGAAATACAATATTTAATAATTCATACAATAATCATAGCCATTAAGACTAATTATACTTATTATATACTATATTATAATAATATAGTGACTTTGCACAAGACACTAAGCCACACATGAATAAATAAATTTGTTGGGAATAAGAAACAAAGGAAGAAAATAGTAAATGAAAAAAAGAGAGGAGGTTGCGATCAATGGAAGATCAACCCTCACCTAAATCGAAAAAGAAATGGAGAGGAGTATATCATCTGGTTCGTAATTGGAAACCCTAGCAAAGTTTTACTGGTTTGTAAGCTCTTCTCCTTTTTTTTGAAATACTCGTAACTTTGCTAAACCAAACCCCAAATCCCTTTTACGAACTCCCCCTGTTTATTTTATTTTTGGGGGGGTTTAAAAAGCAAAACGGCGTTGTTTAGCTGAAAAACAAAAAAAGTATGTATCGGTGATACGATACGATACGATACGTCCGATACGTATGCATCGGGTGATACTTATTTATCGCTGATACTTGCAAAAAACAATACATTCACTGATACAACACGTTTTACCCCCGATACAATACGTCCGATGCGTATTGTGTATCGGGCGATATTGACAACATTGACTAAAATAACTAAATATACTCGAGGGGATCCAACCAATTACAACATAGCCGGGAAAAAGGGGGAGCGGGCTCCTCTAAGATGGGAGATACTCTTTCCGACCAAAAAAGTGGAAAAAAGATGCCAATTATAATATTAGGCCTAAATTCCAATCCTTGGAAGGCCCTCCTATTCCTCTCTGTCTAAATGCACCGAAAAAAGATGCAGAAATTAGATACCACAACCTGGTCAAGAATACATTCCAGACTGTCACTCTTGAAACACATATATGCCCTAAAAAAGGCATTTGCATAATCTGCACGACACTGCACAGTGCAAGAAGAGATGACCAATGCTTTCATCTGATTTCTTAGACATAAAGCACCAGCTATCCTTTTACGAATGGATAGATTGTCGTCTGTTAGGATAGGACCCCAACCCACCTCCCACTTGAAGAACAAGATTATATGCAGAGTAGTGTTTATTCATACAAGTTTCTAGGGAAAGGAAACTCATGAACCCATTGATCGAAGATGGTAAAAAGACCTCCCAAAAAATTCTTCTAGCTTTGTCTTCGATCCAAAAAACTGGATTCTCACTCAAACCTCTCAAATCAACTAAGTGAAGCACCCCAAAAAAAGCTATGATCATATCAATTTCCCAATCTTGGAAGGCTCTGCCATATGTCGATGTCCACGAGACCATTTGGGCTTGAACATAAAGCCTTGAGTTCTTATCTGGATGTTATATGAAGCAGCAGTCCGCAGAGAAGCTCTGATTTGAGAACATAGTATGAAAAGGATGGAAATCATTTTCTGTCGAAGGTAGGCCGAGTGCCAGATTGTCTGACACATATCTTTCCAAAAATGCAGTGTTGGTCATAGTAAGAAATTCACAGTAATTAAACTTTTTTTACTGCTATCGTCTTTCTACTTACGGAAGTTAGTTCTATTCTTTTTGCCTTAGTTCCAAAAGTCACCTACTCCTTTTTGGCATGAATGACCACAACCCTCTTTAATATCGTAATACTCGGTATGAGGGTATCTCAAAATTAGTGCTCAATATACTCAGTGGCGCAGCCTTCTGTTATTGATCCCCTTCATTGCAAGCTGGTCAGATGCATAATAATCATACGAACTCTAGAATCGAGCATTTCGCACTCAAAATCAAACCTATGGAATTTTGTGCAATGCAAATTCATCATTGATCCATCAGATTGCTTGAGGTTTCCTGAATAAATGATTACTTTGGTGCAAGATTCAATATTGTTCCCTAGTATTTTCCATGTTGCAGAAAGGCCATGGATCGATTTTATGACTATTTTATGTTCTTTAAGTACTGTTGGGTCTTACTCCTAATCTAGTCAAGATCATATTGCTCTTGTCATGTGTAGATTCAAGCCTTAAGAAAGAAATTTTACCATTTCTAAGAAGGGTTGCGTTTCTAAGGTGTAATTGTATTAACTATTTTGTATTTTCATAGAAAGGGTTCAGTTTTGGGCAAGCAGGCGTCTATCCTATGGGGACCAGCTCCTGCTCATGAAATATATACCCATTCGAGTTCATTAGGTGACTATGGTTTTAATATTTCAGAAGGCAATGAAGGCATGAGCCTACTATGACGAGTTCAGAACCTCTGTAGGCCACCTCCCTTAGTTGTGTCCCGACCACTCAGAGTGGTGGGTTGTGACCTTGTAGATTAGTTGGGTTGAAACCCAGATACACTGAGTTAAAGAAAATAAAGATAGCGAATAATTCAATACACGAACTTCAGGCAATATTAATAAGACCTTCAATACACTCCAAGCATGCTAAGACTATAAAGTGTCATCCACTGACCTGGTTGCAAAATCATCAGTCATTCAACTATGACTGTTCCATGACGTGGTTGGATTATAGCAAACCGGGAAAGAATTACTACTTGGGACAAAAACTTTATACTTGGTCACAGTATAGCATATGCATAATAGTTATATATTTGTAGGCACAACGTATTCAGTTATTCTCTAGATGAGTCAGGAGTTCACTTCGTTGCAAAATTGGCCCCAGTTGGCCAAATGGTAGGCGGACAACAGATTACTGAAGTTAGGGTTCAGCATCATACTACGGTAGGGATTCAGCATCATCTAAACATATATCTTTTCAATGCTATTTGGTAGTCATCTTCTAACCGTGGCACTTCATACAATTTGGAAGGGACACAACTCTGATTTTTCAGACTATATACCTAGAAGAAATCGAATTTACTATATCCATAGTAGTTTAACATTTCAAGGGATGCCCAATACTCTCAACCAGTCGATTGATATAGAGGATATTTTTTTCAAAATAATGTATGGGTTTCTTCTTTTATATTTTGATCAGATACATGGATATTTTTAAGCAAATGAATATTGAACACTTATAAGGGAAAAAGGCAAGCTGGACAACAAATTTCCCTGCATTCCATCAAACGCTCATGTTTTAGTCAAATTGACCTCAGCAATCTGAAAGCATCATAAATTGTTTCCGTCAGTTGTAAGGGCTCAATTATATGCTTCAATCACCTTCCTCCAATATTAACAAGGAGAGAAACACCAATATTCCCAAGTGAGGTTGTACGCTTAATCGTCTCCCACTACTCCTCCACTCCTTTATCTAAAAAAATACTAAGGCCTGTTTGGTTTGTAATTATAATTTTTTTTCTGTATTCAAATACAATTCTGATAAAAAAATATGTTTGGTAACCTATTTTTAAACACTGAATTATAATATTTTTTGTCATGATCGAGTTTTGAGAAAAAAACAAAAGGGTGTTTTATAACTTCTATTTTTCATTTTTCAACTCATAATAATTCATTCTTAGTATTTTAATGCATTTATACCTTAATATATAATATAAAAACATAATGCATCAATATGTGTGTAATTCTTATAAACAAAAAATATATGTACATGTACATAAAATTACGTATATTTATATTATTAAATTATATAATATACTAAGATCCATACATTAAATAATATTATCAATAGATACATAATGCTTATATAGAGTTTTATACATGTATTATTAAAGTATGGTATACATATAGTACATATGTATTAAAAAATATTATCAACTCATGTATGCATATAATTTAATTGTGAATTATACATGCAATATCATTATATATATATATATATATTCACATTTGTGTTATGTATATATGTTTATAGATATATATAGTTAAACTCCCCAACATACCTCATTAAATATACATAAAAATACATAATATTAAATGTATATGTATATAATTTATAATATATGCATGTATGTATGAAGTTTTATGTATGTATATATATATATATATATATATATATATATATATATATATATATATATATATATATATATATATATATATATATATATATATATATATATACACACACACACACACAAACATATATGTATAATATAAATATACATGTTTACCAATTTTGTCAATGTTTCAAAAAAATATATTTAAAAACAAGATTACCAAACGCGCACCAATAATTATAAACACAAAAAACTGTATTTAAAAACAGCGTTTAAATCGAGTTTTCTGAATACAGAACCAAACGGGCCCTAAAGTCGGTTCCATCCACAAATTCCAAATAGAGCCATCACAATATATCTTATAAGGCACTCGCTTATCTCCCTCTTTCCCAACAGAAGACAAACAATCACCATAAAATCATGCCACGAAAGCCGAAAGCCCCTTCCAAACCAAACTCATTGAAAAATTTCAAAACAAATGTGATATGATGAGTGCTTGGGGGTTGTGGGGAAGAGGGGGGGGGGGGTCTTTTACCCCTCTAGGGATATTCCGCCTTAGGATTATTCCTATCCTTTATTAGAATTTTCGATTACTTTCCATGTTCATGAGTTTGCTTTGGTTGTAGTGTACGATGTAAGCCTTAATCTATAAAAGGCTAATTCTATTTATTTCCACTTGTCTGCTTATCTTTTTCTTGGCGTTGTCATTGATGACCACTTCCCTATGTTAAAATAGTTATGTATTAATGCACCCCATTTGGGAATATCATACAAAGCGAGAGGAAGTTTTTTTCATCTTGTATTTGCTCGTGTGCCATTTGTCTCGCATCATAATTTTATTAAAATCAAAACTACTTCGATATGGCACACAAGACATTTAATCAAGTTATAATGGACTGTCGCATAACCGTGGTGAGATCTATGACCTCGTGCATCCTCTCACAGTCCTACGCGCATGCCCTACCTCCATCACTAACCAACCCTTGCCCCGATCTAGGTTTCTCCTTGCCCCTCGACCACCACCGCACCCAACTACGCTCCGGTCCTGCTAGTGCCAGTCCCCGTTGAAGATCGCTACTAGAACAAGAACCACATTGGGGCATTACCGACCCTTTACGTACAAAGCCAAAGCCCTTTTAAGCTATTTCACAACCTGCAATAGTCCCGCCCATTCGAACTGAAGTCATTTGGTCTTCCCACTACTATTTCACACCTTCCCACTACGTCGCACCCCAACAAGGGGTCTGTGAGACTCGAAAACACCTCCCAAGGCAGTTGCAACTTGTTCGTGATCTCTACGTGTTTTTTGTAGAGGGGAAGACCCCCATAAAGCTCCCTAGGGTTCCCCTCGAACCCCTTGGATCCACGAACTATGAACGGACTAGGGCAAGGGGTTTAACCCACGACAACATTATATGCTCGAAAGTGAAAAGTGAAGGACCAAACGATCTTCATTTAAGACCTAAGTAAACAACGTGTCCTTTCCAAATTAATCATTACATTTACTTATGTTACAAGAGAGGCATAAAATGGATGAGTGCCTCGTTGATGGTGAACGGGGCCTAGAGATCGACTATAAAGGCTCCGAGACAGCACTAAGGGGGTCAAAGGTTATGTCATTTGGGTCGTGAATCCATAGGAGTAGGCACCCGATCACCTAGGCCAAGACTTGATACTACTGGACTGGTCAACGACCTACATGTAGATATACTGGTGGAGGTGTCGATGTTCAACGGTTAGATGAACACATATTTTTGTTGACTAGTGGAATTAAATTGAGAAGATTTATGAGTACAAAAACCTTTGAGGTGTTAAGTGCGCTCAGTTGGTAGCAGCTAAGTTCCAAGGATACGTGAAGTTGTGGTGAAATAAAGTCACAAGGAGGAGAGAGGCCGAGGGACGGGAGCCAGTCAAACCTTGGCCAGTTATGAGGAAGTTGTTATCGAAAGTATTTCTACCCTCGTCATATTGTCAGGACTTCTTCACCCGACTTCATACTCGACAGAAGGCAGAGTAACATCCATGGAATCCAACCCCATCTTCTCCGCGAATTGTTGCTCGAAACATTCTAACAATGGTAAAGGCCATCGAGCATGCCTAATGATTGGAGGTGTATCTTTGTTCCTTCCTTGCCAGTACAATCACTTTCAGTCACTTGATAGCGTTCAGGGGCCAGGAAGGGCACACGTGGCCTATCAAATGCTTCAATTGTCCCACCTTTGATTGTCCAAGGACGAAATGGAGACCGGTGTTAGCAGTGAAAATTATGGAGTACGATACCGACCCACCCAAGGAAGAGATACGTGAGGCATTGGTAGCTCGTGCAATTCAAATCCCGCACCTGGTGAAAATGCACCACCCTTTTGAGGGTATGTACAATCTCTTTCGTACATTACAGGGTGAAGTGACAAGTGCTTTAAGGGGCAATTTTGTTGTTTTCACCTCTAGGGGTGTTTTCATCTTTATGATTGTTCCTATACTTCATAAGTATTTTCTATTATTTCCATATTTATCAGTTTGCTTCATTCTACTATTCTAGTAGTAGTAGTAGTAGTAGATTATGATACAAGCCCAATCTATAAAGGGTAAATCTATATATTTTCATTTATTTTCCTTTTTTTAGTGTGTTGCTTTAGTTTTAAATTTGTGAATCTTTGAGTTAAAAAAGTAAACATAAATTTAATAGGTAGTTGTAGTTCATCTTTTTCTTTAATTTTTCAGATTTTTTTCACTTTACCCCCAATATAATGTATTTCAAAAACACCCCCTTAGAAGTTCAATAATTATACTTACCCCCCTCCACATACGCATTAGATACATGTCAATGCATAAGGTTCAAGCGGGATGATTCCCATACGAAGATTTAAGTGTAATTTTTTTATAAGCGAGGTGTTATGTCTAACTACGGCATTAAAAAACCTATTTTTTATCGTCTATGTTGTTTACTATATTTTGCATTAGGGCATTCATGTGTTTTGGATTCGTTTACTAGCCAATTAATGTGCCACTTTATAAAGTAATACCCTAAAATTTTGTCCCCTAAACTATTATCAGCCAGTCAATTTATCCTAGACACGAACCATTGCAGACACCATTCGCACAAGATGAGTCAAAATCCCGAGTTACTGTGGAATTTATTCAAAACATAATGTATGTTGTCCATGGTTAAAAGTCAAAGCCGATACCGCGACGATACGACCGAGTTGACTAGGTATCGGTGCCCACCGATCCGATTCTGAGTTACGAGTTGTGTTTTCAATTATTGATGTGAATCGACCCTATATCGGTAATTTCTCGGTAGTATCGATGATATCGCTGTATGTTCGGCCCATATCGGCGATATCGCAGTTGAATCGGCCCATATCGGCGATATCGCGATGGAATTGGTCCATATCGGCGATATCACGATAATATCGACCCATATCGGTGATATATCGACCGAGATGGTATAAGTTACTAAGCATCAATCTCTCTCTCTCTCTCCAGTGTTGTGTTGGTAAGCGTGGCTTTTGGGGGGGGGGGTTACGAAATGCTAATTATTTTTCTAATTTAGTGTGCTGTATGTGTGGGTTATTTGGTCATCGTGTGGGTTTAATTTAGTGCGTTGTATATGTCCCAGTTTTTTTTAAAGAATACAAATGATCCAAATGTTATTTGTTATTATTTTCTATAATAATGTTCCCAATGTTATTTTTTAATATGTTATTATTTATAAAAAAAAACGTAAATGCTATTCTTTTACAAACAAATATACAACTGTAATTATTGTAAAAATAATATTTGTATCCTCTAAACATTTGTAAAAATAATATTTACATCCTTTATGTAAAAATAACATTTGCAACACAAGGAAAAAAATATTTGCATCCTCTTTGAAAAAAAATAACATTTCCATCAATTTAAAAAAAACATTTGCAACCCAACAGCAAAAAAAAAAAAAAAACTTTTACATTCCTTTTATAAAAAATAACATTTGCATCATTTTTTGTAAGAAAATAACATTTACATCCTTTGTGTAAAAAACGATTGTAAAAAAAATGTAGTGTTTTGTCAAAATCACTATTTCTATCCTCTTTGTAAAAAAATAATAATACTAAAAAAGAAACATTTCTATCCTTTTTAGAAAGATATAACATACTTAAAAAACACATTGGTATCCTCTTACTAAAAATAATACTAAGAATATAATAGTTATATCTTCTTTGTAAAAAAAAATTATCCTCTTACTAAAAAAGTAACATTTGTTTTTCTTTGTAAAAACATAATATTTGTACCCTCCGTGAAAAAAAAACATTGATTTATTATGAAACATTGAATCTGGCAAGTTCGCAGCACATCAATATAATCAATTGTACAATGTTATGCATATTAAAGGATAGTTTTAAACTTATCTGATTGGTCCACATTGTTAATCGTATTTTTTTTAAAATTTTCTAATTTTTTTTCGAATGTTTTGCGCTCTCTAAATAGTGTATCTTTGCGTATCGCCCGATATCGTCACCGATACCACGACCGAGTCGAAAATTGAGTTACGGATACTGGGACCGATACCGAGACTTTGAACCATGATGTTGTCCCTATGTAATATCATGACATTGTTATATAACATCATGAACGTGTCATAGTAAAAAATATATGTCAAATGAGGTGAGCGAGCCGAGCTTAAGGTTGCTCAAGCTTTGATTTGTAAATATAAACAAACGTAAATGTATGTTCAAGCTTGGTTCATTTATCTTACAATTTGAAATCGAACGAGCTTCTAAGCAAACGAATACAAACCGAGCTCCTGTAATTTGGATATTTTACACAGTTTAGTATGGATATTGGTGATCGAGTCGAATCTAAGTCGAGCTCAGCTTAAAATTTTGTTCAAGCTTGGCTCGTGCATTTTATGACTGTCTCGAAACTCGAGTAACTTGGTTCATTTTACCATCCTATAGACTATTGCGCCTCACAACACACACAAAAACATAAACAACACTCTAGACAAGTCCTCCATTTTCTCTTTAATTTTATATCGTTTATGTTATTTAGTATGTTTTTCACTGTCATTAACTACTAGACAATAACTTGAACTAAAATCAGCCAGTGTCTCATAGCAACTCAATTTAGCCCTAGCAGCTACCTGTTATCTTAAACAAAACAAAATGCACAATTCAGCAATCAAATCAAATCTAATCTAATCTATGTAGTAAATACATTCATTCACACACACACACACACACACACACACACATATATATATATATATATATATATATATATATATATATATATATATATATAGAGAGAGAGAGAGAGAGAGAGAGAGAGAGAGAGAGAGTACCTGGTTTGAATTGTTATGAAAGCTTGGTGCAATCAAGGTATCAGATTGTTGGATAATGGGCCAATTAGATGTAACAAATTTGTAAGAAGATGATGCCCAAAGTAGATCTGCAATTAGGGCAACTCCGAGAAGGCCTACTACGCATACTAATAGAAACTTTGTTGATTTATGCTTTCCCGTACGTGATCTTCCCATCTCATTGAAACCCTAAATGTGAAGAAGAAGAAAATTGATATGGTGTGCGTGTGTGGGTGTGAGATGAATTGCAACGAGGAGCAACATGCTTTTTTGCATTTTAAATTGTGTAATTATGCTCGAGAATCCGACTCATTCTGTGCTGACTAATTATGTGTCTTATTTATATTAATTGAGTGGTGTTATGGAAATCAAACAACTCCTCCAATTTTTTTCTAAATAGCATTAATAAGTTGTGTCCTGACGGAACCCATACCACAAGGTATAACACTTAAAGCTATTTGGGGGACGATTTGGGAGAGTTGTTTGGGACACATAGCATTTCTCATATTAATTTGTTTTTTCTCTCCAATGAGTATTACGGTAAAAAAGAATCAATGCATATACGATACGTTAATGATATACAAAATGAGTCGAACTCGTGACTTGGTTAAAAAATATTGTTTTGAATTACTAGTCATACTTTCAGTTAAATTAACGGGAACACTGTAATATCCCGTATTTTTGAGCATTTATAGTTAATTAATTCAAGTACTTTAAATTACACGTGTGTCGTAATTTAATTTAATTGAATTAATTATTACGTGTTAATTAAAATAATAATCGGGAGAAATAATGGTTAGTATTTAGGGGCATGTGCCAAATTGTCCCTCAAACATTTTTTAATACACATTTAGTCCAAACCTTTTTATTTGTTCTAAAAAGTTCCTTAATAAGCCGCTAGCGCGAACTTCAAAAAATAAGAGAATATTCCTTAAATGAGTGTTTGAGAGACTTTTTGGGACAAAATAAAAAAGGTTTGGACAAAATGTGGATTAATAAATATTCGAGGGACTATGTGGTATTTGATCCTAATATTTATGGAATATAATTACTAAGTGAATAGTAAGTCATTAATTTTACGTCCTAGCGAGTGATAGTGACGTGACGATATTTTATCTCAACCGGGACTCGGTATAGACTGTTTAGGGTCGAGATAGGACTTTATCGTAGAGTGAGTCGGATGGCTATTTCAAGATCACGGTTGATTCCGAATGGATCGAGTTAGTCGGAATAGAGTACCTAGGGGTAGTAATTGGGCATCGGGACATTTTTAGACATAACCGAACCCATATGGGGGTGTTCGGGGCTTTTGGGCTTGGTTGCCTAATATTGGGATTAACATTATTAAACCTAAATTAGGGAGTTAGTGGCAGACATAACTCAAAAGGAAAACCCTAGATCTGTAGAGGAGAAAAGAGGGAGAAATAGGGAGAGCTTTTGAAAACCAAATCAAAAGGAATTGGGTGTGTTCTTCATCAATTTGTCATCTAACTCAAAGGAATCAGACTCGAGGAACCTAATAAGGCAAGTTGTTAACTTGCTTTCAATCTAAATTGCAGTATTGCGATTCATATCATGGTGAGTGTGATTGAAATTTTGTTTTGTGGTGGGCTATCACGTAAACATAGGTTTTTAGGAAAATTATCACTTTGTGTAGAATAAAAGTGTAATTGAGGATATTATATGATTCTGTGACGTTGGAATTTGAATTGTAGTAAAACCCAGTAGCAAATATTGAGTAATTTGGATTACAGAATCGAAATTTAGAACACGATTAAATGAAAACTCAAAAAAAAATCAAAGATGGAAATTAGTGGACTAAAGTGAAAATCGTTGATTATGAATGATGTTAATTGTGATTAGAAACTGTTCGGAACCCATATTAATCCCTGGGTACAATTTTGTTGAGGAATTTATTGAAGCTTTAAAGCTCAAGACTGCAATAATGGCGAAAAAGGAAAATCGTGGGGAAGAAGGGAATCGTGGGGAAGAAGCAGAAGGCTGAACCCGGACGGTCGTTCGAACGACCAAGGGCCTCGTTTGAACGACGGTGAAAACTTTTGCCAGCTTCGTTCTGTAATTGCCTTGTTTTGTTTGGGATTTCAAAGGCGGAAACAAAATTAAATGGAAGATAAATCTTAGGGTATTGGGAGATGGGCACTATGGAATATTGAATTTAATAAAAGGTGCTAAACTTAATAACAGAATTTTGTGAATTAAATTCTAAAGGGTTAAATTTCGGGCCGAGTGAATGAGTCCGGGTATTGTAGTTGAGTGACACTACGTTAATGAATTACTTAATGTGTGATTAATTAAATTACGAGTCGAAATATAGACTTGGGTATTTTTGTCTAGTGTTACGGGTGTTAGGCACGGGTTAGCAGGACTTTTATTAAATATATGTATATGGTTAGTGTGATTGTATGTGTATATATATATATATATATATATATATATATATGTGTGTGTGTGTGTGTGTGTGTGTGTGTGTGTGTGTGTGTGTGTGATTTATAGATATCGGTGTGAGTGATTTATATGAATACATACCCCTCCAGTGCTATCATAGGAGGTTGCGCGATGTAGGTGAATCCCCTGGATCGTGAAAGCAGGAGAGTATAATCCCCAGGTCATAGCGTCCACTATTTTATGCTGTGATTCTTTTTAGGATGAGACGTATTGGGTATGTTTTGGTCTCACACTCGGAGAACTATGACCGCCTCCACTACGCTTATTATTTTTACTCAAGCTCGAGAGTGAGTCCGACTTGAGGTAAGCAAGTTAGACTGAGCATACCTGGGATATGATATCATTTTAGAGAAAGCATCCGGTGATTTATTACTCGGGAATAGATGGTTATTATACGTGACATGTGTGTGAATGTTGTAGTATACTACTGCGTGTATAAAATGAGTAGATAATTATATACGGGATTAATACATAAGTGTGAATGCATTTCTTATATAACTAGTGTGAAATTTATATGATTTAAAAAGGGGTTCCTATATAACTCGTGTGAACGTCATATAATTTAATATAGTTGAACCGATTAATAAGTTAATGAGTAGATAACTTAATAATCAAAGTAAAAATACTCGGGTTAGAGTAGTGCGATAGAAAGAGGTGTAAAAAGGTTAGTTAGGTGGGGTAGTGTAACTAGTGAGGTGAGAAGGCAATTGTTAGGTGTGCATATTAGATGATGGGTGAGTTATACCTCAAGAGAGTACGACACTAGCTTAAATATGAAAAGTGTGCATGCATATCTAATTTATTGCAATTTAACTGCTTGTTAAATATTTTCAAAATGTTTTACTTGATCTCTGACTCGTGTCAAAATCTTTTTCAAAACATTTTAGGTGTCCAGCCAGAGGGATGCCCAGCTTGAGGATTCTATCTACTGATGCGTAGCTGCAACTCGTGTGGAAGTTGCAGGACTTTGCTATGGACGCCTCATTCATTCATTCCTAGTGTAGGAACTTTATTCAATATTCATTTGGGCATATCTCCTTACAGACTATTTCAGTATCTTTACGGATTAGACTTTTTGTATCATGTTCATTATTTCAGTTTATTATTGGATTTTATTTTGAACCGATAGTTGATTCAGTCTTCTTTATTTATATTATTTATCTATGTTGGATTCAGTTATCAATATGTGTTGATGGTTTAATTATTATTGATTTCCACATGTTAGTTAATGTAAGATAAAATTTGGCATCAGACTATTTAATTACTAGGTGGTTAGTAACTTAAAAAAATGCTTTCGAGAGTGATGCTAAGAATGAGCCATATGAGACCAACGTTTTATTTTGATAAAGGGTTGGTCACCCGGCATTTTGAAAGGCGGGGTGTTATAGATGGTATCAGAGCTTCAGGTTTTAGTGTCTATAGGATATGTGCGACTTTTTACATTTCAGCGTGGCTAGCATTCTTTGATATAGAGCCTTATTATAAAATTATTGTATTTCTTTACGTATGCGACTTACGTTCTCATGCTATTAAGTATAGTTGATGCGATTCATATACGAGTTCGATTGGGCTTCGTACACCAAACAATTTTGGACGACCAGTGAGGGTCGTTAGAAGGACTGCAGGGGGAGAGGCTCAGTAGAAGCCGTGGAATTTTTTAGGAACGGTGAACGAGATAGAAGTCACCATGATTATTGTTCAGGCACATGACGTTGGGATAATTACTAGGGCACAGTAGTTTCCCTAAGCACCATCATAGAAAATTGTGGTGCAAATTCAGACTCACCCAGTGTAGTCGGTAAAGGGGGGGTCGGAGGAACTCTTCCTAAGAGCCATCCGTAAGGATTCGGGGAAGAGTGGGAGTGTGATGGGTCAATGGAAGGAGATAATCCAAAGGCAATTGTGTAGGGTTTAGTGGAGTGGCACACAGGATTAAATTTCGAGCGAAATTTTAGCTCATAGGAGCGGTGTTATAGTGGTAGGAGTTAGTCACCACAGCCATGGAGATATGCCATGAATAACGATAAATTTGGGGTGCAGTTTGACCACAAATCCTCTCATCAGCTGTTTAGCAGGGAGGAAAATGAGGTTTCAATACATGTTTTAGAAAGGACGTACAACAGTAGGTCACGAAGGAAAGTTGACGTGTTTAGCGAACTTCGTACCCAACGAGGTGGATACGGATAATAAAAAAGGTTTGTAAGTTAATAATGGACTCATGGATAGAATATACAAGCATGGATGGGGAAACATGGCTAGAATGACTAGTATTGTTGTCATCAATGTCCTACGTTTACAATTTGATATCAACGCTTCCGTGAGAAGGGATCCAAGGGAGTTAAAGAAGCTAATCGAAGGCTAAGACTGGATTTAATGGTGCTAGTGAGGCACCACGGGAGGGGATACCCAGTAGAGGACCCATTCAAATGATTTAGATCAATGGAATTCCTACCAGGTGACTGTGGATTCAGTCAGGGTCGGCAACGCCGACAACGAGTCCCATGGGGCCAGAGGAGCTAAAGGGACAATGGGGGTAGCAATCAGGGTTAAGACTATCATCTATGTGAGAATGACAATTCCGATATGGTCAGTGGAGCGAGAGAGAGGGGAATGACACAGAGAGGTGTCTTATGTGTAAAGAGAAGGAACACATGTGTGGATCTTATCCGCAGCGAATTAGGGGACATGAACAGGATGCCCAGTAGGAGCAACAATTATAAGAAGTTTTTGGTTTGGTTGGGACGAGGTTGTTATGTACATGAACCATTTGGACCGCCAGTGCTATTGATAATTGAAAGTATGAGTTTTATCCCAGGGTGATTAGGGTTTGTTTTGTGTGACACGAGCGAGTCACAGGTAGTTTGTTAGTACTAGATTCGCATGTGAAACGGGTTTAGTAGAGGTATCATTAATATTACTATAGTGTGTATATATTTACCGTTAAGTAGCGGGGATCTCTTTAGTTACATCTGCAGGGGAGCGAGCGTGAACACTAAGAGGATATATTTTATGAGGTTAGCTCGTTTTGAGAGGTGAGATTCAAGGTATAATTTTATCCTGGGTACAGACTATTTAGAAATGTTGAGCGATTGCAGCAAGACTATCGTGTTCACTGTTCTAGGGCAGGATGTATATTTTTACAATGTCTCACCCGAAATAGGGTCAATTTTACGGCGATATTTTTGTGATGTAGACTTCAGAGAGTACAGTTGTCTAGTTATATTGGATCCCGATGCCTAGGGACTTTTGTTGGTGTGATTCAAGGTATGTCGGGTTTACCGTGGCGCGAAGAGATTTATTTCATTATTAACTTAGCATTGAGGACTTAGTGATAGTGTAAGCGCAGTATTATATGACTCCTTTAGTGACGCAAGATTCGATGATTAGACTTATAAGTATAAGGGAAGGGTTTTGGGTGTCCCAATTATATGCTTTAGGTCTACGAAAATCGATGACCAATAATGCTAGGGGATAGTGCATTATGGAAAGCTCTTTTGAGCTTTGTTGTGGGATGATACATGCATAAACTTTAATAAATGTTGGCAATGGAAAAACGCTATTGGATGCTGGGGCATCTGTTTAAAGTTGAATTATTGAATGTGTAGAGGAAACATTTTAAGTTGAGAGATATTAAAAGTATATGGCCAATGGAGTCAGGTAGTGTCGTGTAGGAAGCACTAAGAAAACTTTTGCACCACAAGTTGATGGGTGGGGTAATCTTAAGAAATTAAATTTGAATTTACAGGGTGATCGCGAATACCCGTATGATGTAACCATGTCGAAAATGCTGGGGCCGAGCTTGAGATAAATATGCTGCGCATGTGACGTTTGTGATGTTTGTACAAATATGCACGGGTTATAGGGTGTATGGGCGCGTTGGTTAGTTTGACTTCCAATATCGTCCAAAATAAGGGGATTACAAGCATTTCGAATATATGTCGGTGGGGCAACTAAAAATATAGGTGGAATGATAGGATGAACTGAACTTCGTTGAGAAAAGAAGATAATTCGACTATGTGTATATCAAGGAGAATTATCACAATTGAGGAGAGTTGAAAAATAGTGAGGGAACACATGCAAAAATATATTCCTTGACAAGGGAGGACCCCATAATCTTGGTAAAGTAGAGCAGAGTCCTACTTAGTCAAATACTTAGAGTGTCTTATGCATAAATGAGATGTTGGTTACCACTAGATGAAAAGGTGCCCAAGAAATGCACAGTTTGGAGAAAACGCAAGGGCGATGAGTTTGATATATCCCGAAAAAAGGGGGTAAAATGTTCCACGTGATGTGAAACATTTGGCATGGGCATTGGTGTTAAGTATGATACAGTGAAGTTGATTCAAAGTGCACCATTTGTGGATGGGAAAGTGTTGGTCCGAGGTTACCAACCAAGATTTTTGTAATAGATTGATGATTCCACTGATGGGATGGATACGCCGAGAGAGATCAGGAGTTTCTTCGGTTTTGTGGGATGAATTGACCGAAATGGAAAAATTATTATTAATTTGAGTGTCTTATAATATCAGGCAGTATGCCCAACATTTCATTATAGAGGAGAAATGAATCGGAACAAGGTGCCGACTAATATTATTATGGTTTAGGATGAAGCCCATCCGTTCCACCACTGATAGATAGTGTCAGGAGGCGATGGCGACGGAGTTACATTTTGATCTAAACATGTCACCCATACGCCGATGGGTAGACAGGAGGTAAATAAGATGTTGAAAAATGCGAGAAATGTATATTATAGATTCGTGGGTAATTGGGAGTATTAATTACCTTTGGTAAAGCTACGCGTGATACCTTGTAGCGGTTTATTATCTGCGCGATGCCTTCTGAGGCTTCACACGGAAATTTTGTCACACACTTTTCGTTTGGTTAAGAGTGGGTAATAATAAGATTCTCGGACTCGGGATGATTTATGGTCCGTTGGCAAGGGTTGAGTTAATCTACATCAGTTTCGTGCAGTTCAGGAATGTGGTGAGAGTTATGTCACTGTACGTCAAAGTTTAGAAGTCTAGCATGAGTGGTCATGAATTGTTGCGAGTACCTACCTTTGAAGGGGGTCATGAGGTTTGACAAGAAAGGGAAGCTAGCCTCGAGGTATGTGGGACCCTTTCTGATCATTGAGAGGGTGGGGATCAGTTGCGTATAAGTTGGGCCTACCCGAGCATCTACAGTGGATTCACGATGTAGATTGTAAATTAATATATTGTAAATTAATATAGCGTCGAGGTATGTGGGACCCTTTCTGATCATTGAGAAATGTAATAAATATATAAATATATTCTAATATTCCTTAATTTTATGTAGATTGTAAATTAGGTTATATACAAATTAATAACTACTTTTGTAAGTTTCCAACATAAAATTGAACCATAATGAAAAAGATTGAAGTGATAATATCATTCTTGAAAAAGATATATTCTCAAACAACTTCCCACTACTTAATTTCGGCTTTCGTAAAATCTAGCCATGTATCTAACTTTTGAACACCACTCGTGTAAATCATTATGGAACTATTATTCAGTGTCACCACTAGAGATCGAAACATGTTGAAAGTTGATTTGCAATAACAAGACAACATTGAGCTTGAAGATCCACGTTGATGATTTTCAATTCAATAGGTAACTTTCAAACCCTCGAATCTATGTCTTTGAACAACTCTCACCCTTTCTCCTTCTCAAAATTCCATCCAATCTAGACTATATATCCCCATAGCTTCACAAAGGACATTGATAAAAAAATACTAAAAAAATTGGTTGACTGGAGTATTCTTCACAAGAAAAATTAGGATTTTTAAAGAATCCATGAAGAATCCGTAGTTAAATTTAATTAAAATAATTGGATACGCGATTGGTGCGAATCGAAGGAGAATCAGAGAGAATCGCACACGATTTGGGTGCGATTAGGGTTCGTTCACCATTTTGAAGAATCCATGCTTCATAGGTGACACTAACAAATGAAAATTAGTATTGTACAATGTAAATTGTAAAGCCATTGAAATTCGCCCCAAGTGTTTATCATTTATTATGTCTCTTTAAATATTTATCCATGAAAACCCATTTTTAATCTCTCTCTGGTAGGAAAGTGTATTATCATCGCCTTTTTATTCTTCGGACAAGGGCGGCTAAGTTTTCAGGATTTTTTTTCGAGATATATGCCAAACAAATTTTTTTTGGGCTTATGTGTAATTTTTTGGAGTGAAAGGTATTCAAGTTTATGATACTTTAGAAGCTGAGGGCGAAAATGTAAATAACTCCTAAATCTTAAACGAGCATCTCCTTTCAGGAAAAAAAAACTAGGCTAAGCCATCTCCTCTTTCGTTTCAGCAACTACCCACCCACTCAGCTCCCTCTTTCTCTCTCCACTTCCATCACCAACATTACTCATTTTTTTCGGTGCTCTCCCTCCCGCCAAACCAGGCGCCAACCACCGCCCCTCTCCACTACTGATCCACCATGTTGTAGCTTCTCTCTTTGATCTAGCCTCTCTCAACCGCCCCTCTACTCTACTCCAAGGCTCCGCCTCCGTCGCCTTCCCCTCTCCGGTCAGTGCATTCTCCAATCACAACTTGTGATTTTCACAAGTAACCTTTTTTTTATTTGTTTTTTTTTCAATTCATTTGTAGGAATAAATGGTCAATGATTAAATTATTAGATGATTAAATGTTATGTTAATCTCAATGTTTAATTTTTTAGTTAAATGTTCAACTTCAATCTCAATGTTTAATTTTTCAGTTAAATGTTTAATATTTAATTAGGTTATTAAAAATATTTAGGTTGTTAAAATTTTTTATTGGTTGTTAGGTTGTTAAAAAATGATTAATATTTATTTAAATTTTTTTTATTGAGTATTAAGTATTGGCTGAAATTTGAATAATTTAATTTTATGAAAAATATTGATAAATTATTTATTTTATTGTTTGCTAATTAAATTGGTTGTCTTATATGAAAAGTAATTTTTATTTGTTAAAAACATACATGGTGAAATATTTGTTTACATGTTTGCTTTTTTTTAATTGTTGAATATATATTGGTTGAAATATGTGCCCGCACAAAATTTTTATTTTGCTAATTTAATTGTTAAAAATATAAATTTAATATATTTTTAATTTTGGGGTAACCATGTTTTATGGGTAAGAAATTATTGAAAAATATATAATAACCCTTAAAAAATCGTCTCGGGAGCTCCCATCCCCGAACCCCCCGCATTAACCGCAACATTCGCAATCTCTGGCCTCGAAAACTGGTCCCGCCACTGTATTCGGATGACCCTCACAAAGAAAATGTCACTCTTTTGTTCAAATTATGTATTGTACAATGAATATTTTAAAGCCATTGAAACCCGCCCCAAGTGTTAATCATTTGTGATATGTCACATAAATCCTTTAATTTATTTTATTATCCATTCAATTAACCAAGAAACAATATGATTATTTGGTTGCAATAGTAGAGATGATCATGATTTACCAAGTATATCTAAAAGTCTCCAAACAAGTTCATCTCAATATCATTTGTTTTGCTTTAATGTTGAGAATTTTACTATGTCATTCAAATTTGCTACAAGAGAATTTTCTTCCTTGCCTAATATATTTGGTGGTAAATAACTAATCAAGCGTGCGTTTAATTACAAAGTTGAAAGAAGGTTGAAAAAACAATTATTTTTATAAAAAAATGGAAGAAAGGTGGATACTGGCTTGGTCAGATATTTTCTTGCTTTTCCGATTTTTTTATTCAATTCTTTGCGGGTGAATAAGAAATGTTTTTTTTAATAAATGAGCCAAATGAAGTGCGTCACATTTAAAACTATTGTCCATGTAAAATATATTTGCAATCAAAACCACAAAAGTTCGGAAGAATCTAAAATAAATATTGTCCAACGAAAATGGTATTCCATAATGCCTCAATATTTTTGTAATTCTCTACAACAAAACAAGAAGTTGATTTATTTAAGCAAAATCTATGTAATGGTGAACAATCAATAAGTAAGAAGGCAGTGGTCTTTATGATCATTTGTTGCCCATTCATTGTTACATTTAATTATTATTTGAATTTTTGTCTTATTTTATAAAGTCCCTTCTTAGACTTCAAGTATAGAATAGTACTTATTAACATATTTTATAATTTAATGATGTATTTAAATATATGAAAGAATAATGTGTAAAAATTAATTAGCAGTTACAAAGTCTGAAACAAGAAGATTTAAGAAAACAATGTCCAGTAAAAATATATTTAGTTCTGAAATAGCGTTGCCAAAGCCGTTTATTAAAAATAAACTATTTAAGCAACTCCGAAAGTTTGTTGAAGAAACTCTTTACTTAAATCAAAAAGATTTTGAACACAAGACGTGTTAACAAAAAATTATGTACGAGATATGGACAAGATTTGATAACAAGTTTTAGTAAACTGTTTAAAATATTTTAAACTCAGCACACAACAGAATGAGATGAGAAGATGTAGAAATATTAATACTCAGGATTTTTAACGTGGTAAAACCTCAACCTTGAGGAAACATCCACGACTCCCTCTACGGAGTAAAACAAGAAAATATCACTAAAACAAATATGTGAGTTACAATCTATTTAACTAACATGCACACAATAACAAGTCTATACAAGTTCAGGAGTATACCCTCTGGCGTCCTTAAACTTTTTTGCAGATCTTGATTGTTGATGTAGTCTTCTCAGTTTGTCAACTCTTACTTTGTTTCAGCACTTTACGTCGACTTATGTTCACCAAATCTTATAGCCAACACTTTCAGTGTATGTAGTGTGAAGATGTTTGTGAAAAGTGTTCTATAACACATGCATGCACTCACACAAACTTATATTTACAAACAATCCTAAACAAATTACATATAAAGTCTATATGCAGTGATATTGTTATTTTTCTTTCTTACAAAACCAAAAACCTATTGACCTTTCAAAATAACCCAGATCCCACGGAGATCTTGCTTAAGAAATTGGACAAGACCTTTTTCAATCTATTTTGAAAATATTTAGAAGATTGAAAACCCTCCAAGTACGAATCCAACTAGGTCAGGTTAAGTTTTGTAAAAACAGAAACAGAAAAACATCTATTGTTGATCTTGAAGTAAGAAAATGTTTTAATCAGAAAATAATCAACAACGAACTTCTCAAGATGAGAAATAAAATGCAACTAAGTGTGTTGTGACATGAAAAACTTCAGATCTATGATTTCTATTGAAACAGAAACAAGATCTGAGCAAGTGTCTAAGTTGGAAATAAGATTTTATGAACAAAAGGTTTCAGCAACCCAGAAATCACTCAACTCGAAATCTCATAAACTCAAGAAACACTAAGGATGGTGTTTATTTGGTTATGGTGTTTTTGGAGAGGTAAGTGGTTTAGGTTGAAGAAGGATTTAATGAAGTTAGGGTTTCTAACTTGGCTCTGGTTTCTCTCTCTCTCTCCTCTCTCTTCTCTCTCTCTCTCTATACTCTGAGACTTTTCAAAATGGCAAAAGCTTTCGAAGGCTGAGATGAGAGGTCCTTAAATAGGATGGGAAGAAGATTCCAGACCATCGTTCAAAAACAAATGCTGAGATTGAGTCAAGCTCCTTTGACTACAATCTAAGGGCTCACAACAGGCATTGGTTTAAACTGGCTGTGATTGTTTACACGGGGATTCACTCAGGAGACATACAGGCCATCGATAAGGGATGATCCAAGGGCTGTAAACATGCGAGGCTTTGTCTCAGTAAATAAACACAACTCTGGCCAATCAGAGATCAGCAAGTGTTGGCCATAGGACGAAGGCAATCGCGCGTCCCAAACTAATTACAAACCCAACCCTGGATTCTCTGGCGCTTTCGGTTCCTACCCAAAGTAACTTTATGCCAAAAATCACAACATTACATATTTAGATATTAACCCCAAGACTTTTTAATTCAAGTTTTAATTTAATAAAACCTTTTTAAAATATGTTTAAAATTCCCAAAAAATTAATAAAAATCAAATTGAGGGATTAGAACACACTCACCACATTAATACACATAAGGGTGCAATATGATATGCAAGAATTAAATTCTAAGTGTGTGAGTGATGGCTATAGTCTTAGGATCATTACAAGATGGATAAGAGAAGAAGCAAACCAATCTCTGAGGCTCTTTGGTTTCTAGGATGGACACAATTTTGTCACAATTTCCAAACTAGATGAGCTCTTATACAGTCTAGACTCAAATGAGTCAAAAGTATAAGGGCTTCAATCTCCCCCTTTGGAAATATGAGACAAAATCTACTTTGAGTCATCTAGAACTCGTAGGGTGACAACAAATAAGAAAATCCTATTCCTATAAAAGTTCTATCTACCCAAATCCTAGAAAGCAAAGATTACATAACTCAACTATATACAGTTTAACATCCTATTATTACAATAAAGAATGACTGTACAAGAAGAATACCTGCAAAGAATTACTAAGATCAAGCTTTTTAGTATATGCAGTAGACTCAAATTTCTCCCCCATTTTGTCTCAAATGGACCAAGGGAAGGAACTTGGAAAATATAACAGGTATTTACTCAACACAAATCTTACCAATAGATTTACGTAAAGAAATGAATCTATTATAATCAAGAGGTTTGGTAAATAAATCTGCAAGTTGTAGATTAGTAGGAAGATAATTGATTTCTAATTCCTTGGTTTCAACTAATTCACGAATAAAGTGATGTCTTATTTTAATGTGCTTAGTTCGCGAGTGTTGAACTGGGTTCTTAGAAATATTAATCGCACTTTGATTATCACAATAGAGATGGAGTGTGGGTTATAGAATACCATAATCACTTAGCATTTGTTTAAGCCATAATAATTGGGCACAACAGCTACCGGCGGCTATGTATTCAGATTCAGTAGTCGAGAGAGATGTGCAGTTCTGTTTTTTACTACTCCATCCTACCAAGTTATTACCAATATAACAACATGCGCCTGAAGTGCTTTTACTATCATCAGTACAACCAGCCCAATCAGCATCAGTGTACCCAATAATAGTGCTCGGTGTGTCATTCGTGTACCAAATTCCTAAATTTAGAGTGCCTTTAACATATTTAATTATCCGTTTAACAGAGTTTAAATGGCTCTCTTTGGGGTTGTTTTGATAACGCGCACAAACACAAACAGCATACATGATGTCAGGACGCGAGGCAGTCAGATAGAGTAATGTGCCAATCATACTACGATATAAAGTAGAATCTACAGATTTTCCATTTTCATCTTTAGATAATTTCTCTGTAGTACTCATAGGCGTTTTAGCACTTTTAGCACTCTCGAGGCCAAATTTTTTAACTATCTCTAATGCGTACTTAGTCTGCGAAAGAAACAATCCATCTGGTTGTTGTTTGACTTGGAGACCTAGGAAGAACTGTAACTCCCCCATAAGGGACATCTGAAATTCCTTACTCATAATTTTAGCAAAAGATTTTACTTCTGAGGTAGAAGTGGATCCAAATATGATATCGTCTACATAGAATTGAGCAATAGTAATGTGTTTGCCAAAATGTTTGACAAATAAGGTTTGGTCATTTCCACCTCTTTTGAAACCTTTATCCAGCAGAAAACTGGACAGGCGCTCATACCAAGCTCTAGGAGCTTGCTTAAGACCATATAAAGCCTTTTTCAACCGAAATACATGATTAGGATAACTAGGGTCAATGAACCCTTTAGGTTGTTCTACATAGGTTTCCTCGGCAAGTATTCCATTAAGGAACGCAGATTTAACATCCATTTGATATAATGTAAAATGCATGTGACAAGCTATAGCTAGAAGCAGACGAACTGATTCTAAACGAGTAACAGGAGCAAACGTCTCATTAAAATCAAGTCCTTCTATTTGGGAATAACCTTGAGCAACTAGCCTAGCTTTATTTCTAATTATCATCCCATTTTCATCAGTTTTATTTTTGAAAATCCAACGAGTACCAATAACCTTTTTATGATCAGGACGTGGAACAAGATACCATACATCATGAATGACAAATTGTAAAAGTTCATCCTGCATAGCAAAAATCCAGTGAGAGTCATTCAATGCCTCATTTACATTCTTTGGTTCCACAAGAGAAACAAAGCATGCATAAAGAGCATAATTTCTAAGTTGGGATCTTGTACGTACTGGTTCACTAGGGTTACCAACTATGTTGTGTATGGGATGATCTTTAGAAACCTAGTTAGGTACTTCAGGTGACTCAATAGGTAATGAATTATCTATTTCAGAAGAGTCATTTTCTAAAATATTTGACGATTCTTCTTCTATAGTTAATTCACTAGTCTTGCTTTCTACAGTAGTGTCACTAACAATTACATTTATGGATTCCATTAAGGTTTTAGTGCGAAGATTATACACTCGATAAGCTCTACTGTTAGGTGAATAACCAAAGAATATGGCTTTATCTCCCCTACTCTCAAATTTAGATAAGTGTTCCCTATCTTTGCACACATAGCAGGTACTACCAAAGGTTTTAAGGTACTTATGATTAGGCTTTTTATTGTACCAAAGTTCATAAGGGGTTTGTTTGGAATTCTTTCTAAGATAGACCCTATTAATAAGATGGCAAGCTGTACGAATAGATTCTACCCAAAAATACTTAGGTAAGTTCTTGGCATGGAGCATGACACGTGCCATCTCTTGAAGAGTTCGATTCTTTCTCTCAGCTATACCATTTTGTTGAGGGGTCTTAGGAGCACTGAACTCATGTTTGTAACCATTATAGTCACAATATTCTACAATACCAGTGTCTTTAAATTCACCACCTCTATCACTTCGGATTCTATTCACTTGAGTGTCTTTCTCATTTTCAATCCGTAAAAGAATCTTTAAAAAAGTTTGAAAAGTATCGGATTTATGTTTTAAGAAAGCTACCCAAGTGAATCTGGTGAAGTCATCAACCATAACTAGAATATAACTGTGTCCACAGAGACTAACAGTTTGAGAAGGACCCATTAGGTCCATATGGATGAGTTCTAAGGGATTAGAGGTAAGGATATCTTTAACCCTTTTATGAGGTGCTTTAACAATTTTTCCTTCTTGACAGGGACCACAGACAATGTTATGAATAGGTTTAATTTTTGGTATTCCTCTAACTATTTGTTGACAGGACAATTTACTCAAATTTTCGTAATTAATGTGACCCATTCTGTTATGCCATATCTCATTGTCATCCATTCTGGCAACATTACAGATTTCAGAACTAGACATGACAGTATAACAATTGTCAGGAGTCCTGAATCCTGTAATTAAGCATTCTCCCTTTTCATTTAAAATCTTGCAATTGTTCTTTGAAAAGGTAACAGTATAGTTTGAGTCACAAAATTGCGAAATGCTAAGTAAATTAGCCTTAAGACCTTTTACTAAGAGAACATTTTCAAGAATAGGAAGTCCTTTTTGTTTAAGAGTTCCCTTGCCTATGATCTGGGATGATACTCCATCACCAAAAACAACTTTTCCACCATCAAAGTGGGTTTTATTTAAAAGTTTTGTATCATCACCTGTCATATGCTTGGAACATCCAGAATCCAAATACCAACCAGAAGATGTAAGTTCAGCTTTTAGAGCAGAAACAACAATATTACACTTCATCTGGGGTACTAGATCATCTTTTCTAACCCAAATTGCTCTGGTTTTCTGTTTGCGCTTATTTGCTCTCATTTGATAAAATTTGCGAGCATTAGATTTTTGTTGAAAAACATTTTGCGCATGATTTTGAGTAAATTAAAACTCCTGAGCATTTGATTTAGAAAAGTTTCTGGTAATCCTTCTAGTAAATGTCCTTTTAGGTTTAGTCTTTCTATTCCTATAGTTGGAGTTTTTGTCTGGTGGCCTGGGAAGGACATAGTTGTTACGACTCCTCCTAGAGTAGTTAAAGTTTTGATACATGGAAGAATTGTAGACAGGCTTAATCAGTCTCTTAGCATAGCAGTTATCGAAGGCATGTCCGTATATATCACAATAGGAGCAATAAAGATTGCTCAGAATGGGGTTTACCTTAGGAAAGTCTCTAAACAAAGGTTTTGAGAGATTTTGAGGTTGAATTTTATTCCTAGGTAGCACAGGTTTGAAAGCAGGTTCACTTTTCCTAATTGGGGGGCAGACATATTTTCCCTTTGGTAAACTTTCATGCTTAGAGCAACTTGCATTTCCAGTGTTAGTGTTTTGATGATCAAACTCAGTTTTTAGTGAATGAAAGTCTGGACATGTTTCTATAGGTCTTTTGCCTCCTGACACAAATTTGATAGGTTCAGCATGATTTGTTTGTGTCTTCAAAATGGGGCAAAACCCTATACCAGTTCGATCATCAGAATTGGTTTTAGATTCAGCAACGAATTCCTCAAAACATTTAGAATTGTTTTCAAATTTTGTAAACTTTTTAAAAACAGTTGCTGTCTTTTCTTTGGTTTGTTCCAATCCTAATACTGTCCCTTTGTATTTTTTCTCCAGAATTTCATTAGATTCAGTCAAAGTTTTCAGTTTTTCATCAAACACTTTGATATCACTTTCATGAGACATGCATTGAGTAGTATACTCTTCAGCATTCAGTTTTACCATCATGCTTAGATCCTCTAGCTTTTTGGTAAGATCTTTCACAATCTTTTCTAGTCTAGTGCTTTTCTTTAGAGTTTTAGTATATATAGTGTGTATATCTGGGAGATCATCATTATCTGAGTCACTAAGTGAGGTGTGTGAAGTGACCCCTAAGGTTTCATCTCTTAAACTCACGCACCCATTGACATCAGCAGTATCGATTCCCCTTTGACTCATACAACCCGAAGAAGAAGCATTAAAGTTCTCAGTAAGTAAAGCATCTAAACCAGTTAAAGTATGATTCAAGATAACAGAACTAGAATTACTAGGCTCATCCTCAATATCAAGCACAGGCATATCATCATTATATATGATTTTGGCAAGGATAAACAAGGATCAAAACCATCAGATGTCTCAGGTTCCTCATTTTCAGAATCACTTGAGTCATCCCAGGTTTTGCAGATGTTGTCTCTAGAGTGTTTGTTTTGGGTATTTAAATTAACTCTACAGTCTTGAGCAATGTGTCCTAGTTTACCACATCTATAGCATTCAGTCTTCTTGAGGTCTCTGTGAGGTCTTGTGTTGTCCTTGTTCTGTTTGTCATGAGGTTTCTCATGAGGCTTGTGATTTGAAGGAGTTAAAGAATTAGACTTGCCCTGTCTATTTTCAATACTGTTTCTAAATTTAACAATTTTCTTAAATTGTTTTGTCATTAGGGCAATCTGATTATCTAGACTTTCTAAGTCACAGTCCTCATCAGAATCATTACTAGGAGTGTTTAACTCAGGCTTAATCATCTTAGAAGTAAAGCTAAGATTGGAATTGGTATATTTCCTATGAGTGTGGGTCAATTGTTTCTTAAACTCCAATTCCATTTCCGCAGTTCTTAATTTACTACTGAGTAATTCAGGAGTGAGATTTATATCACACATTTCCTCAATAGCATATCTTTTATTGTCAAATTTCTGTGGTAATGATCTCAGAATTTTAGACACAATTTCTTGTCTATCATAAGTTATACCATTAGCATGCAGTGTAGTGACAATATCAGTCAGGTTCATATAGAAGTCATCAAAAGACTCAGATTCAGACATGATTAAGGAATTATATTGTTGAATTAACATCTGAGTTTTAGCAGCCTTAACCCTAGAGTCTCCTTCATGGGCAGTAATCAAGGTATCCCATGCTTCCTTAGAAGTGGTACAAGATGAGATTCTCTTGAACTCATGTTCATTTATAGACATAAATATAGCATTCTTTCCTTTATTATTATTGCGAGAAACTTGTTTCTCTTCTTGAGTAAACTCACTTAATATTTTCTTAACCCTCTCAGTACTTCCTTCAGTGGCTGGTTTAGTAGGATAAAAGTATCCATTTTCAATAATGTCCCAGACATCATCTCCCAAGGTTCCTTGAATGAAAGCAATCATTCTTACTTTCCAGTAAGAAAAATTGGTTCCATCAAAGACTGGAGGTCTGGTCAAGTTACCATATCTTTCATTTTTCTCGTCCATTATTGATTTTGAGAAAACAGTTTCAGAAACTCAGGATCTTTTTGAAAAAGTTCACCAAAAGCTCTGATACTAATTCAAATAACGTTGCCAAAGCCGTTTATTAAAAATAAACTATTTAAGCAACTCCGAAAGTTTGTTGAAGAAACTCTTTACTTAAATCAAAATGAACACAAGATGTGTTAACAAAAAATTATGTACGAGATATGGACAAGATTTGATAACAAGTTTTAGTAAACTGTTTAAAATATTTTAAACTCAGCACACAACAGAATGAGATGAGAAGATGTAGAAATATTAATACTCAGGATTTTTAACGTGGTAAAACCTCAACCTTGAGGAAACATCCACGACTCCCTCTACGGAGTAAAACAAGAAAATATCACTAAAACAAATATGTGAGTTACAATCTATTTAACTAACATGCACACAATAACAAGTCTATACAAGTTCAGGAGTATACCCTCTGGCGTCCTTAAACTTTTTTGCAGATCTTGATTGTTGATGTAGTCTTCTCAGTTTGTCAACTCTTGCTTTGTTTCAGCACTTTACGTCGACTTATGTTCACCAAATCTTATAGCCAACACTTTCAGTGTATGTAGTGTGAAGATGTTTGTGAAAAGTGTTCTATAACACATGCATGCACTCACACACACTTATATTTACAAACAATCCTAAACAAATTACATATAAAGTCTATATGCAGTGATATTGTTATTTTTCTTTCTTACAAAACCAAAAACCTATTGACCTTTCAAAATAACCCAGATCCCACGGAGATCTTGCTTAAGAAATCGGACAAGACCTTTTTCAATCTATTTTGAAAATATTTAGAAGATTGAAAACCCTCCAAGTGCGAATCCAACTAGGTCAGGTTAAGTTTTGTAAAAACGGAAACAGAAAAACATCTATTGTTGATCTTGAAGTAAGAAAATGTTTTAATCAGAAAACAATCAACAACGAACTTCTCAAGATGAGAAATAAAATGCAACTAAGTGTGTTGTGACATGAAAAACTTCAGATCTATGATTTCTATAGAAACAGAAACAAGATCTGAGCAAGTGTCTAAGTTGGAAATAAGATTTTATGAACAAAAGGTTTCAGCAACCCAGAAATCACTCAACTCGAAATCTCATAAACTCAAGAAATACTAAGGATGGTGTTTATTTGGTTATGGTGTTTTTGGAGAGGTAAGTGGTTTAGGTTGAAGATGGATTTAACGAAGTTAGGGTTTCTAACTTGGCTCTGGTTTCTCTCTCTCTCTCTCCTCTCTCTTCTCTCTCTCTCTCTATACTCTGAGACTTTTCAAAATGGCAAAAGCTTTCGAAGGCTGAGATGAGAGGTCCTTAAATAGGATGGGAAGAAGATTCCAGACCATCGTTCAAAAACAAAGGCTGAGATTGAGTCAAGCTCCTTTGACTACAATCTAAGGGCTCACAACAGGCGATGGTTTAAACTGGCTGTGATTGGCTTAAGGGTTTACACGGGGATTCACTCAGGAGACATGCAGGCCATCGATAAGGGATGATCCAAGGGCTGTAAACATGCGAGGCTTTGTCTCAGTAAAGAAACACAACTCTGGCCAATCAGAGATCAACAAGTGTTGTCCATAGGACGAAGGCAATCGCGCGTCCCAAACTAATTACAAACCCAACCCTGGATTCTCTGGCACTTTCGGTTCCTACCCAAAGTAACTTTATGCCAAAAATCACAACATTACATATTTAGATATTAACCCCAAGACTTTTTAATTCAAGTTTTAATTTAATAAAACCTTTTTAAAATATGTTTAAAATTCCCAAAAAATTAATAAAAATCAAATTGAGGGATTAGAACACACTCACCACATTAATACACATAAGGGTGCAATATGATATGCAAGAATTAAATTCTAAGTGTGTGAGTGATGGCTATAGTCTTAGGATCATTACAAGATGGATAAGAGAAGAAGCAAACCAATCTCTGAGGCTCTTTGGTTTCTAGGATGGACACAATTTTGTCACAATTTCCAAACTAGATGAGCTCTTATACAGTCTAGACTCAAATGAGTCAAAAGTATAAGGGCTTCAAGTTCCCCATTTTAGCTACAAAATGAGAGGAAAACACAAGAAAAACACACAACTTCTGTAGAAGCAAGTCAAAACTGCAGAACTGCGCCCAACTGCCAGACCATTAAAAGCTTTATAAACTAAGAAACAAACAATTCCATGCCTCAAGCTATTGAACTTGTGCTCAATGGAAACATAAAATTAGTAAGCAATCGAATCGAACAAACCAACAATAATGCCGCGAAGAACTAACCACTCTCACGAGCACCACTCTCGGGCATTCTGAAACATCTGCAACCAGGGACTGGGGCCTTTCTTCTCCACATCCCAATGGTTTGGGTACCATGGGAACTGCCACATCAAGAAGCACCTCTCTGGATGAGGAATCATGGCCAGATGCCTCCCATCCGGTGAACAAATTGCGGCCACACCCAAGGGAGAGTCGCTCAGGTTGAAAGGATAAACTTCTGTTGGTTTCCCATCATCATCACAATATCTATCAAGCAACCTATCTAGAGCACCGTCATCAGGGAAATATGATCTTCCCTCGCCATGGGCAGCCCACACCCCAATGTACTACCCTCCATTCCTTTCAGCATTATAGCCGGTGAGTCCCTTATTGTCACGTTCGTGAACCGGAACTAAAAGCGTCCAGACTCGTTGTGTACAAACCTTGGCTGTGATGGGTACTCGCCATCGCCAAGGATGCCCCCAACTTGGGGTCCTGGGACCCACCCCAATAGAGCCATGAGCTGGCACCCATTACAAACCCCGAGGCTGAAAGTATCTGGCCTCTTGTAAAATTCTTGAAACTGGTTTAAAAGAGGTTGATTGAATCGTATAGAAGACGAACAACCTTTTGCGGAATCAAGCACATCTGCATAGCTAAAGCCTCCTACAAACACAATCCCACGGAATTCATACAAAGAAATGGCCCCACTAAGAAGGTCCGACATCGTAACGTCCCATGTTTCAAAGCCGGCGGCATAAAATGCTGCGTCCATTTCTCTGTCCCCATTGCTGCCTTCCTCTCTAATCATGGCAACCTTTGGTTTTGAAATGGCAGTCATATATTTCTCGTCTGTAAAAGTGGGAGTGAAGGATAATGCCCACAAAGGTTCATGCCGATGCTTCAACCCTTCCCTTTCTAAATCCACACAAGAAGCCAATCTTTGAAACCGTTCCAGCTGAAAACTGGTTTCTTCCCACATATCCCTAAGGTTAGAAGTTTTCTCATTTAAACGAGTCACCCCATCGACTTTCAGTTCTACAATGGGCTCGGCAGTTACTTGTCCAATGATCTCCACATAAATGCCAACACTGCCAAATTTTGCCATGAAAGAATCCAATTTTTTCGTGCTCACTTCAAGAATAAGACTAAGCTCTTCCGCAAAAAGAGTTTGTAAGAGGCTATTGTTCCCTTGTGAAGTCAAGTCCAGCCGAATGCCACAGTTACCAGGAAATGCCATCTCAAGGGTGCTGACAATTAGCCCTCCGCACTTAAATCATGACCGACATATATCAGATCATCCGTGAGGAGATCCTGAAGCCCCCTGAAGACTCGTTTAAAGCAAGGAATGTCATCAAGATCAGGAAACTCATCCCCAACTTGGTCAAAGACCTGCGCAAGAGCTAACCCTTTTGCCAAATCAATGTGAACCAGTATACCATCATCCCCAAGCTTCAAATCTGGTGTCACCGTTTTGGTTATGTCAGGACAAGTGACATAGGCACTGATTACAAGATTCCCAGGAGCCTTAACGACTTCCCCCGAGGCAGCCATTAAAAGGCTGTCTTTGCCACCATCAATAGCAATTCCAAGTTCTATCATATCTTCTGAAAGAGTAGTGGCTGCATCATAGATGGCTGCCCCCTCCCCATCAAGTTTAGCGGCATACATCCAATTCCCACTTGCTTTGACATCAGAGAGAGAAGTGACCTTCCACACAAGATTTGTCAGTGCTTCTCCAACAGCTAGTCGGGCCATGGCTTTTGGGTCCAGGAGACCCTTGATCGGCTGCTCCCCAATCGCACACGCACCTCCAGTAAAGTCTGTATAAGTTTGAGCGATAACTGCCACATCAGAAAGAGGAATTTGTAGCAACCCCACAGTGTGTTGCTGAGTGACAAGACCAGTTACGCACCTATCAACTTTAGTTGTCAAGAAGCGCTTCGAACAGATAGAAGGAAGTCTCAAGACCCTCTTCAGAGCATCCAATAGCGTGATCCCAGGATCAATATCAAGCAGCTCTCGTTCATTAACTACCCGATCGAACTCAAAAGTTTTTTGCGGCATGTCCCCGAGTACTTTCTCGAGCTCGATATCCACCGCAGGCGACGGGGGAGGGAGTCCACTTGAATGGAACCTTTCAACAGTAGAGTTGTCGACTAAAACTACACGTCCCTCATCGCTTATTGTTCCAATAACAGCCATAGAGACCATTTCTCTTCTACAGATTGACTGCAAGAGGTTGCGGCTTTCGGGCTTCACCAATATTGCATCTTGCTCCTGATATTCTGCACCCCATATCTCCAATACAGACATTGTACGATCACCTACAACAATTTCTCTGATATCAATGGTAGCACCATGTGGGTATATGATCTCCTTGATAACATTACAGTTCCCACCAGCACCTTGGTCATGAATGCTGATGATTGGGTTGTTATCTCCTATTTCAACACAGGCACAAAACACGCGATACAATTTTTGTGCCATCTCTGCATCTCCACGCTATACAGCATTAAAATCCAGCTCGGAATCTTTCTGACCACTAACCATGATTGATGCAGCTCCGCCTCCCATTCCTATCCGATATGCTAGGCCTCCGATCTTTAGTACCAACATTCCTATTTCGGGCTCCCCTTTTGTCACGTGGGTCTGATCATTCTGCCCGATACCTGCACTAAACATGATCGGCTTCAACCATTCCCGCCTTTCCCCACTCAAAAATCTCATTCCAAAAGTTCTCATGTAGCCCTGGATCATGGGCTCCCCAAATTTGTTTCCATAATCCGATGCACCATTGCTAGCATCAATGAGTATCTGTAGGGGGAGATGCCAAGTTTGAAGGGTATGTGAATGACGGATCTTCCCATGGCGCATAAGACCCTTCCATATTGAGATTTCCAACACAGTAACTAGCTGTAGAGGCAACAACGAAAGACCCTCTTCCAGTAGCATGGGTATCCCTAATGTAGCCTCCTGCACCTGTTATCAGAAATGAAACTTTGGAATGAGCTCATTCTCATTAATGATCATAAAAAAGAACAGGGGACAGCTATATATATACACAGCTAACTGACTAAACGCTAACTGATATTAAAACTAATAGATACTAACTGAATAACTAACTATACTAACTAAATAACTAACTAAACAATACAATCAAGTAGTGACAAAATAATATCTCGTGTAATACCTGTCTCGGCACCAGGGTAAGGTGCCACTGCACATGGGAAATTGTGGGTCTTCGCTGTAAACAAAATAGCCATATCACGAGTAGTTGGGCTTAATGGACAAGTCGAACCAGGCTGGACCGGCCGTGATTGGTTCACCAGAAACCCCTTGATTGCACTCGAGTTATCCCTTAAAGCCAATGACAGAATTGTTAGGGTTTGCCTACAAAGTGCTCTTCACAATCTGCATCACAGTTCTACTCAATGGTTGACCATCTACAACAATCTTCCCAGTAAAAAACCAGTGCCTGCTGTGCTCGCTGTTAGACTGCAATATCAAACAGCTCAACGTTTGTTGGGTTCCGCTTAATGTCCTCCCTAAAAAGCTGAGTGCAATACTGTAGATCTTGCTCATCAAATGCCAAACCCATTTCCTCATTAATTTCCTCCAATGCCTTTCGACCCCTCTCCATTACCGGTACCGAACCTCTTCTGGAACTACACTCGTCTCAAAGGACGTAAGCTTCTCCGTATAAACACATTCGGTCATTCTATCATGCACCATTGCTATAAACTCACTAATTTGACTATCTAGCACCGACCCACCTCCGGGCTTGATGTACAACAAGTACCTCCTCGACTGTTCCATCCTATTCACCTCCGTCAACCCACACGCTTGACATATCCATACAGCATTCGCAGACCACGCTGTCGTAAAAGACAACCGAGGCCCAACTTCAACTACCACCTTCTTTTCCCTCTCTTTCCCAAGAAAACTCTCGGTCCCCAGATTCTGAGGCTCGTAGGTTTCTTGCAAAAGCCATTTAAGCACCGAAAGCTTATCAGTTGATAAAGGAGAATCAATCGCAACATTAAAACACTGGTCCGTCTCGAAACCAATTATTTGACTAGAAATTTTTGCCTGGACTGTTTTGAGCAACTCAGTAGTTGCACTCTCTTGAATAAATGGGATACGGTAAAAATGAATCACCTTTTCATCAGAAGACTTGGGCAATTTAATTATTTTTTTAATTTTTTTATGTGAATATTTATTTCCACACCCTCCATGTCTTTCCCTACACCCTTTGGATAATAAATGACAATTATGTCCTTAGATTTATAAAATCTAAATGTCCAATTTTTTCACTTCCAACTAAAATAAATACATTTGATAAAAAACAAAAATAGTCCGCATCAGCGGTATGTATAGGCGATCCGACCACCTATACATACCGCTAGCGCGGAGCATTTTTTCTAATATGTTGGTCCGTGCCAACGGTATGTATAGGTGGTCGGAGTGCCTATACATACCGCTGACGCGGACTATTTTTTTAAATAATAAAAATATTATTTTTAAAATAGTAAAAGAAACAGTTTTTTAAATAAATAAAAGAATTAGTTTTTTAAATAAATAAAAGAAACAATTTTTAACTAGAAATGGTAAAAAGAATGTCCATTTTTTGAAATAAATAACGAAACATTTTTTTTATCAACGTCCATTTAAATAAAAAATAATAAGTTTTTTTTATAAATAACATAATGTTTTTTAAATGAAAAAATAACTTTTATAATTTTATATTTTCAGAATAATGAAATTTTAATTTTCTAGAATATTAGGAATTTTATTTTCAAAATATTATGTTTTTATTTTTTTTCATAATATTATGTTTTTTTCAAAGTAATAGATTTTTGGGCAAAAGATTATATTTGCTCAAATCATATATGCATAGAAGGTCTTTTAGTCTTTTAATGTTTAAATATTGAAAAGGGTGTGGGGGAAGACATAGAGGGTGTAGGAATAACTATTCTATTTTTTATTTATTTATTTATTATTTTTAAATTTTTTTATTTGAAAAAATAATTTTAAAAAATGAATATTTAATGATCGTGTTAATTGAAAGGGAGAAATGAATGTGTGATAGTTGTAAGTGGAAATAAGAAAGGTTAGTCTGGTAATAAGATAAATTCCATTGTTTTCACCTGTTAAAATTATTCACTTTACCCATGGTTTGAAATAGTTAAAGTTTTACCTCACTTTTCACCATGTTAAATGCCCAACCAAACACATATTTTACCTAGATTCATTATTTTTTAACGCGGTAAAAAATATTTCACCACGAACCAAACGGACCCTTACTCTTCATTTTTTACCCATTAGTATCCTTTACTAAGTAACTAACTAGGACCATGTTGCCAATATATGTGTGACTCTCTAATGTGATTGGTTAAAATATGAATTACTCGTTAAAAAACAAAGTGGGATCCATTATTTTCAACTAATCATATCTGAGGATCGTTAATCATCATTTGGGTTGGGTAGAGTAGGGTCAACAAATTTGTAAAGATAATTCCAGGCCGACACATAAAAATAGACACATTTTGTAGACACACTGACGTGTCGCATTTGCGTTGGCTCGTGTTTGGGCTCCACGCCAGTGGGACCCATGTGAGGGCCAGACACGAGCCAATGCAAATGCAACACGTTAGTGTGTCTAAAAAATGTGTCTACTACTTTGTGTATCAGTGTAGAAGGACCCAATTTGTAACGTAGTGAAGAATAATTTTACGGAGATTCTCAAATTGTAGTACAAATTTATTGACCTTACACAAGTGAATCCTTTTTGGAATCTTGAATTCCTTTTCATTGCTTGTGTTCAAACAAAAATTATTTTTTTTCGGCGTCTAAAATTACTTTTCCATATTAGGAATAAATAACATTTAACTAAAATACCATTCTACTTGATTTGAGTGTTGATTTGATTGTTTGGTGAGTGAGTGTGTGTGTGTGTGTGTGTGTGTGTGTGTGTGTATGGTTGAGTGTGCTTGAGTGAGAGTGTGTGTGTGTGTGTGTGTGTGTGAGAGAGAGAGTGTACGTGTGCCTGTGTGTGTAAGTGGGATACATTATTTTCTACTGGGTAATCTTAACTATTATTTGGGTTGGGTAGGGTAGAGTCAACAAATTTGTAATGTAGTAAAGAGTAATTTTAGGGGACCTTTAAGTTGTAGTACAATTTTGTTGACCTTACACATATGAAGGTTAGCATGACCCATATGTTTTTATGAGTTGTTGATGTTTTAACTAATTATATTAAGGGCTTGTTTGGTTTGAGGTTTGGGACGGGAATGAGAATCCTTATTTAATTTTGTGTCTCTGGAATCTTGAATTCCTTTGAAATGTTTGTTTCAAATAAGTTTTTTTTTCTCCTTACGTCTAAAATTACTTTCTCATATTAGGAATAAATATCATTTAACTAAAATACCCTTCTACTTAGTTTGAGTGAGTACGCGCGAGTGTTTGGTAAGTGCGTGTATGTATGGTTGTGTGTGTTTGAGTGAGAGTGTATGTGCATATGTGTGTTTGTGTATGTGTGTTTGTGTATGTGTGTGTGTGTGTGTGTGTGTGTGTGTTTGAGTGAGAGTGTGTATGCATGTGTGTGTGTGTGTGCCTATGAAGCATGGACACTTCTCCGGAAGTGACATACCTGTGCCGGACACTCCGACACGTGTACGACACTTCGCGAACACGTGTCCGACACTCCACGTGGCGTGTTGGACTTATTTGACATTTTGAAGAAGGTGGACACTTAACGAACACTTCTCAGACACAATTAAGGCACGACGCGGAAAAGTCTGGGCGCCAAAAACTAATTAACTTTACTTAATTTTAGTGCCATCATCATCATCATCCTTGCCTTAATCCCATCATATGGGGTCGACCACATGGATTCAACTTTTCCCTTCTAATCTATTATTCATTATTATCATTCAAGTTTAATTCCTCAAGATCTCTCATAATAATTTCCTCCCACGATAGATGTGTGTGAATGTGTGTGTGTGTGTGTGAGAGAGAGAGAGAGAGACAGAGAGTATGTGTGTGTGACAGAGAGAGAGAGTGTATGTGTGTGTGAGAGTGTGTGTATATTTGTGTGAGAAAAAGTATATGTATGAGAGTTTATGTGAGATGATATTTTTTTCTCACTACAAAAGTAAGCTATAATGCCCGGGAATATAGGATTCCCCCCATTTTAGAGGGGAAAGGAGAATTCAATTTTGTGGAAATTATAAATTCCAGGAATTATAAGATTCCCCCAAATTTCAACCAAACATTATAATTCTGTTTTAGATCAAAGGAATTTAAATTTCTAGGAATCCTAAATTTCCTTTCCAAACCTCGAACCAAATGAATGTAATACCCCGTATTTTTACGCATATTTATTTTATTATGAAATTATGAAAGTTGGGATTAATTAATTTAAGAGAGAAAATTTAAATGACTTAATGGTAATAATTATTAGCATGACGAGAGTTAATAGTTATCGAAAATAATTATGTTGAAATCATATTGAGTAATAACAATGCTGAACATTAGTAGTGAGTAACATAATAGATGGTTTCGAAAATAATAATATGACCGGGGACGAGATACACGACAGTTAAGAGATAATTATTTGGGACACGCGTATGAGTCGCCTCACTATTATATATTTGGGGGTTAAAAAGGTAAATTATTTTTATATAGCTCGTATAACCATTTTAAGTGCGCCAGTGTGTCCGGAAGGGTCGATGTAAAGACATTTTTGTCTAGTATCAATTTGTATGTCGTACACCGTTACACCATTGAAGAAATTCAAGATCGCATCTACATCAACGGATCCGAATATCAAAGCATCTTCAACATCATAACCTCTGCGAGAATGAACTTGAACACAAGCTTTGCTATTGTTCAACCTTTGTGGGGATACCTTTGCAACCGAGGGCTGCGTGTCATTGCTGAGGGAGTCTCTACAAAGTGTTATGGCTGCATGTCATTGAGGAGAGCTGCGGTTCTTTCTTTATTGTTTGGGTTGCGAGTCCTTGGAGGGTGCTGTGTGTATTCTCTTATTGAGTTCAAGACTGCGTGTCTTTGTGGGTTGGCTGCGCGTTGATCAATTGCAGAGTTCTCTATGTAATTGTAAGTTGCGACTTATATATTCATAGTGAAATAAAGGTTTTACCCGAAAGGGGTTTTTTCCTGAAATCTGTGTCTCAGCGTATTTACTGTGTTGCATGCTTTATTTATTTATGGGTTGACACACGCACCTTAGATGCATGTTTAGGGACTCTAATTAATAAGGAGTACTTGGAAACTTGCGAATTTAATTTAAATCAATTATCACACAGTAGCACACTTTTCAAATTGGTATCAAAGCAGGTTACGCTAATTTATCGCGTATTCCTATTTTTTGCAAAATCGTGTGATATTGATTTTTTAAAAAAAAACAGTTTTGTAAAAAATCGCAGTTTTTTCCTATGAAGCACTTATATAATCAGATGCCTATTTTTGACAGGTCGAATTATGCCTACTGGAAAGATCGTATGAAATCGATTTTAAAATCTATTGACGAGCGTGTTTGGTTGCTTTGCGAAAATGGTTGGAGTCCTCCCACGGTCACTGTTAATAACATCACCACTTTAAAACCCGTGTCAGCCTGGACTGAAGATGATTATAAATTGTCCAATTTTAATTCCCGTGGTCTGAGTGCTATTTCTAGAGCTGTCTCTCCTGATGAGTTTCGCCGAATTATGACGTGCTCCACGTCTAAAGAGGCTTGGGATGTTTTGAAACTGACACATGAGGGTACGAACGCGGTTAAAGAGTCAAAATTACAAAATCTGGCCACCCAATTTGAGACTATTACCATGTCTGGGTTTGAATGCTTTGATGATTTTTATGACCGTTTGTCGGACATTGTTAACACATGTTTTAATCTGGGTGAGGTGATTGATAACACGCGTGTCGTTAAAAAGATTTTGAGATCTCTCCCAAAATGCTTTATTCCTAAAGTCACTGTTTTGAACTCTTTGGGAAATTTGAAATCACTTAAGTTGGAAGAACTTGTAGGAGATCTTCAAACCTATGAGATTAACATGTTCCTAAATCCATTAAGGCTAAGGATAATGGCATTACTTTAAAGACTCATTTTAAGAAAAAGAAAGAAGAAGTTTGTGAGTCCGATTCTGAGAGAGATTTTGATTTTAATGATATGGCCTTGTTTGCGAAAATTTTTAAAAAATTTCTCAACATAAAGAAAAATAATTTTTCCAATAAAAACAATTTTTTTGAGAAAAATAAAAGGAAAGGAAAGGCCAAAGAAAGTGGTGAGAGGGAAAAAGAGAATGACTCCGATGAGGAGTGTGAGGAAGATTTTGAGAACGTCACTTGTTTTGAATGTGGGGGTAAGGGACATAAGTCGTTTGAGTGTCCTACGTGGCTTAGAAAGAAAGGAAAGAAAGTAGCTATGCCCGCCACACTTAGTGATAGCAGTGAAGGTGAGGGTGATGAGACTAGTGGTGAGAAGTTTGTCACTTTTTCTAGTCGTGTGAGCACACCCAGTTTGTCTCACGAGAGTGCACACGAGAGCGATGATTGTGATTTGTGTTCTTCGAGTGAGGGAGAAAGCGAGGAGGAGAGTGGAGATGAAAGTGAGCTCCAAAAAGCTTTTAGAGATTTGTACACCGAGACCTTGAAAACAAATAAGTACAATCAAGATTTAGGTCATCGGGTTTTAGATTTGGAGAGAGAGAAGGAGTTTTTGAGAAAGGAGAAGTGTGATTTGACCAACACGTTGTCTAGTATGATGACACGTGTATCCCAACTCGAGAGTGATCTCGAACGTTCCCGGGAGGTCAAAGTGAAGTTTGAGAACGTACCTAAGAAGGTTGAAAAGGTGGTTCTTAAGTTTAAAGGTGAGAAGTTTGTAATAAGTCATGACGATGCTTCTTCTTCCCAATTAGCACCCGAGCCGGTTCCCACTTTAGTGTTAGATTCACATAAGTCTCACCCTAACCCACCTAGGCGTCCCATTCCTATTAGGAGAGCACGTCCTAGAGTGTTTGAGAGAGGTGTTCCTAGGCCTATTTATGTTTGTTCACATTGCAAGAGGAGAGGTCATCTTAAGGAATTTTGCTTTAAGTTGGGGTATGTGTCATGTTTTGCTTCTACACGTGTTTCTGATATACATTCACCCACACGTGATACTTTACATGCTCCCGGAGACTACATGAGAGAGTTTTCACATTTAGGTGAGCAAGTTAAGTTTTTGGTCAAAACTTCACAAGAATTTATGGAGGTTTTTCATAAGTTGTCACCACCTTTGGAAAACCCCTCCGCACCTAATGATTGAGGTTTGACTTGTTTACTAGCATAGGGTTATTTTCATGATGTCATTGTTTGCCTATTGCTAGTATGTATCATTTTTGTATGTTTTTTTTAGAAAAATACAAAAAGATCTTATTTTGATAAAATTTTGAGAAAATCCAAAAAGATTTTTGTATTTTGTTTGCACCGTTTATGGATGGACACTTAGGATGACCAAGTCACAACATCATTCCTTTATTTTCATGTGACTATTTGATAGTGTTTTGAGACAATAGGTCAATTCATCCTTGTGCTTTATAATGTTTGGAGTCATTAAGATGTAATTAAGTGTTAGTTACTACATGTTTGACTCATGTTTCCTTTATTGCACACATGCACTAATTTGTTTGATTATTGTGCTTGTCTTATCACATGTTGGTTGGGTGTTTTCACTTCAATCCTGTCCTTGAAACGAACCAAGCGTGATAAATTTTGATAAGGAATTTGTGCATATAAAAACCGTTTTGTGAGTTTGTGTGTTTTGTTTGAAAATGGGGAAGGGCTGCGAAAGGTTCATTTTGCCTTTGCGAATACTAAGCCACCGTTAAATTGGACCTAAAAAATGGAGGAACCCGAAAAAATTTAAAGTCGATAAAAAGAAATTCATGCCAAATTATGGGCCATTTTGGTTTTTGCACCAATTCTCCAAAGTATGAGAATTTAGAATTACCTTTAAAAGAAAATATCTACCAGGGAGTTTGGTTGGAGAATTTCAAACGGGTTTGCACGTCCTTGAAATGCTTGCAAATGCGCTAAATAGTTTTGGACGTTATTGGGGTGGAAATCATTTTGACTTTGATTTGTTGATTTGCATAAGACGATGTCATCTAAATTCAACAATTTTTTTCTCACCTAAGGATACTTTTGATGTTCATTCGTTAGGAGTACACATATGCATCGTGCACATATGTTTGATTGAGTTGATTTGCCTATCGAATGTGTTCACACCCTTTCATTCCATTTCCATGACTTGATTGTTTGAGTCTAAATCCATGGTGTGATTTTTGTAGCATATTTCTTTTCAAATGTATCTTATCTTTGTATGAAAAAAAATTGAAAAATCAAAAATAGTTTGTGCATTTGTTTTTGAGCATCTTCTTGCAAGAGCATGTTTGCCATATTGTCTGATGCCCTGTTTTGTGTACCATGACACCCTGATTTTGCATATTTGATTCATTCTTCTCATTTTTCTATTTGGGGACATCATAAAAAGGGGGAGAAAGAATTATCATATTTTGGGGGAGTTTGAATTTTGGGAGAGTTTTAGAATTATCATATTTTTATCATAAATTGGTATCTCTATGTTAATCTCATTTCAAACTCGATATGTCACGTGGTATTTGCTTTGTCTCATGTGTGTAGGTACGAAGATTGAAGATCAATATATTTCACACCCTTATGAGAAAAGCTTTGAGCTTTGATGATTGTTGAAGATTGAAGAACAAACGATGAAGATTTAAACATTTGTATCTTTCCATCTTTAGGGTTCATGGGAGGGTAGATTTGTATAGGTCATTATTTGATAATTCGGATATTTTTTATGTATGTACCGGCATAGACATAGGGGGAGATTTGTAAAGACATTTTTGTCTAGTATCAATTTGTATGTCGTACGCCGTTACACCATTGAAGAAATTCAAGATCGCATCTACATCAACGGATCTGAATATCAAAGCTTCTTCAACATCATAACCTCTGCAAGAATGAACTTGAACACAAGCTTTGCTATTGTTCAACCTTTGTGGGGAGACCTTTGCAACCGAGGGCTGCGTGTCATTGCTGAGGGAGTCTCTATAAAGTGTTATGGCGGCGTGTCATTGAGGAGAGCTGTGACTCTTTCTTTATTGTTTAGGCTGCGAGTCCTTGGAGGGTGCTGCGTGTATTCTCTTGCTGAGTTCAAGACTGCGTGTCTTTGTGGGTTGGCTGCGCGTTAATCCATTGCAGATTTCTCTATGTAATTGTAAGTTGCGATTTATATATTCATAGTGAAATAAAGGTTTTACCCGAAAGGTTTTTTTTCCTGAAATCTGTGTCTCAGCATATTTACTGTGTTGCATGCTTTATTTATTTATGGGTTGACACACGCACCTTAGATGAATGTTTAGGGACTCTAATTAAATAAGGAGTACTTGGAAACTTGCGAATTTAATTTAAATCAATTATCACACACGCACCTTAGATGCATGTTTAGGGACTCTAATTAAATAAGGAGTTCTTGGAAACTTGCGAATTTAATTTAAATCAATTATCACACAGTAGCACACTTTTCAGTCGATATAGTCAGAAAATACTACCCGTGTGTTTTATTTGGAGTTCGGACCATTTTAGCTCAAAACGACACCCCAGAGGGGTATTTTGGTCTTTTTGAGTAATTAAATGGACGAACATTAGGTTTAATTAAAAACTATGTGGGCTAGAGGTTACTGTCAGTTTCAACCTACGTGAGAGAGAGAGAGAGAACCAAGGAGGAAGAAGACTCCATTGGAGAACAAGGGCAAGAACTAAAGGATTCCCATCAAAAGTTACACCAAAGTGTAGATCACAACGAGAGGATCAGCTAAATACTAATTTTAGTCCAAGAATCAAAAGTTCATTCCAAGGCAAGTGTTTATCTTACTCCTCTTTTAGCAAATATTATTCATGTTGATTTAGATTAGATGTTATAAACTTAGTGCAATGAAATCTTAGGGTTAATTAGACTAAATTGTAAAGAAATCTTATGAATTGGAGATGGGTATGCATGTAGAGGTTTTGCCCTTTGTTAGACTATTAAATTTTGAGATTTTTATGTCTTAATTACGAATTATAATAAGAGTTTTTGAGTACTTAAATTGCTGGGTTTATGTAATGCAAATTTTTAGAGATTTAAGAAATTATTGGGTTTAGCTTTGAAAATATATAGATTTGAACCCTAAAATTGTGTTAGAAAGTGGCCCGTAATGAATAGTAGTAGTTTAGAACTATCTAATTGGTTGTTGGATGAAATTTGGGTTGAGTTTGAGATTTAATATGTTGAAAAAATGAAATTTTGGGAAGAACTGGGCCTGTTCGGATTTTTCGTTCGAAGACCTGCCCAGGTCGTTCAAACGAGCCTTCTAGCGAGAAATCCAATGACCCTTCTAACGAGAAATCCAACGATCCTTCTAACGAGATGATGAAGTTCGTTCGAAGAGGAAACTTCGTTCGAACGATCTCATTCGAACGAGAATCCTAGAACTTCAAACGAGATTCCAGAACTTGATTTTTGGGTCCGAGTTAGTTAAAACCCGTCATAGGCTTATCCCAACGAGTGTATTAACCTACGTGAGTAACGGGTGCCTTATATTCCAAAGTTTTAGGGAATTAAAGGTGTAATGATCCTCGAGGTATTGAATTTGTATGGAAATCTAGAAGAGAATGTGAGTCCTAGAGAGATTATATATAAATGGATATCGTGGAGAGTAGTAACGATAATATTACCTACGTACTATGGGAATTGGGTTGCGTGAATGCCTATTAAGTTATATAAGTTGTGTACATGCTTATTATGTGGAATGTTATGTGTAAGACATACCTAGCTATTGGCTATCGAACGGAGGTTAGCGCGTTATGGACGGCCATATCTTGTGTGTCTTCTAGGGATTTTGAGTCGTACCACTAGAGCATGGAACATAGGTATGGGCTATCTGTGAGAAAGATAGTAGTGACGTTCGTATGGGTGCGTAGGTAAGTGCGTAGCCCATCGGCTTGGGACTATGTTCGCCTCAAATACGTGTACATGTTTTATTGGTTCTTGAGAGATTGAACCTGTTGTCCTTTATGCGTGAGCGTTGCAATAGGACTAGATAGTCGAGTATGCGTAGCACCAGGGGTTTCTTAACCATGGGCGCAGTATTGATATATATGTATTAGTATGTATACATAGTGAGATTTTTTCATGTATACTGAGTTCATATTTTGTGTTTCATGTTGGCTACTTTATTAAAGTATATACTTATTGGGTCACCAGTTGAGAATTAAAAATGCTATGAGAATGAGTTAAAGCATCTGTAAACTTATTCCTAAATATTAGAGATATATTGTCTTCGGGTTAATTAGGTATTTTATCCGTCATAGGGGTTGTACTATGTATAGTCAGGTAGATTATCGTGACTAGTATGGGTAGCTAGGCTCGCTAGGTGTGCACATTAGATGAGAGGTGTGCATCGCAAGTGAGTACGCTAAGCTAAAATGAATCATATTTGTGCTAATTAACCAATTTAAGCACTTGCATTATTTAAATTGTTTTCTACTCGGGCTCTGACCCATTTTTCTGCAAATCTCCTTTCTTGTATTATTATTTTAGGTGCTCAGCCATAGGGACACTAGACTTAGGAGATTCCTTTCATTTGCCGAGTTGTAGTTGTTGTGGAAGCTACAGGAAACTGCTAATAGATGCTTCTGAGTCTATTTCTCCTTATCTATCAGTCATTTATTTCAGTTGGGCATGTCATCCCTCTTATTTTGCATTCAGAGATTTAGAGTTGTATTATTCTATCATTAGACCTTGATTTCATGTTATTGGATTATTGTATGGGATTTCGACTGGAAGTGTTTACTCCAGTTCTTTATTTAAATTCAGTTAGTTCTTTCCTTATGCTATTGTGATGTATGGTGATGATTAAATTATTTTTCCTTTAATGATGATGGTTAATAACAAGATAAAATTTTGACACCAATCTTTTTAAATATTAAGTGGTTAGTTTTTTATTAAATTAAAATTTGAGTTTTCGATATTGATGCATTATCTAAACCAAATTGATATTATGAAATAAATTAATTAAGGACTGATCACCCGGTAAATAATTAGGCAGGGTGTCACAATGAGCCTTAGAGGGTCCATGTTAACCAGAGTTAAAGAGGGTCAACAAATTGTAACAAAGAAATTAGATAAATTAGATCGAGTGAAGTATTAAACACACATAGTTAGTGTGCAGGAACAACATGTGGTCCATTTAAAATACCGTCAACTCAGCTTCTCTGGTGTTTGGGTACAGTTTAAGGGTCTCTCTAGAATTACTCATGGAGTAAAATAATAAATATACACTACATATTTTCTAATAGTAAATATTTAAACATAACTAATGTGTCAATTTCGTAAAAAAAAATTTTGGGGGGCTTTTGTAAACCCTCGGTACTTAGCGGGAGTGTTTTAACAAGCTGTGAGATTTAGGATGCGGTCATTATAATTTCATTCGGTTATATTATCGTACAATTTGTCAAATGCAATTAGAATTGAAAATGAATTGAGTCGTTCGTGGAAAGCATTAGATCGGCTCAGATCAATTGATTTGCACCCCTTAATGTAACAATGCAATAATTTTATGTTTACAATGTGATAATAATATTAAAAAAAATTATATTATCGGATAAACATCATTATATAAGAGCATAAGGTTAGTGCTGCAAAAGAACCGAGCTGTTCGTGAACAACTCAATCTTGACTCGTTTAAAGCTTAAGCTTGACTCGTTTGTTAAGCAAACGAACCGAGCTTGAACACGATTTTAAGCTCGTTAAAAAAACTGCGATCTTTGGACTCTGCTCGATCTCAGTTCGTGCTCGGGTTTTAAGGCATAAACAAACTCGATTAGGCCTCTTAAAACTGAGAAGCTGGAGCTCGGATCGTTTTTCAGCTCGTTCGTTTAGTAAATGAGCGGAGCTCAAACATAATTTCAAGCTCGTTTAAACGAGCTTGGCTAAGCTCGGCATGGTAACAAGAGCACGAAATGCCCCATCACCTAAAATTCTGTATTAGGCCCCGTTTGAATGTGAATTATTTGAAGAAAGTGAAATGAAGTAAAAGAAAGTTCGAGGGTGTTTGTTTAATGGGAAATTTTGCAGGGAAGTTATTAAAAAAATTAAATTTATATTCACACACACATATATATATATATATATAGTTATAATTTTATAGTAAAAAAAAATATAATATATTTCGTATGTAAGTGATAAAAATGTATATATAATTTAACAAACATCCACATCACTTGAACACTACAAAATATGAAAGTAAAAATTAGGGCCAACATTTAATTCATAAAATATTAATAAATAGCGTATTATTACGAATTGTTACATGTAAATATTTTAGTAATAGTAGTGATGATAATAATTACAACAACAACAATAATAATAATAATAATAATAATAATAATAATAATAATAATAATAATAATAATAATAATAATAATAATAATAATAATAATAATAATAATAATATTCTACATGGTAATATACCAAGCTTTTAAACTTACCCGCAAAATCCGAGTTTTTGGTAGAACGTGTTATATGGGAAAATTTTCCTTGCACGAAAATTTGAGGACACGGGTCCCACAACCTGTTAACCAAACGCAAAAAAAATGCAACTTTTCCGTTCCTTTCCTAACATTCAAACGCAACCTTAGTTTTATAAGAGGTTGGAGCATGAGTGGAAAAATATAGCCTTGATTTTGTCTTAATTAATGGAAAATCAATTCCTTTGGAGGTTGGGGTGAGCAAGAAACATATTTTGTTAAGAATGAGATATGTAGAACTTTTCATATTATGACTATTATTTCTTATAGAATGTTATTTGCAATTAAACACAAATTGTATTTTTCATGAAAAACGTAACATTATTGTAATCGAGGTTCATAATATTTTGTGTTTATTTTTTCCCTCTTACCTCTGAATGAGGGCTAAAATTTAGTGTTCTGCTAAGTGCTTAATACTGAATATCGAATTTCGAAATGGAAAATTCACCTATATATATCAAATTTCGGATGGAAGCTGGGTTTGCATTGGTAGCAAGCACAAAAATGAGCATCATCCAGATCCCGTAAGTTAAAGTTATACCACCTAATGTTTTGGTGGATTAATTTTAATATTATCTTGCTTGTTTCTAACATACATGATTGGTGAATTTATAAAATAATATCTGTTGTAGGTCTCTAGATGTTCTATGGTCCGCACTTTGTGATTAACTGATTGTACAATTGCCTCAAGTTTTGTTAATTTTATCTGAATTGCTGGTGATAACATGTTTCTACAATATAGCTTACCTCTGGGCATACCTCAGTCGTGCAGGGACCCAAACCATATTTATGTTCTAGCTCCCCTACAAATTCAAGAAGCTGAACGCCATGTTTCTTAGTCTTTTGTTATTCCCAGAGTGGCCTTATTACTCCACCCATCTGGTGTTGTTTGTTTTTTCCTCTTAAGTCTGAATCTGAACCATTCAAACTCAAGAGGTACCAAAAAGTATTTGTTTTTTTAAATGATTAAGAGGCTAACGGCTACATTTGGATCTTAATGATTAAGAGGTAGAATTACATCTGAAGTCTGAATCAGTCTAAATACATTCATTCAGAGGTATATTCAGACATAAAAACAAACATATTTTTCAGATTCAGATTTCAGACTTCAGATTCAGTCCTCAGATTTCAGATTCAGATAAAAAACAAACGCAAAGAGTCCCTAATTGTACAAAGGAAGCAACAAAAAATATTAAAGAAAACAAAATTGAAAACAATAATGCCCCCCCCCCCCCACCCCACCCACCACCACCAGCCGAAAAAATGATATTGAAATGAGTGAGGAGCTCAATTCTAGCTCAAGAGCCTCTGAAAGTTGACCTTACAGTATAACAACCTACCACCATTCCATGAAAGAGGATAATCTGACACATGCAAATTCCTTAGATGAGAAAGCCTTAAAGAGAAGTGAAAAGGCTCACTTTTACCCATACACTTTATACAAGAGCATATCCTTAAAGGTTATCGGGTTTCTATCTAAGAAAATGTTCAATATAAGAGTCACGATACAATTTTATAAGCATTTGGTCCTTTTCTTTTTTCTTGATGATATCCGAGTGACGGTAAGGGAATGTTTCCATTTGTAGGGCCCCAACAAATCATACTCGTTAACACCGAATGAATTGAGAATCTATGATATGCACGCATCGAGAGAATGGCCTAATTGTAAAATGTCTTTCTATTTAGTACTTTATTTTTATTAGAGTGAGGAATATCCTTTTGTTAATATTGATTAGTTAGTTAGGTTAAGTGAGTCTTTTAGCATCTATCACTGTTCCCTAGCTTGGTCCCCATCTAGGTTAGGCTTATATATTAAGGAATAACCTCTTTTTGTACTCGCTAATTACTTGAATATAAATTCTATAAATGAATGAGAATAAGTTGAGAGAAATTCCTTGATTAGTTATCTCGATATCTAAGTTGTGTTGACCTGCTCCCGCAGGGTACGTCAATAGCAACAATGATCGCTTTTTATGTGGTTGCATTGTTCTTGTAATCAGTAGACCACTACTCTAAGCACTTAAGCACTTCACACAGTCTAGTGGTGATGGTTGGCACCACCTTCACAACCGTTGTTTGCTTTTACGGCTCCACCTAAACACTTCAACCAATGAAGCTTGTGATGACATCACCCTTCACTGATAATTTAGGAAGCATAAACATGTATTTGACACGTGTCTAAAATTGACATTCCCAAGACACTCCCGAACACGTGAATGACACTCCTTTTCACGTGTCCATAATTTAAATATAAAATTAATGTGTCGGTTTAAGTGTCCAACACATGTTTGCACGCATCTATATCTAATGTATAAGTATATAAAAATATAATTTTAATTGGTGGCATCTTCTTGGGCCTCATCCCCCCAATGGAAATGTTCTCCCCCGCTCTAATGGCACTATAACAGTTCAACACGAAAGTTATTTTCTTAACAAACCAACATTTCCATATGCAGCTTGAAGATTTTAATTCATTCCTTTTAATGAGTATTTGAAGATGTTACTTTTTTCTTTTTCTTTACATGTTCTTGTTTTTTTTATAAAACTTGATTAAAGTAGATTTATTTATTGATGCGTCTTTGTATCCTATTTTTTTAGATATGTCTTGTCGATGTGTTCAGTGTCGGCGCTTCTTAGCCGGCGACCCTTGTTGGTCCTTCAATGACCATTGGCGAATCCCAACAACCCGTGCCCTTTGCTGCAGTTATAAACAACTCATAAACCTCCTCATAGAACCCACACCTTTGTCGGCGTCGGGGTGAGGATTAAGGAAGTTGCCCACGTCAGACGAGGCATTGGAATATTAGACTGGGATCATGATGTCAACATTTGTCATGGATGACCCTTAGTAGTCCGAGGCATCCTGTAATCCAAGTATTGGCCTCATATCGAGGGTTTAGGACTTTCTTGTGTATAAAGGGCGTAGATTGATGAGTTGTTGCCCATACTTCCTTTGGTGTAGGAGGCTGGATCTGGAGTCCATGACCATCAGCACGCGGGTGGAAGAGGAGCTAGCGATGGGGAGCGCTAGGCGAGGCACGATGCCTTTATACCTGTTCTTTGATTATGCTTCAACACTTAGCATTAGAGATGTTAATTTTGAGTGTTTCTCTATGGTGTGGTATTCCCCCCTCAGATGAGTTTGCGTGCTATTTGTTATTGTGGCAAATTTTGGGTTTAGATTTGGGTTACGAAATTGTTGTGGATCCCTGCCAAATTTTACTTGTTTTATTTGCTAGATGTGTCCGGGGCATATTCGTGGATGACCTTCTTCTCAATAAGAGGAGTAGGGGCGGGGGGTCCACTGGTGTTTGATTTTCTCTGATCGTGTGGTTCTTTGTCGATTCCCTGCTTGAGGGAGATTTTTTAAGTAGGGTAGTTTGACGTGCACACGTGAGATGATGGCCTAATTGTATCTATTTTTAAGCGTTTAGTGTGTTGTTGTGATTTGTATAAGGAATATCGCTTTGGTAATATCCATTAGTTATTTAGAATAGATTTCTCTTTTAGCATCTATAAGTGTTGCTAGCTTGGGTTGGTCCTAAGATAGGCTAGGCCAAAAAGGCATTAGCCCCTCTTGTACTCAATAGTTACTTTGTTATTTGCCCACTTTTGTGATCACTAGTTACTTATTATTTGTACAAGAGATACCACTTTGGGAATATCTATTAGTCATTTAGAAAATGTTTGTCTTTTAGCATCTATTAGTGTTGCCCTATAGCTTGGGTTGGTCCCAAGGTAGGTTAGGCCTAGAAGGCATTAACCCCCTTTGTGCTCACTGCTTACTTTAAATAGGTATGAATGAGAGTCAGTTGAGAATAGTAATGAATGAGATGAGTTCGGAGATGTCAAGGATACGCCAACAAAATATAGAGTGATGATGAGTTCAGAGAGAACTTCTTGATTATTTCTCTTGGAACATTTCGAGCATCATCACTCTAAATAGAGTTCCGAAATGGCAAGGAAATGACAGCAAAATAAGATATATAATTATCATATGTATGTATAGTTTCTCTTAAAAACATTTGTAAATTTAGCATTAGCACACGCAGTTTCTTGATATTGATAATTTATGTAACTTAATAGTTAAATAAGAAGATTTCAAACCCTTATATTTTATGATTAAATAATGCAAAAGTCTACCCTGGCGTATCCGAGAAGTATCCTAAACATATCGGGCCATATCCAAAAGTTAAAGTTACCAATTTGGTCAACGGATACTTATTTGAAGTATGCCGTGGGTGTCATATCCGAATTGTATCCATATCGGATACTCCATTTTTACCATTTTTGAAGTATCTGTGCTACTAGTACATCCGCCACTAAACAATTGGATCTGCTTGTTTAATTCCCCTTGACACTTTAATATTCCCCTTATATCTCCCATTGAAAGTCATTTTTTTTACAATATATTAATTTTAACATAAGCAACGATCAATATCAAAACATATTTGCTAGTGTGGAATTTGGTTCATTTATTTATAAAATGCGACTCTTAATTCGGGACGTCCCAAAACAGAAAGTCCGACTCCGCTAGTAAAATAATCGGATCACCTTTGTCTAACGCCCCTTGACGCTTTAAAATTTCCCTAGGTCTTCTGTTGAAACTTATTTTTTTAACATACAAATTTTAATAGAAGCAGTGATCAAGATTAAAATTTATTTTCTATTGTGGAATTTGTACATTAATTTCTAAAACGCGACTCCTAATATTGGACGTCCCAAAACTAAAAGTTCGATTATTAATTTGTGATGGTGGAAGAAAATAAATCTGAGACCAGTGCAGCGATTTCAAATTAAAAGTTACACTTAAGTTATGCTCAAGCAAATATTCGTTAACAAATATAGCTAGGTTACAGGGTCTAATTTTTATTTTATTTTATTTATTTAATCTTAGATGAGGTTTTACTTTTACCCTGTTAAATCGAGATATTACGAGTAGTATAAATCTTGTTCTTACAACAATCATGTCTCTCTTTTCTGGTTGCATTCAATTTCTACACTTGTATGATAATTGTCAGCAATTTCCGTTGATTCACAAAAGAGCTTTGCCTTTTGGAAACAATTTAAAGTACTACACAACTTGTCTTGAAACTCTGTATGGAGGAGATCTTATGTCCGGATTAGATGAATTTATATGTGAAAAAGGGTTCGTAGATAAAAATGTCAAGTCATCTTTGTGGAAAGGGTTTGAGGTATAAGAAAAGTCAAGTCTCGAAAGGAGGGATTTTCCACAATCGGGCTAGATTTGGAGGTTATAACACCTAAATTTCTATGCATTGCATTATATTGGCTATGTTAAAATTATAAAAACAATAAAAGTGACACTGAGAGGTCGTACCTTGGTGCGATGGCAAGTGCCCTCGCCCAAGCTATGGTTGGCCTCGGGTTCGAGACATGGGATCAACCTCTCCATATATGTGGATAAGGCCTGGTGACATATACCGCTCCTGCAGTAAGTGAACCTCTACTAGGGTTCAATCAATAAAAGATGATAAAGTATCAATAAGGAGTGATGACTTGGCTATAGAGTGATGACTTAGCTATAGAGTGATGAACAATTTCCACCAACGAGAGTGAATAAATGCCTATCAGCACAAGGAATGATGAGATACTTAATATGAGGGTAACATTGTCAATTAGACAGCATGATATGCATAGTAAGTGGCTGTGAAGAGCAAAGTTGCTACCAAATGTCAACAATAAAGTTGGCCTAACAGAAAACAGTAAAAGAAAGCGAAGGAACCATTTATCACGCAATAGTGTGAGGGAATAACAACTTGATCACTGAATAATGAGGGGTAAGGATAAAAATATAACCCCAAATATGAAGAACAAAAACTAAATAATACGGAATAGAGATCGTTAATAGTCCATCAACGAAGTCGTCATTGAAAATTCTTTTAAGTCTTGTGCCCAACCCATGTGACTAAAAAAAAATTATCATCGCATCACAGAAGACACGCCCGTTAACAATTTTAGATTCCTCTATGCAACACACAAACATCCGCATCAACGCCAGTAGAGAAAAAAGTTGGTAAACTATGAAACACAGATTCTTCAAAACACCCATTGCACCAGCACCCACTCTCAGTTGCTGCAACCATGCCTTATTTTGCCAAATTGTCGCACCCGCACTCCACACCCTTGCCCTCACCTTCACCCTCACCTGCATCTACATCTGCACCGTGCTTAATAGCTAATAATCTAAACAAAAACAATCGAGTAGATTTATTATTCAAAACAATCCTAAATAACCTTGCAATACCACGTCATACGCACCCAATCATTGAAAATCTTTGAGAAATCGAACCTGTTAGAGCACAAAACCAAGGCTCTGCCAATTGGATCCCAACACAAAACTAAAGCAACATCCAAACAGGGAATCTCCAACCCTTTTCATGCATAGAAACAACTAACAAGAGGGGTCAAGCAGAGTAATGACGATGAATGAAGAGAGGTGCACTACTAGAATGAGCAGAGATGGGAGGAGTCAAGCTGTGTCAGAAGGATCACTAAGAATGATCCAGGGTACCCCCGATAGGGAAGAAACAATCTAAACGTAAAAAGATGACGGGACATATGCAAATATAGACAGTAAAATGGACAACTCATATACATGAACTGAAATCAACTTAACAAACTGGTTCCGGGTTACTGGACTTGGCGAATAGACCATCTTACACAAGTTGGACCTTAAATTTGGCCCCAGAATAAATTAAACTAGGAGACTTGGACAACATTCTTGGATCAATAAATTTAACTTTGATAATAATAAAAAACTAGGCGGAAGTGGGGTGGGAGGGCTTGGCGTAAGAACCATTGGCCCAGGAAATAGACCCAAAAATACCTTTTCTTAACAAGCCTTCTATGAACAAGGGTTATCTATAACCTTTTCAACAATACAAGATGCAAAAAATAGTCCTACCAGGTGAGCCAACATAGAGTTCAAGGCACCTTTTTCAAAAAAGTTATGTGCTAAAGGGGGAGCACCAGGACGGCTTCAAGAAAGCAAACATTATGCAATAGTTACAAGTCCAATGGTGATAGCTAGATCTGCGATATCAATGAACTCGACTTGGATTATAATTTTTGATGCAGAGGCTACCAAAAATGATGCGAGTCATCAATCAATTGGACCGTGTGAAGAACCACATTTAACCATTGACCTTTTCTGCCAAGGACTCAGATCGTTAACAGAGATGACGATGTGATGGCTTTAAGATTCAGATCTCTCCCTCAAACAAGTAATACCATTCACAGGAAGAAACTATACACGAGGACCAATATTATTATGGATAGTCAACGAACATTTTATATGTATCTATACACAATAAACCACCATCAAAATTTTGAGAAATTATGGTGGTTCGACGGGTAACATCCCGCCGACCGAAGCGAAGATATGTTGAGTTGAGGAGCTATGATATCAAATTAAATTCCAAGAAAACTAAACCGAGAGAGAAAAAGAGACAGGGGAGATAAATAATGGCGACTTTTTATTATTCCAATCAATATAATACCGTATATATACTACTCAAGTAGGGTTTATTAATAGTATAATAACATAAATAATGTCACTAAAATTTTATACTCTCTAACAAAGGGCTTCTTAATGGATATCCCCCCACCCCACCCCGAGAAAAAAAAAGCCGAACATTGCATTTTCCTATAGCGATTATTTTTCCGCCCCCTTTTCATAAGGGATTATGTTGTTCCTTTTGAGTCAACTAACCCTGTGTCAAAAAAATGCATCTCCACGACCCATTAAGTTCTTTTATCACTCCATCACATCATAGTCCCTAAACATCACAGTCCATAAAATAGATGAAACTAAACAATGAAGAAATAGGTGATCAAATTACCCCTTCACATTTTTGCATAAAACACACCATTGAATGCAAAGAAACATCATTAGTTCCCTTCTTTGCAATAATTCACATGTACTTGTCCTATCATGTGCCACTAAACGAGAAGGTGAAACAAGGACTAGAATGGGGGTTATATTAAGGCATGAAGAAGAGCTATAAGAGAAACCCTTTGTAAACACCATTTATCTCCTACCTATTAAGGCATAAAAGAAAGCTACAAGAGAACCATCCTCTATCTAACACCATTTATCTTCTATATGTCTACAACTGAATCCCTCAACGTTTTTCAACAAGAATGTATGCTCCAAAGTTCTAAGATTAATTTTAATTGTAATTCTTATTTACTTTTAATGTTTTATTAGAAAAAATAAATTTTCATTAGGAATAATCCCTAAATAGTTAGAAGTATTTGAATAGTACATAGAAATGATATTTTTGCCCTTAGGTAATAAAGAGAATGTAGAAGCTTCCAACTGAGGTGTTGATTAATGTTAGTCATGACGTAATTATCACTAGGAGCTAAAACATTTCCACAACAAACAGTTAGAATATCTTATGGATATTCCTTAACCCCACCCTATAGATAAGTGTACCCATTTAATTGAAACTAATTAACAAACACTATTATTTCAAGTATGAGAAGGAGAGTTTGAGTTAATTCTTTATTAGTTGTTGTTGTTGTTGTATTTACGTTTCCGCGTCCATATCACGATCATTTACATTTCTTCTAAATCTAAGATTCCAAAATGCTAAGGTGAAAGCTCCTAATTAGGCCAAAGAAGCGGTAGACATTTATTTTGTTAGGAACATGATTTTTATTAATAACAGACCATTAGAGCTAGCCTAGCTCTCAGATTCATGTAAGAGGTTGAGGGTTCGATTCTCCCTCCCCCCTTAAAAAAATAATAACAAAATAGATATGGAGGAGGGGCACAAGACTTCCACCAATAAACTGGGAAACTAAAGTAAATGGAATGTTTCTAAACAGTGATGAATCTGCTTAAAGTGTTGTTGTAACTTTCACTCCCTCCCGCATTGTCTCCTTACCCTATCTTTTATCCTTAAAGATCCTATAATTCCTTTCGACCCGTAACAATAAAAACAAAGCTAATACAATGCATCTCCTAAGTGTAACAACCCGCGTAATTTTGGGCTATTTTAATTAATTTCTGGAAAATGAAGGAAAATAAAGTTTTTTGATAAAATTATTTTTATTGCTCAAATATGTTGGCTATTATTTTTAAGGCAAGAATTTCAAACGGTTTCGAAATCGGAGTTAAAACGGATTTTAAAATTATTTTTTAATGTTTTTAACTCTTGGAGTTGTTTTGACTTCCAACTCTTCATTTCTTTGCCTTATTTAAAGGAGTCTTTTGGATTCCAACTATTCATTTCTTTGCATTATAAAAGGAAGTCATGGGCAAGCCTTTTAACATACTTTTGGCACAAATTTTGGCAGCAAATATATTTTATATTTCTCTTCTTTTTATATACACATTGGCCCTTGAGATTTTTGAGTTCCAACCTTAGATTAGAGGTGTTCTTGGGGCAATTTTGTTGGAGGTTCTTGGAGAAGCTTTTGTAGATCTTTTGTGTTGATCTTGAGGATGTGATCGTTGGTTTCTCATCATGGTTTGAGGTATGGGGTTTTACACAATATGCTCCTTAAATCTCGCGAGTGTCATTCTCTTTGAATTCTTGTTAATTGAACTCATATTTGAATTGATAAATTCATTGAAATATAGAAAATAATTGTTGAAATTATTTTGATTCATGTGGTATCATTATGTTATTGTTGAGCACGTTGTCATGAGATTTTAATATGGCACGGATGTTGTGAACCCGCCAAAATACCTATTCCCGGGCTATGACTTGATAAAGCATATGCGAATGGGGTGAGGCCTGGTTACCCATTGATGTGTTGTTGAGAAATTATATTGATAAATGATTTGAGATTTGCATTTTAATTTGAATATTCGTACTCGTGTTCTTACGTTTTATTCATCGCTAATATATAATTGTTGAGCACCTTTCTTATCGTATTATGTACTTCCCCATATTTTATTTTAGTTGGCAGGTTAGCGTGGATTGTGACGCTATGGACCAATTGGGATGATTTTTAGCGTGGATTATATTGGGGAGAATTTTCAATACAAGTTGGAAGATTTGTATTATTTTGATGTATAGAGCTTTGGAGATTTGTATTTTTATTCGAGTTAGATAGTTGTAATTTTAATTCGAGAGACTTGTTGTAATTGAAGAGATTGAGGTTAGTGGATTTATATTATTGTGGGTTTATTTAGATGCTCTATACCTTGTCACTTGTGGATTTGGATTTATTTTATCGCATTAGCGCTCCGTTCGCTCTCTCCGGGCGGGGTGTTACAAATGGTATCAGAGCTTAGGTATATGGCAACCCTCGGGCCTTGAGTTTTGGGTTCATTGCGTGGTTAGCAATTTTTGGAGATAGCAAATTTTAGGTGGTATTCGTGATAAGTTTCGAGATTAGAGGTGAGGAATTTATTGTTGGGAGACGTTATTTATTTTTGGAGATTGTTAGCCTGATTTTTTGAGAGTTAGGCATTCGGCGAATTTCGAGGGCGAAATTCCATTGTTAGTGGGAAGTGTAACAACCCGCGTAATTTTGGGCTATTTTAATTAATTTTTGGAAAATGAAGGAAAAAAAAGTTATTTGATAAAATTATTTTTATTGCTCAAATATGTTAACTATTATTTTTAAGGCGAGAATTTCAAACGGTTTCAAAATCGGAGTTAAAACGGATTTTAAAATTATTTTTAACTCTTGGAGTTGTTTTGACTTCCAACTCTTCATTTCTTTGCCTTATTTAAAGGAGTCTTTTGGATTCCAACTATTCATTTCTTTGCATTATAAAAGGAAGTCGTGGGCAAGCCTTTTAACATACTTTTGGCACAAATTTTGGCAGCAAATATATTTTATATTTCTCTTCTTTTTATATACACATTGGCCCTTGAGATTTTTGAGTTCCAACCTTAGATTAGAGGTGTTCTTGGGGCTATTTTGTTGGAGGTTCTTGGAGAATATTTTGTAGATCTTTTGTGTTGATCTTGAGGATGTGATCGTTGGTTTCTCATCATGGTTTGAGGTATGGGGTTTTACACAATATGCTCCTTAAATCTCGCGAGTGTCATTCTCTTTGAATTCTTGTTAATTGAACTCATATTTGAATTGATAAATTCATTGAAATCTAGAAAATAATTGTTGAAATTATTTTGATTCATGTGGTATCATTATGTTATTGTTGAGCACGTTGTCATGAGATTTTAATATGGCACGGATGTTGTGAACCCGCCAAAATACCTATTCCCGGGCTATGACTTGATAAAGCATATGTGAATGGGGTGAGGCCTGGTTACCCATTGATGTGTTGTTGAGAAATTATATTGATAAATGATTTGAGATTTGCATTTTAATTTGAATATTCGTACTCGTGTTCTTACGTTTTATTCATCGCTAATATATATTTGTTGAGAACCTTTCTTGTTGTATTGTGTACTTCCCCATATTTTATTTTAGTTGGCAGGTTAGCGTGGATTGTGACGCTATGGACCAATTGGGATGATTTTTAGCGTGGATTATATTGGGGAGAATTTTTAATACAAGTTGGAAGATTTGTATTATTTTGATGTATAGAGCTTTGGAGATTTGTATTTTTATTCGAGTTAGATAGTTGTAATTTTAATTCGAGAGACTTGTTGTAATTGAAGAGATTGAGGTTAGTGGATTTATATTATTGTAGGTTTATTTAGATGCTCTATACCTTGTCACTTGTGGATTTGGATTTATTTTATCGCATTAGCGCTCCGTTCGCTCTCTCCGGGCGGGCGGGGTGTTACACTAAGATATTTCTAGACTTATGGTAATCAAAGCCGACCACCTCAAAAACATATTTTTGCGCGATTGATGATGGGGAGAGCTCTTGAGGAGTGGTTTATAGGACTGTATAGTGTTGGGGTTTTATTTTTATAATCACGTATATTGTTTATTCTTTAATTAAGGTATGCCAATTTCATTTTGAAATAAGAATCCTATTTTTGATAATGCCTTATATTTGGGTGAAATATATTATATATATGTCAGTCAATTGGACTTAGTAGGAATTCTGGTGAGTTGGGTTCAGCCTCATCACAGAAGATTAGAACTCCAGTTATAGTTCATTGAATAGTTAACAACCTAGATAAGGAGTTGATATCCTATTGCTAAAGTTGTGTGTACAATCTCTGTAGTTTATTTTGACTACGAGAATCTGTCTGATGGTTCATAAACTTGTTTGATAGTTCAAAGATGATTGTACCGATTCATCAGAAATATATTGAATAGGACCACGGGTAAAATTCAAGTATAAGTGGTAATTATATTAGACTTGCACAATCTCATAATGTTTGCAAATCGTGCATAGATTCTTAATCCCGGGGGTTAGAATATGCACACAATTATTGCTTTGATTGCTATGGGTGCGATTCAATTTACCGAGTCTAAATTTTCGCAAGTTGAGCAATCATTGTGTGTATATATCTAAGATCATATTCCGAAGTAATCCACATTCATAAGATATTCTAAATTGTGATTCTACCAGTAAACTTGACCGATGGGTTTTATAATCGAGTAGAGTATCGAAGTTAAGTTCGAGATCAAGGAATAAATAAGATGCTGGTGAAAATCGATTAGAGGCAAATTGAATTTCACCAAACAGGTATTGTATGCTTTATGCGAGGAATTATATTATGTGCCATTTAACTTTGTAAACAGGACCTCACTATTTGAGTAATTATGCGATAATTAAATTTGAGTGCAATTGTAATTATTTAGTGAAATTAATTACAATTAAACGGAGAAGATAATATATTATGGGATACAATATGGGATTTTCAAATTTGCGTTTGTTAGCCAATTTAATCATTGGTCTTAGGTTTGTGGAATTAGGCCTGTAAAAGGGTTGGGTTCGGATCGGATCTAGGGTGATCCAGATCCGTTCAGTAAACATCTAATGGAATTCAGATACTAATCGGGTCTTAGTTAGATCTACATTATTGGATCTAGAGTCGTATCAGATCGAGTCCGGTTCTAGCCAGATATATATGTTAATTTTATTTTTATTTTTATTTTTTCCCAGCTCTTTATTTTTTAATCTTAGATTAAAATATTTTGTAATGTAATAAAGTATTTGATTAGTATATATAAGAAATATTACTTTTATTTATTATATACATAGATATATATTGATATATATTACTTACATATTATATAGATATAGATATAGATATATTTATATAAAATATATATAAATTTATAATATATTATATTAATCGGATCGGATTAGACTAGATCCATATTTGATCCAATTAATATTCGGATTATCGGGTAAACGGGTAATCGAATTATAAATTATGATCCAAATTCGGGCAAATGGATCGGATTGGCTCTGGGTCTGGGTCTGGGTCCAGATCTGATCCATTAACAACCCTACCTAGAATTAGGTATGTCAACGGGTCGGGTCCGGATCGGATCTAGGGTGATCAAGATCCATTTAACAAGAAGTTAATCTTATTTGGATCCGTCTAAGATCGGTACCAGGTCCGGGTCTGGCCATATATATACGTGTATTTTTTATTTTATTTTATCCCAATTCTTTATTTTTTAATCTTAGATTAAAATATTTTGTAATTTATTATAGTGTATGATCCGTATAAATAAAACATATATTACTTTGATCTATAATTTATATATGTTATATATAATCGGATCGGGTCCTTAACAGATTGGATTAGACTAGATCCATATCCGATCCATTTAACAATCAAGTAATCGGGTTTTAAAATATGATCTAGATCCAAGAAACTAGATCGAATGCGGATTGGGTCCGGGTTTAAACCCGGTCCATTGACAACCATACCTATAATAGTCCAGATCCAGATCCGATCCGTTTACTCGGATATGGATCATATTTTAAAATTCGGTTACCCGTTTACCCGATTATCCGATTATTAAATGAATCGGATATAAATCTAGTCTAGTCTGATCCGTTAAGGGCCCCATCCGATTATATATAACATATATAAATTTATATATATAATATGTAAGTATTATATGTATAAATACATATAGATCAAAGTTATATATGTTTTATTGATAAGAATCATACATTATAATAAATTATAAAGTATTTTAATCTAAGATTAAAAAATAAAGAATTAGGATTCAATAAAAAATAAAAATAAACATATATATATATGGCTAGACCCGGACCCGATCTGATGTGATCTTATACGGATTTGGATCTGAATTCAATATTTTAGATCCGATTAAGACTTGGTCCGGATTCGAATCCAATTAAGTTCTTGCTAAACGAATCTGGATCACCTTAGATCTGGTCCCCGTTGACAGGCCTACATTTACTAATAGCAAGTAAAAAACTCTCTGAAACCTTGTTTGACCCAAACCCACTTTATGTACCTATATGTATGGGTCATGGAAAGAGGTTTAATCTGCATGCGACACTCTCAAGGGTTAGAGGGAGAATAAAAATACTATTCATATTTTTGTGAGGGGCTAAGGAGAGATAAAGTGACTTCTCTCATATTTCACCAAAATTTCATCTCCGGAAGTGCCCACATACATGGCTTGCTTTGGGTGGATCATAAGGTAGAATATGACGTGTGTGTTGGCGCGAAAGCGTAAAAAGAAGAATTTAACTACACAATAACTAGCTACACAACATCTACACTACACAACAACAACAACAACAACAACAACAACAACTAAAAGAAATGAAATGGGTTTCTTCCTCTCTCTCTCTCTCTCTCTCTCTCTCTCTCTCTCTCTCTCTCTCTTTCTCTCTATTCTTAATATTCAAGGTTAAGTACAAATTAGGGACAAGTGTCTTATTTATAGGAAGAGTTAGCTTGTTAATCAAGCTATTAACCCAAAAGACTAAGAAAGGTAACTAATATCTAAAAACGACATAGTAGTCCCAAATATACTTGAAAACTAATTAGACACTAAAAATAAAGGAAAATTGGAAGAAAATGCAAGAAAATATTAAAATAAACCTTAATTCTCATCATTCTCCCCTACTTGAGAGAGCTCGTGCCGAGCGATAAAAATGTGTGGGGGGGCAACATCCTGGGGATCCCTGACTTGAAAGGAAAGTCATCCTTTAAAGTGTCCCGCATAACGACTCGCAACATAGCCTTGAAGAGAAACCACAAATTTGTGCCACGGTCGATGAATAGGAAGTTGACCTCTAATTCGTCCAACGAAAGAGCAAACACATGATCGACGCGGAGGGGGCCATTAGTGCCAAATTTCATCCAAATTTCTCGTGATGAGCCTCTGTAGCATCGAAGCATGTAAATGCAGCAACCACGGAACCGTCATCACAAAACTCATCATCATGATAAAAATGGGAAAAATATCCATCAAATCAAATATTTCCACCTCGCGATAGTGAGTGCGAATCTCCCAACCATATTCAATAAATAAATAAATAAAATCACATAGAAAGTACCCATTATCGTCTACCCTAAAGATAGGAATGAAGTCCATAATCTCAAATGTCTCCAAATCCCTATATCGAGTACGAGTGATCCATCCATCCTCCTCGAATATGGGAAAAAAGTCACGAGGAAGGAACTCGAAGTCACTAACAATCATCGTCGGGGTATCAACAACCACGAAGACATCCTCATGAAGCATATTCGAAGAGATAGTATCATCGGTGTGCGCCGAAATGACATCGGATGTAAGAGGAGGTACACCGGTGGACAAGTATTACGAATATGGGACCAAATACCTCGTTTTTGCACGTATCCATTGTTCATGTGCCATCTCCATCTCATAATACTCGACTCGACATCTACGTAGGTGTTGATGGTACCTCTCATACTCTTCTATATAATAAGCACTATATGCCAATGTGTGAAGCTTCTGAGAGAGATATGCATCAGTCTCGGCCCAAGAATCTTGAAGACTTTGGAGTTCCTTGATGATGGGATAACTAACCCTGTCAAAATTGGTACATGCATTCATATCGAGGCCGTATTTGGTACCATACCATGAGAATTTGTAGGAAAGGTATTCTTCAGGTGAGGGAGGGATTAAATCGTAGGACCTTGATAGATTTGGGGCAGATTTGAATTTATTAGAAAATGCTGGGGCTGAATTATAATTTTCAAAAATTGGTTGGGGATTAGTGTGTTGAAGAGGTCCGGGTGGTGGGAAAATTTGATTAGGGTTTGTGATGTGATAGGAGGTTGTCGGGGTTGAATAAGAATGTTTATTAGGGTTAGGGTTTTGAAATGGAGTGGGTTTTTGGGTTTCTTGAAAATGTGGTAAATAGGGTTTGGAATTTGTTTTTGTTGTTGAAATTGGTTAGGGTTTGCGGTAGGATGAGTTTTGGACAAATCTAGATGAATCTTGGTTTGGTCAGGGTTAGAAGACAAGTTATTTCCAATTTTTGATATGTGGGTAACCTGAGATGAGATTGGAGAGGCTAGACTGAGTCGGTTTTGCAAGACCCTGCTACCAGCATGCTGACTGGGTTGGATAAAGGTTGTTTTAGGTAGATTCGACGGATGGCCCACCTTGCGGCAGTGATTTTGGTTAATTTCTGGCGGTAATCCGCCTCCATTTGAATATGGTGGGTCTGACAACCCCTGGTAGAAGTCCCGGTACCGTCGATGGAGAAGACTCCCTCTTTCCGGCCTATTGGTGACACTATTGGCTGTATGTGGCGATTCTGAGATGGTGGGGTTGCTCTGTTGATAATGGGCCGACGTCTCCTCACCCTCTTGAATTGAACTTAAGGTCTCTAGGGTTTGAGAAAAAAATTTGGGGGTAATTCGGGTATCATCCTCGCCCCAAGAACAAACGCGGCTCATATACCAATTTGATGTGTATTTGGGTGCAAAAGCGTAAAAAGAAGAAGTTAACTACACAAAAACTAGCTACACAACATCTACACTACACAACAACAACAATAAAAACTGAAACAAATGAAATAGGTTTCTTCCTCTCTCTCTCTCTCTCTCTTCTTAATATTCAAGGTTAAGTACAAATGAGGGTCAAGTGGCCTATGTATAGGAAGAGTCAGCTTGCTAATCAAGCTATTACCCCAAAAGACTAAAAAAGGTAACTAATATCTAAAAATGACATATTAGTCCCAAACATACTTGATAACTAATTAGACACCTAAAATAAAGGAAAATTGGAAGAAAATGCAAGAAAACATTAAAATAAACCCTAATTCTCAACAGAATATTTAAGCCCTACAACACAATTTAAGGAAGTATTTGAAGGTAGAACAAGGGAAGCCCCATCATCCTCTTCATCAAATCTCTCCCCTATATCAGATCACCTGTAAGATCTGCAAAGATATCATGATCTGAATCCTATATTCGATCTTTGAATCTAGTTTCTTTTGCTTACTTTCTGAAACGCGATCAATTGAAGTTCTTAGGGCTACAAAGTTTATTTATGTCAATCCCTAGCGTATAGGATTGCAAGGAATAAGGAGGGGTTGCTGGTGAACCATACTTCTCTGATTGGTTATAAGGAGGTGTCATAATTTAAGTCGTCAACGACACAAGAAAAATACACTCAAGTAATGCCCAAATTGGAGAAATGTAAACTGATTTACTATTTGAAGTAATGGGATATTTATAGCGAGAATGAGAAGGATCTAAAATGAGGTTCATTAATACCTAATAGGGAAGTGGGCCTAAATCCATGTGATGTCACATGACGTAGGAGAACCCCCTTTACAATTTACAACCTTTTCCTATAGTGCTCTTTCTAGATGACTTTCCATTGGCCCTATAATAATACAATAAAGAAAAATGCAATAAAAATAAAAGACAACTAATAAAAATAAAAATTAAAAATAAGCGTCATTCTCGATCCACTTCCACACATGTGTCCTTCATTCATACACATCATTCTCCCCTCTTTTGAGAAAGCTCATTATCGAGTGTGAGGGGTGAATTGGTACCTTCCGAGCCAAACAAACAAATATTTGGAATATACTTGTCTCTTTTGTTGGGGAGAAAAATACTTGTTTTGGGGTCCAGATAGGATATTTTCCAACTCTTTTAAAATTGGGGGTGGCCCAATGTTCTTAAGCCTTAAAAATAAATATTCGAGTGGATTAAAGGGGTAAGTGGGTCTGAGTTGTAATTTTTGAAAGGTTTGGGACTCGAAAAATAATTCTCAGAAGTGCTTACGATTGTTTTAGTACTCCTCAAAGATTAGGGGGGTAAATTATAAATTTTAGAAGTTAGGAGGGGCTTCATATAACTTTGAGGGAGTGTTTGTGAAATATCTGGAACTTCAAAAGATGGGATAGACATGGGTTTAAAAGAGGGAAGGGTAAAATAGGTATCATCTCATACTTGGCCTCAATAAAAGAAACCCTAGCTAGGGTTTGTCCCTTAACACAAAAGGCTGCTGCCTTAATACCATGAGGACCCTTTGGAGCTTTAAGCTGCAACTAGTCCACTGATCATCGCCTACCACCGACGAAGTCGTCGGAGTACTAAAAGTGGCGGAATAGCGGTAAGGGACTATTTTTATAGTGGATCTAGGGTTTTCACCCTCCTTTTGCTCCTATGCTACTGGCCCAATGCCGTTGAGCCCTACCGAGGATCCGGTTTGGTTCAAAATTTTCCGAGACTTGGCGAAGGCCGCTGTCCTCCAGAGATGTCGAATCGGGGCTGAATGTAAGCGGGTTGAGGGTGGAAGCAACTCGACGAGGCTTGGCGAAGGCCTTTGTCCTCCAAAGATGTCAAATCGGGACTGAATGTAAGTGGGTTGAGGGTGGAAGAAGGCTCGCTACTATGGGGAGGTTGTAGGGTGGTGGTGGTGGTTGGGTAGTATTGGGTTCGCCGACCTTCATGTGGTGCTCGAATGGGCCGTCAGAGTTTGGATAAGGTTGAAGAGGGTCGGGTATAAGTTTTGTTTGGTGTTTGGGATCAGATCTGAAACTCGAGGGTTTTTGTGATGGTTTTAGATCTGAGATCTAGGGTTTGGAAGGTGCGCTGGTGATGGATGTGTGGTGGAAGAATAATATTGGGCCCGTTCATAGCGACTTCACCGCTCTCTCGGGTTAAGGTCCATTCTTTGTAGCAACTCTTCATCAGATATTTGTTAGGGGTGGTGGTGGGTGGCGAAAACATGGATTGGTGGTATCAGTGGTCTTCGACTAAGGAGGCAGCCCACCTTTTTCATTTGGACTTCTACTTGCTCTTCCAATCGGATATTACGACATTCTGCTCGAATATTTTTCCTTAGCACCATTGGTTGCTTGTGTTTTACGATTTTTATTTTACAACATGGTGGAGCGCTCCTCGTTCTGATACCAATTGACGTAAATTAGGTCGTCAGCAACACAACGGAAACACTCTCAAGTGAGAGTAATACTTAAATTGAAGAATGTAAAATGATTTATAATTTGGGATAAAGGTATATTTATAAGGGGGATGGGAAGGATCTAGAATGAGGTCATTAATATCTAATAAGTAAGTGGGCTTAGGCCCATGTGAAGTTAAATGACTTAGGAGCACCCCATTTACAACCTTTTTCCTTTAATGCCCTTTCTATTCTATAAGACTTCGCATTAGCCCTATAATAATGAAATAAAGAAAAATGCAATAAAAATGATAGACAAATAATAAAAAAAATAAAATTAAGCATAATTTTTGGTCCACTTCCACGCATGGGGAAAGGATGTCATGAGGTGGAAGAGACACGAATCTCTCTTTGAAGGCATACTATTTAGTTTTGGTTGTGGGTGACGAACACTCCACTTAAAAAGGTTCTTTTAGCGTGGACGATAGAAGATTCTTATAGCGAATAGACTGTAAAGGAGGAAGAGTAGGAGCATGATTAGTCGTTGTTGGCTTTGCAAGAGGGAGGAGGAAGTGGGGAAACACTTACTAATGTATTCTAGGGCGGCTAGGAGTCTTTGAGAAGTGATTCTTTCTCCATTTGGATTCTATTGGGTTATGCCAAACTCAGGGCTAGAGGTGTTGGCGGCGCGGAAGTATAAAAGTGATGTAGACTTAAGCTCTATTTGTGGGGGATTTCTTTGCATTTCTAGGACATTGTGGAAGGAGAGGAAAAAGAGATGCTTTGATCGTGATGAGTCGAATTCGATGGTGTCGCAATATATATTGTTGAGATCATTACAACTGTGAGTGAAAGAGGAGATGTCATCATCGATTTTAGTTTATATGGATTTTTTTGGAGGAATTCAAAAGAACGATTTAACCCGCTCTTTATTCCTTTTTATGGGAGTGGTTTTGTGAACTCCTTTCTTTTTTCTCTTTTGTTTTCATGTATACCCATTGTACACTCATCCATCCCATGAGGCGGGTTTTCATGTTTTAATATTCTATTACATATAAAAAAATATATCCTTGCTTTGAAGCACCATCAAAATGGCAAATAGTCAAAAAAGGGATCCCAAGTAGGACGCATTTCTCATGGAAGTCATGTGTTGTGTCAAAGATTGACCGGATTAGAGGTCAATGTCAGTCTGTAATTGACACATAGGGAGTGAACTTCGAAATCAATGAGTCAAAAGGAGACACATCTGTACGCCAATCTGTCGAAAGTGGATGCTCGATGTCGGGGATAGACTGGGGTCAGGGTGATGGAAGGCCGTCGGGTGGTGGAAGACCAATCCACTCCTGTACCCTCTCAAGAGAATCTAATGGGGCGAAATGCGCTGAGAATAGAATGGGGGAGGGGAACGCGCCTCGGATGCCCTAAGGGAGGAAGGGAAGTGTAGTATGGGTGGAGGCGGAAGCGTAGGGAAAGTGAGATGGTGATGGTGATCCAAAGTGGGCGGAGTCGATAGAATGGAAGGGAAATGGTGGGTCAATTATGGCTCATGGTGTCGATGAGGGTGGTGGCGGGGATAGGTTGAAATATGGTGGAGGTGAGGATTGTAGTGAGGACAGGATGTATTGGGGTTTTGGGTTTGTGGGGGTAAATTGGATCGTATGAGAATATGGGGCGGTGGGAGATGGGGAGATGATGCATGATGGTGATGTAAATTTAGGTCGGGTGGTGGAGGGGGTTTATTGGGTGGTTCTCGGTAATTTTTTAGGGTGGGGGTGTGTTGACTTAGGGTTTCAAAGGTAGGGACATGTTATTGAGTGGATCCAAACAAGAGAGGGTATGGAGTAGTGTTACGGTTTGTTTCTAGAAGTTATTGGTTATAAGGTGGGAAAACCCCTAACGACTCATGATAAATTTTTTTCCCGAAGGCCACCGTTTGGGAGATCTTACCATGGGGTAAGGGTCAACCATGCCCTAGGGTTTTCTCCATCGGATCAGGTCCTCTTGCTGCTGGATCTTGATCTTGGCTACTCGGTTGGATTTGTGCCCATGGTGAAAAGTAGGTAGATATCGGAGGTCGATTGGGGTTATTTGAAGCCCGAAGCTGCTCGACCGTGATGATCAGTTCTGGACAACTAACGAAGGGGCTGTTCGAATGTCGACGGTCAGGACTGGGACATCTGGGTCTTCATCGGGCACCGCCAAGGTGGTCCGACCATAGGAAGATGTGGTATGACCTTGGCTCATGGGTTTTTGAACTAAAAATCCATCCTCCGGCATCGAAAATGGGTAAGAGGTTCTGAACGACTGTCGACCATCTTGAGCGGAAAGGTTGGCAGCAGTAAGGGTGATATTGGCCACCTGAATGGTGGTCCGACCATGGGGAGATTGAATTGGTCCTCTGTCGGAGGTGTTTTTCACCGGATTGACCCTGTCCGGCATCGGCGCCGAAATTGGTTCATGGGGTTTGGCCGATGGTCGGCCACCTCTACTCATGCCATCGGCTTCCTCGGTTGGAGTGGTGGTGGAGTTAGGGTTCGCTGAAATTATTTTCTTTTGTAGCAGGGATGTAAAATAGGTTGAATTAGGGGAATTAGGGTTAGGGTTTTGAGATGGTGTAGGAGTGGTACGAGTGAGGTTCGGTGGTGGTTTCTGGTAGTGGTAGGCGAGCATCAATGGCATCCATCCAAGCCACTAATCGGTTGAGAACCTCCTCGAAACGATCGGTACAAGTCTCCAGGGGTGCGTATCTTCTTCTAGGTCGTATTTGGCGTTGTTTACGATTTTTATCTACCCAACAACAACAACAACGAGTAGAACCAAGGGGACTCTGATACCAATTTGATGTAAATCTAGAAATGCAAAAGCGTTGTTATTACACTACACAACTATTAACTACACAACAACAACAACAACAACGACATCAAATAAACTAAACTAACGAAATGAGTTTCTTTCTTTCTCAATTCTCAATATTCAAGTATGTTTACAAATGAGGGCGAAGGGTCTATTTATAGGAGAAGTTAGCTTGCTAGCTAAGATACTACCCAAAAAGATAAAAAAGGACAACTAATAACTAAAAATGACTCATTAGCCCCAAACATGCTTGAAGACTAATAAAAGACTAAAAATGAAAGAAAATTACAATAAACCCTACACTAAAAATAGAAAATTAAAGATAGTTTTCTCTCGGAGGCACAACTACGCGCCACGTATTGCTATAAATCTCTTACACATCATGTACACTCATCCATCCCATGAGGCAGGTTTTCATATTTTAATATACGATTACATATAAAGATATATCCTTGCTTTGAAGCACCATCAAAACTCCAACCTAGTCTCGTTATTGACAATTAAATTATAAGTTATTCCCTCTCCCATTTCTATCTATCAATAGAAGTAGTGCGGCCATCGATTAATGTGATGCCAGTTTGGAAACAAACTAATTAAAACATATTTATTGCTTTATACAAAGACTTTTGTTATCGATGGAGGACTTTACCGATCAACGCTTCGGGTTGGTAAGCAGGTTCGATGATACAATCTTTGGAGAAATCGAAGGGGTCCATATCCTCCTCTCTTTCATCAGTGAAATGATGGGTATGGAATGAATTGGTCGGCCATCCTAAGAAGATTTGCCTCTATAGAAAATAATTAAAGACGATAAATTAGCAAGTGGTACAGATCTTTCTCCGATTTGAAATGCAATACGTATCCCTGTGGAGATAGATATATGTGAGGTTTCATCCTTTTCATCATATCATAAGTATTTACCTTCTCTCTGGGAGAATGAACACTAATGTTCCAAATGAACTTGAATTGTCCAAAAGAAGGATGAGGTGAGGATCTACATAATAGTTTAAAGGGATTACAAAGAAGGCTTCTCTTACTCTATCTCCTTCGAAATTTTATTCTCGGAAATAGCCGAATGCATCAACGTCCTTCTCATTGCAGTTCTTTGGAAAAGAAAATTGCATGAAGCCACACGAGAATCATTAATGGAGGCGAATTAATCTACAGATGCCCTGATAAAAAAATTAAATTCAAAATTAGTAAAGAATTATGATAAAAAAGGGAATAATGATTTGAAAGAGAATAACTGCTATTTATCCTTGCAAAACTTAATTGAAAACCTTCCACCACCTCAATAGATACAAAAAAATAAGAAGTAGCCCCCATTTGAGATGAAAATCCATGGGCTCATATGGATGCCTTTGGTAATCATCTTTGTAAGGACATTTTTGTCCATTATCAATTTGTATGTCGTACGTCGTTACACCGTTGAAGAAATTCAAGATCGCATCTACAACAACGGATCCAAATATCAAAGCGTCTTCAACATCATATCCTCTGCAAGAATGAACTTGGTAAAGTTTTGTTTTTAAGTTCCTTATGCTTCATACTTAGTATTGGGAAATTTTTATAAAATGTTTTTACAAAAAATAAGAAGTAAGTTTTTTTAAGCAAAATGAGGCTTTTAAACGTTTTTCATTATTCTAGAAAATCGGATCGGTCCGCCCCTTTTAAAAATGAACCGATCCGCCTCTATACCGGACCAATCCGCTTTGCACCAGTGAACCCCGGATCGAATGCGAACCGAAGAGGACTATTTGGAAAGTGAACCGATCCGAGGTCGGACTGATCCGCCTCCATACCGGACCGGTCCGCCTAGGATAAATTCGAACAGATCTGTGAGTTTTTTATCCACCATCTTATATTTCCTATAAATATATGAATTTCGGTGGTGTATTTTTCAAGTCTTTGAGAAAACATTTCTAAGAGTACAAACACAACAAGACTTCAATTTTTGATGTGCCAAACATCTTTTTGATTCACACACAAAAAAATCAATTACTTTTGTGAATCTTTTGGAACCTTAGAACACAAGCTTTACTATTGTTCAACCTTTGTGGGGAGATCTTTATAACCGAGGGCTGCGTGTCATTGCTGAGGGAGTCTCTACAAAGTGTTATGGCTACGTGTTATTGAGGAGAGTTGCGGTTCTTCCTTTGTTGTTTGGGCTGCGAGTCCTTGGAGGGTGATGCGTGTATTCTCTTGCTGAGTTCAAGACTGCGTGTCTTTGTGGGTTAGCTGCGCGTTGATCCATTGCAGATTTCTCTATGTAATTGTAAGTTGCGATTTATATATTCATAGTGAAATAAAGGTTTTACCCGAAAGGGTTTTTTTCCTTAAATCTGTGTCTCAGCATATTTTTGTGTCACATGCTTTATTTATTTATGGATTGACACACGCACCTTAGATGCATATTTAGGGACTCTAATAAATAAGGGTTACTTGGAAACTTGCGAATTTAATTTAATCAATTATCACAGTCGCACTCTTCAATCTTCGAGTCCAACCCTCTTTTTTTCAGCCTATGTTTACTCTTTATAAACGAGTGTCATAGGGGACACCCCCATATAATAAATATTTCATCAGGAGGTATCTATTTTTTACCATTAAAATTTTAATAGTCATTCCCCCATTTTTTTTAATAGTTTGAAACTTAACCCCACTGAATTACCCCCATTTTTTTTAATAGTTTGAAACTTGACCCCACTTAATTAGGTAACTTTTCTTATCTTCTTCACTTTTATCACACAAAGTTCCCTTAATACTTTTTTCTTATAAAAATGAGGAAACACAAATTTGAAGGAGGAATCAATGAACTAGACATCTTCTCAAAGTTTAAAAGAAAAAGGAAGACGACGAGAGATGTAATTTGGTATTCTCATAGCTTATAAAATAACATTGTTCAATCACCTTAGAGTCCCATTTGGGAAGGAAGAATGCATACTTGCTTCTAATAATAAAACCAAAGGGAATCATGTCTTAGGGGAAACTCCAATTCCAAATCCTCAATCACCAAGCCCATCTCTTTTGTTTTAGATATATGTTCCCAAAACTAGAAATAAAGAAAGAAGATTGCTTGTATTAGGAAGATGTAATTCTTATGTTACAAGAGAGGCATTTATATAGGCTATACGAGACTTGGAAAGATTTTTGGAGATTTTGTGGGATTCTCTAAAACCAAGTCAAAGAAGATTTGCACGTGGGTTTTTATTTAAGCCTTGACAGGTGGATATTTGGGGTTTGTTTTGGCCGAAAATGGTGGAGGTGGGTTTATTGGTTTTATGGTCGAAATGGGTCTCGGGTCAGGATGTTGGGTTTATTTTCGGATATAGTGGGTCGAGTTAGGCATGGCAGCTGTTTGGGAAGGGTGGGATGGGTTCGTGTGATAGTGTCGGGGCAGGGGTTTTGGGTTTGAGGAACCGGGGCTGCCATGGTGGGTAGGGGTGTGAGGTTAGGGGGGAGAGAGAGAGAGAGAGAGAGAGAGAGAGAGAGAGAGAGAGAGAGAGAGAGAGAGAGAAAATGGGTGTGTTAATAGTGGTGGGTTATGGAGGGTAAGAGAGACGAGAGAGAAAGAGGAAGTGGGGAAGATGAAGGGGATTATGTTTTGTGTGGCAGGGTGTAGGGAATGATGGTGAGGGTGAGTGGGGGATAATGACGTGTGTGTGTGTAAGTTGTACTCATTAAAAAAAATAAAAATTAAACTAATTAAAACTAAAAATATAAAAGTCAATAAAACTAAAAAATTAAATCTAATAAAATTAAATTCCTAATCTATAAAAAAAAACTCAAATAATAAAATAAAAATAAAAACTAAAAATCTAATAAAAATAGACACTAAAGTCCTAAAAAATAAGAATCTAATAAAACTAATAATAAACTCCTAAAAACTAATCCTAAAAATAAAATAAAATAAAATAAAGATTAAAAATAAAAAAACTAATAAAAGTCAAAATAAAAATAAAAATAAAGAAATAGAAAAATAGAAAATAAATCCTAGAAAATTCTAAATAAATCTAAAATAAATCCTAAAAATAAAACGACTCAAAATGAAAATCCAGGAAAATATGAAAAGCACAAATTAAACACACACGGGGCTTGGGTGATTGTTCTAGGCTCAGTGTAGGCTTAGGTTTGGTTCGGGGACAAGGTTCGGAACATCGAAAATGATCTCGGCAAGCTCAAATAGGACTTCAAACTTCTCGGTGTTTTGATTTCTTCATTTCATGCTTTTGACTGCTATTGTGTCGCAATTACGCCGATTTAGCATCATTTAACATTGCGACTGCTGAGTGGCCTGCAATGTAGATAAATACGAACATAAGGCCGTTTTTAATTAAAACGAGTGACTAAAATGCATCTATTCGGAGTATAAAATAGACACTTTTGGGTGCATATCAGTAGTCCCATAACAAACCTTCTCTGTGAGGAAATGAACATTTATCTCAATATGCTTTGTCCTCTCTCATAAAGAACTGAATCAGAAGCAAGTTGAGTAGTCAATTTATTGTCACAATGTAGAACAAAAGAAGCTTTTTTAGGAAATCCTAACTCCTAAAGAAGAGAACGAAGTCATATAATCTCACAAGTGCCCAATGTCATGGCTCTATATTCTGCCTTTCTATAAGAACGCGAAATGACAACTTGTTTTTTACTTTTTCAAGAGATGAGATGACTCCCACAAAAAGTATAGAAGCCCATAATGGAGCGCCCATCACAAACTCCTCCATAAATTGAATCGATGTATCTCTGTGATCCTCTGGGTTGTCGTCCTACTGTACAAAATAAACCCAAGTTCAGGGGAAAACTTAAGATATCGTAAAATATGATACATTGCATCCAAATGAGGTTGATAGGATTTATGCATAAATTGACTAACTCTCCCAACAACAAATGATATATTCGGTTTAGTATTGGCTAAGTAAATGAGGCGACCCACCAAACGTTGACATATAAATGAATCTTTCATAGGCTCACTAGTGTCAGTCACAAGCTGAGATGAAGCTATTTTACAACCAATCATCTTAGTATCCTCAAGAAGGTTCATAACATACTTTCGTTGTGAGAGAAAACCCATAATGAGATCTAACTACTCCAATTCCCCCAAAGTACCGAAGTTGATCAAGATATTTTATATTAAATACCTTTCCCAAATTAGTCTTAACTTGTGTAATTCCAAAAAAATCATCTCCAAAAATAATAATATCATCAGCATATACAAGAAGAATCATGATTTTTTCGGTTGAATCTTGCCTGATGAAGCAAGTATGATCAAAATGGCAACTAGCAAATCTAAATCCAATGACAACCTCACTGAATCTTGAGAACCAGGCTCGTGGTGACTGTTTCAGCCCATATAGATATTTCTGGACACGACAAACTTTCCCTACATACTCCCCCTCACCATGAAATCTGGGTAGAGAATTCTTATGGATGAACTTATCAAGGTCTCCATGAAGAAAAACATTCGTGATATCAAACTGGTGAAGCGACCAAGAGAACGAAGCAACTAAAGAGATCAATAAGAAAATTTTGTTGAGTTTGAAAACGAGGACAAAGGTAACAATAAAATCCTTACTCGGAATCTGAGTAAGTCCGTTTGCAGTAATGTCGAGCTTTATACCTATCCACTATCCCATCAACTAAGAACTTAAGGGTATATACTCTCCTACACCCAATTGTCTTGGCCTCTTTAGGTAAGAAAATCATATCATAGGTATGACTACGTTGTAAAATATCCATCTCACACTTCATAGCATTAACCCAATATGAGGATTATAAAGCTTTAGAAAGAGTCCTTGAGATACGAGTGGATGAAGTGGCCATAAAAAAATGTTCCATAAGAACTTAATAAACCCTCAAAGACGCACAAAGTTAGAGAAAGGATGTTGTGTAGAATAAGCATGACAATAGTGGATAGGTCTTCGAAGCTCCCAAAAGGGGTCAATAGTAACAAGGTTATCATTTGTAGGCTCATTAGTAGTTTCAACAACGGGCTGAACAACATGTTCAAATGAAGATAAGTGTTATCAATTTTACTTGGGGAGGTTAGAATAATGACAGGAGAGATATATGAGCGTGGGGGCCGAGAATACACATGTATAGGTTGATTAGCTAGAGAGGTAGTGGAATCAAGAACAAGGACATGGTAAACGATATGTGAGTCCTCGGGGGGTGAAGTAGAATGATGGATAAAATTAGAGTTGCCAAAAAAATGATACTTTTTCATGAAAATTGACATCTGAAGTATGACACATACGATGTGTAATAGGATAATAACAACGGTACCCTTTGGATATGTTAGAGTATCCTACAAAAATGCAACGAATAACTTTATCATCAAGCTTAGTGCAAATAGGACATTTATTATAAACAAAGCATGTACAATCAAACACACGCGGAATTACAGGAAAAAGAATCTTATTAGGATAAATAACCTGTAACGGAACTTTACTCTGATGAGTACGATTCAAATTATAAGCAACTGTTAAAACAACCACGTGTCAATAAGATTGAGGAACCTGCAACCCCCCTTAACAGACTACCACCATGGGAGTTTTGTTTTTCATTCAGTAATCCAATTTTGTTCGGGACTATATGAGCAAGTGAGTTGCTGAAGAATGCCCCGAGACAAAAGACAAATTCATTTGAGATGTACTTTTTAGCATCATTTGACTGAATCCCTTTAACAACGTTAAATTAAGTTTTGACAAGTTGTAAGAATCGAGTAAAAATGGATAGCATATCAGATTTTTTACGAAGGAGATAAACCCAAGTACAACTCGAATAGTCATCAATAAAAGTGACCTAATATCGATGCTAAAAAAGTTGTAACAGGCGAAGGACCCCAAACATTAGAATGTATTAGGTAAAAAGCATAAGGAGTACAATGCATGCGAGGGATGTAAGTATTTTGTATATGTTTAGATAACGAGCATACAGTACATTGGCATTTTGAAGAAATGCACGCCTTAATTAAGTAGGGAACAACATGGATATTGAAAATTGAAATTTCCTAAACGATCATGCCACAACTGCAATGTTTAAAAATAAAACACATAACAAAACACACTAGCATGAAAAGTAGAAGCAGAAGGTAGAATTATGGAACTGGTGGAGGATATCCAAATTAGTAGAGCTCATCGCGCTCATATTCCTTGTCAAAAATCCTCCTCATATGTAGCTCCTGAAAATAACACCAATCAGATAAGAAAACACAATAGAACAATTAATACTTCTTGCTAACGGTTAATAAATAACATGTTCATAGCAAGATTAGGTACAAGTGAAACTGAGTGTAAAGTTGTGTATATAGAGAAGCATATATTTCCTTTATTGAGAATAGGAGTAGAAGTTCTATCAATAAGGTGAACGTGTTTATGAAAGGGTTGGGTAAATGAAATAAAAAGATTCTTCTCATTCGTATTAGCACCAAAATCCATAACCCAAGTAATTGGAGTGTCAATTGTGAACATGATATGCTCGAGTAGTACCTGAGATAGATGCAGTCATATCAGTAGGCTCAGGGGCATATGCCTAATGACTACTCAACAAATGGCGAATCCGATCCATCTTTAAACTAATAGCCTGTTTAATTTGACATTAAGGTCATTAGGATTGGAAGAATGAGAATTAGTAGGACTCTCAGCTACAATTTCTATATTATACGAGGTTTCCCTTTCACGTTCCTTAACTTTGGATACAATTTCCAGCAAGTAACTTTTACATACCCTTCTCCGCTACAATGTCCACATATTGGTTTCTTCCTTCCAGGACGTTTGGCTCAAGACGGAGCAAGAGAAGACTCCCAATAATGTTTTTTTTCATTGGCTAAGAAATGCATTTTGGTTAGCTGCAAAAGTAGACTCACAGACGACATATGAGGGCATAAGATTGAGGCGCCACTCATGTTGCCCAACTAGGGCATGCACTTCAGCAAGTGGAGGAATGGGTGAAGTGTTCAAAATCTGTGTCCGAGGAAGCTCAAAATCACATCAAGAACCGATAAACCCTTTGTTCTTCCTCTCGAGCCATAAAGGAGTCTGCAGATTGTGGGGCAAGACCATCTATAGTAGCTAAGGGACAATATGAAGCATACTCCTCTCATCTCTGAGTTAGATAACAATAATAAATTAATACTGAGTTATTGATTTGAATTGCATGAGATATCTCCTTATAGAGTTCAAATACCCGAACCTCATCGTATGAATAAGAGAACATAGCAGTCATTCCATAGGTGAGAAACAAATTCATAATACTAGAAAATCTCATAAACTTTCAGCTCCATGGAGTTAAAAATCCATCCCATAATAATATAGTTGGTGATAGACCATTGACTAAAGGTTGAATCAGATTCCTTTGATGTTAGAATCTTCCCAAGAAGCCAATCGATTTTTTCTTTTACACCGAAGAATAAACGGAATGATGTGGCCCACGATGAAAAAATTTGACCATTAAGTAGATGTGCCGTAACTTTTTGTGAGGGGGGATATGAGTTCATCATATCAAATGAAGTGATCTTATTTTTGGAAACTTTTTCGTTAGACATCGTTCACCAAAGTATCAATGGCACCAACAATTATAGACTAACGAACAACTTCAAATTAGGCCCCAAACAGAGTAACAAATTGGATATTCAAAAAATAGTGTAAAAAATCTATTAATTTAGCCACCAAAAAAATAACGGAGCAAACGGCAAATATATCTCTTAATCTCTAGATCACAAGAGATGAAAAAAGGGTGAAGAATACCTTCAATTGCATATAATCACTGAAGAAAAAACAATTTCACATACCCACGAAAAAGAACGTTGCTCCAAATGGATAAAAAATGTATAGAAAATCTACCACATCACTAGTAGATATTGAGAATGCCTTTATTCAAGGGAAACCAGCCCCTCAAAAGTAGAAAAAGGGGTTCTAAATGGACCCTAGGTAGGAATGAAAGGGGGTTGCACCTTGAAAGACCCACAATGGGGGTTGCGTGGTGGTGCAAGGTTGAGGGAGGGAGGTACGACGAGTTTTGGATCGAGGGTTTTCTTTGGTAGATTTAATACCAACTAGAAATAAAGAAAGAAGATTGCTTGTATTAGAAAGATGTAATTCTTATGTTACAAGAAAGGCCTAATCTCATAACTAAATAACAAAAATAACTCTACGGGACTATGTTATTACAAGACTTAGTCGTTATATTGGCTAAGTTATTACAACACCTACTAATCAAATATTTCCCCCATTCCTTACATCTATCTCATAAAATATATTTTATTCTCTCCCCTGCTTCATTAGACTTTGATATTTTGTAGAAATTTGTGAGAAATGCATAAACATGAGTGCACAATTAAAAGTATTTAATTACACCTAAATTATACTTATCATCTCTTAGAGTTGTTAATGTGCTACAATTGTCCCAATGTTGTGCCCGCTCGGTTGTGGAATGATGGACATCCTTTATTGTCCACTCGCTTATCTGGTTTGCCTCTGTTTGTAGCCGACATGAGTCATCTCTCTCTCTCTCTCTCTCTCTCTCTCTCTCTCTCTCTCTCTCTCTCTCTCTCTCTCTCTCTCATGATTATCTCATCGTAATACAATTTGGTGCATAGATAAAATGTTTCCCTGATCCCATGATTCATTCAAAGTAACTCAGTATATTCTGCACGCAGCGTGTCCTACATATTTTAATACAAATAAAAGTTAAAATAAATAATTGCATTTAATGCATTGATCGAATAGCGTATACGAATATGTAACGTAACTTAACCCTCAACTTGAAGTGGTTGCTTATACAGTGAATGCGGTGATGGATTTTTCCCACCACTTGGCCTTAGTGGTCCTTACCGCAACCTAATATGTGATTATCCTCATCGGGTTTAGTGATATGACATACCCCAAATCACCAATACCGTGTCGTGTCAATAAAAAATTTGTGAACTTATTTTTAAAATTTTATGGACTTATATAATAATTATTCTTTGAAATTAATATTACCTGAAAAATTAATGAGGAACCGTTGAACATCTGTTTTGACTGAGAAAATGTGTTGACAATTTTTTTGCACCCTCTTATGACTTTCTGGATTTTCATTATGTAATTTATGCTGGATGAATACACAACCAAATCTTTCTATTATCTGTGCCATAAACATCTTTGATGTTAGAAATATTCCATCTGTTTTCTATGTATTTTTTTGCCCTGAAATTGAGAAATAAGGATATTATGTTTCTTCTACTTTGTATGTTCTTTTTTCTTACACTGCAGTTGTGATATTTTCTGTGTTTCAGGTGGCAGAAACTAAGAAAAAAATTACGATCTTGAGTCATATCTTGAATAGAGAGGAGTTGCTATCCCGGAAGGCTATTTGTCTTGCAAAGTCATATGTCCTAACCCAAAGTTCCGGTATGTGTTCAGAATCTCCCTTTTGGTGTCTTTGAAAACACCGAAACTCGGTGGGATTTTTGTTATATTCTCGTGACTTTTAGTGGATTATTAAACATACATTTGCACATCCTAAACCTCATTGCCAAGAAGTATGCCATGCATCTAGATGAGTATTAAAAGCAAAATTCGACTCTAGTGAATGGAATATATAGAATCATGATCAATCAAATTTTGTAAAGCCCAGATATTTATTACCGGTCAGAATTGGACCTAACGGAATGTCGGTCTATACCGGTACCATAATATAAGTTTGGGGAGAAAGATCAGAATTAGAGATTGATAGAAAAGCAAGGATATGGGCTTTTGTGAGTAGGAAACAAAAAATATCTATTATAAGTTCACTAGTTCAGTACATTCTTCTTTTCGTAGTTCTGTAGCTATGCTATGGCCATGTAGAGAAAATCTGGCTATTGAGAACCACGGATTCATTTTGGTAACGATGACATATATTTCGAATCCAATAGTTCACGTTTATATATATATATATACAATCAGGCTCTCCAACATACCTCCTAACAACATACCTAGCAACATACCTTTTTTTTTAAATAGTAAAAAAAATAATTTTGAGATGATATTTTTTATATGGGTTCATGATATTTTAATGTGCCCCTCTAAAAAAATTCAACTGAAAATAATGTATTTTGTTATTTTTCAAAAATAGGTAAAAAAAACTGACAGTTTTTACCCTTTTAAAGTGTCAGCTTTTTTACCTATTTTTAAAAATATCAAAACACATTATTTTTAGCTGAATATTTTTAGAGGGGTACGTTGAAATATCATGAACTCATATAAAAAATATCAATTCAAAATTAATTTTTTACTATTTTAAAAAAATAGGTATGTTATAGGTATGGTTAATGAGGTATGTTGGAGAGTCTCACACTCTCTCTCTCTCTCTCTCTCTCTACCTATATATATATATATATATATATATATATATTGGTGCTGATAAAGTGTGTGCAAGGGCACATGCTAAAAACCTAAAGTATTAAAATGAAAATTCCAACATGCAATCAATAGGCACATATGCTCGCGCATTCTCCTTGCTTTTACAATTCCCCACACAAAACATATAATCCTAAGGGCACATTTCCTCAATTTCCTACCTACATAAAGTGGAGTTTATTTTATGAAGAAATTTTATAAAGACAAGGGGATGGTGTTCGATTGTTTTTTTTTTAAATTATAAATTTCTTGGGGGTTTCGATGTACTATCCTATTATTAATAGGACTCGAGACCTATGAAGCATGGACACGTAATACGTGTTTCGACACATGACACATGACAAGTGATTTATTCGGATACGACACACTATGTTACGTGTATATATATATATATATATATTAATGAAATAAAACAGATTTTTTCCATAAAATACATTATTAGAGCATTCTTAACATGAAATTCAGAAAATGGACCATACAAAACAAAATTCAAACACATTTTGACATTAAAAATCTTAAATAAAGCGGAATCACCATCACATGAGAAAAAAATAAAAAAAATAAAAAAATTAATTTCACGTGTCCAAAGCGTGTCCCTGCATGTCCAATCTAAATAAAAAAGGGCTTATGTGTCTCAACGTGTCGGCAACATGTAGGAGCATGTCGCGTGTCCGACTTGAGTCAAAGCTGACTCATGGCTTTTAGGAGAGTGTCCGTGCTTCAAAGGTGTCTCACACGGTGTAGGACACGGGCACGTTGCCTTTTGAGAAGTGTCCGCGCTTCCTAGCTCGAGAGTCCCTTATAAAATAAAGTAACTGTTAACGCAAAAATTCTCCATCTACGAGGACCAATCAGAAAAGGACACATGTCATCCTACGTGGTAATATTCGACACCCGAGGAGAGTTGGTAGGCCTCCGAGAAGAATTGGTCGGCACCCGAGAAGTGTTAGTCGGCACCCGAGGAGAGTTGGTCAGTACCCGAGGAGAATTAGTCGGCACCCGAGGAGAGTTAGTCGGCACCCGAGGAGAGTTGGTCGGCATACCAACCAGGAAGATCAAAGGATAAATACGCATTTAATGAGCCTTAATGTACATTTATACTGTATTGATAGATGACAACACATAGCATACCAAGCAATTCAACATTTAGATTCGTTGAATGTAGACATAAATGTCTACATACAATGAATCTCTTTATCTCCCATCACTATAAATACATGTATCCCCTTAGACAAAAGGGAGGATATCGAGGAGATCCGAGAGAATTGAGAGAAAAATAAGAAACACCATACCTAAGATACACACCCTTTTTCTCTCTACACCATATTGTACTATTGTAAACCCTTGGGAATAAAATAACAGTGGACGTAGGCTTTATTCATAGCCGAACCACTTTAAAAATCTTTGTCTCTTATATGTTTGATGTGAATGTTTATCTTCATCTTCAATCTCATCCTCATCATTTATCTGCTGTTGACGCCACTAAAATGGCAGTGGCCATTTTCTGTCTTCAACAGATTGGCGTTGTCTGTGGGAACGTGTTACAAGCATTGTTCTCCATCAAAAGCTAAGTTTTTATTTTCTCTACATATAATCAATTATACATACATCTTTTGATTCAATCATGATTTTTATGTTTATATACATAAATTAATTGTCCAATTTTTATCTGCAAAATATTGCATATCATGATTTTAAAATCATAACTGTTAGATTAATTCTTATTTAGAAATCTGAAAAATAGTGGATTTTATAAATCATAACTTTTTGCTTGATTCTCAAGTTTCAATTTTATATCATGGAATAAATATTTTAAATGATTACGTATACCAATATATACGACAATGATAAGATTTGATAATTTTCATTGCTGATTTTGAAATAATTTTTGAAAGATCTTTAATGACTATTCAAATTCCCATTATATTTTTAATCAGCGAATGGGAAAAGGTTAAAGGCAATAAAAAGTTTTCTCATGGAAATCATGACCCAGATCTACTTTCTCTCTCTTCAAGTTTGAGTCGCTTTGCATTCATTTTTATGAACTATATACTTAATTTGGTTCATCTTCCATCTATGTCAATAAAGTCTCATTTATTTATTTTTGATATAAATTTGGTAATAACTTCGATCATTCAACATATTTTTATCTCTCCAAATAGGGAATAAGAAGGGATCAATATAAAAAATAATTTTCTCTCACCTGAAAAACCATTACCCACCTCTTGTAAAAAAGGATCAATTAAACAATCATGACCATATCAAGATTCTGGGCACAAATTTCAGATGTTGGCTCCTCGTTCATTGTCAGAATCACACGATCTAGTGGATTAGAGAATGGATCATTTAATTAGCAATCTTAATGCTTGGATTTTACATCGAATGTTATTTTTCTGATCTAAGGATTCGAGATATTCTGGTCAGCCATCTATATTGTTGGTTGGCATCATCTTGGGCCATCTTTTATTAAAGGGAAGCTTAAACAGACCATTTTGTTTATCGAAGATAAGATGTGAAGATCCATCAGCAACGTTGAAATAATTTTATCCAACTACGAGGTATCTTATTATTGGTCGGAGACTCATATTGTAGCTCAGGGGAACCAATTGCAGGTCGACGATCATCTACTTCTTGATCGGTGACATCTCAGTCTTGTTCGGAGGGATCAATTTACTGGTCGACAACTATCCAACCATCCACTTCTTGGTTGGCGACATCTGATGTTATTCGGTGACCATCCAACAGCTGGTTGGCAATATCAATGCACCATTTTTGTTGATTGGCGAAATCGCTCTGCTGGTCGGGGACCATTTGCTTCTTGGTCGGCACTATATATTCTTCAACCTGAGACATCCCCAAATGTTGGTTGGAAACACCCATGCAGTTGGTCGGCAACAGTAGAATCTTTGGGTATTAAAAAATACGGAGCACCCCAGATATTTCTTCAAACACGAGTTCATCTTGGGGGTAAACATAGGGCTTAAGTTTTTTTTAAAACTTGTGATCACCCCAAAAAATATTTTTAAAGCCAAGTGATAAATAATTTCCAAACATCAACTTATACCTGATTAGTTGTTGGAGATTAAATAACTTTACAAAAAACTCTACGTCTTATTTATGGCGCATATCGAATAATAATTTGTCCATCTCACACACATTTGGCATAAAACATATTATTTCATATTTTGAAATTTTTATTGCCTTATGCTGATACACATCACATATTGTTTGGCTGAATAGTTATTCTCATGACAATAATTATTTGATCTAGTTTAGACAGGTGCTCGGGCAGCTTATTAAGATTTCATAGGGACGATATTCAATCCCGATGAAAGCTCAACCACAATCTTAAACCTCTGGAAACTATTATTGCTCGACATTAGACAATTTTGCCTCGACATAGCAGCCAACATATATTATTTCATTTTTTGAAATTAATATTTTTATTTCTCAAGCATATACATATCATATATTGATTGGATGAGTAAATTATTCTCATGACTAATCAATTCAGCCTACACATATGGTAGAGCAAGTTATTAATTTTTACAAGTACAAGATTCAACGCCGTCGAATGCTCGGAAACAATCTAGAAACTATTATCATTGCTCAGCATTATGAAATTTCACCTCAGCAAGGAACTATATATTTTATTATTGCTCTGATTTATGCTCAAGCACGAATTATTCTATATATTCGTTCGGATTCATATTTTATATTTATATCAACATGGAGCTCGAAAAATTTCTTCTCTCTCTATATATTCAGCTTCAAGGAAGTCTCCAGCATTTATATTATCTTATTCCCAACAATCTCTTGAGGAGGTCTCCAGCATTTATTATATCACATTGCCCAAACAATCAGTACATAATATTTTAACATATTTCTTTTATTCATAGTAGTCATAGATTTAAGTTGGCTATTTAGATTATTAATTTTAAGATTGGTTTCATTATTGCAGCACCATTCCGTCAATCCAGTTTCCTTCTGAAGTTATCAATCACGAGTAGTGGAAAGAATTGAAACCACAGACAATGAGCTTGGTTTCGGGCTGGATGAAAGATGCTTTTGGCGGTGAGAAGAAAGAAAATCATGAATTAATATAGCAAAATCTTAATTCTGTATTGGCAACGGCTCCGTTGTGGGATAGGTCTGGTTCAGTCTATCACCTTAATTTATAATTTTGTTTCCTTTTTTTTTACCTTTTAACTTTGACCCCTGAGATTATTTCATGATTAGAGTTACCCCTTTAAAGTTAAAAAAAATAGACTTTCTCCCACCCACTTGTATCTGTGGATGGGGGATTAAGTCCAACTTTTGAACTTTTAGGGGTTAAGTCCAATTATGTAATTATCTCAATGGGTAAAGTAAAAAACATAGGTATCTTGTTATAATATATATAAAAAAATGGGTATGTTCATAGGTATGTGTGGTGACAAGTATTTTCAACACAAATAGATAAGAGAAGCACAATCACCAAGCAAAATAAAGAACGTAAAATGCCAATCACACAACAGGAGATATACGTGGTTCAGCAAGAATGCCTACGTCCACGGTGGTGCAGTCCGTTTTATTTCTATATACTCTGAGGAGTTATTACAGAGAATACTGTGCCTATTGCCCCAGGCCTAGGGTTTATTTTATACATGTTTATCTTCGGGGAGTGGGGGTGTTGGACTCCCCCACGTCCATCTTTCTCTCCTGGAATATCTCTATGCGAGATATCAGGAAAACACTAAGTCATAACTAAATTAAGTTAAGGTGTGAAGGGTTTGGACTTTGGGCCGTTTTAAATAGGCTACTCGTCCGGGCCCTTAATTCCAAATCCGGGTACCCACAATTGCCCCTAAATTTGTTGGGCCACAATTTGGGCTCAATAAATTTAAATGATTTGTCATAATAGCTCTTTTGCAAATCGTGTACTCTTCCCAAAGCTTGAGGACTAATTTAGGCGGCAGTTGCTTCGTGTCATGTGCGCGATGATTAGTAACGTTTAAAATTCATTCTGAGCAGCGTTTCATAGTTACTGTTTCAAGCTTCTTAGTGTTCTTCCATCTTCTACGAGTTTTAGCGATTTGCGCCCTCTTCTACAGGTCTTCATTCTCTTCACTTTCGATCTCCTTCATCATTTGGGCTTGTGAACTTGCATTGTCCAAGTCAAAATCTCATCTCGTAAGTCTCTTTTGCTTTCTCTCTGTGTTTTTCTCTGTGCTTTTCTTTGAATTTGTAATTTTAGAGTTTACAAATGGCAAAGATAGGTAATAGATCAATGTCCGAGTTTAGGAAGTTTTACAATATCCCAAAGTTGGTAGAGGTTGAGTGCGCCTCTCCCCCTAAAAATGTTAGAGAGATAGAGGGTGCCCATTGGATTCACGTCTTGTTGCTTTTCCAAGGGGGGCTTACTTTTCCTCCAGATAATTTATTCTTTCATTTTTTTGGTTATTTCAACATTGTTCCTACACAGTGTTCTCCCAATGTGTGGAAGATAATCAATGTTGTCCATAGGATAAATCAACTCTATGGCACCAAGCTAGGGCTCGCCGAAGTTTGTTTTTGCTATTCCTTTTCTCGAACTAGCTCTGGTGTTCTTTATCTCAAGGCCAGGAGTCCTGATAGGGTATTGGTAGTAAACTTACCTGATTCCCAAAAGGACTACTGGCAAGATGGCTTTCTTGCTAGAAATTGGCAGTTCTCCTCCCAGATTAAGGGGTTGAGGTCTGATAGGTTTACTGTTCCCTTTTATGGGGAAGAATACATAGGTAGTCTTTGCTCTGTCCTTTCAATTTATTTGTTAATGTGTGATCTTTCTGAGTCTTTCCTGTTTTCTTTTCAGCGAGGTCAAAGAACTTGGAACCTGCCTTCAGCAAGGATCGACTTTCAGAGTTGGTTAAAGCTTGGAATATGAGGGAGCCCTTGGCTGATGGTGAACACCTCGGGTCCTCTGCTTTTCTGCTCGAGTACAAATACGTTGGGTTTAGTTTTATAGCGAGGCCTGTGGATATCATCCTGAATTCGATACTTCTGAAGAAGCTGCTGCCGACCCCATTCAGTTGGATGAGGAGGAGAGCATTTTTGAGAGTGATATCAAAGGAGGTACTGAAGGTGATTTTGGTGAGGAGAGCTCCAGTGGTGACAGTTATTCTAGCTCAGAAGAGGTTTCTGAAGCTCAAGAACCTTCAAATATGTCCAGCAGCTCCAACGAGGAAATAGTTCCTCCAAGGAAAACCTTGATCCGAGATGATGATGATGATGATGATGATGATGATCATGTGCTTCTCACTCAAAGGTCAAAAAATCAAAAGTCCAACACTAGAGTTATTGCTACTAGTTCTCGATCTACTACTCAGGAGCAGAAGAGAAACGAAGAAGAGCAGATGAGAGAGAGAGAGAGGAAAAAGGAAGAGGAGAGAAAGAAGATTGAAGAGAAGAAGAGGATGGAGGAGAAGAAAAAAGTAAAGAGGGAGAAGGAAAAGGAGGAGGAGAGGAGGAAAATGGAAGCGAGGACAAAGGCATGGTAGGCCTTAGTGCCTGTGTTCGCGTTGCTAGAGGGGGCCTCAGTTTCCATTTCTCCACAACTAGCCCCTGTGCTGTTTGATAGGGCAGTCCTTCCTACAGATCGCCAAAGGGCGATGGGGTTTGATCAGTTGGCCTTGTAAGCTAGTCAAAGGCTAGCCTTGGTAAGACCATTTTTTTTTTCAATGCTTGATAAATTCTGGCTGTTCTTTCTTCTAATATCTCCTTTTACTTGCAGTTTGTGACTGATTTTTCCATGATCTATTGCTCTTGCGATGATCTGGTGAACAAAAATGGGGAGCTGGAGAAGCAGAATGCTGCCTTGAGAGTGAAGGGTACAGAGCTCGAGGCTAGTTTGAAGGCTGCTGATGCTTCTTGGACATCTTTTAATCTGGCTCTTGCTAATGCCAATCGAGAGAGGGAGGCAATAGTTAAAGAGCTGAATGAACTGAGGCAAGCCTACGATCTGGTCTGCTCGAGTAAACTGGCTTTTGTGGATGCGAACAAAGTGCTAACCGAGCAGCTGATGGAGAAGGAGTCTCAGGCAGCCACAGTTAAGAAGGACTCATATAACTCCGGGTGGACTACCGCGTATGAAGACGCTGAGGTTTGGATAGGCTACATCAGCCGTCTGAACTTCAAGAAGGGTTGGAACAAAGCCCTTTTAACTACTGGTGTGGATATTGCATCTCCTCTGTTTGATGAGCACGATCCAGGCCCAAAGCCTATCGTGGACGAAGCTCCTGCCCCAGCCATTGAAGGTGTTGACTCTACTTCTCAGTCAATTCCAGCTGCTGCCCTTCCTGCTCGAGCGGCAGATGATATCCCTGCTGAGGGTGATGCTTATACTTCTGTTGATAAGGGGAAGCATCCAACTTCTTCTGAGCAACCCGAGGTCGTCAGCTAATTCCCCCTTAGGATTATTTTTATATTTTTATTTATCATGTTCCCTCCTGATTCTTCAATGTACTCTGATCTTTTTCGTATGAATGAAATGAGAAGACCTTTTCCCTTAGTGTACAGAATTATTCTATCTTTTATTGCTTTTTTCTGGCTTATAGTTGATTGATGTAGAAGAGTATATACCTTCCACCTCTCAACTAGGCAAGATCCTTGGTCCTAATACGAGTCTTCAAGTTTGCCAAGCCTTCATTAGGATCTACAAATCCCTTAGGTTGAGGAATCAGAAGTTTAAGGATCATTCTGAGCTTGTGGCCAAATTGAAGGACATGCTTCAAGAGATGGAAGAAGTCGATGGCTCAGTCCAAGAAGAGGTAGATACCCTGAGAGCAAGGCTTCTAGATGCCTCTGAGATCAACCAGGTTGGAGAAGTTCTTCAGCAGGAGAATGAGGCTTTGAGGAGGGAAGTCTCGCGACTTACGGAGCATATGCCGAGCACTGCTTCTGCAGTATTATGAGGCTCTTCCTCGTCATAAGCTAGAGCGGGACCAAGCGATGTTCCCTCGATGCTGTGAGGTTCTACCCCGTCAACTATTTTGCGAGCCGATACAAATACAAGAATCCCAGCTAGGGAAATGGAAGAACTGCATGATGATGTCCGACGAGCATACATGATTGCTACGGGGCTTCAAAGGGACGTCACTCGGCTGAGGCATCTGTTTAAGAAAGGACCTCGATGAGTATGGGACGATGGTTACGACCAAGATTGGCTAGATGCTCTGATGAGGCTGAAAGAGTTTGAAGAGCTCGCCTTCATCAGGGGATGGTTGAGTGCCCTGAGGGAGCTGCAAGTCCCAAGGAACTCAATGCTCTGGTATCTTCATGAGATCTCTCCTTCCACTCTAATGCCTAACCCCTTCCAGGGAGATGATCAGTGGATCCCCATTGATACCATCCCTCGGCAGCTATTGGAGTCGAATGCGAATGAAATCGAGGAGGAGCTAGTTCCCCATCCTGACGACGGTCAAAGAGCTCAATGTAATAACCCTCGCTTATGAGAACGTATTTTATATTAATTACTAGGTATGGTAATTAGATATAAGTTTTGGGTTATGAATTGAGTGCTAATTTAATGAAGAAAAGTTAATATTCACTATGAGTTTGCATATATACCATAACTATGGGTGAATATTGATATGTTATGCTTATTAATATCATATGAATTAAAATGATATTTGGCTTAATAATGAGACCGGAACTTAAATTGAATTATAAAATATCCAAATGATAATCTGGAGGCCGCAGTTGATTCCAGAACGTGCGAGATAGTCAGATATTGTGCCATTATGTGGTTTGTGATTTTGGGCATTTTTGACTGATTATGCCTTAAATATGCAATTGCGTATTATTTTATCGCAATATCGATCAATTGAGTTGGGATTTTTGGCTAAAGGCACGATTTATGTCTTGAGTAAATCACTATTCACCTAATTGTATTTTCTAAACCTAGAGAACTAAAGAGAGAAAGAGAAAGAGTAGAGAGAAGAAAGGATATTGAAGATTTAAGAAGGATTCTTGCTCCCACACCAAGAAAATCTGCATTTTCTACATTGAGGTAAGTTTACTAGTTGCTATTTATGGTTTAAGATAAATGATTTGTGTGAGAATGATGTAGTTGATTATGGTTTACTAGTCTAGGGTTTGGATGTTGGTTGGTTTTGAATCATTAAAGGATAGTTGAATGATTGTTGATGTTGATGGTAGTGGTAGTAGCATTTATGTTGTGTGGGTGAGAATAAATGAGTTGGCTTTGGGATTTGCTTGAAAATAGGAAGTCTTGGTTTAGGTCTGCAGGGACCGGTCAACCGCGATTCTCAGACCGGTCGACCGGGTCTTCGGGAGAGGGTTCACTGCATTTCTTTCAAAAGCCTAAAATTATGGTACGGTCGACCGCGGTTCCCTGACCGGTCGACCGGCCCTGTAGAAATGAACTTTATGCTTTTCTTCTTAGGCCAAATCTTGAGACGCGGTCGACCGCGGTCTTAGGACCGGTCGACCGGTCCCCTGTTTTCTTCCCAAACATTTTATTTTCAGTCCTTAACTTCTTCTTTTCATAGGAACATAGGGACCTTCTTAAATGAAGTAAAAATACGATCTTAGAGTATTAGTTGAGTTCGGTCGACTCCCTAGACTCGAAGGGGTTCATCTAGGGTTCCTGTCAGGGGGGGGGAGATTTCAAGAAATGTTTAGGCATTACTTCTGTCAGGTAGTTCTATAAGAGTCTAGGAAATCTTAAGGTCGAATTTGGAGACTTTAGGAGTAAATGCGAACTAGATCTCATTTGATGGGTTATTATAAAGTCCAAACAAGGACATTTAGGAGAGATAACTTGGGAGTTTAAATATTATTCGAGGTTATTATGATGATGTGAAGTATACCATAATGCAATTGATAAAATGTAAAATGGATAAAGTAAAAAATAATTTACTGAATCATGAAATGGAAATTAATAAAATGGATGTTACACAACTCTCTAAATACCATCTTAAGGGAAGTCCGTGCGTGAGGTGAAGCCCCCTGGATAATGAATGCAAGGTGGATATAGTCCTAGGCCATATGAGCGCTTGTTTTATATTTTTCTGCGATGGGTAGGAGATTCTGGGTGTGGTCTTGACTACTCCGCAGGCATATGGCCGCTTCCCGCCGTTTGCGATAGGATCCCAGGTTGTCTTATGTTAGGCCCTGGAAGATGATGGTTATTTAGGGGCGCGCACAGTGGGGAAACCCGGACGGGCGGTCTTAGAATCGTTATTTACATATTTATAACTATTCTATTATCGAGTTGGACTCGATGGAACATTAATGCCATAAAGAGCAAAGTATATGCCACAAAGAGCATACTATTGAGATAAGTGCCATAAAGTGCACATGGTAATAATTTCATTCCTGATAAGGAATGGAAAAAAGACGGAAATGAAAATGAGGAAAGATGAAAAAGGATTATAAGTACTTTTATTTCTTTGTATAATTGAATTTCATTTTAATAATCATTTAACTGTCTTAGTTCTTTATATAATGTTACCATGCTAGAATATCATCCGTATCATCCATGATTGCCTGTCCATTATTGTCATACCTGTCATTTATCTAGTGATCATATAAAATCGGCCTCTGACCGGTTCTTCGTTTTCTTGTTGTGTATGTATCTTCTATATTCGTTCAGGTGTTCCGCCGCAAGGTCGCCCGTAATGACTTTCTTTTCTCTGAGTCTTTTGAGGAGACGTGACATTTTGCGGGTATCACGGGATATTTATAGTAGACGCCTCTATTATTATTTTCTAGCTAAGATCAGTCTTTATTCGGGCATGTGGCCCAAATGGTTGTAATTGTTTAAATGATGTATTATGTAACACATGAAACTTACTGTATATTGTATGGATTGTATCGACTGACACTTTATTCGGTCCTTTCTTATCTATTGGATTACATATATATGTTTGTGGGAGTTTCCACCCTCTTTTTCTATTATGGGTTGTTGAAAGTGTTTTCTTTAAATTACAAACTAAAATTTTTGATAACCCGTTTTCTGGAATATTGTGTGGTTATTCCTGATACTCTGTATGATATTGTGATGCTGAGAATGATATCTATCCATTATTCCTGTTTCATCGGGGTATCGGGCTGGCCACCCTTTATTTAGGATATCGGGTTGTCACAGATGGTATTAGAGCATCAGGTTCTAGAGTCTTTAGGATCTATGCGGACTTGTCACGTTCTACCGTAGCGTTCTTTGATATAGAGCTTAATGTTAGGATTGTTTTGTTGCTTATGTATGCGATCTTCTGCTAGATAGATTGTTTTATATAATATTCTAACTCTATCTCTTCTCTATCTCAGATGCCGCCAAAGAGAGGACGTCCCGCTAGACGCAATAGGGTTGTCGAGGATGAGGTTGGTCCTCCACCGCCGCCACCGGGGAATATCAGTGCCGCTGATGTGGCAAATATCGTGGCCCAAGCTGTTAATGCAGCGATGACTATAGTGGCACAACAAATACCACAAGCTCAAGCGAGGGGACAAGAAGCACTAGTTCCTACGGGACCTTCTCAGTGGGAACGGGTAAGAGATTCTTTCCTAAAGGGTCATCCCCCAGAATTTGAGGGAGGTTCGGACATTATAAAGGCACGCCAGTGGAAGAAGGACATGCAGCGCCATCTTAGGATGGTGGAATGTAGTGAGGAGAAAAAGAAAATCCTCGTTACCTTTAAGCTTTTCGGATCGTCCTTACACTGGTGGGAGTCAATAACGACACCTGAACAAAGGGATACAATGTCAATCACCAATTTTTGGGCTTTGTTTGATGGAAAGTATTTCCCTCCCGCAGTTCAAAGGTAGATGCAAAGGAAGCTTTAAGATTTAGTACAAGAGGAGTGATCGGTTGCCGAATACGAAGAGGAGTTTACCCGGTTAGCAAGCTTTATACCGGATGAAGTGACTCCGGAAGAGAAGAGGATCTCCAAATTTGTAGGAGGTTTGCACTGGCAAATAAAACAACATTTGCTTGGAAATATATCTTTGGTAACCTTTGGGGACGTGATGAATGCTGCTTTACTTCACTGTCAAGAGCATAGATTATTTGTGCAAAACAATAAGAAGGCTGCAACAATGGGGCAAGTGGTGAAACTGGGAAGTAATGGGATCGGGGGGGGGGGGGGGGGGACATCTTCTTCGTCCCAAACCTCGGGGAACAAGCAGAAATAGAGGGATCCTCAGCAAGGGGATTTATCAAAGCGTCAACGTTTTGGTGGGTTTAATGCTGGTGGAAATAACAATAATAATAACAGGCCGGGTCAAGGCAGACAACAACAACAGGGAGGTAGAGGTGGAAATGGAGGTAGGGGCCAGCAGGGCCGGGGTGTGGGGAAATTTCGAAACAATCATGGTAGGAATCAGGAGAATGCGGCTAATAAATGTTTTCAGTGTGGGGAGTTGGGCCATTATAAAAGGGCGTGTCCTCAATTGGTTGGAGGGAATCTTCCTAGGGCTCCACAATAGCCGTATGCACAGTTTCCTCCCCAGGCGCCTAATCCGATTGCTCCTCCTCAGCAGGGGCAACTGCAGTATGGACGGGTTTACCATATTCAGGAAGCTATGCTTCCTCCACCCCCTTCGGCACCGCCAGCGATCGACGGTAAGTTTTTCATTCATGGGCATATGGGTCGAGTACTATTTGATACGGGTGCTACACACTCCTTTATTTCTAGGAGTTTTGCTCAGACCAAAGGTTTGATAAAATCTGCTGAAAGTACCTTCACTAGCGTTGAATCCTCTATGGGTGATGGTTCATTGATTTTCTTTGTTTGTAAAAATGTAGGGATTAACCTTGGTAACTTTTATTTTGAGGCCGAATTGCTCCTCCTTGACTTGGTCGGGTATGATGTAATATTGGGTATGGATTGGCTAGGGAAATACCGCGCGATAGTAAATTGTTATGGGAAAAGCATAGTTTTTGCAGTTCCTGGACAAGAAATGTTCCTGGTTGTTATGCCTTGTATGGAAGGGAGTACGAGTGCTTATTTATATTGTATTGCGGAAGATGCATCTAGGGATGTTATGGTTCCCCTAAATTCTCTTCCGATTGTTAGAGATTTTGAAGATGTTTTTCGGGAGATAGAGGGATTACCTCCAAGTCGGGAGATAGAGTTTGTGATTGATTTAATGCTGGGAAATCGACCGATTGCTAAAGCTCCATATCGAATGGCTCCTGTGGAGATGAGGGAGTTGAGAGATCAAATTCAGCAGCTATTGGAGCAGGGATTTATTAGGTGTAGCACATCACCATGGGGTGCTCCGGTATTATTTGTGAAGAAAAGAGACGGTTCTCTCCGGTTATGTGTGGACTATAGGGAGTTGAATAAAGTCACCATCCGGAATAAATACCCTTTGCCTCGCATCGATGATTTGTTTGACCAACTTAGGGGAGCATCATACTTCTCCAAAATCGATTTGAGGACGGGGTATCATCAATTGAGGATACGGGCGCAAGATGTATCCAAGACTGCATTTTTGACCCGTTATGGATCCTATGAATTCTAGGTTATGCCCTTTGGGCTAACCAATGCTCCTGCTGTATTTATGGATCTTATGAATAGGGTGTTTCGGGATTTCCTTGACTAGTTTGTTATTGTATTCATCGATGACATCCTAGTCTATTCTCAGACAGAGTCTGACCATGCTACTCACTTACGGTTGGTCCTGCAGAGATTGAGGGATCACAAATTGTATGCAAAGTTTGAGAAATGTGGCTTTTGGTTGAAGGAAGTTCAATTTCTAGGTCATGTGGTGTCATCCCAGGGTGTATCTATGGATCCTAGCAAGGTGATTGCGGTGAGAGAGTGGGGTCATCCCACGACACCTACTGAGGTTCGTAGTTTTTTGGGCTTGGCGGGTTATTACCGTCGATTTATTAAGGGTTTTTCAAAAATCGCTAGCCCGTTGACGAATTTAACCCGAAAGGGAGTGAGATTTGTTTAGGACAGTTCATGTCAAGCTGCATTTGATGAGCTCAAAAATATATTAACTTCGGCTCCAGTCCTTGCATTGCCAAAACCGGGATTGGAATACCTACTCTTCACCAATGCATCTCTTCAAGGGTTAGGAGGTGTTCTTCAGCAAGAAAGACAAGCTATTGCTTACGCTTCTCGTAAGTTCAAGCCTCACGAAAGGAACTATCTGGTGCATGACTTAGAGTTTGCCGCAGTTGTCTTTTCCTTGAAGATATGGAGGCATTATCTCTTGGGGGGAAAAGTTTAGTCTTTTCACAGACCATAAATCGCTGCAATATTTATTTTCTCAAAAGGACTTGAATATGCGTCAGCGTCGTTGGTTGGAGTTTGTGAAAGACTATCAATTTGATATCCATTATCATCCTGGACAGGCGAACGTAGTAGCGGATGCCTTGAGTAGGAAGCCCGAGGGAGACTTAGCTAATGTGTGGAAAGCTAAGTGGAGAGAGCTCAGTCAGGAGGATGCGGGGGTAAGAGCATTTATTTCCGTGATGACCATTACTCCTACGATTATAGTGAGAATTTTGGAAGCCCAGGGAAGAGATAAAGGTTGTCAAGACCATATACACCGACTGTTGTTCGAGGGAGCTGAGTCGTACTCGATTGGTTCTGAGGGTGGACTACGCTTCCATGGAAGACTTATTATTCTCGAAGATGGGGACTTGAGACGAGCGGTGATGGCGGAATCTCACAGGTCAAAGTTTATGGTACATCCAGGTGGGGACAAGATGTACCAAGATATGCACCGTCAGTATTGGTGGGCTGGTATGAAGAGGGATATCTCGGAGTTTGTGTCCCAATGCACTACTTGTCAGTTGGTTAAGATTGACCACCAACGATCGACAGGTTTGTTGCAACCGCTGGAGATTCCAGTATGGAAATGGGAAAGCATTTCAATGGACTTCATTACGGGCTTACCTAGATCACAGAGAGGTCATGATTCGATTTGGGTGATTGTCGACCGTTTGACTAAGTCGGCACACTTCTTGCCTGTACGTACGGATTATGATACCGCTCGCTACGCCCAATTGTTCATCGAGGAGATCGTTAGACTTCATGGGGTACCTTTAAATATTATTTCTGACAGAGATAAAATATTTGTGTCCCACTTTTGGCGAAGTTTTTAAGAGGCCATGGGGACCGAGTTGAAGTTAAGCTCTTCCTATCATCCTCAAACAGATGGTCAAATTGAAAGGGTAAACCAGATGTTGGAGGATATGCTTCGTATGTTCATGCTTGATTTTAAGGGCGGTTGGGAACAATACCTCCCATTGGTTGAGTTTGCTTATAACCACTCATACCAATTTACTATTGGAATGGCACCTTATGAAGCTTTGTATGACCGGCCATGTAGGTCACCCGCTTGTTGGTTGGAAGTGGGTGATAACAAATTCCTTGGACCTGAAATGATCCAAGAAACTTCTTCAAAGATTGAACTTATTCGAAATCGCATTCGGATAGACCAAGACCGTCAAAATATCTACGCCGATGCGGGTAGGAGACACATGGAGTTAGAGGTTGGAGACCAAGTGTTGGTGCGAGTGTCTCCAATGAAGGTAATTAAACGTTTCTGGAAGAAAGGAAAGCTTGAACCGCGTTTTGTTGGACCTTTCCCAGTTATTGCAAAAGTTGGCCCCGTGGCGTATCAACTTTCTTTACCGGAGCCTTTGCAACAAATCCACGATGTATTCCATGTCTCCTCTTTGAAGAAGTATAGAAGATGTGAGGGTGCCCTTTGGCACATCCCTTTTGAAGATATCGACTTGCAACCCGATGTTTCATATGAAGAACAACCGGTTGCTATTCTTGAGTATGGGGAGCGCAAGTTAAGGTCTCGTGTGGTGCCCTTAGTGAGAGTTCAATGGATTCATCACAATGCAAAAGAATCAACATGGGAGCGTGAGGACGAGATGCGGGAGAAATATCCACATATTTTCTTATAAGTTACGCCTGAATTTTGGGGACAAAATTCCCTCATAAGGGGGGGGAGTATGTAATAACCCTCGCTTATGAGAACGTATTTTATATTAATTACTAGGTATGGTAATTAGATATAAGTTTTGGGTTATGAATTGAGTGCTAATTTAACGAAGAAAAGTTAATATTCACTATGAGTTTGCATATATACCATAACTATGGGTGAATATTGCTATGTTATGCTTATTAATATCATATGAATTAAAATGATATTTGGCTTAATAATGAGACCGGAACTTAAATTGGATTATAAAATGTCCAAATGATAATCTGGAGGCCGCAGTTGATTCCGGAACGTGCGAGATAGTCAGATATTGTGCCATTATGTGTTTTGAGATTTTGGGCATTTTTGACTGATTATGCCTTAAATATGCAATTGCGTATTATTTTATCGCAATATCGATCAATTGAGTTGGTATTTTTGGCTAAAGGCACGATTTATGTCTTGAGTAAATCACTATTCACCTAATTGTATTTTCTAAACCTAGAGAACTAAAAAGAGAAAGAGAAAGAGTAGAGAGAAGAAAGGATATTGAAGATTTAAGAAGGATTCTTGCTCCCACACCAAGAAAATCTGCATTTTCTACATTGAGGCAAGTTTACTACTTGCTATTTATGGTTTAAGATAAATGATTTGTGTGAGAATGATGTAGTTGATTATGGTTTACTAGTCTAGGGTTTGGATGTTGGTTGGTTTTGAATCATTAAAGGATAGTTGAATGATTGTTGATGTTGATGGTAGTGGTAGTGGTAGTAGCATTTATGTTGTGTGGGTGAGAATAAATGAGTTGTCTTTGGGGTTTGCTTGAAAATAGGAAGTCTTGGTCTAGGTCTGCAGGGACCGATCAACCGCGATTCTCAGACCGGTCGACCGGGTCTTCGGGAGAGGGTTCACTGCATTTCTTTCAAAGGCCTAAAATTATGGCACGGTCGACCGCGGTCCCCTGACCGGTCGACCGGCCCTGTCGAAATGAACTTTCTGCTTTTCTTCTTAGGCCAAATCTTGAGACGCGGTCGACTGCGGTCTTAGGACCGGTCTACCGGTCCCCTATTTTCTTCCCAAACATTTTATTTTCAGTCCTTAACTTCTTCTTTTCATAGGAACATAGGGACCTTCTTAAATAAAGTAAAAATAGGGTCTTAGAGTATTAGTTGAGTTAGGTCGACTCCCTAGACTCGAAGGGGTTCATCTAGGGTTCCTGTCAGGGGGGGGGGAGATTTCAAGAAATGTTTAGGCATTACTTCTGTCAGGTAGTTCTATAAGAGTCTAGGTAATCTTAAGGTCGAATTTGGAGACTTTAGGAGTAAATGCAAACTAGATCTCATTTGATGGGTTATTATAAAGTCCAAACAAGGACATTTGGGAGAGATAACTTGGGAGTTTAAATATTCTTCGATGTTATTATGATGATGTGAAGTATACCATAATGCATTTGATAAAATGTAAAATGGATAAAGTAAAACATAATTTACTGAATCATGAAATGGAAATTAATAAAATGGATTTTACACACCTCTCTAAATACCATCTTAAGGGAAGTCCGTGCGTGAGGTGAAGCCCCCTGGCTAATGAATGCAGGGTGGATATAGTCCTAGGCCATATGAGCGCTTGTTTCATATTTTTCTGCGATGGGTTGGAGATTCTGGGTGTGGCCTTGACTACCCCGCAGGCATATGGCCGCTACCCGACGTTTGCGATAGGATCCCAGGTTGTCTTATGTTAGGCCCTGGAAGATGATGGTTATTTAGGGGCGCGTACAGTGGGGAAACCCGGACGGGCGGTCTTAGAATCGTTATTTACATATTTATAACTATTCTATTATCAAGTTGGACTCGATGGAACATTAATGCCATAAAGAGCAAAGTATATGCCACAAAGAGCATACTATTGAGATAAGTGCCATAAAGTGCACATGGTAATAATTGCATTCCTGATAAGGAATGGAAATAAGACGGAAATGAAAATGAGGAAAGATGAAAAAGTCTTATAAGTACTTTTATTTCTTTGTATAATTGAATTTCATTTTAATAATCATTTAACTGTCTTAGTTCTTTATATGATGTTACCATGCTAGAATATCATCCGTATCATCCATGCTTACCTGTCCATTATTGTCATACCTGTCATTTATCTAGTGATCATATAAAACCGGCCTCTGACCGGTTCTTCGTTTTCTTGTTGTGTATGTATCTTCTATATTCGTTCAGGTGTTCCGCCGCAAGGTTGCCCGTAATGACTTTCTTTTCTCTGAGTCTTTTGAGGAGCCGTGACATTTTGCGGGTATCACGGGATATTTTGTGTAGACGCCTCTATTATTATTTTCTAGCTAAGATCAGTCTTTATTCGGGCGTGTAGCCCAAATGGTTGTAATTGTATAAATGATGTATTATGTAACACATGAAACTTACTGTATATTGTATGGATTGTATCGATCGAAGCTTTATTCGGTCCTTTCTTCTCTATTGGATTACATATATATGTTTGTGGGAGTTTCCACCCTCTTTTTCTATTATGGGTTGTTGAAAGTGTTTTCTTTAAATTACAAACTAAAATTTTTGATAACCCATTTTTTGGAATATTGTGTGGTTATTCTTGATACTCTGTATGATATTGTGATGCTGAGAATGATATCTATCCATGATTCCTGTTTCATCGGGGTATCGGGTTGGCCACCCTTTATTTCGGATAGCGGGTTGTCACACTCAAGTGGTTGATTATCTCATTCAGGGGCCTCGACCTCATTAGGATTTTACCAGTAGTAACTTTGTATACATATGTAATGAAGTAGCGTGATGTTGATGTTTTGGGCTAGCTCACCGACTAAACATGAGTTGTATTTGCTATAAATGTGATGAACTAATATATAAAAATTTATGTTTTGGTCAAATTTGTCGACTAAACAAGTGTTTTATATTTTCCACATCTTTTAAACTTTGCTCAATAACCTTGGGCCTCTCCTGGCTGATTAGATTTGTAAGTTTGCATTGTTAAGTAAGTGTCCCCCCAGTCCAATATGCTTATAAGATACCATTCTGCCCCACTTTACCTTTTAGGTTGTGTCATCACACTCCCTTAGGACTTAGTGTAGCAATTGGCGAGGACACACCTGGTGTTGGATGCTCCATCCGATCAGGATTTTATTAACCAAACATTATTTGGCGACCAATTTTGACCTGGACCTATTGCCTTTGGATCTCCTGTAGGGCTTTATATATTGCCAGGGGCAATGCTAAGAGGTCTTCTTGTGTTTCATAATGAAAACCTATGGAGGGTGATTTCCTTGCTATAGTGTAATGATTAGTGTGCCTGTCGCTTGGAAAGGGTGTGTGAGTTATAAAGTTCATGTACTAGTTAACTGACATTTCGTAAAATGCAACTGCTAATTTTTTTTATTAATGATAATCAAATGAGCTTCCAGTTTCATAACTATAATGCAAAAGAGGAATTTAGAAATAGAATTTATTAAGATTGGCTGCATTCTATGCTCGGGGTATCTCTCTGCCTTCCAGCGTTTCTAAGTGATAGGCTTCTCGCAGATCATCACTTGTTATCTTGAATGGTCCTTCCCAGTTTGGTCCTAACTTATCGTCTGATGGTTTTACTGCGCTGCCCGGGACTTTCCTTAGGATGTAGTCCCCAACTCGAAATGCCCTTGGATTGACCTTCTTATTATAGTGCTTTGCGAGCTGTTGCTGATAGCTTGCTAGTTTCACTAAGGCAAGCGCTCGGTGTTTGTCGGTTAGGTCAAGCTCACCGAGCAATGCTGCATCATTCTGGCCCTGGTCGACAGGGGTGGACCTCATTATTGGTAAGCCTGCTTCTGATGGGATGACTGCTTCCATTCCATACGTTCGTGAGAATGGGGTTTCCCCCGTTGCTCATCGTGGAGTAGTATGGTAGGCCCATATAATATGTGGTAGTTCATTCACCTATGCGCCTTTGACTCGCTCTAATCATTTCTCTAACCCATCGATCACTGTTTTATTGGAAGCCTCGGCTTAGCCATTGCTCTAAGGATAGGCCACCGAGCTGAAATGGTGTATGATTCCGTGCTGATTACAAAAACTCTGAAAGGAGCTGCTCTTGAACTGCGTATCATTATCAGTGATGATGGTCCTGGGGATGCCAAAATGGGTGATTATATTCCTCCATACGAATCTTATCATATCTGCATCTCGAATGTTTGCCAGGGGTTCCGCCTCGATCCATTTGGTAAAGTAGTCAGTTGTGATCAACAGATACTTGCAATTACCGGCAGCGATAGGAAGAGGTCCTACGATGTCCATTTCCCATTAGGCAAATGGCCATGGGCTGGAAAGTGATCTTAGGTTACTAACAGGTTGATGGACCATAGGAGCATGAAGTTGGCATTTCTCGCATTTGCGAACATACACTGCAGAGTCTCTTTGCATATATGGCCACCAATAACCTTCATTCATTGCTCGGAAAGCCAGTGACTTTCCTTCAATATGGCCTCCACAGATTACCTCATAGAGTTCATGTAGAATTTGCTCGACATCTCTCGGGTGAACACATTGAAGGTAGGGACTGAAGAACGATCACTTGTATAGCTTGACCTTAGGAGATAAGTGAAAGCGAGCAGCTTTAACTCTTATCTGGTGAGCGGTCTTCTTATCATCTGAAAGTGCGCCATTCTTTAAATAGTTCCTTAAAGGGTCCATCCAACTGGGTGCTGACTTAATTTGGAGCACATGCTCCACGCTTGGCGACTCATTGTCATGGTTAATGCTTGGATGAGCGAGGAAATTGATGGGAATTATTCTTTTTAAGTCGGAGTTGATTATCGAACTCAGGGCTGCTAGGGCATCAGCATGACTGTTCTGTCCTCTGGGAAACTGCTGGACACTGACTTCCTCGAAGATGGCCATTAACCTTTTTACCAAGACGAGGTAAGTTGCCATTCTTTCATATTTTGCATTGTAGTCTCCACTTATTTGATTGGAGACTAACTGTGAGTCGCCGAACACCTGTAGCTGCTTTGCCCCCAAAGTATGTGCCTTCTGGAGGCCGGCTATTAAAGCCTCATACTCTGCTTTGTTGTTGGAGGCTTTAAATCCAAGCCTGATTCCTTATTCGAGGATTGTATCTTCTGGAGTGATAAGCATAATGCCTACTCCTGCCCCCTTTGAATTGGAGGGTCCATCAACAAACAATTTCCAGATTCCCTCTGTTGCGTGATTCTTTCTTTGCTTCACTGGTTGAAGTTGGTCGAAGGTCTGCTCACCTGTGAATTCGTCTATGAAATCAGCAAGGACCTGCCCTTTGATTATATTTCTTGGTTGAAAACAGATATCAAATCGTCCGATCTCGACTGACTAGTTAGACAGACTGTCCGATAAATCTGCTTTCCTCAGGATTGTTTTGAGGGGGTGTGATGTAAGGACGATGATAGTGTGAGCTTCAACCTAGTTCTTCAACTTCCTTGAAGCCACTACTAGTGCAAAGGTGAGCTTCTCTAGTGGCAGTTATTGTTGCTTGGCCTCTAATAAGGTCTTTCTTGCGTAATAAATAGGGTGTTGGATTCCTGCTTTTTCGCACATCAATACAGAACTTACAGTGTGGTCGAAAACGACGAGGTATAAGTACAAGAAATCTATTTCCTGTGGTATGACGAGTAGTGGTGGTGAGATAAGGTAAGCCTTGAACTCATCCAATGCCCGCGAGCAATCTTGATTCCATTCTACTATTTTATTTCCCTTTAGGAGCTAGAAGAACGGTTTACACTTCTCGAAGGACTTTGAGATGAAACGGTTCAAGGCTGGCGACCATGCCGGTGAGCTTCTGTACGTCACGGATTGTGCGAGGAGGTTGTACCCTGTTTACTGCATCGATTTGGTCTGGATTAGCCTCGATGCCTCTCTTACTGACCAAGTACCCAAGAAATTTTCCTGACTGGACACCGAAAGAACACTTGCTCACGTTAAGTTTCATTCGGTACTTCTTAAGGATTTTGAAGGTTCTTGATAGGTCTGAGAGGTGGTCTTCGTTCTTCCTGCTTTTGACGAGCATATCGTCGATGTAGACTTCCATGGTGTCTCCTATATGGCCTTTGAACATCTTGGTGACTAGCCGCTGGTAGATTGCGCCTGCATTTTTGATCCCGAAGGGCATAACCTTGTAACAGTATAATCCAACGGTGGTGATGAATGTTGTCTTGTCCTGGTCTGGAGCATACAGAGGGATCTGATGATACCCCGAGTATGCATTCAGAAAACTCATTCTCTTGTGAGCTGCTGTGGCGTCCACTAGTTAATCAATTTTGGGAAGAGGGAAAATGTCTTTAGGGCATGCACTGTTAAGGTCAGTGAAGTCGATGCAGACTCTCCATTTCGCGTTATTCTTTGAAACTACTACTGGGTTGGATAAAATTTGGGGAATTGGACCTCCCGTATGGATCTTGTATCCAGCAGTTTTCCAACTTCTTTTTCCACGGCCTTTGCCTTCTCGGGTGATTGGTTTGAAAGTGGGGTCAACGTGTAGCTGATGACAAACCACACTCGGATCAATCCCAGGCAGCTCGTATAGTTCCCATGCGAAAACGTCTACATTGCTTCTCAGCAAAATTGTCAACTCCTTCTTTTTTCGATCTGTGAGAGAAGCTTCAATTAAGAAAATCCTATCGCTGTTACTACCTCCAGCTGTAACTTCCTCCAGGTCCTCGACGGCCCGTTCAGAGGGGAGAAGCCTGGTCTCCTCCACTTCGGGTCTTCCGTACTTTAACTTCTATTTTGAAGGTGTCAGACCTTCTTGTTCCTTAACTTTCTCTCTGGGCTTGTCGACCTTATTCTCTGGTCTTGGGCGGATAGCCGCTATGAAGCACCTTCTTGCCATCGCTTGATAGCCATGGATCTCCATTACTCCTCGCTCGGTCACATATTTGAGTTTCTGATGGTAGGTCGAGGAGACTACCTTCATCGCGTGCAGCCATCCTCTGTCGAGGATGGCTTGGTATGGCGAGTCAATGCAACTACCAGAAACTCAGTCATCTTGGAGATATTTCCTGCTCTTACTGGCAGCACGATCTTTCCTAAGGGCATAGTCACTTTTCCAGCAAATCCAACTAAAGGGACAGTGGATTCCTTTAGGTCGGCGGTGCTTAACTTTAATTTTCTGAACAGGTCGAGATATATTACCTCGGATGAGCTTCCTTGGTCGATGAGCAACTTATCAACGTCATAGTTAGTTATCCTGAGAGTAATGATCAAAGCATCATGATGTGGGGTTCTCACTCCCACCAGATCTTCATCTGTGAATACGATATGCTTACTATAGTCGACGTCATCTGCTCGCCGGTGCTTTCCTAATTATGTTTTTACTGGATCGATCTGAAAAGGTTGCATCACTGTTGTAAGCTTTTTTACCTCCATTCGGGCTGAATTTCCTTGAATCTTCTTCATATCAGATGCCCCATGAATTACTATGAATTCATAGCCAGCATCGTCTTCGAGCATGTTGTCAGGCCTTGCTTCTCCATTGGCAGCAACTTTCTCTGCCTTCTTTTCCACAAATTTGTTTAGATGCCCAGACTGGGCCAGTTCTTTGAGGTGGGACTTAAGAGCCTTGTAATGCTCGGTCTTGTGTCCTCCCTCTTTATGAAAAGCGCATCTCAGCGCGTTATTTCTCTTTGAGGGATCTTCTCCCATCTTTCTGGTCCACTTAATAAATGACTCGTCTTTGATCTTTGCGAGAATCTAATAAATCGGTTCTCTAAAGACAGTATTGACTGCCTGAAACGCTTTCAACACATCATTCTTGCCTTCGTTCTTGGAGCCATTCTTGCCCCCAGTCTTTCCTCCTTTCTTTTGGTTCTTAGTTCTGTCGCTTCCTTTCGCAGCGATCTTGGTTCGACCGTTCTCTCCCGTGCTGAGGCGAGTGACATCCTCCATCTTGGCATATTTCTCGATGCGAGCCATCAGGTCGTCGATGGTCGTGGCCTCTTTCTTCGTCAGGGACTGGTACAGGAGGGAAGAAATGGGTAGCCCAATTTTAAAAGAGGCCACAACTACTTGCTCCGAGCAGTCCTAGACTTCGTTGAATAACTCCCAGTAACTCTTCGCGTAGTCTCGGAGGGTCTCTTGAGGTGTCTTTTTCATTGTTAGTAAGGCATCCATCCTTTTGGTATGGGAGCTACTAGTAATGAAGCGGGTCGTAAAGATCTCGGCCAGGGACTCAAAGCTCCTGATAGACTTATGAGGAGCCTTTTGAACCATTTCTGTGCCACGTCATGGAGGCTCAAGGGAAAAATTCGAAACATCAGTGCATTCCGATGGCTCCAGAGGGTTATGGCTTGCTTGTACTGCCTAATGTGATCAATGGGATTAGTTTTACCATAATAAATCTTGAATCTTGGAATAGCAAATTTCTTGGGGGCCTCCTCTTCTTCTATTTCCCTTGAGAAAGGTGATTTCATCTGAGTTTTGAGGGCTCGCCTAGCGAGCTCTCGGGTCGATCTGGCACCGCGATGCACAGGGTGTTGATCCATCTCCCTTCGAACCATATTTCGTATGTTCTCGTTGCTGTGAGTTGGGCTCCTATAATGGCGAGCTAGTCATAGTTGCTCGAGCAGGTTGTCCTCTGACTCATTTCCGTCAACTTTCTGGGACCTGCGTCTAGGGCTCCTTCCTCGGCTGCGAGACTTACTCGCCTGAGGGTTAGCAGTGCGGTACGGACGTCTCCTGGTGCCACGATGGAGCTCTCTCTCCATTATTTCTAACTTTCTTTTGAGGCGAGCATTCTCAGCCTCATGCTTGCGAGAAGACTCCCTCTGTTATTGGAGCCTCACCTCATATGCATCAATCAACCTTGAGATTTGTGTGGATCACGCTGGTCCTTGGCTTTCTTCTGAGGCTGGCCTCTCTAGGTGAGACCTCTGATCTGAATGCCAAACTTCAAATCTGATCCTGCGAGGAGCAGGTTGTTCTTGGATATCTCCTGACTGAGGAGCATTACTGCTGTGACCAGACATTTTGAACCTCTTTGTTGGTGTGGGCTTTCTCAGGGAAGATAAACGTTCCCACAGACGGCACCAATTGTGGTGACAAGTATTTTCAACACAAATAGATAAGAGAAGCACAATCACCAAGCAAAATAAAGAACGTAAAATTCTAATCACACAACAGGAGATGTACGTGGTTTAGCAAGAATGCCTACATCCATGGTGGTGCAGTCCGTATTATTTATATATACTCCAGGGAGTGATTACACAGAATACTGTGCCTATTGCCCCAAGCCTAGGGTTTATTTTATACATGTTTATCTTCGGGGAGTGGGGGTGTTGGACTCCCCTACGTCCATCTTTCTCTCTAGGAATATCTCTATGCAAGATATCAGGAAAAGACTAAGTTATAACTGAATTAAGTTAAGGTGTGAAGGGTTTGGACTTTGGGCCGTTTTAAATAGGCTACTCATCCGGTCCCGTAATGCCAAATCCGGGTACCCACAGTATGTTGTTATAAATATATACAAAAGAACTATGGATGGTGGACACCCTCACTGAAATTTAGTTTATAATATATACCAAAAAATTGGGTCTGTTGTTAAGAGGTATGTTAGAAAGCCTCACTGGAGAGCCCCACTTCCAAGCTTTATATTCGGATGAAATTTGTTGTAGATGATTTCATCATTATGGAGATCATTTATACCAAATTTGGTTGAAAAATATATTTTTTACTATTTTTAAAAAAATGGGTATGCTCATAAGTATATTGTTAGGTATGTTGGAGATCCTCACTGTATATATATATATATATATAGCCAGGCTCATGTGCACACTAAGTTTGCACATCATTTTTTTAAAATAGTAAAAAAATAATTTCGAGTTGATTTTTTTTTTGTGATATTTAAACATTTTAACGGACCCATGTAAAAAAAAATCAGCTAAAAAAAACCTTTTTTTGGTATTTTTTAAAAATTGGTCAAACTTTCGCTGCTTTTAAGCACTTTAAAAGCTGCAAAAGTTTAACTGATTTTTTAAAAATAGCAAAAAAGGTTTTTTGAGCTGATTTTTTTTACATGGGTCCGTTGAAATGTTTAAATATCACATAAAAAATCAACTCAAAAATATATTTTTTAATGCTTTAAAAAATTGGTGTGCGCCAGCACTGTGCAAACTTAGTGTGCACATGAGCCTGCCTCTCTCTCTCTCTCTCTCTCTCTCTCTCTCTCTCTATATATATATATATATATATATATATATATATATATATATATATATATATGTGTGTGTGTGTGTGTGTGTGTGTGTGTGTGTGTGTGTAGTAGTTTAAAAAACATCAGGGGTCTAAATATAGTTTAAGAAAAAAAAAGGTTAAAACATATAACTTTGTAAACTAAAGAGTGTAAAAGTGTATTCCTAAATTTCTTTTAAGAATTTGCATTAAATTTCATTTGCTGAAAAATGTAAAAATCTATTTAATTTGTTTGCTAAAAATATGTTGAAATATTACCAGGTGAGGTAACTTTGATGTAAGATTTTCAGAAAAATCAATTAAAAAGTTTAATATGTTTAATTTTAGCATCTGTTAAAGGTTGAAACTTAGTTTCATATGTTTAATTTGAGAAATTCTATTTCCTTTATTTGAATTTAAACGTTGTAGACTATGTTGAATTTATTTGATTCTCTAAAACAATGAATATTTATATGATTTGTTGATTTTAATTTTGGGGCAAAAACAATTGATGGAGTATTAAAATATTCATTAAAATTATATGAAATTTTGTGAAATTCCCTTGCATTTTCATGATACTGAATTGAACTTTCGTGTTATGTTTATGTTGGTGGTGTGTTATATGAATTTATTGCATTTTTTTCCGTAACATTGGTCACATGAAAAGGATAATAAAAATGTTTATCTTTGCTATGCAGGTTGGAGCTTAAAGGTAACAAATTTGTCCTAGGAGAATTTCAGGAATTTAAAGGGAAGCAAACTGATATCGAGGCTTTAAGCAGTATCAAGAGATCGAAAGTTAGTCATCTGACCATACAAAATACGAGCATATTGGGTTTGGGTAACTTCTTATTATATGTCATGTTTTCACATATTTGTAAGTTTTTCATGGTTAAGGGCAAACGCAATGCACGAGGCTCCCGCCACTACGGGGTACGGGAGTTGGGATAGGTATGCGCAGTCTTACCCTTGCATATGCAGAGACGGTGTTTCCGCAACCCATTTTTTTAATACTTTCGTAATTAGATAATTAGAGTTTCTTGGTGTGTGTGTGGGGGGGGGGGGGGGGAGGAGGTGGTGTCTAACTATGCAATTATCTCGGGGCAAAGTAAAAGAAACTGTTAAGAGTGGTATTATAGGCAAAGACTCGGGGTTTTAATATCGGTAATATGGAATTTGGATGGATTGCCATCTAATGTGCTTGCATTTTATATGTTTGAAATGCATATTTTAGGGTACTTGCAATCATGCGAGCCAAATATAGTTGTCGAACTCGAACCCAAAGAATCTCGACAAAATATATGTAATTGTGATCAACTCAATTATCTAAAAGAGGTTTCTAATTTAGTGATATAAAAACTTAGTCTGCAATAAGTAAAAGGAACTAAATCAATTAAATAAAACAATAGGGCATTGGAATTATTTTGTTCCATCTCGTTCGTATTTCTGTTCATCCACGTTCTTTATTCTCCACAATAAAATAGTGGCGAAACACTTATTTTTCATGCCCACATTTCTAATTTTTTTCATATCATTTCCTTTTATTTTTTGTTTTGCCTTAAAAATTACGGTAAATTATATTAAAATTATTTCAACTTTAGCCTATTGAGATTAGCACCAAAGTTCTGAAGAGCTAACTTTAGTCACCATTTTTACGGAACCAACTTTAATCAACATTTTGACTTTAGCCACTATTTTCACGACATTTATATTTTTCGTTAATGGTATCCATATATTTCATTTTTCAGTAGTTTAAGTGGAGTTCCTCCCGTTTTTAACTGTACGGAGTTCAACACCAAATGCTTGTTATTTAAGATCTAACACGTCCCCTATATTCCACAAAATGCAGTCAATTCAATGCTCCAAGTTTTATAATGCTCTCGAGACTACCAAAGTGAAGGGTCTTCAGTTTCGGACTGGGAAGATGTAACCGTAAAATCAAGAACCGAGGCATTGTTTTAACCTCAAAATTCTACTAAAGTACGCAAATTCAAGCTATCTTCAATCATTTCCTTGTCACTTAGCGCTTGAAAATTTTGTACTGAGTATACATTAATGTATTAGTCACGATATAACAATTCCAACACTTGTTTTTGCAATAAATATGTATGTATGTCGTGTATATTTTGGTGAAAATTTGTCTCATATTCAAAAGGTGTTTGTTTACACCTCTTAAAACGTTGAATTGAAACCCATTTTTTTATTTATTTATATACGTTTTAATGCTGGTGAGAAAGTTCACTGTTGAATACTAAATTTCTTTTACATTTATTATTTTTGTTAAACGACACTAACATATAACAGTTTAATAAACTATTAATAATGCTGAAATTGTCGAAATAACTAATATTTAGCTTCAGACCAAGTAAAAGAATAGCGATGAATATGGACTACTTTTTCCAATCTTACATTTTTATACGCGCATGCTTGCTATTTCCTTTTTTATTCCTTTTTATTGTTGTTGTTGTATGTATGTACGTATGCATGGACGGGATGCACTTGAGGCCCAGGGGGGTTCCACCTGATTTCCCCCCCCCAAAAAATAAATTTAGGTGTGCTTTATGTAAAGATAGAAAGTTAAAGTAATAAATAATGATTTTTTTGTAACTTTTAGGATAAAAAAAACGTAATAAGTTTGAATAAAATTAGAAATTAAAGTTATAGTTTGTATGAAACTCGAATTAACCAAATATTTTTTTGCCTCGGAGGCTCTCGCCCCTGAACCCCCGCCGCTATTTGGCCCTCCTGGCCATAAATCCTTGATCCGCCACTGTATATATATATATATATATATATATACATACTATTTTCTTATATACTTTAGTGAAAATGATTTCAAAGTAGTCAACACATCTTGGAGAATTTGTAGAACCAAATCAGTGATATAAGTTCTATTTTTAGTTCATTAGCTGTCAAGGATTGGACTTGGAACCATGTTGTGGGTTGATTTGTGAACATAATGATTTGTATAAATTATATTTTTATGTCTATATGTGTTTCCCTGTCTATTAAACGTATAAGTAATTTTCAGAAAATACTCTTACTAACACTAAATATTGAATTCTTGAATTATATTAACAATCGGAAGTTTTTTTTACTTGTGTATTTGTGTAGGCATTGTGTATTTTTTTCCCACACATGTATTGAAAAAATAAGACATAAAAAGTAGAACAATAACTGATAACAAAATTTTTTCCTCGTGAATTTAGATCAACCGGGCAAAATGCATGCTCGAACTCTTGGAGATGGCTTTGTCAAATTGTTGTCTTAACATATTCGCAAAGCTAGATATGTAGATTTTTTTTTAAGTCAATAGTATACCTACCATTTGATGAACCCTACCGTAATGATAGACAACTTGTCTTATCATGACCTCTTGAATTCTTAAAACTTACGCCTCGTTGTATCGGTTGTGTCGAGGCGCCCACTCCTGACCTATCCACAAGTAAATAAAGCTCTAGCTACAAAAAAAAAATCCTAAAATCAATGTTTGGGGGGCGACGCCCTTGTATATGAGATAAATACATCAAAGAATTAAAAAATTGAAAAAATAATCACAAGTTTTCTATTTAAAAAAGATTGTTTTATGTAGGGAGGGTATAAATGGCCCCCATTATCGATAACGTAAGACACCCAACTTACAGTAAAATCAACAAACACTGATTATCGAAAGAACAACCATTGATAACAAGATAGCTATCAAAGGAAATGTTAACGTCCACACTTACTCACACCATTATTGATACTCAGCATCCATTGAAGTCAATAACAACTTACAACAGATGTAGATGACCAACAACTATCGAAAATTATTTCGACGCTCCAAACAGGGAACAGAGTCCAAGGTATGTTCACTTACTTAGTTATCGATCTCTAAGACTTTGGGGCATGAGGTAGGTAAAACTCATGGGAATCATAATATTTCAGTGATAGCCATTTGGGATTCGCAAGGGTTCTGGTTTGGAGGTTAGAGAGTAAGGTTATTGGGCTTTTACATGCCAACCAATTTTATACGAGAGCAAAAGGCACCGGTAATCCCAAAATATATCCTCACGTGACAACCACACATTACAACTTTTATATCCAACATATCCCCACTAAATTCTTGTACAAATTGATACTTTTTATAAAAATCACCTGAAATTGCCCATATAAAGCCAACCGAAAAATTTCCTTTATCGGAACTGCCATTTTATACTGCTTGTTTATGTACCACTACCCTATTTAATGTCACCCCATGCCTCATAAATTCCATATAACGTACACCCAAAGCCCAATATCAAGGGTTGATATTGCTTTAATAATCACTATATAAATACACTTGAAAGGAATGATGAAAAAAATCAACAACGAGGAATGTGCCCCCCCCCCCCCCCCACATGAACGGTCACATTCTTGCTAAGAAATTTTTTTGTCAAGGGTATAATTAGACTACCATGGTTCAAGACTGCACTGCCTGTTCGAAGATACATTAAATGCCAACAGTTCGCCAACTTCCAACACATGCCTCCTAAGGAATTATGCAACATGACCACTCCCTGGACTTTCTCCACTCAGGGCATAAATATCATAGGGAAGGTGATTCGTATCAAATATTGCATATTTGTGCCCGTTATCTTTATTCATTCAAGAACTTTTACGGTCCTTAATGCCTATATTTATGCTCATTAACCATACAACCGTGGATTTGGATATATATATATATGTTTTGTAGGGGTTAATTATGCTTTTGTAGGTATTGGAACGCTAAAAGTGAGGGTTCGTTGCATTTTGGAGAAGTTCCATTATTGGACGCTACTTCAAGGGCATTTTAGTCAATTCACATTTCTTCTCCAGCTCTTGGAAATTCCACATATGCATAGTTCATTGAGTTAGCGCCGAGTGGCCATAAACGGTGCATCGTTTAGAGTTCGAACGAAGAAGTTATGTCCATTTCCATTTGCGCCCTTTCCCCCTCTTCATGGACCAAAGGATTGCAGAAAACAGAGTACCGGTTGACCGCTGTTTAAGGCTCAGTCAACCGCAGTTTCAAGTTTTGCTGTGGGAAGGAGACATTATGCTTTTACAAGAAGGCTCGGTCGACCGCGCCCCTGCGACCGATCGACCGCGTATACAAGATATTTGTTTCCCTTTTCTTTTCTTTCTTCTTTTATTTTATTTCACTTACTATAAATAGGATTTTTGTTGTAAATATCAGAAATTAAGTTTTAGAATAGATTTTAGAGAGATTTAGCTTAGGGTTTGAGGGTTTTGGAGTGTTCTTCTTGGATTCTTATTCGTTTGACACCCAATTGGGTTGTAAGTTGTACTATTCATCATCCTCTCCATTTAATATAGCTTGTATTTCATTAATTCTTGCTTTGTAGTTAATTTACATGCTTTTACAATTAGGTTGACATGCTTTATTTCCTTGCTTTCTAGTGTAGGTTTATCGCATTTATTTGTTGTGTTTTTAATATGCTTTTTAGCTAAATTAAATTAGGTTGTGTTTGAATGGAACTCACTCGGGTTGACGCATTGCTTTGCTTGGGTGATGGTGTTTACGGGTCTATTTCAGGTGCGTTGTCCTAGTTATTGTGCCTAGGATATTTGACGAGGCATATCATGTATGTCCCGTGCTTACGACCTTGCGTGCGTAATTTACGGGGTATTTATTGACGCCAAAATCTTATTAGGCTTTGATGCGGATTTAGGGGCGTGACAACCCTTGGTTCAATTAACTGTCTAAACGAGACACATTCTAAATAACTCGTCGACCCATGTATCCATTTTATACAAATTAACCCGGGTGAGGGATATTAGACGCAACCTCTAGTTTTACTCGCTTTATTAATCTAGTTTCAATGCACTCGCCTAGATTAATCTTTCCCTTTTATGCATCTTTTCCTTTTTAGTTTGTAAATCACCTTTTTCCCTTTTATTTCAGAATATTGGACCTTATAAATTCTATCAACTCATCTCTGTGGATTTTCGATACCCGGACTTGGACGCTATACTCACCCGTTGAGTGTAGTCATAAGTTTAGGTTTTCGTATAGTTCAGGTGAGATGAATTCAAAATGACCGGCGCGTAGGTGACTCTCGCGCCGCAGCAAAACCCTGCCTATCAAATGGTGTCGTAGTCGGGGATAAGTTTGTTTTAGACTTTATTTGATTTAGTATTTCATAGTATTTTCTTTCTATTTGTATTATTTGCTAATATTTTTACAGGACTTCCACATTTGAGCACTTAGAAACGCTTGAATTCATTCCGCACGCACCTATTTTGTGGAATTCGCCACTTCGAAGCATTTTTGGGGTAAGCATTTCTTATTCCAATTCTTTTGGTAATCATTGTTATAATTCTCAAAATTCCTGCAAACCTATGACTTTCGGTGAATACTTAGAATCCCAAAGTATTACAAATTCAAATATGACTTTGGGCGAGTATAACGAAAGTCAAAACTTGGGTTGTTGGAATTTCGATGATGATGATAATGATTTTGGACTTTTACCTCCTTATAATAGGAATTTTGAAACGAATTGCAATAGTTTTCAAAATTCCTATAATAATGAGTTTTCGTTTAAGTCCGATGGTAATTTTCAAAGTTCCCATTTTCAAAGGTCATCACCTCGACCTATGACATTCGGTGAGGGCTTGCGTATGTTTGAGAATGAGAAAATTGAAATCAATATCGGGAAGAAAATCGTTGTTGGGAGCAAGACTTGGATGTATTATTTGAATCCGATGACGATTTTACTTCCGAGACTTTTGAAGTCGAAGAATGTTTTGAACCAAATGAGGACTTTGTTCCTACTTTGGAAAAAACCATTCTAGACTTTGCCCATTGCATAATAGATATTGAAAGTGAAGATGAAAATGACGTAATATCTATTTGCAATGAAATGATTTCTTATTTGGCCCCCAAAGAGGAACATTTCATTGAAAATGATATTATATCATTTGAAACTTAATCTTAATGCGATGATGATTCATCTCATAAGTTTGAATTTCTTTTCTCCCCATTTTCATTCTCTGTTATTACACCGTCACAATTACCTAATGATTCGGTTTCAAACTTTAATGTTTTAAACCTTTTCGCTGATGAGGAGTGCTTGCTCGAGTCGCCTTCCACGATCGCATATGTGCCTTCGTGTGCGCCACCTCCCATTCCGCTTGCTAAATCCTTAGGAGGATTTTCAACTTTTCTCGGTCCCCACATGTTTTTGTCGCCCATTTAATCAAAACCCCCCATCGTCCCTCCAAAACTTTTAATTGACGATGGTTCATTTCTTCCGACTTACACATGCCTTCCGTTGTTCAAACGGAATTCATTTTTTTTCGGAAGGCATGCTTTTATGTGAGGGTACAACGGTTATCCTCCAAAGTCAAATCATTTTCACGGTGGACCCTCAGCTATTTAGACTTCTAGTGTATAGTTAGTGTGAAGCCTAAATAGTAGGTTGTATATAATTAGCTTTTTATTATTTCTTTCTTTATTTTTCTTTCCTTTTTAATTTAGCCTAGTGTAATTAGTTAACTTTTTGTTATTTGTTTTTGCTATGCTCGGTACTAATTTGTTTTGTAGATTCTTTGGACTTGTTCTTATGGGGATCGCTCCAATTTTGGGTAATATCGCTCTTTTCCTCTCTTTAACTTGGTTCTTAATTCACATTGAGAACAATGTCAAGTTTTAAGTTAGGGGGTGTGGGATATTCTATCCATTTCTTTATTTAGTCCATGTTTTCGCTAACATGTTAGTTACTTAGTACACTTTTCTTAGAAAAATTCAAAAATTTCAAAAAGATTTTCTTTCTTTTTTGTCCTTTTTGGGGCATTTTGCCTTTGTTTCCGATGATAAATTTCAATAATTGCCCGATCGAATTGACAACCCAACTATGCATGTTCTCGATTTTAGAAGTTATTAGACTTTAGTCTCGATTATTGATATTATGAATAACTTCATAAATTAAACTTTAATCCCATGAGCACATGCACTTTTATTGCTATATTGATTTGGTTTAAGATTTTTATAACTCGGTAATCTTTTATTGCATTGTATATACTTACACCGAGTAAGCTTTGTACCTTTCATCATTTGTGAGTATTATACACTACTATTTCCTCTTTGAAAACGTTGAATTCATCAGTAATCTCTCTATTCTTTCATTTGACTGTTCATTAAATGAGTTCATTCTTGAAATGTATTACTTAAGCATGATTTTCATATATTGTTTTGATTCAACAATTGTGTAAAATTTCTGAAATGATCATAGTCCATCTTTGTTATATTACCCATATTGGCCTTAACCTTACCTTATATGTTTCCCCTCGTCAACTCCTTTGAGCCTAAATATTAGCCTTTCGTTTCATAACCCAAATCCCATAACCTACTATAAATGTGAGTTCTAGCCCATACGTACACTTTCCATACCTTTGCTGGGAATGTTACTTGGGATTGAATGTTGTTGTTGTGATGTCGGTTACAATTTAGGCATATGAGAGTGAGAAAAGTAAAGAAAAGAGAGATGTGAAAAAGAGACAAAAAGAGAAAGCAAAAAGAAAAAGAAACAAAAGAGAAAAATGAGAAAAAGAAGAAAAGAAAGAAATAGAAAGTTGTAAATGTTGTGTATATAGTTCAATAAGCTTTGATTACTCTCCCCGATGATATATCTAATGCCTTTTGGAACTTGTTTTCCAATTTTGATATTGCCCGCATCGTCCCATTATCCCGAGTTTTCATCCTGAACACTTTGAACCCGTACATACATATCCTTCATTTCGTACCCTAGCCTAACCTACATTATAACCCTATACAAGTCCTATTTGATCTTAAGTAGATGTAATTTAAAGGTTTAAATAGTTTTCCTAATCCGTGAAAATGCATTTCGCCTCTTTTAATGTGTGGTATCCTTTCATTGAGATTACATTTTAAATTTCATATATAGCGTTCTTCATTTGTGACATCTGTGCGCCCTAGTTTCCATTTAAATTTACTCTTTGTGCCCGCATGTTCCGTGTGTTACCTCCCTGTTTCGAGTGAATTCGCTTGATGAATGTAATGCCCGTGAGGATTGAATATATACTTGCGTTAATTTAGTATCCAATTTATTTAAGTTTTTGCCAAATCACACGTTGCATGTGCTCTCTCCCCTCCCACATTTTAAGGTTTCAATTCTATGAGGTGCATTCTATAATGTTAATGATTTGGACTTTTGTTTGAATTCTTTCAATGTGCTAATAATGCGTATGAAATCTTTTTCGCCTTTGTTGGGCTTGTCTCATGTTGGGTTGGGCATATTTTGAGGAAACCATGTGATGTTTGTGGGTATCATCCCTGAAAACCCTCACGAGACGACACTCATCCACTAGGGCAACCTAAGGGTTTAACGGCTTATTGCATATGCTAAATGCAATCGTGCTCCCTATGAAAGTGGCATTTATACTTTGATGCATATATACGTCTTGTACTGCCCTCTGCAGTCTAGTTTTGTTTGTTTCATTACTAGGGACTATCAATGTTTAAGTTAGGGGGTGTGATTCGTATCAAATATTGCTTATTTCTGCCCGTTATCTTTATGCATTCTAGCACTTTTACGATCCTTAATGCCTATATTTATGCTCATTAACCAGACAACCTTGGATTTGGATATGTACATGTGTTGCAGGGGTTAATTGTGCTTTAGTAGGTATTGGAATGCTAAAAGTGAGGATCCGTTGGATTTCGGAGAAGTTATGTTGTCGAATGCTACTTCAAGGGCATTTTAGTCAATTCACATTTCTTTTCCAACTCTTGGAAATTCTACGGATGCATAGTTCGTTGAGTTAGCATCACGTGGAAGCCAACGGTGCGTCGTTTGGAGTTCGAACGAAGAAGTTATGGCCATTTCCGTTTGCGCCCTTTCCCCCTCTTCATGGACCAAAGGATTGCAGAAAATAGAGTACCGGTCGATCGCGGTTTTAAGTTTTTCCATGGGAAGGAGACAGTATGCTTTTATAAGAAGGCGCGGTCGACCGCGCCCCTGCGACCGGTCGACCGCGTATACCGGATATTTGTTTCCCTTTTCCCTTTTCTTTTCTTTCTTCTTTTCTTTTATTCCACTTATTATAAATAGGATTTTTGTTGTAAATATGAAAAATTAAGTTTTAGAATAGATTTTAGAGAGATTTAGCTTAGGGTTTGAGGGTTTTGGAGAGTTCTTCTTCGATTCTTCTTGGCTTGACATCCAATTGGGTTGTAATTTGCACTATTCATCATCCTCTCCATTTAATATAGCTTGTATTTCATTAATTCTTGCTTTATAGTTAATTTACATGCTTTTATAATTAGGTTCACATGCTTTATTTCCTTGCTTTCTAGTGTAGCTTCATCGCGTATATTTACCGCGTTTTTAATATGCTTTCTAGCTAAATTAAATTAGGTTGTGTTTGAATGGAACTCACTCGGGTTGACGCGTTGCTTTGCTTTGGTGATGGTGTTTACGGGTCTATTTCAGGTGCGTTGTCCTAGTTATTATGCCAAGGAGATTTGACGGGGCATATCATGTATGTCCCGTGCTTACGACCTTGCGTGCGCAATTTTTGGGGTATTTATTGACGCCAAAATCTTATTAGGCTTTTATGAGGATTTAGGGGCGTGACAACCCTTGGTTCAATTAACTGTCGAAATGAGATACATTCTAAATAACTCGTCGACCCATGTATCCATTTTATACAAACTAACCCGGGTGAGGGATATTCGACGCAACCTATAGTTTTACTCGCTTTGTTAATCTAGTTTCAATACATTCACCTTGATTAATCTTTCCCTTTTATCCATCTTTTCCTTTTTAGTTTGTAAATCGCCTTTTCCCTTTTATTTCTGAATATTAGAACTTATAAATTCTAGTAACTCGTCTCCGTGGATTTTCGATACCCGGACTTGGCCGCTATACTCACCCGTTGAGTGTAGTCATAAGTTTAGGTTTTTGTATAGTTCAGGTGAGCCTAATTCAAAATTATCGGTGCGTAGGTTACTCTTACACCGCGGCAAAACCCTGCCTATCAGAAGGTCACTTCTAAAGCTTCCAACGGGCATGACTTCATCCATGTCAACATTGACTACTTCACGAAATGAGTCAAAGCCCAGTCATACGCAGTGGTAAATGTAAAAAAAGTGGCTAAGGTTATGAGAAAGAATATCATTTTCCGATACGGGATTCCCTATGAGTTGGTATCAAACAATGGACTTGTGACACCCCGCCCAATTAAATACCGGGTGATCAGTCATTTATTCAATTTAAAACAAAGTTTTCGGTTGGTTCATTCTTATCATCACTATCGAAATACATTTATTATTAATAATAACATAATAAATAATTGAGCTAGTGTCAAAACATTTTCCATTTTGAATTATACCCAAAGAACCCATTAATAAATTATAAGTATTAAGACGTCAACCATTTACCATTCATAAGAATATAATAAATATTGGATATAACTCAACTGCTGAAATAAATAAGACTGGATAAAACATCCCAGTTCAAAGTCTCAAATCAATAAACCAAAATAATACTCAATCCAACTAAAAAGTACTACAAAAGTAAACTAAGTACATTCTCTCTGATAAAGTAAAACTGAGGATGGGCGACACATGCCCTAAATGAAATGTCTGAATGGAACTGAAAGAAATGATAGAGGCGTCTAAATTCAAGGACCTGCAACTCCCATAACCGGTGCATCTCAATAAACAATCCAGGCGTCTAAGTCTAGTAACCATGTGGTTGGGCACCTGATATGATACATATATAAAGCAAAAGATAGGAGAATAACAAGAGACGGTTCAGAGCCCGAGTTGTAAAAATATTTGTTTTAGCAAGTATTTAAAATTGCAATAAAGCAAGTATTATGTGCATGTTAGTTTTCGAACTCTCACATGAGATTCTCAACTCTCCACTGTTGTGCACGCCTAACGTACATCTACTCCAACTTAGTTATCTATAATACCCTCAACTAGGTCATAGACTTACGATTCTAATTATATCTCATAGGAGTATCCCGTATCGCCCATACAATACGTTATTAAAATTGTTTATCCAAGATAACCACATTTCATCTTCAGCGTTCTAATAATTAATCTTTTCCCACTAAAATTATTTTATTTATCAACATTATCATATCTACTGATTTCACATAGTAGACTTAATTGACAAGTACATATATATATATATGTGTGTGTGTGTGTGTGTGTGTGTGTCTGGAGAGAGAGAGAGAGAGAGAGAGAGAGTCACAACATCCCTATACCTATACTCTGCTATCATGTCCTAGTGCATCACTCACTTCATGAAGGACTTCTGGTTAAATCTCTCACAAACCATAAAAATTCAAATAAAAAATATTAGAGGTGAACATACTCCCCAACCCAGTGAGTCACGCACATATCTACGCTCCCATTCAACCGTCGAAACTATCCTACATCTGGGATAGCACGCAACCAAGTTCATATGCTCTGGGTACAAGTCAAATATCCCCCCAATGGGCAACACAGGATAAGACTTTCCACTATGCGAAAACATCCTCCTGATAGCAAGCAATGTAGGTATGCTATACACACAAAAATAACCATATAATAGGCATTCCCACATCCTATTAAAATCAAGGTATTCACCCAACCCAAACATATATTTTCCATACGTAGTATTCACTCATTACTACTTACAATATAATTGTTTCGATTATTCTCTCTCTCGAAATTTCCAAGGTTAACTCACCGTTCCAAGTATTTAAAGTATTATTTTACGAATATTTCCTAACAATTCTGCACTATGCTAAATTCAACAAATAATAATTTTCCTCACTCAAAATAACTGTGTAACTCAAATTGAGCTGAAATATGATTTTCCAAATTTTTGGACCTGTCGTTCGAACCAGGTGTGATGTCGTTTGAACGACATCTCACGAGAAACAATCTCGTTAGAACCAGGCTCAATCTCGTTTGAATGAGATTGAACAGTTCCTTTCCCCAAACAACCTGTTACGTTTTCCACCGTTAACAACTACGTTTTCACCAGATTTTGAACTCTAAAACCTCTAAATTTAAACCCAAACATCAATCAATCAATCAATTTCAATCATCTTCCTAACATCTATATATGATTTCAAACACTATAACATCATTAAATCATCACCAATCATCAAACAAATTCGAAATGCCCAATTTAATTATCAAGAACACAAGTTTTTAATTTTTTATGCACTATAAATTAAAACCCAGATTTATTTAGAATATTATCATAAATTCTTGGACATAATCCAATCTACATGAGGGAATCGAACTCTTATCAAGTCAGTCCTAATTTATGATTAATTCTCCCAAATTTTCACCAATATTCATCTTCATATTAATGGGGTGATTACCTATTCTAACATGAACACAAATATTGCAAAAGAAAACAAGCAATAAACACTTGCCTCGAATTGACGGTCGAATTCGCTGATGAAATTGGTACAGACTTGTTCCTCGTATTTCGATATACGCTTTGGTGGGATTTGTGGTGTGAGTTCTTGAGTTTTTCACCAAGAACACCTATGGACTCTCTCCTTCGTCCTCTGTGGTTCTCTCTCTCTCTCTCTCGCAGGTTTAGAAATTGACAGACTCCCTTTCACCCACGTGAAGATAATATGTGGTTATCTTGGATAAACTAGTTTAATAACATATTGTATGGGCGATACGGGATACTCCTAGGAGATATAATTAGAAGTATAAGTCTATGACCTAGTTGAGGGTATTATAGATAACTAAGTTGGAGTTGATGTACGTTAGGCGTGCACAATAGTGGAGAGGTGAGAACCGCATGTGAGAGTTCGAAAACTAACATGCACATAATACTTTCTTTATTGCAGTTTTAAATACTTGCTAAAATAAATATTTTTACAACTCGGGCTCTGACCTGTCTCTCTCTATTCTCCTATATTTTTCTATATATATGTATTATATCAGGTGCCCAGCCACAGGGTTACCAGACTTAGAGGCTTGGATTGTTTAGCGAGCTGCAGCGATTGTGGGAGTTGCAGGTCCTTGCATTTAGACGCCTCTATCATTTCTTTCTGTTCCATTCAGACATTTCATTTAGGGCATGTGTTTCCCATCCTCAGTTTTACTTTATCAGAGAGATTGTACTCAGTTTACTTTTGTAGTTCTTTTTAGTTGGATTGAGTATTATTATTGTTTATTAATTTGAGACTTTGAACTGGAATATTTTATCCAGTCTTATTTATTTCAGCGGTTGAGTTATATCCAGTATTTATTATATTCCTATGAATGGTAAATAGTTGACGTCTTAATACTTAGAATTTATTAATGGGTTCTTTGGGTATAACTCAAAATGGAAAAAGTTTTGACACGAGCTCAATTATTTATTATGTGATTATTAATGTTAAATGTATTTCGACGGTGATGCTAAGAATGAGCCAAATGAACATGTTGCTTTAAATTGAATTAAGGGCTGATCAGCCGGTATTTAATTGGGCAGGGTGTCATAGGTGGTATCAAAGTCCTTTAGGTACAACTTGTTATGCTTTCAGCTTAGCGTCCTTTGATATAGAGCCCTATCTTTAGGACTGTTGTACTATTATTTATGCAATTACGTCTTCAGCTATTTGAGATTTAATAATAACTGTGGATTAATAGAATTCTTTCTCATCTCAGATGCCTCCTTGACGTGCACCATGAGATAAACAGGCCCAACCAGAGCATCCAGTAGCTCAGGCTCAGGGAATAATTAACACAACCGAGGTTGCTATTATAGTTGCTCAGGCGATGAATACAGCTTGAGAGGTGGTGCAATAGGCCCCACCCATGGTTCAGGCTATGGTGCCAGTCCCAATTCAATTGTCCACTGCATGGGAGAGAGTTAGTTCATTCCTTTCATAAGGCACATCCCCCAGAGTTATTGGGTAATTCTGACGTTGTTATCGCGAGCGAATGGAAGAAAGACATCCAGAGGCATTTTCGCATGTATGAGTGCATAGATATTCAGAGACAATTACTGGCTTTCTTCAATCTAATAGGGCAGTCTTATAGTGGTGGGAGTCAACTACCACTTTAGAGGAGAGGGATAGTATGACGATTCAAAGTTTATGGGTGCGATTCGATCGCAAGTATTTTCCGTCCGCCGTTCATGACAAGATGAGGCAAAAATTATTAGACCGTACTCAGGAGGGGAAGACAGTCGCGGAATATGAGGAGGAATTTACCAGATTGGTTAATCTGGTACCTAGTCAGGTGCCTAATGAAGCAAAGAAAATACAGATGTTCATGGATGGCCTAACCTGGAGGATCCGTCAGTATCTTCTGGGTAATCTGTCTTTATGGTCCTATACAGACGTACTTAATGCTGCCTTGGTACATTGTCAGGGACACTGTTTTCGTGCCAAGGGGAACAAGCAAGCAGGTGAGCCTATCCAGCAGGGCAAGACAAGTGGGGGTAGTGCCAGCGGGGCACCGATAGCTCAGCAGTAGCAGAGTCAAGGTGAGCAGTAAGAGTATTGGCATGGATTGTCTAATCTCTTATAGGACCATGATTAATTGCTTCAATAGGAGTATTGTGTTCGCTATTTTGGGCCAAGAGATGTTCATAGTGGAGATGCCTCGCCCCGAGGGAGGTTTGTCCTACCATTTGTATTACATAGAAGAGGAGACCTCTACGGTAGTGGCGATTCCACTTAGTTCGATTCCAGTTATTTACGAGTACGTTGATGTGTTTCAGGACATAATGGGGTTGCCGCTGAGCACGGAGATTGAGTTTGTGATGGACTTGACACCGGGCACCTATCCTCGAGCACATGCGCCTTACCAAATGGATCATATAGAGATGAGGGAGTTATGAGACCAGATAGAGTAGTTTTTGGGATAGGGTTTCATCCGTAGGAGTACCTCTCCCTACGGTGCTTAGTTCTGTTTGTGAAGAAGAGGGATTGATCCTTACGACTTTGTGTTATTTATCGAGAGCCTAATAAAGTGACAATACAGAATAAATATTCGTTGCCTCGCATCGATGACTTATTTGACTAGATGAGGGGAGCAACCTACTTCTCAAATATAGACTTGAGATACGGGTATCATGTTCTATGCATCAGGGAGTATGGTGTGTCAAAGACTGCTTTTCTGACGAGGTATGGGTCATATGAGTTTCAAGTTATGCCATTTGTAATAACCAATGCCCCAGTAGTATTTATGGACTTGATGAATAGAGTTTTCAGAGAGTTCTTAGATCAGTTTGTTATTGTCTTCGTAGAAGACATCCTGCTTTATTCCCGTATCGAGGAGGAGCATGTCGAGCACTTACATAGGGTTCTGTAGACCTTACGGGAGAATGATTTGTACGCAAAATTCGAGAAATGTGAATTTCGGCAGCAGGAAGTACAATTTTTAGGAATCATTATATCTGATAGGGGGATTTCTGTGGATCCTAGCAAAGTGTCTGCAGTGAGGGAGTGGGGACAACCCACAACACTGACGGAGGTATGAAATTTTTTAGGTTTAGCCGGTTATTACCAACAGTTTATTTGGGGATTTTCAAAGATAGTGGGTCCAATGACAAATCTAACTCGTAAGGTTATGTCATTTATTTGGGATGATGCGTGTCAGTTGGCATTCGATGAGCTGAAGGATAAGTTGACTTCAGCACCCGTACTAGCACTTCCCAGAGCGGGTGTGGAGTACTTATATATTGATGCATACTTACAGGGGCTTGGGAGGAGAATTACAGCAGGAAGAGCAGGCTATAGCTTATGCTTCTTGAAAGCTTAAGCCTCACGAGAAGAATTACCCCACCCATGACTTAGAGCTAGCAGTAGTCATGTTTGCACTTCGGATTTGGAGACATTACCTATTGGGGATGCTATTTTGCCTGTTCACTCCAGTACTTGTTCATGCAGAAGGAGTTAAATATGCGTCAGCGCAGATGGCTTGAATTTGTAAAATATTATCAGTTTGAGATTCACTATCACCCGGGAAAGGCTAACGTAGTTATCGATGCGTTGAGCCGTAGGATAATAGATGAGACAGCCGAGGTGTGGAAGGAGAAATGGAAGGAACTGGGACATCAGGATGCAGTTTCCAGATCATTGATGTCGGCTATGACTGTCACACCACAGATAGTGATGAGGGTGGTTCAGGCCCAGGTAGCAGATCCATCTTATCTGGAGAGGATTAGACAACTCTTAGCTGGTAGAGCCGAGTCTTATTCAGTGAGTTCCGAGGGATGTTTGTGCTTCAATGGGAGACTGGTTATCCCGGAGGGGGAGGACCTACGGTATGCAGTGATGTCAGAGTCGCATGGGTCCCGATTTGCGGTACATCCCAATGGGGATAACATGTAACAGGATATGAGGCGACAGTACTGGTGGAGTGGGATGAAGAGAGACATTGCAGAGTTTGTCTCTAGATGTACCACCTATCAGCTGGTTAAGGTGGACCATCAGAGACCACCAGGGTTGTGTCAGCCACTAGAGATCCCTACGTGGAAATGGGAGATCATTGCCATAGATTTCATTACAAGGTTGCCTACCTCTCTGAGAGGTCACGATTTGATATGGGTTATTGTGGACCGACTAACTAAGGTAGCCCATTTCCTTCCAGCTAGGACGGATTACACGATGGGATAGTATGCCTAGTTATTTATTGCCGAGATAGTCAGGTTACATGGGGTGCCCCTAGATATCGTGTCCGATAGGGACAAAATTTGTGTGCCACGCTTCTGGGAGAGCTTTCAGGAGGCTATGGGTACCAAGTTGCTTTTGAGTACGGCTTATCACCCGCAGACTGACGGGCAGACTGAGCATACTAATCAAATGTTGGAGGATATATTGCGCTTGTGTGTCCTTGATTTTGGAGGGGGTTGGGAGCAGTACCTTCCACCGGTGGAGTTCGCGTACAATAACTATTATCAGTTTACAATTGGCATGGACCCATTTGAGGCGTTGTATGACAGACCTTGTCGTTCTCCTACTTGTTGGTTGGAGGTAGGGGACAACAAGCTAATCGGACCAGAGGTGATCCAAGATATGTCGGCCAGGATTGAGGTGATACGGAGTCGCATACATGTAGCCCGGAACAAGAAAAAAAACTACACCAATGCAAAGCAGTTCTTCAGGGAGTTTAGAGTTGGGGACCAAGTTTTATTGCGAGTGTCTCCTATAAAAGGAGTAATGAGGTTTAGGAAGAAGGGGAAATTAGCTCTGAGATATGTAGGACCACTTCCCATTATCGAGAGGATCGGATCGGTGGCATACAGACTTGGGTTGCCGAAGTACTTGCATCGTATGCATGATGTGTTCCACATTTCGTCGTTGAGGCGGTATCTTTGAGATGAGTTGGCTCACACTCACATTGCGATGGAGGAGATTGATTCATATCCTGACAGTTCTTATGGGGAAAAGCCTTTAGCTATCCTAGACCGTAGCGAGAGGAGATTGAGGTCAAAGGTAGTTCCACTTGTGCGGGTCTAGTGGGAGCATCATAATATAGAGGAATGTACTTGGGAGCGAGAGGAGGATATACGCGAGAAATTTCGAGACTTATTCTTACCAGGTATGCTTTACTTTGAATTTCGGGACAAAATTCTTTTATTAGGAGGGAAGTATGTAACACCCCGTAATTTTGTGATGTTAAATAATATGGGATTAAATATTATTGTTGGATTAATTAAATTAAAATGTGAGAAATTAATTGTTAATTAATCCAGATTAAAATAAATATTAACTAGCGTGTCAAGGGTTAATACTTATTGATGGGAATTATTCAATATTACTAGGTGAATGCGTAATATAGAATTATAAAATTTTATAAATTGTCGAGAGTGGAAAATACGACAGTTCGGTATATTAAGCCAGGACGCGCGCGTGAGTCGTGTCGGGACTAATTGAATGGAATAAAAATATAATTTATTTTAAGTAACTCGTATGGTCATTTCGAGTGCGCCATTGAGTTCAAAAGGTCTGAGATAGTCAGAAAACTCTACCCGCATATTTTATTTGGACTCCGAAATATTTTTAGGCCTAACCGACACCCTGTAGGGGTATTTTTGTCTTTTGAATTTTTGGGGAAATAATATGAACGAAAATTAGAAAAATAAAATGGAGTGTACGTGGGTGAGGGGGAATCTATCATTTATTAAACTTACGAGAGAGAGATAACCACAGAGGACGAAGGAGAGAGTCCATAAGTGTTCTTGGTGCAAAACTCAAGAACTCACACCACAAATCCCACCAAAGCATAGATCGGAAGACGATGAACTAGTTTGTATCAATTTCATCAGTGAATCAGACCGTCAATTCAAGGCAAGTGTTTATTGCATGTTTTTTTTAGCAATATTTGTGTTCATGTTAGACTAGGTAATTACCCCATTAATATGAAGATGAATATTGGTGAAAATTTGGGAGAGTTAATCATAAATTAGGCCTGACTTGATAAGAGTTTGATTCCCTCATGTAGATAGGATTATGTCCACAAATTTATGACAATATTCTGAATAAATCTGGGTTTTAATTTAGAGTTATGCATATACATTTGAGAACTAGGGTTCTTGATAATTAAATTGGGGATTTTGAATTTGATTGATGATTAATGATGATTTAATGATGTTATAGTGTTAGAAATCATATATAGATGTTAGGAAGATGATTGGAATTGATTGATTGATGTTTGGGTTGAAATTTAGAGGTTTTAGAGTTGAAAATCTGGTGAAAACGTAACTGTTAATAGTGGAAAACGTAGCAGGTCTGTTTGGGGAAGGGAACTGCTTAATCTCGTTCGAACGAGATTGAGCCTGGTTCGAACGAGACTGGTTCTCATGAGATGTCATTCAAACGACATCACACCTGGTTCAAACGCCAGTACCAAAAATCTGGAAAATCCTATTTCAGCTCAATTCGAGTTACAAAGTTATTTTGAGTGAGGAAAATTGTTATTTGTTGAATTTAGCATAGTGCAGAATTGTTAGGAAGTATTCGTAAAATAATACTTTAAATACTTGGAACGATGAGTTATCCTTGGAAATTTTGAGAGAGAGAATAATCGAAATAATTATATTGTAAGTGGTAATTAGTGAATACTACGTATGGAAAATATATGTTTGGGTTGGGTGAATACCTTGATTTTAATAGGATGTGGGATTGCCTATTATATGGTTATTTTTGTGTGTATAGGATACCTACATTGCTTGTTATCAGGAAGAGGTTTTCGCGTAGTGGACAGTCTTATCATGTGTTGCCCATTGGGGGGATATCTGACTTGTACCCAGAGCATATGAACTTGGTTACGTGCTATCCCAGATGTAGGATAGTTTCGACGGTTAAATGGGAGCGTAGATATGTGCGTGACTCATTTGGCTGGGGAGTATCTTCACCTCTAATATTTTTTATTTGAATTTTTATGGTTTTTGAGAGATTGAACCAGAGGGTTACCAGACTTAGACGCTTGGATTGTTTAGCGAGCTGCAGCGGTTGTGGGAGTTGCAGGTCCTTGCATGTAGATGCCTTTATAAGTTCTTTCAGTTCCATTCAGAAATTTCATTTAGGGCATGTGTTACCCATCCTCAGTTTTACTTTATCAGAGAGATTGTACTCAGTTTACTTTTGTAGTTCTTTTCATTTGGATTGAGTATGATTATGGTTTATTGATTTGAGACTTTCAGCTGGAATATTTTATCCAGTCTTATTTATTTCAGCAGTTGAGTTATATCCAGTATTTATTATATTCTTATGAATGGTAAATAATTGATGTCTTAATACTTAGAATTTATTAATGGGTTCTTTGGGTATAACTCAAAATGGAAAATGTTTTTACACTAGCTCAATTATTTATTAGGTGATTGTTAATGTTAAATGTATTTCGACAGTGATGCTAAGAATGAACCAACTAAACACTTTGTTTTAAATTGAATAAAGGACTGATCACCCGATATTGAATTATGCGGGGTGTCACAGGACTCCACTTCGAAACCGAGGTCACAGAATTAGTCGGCGAGTATGGGATTCAGAGACAAAAGTCTTCTCCTTACTTACCCCAAACCAATAGCGCTGTCGAAGCCGCCATCAAGAGCCTCAAACCATCATCAACAAGATGACCAAAAGTTATAGACTGGGCGGACTAGATCCCATACGCCCGCTGGGGCTATTACAACTCTATCAAGATGTCCACTTTGGCTACCCCTTACTCTCTGGTATATGGCAAGGAGACACTGCTTCCCGTTGAACTAGAAGTTCTTTATCTACGTGTCCTGCTTGAAAGCAGGGTCAATAAAGAAGACTGACATCAGAGCCACTATGACGAACTCTCACTCTTAGACGAAAAGAGACTCAAACCTCTATATCATATACGGGGTCATCACCGCCGGATAGCACGATCATTCATGTAACACCCAAAAATTTATTTTGTCATAAAAAAATTTAAATTGAATTATTTATTTCTCTAAATGTGATTTTTATTTTACTAAAACTATGTCGACAAATAAAATAATAATTTTTAACCAAATCAATTACCAAGTAGATATTTTTATATATAAATTATATACGTGTGAGATATTTTCTATATTTAAAGTAAATTTTAAAAATGAAAAGATCCAATTTTTGTTGTTGTTAAATTAACAAACATTAACGTAAGGGTTATAAAATATAAAATTTTAAACTTAAACTTCTTGGGGGAGAAATAGAAAAAAAAAAGTTAAACAAAATATCCTAGAAACTAACTGCCCCTTATCTCCTTCTTATCATATTAGATTTAAAAAAAGAAAAAAAAACTTAAACCACCCCAACTGTTGGCCGCCCTCCTTCGTTGTATAAAAAAGGGCCAACTGGGTTTTGTTAACCAAACGTTATCCTAAAAACATATACCCATGAATAGGAGAAAATGAACAAAACCTTTCTCTTTCAAAACAAACCCACAAAAAGGTATGGCTTTCCTGGATTTTCTTCTTCTTCTTCTTCTTCTTCTTCTTCTTCTTCTTCCTTCTCACGAATCATATATAATGCTTATATATATTTTAACACCCCATATTTCTGTATATTCAAAATTTAATTAATTAGTTTTATGTTAAATTACATGATGAACTAAATAATTATGTGAATATTTATTATTAATCGAGAGAGAATGATATATATTATAAAATGAATTTACTAAGTGAATAGTTTCCTCTCCGATCAATGGCCGCACAATCTTCATTTCGATTCTTATTCGCACATTGTTCACAACCACACAAATCTTGGCTTGAAAGCTTCAACTTCTGTGAAGACTTTGGGCAAAAATCCTGAAGTGTGAATTTACTAAATTGCCCCTGAACGTGCCAATTTGCTACGAAACTTTACCGGAATGTCACCAAACTTCATACTAACCATCGTAATACCTATAAACACTCAATAATACCTCAAATAACATGTCAACATATAAAATGGAGGTTGTCTGGTTATCGAGCATAATTATAGGCCTTAAAGTACCCGAGGGGGCTACAATGTATAAGTATAGAGGGTATATGTGTGCATGATTCGGGACAAAAAAGTAGCTTTCTACGGTCACTTTAAGTGTGGGCATATAGGATAAGGTTTGAAAGAATGGAGGTTTATCAGTTTGAGATGTTTCACGCAGATATTTCTTGTTCGCAAAACAAATCTCTACACAAAAGGAGAAATATAGGGGGAGCCTAAAGATAAATTTATAATTAGAGATAATCCCCCATAATTAGAAGAAGGAGTTAACACAAATGAGATAGCTCAAGTAAACAATGACGAAACCAAGTAAGATATTTCAAGAAATTAGGGGGGGGGGGGCAGCCAGGAAGCATTTTATGAGAGTTGTTCGTGAAAGCTTTGTATTTTATTTTGAAATTAAGTTATGTATTTGTAAAACATATTGTAATTGTTTGACATGTTTCTGTAATATGTGGGTGAGGTTAATCGGTATCCACAAAGGACCAAGTCTGAAAGGGCTTAGGAGAGCTTTCATGCTCTATAGAACCACCTCGCCGAGGGAACCAACGAGGGAACTAGTTTGAAGGATTGAGAAGAATGGCAATGTTAATGCATGACTTAACCACTTTAGACACACCAAGTAAAACACTGAGGGAACGTATACTGAGAGAACATCGTATGAGCAACCATGAATCTTTTCACCAATTGGGTTTAGTACCAAATAGTCTTACTAAAAGTAACATTTCTCTTAAGTAATGTCACACGTGATCTACCTATTTTCCAATCCAAACTTGAGTGAATCGTGGTGGTTTGGGGGTTGTCAGTAGTTTAGTGGATTATCACTATTGTGAAAGCCGCCTGACACGTAGTTGGTCACCAAATATCTATATGTTGGCATTTAATGCTAATGACATAGGGGCATGCTGGAATATCTTTGCATTAAATTCTTGTGACATAAATATACGAGGAACAATCTTTCGCATTTAGTAAGCCTCGGACTACTTGAGTGAGGACAAACTATATAGATACATTACCACTTCATGAGATAAGAGGTTGATTTTCATTACCGTGGTGATTTTTTAGATCACGATAGAGAGAGAGAAGAGTTATTGTAAAACCAGAGCATTTATTCACCTACCATTAATACACTTTGTCCAAGATTTTCCAATAAGAACCGAGCATTTATTGAGCTATGACCTGTGTTTATTAGAACTTAATGTTGGAGTTGTCTGCCTAAGGTGTATCTAAGAGTGCTTGCTTTTCTCTCCCTCTAACTAAGTTGCTTCAAAGGTTCATCTATTACTTATCATTAAGTTATGCACGAGTGTTTTATGAGTTTCATATTAAGGGTTTGGCTTCATTTTACTTAAGTTCATCCCATAATTATTGATAGCATGTTTTAAGTAACTTATTACCATTTAATAGAGGTTACGCCTCCATTGTATTAAAACACCCCAGCATCAAGAGGACTCCCCTCTTACACTGGGTATAAACAGTACCATCACAAAATTCAAGCCAGGCTTCACAAATCTTCACCTTGGAGAGAAATACTACAAACACAATCGAAACTCCACCTGATGAGAATCCCCCCATTCGAATCTCCTTCTTTGCCACGCCACCAAAAAATAATCATTGAGCTTTATTTTACAAGCTACATATATATGTATACTATTAAATGCCTCTTCAAAGATCTAAATAATCCATGAAAATTGCCCTTGGAGTATACCTCTCTTCTTGAAAATATACCCTTTGCACCTTAAAATTTTCAACAGCTCTTCTTGGACATCTTTTGGAGTTGCACGCATGGGTCAATGCTAAAATATAGCTGCAACTAGTCAAATGTATGCATCAACTTCGAAGAGGGACCTCGACATCACCCCTTTGCTAGAATGATTCCTCTCAGCGTCATTTTCCAGAATATACACATTGATCATCGATTGTAAAAGATAGCATTTGGAAGGCCTTCCTCATTTATGCATCTTGTTTCTAAAAATATTCCATCGAGATTAATCCAAATGATCAACCAATCATACAAAATCCATTCAACACGATGTGATTTATAAACTCCACCTTTAATAGAGAACCTTTCTCATTGTAATTCATCATTTTTAAAGATTTTGAGAACATCCCTAAAAGTCTAGCATATGTCGCTAACCGTTTTGAGAAGCTACCCAAGCCACCATCATCTTGTTTCAAATACTGAACTACGAAATGACTCATTTTCCCCCCTCACGTAGTAATACTCATTGTCCTTGGATGTAGACTTGCTATGACAACATCCCCAATAATTAATTTTCTTTCAAGTGAAAATCAAATCATAAAAAATAGACCTTGCGTGTGGCTATCACACCATTTACAATTTCATTTTAGGATAGAAATCACGAACTTTGCAATTGAATTTCAGGCAAGCAATCATACCCTCCATCTTTCTCCAACTTATATTCTTTCATCAATCCTAGTACATGATCCAGGTTGAATAAGAATCACCTCCTCTCTAATCACCAACATCGAAACACCCATTACCATCAAATCACTCCACCTAAACTTGTGAAGCAATATCCCTTGCCATGATTGAATGAACACACCCAAGAAATACACGCATTTATGATTTGACACCAAAATCTCCTTCTGAATTTTTTGACAAACACTTTATGCGCACCAAGAGCTCTGATACCTTTTTATTGTGCCCCAAAGCCCAATTCGTTGAGGGTACCCTCCAGTCAACAATGACCCAGGATATAATCAAGATAAAATAGTAATAATGGAAACCATAATAAAGATGTAAATAAGAGAAACAATGCCAGGATATACGTCGTTCACTAACTTAGCTACATCCACGGAGAGGCCTGATTCCACTATATTTGAAGAAATTACAAGTATAATAAAGAATACATAAGGATAAATCACATACAATCTACTCTCCTACCTAAATTCTGGATAGCCATTGTACACCCACTTTCCACCTAAGGAATCCAAGTTCTAAGACAAGAACCCTCTCAATCTCTTATTCTAAGGTGTTTCCCAATTTTTTCTAATGTACCCAGTCCAGTGTACCCCGCTCCCATGTAAACTAATGAGAAATCCCCTACACATTACATTTTAATCACACCTATACTTGAATCACTCATATTCTCACACCCATATCCTTCTTCCACCTTTAAGAAATACCCATGGGTGAGAGGGAAAATCCCTCACCTCGCACAATAAAACCCTCACCTTTAGAAGAAGACTCTATGGATCTATTTACATTGGTGTTGGTGTTTTTGTACCATGCATAAAACCCTCTATAAATTAGGAGAAAAAGTGAACAATACCCCATGTATAAATAATAAACTGCGCATGAACATTATCCTCGCGTATAAACGATAATCCGTGTATGACCAGTACTCTCGTATGAACAGTAATCCTTATATAAACAGTGATGATGCTAAGATTTAGCACCACCAGATAAGTGATAGTGAGCTCAAGCAGTAGCATCCATGGCAGCCATGGAGATGTATAAGTATATAGAAGGGGATGATTATAAGAGGAAATTAGACAATGATGTATAGTGGTTCAGCCAATTTGGCCTATATTCTCTGTGAGTGTGTGATCCACTAAGTATGGGCACTAATGGCCTTGGATACAATGCGCATAACCCTCTCTCTCTCTCTACTGTGTGTGTACAAACAGAGTTTTAGCTAGGGCTACTGTTCATCGATCGATCCCCTGTAGGGTTGTAGATGACAAGTATATATAGGTCTTGGGGGGTGTAGTGTACCCCCCAAGTAAGCATGGTGCATGTGAATAATGATCTAGCCAATCCCCTGTTGACACATGTAGATGCCAAATGATGACATAATATTCCCTCACGTGAGGGTGTGATTTTGTTATAACGGTCTGCCACGTGCCATATGAGCCTCACGCGCATTGTTCCACGCGTCTCCCAAACCACGCGCTGTCATGATGTCACCCTCGGCCTATGAGCCGAGGCCGAGGGCAAAGTTTCCTCTGGTAGTGAGCCTGGCCCAATTCTGGCCTCGTACTGTCGGCCCCTCGTACTGTCGTCTGAAGTCTGGTGAAGGGTCGGCCCCTCGTAGGGTCATCTGAAGCCTAGTGAAGGGTCGGCCCCTCGCAGGGTCGTCTGGAACCTGGTGGAGGGTCGGCCCCTCGTACTGTAGTCTGAAGCCAGGTATAAGGTCGACCCTCTGAGGGGTTGTATGGAGCCTGTATGAGGGGTCGGCCCCTCGTAAGGTCGTCCGTTTGGGGGTTATCATCAGCCAAGCCGGGGATATAAACGGGTATATCAATCACCCCCCAGCCCTTAGCCATAGGTGCTGTTGAGATGGCTGAGGGATAGTGTTTTAAATGAGATGCATGTATGATCAGTTAGGTGAGTGACACCTGGGCAGGTACTCATTGCTGTTCAAGTTTCCAAGGCATGGCGGCTGCACACTTGGGGCTTTGTGCCCTAATGATGGCTTCCTCGTGGGCTGTGTCCTGCCTTGGTCAATGGGCCCACTCATTACTAAGATCTTTAAGATATTTTCAAATTCTCTCTCCTTCTTCTTCTTCTTCGCGCCTAAGCATTCTCTCTCTAGAAACTTATCAGCTTCCATCGCCATTTGCAGCCTTCAATCCTTCCAAGTCTAGCAGCGTTCTTGTTCTCTCCTCATCAGGTAACCTCTTTCATTCAGCGCTTTCTTTTGTCTTCATTTCTGTTTGTTTTTTAGGGCCATAGGGTTGCACTTCCTTCGAGTTCCCCATAGCTTTTTCCGATGCCTTCTCCGGTCAAAGGTTCTTGAACGTTCTTGACGAAAACCTTTGAGTTCTTTTGTTTAATCCAAAAGTCAAACCTGGTCAATTCCCCACTTGTTTGTAGCTGAATTAGCCAAGTCTAGTGTAAATTTTCCAAGTGTAGAGTCTTCCCCTTAATGCTTAGGAGGCTTTACAGCTTAGTATCTGAGTTCCCGTCCTTGAGAGAGAAGCTCTTTACCGAAATCAGACGAATAGAGGAAGAGGAAGAGAGGAGACGAGGGGCCGACCCTAATTGGGTATGACCCATCTTTCCCATTCCTCTTGCCACCATAAGACCATCTGAACCCTCTGAGTCTTGTGGGTCGTCATCTCGTCCTGCCGAGACATCTAACCCAAGTGAGATGGACGAGAGAGTCTCTTCACCAACTGGTACTGGAACTTCTGGCAGAAGGGACACACCTGACCTTAGCCCAGGCTGAGAGGCCGAGGGTACGGCCCCCTCTGAGGCTGTCCCTGTGACAACCCTGTCCCCCAATGCCTTCCAAGTGGCTTTTCCTCAGGGTCCTCCTGCAGGTGATGAGGGGGAGAGATCTGAGGACGAGGACGATGATACAGATGATGAGGTTGATACCTCCCACGCCTCGTCCTTTGTCTCCTCTGTTAGGGATCGAGATCTCTTGATATGGAGGCATATTTATGGAGTGCCCTCCGGGGTGACTATGAGGGTTCCCTCTGAGGCTGAGAGGGTCTTTGATTGCCAATAGGGAGAGGTTGCAGTCTATGAACAGATGTTCAAGGTTGGAGTCAGGCTCCCTCTGCACCCTGCCATTGCAGATATTCTGGTTTCCCTCGGTGTTTCCCCCTCTCAACTTCCTCCCAACTCTTGGAGGACGATCTTGGGCTATATTTCCTTGTGGAAGAATGCCTTTACCGACGAGCCCTCGGCTGACCTATTTCTGGGTTGCTACAACATTACATCCTCGTCCAAACAGCCCGGATACTATCATCTGGGGACAAGGAGGTCTGAGAAGAAACTCCTTCACGTGGCACAAACTTCCAACCATGATTGGAAGAAGAGGTTTTTCTTTATCTCCGGTGAATGGGAGCCCATTGCCGATAGTCCGAGGGTCCCCAGAAAATGGGCCAACCCCTCCATGAAGGACAGGTCAGACCCTGGACTTAGTCTGGAGGAGAAGGACATTGTAGATTATCTGAGAGGATGAGGGCGAGAGGGTGAGCTTGCCAAATTCGAAGACTTGATGACCCCTCGGTTCCTTAAAGAAGCTGGTCTGAGGGTCGGCCCCCTGTCTGAACTACGTGAGTTATACTGAACATTTCCTATTATTTGCTTTTTCCAAAGTATTTCCTCGTTAGGTCTGCACTTTTCTAACATGTCGTCCTCTTATCAGATCGTCCTGCAGGTACACCAGACTATCTTTGGGAAATGACAGCTCCCAGCCTACTGTCTGGATTGGCCAAGAAGAAGGGGAAGGAGCCTTAGCAGGCTCCGAGGAAGACAAAGGCCGCTGGGCCGACAGTGGTGGAGCCGACCGCTGATAGTAACAAAAGGAAGGAGCCCGAGGGCCCAGTTGAGCCTCGGCCTGATTCTCGGACGAGGGCCAGAGTCGACGCCTCTGAGGGGACGACCTCTTCGTCCAGCATGGGGGCCTTCTGGTCTCAAAACCTGGCCCATCTGAGGGCCGACCCCTCGTCACTGATCGCGAACTTAAGGGCTGCCAAGGCCTCGATGTTCTCTGCACCGTCGGCCTCTGACTTCGAGTTCTTAGCAAAGATGCCTCCAGCCAAAGTGTACGACTATGGTCTGCATTCCCTTGCCCAGGTATTGATCTTGACCTACCTATTTAATTTCATTCTTTCATTAACTGTTCCCTCGGCCCCTCTTTATATCTGTTCATTTTTCGTGCAGTCTGTTTGTGCCTTTACCTCAGCCACCCAATGGATGGCCGAGAATCAGATGAAGTTCCATGAGGCCGAAAGGGCTATTCAGCATGAGGATGTCCTGCAGACAGAGTTTGATACTGCAAAGACTGAGCTTGATACTGCGAGGGCTGAGCTTGAGAGTGCTAGGACCGAGCATGATAGGGTCCTAAATGAGCTGAAGAGGCAGCACGATGCCGACCTGCAAGCCAAGGACTTGATCATCAAGGATAGGGACGAGGCTTTACTGAACATGGAGGCCCAGCATAAGACTGATCTGGAAGCAGCCATCAAGAAAGCTGAGGCCGATGCTGTTGAGGCTTATAAGACCTCAGATGAATTTCAGGGCTTCGGCCTTGAGTATCTGGAAAGGGGGATCAAGACGGCCTGCCGATGGGTCGTCCTGAAATTCGGTAATGTCGTCTCGTCGGTTCGTCCTTCACTGGAGGGTGTTCAACTGGACGACCCCCTAATTGCCGAGGCCCTCAACCAAGTGGAATCCCAAGTCCAAATCGAGGGGGTCGGTACATCTGAAGATCATCCAGTGCTGGTAACTGAGGAGACCATTCCCATAGATGTGGAGGCCCTGCCCTCTGATGTCGTTCCCTAGGGTGGTTGCCTGTAGCACATACCCTTCAAGTGTATTTTTGTTTAATGGCCTTGTAAAACACTTGATATTTTGTTTTATTAATACCAGTCTCTTCCCTTCCATAATTGCTGTCTTCCATATTTAATTCTTTTATGGTTTGCTCCTTGTTGATGCTACTAACCCCTCCCTCGTCTTTTTTGAGGACCAAAGAGGGGTCGTCCCCTCGTATGGTCTTATTATAGACGAGGATCATAATAACCCAAATGGTTTTTAAATAAAGTCCACCCTCGTCTTTCTTGAGAACAGTGGTGGGGTCGTCCCCTCCACTGGTCCTCATTATAGCCGAGGGTTCAACTTACCAACTTAATGGCTTTAAATTAAGTCTACCCTCGTCTTTCTTGAGAACAGTGGTGGGGTCGTCCCCTCCACTGGTCCTCATTATAGCCAAGGGTTAAAGTTACCCAATTTAATCTACACTCGTCTTTTTTGAGAACAGTGGTGGGGTTGTCCCCTCCACTGGTCCTCATTATAGCCGAGGGTTCGAGTAACCACATTAATGGTTTTAAATAAAGTCCACCCTCGTCTTTCTTGAGAACAATGGTGGGGTCGTCCCCTCCACTGGTACTCATTATAGCCGAGGGTTCAACTTACCAACTTAATGGTTTTAAATTAAGTCTACCCCCGTCTTTCTTGAGAACAGTGGTGGGGTCGTCCCCTCCACTGGTCCTCATTATAGCCGAGGGTTCAACTTACCAACTTAATGGTTTTAAATTAAGTCTACCCTCGTCTTTCTTGAGAACAGTGGTGGGGTCGTCCCCTCCACTGGTCCTCATTATAGCCGAGGGTTCAACTTACCAACTTAATGGTTTTAAATTAAGTCTACCCCCGTCTTTCTTGAGAACAGTGGTGGGGTCGTCCCCTCCACTGGTCCTCATTATAGCCGAGGGTTCAACTTACCAACTTAATGGTTTTAAATTAAGTCTACCCCCGTCTTTCTTGAGAACAGTGGTGGGGTCGTCCCCTCCACTGGTCCTCATTATAGCCGAGTGTTCAACTTACCAACTTAATGGTTTTAAATTAAGTCTACCCTCGTCTTTCTTGAGAACAGTGGTGGGGTCGTCCCCTCCACTGGTCCTCATTATAGCCGAGGGTTCAACTTACCAACTTAATGGTTTTAAATTAAGTCTACCCTCGTCTTTCTTGTGAACAGTGGTGGGGTCGTCCCCTCCACTGGTCCTCATTATAGCCGAGGGTTCAACTTACCAACTTAATGGTTTTTTGTAGATGTTTCCATGCGTGCTAGGACTGACAACAGGATGAGGGAAACACTGATATTTCTCATTAATTTTCCGAGTGTTCTGTTGGAGAAACTCTCATTACAATTATGGCCTTTCAAGACCTTACAACACTACTGATAGTATTTCTTCAAATGATCTGCATTCCAGGGGTTGGAAAAAGGTTCCCCTTCTAGGTTTTCTAGTCTATAGGTCCCTGGGACAACTTCATCGATGACCCTATATGGGCCATGCCAATTAGGATGGAGCTTGTTGGGTTTTTGCCAAGTCTTTTTGAGAACCAAGTCTCCTACTGCGATAGGCCTCTGTTTCACCCTCTGATCGTAAAACCTTGCAGTCCTCTGCTGGTAGGAAGCTTGCCTTATCTCAGCATCCTCCCTTCTTTCCTCAATTAAGTCCAAGTCAAGTCTCCTCTCTTCCGTATTTCCCTGGGGGTCGTACATTTGGACCCTATGAGTGGGAAACTCGACTTCGGTGGGGATGACTGCTTCTGATCCATAAGCTAACATGAATGGGGTCTCCCCAGTAGAGGTTCTTACTGTCGTCCTGTACGCCCACAACACTGCATATAACTCCTCGACCCATCTTCCTTTTGCCTCCTCAAGCCTCTTCTTAATCCCATCTAGGATTGTCCTGTTCGTAACTTCGGTTTGCCCATTGGCCTGAGGTCAGCCTGGGGTTGAGAAAAATTATTTGATACTTACGCTCTCACAGTACTTCTGCAGAGAGGCATTCTTGAACTGGGTCCCGTTATCCGAGATGAGGGTGTTGGGTAGACCGTATCTGCATATCACATTCTTCCAGATGAACTGAAAGGTCTTCTGCTTTGTAATTGTCACCATTGGCTCCGCCTCCACCCATTTTGAAAAATAATCAATGGCTACGATGAGGAATCGATAGTTATTGATGGCCCTAGGCAAGGGTCCTACTAGGTCGATCCCCCACACTGCAAATGGCCATGGGGATGTAATGGAAGTAAGAGGCTGATGGGGCTGGTGAGGGATGGTGGCAAATCTTTGACATTTGTCGCATTTTTTTACGTATGCCGCTGCGTCTTTGCCCAAGGTCGGCCACCAGTACCCCTGGGTGATTACCCTCTTCGCTAGGGATCTACCCCCAATGTGGCTTGAGCACGATCCTTCATGCACATCTTGCAAAATGGAAGGGACTTCTGAGGGATGCACACACCTAAGTAAGGGGAGCAGAAACCCCTTTTTGTATAAGATGTCTCCGATGATAGTGAATTTTGTAGCCCTGTACCTCAGCTTCTTCCTTTCCTACCTTGCTTCTGGCATCTCCCCCTCTTTAATGTATTTGATCAGGGGGTCCATCCACGAAGCTTCTTGAGAGACACTTAGGCAATTGCCAAGTGTTCCCTCAGTGTCCTCAATAGTTGGCTGAAGCAAAATTTCCACTGGGACCGTCCTCCTAATGTCTGTCCTAGTCGCCGAGGCTAATCTCGCAAGGGCATCAGCACGGCCGTTGTCTAGCCTGGGTATCCTCTTTAATTTTACTTCTCTGAAGCCTTTCAGTAGTGTCCTCACCCTCTCGAGGTATCTAGCCATTCTCTCGTCCTTAGCCTCGTAGGCCCCTAGTATCTGATTCACTACTAGCCTTGAATCACTATGGACCAAAATCTGGCCGACACTAAGAGACTTGGCCAAGGAGAGGCCTGCTACCAAGGCCTCATACTCAGCCTCGTTGTTGGAGGCTTTGAAGTTGAACCTCAGGGTGTATTCGACGTCTGTGCCATCGGGTGTTGACAGTATCAGTCCAGCCCCACTCCCGCTGTCACAGGAGGACCCATCAACGAAGAGGCTCCACGGAGTCTTTCCCTCTGAAAAATTTCCCTCAGAGAGGGACCCCTGTCTAAAGATGTACCTTCCCTCTTCGTTTTCAGTTGCTTTCCTTCTAGCGGTGCTTGTCTCAGCCCTATCTGTGGGTGTGTCAGCGGGTCTATCTTCTGTATCCGTCTTCCCGAGAGTCTCACCCTCGGCCTTATCATCTTCCCAAGTGAACTCAGCCACGAAGTCTGCCAATGCCTGCCCCTTAATGGCCGTCCTAGGCTGATACACAATGTTAAACTCCCCCAGCTCTATAGCCCAGGCCATCAACCTACCTAATTTTTCTGGCTTGTGTAGGACCTGCCTAAGAGGAGAGTCGGTGAGGATGACCATTGTATGGGACTGAAAGTACGGCTTCATCTTCCTTGAGGCATGGATCAAGGCGTAGGCCAGCTTCTCCATCCTCGGGTATCTTTGCTCTGCCCCTTGGAGTGCCTTTCTGTTAAAATACACAGGCTTCTGTATCTGGTCTTTATCTCTCACAATGGCTGCACTGATGGCCGACTCTGAGACGGCGAGGTACACGTAGAGTTGTTCACCCTGCACGGGTCGTGACAGCAGCAAGGGAGACCCTAAGTATAACTTCAGGTCCCTGAAAGCCTCATCACATTCTTCATTCCACTCGAAGGCCTTCCTAAGGATCTTAAAGAATGGCAAACACTTTTCTGTGGCTCTAGACACGAACCTGTTTAAGGCAGCAACTCTCCCTGTGAGTCTCTGCACGTCTTTAATGGACTTGGGGGTCTTCATCACAACAAGGGCCTTTATCTTTTCAGGATTGGCCTCGATGCCTCTTTGGTTGATAATGAAACCTAGGAACTTCCCTGCTCCGACCCCGAAGACACATTTGGCCGGGTTAAGCTTTATCTGGTACTTGTCCATCGTATTAAAGGTCTTCTCCAGGTCTGCCATATGATCCTCTGCCTTCAGACTCTTAGTCAGCATGTCGTCTACGTAGACCTCCATAGACTTCCCAATTTGATCTTCAAACATTTTGTTTACGAGGCGCTGGTACGTTGCCCCTGCATTCTTTAGGCCAAAGGGCATCACCCTGTAGCAGTATGTCCCCTTGTCAGTGATGAAGGCGGTCCTCTCCGAGTCTTCAGGGTTCATGAAGATCTGGTTGTACCCTGAGTAGGCATCCATAAAACTCATGAGCTCATGGCCTGAAGTAGCGTCTACCATCTGGTCAATGCGGGGGAGAGGGAAGCTGTCTTTGGGGCAGTGCTTGTTGAGATCTGTGAAGTCCACACACATTCGTCACTTCCCGTTGGCCTTTGGGACAATGAATGCATTGGACAACCACTCAGGGTAGATGACCTCTCTGATAAATTCAGCGTCTTCCAATTTTTTGACCTCATCCCTGATGACCTCATATTTTTCTCTGGAGTAAATTCTCCTCTTCTGTTTCACCGGCTTCACTCCCTCTACCACATTGAGCTTGTGGCACATGACTTCAGGGTCAATCCCTGGCATATCTACATGACTCCAGGCGAAGACGCTTCGCCTTCTCCTCAATAGTTTAATGAGGTCTTCCTTGATGTCGGACTTCAGAGACTTGCCAACTTGGACTATTTTTTCCATGTCATCCTCATCGAGGATGATGGATTCTACCTCTTCCGCAGCCTCTCCTTTCTTCAGCTATGTTTCATCTCTGGGGTCTAGGGTATCAATGTTGTAAGTGGTCGTAACCCTCTTGTGTGCCTCCCTCTCTTCAGCGGAGTTGTAGTAACATTCCCTCGCTGCCGTCTGGTCTCCCTGAACTTCCCCCACCCCATAAGGGGTTGGAAATTTGATCATCTGATGGACCGTAGAGGGCACGGATTCAAACCCCTTGAGGGCCACACGCCCCAGTATGATGTTGTAGGCCGAAAATACTTGCTCATCCATCACAAAGAAACTGACCTTCTTGGTGAGCCATCTCGACCACTCGTACCCCATCCTCACATCGGCCTCATATACCCCAAGGGGATGAACCTTTTCCCCACTGAACCCAATCAACGGATGATGGTAGGGGACAAGTCTAGCACGGCTGAGACCCAAGGCTTTGAAGCATGGCCAAAACATCACATCTGCAGAGCTACCCCCATCTACCAAGATCCTCGGCACCTCGCATCCGTGCACCCTGGTAGTGATGACGAGAGGGTCATCATGCGGGGCTAAGAGGCCTTTGAAGTCCATCCTTGAAAACCCTACTATCAGTGTGTCCATATCAACCTTCTTCCTTTTTTCTGACTTGCCCTCCAGGGAAGTCGCGTGTACCGTCTTCATCACTGCCTTGGCCTCAGCCACATGGGCCTTCCTATCGGCGACCTCAGACCCTCCTCCTACAAGTCCCCCGGAGATCATTCCCACTCCGAGCGAGATCATGTTAAGCCTCTTGACAGGGCCATGGTCGTCTCTCGGCGGGAGGTCAGGGTCGTCCTCATCATCAGAGGGGTCGTCCCCTCTTTTTTGAGGACCTTCTCTGCATGCATCGCCTCGCTTATTTCTGGGGTCATCCCCTCGGCCTCTCTTGAAGGTACCTTTGTCCACGTACTTTCTGAGCTTCCCTTCTTTCAGCATCTTCTCAATCTCGTCTTTCAGAGCAAAGCATTTGTCCGTAACATGGCCGTGGTCTTGGTGGAACTCACACCACAGGTTCTTATTCCTCTTGCCAGGGGCTGCCCTCAGCTTCTCGGGCCACTTCAGCGATTGGTCAGTCTTTATCTCATTCAGAATCTGTTCACAGCTGACCGTCAGAGGAGTGTACCCAGCGAACTTGTCATCCGCGGATCTCTTCTTCCCCTCTTTGTTCTTCTTGGGGTATTTACTCCCACTTGCACCTCCTCTTTCGTCCTCATATTTTGCAGCCATCGCCTCTTCGGCGTTCATCACCTTTCCTGCTGTCGACAACAGCTCGGCCATCGTCCTCGGAGGGTCTTCAGCAAGCTTCCATAACAGCTTCCCCTTTTGGAGTCCTCCAATCAGGGCTGTCATAGCTATGCTCTCCTCATAGTCTTCCACCTCCAGCTTCTCCTTATTGAATCTGGCTATATAGTCCCTCAGACTCTCACTCTTCCCCTGCTTGACATAGATCAGGTGGGTGGTCTTCTTCTGTGGCCTCACCCCGAAGCAGAAATTATGGATGAATAGGTCTGCCAACTGCTTAAAGTTTCCAATGGAATTTTTTGGAAGAGACGTGTACCAGACATGCGCAGCCCCTGTCAGGGTACCAGAGAAGGCACGACACCTCATCTCATCTGAGATAGAGTATATGTCTGCCACTGACTGATACATCTCCACGTGGTGGACGGGGTTGGTGCTCCCGTCATACCTTGGGGTGACCATAGGTGGCTTGAACTTTGACGGAGTGGGGAAGTTGACTATCTTTGCCACAAAGGGTGAGCCTATGGTGTATCCCCTCTGAAGAGGGTCTCGGCTCTTCAATATATCACCAATATTATCCTCTAGCCGCTGGATTGAGTCGTTCCAGGGCCTCACAGGGTCGGCCTGGCCGATGTTATCCCCTGCTGCCTCTCCGAGGTGGACGGAGGGTTCTGCTGCAGCAGGCCTGTGTCGGCTGTTTACTTCCCTTTGGCCGTCATCTCGTCCTCGGGGTCGGCCATCTGCCGCCTCCCTCCTGGATCTTGCAGCACTTCTTGGCCTGGACAACTGTTCTCGCAGGTCATTTACTGGGCCCAGCCTCTCAAAGGCCGACCCCCTGCTCAAGCGATCAAAAGTAGAGCCTCTTGGGCGATCATCAGGGTTTCGTCTCCCGCACTTTCCCCTACTGTCCTGAAGGGGTCACACAGTGTTGTTGGAGACCTCGTAAGGTTACCAACACTCTATAGGGGCCTCCTCTCCCTCCAGATCGTCATACCTGTCCTCAGGGCAAGGGTTTCCTTGCCTCCCCAGGCGTAAACGCCGGGGGTCAGCAACATCCCTATGCCGCTGAGGGGGTGGTAGGTCTTTGCGTGGTGCCTGGGGTGGTCCCCTGGCCTCATGCTGCCCTAGAGCTGCTGCTGGAGTAATCATCTCAGGTGAAACCCCTGGTGCTCTTAGTATGTTCTGGCTTAGAGCTGTGAACTGCTCCTGCATCATCCGTTGGCTTGCTGCCAGAGACTTCAGCTCTGCCGCCACATCAGCCATCTCAGACTGAGGCGGCGGCTGACTGGAACTGGGTCTTCCCCCCTCATCCGGTGGGGGAAGTGGTGGTGGTGGCATCTCAGGTGCCATGTGCTTGAGCTATGAAAAGTTGAACTGAAGAAAATACTGGTGAGCTTGGGAACCTTAGTGGGTCTCTTTCAATGGTGAAACACCTCCTCTCAAGGGGAGTGTTGGTTCACCACCAGAGTGCCCAGTGAGGTCAAGCTGTACAAAGGAAGAGATGTCTTCTATTTCCCACAGACGGCGCCAAACTGATGATGCTAAGATTTAGCACCACCAGATAAGTGATAGTGAGCTCAAGCAGTAGCAGCCATGGCAGCCATGGAGATGTATAAGTATATAGAAGGGGATGAGTATAAGAGGAAATTAGACAATGATGTATAGTGGTTCAGCCAATTTGGCCTACATCCACTGTGAGTGTGTGATCCACTAAGTATGGGCACTAATGGCCTTGGATACAATGCGCATAACCCTCTCCCTCTCTCTACTGTGTGTGTACAAACAGAGTTTTAGCTAGGGCTACTGTTCATCGATCGATCCCCTGTAGGGTTGTAGATGACAAGTATATATAGGTCTTGGGGGGTGTAGTGTACCCCCCAAGTAAGCATGGTGCATGTGAATAATGATCTAGCCAATCCCCTGTTGACACCTGTAGATGCCAAATGATGACATAATATTCCCTCACGTGAGGGTGTCATTTTGTTATAACGGTCTGCCACGTGCCATATGAGCCTCACGCGCACTGTTCCACGCGTCTCCCAAACCACGCGCTGTCATGATGTCACCCTCGGCCTATGAGCCGAGGCCGAGGGCAAAGTTTCCTCCGGTAGTGAGCCTGGCCCAATTCTGGCCTCGTACTGTCGGCCCCTCGTACTGTCGGCTGAAGTCTGGTGAAGGGTCGGCCCCTCGTAGGGTCATCTGACGCCTGGTGAAGGTTCGGCCCCTCGCAGGGTCGTCTGGAACCTGGTGGAGGGTCGGCCCCTCGTACTGTCGTCTGAAGCCAGGTATAGGGTCGGCCCTCTGAGGGGTTGTATGGAGCCTGTATGAGGGGTCGGCCCCTTGTAAGGTCATCCGTTTGGGGGTTATCATCAGCCAAGCCGGGGATATAAACGGGTATATCAAACAGTACCCTCATATGAATAGTACTCCGGTTATGAACAGTTGACACACAAAATTCAAGCCAAACTTCACAACGACCTATTTCTCGATAGGTCAAATTATGAGTTACTTATCCTCTATATTCCACCATACAAAACATTTTTAGACTATTTTAGGACTCCGAATGCATCAGGGTAACATTAGAAACAAAAGCATTATATATTTATACAATGCGTGACTTCGAGGTATCTACTCCTTAGCAAAAATTTTGATTTTTTTAAGATGACCTTAAACGATCAGATTCTTAACCTCGTTGTCCCCTATAACAGATATTTTTGGACTATTTTGGGACTCCGAAGGAGTCAAGGAAATAATTAGAAACACAAATTTATATTTTACACTATGCACGACTTCTAAGTATCCCCTCCGAAGCAAAATATGATTTTTCTTTAATACGACCTATTTCTCGTTAGTTCAAACTATCAATTTTTTTGCCTCCGTTGCCCCCATAAAAGATATGTTTGGACCATTTTGGGACTCCGAATGTGTCAGGGCAATAATTAGAAATAAAAATTTATATTTTTGCACTCTACACAACTTTTAGGTATGCCTTTCGAAGTAAAACTCATGAATTATTTAAAGACGATCTTTTTTTAGGCTGCTCAAATTATTAGTTTCATGCCCCCCGTATTCCCCATACAAGATATTTTTAGACTAATTTGGGACTTTGAATGCATTAGGGAAACAATTAGAAACAAAAATGTTATAGTTTTACACAATGCGCAACTTCTAGGTATCCCCTCTAAAGAAAAACTCGTGAATGTTTTTAAGACGACCTATTTCCCGCTAGGTCAAACTATATATTTCTTACCATCCGTAGTCCACCGTATAAAATATTTTGGACCATATGGAACTCCAAATTCATTAGGGTAACAACTAGAATCAAACATGTTATAGTTTTATACTATGCACGACTTCTAGGTATCCTCTCATACGAAAAAATTATAAATTTTTTGAAGACGACCCATTTCGCGATAGTTTAAATTATTAGTTTCTTAACCACCGTTGTTCCTCGTACCATATATTTATGGACTATTTTGGAACTTCAAGCTAGTCGGGGAAATGATTAATGTTTTTATGCCTGAGGTGGGTGAGGACACATGATTTCAATTCTTTCGTGCATCCATATATCACATGACTCTCTATGGGAGACACTACAAGGACCCTATCCTCTCATCAATAGGTATAGATAAAGGAAATGAAGTTGCTGAAGAAATCCCAATACCGAAAATGTCGATTAAGGAAAATATAATCCTTGAAAAACTAAAGGAAACCCAAGACAACTTCACTTTGTGGGGGCTTTTTATATACTCCCAATTGCACAGAAATGCTCTAATTAAAATCCTCACACTACCCACGGTTCCTCCTACTATCACCCCCGAAGAAGCCATCCACATGGTTATATCTCAGACCATAATGAGACTCAACCTTTTTTCTAAGGAGGAAATCCCAAAGACCAGTCCTAACCATAACCACGCTCTCAATATCTCAATCGAAATCATGGGGAAAATGGTTCCATTAAAACTCATCAATAACGAGTATGTTATGATTATCTATCCATTGACAACTCGTAACTGTCAGGGGATAAAACTCAATGATCTCACTCCCACTTTTGCCATCGTACGCGCCTATGACAATACCCGATGAGCGGTTATGGGTTCAATAAAACTCATGCTAGGTGTTGGTTCAATATTCCCCCAAATTGAGTTTTAAGTCATCGATATTATAGCCTGTTTCATCTTATTCCTAGGTCATCCATGGCTTTGCAGTACCCTTGGTGTATCTTCCACCCTCCATCAAAAACTAAAATTCTTTGCCAATGATTAGGTCTTAATTATCCTCGGGGATGACAACAACTCTTACGGTGTCGACAAGAGTAACCCTATTTTAAAAATCTAGCATGAGGCAAATGACATGTTCCTCAGGTTTCAAGATTGATTAACTTCTCATCCCATCCAAGGATAATGTCAAAGGTTGATTATGAATGGAATGCAGTTCACACGACAATGTCAATGTGATCCAGATGTTTAAGAATATTCACTTCATTCTCGAAATGGTACTAGGTCATTATCAGTAAGGGATTATTGAGAATATAGTTCTGAAACAATACTTTCCCTCTTGTGGTATCGGGTACCAATGATCACTGGATAATGGGTTTCCCGAGCAATAATTCCATTTTTATGGGTTTCCCGAGCCAATGTACAATCTTATGGAAAAGAAAAGGAAGCTAGGATTGGAAAACTTCTTTGGACACGCAGTCCCCTGGCCTGAAGAATAGAGGCATGAGTTGAAACCTCTGATCACCAAAGACACAAAAAGTACTAAAAATTTTGAGCAAAGTGACAACGACAAGCCATTGGGTCTCCATACATTAGGGATGGATCTTCGCATGATCGCACCAAGTCTGATCCAATTGATCCGTCTACTAAAATCATCCCTATTAAAAAACCACTCCTCAACTGGTAGTATTCCTGTCAACCCATCTCAGAACGACCTAAACCCTGTTGTTCACTCCCCAGTAGACGAACTTGATTCTATCCCCTTTTCTTTATACCACTCTTATGATTTTAAACGAGATCTCCTTTGATTCGTTTCTCACCGTTGTCTTTCTAAAATATGTTTTTAATGAAATGAATGGTGATTTTGATTATCTTATTGTGCTTTATATTAATTTCATTGATTCCAATCAGAAAACTGATGAAGGTGATGTAATAAATGGACCATTCTTAAATGATCTTAATATGGAAAAAAAATTAAACAACATAATCTCATTCAAATTAATGATGATGAGACTATTATTATGAAAATTTTGGTTCTAGTAGTAATCCTCACGAGATTAGAATAGGGCCCATCCTCAACGAGCATGAGCGATCATAATTAGAACTTTTGAAAGCATTCCTGGATGTCTTCTCATGGTCATACAATAACCTACCGGACCTCGATCTAGAGATCATGTAGTATGACTATTGATGTAAAAAACTAGATTCTATCTAATTAGTCAATCACAGATAAAAATAAATAAATAAATAAAACAATGGGTTTTTAAAGTGGTTCGACTATCAAAATGACCTACGTCCATTGTTGTTGTATTATTGACTGTTTGCCTTGAATCTCGATGATAGGTTGACAAAGAGATCCCGAAGTCCCCTCTTATGACGGGGTTACAATGTATTTATAGCCTTGAGGTTGTACATATGAAAAGCTGACACACCCGAACCCAGTTACTTATAATTAAGTTTGAAAGTCAAAGTGAGTCAAACCATAATTAATCTAACCAAACCATAATCACGAGTTTTGATTTCAGAGTCATCATTGTAAATCCATATAACTGAAAACCTTTTTACAACATCAGAGTAATCATGTCCATAAAAACTTTCTTGAAGGATAAGTTAACTTAATTAAATCATTTACATTTACACAAAATCATAGTTTCTGCCATTCCTGGCTAACCCAACCCGACCTCCTAGATTTGGCAATGACATCGCGTTACCTGAAAAATGTGAACATGGGAACCATGAGCAAAAATAGCCCAGTGAATGCATCACTACTATACTACTGCATAAATTTACATGCAATATATCATGTCCATATAATTATGAATTAACTTATCCGGCTCATTCATAATGAATGACCAACTTTTCCGAATCATGATTCACATATCCTGTCTAAATAGACAATTCTCCCCCATTCCTGGTCGAGGAGTAACCCCTTGTCATTAATAGGCAAATCTCCCCCATTCCTGGTCGAGGAGTAACCCCTCATTTTGGTAAACCAAAATGAACAATTTCATATTCATTATATTATGATCATATCAATAACACGATACAAATATCTCTTTCCAGTGAGTACACTCACCTTGGTTGACAACTATGTATTCACGTTTTCTTCTGGTGGAGCTGAACTGGGTTGATTAGACCTTACACCTGTCAATCCAACTAAATCAGTACTGAACCTCAATCATAAATATTATCCAAACATAATTATGTAACTTTCCATGACTATACATTAACAATATAATTCCAATTAAGTCACATTCCATAAAACATAGGTAAAGTCAAAACAATGATATACATGTTGATAAAGTTACGGACATTCAACCGTAGGAAATACCTTATGAGGAATTTATAACCAAAGTCAAGTAAACATGAAATTATACTCCTCAATGTATATATACATGAAACATGTACTCAAAGTACCCTTTGTAAGGACGAAATACAAACATTCATTCAAGGGGTACCGAGTATGGCCTGAAATTATTGTCTTACTTACTTAACCATCCTATATTCCTAAATTGTACAAATAAAGGGGTTCAAACTCATCAATATGAAAACATATATGAATATAATATCCAGTACAAGTGACGGTGTAATTTTTCAAGCTTCCTAGGGCAAATTATGGCCATTTCTTTACAACACAAGAAATCTTCCCTACAAGCTCCTCTATTGTTCCTTCAACTTCCAAGAATTTTCATAATTTTTATCCAACATAACTTTCCATGATTTTCAACCCATTTTTATTAAACATACTTAATAGTACATAATTAAAGTTTCATAATTTTTTGACTTCATTTGCTATCTCAAAATCTTGACTAAACTCAGGGCCTACCGAAATGAAGTATAAAAACAGAAATCAAGTACCAACTTGAAATCATCATTACGGACTAACCACAAGGAGATAAATTCTAATTTTCAGATATGATATTAATATATGAGTTTAATTTCATATCCAATTGGAATTTATCAATTATAGGAACCACGCAAAGAGATATGCAAGTTTGAATACAAGGGGTTTCAATACAAAGCAATTTTTAAGGGTTTATGCATTCAACTTAACTTAAACTTGCATATATTCATACATATGCACCCAAGCATGAAAGGTCAATAAAAAAATCAAGTATTTATATCATCTAAATCATAAATATATGAAAAATAACAAGATTTGGAATTAGGATTACCTTCGGGACATTTACTTAATTTCTACGGATTTTTCTACACTTTTTCTCCTCACTTTTCTTCCTAAACTTCTACCTTCTCTTTCCTTAAGCTTAAAACCCTTTAATGGCTGATTTTGGCTGAAAGATAAGTATATTTCAAGGGTATAAGGTCGTCCAAGGCTGCCTCCCAAGCCAACCAATCAAATTAAACCATTTGGTTTAATAAAAGACAATTTACCACTAAAAGGGAATTGACCAAATTTCCCCTTGTTCGTAAATTTGGTATAACTCTTTACTCGGGCATCCATTTGATGATCTGTTTGTTGTGTTACAACCCTAACTCACATGTCTACAACTATCTAGTTTTCACCTCAAGTCATTTATAATTTGATAAGGGTCAAAACTAGTCTCTAACAAGGACATTTCTACCGAAAATAACAAAATTTTGTGTTCGTAAATAATTCGACCTTTCATGATTTATGAAAGTAGGATTATAATAAACATAATCAATTAACATTAGATATACTAATAACACACTATTAATATCACATAAGATAAGCATGATTTAAATATAATTTATCATAATTATATTCGGGCTGTCACAAGGCAATAAGCTGTCATTTAGTAGACATATATAGCTGTACAATAATAATGCGCATTAAATCTGACATTCATTGAATGTGTAGTTGCCTTTTGGTTTTCTTAGTTAGATGCTCTGCATGCTAAGTAGATCGGACCGCCTGAGTAGCTCGGGATGCTTGAGTAGCTCGGTGAAAGTATATATTCGCCACGTAGGTTGAAAAATATCTTCATGTAATTGGTCCACGTCAGCTAACTAATTTTTGTATCAACAGACGCCCCCAATGTTTCACAGTTGAAGTTAAATAAGAAAGTGTGGAACATTTTGCCCAAAAGATTCTCGGATTACAGATCTCCAACACTTAGAATATTTTATTTATACTCCTTCCCGTTTGAGCGCGTAATGGCAAACTTATAAATATTTTGAATTTTTAGCAGTCGCTTCGATATTTGTGCATTTATCATGATTAATTCTTCGGGAATGCAAACGTCTTTCCTGGTAATCATTTATTTTCCATTTTCTCAATTCAAGGTATTTAAGAGCAATAGAAATCAAATTGTCTTCCACTTTTAACATCCATATTTCTGAACTCTTTACTTTCTCTCTCTATTTCGCACTATCGTTCTTCCGTCGTCCATCGTTAGCAGATTTCTCCATTCTCTGTAACATTTTCTTCCTTTATCTTTCTTTGCTTTAGTCATCATGGTCTACCTTATTGAATCTTCAGATAAATTTCGGACTTGTTTTTCAATTCCCTCTTGGGTTATTTTGGAGGAGCCTTCTTGTCCTTCTGATTTATTTTCCCTGGCGGAGGGACATTGGTTTCCCTCCCTTTTTGTAGCGGAGTGTGGCTTTTCTTTCCTGCCAAATCCCCCGTGTTTGGAGTTTTTCCAATATTTTGATATTGTACTTGATGATACGAGAAATCGTACATAGGTAGATCTCGTGCCAACAAATCAAGTATGAAGTGTAGAATAAATAGATAAAGCAAGCAAACAGAGAGAAGACAAGATATAGAGTGGTTCAGCCCCTAAAATGGGCCTACGTCCACTGTGTTGCTCCTTTCTCATTATGTGCGTTGCATTGTACAATATAATCGTGCCTATAGGGGCGTACAAGTATGAGAATAAAGGAGAGTACATGGTAGTATTAGAGATTCCGGTTAGCCCGTGAGGTGGCTGTGATGTAGATTCTAGGCCTCCAAAACTTATGTTGGGGTGATGTAGAGAGAATCTGTGTTGTAGTACCTCGGGTCTGTCTCCGGACCTCCCTTTACTTCCAGGTGTGATCCTCTATTTATGAGGAAGTGTGTTGAGTCACGTGCCCTGAATACGTGGCGTATATCAAGTCAGCAATAAATGTTGATGAGGGCATGCGGCCCAGAGTGGCAGAGTTGTGCTGTTGGAGGGGGACCGCGGACCCTGAGCTGGGGTGCCGCGGCCTCTGATGGGGAGGGCCGCACCCTATAGGAGTTCTGACCGCGCCCTATTGGTGTTCTGGTCGCGCCTTGAGTGAGGTACCGGCCGCGGCCTGTGTGGCCGGAATGCGATTGTAGAAGTACTGCTACGGCAGGGTGCTATACTTATACTATCAATAAGCCCCCAAGCCGTAGTGCCAAGGGAGATATATTGGGACTGCGGCTAAGTAGCCTAGGTGCCGCGGTGCTTCCAAAGCGATGATTCTTCTTCCGCGCTCCCTTATATAAATTGTTTCTGGCCGTGGACTTCATTACGTTTCTAAAACTTTTGAGAGCAAATCGAGAGAAAACCTTGTTCTTTCTTCCTCAAGCATTTTTCGGCAACCTTCCAAGGTGGTTTGAAGCTGCGTGTGGTGTTTCCAAGGTGGTGTGAGACTGAGCATCGCTGATTTCTTCATTTCTAGGTAATCTTTCGATCCATAGACTTCGTAGTTTGTATTTCTTTCCAGTTTTTAATAATCGAATGTCTGAATCGCACACCAAACCTACTTCTAATTTTCATGAACAAACTCTAGCTGTTTGATAGGAATCTAGGGCTTGCTGTTCTTGCTGTTCTTAATGCTTTTCACCAAGTTCTTCAACTTTTGTGAATTTTGATCTTTAAAACGATTAAACGTTATATTCATCAACTGTTTTAAGAGTAAATCCGCGGCATGATGCCCCAACTTTAATCTATTCCCATTTTGGTCCTTGTGGCATACCGTGGACGTTTGCCGCGGTTTTTCTGGAACCAAGTCGCGGCGTTTAGTAGACTGGCTTAGGACCCTTAGGCTGATTTATCCTCCTTGGTTAGATGAGGGCCGCGCCCTTTGACATGGAGGGTTAGATGGTCACCCTTTTAGGTTCAATCAATAGTAGGCGATTCATGTAAATAATCTTTCCGCGGATTCTTGGTCTTTTCCCAACCATACTGGCTGCGGCGCCTAACTGCGGACTCTGCTTTTCAGGTACCGCTGCAGCCATATGAACTTTGACCCAGACGAGTTCTTGAGAGGCTTTTGGGCGAAGCATTTTGGGGCCTCTCCTCCTGAAATTTCTTCCGTGCATCCTCTAAGGTCAATAGGCCCTTGCAAATTAAAAGATTGCCCAAACTGCATCAGACTCGATTCAGACTCCGCGGACTCCTCATCTGGGAAGGCCTTCCAATCTCCGCTGATGGAAGAGGAAGCCAACTCAAGTACCCATCCCATGGGTGAAGGAGATATTGTCGCGGCTGCTAGAAATAAGCCTGGAGGTACATCAGGGAGGGCTGCGAGCCCCTTAGCCGCACTTGGTATCCGCAGCTTAATGACCTAAAATTGGGTTGATCAGGTGGCTGATGCCTTTGAATTTCCGGAAAATTTGACGTGTTCAGCCCCTGCCGTGAACCAAATACTGTGCACGGCTCTATCTGATGACGGAATTTGCTTCCCCCTGCACGCGTTCATTTACGGGCTGCGGCTACCTGTCCCAGTTCCTATCCGTCGTCTTTTTCAGGCGATGAACCTGGCCCCTGCGCAGTTGGACCCTAATGGCTGGAGGGCCATTCTCGCTGCAGTTGTCCTTTGGGAGAAGTTGTTCAAAAAGGACATCACTCCCGCGGAGTTCTTTTACTTCTACCGCCCAAAGGAAAACTCAGTAAAGTTCGCGGGCTACTACTACTTTTCTAGCCGCGGCAGGGATGAGACCCTTTACACTGGGAGACCGACCAGTGTGAAAAACTGGAAGGGGAAATATTTCTACATCTCCGGTGAAGGCTGGGAGATGCACCTCGAGGAGAATGAAAGAGAGAGATCATATAAAATGCCGCGGCAGTGGGGGTCACCCTCAAAATTAGGTATAAGATTATAGCCGCGTCCTTTTTATTTCATGTGTAACTTCCACTAACTTGAATTGTCTTTTCTTTCTGCAGCCCTTGACAATTTGCATTTGAACAAGCGGCAGGAAAAAAGAGTTGCTGAGGCTGCGGAAGTTCCTGCTGAGAGCAAGAAGTTCAGCATACTTGTAACATCGGCAACTATATTTGAGGGGGGATTTTTACCGAACAAATCCATTCCTCAACAAATGGGCGCGGAAGGTAATTAACTGTGCCATTATTTTTATTCCGCGGTCGTTTCTTTCCTTGAACTCGTGTTATTCTTTTTTAGGTGAGGAAGTTGATAGGGAGCTGCTGGCTGCGCAGCTGGCAGAGATGGATGAGGACGCGGTCGTCCTGAATAACACTGCGCGAAGCAGAAAAAGGAAGAGGTCCAGAGCTAAGGTACCTACCGCGGCCCCCACTGGAGATAAGGCCACTGATCCTGCCACGGATCAGGTGGTTATTGATGAAAACCCTGTGCATCATGAACACTTTGATAACGACATAGGGGAAAATTTGGCCGCGGCTGGCCTGATGTCAGCTGAAGTCCCCCTTCCATCGTCCTCTCCTCCGCCGCCAACTGTAGTGGCGGTTAATGCGAATTTGCCACCTCCCCAATTCCGCAAAGAGTCCGGTCCAGACGGTAGGCCAAGGCCTCAATTAAGGCAGCCTGACCCAAATTCCTCCTGGGACACTACTGCAAAGGCTGCGCGGAGAATGAGGCGAGCCTTGGATGCCGCGGACCTCGACAGGCTGGTTGGGGAGGATCACGAAGATCTGGAGGACTGTGGCCTCCACAGCCTTCTCAGGGTACGTACTAGTCATTTAATCTTTGTATCTCATATTTTTCTGTACTTTTGCTAACGTCCTTTATATCATACAGGCCGCCGATGTCATTGTGGTCCAGAAGAGGAAGTATGAGGCTTTGTACAGGCTGAAAGAGGTCGAGAAGAGTGCTCATGCCGCGGAGCTGCAGTCTACACGGGCCTCTTCTTTTGAGGCAGGGAAAGAGTCCGCTGTCGCGGCCCTCCAGGCAGCCCATATGGACTTGGAGAAGGCCACCAAGGCCAGAGAGGAAGCGGAGGAGAATTTCAATCAAGCCGCGAAATCTCTGAAATCATCACATGCCCAAACAGCCGAAGCCGCCCGTGTTGCAGAGATTGCAAATACCAAGCTCACCCTCCTCCAGCAAAAATATCAAGAGCTAGAAGCCAAGTCTGCTCAGAAGGATGAAGCCCACGCCGCGGTCATACAAAAGATGGAAGTTGATCATGGCGACGCCCTCCAGCTAGCCATAGATCATGCCGTGGAGTCATTCAAAGGATCCAAGGATTTCTTCCTCACCAATAACAAGGCATACCTCCGCGGCTACCGGGAGTTGCGGCAGAGAATCATTAAGAACTTCGCTGATGCCAAGAAGATGGTCCTCGCTTGGAAATTAAGTGATGCATAACATCAGGAGTGCATTGCTGAGCTGAAGGCCGTGGCTGAAGAAAGAGCAAGGCTGATAGCCCAAGTAGAGGCAGAGGCAGCGGCTGAGGACGGGGAGACAGAGACTGCCGCGGGTGGAGAAGAGGCTAATGATGATGATGATGCAGCCTCTTAAATTCTCAATTTCTTTTGCATCATCAACTTTTTGTAATCTTAAATTCTTAAATTATTAATATAGGGTTGCGTCCCTCCTCTTTGTAATCTTAAACTTCTGTTGTGGCTGCGACCTCCATTCTGTAATCTACGGCTATAAATACAAAGGCTGCGGCCATATTTTTATCACTGCTTAATATTCCTTGCTTTTCAATATTGCATGTTTTACATTGCCTGCTATAATGAATGGTTGCACGTTACTGCCTCATATTTGGAACTTGCTTTCTGTATTGAATGAACTTGTAGGACTTGTAGCTAGGTCCGCGACAGCATGGTATAATTCGATGCAATCTTGCTCTTATTAATCATCCGCGGTTTCCTTGCCACTTTGGCCCTTTTTTGTTCTTCCCCTGCACCTTTCACTATAGGGCCGTGATCCCCCAAGCCGCAGTGCCAATGAAGTATGGTTTTGGGGCTGCGGCTTAATTTCTTTAATTTTTCGTAGGAGCCGTGGCCCTTTTGTCATCTACTTGTTTTCCATGTAGAAATAATGAATAGATTGATGCCGCGGTAATTTGAACGAGGGAAAATATTCTGAATTCAAGTCCACCTCAGCGACTCTCAGTCGCTTTTTCCATTCAGCTGTGGCAGGGGCCAGGTTGCCATCCACTGCTAGGGTAGCGGTGGATGAGGATGCCGCGGCATCTACTTGACTGCTGATAAGATAATGAGGCTGTAGAACCTTGCCCTTGGGAAATCGAGGCCATCCTTCTGTAGGTTTGACATGCTTCATGATCATAGTAATAGAGCCTCCTATAGCCACTTCGATTGTCTTTCATGGATTTCCTTTAGTCGATCTTGGGACACTATGAAGCCTCCCCAGGCTGGGTTACGTTATTAAGCCACCCACAGCTAATATGCGAGACACTATCAAGCCTCTCCAGGTTGGATTATGTTATTAAGCCACCCATAGCTAATATGTGAGACACTATCAAGCCTCTCCAGGCTGGGTTATGTTATTAAGCCACCCACAACTAATATGCGAGACACTATCAAGCCTCTCCAGGCTGGGTTATGTCGTTAATCCACCCACAGCTAATACGCGAGACACTATCAGGCCTCTCCAGGCTGGGTTATGTTATTAAGCCACCCACAGCTAATATGCGAGACACTATCAAGCCTCTCTAGGCTGGGTTATGTTATTAAGCCACCCACAGCTAATATGCGAGACATTATCAAGCCTCTCCAGGCTGGGTTATGTTATTAAGCCACCCACAGCTAATATGCGAGATACTATTAAGCCTCTCCAGGATGGGTTATGTCATTAAGCCACCCACAGCTAATGATATATATTAATCCATCCCTGGCTAGACATTGTAAACCTCCCAGCTCGATGACGAGTCCCAAAAGCTAAGAATGGTCATTATAAGCCCCCGGGTACTTGGGTTGGCGTTGTAGGCCCTGGTGGTTGATAAAAGCTCCTTGAATCCTCAGATGCTTTTGCGAATATGGTCATCATATGATAAGATGTAGTTGCACATTGCGAGGGGAACTTCTGAGCTAATGAAGGTCGTAACCCATCCATAAGTGCATCCCGAAGTAGAATAATCCTTCGAGATAATTTTGTTATATTTCCTCTGAAATCTGTTTGAGACAAAAAGTCTTTTTGTGAGGTAGCAGGTTATGAAACCAAGAGAAATATCAGATATAGCTAAACTTGCTAGTTCATATATTTATATATGTATGATGCAGCTAATGACTTTGTTAACAAAACATAAAGTCTCGAGTATTAAGGCTACAGTGAGCTTCATAAAACATAAACAGAAATAGTTGAAATTAGAAAGACTAAGGATGAGATGTGGTATGCAGCCTCTGCTAGGTCTGGCTGAATCCCTTATGCATTTTTCAGGAATCGCTGCAGCATCCCTTGCCCGATTAGCCTTTCAACTTCATCCTTCAGAGCATAACATTGCTCCGTGTCGTGGCCATGGTCCTAATGGAAACTGCACCAGGTAGCTTTGTTCCTCTTGTGGGGTGGAGCTCTCAATTTTTCTGTCCACCTCAAAATCTTGTCCCATTTGATGAACTCGAATATCTCTTCAATCAGGAGGCTCAACTGAGTATAGACACCCGACTTTTCTTGCCTTTTTTTACCCCTGGCAGTTGATTCCGCGGCTTCATTTACTGCCGCGGCAGGCAAGGTTGGCTTTGTTGTTTCCTCCACTTCTGCGCCTATGTTTTTAGATGTTGCAGCCTCCAGCATTAGCACCCTCTGAGTTAGAAAATTGACCCGGGTCTGAAGTGAGGCGTGGCTGTCATAGAGGTGATTAAGGTGATTGTATAGTTGCATAATCTCATCCCTGACTTCTGCACTCCGGCTGGATTCTCCTTCCATCTCTACTTTTGTTAGTCTTTATAAAGTATACATAATCTGAGACAAAACTTAATAGAGGTGAGTGATCACAGAAGTATCAGGAAGGAGGGTTTGAATTGCTCCATGATTATGCTGCTGAGGCCGCGGCCAGTATGGCACATAAGTGCACTGCCGCAGCCTTTCAATGTTATTCACCAAGGTCGATCAAAAGGCCACTCAAATCCCTCCCATGATGATTTTGAATTGTTGTGGCAGGTCCGCACCAATAGGGGTCGCGGCATGAGATAGTACTGACCTTACAGGTGGCACCCCTGTCTGGGCAGGGGAGAGATCCCAAGACAGGAGCTGATATTTTCTCCCTCAACACGTGAAGAAAACCTACTAGGGTCCATTGATGAGAGAATTTCCTTGCAGCGTGCAATATAGCACAACTTCAATGGAAACCCTAGATCATAGGTAGATGACAACAAAAATGGGGTAGATACAATCCCTCCCTAATCATTCATCTTTTTGAGGTAAAAGCCCGTCATGCTTTTTAGCATTATCTAGATGTAATGATATCATAGGGGTATGAAAAATAGATCCAAAGCCATTAAGTGAAGATCCAAAGATAGATCCAAAAATATGAAATTCCCGTTAAAGGGGGCGAATGTGGTGCAGAGTCCAATAACCGATAACCGACCCGCGAGGAGATGATCCAAAGGACCCTTAGGGATCGAATAAGGTGTTTGAAGAACTCATATATGTAGAGAAACAAGATTGAAGTATCTCGTTCCCACAGACGGCGCCAAACTGATGATACGAGAAATCGTACATAGGTAGATCTCGTGCCAACAAATAAAGTATGAAGTGTAGAATAAATAGATAAAGCAAGCAAATAGAGAGAAGACAAGATATAGAGTGGTTCAGCCCCTAAAATGGGCCTACGTCCACTGTGTTGCTCCTTTCTCATTATGTGCGTTGCATTGTACAATATAATCGTGCCTATAGGGGCGTACAAGTATGAGAATAAAGGAGAGTACATGGTAGTATTAGAGATTTCGGTTAGCCCGTGAGGTGGCTGTGATGTAGATTCTAGGCCTCCAAAGCTTATGTTGGGGTGATGTAGAGAGAATCTGTGTTGTAGTGCCTCGGGTCTGTCTCCGGACCTCCCTTCACTTCCAAGTGTGATCCTCTATTTATGAGGAAGTGTGTTGAGTCACGTGCCCTGAACACGTGGCGTATATCAAGTCAGCAATAGATGTGGATGAGGGCGTGCGGCCCATAGTGACAGAGCTGTGCTGTTGGAGGGGGACTGCGGACCCTGAGCTGGGGTGCCGCGGCCTCTGATGGGGAGGGTCGCACCCTATAGGAGTTCTGACCGCGCCCTATTGGTGTTCTGGCCGCGCCTTGAGTGAGGTACCGGCCGCGGCCTGTGTGGCCAGAATGCGATTGTAGAAGTACTGCCACGACAGGGTGCTATACTTGTACTATCAGTACCTGCAAGAGTAGATCCAAATACATGGAGGGTAGTTAATGGCGTATATAGGTTGAATCAACTTCATGGAACTCATTTGGGAATTCCTGAAATTATGTATTGTTATAAATGGGTTACCAGCGACACTACTTTTTATTTGAAAACTAGGCTTTCGAATAGAGCTTTAGTTGTCAATCTTCCCGATGCCAATAGGGATTATTTTGATCATGGGGTTGTGATGAAAAATTGGCAACACCCCCCATTAAATGGAAATGATGTGTACCAAGGTCCCAAATGTTCGCTTTATGGCAATGGGATATGTTGTTTTCATATTTGAATTTAGATTTCTTTATGTTTAACAAAATGCGTCACTGACATTAATTTTGTTTGTTACAGTTGACTGTAAAAGAAAGACCCCAAAAGAGATTGACGTTAATATAAAAGATTTAAAACTTATCTGAAGCTTGCATCAATCAGTTGATGGGGAGCACATTAGAGCTGCTTCTTATTTATTGAGGTATAAAAACACCACCTCATCTTTCATTGCCCGTCCTATTGCACCTCTTGAGTTAATTGATCTTGACCAATCGCGCACATCTCAAGCAAGTGTGAGAGAATCCTCATCTGATTTGGATACTTCCATTGTCGATTTGATGACGAAGAAAGGAGGGTGATGCCTGAATTCTTTGTCAAAGATTCCCCTGGTGTTGATGGGTCAACGAAAAGTAAAGGTGATGTCCCAGCTGAGGGGACAAAGAAAATGGATATTGCTCCAACTAAGGGAGCGACTACAACTATGAAGGAAGTGGGTAAGAAGCCCCCAGTTGTTACAAAAGAGGCAGCACCTCTGATTGGAGGTGCTATCACACAAGGAGAGGTAGCACCTCTGATTGAAGGTGCTCCTCTAAAGAGATTGAGAAGAGGCCTCGCTGAAAGACCTACAGAAGTTGTTACTCAACCTTATGATGTTAGGGGTCCTTTAAAAGCTATTGTTCCAGCTCTCGCCACTCCGAGCTCTGTCAAAGGTTTGATCCAATCTTGGGTCATTCCCGAATATCAAGTTGCTAAGGATTCCCTTTCTCGGGAGAAGATTACTGACTTATGTGCCCAACATATTGCTTCAGTAAGTATCATCATCCTTACTTCTTTATTTCTAAATATATTGTATTCATATTCTGAGTTGAGCTTTTTCTTTTTCAGTTTATGACATGCTTTAATAGCATCTTGAAGAAAGATGAAGCTATCGGGGCTTTAACATCCTCGGATGGGGTGGAAGAAGCTTTTGATGGTTTGACCCGTTCTTTGAATGAATCTCGTCAGAAGTACGAGGAAGATAAAACTTCTTGGGAGAATGAACTCTGATCTGTCAAGACAGTTCGCGATCAAGCTATAAATGACTCCACAGAGTTGACAAAAAAATTGAAAGACGTCGATAGCAAGCTTGAAGAAGCTGAACAACATAAGAACGAGCTTGAGGACAAGCTGATATCTGTCGAGGAGGTTGAGGCCAAGCTTAAAGATGCCGAACGACGTAAGAAAGAGCTGGAAGAAAAGGTGAAGCTTGCCGAAGGATGCTCCTCCTCGGAGAAAATAAAAAGGAAAATTGTTGTAAAGTAGTCTTTTAGCTCTGGCTGTGATAAATGATGGAATAATGCCTTAACTGCCATTACCTGCCAAATGGAATATGCCAGCTTGAAGTATTTTATAGATGGATGGGTTGTAGCCTTGAAAGAATTGAAGGTTGCGGATGATTCTGAATTATTTCAGAAACATACTCATGTCCCTCCTCCTGTCATTGGCGAAGAAGAAGAAGATGAAGATCCATCTAATGAGTCCTCTTTGATGGCATCATAACAAGTGCCCGTTACTATCATTCCTCAACCAACTGAGTAAGTTCAATAAGCCAGCATTTCTTCCGAGAAACCAGCATTGCATTCCGAGCAACCCGCTCTTCCCTCTAAACCAACTGAAGATATTATAGGAAATAAGGAGAAGGTGTAAAGTTGTTCGGTTCTTATGTTAATTTCTTTTTGTCTCGGTTGTAACTTGGAATGTATTTTTCTTTTATATGATGAATTAGAATGAACTTTTGTTGTTTATCTCGCGTATTTCTTTGACCTGTCCTGTATCATTGTTGATGCCTTTTATTTTCTCCTTGCTAGTTTATATCCATGATGGAACTCTTATCAGCTAACGATACAGAGTTGATGAAGAAATGCAATGATTATTTAAATCTAGCATGCAAACTTTACTGAGGCCCAAATAATTGACATCCTCGGATTCGATACCTCTGAATGAGCAATTGATGCTTACCAGTACTAGAAGTGCCTACTTGATCGTGCTGTAGCTAATAATGTGGCTTATTACGAAATGATTGAAGATTTTCAAGGAACGATCGAGGAACTTCAACAGCAGTACAAAGAGTCCAAAAAACTCCTACATAAGGGTTACGAGCAAAAGTGCCAACAACTGAGCGCTGATCGGGGTTACGGTAAGTATCTCTCTTCTCATAAGAGAAGAGAAAATGTTCTAAGTCATGAGGTTGAAGAACATAGGCACATTGCGAAGCTATTGGAAGAAAAAAATGTTACGCTGCAAGAGGAGCTAAAATGACTTAAAACTCTTGCCTCTTCTTCCTCGGGAGCCTTGGTTCCAGTCAACGATGAGGGTTATTCCTTTTTAGATTCTGAAAATATTGCCTTGAGAGAAGAGTTGGAGACTTTGAAATAAGCTAAACCGACATCCTCCTCAAGGGGTAGAGGTAGAGTTGTTCAAAAAAATGTTGAAGAGACGAGGACTGACCAGACTTTAATAAATCAAGCCACTCAGATAAAAGCCAAAACTCAAGCCTTGGTCGAAATGTCTCAAAAATGCAAGTTCTCACTGACCAACTCTCCAAGCAAAATTCTGCATTGGAAAATAAGGATCTTTTGGTAAAAAAGCTCCATGAGCAGCTTGATAGATTGACTTATCAATTTAACGAATAGCCAAGGGAATTTTGGATGGCTGGGTATAATGAAGCTCTGTATCATCTTGATGCTCGGTTGCAGCAGTCAAATAATGAGGGGTATAAGCAGGGATGATTTAATGTTATGTGCGTGTTGAAACTGGAACAAGGGCACTTCTTATGGGATTATTATGATTCTGGAGTGCTTGATTTGCCCGTGCCTTCCTTTAAACTTGATCTTAGTTGGATTCCATCTCGTGCTATTCCTCGGTGCCTGATCTCCAAGTATCTTGGTGATTATAGTCTTCATTCGGATTTTGAGATATCTCGTCCAGAGCACTTGCTTGATCGAACATCCATAATTAATGTCAGAATGCTGCGAGATATGAACTTTATAAACTCTCCTTATGCATTAAATGATCCTCCAGCTGGGGTGGAACCTGTTTCAAAAGCAGAGGGAAAGAAACCCATAGAATAGGACATTTGTACATAATGAATCAAATTTCATATCGTATGTAATCCGCTTATTTTTTATAAATAAAAATTTAGTCTCTGTGCAATTTCATTTCCTTGGAAATATTTTGTAGAATGTCTTTGTTATTCGTTGGTGAATATATATATATGTAGAAGGACGAAATGTCCTGTTTTGTTTTTAGACAATGGAACTTGTCCCATTTGTTGTCTGATTATAGTGACTTGTCACTCTTTGGGCCTAAGCAATGGAATGATTTTCATCCCATATTACTGCTTAGTTGTAGTAATCTTGCCAGGATTACCTTGTTTCCTAGACAGTGGATGCCTCGGGAGGTCACCCATTTCTTGCCTAGTTTGGGGTGTCCTTTGAGATCACCCATGATCAAACATGATTTTGCCTTGTATGATTTTTGTTTACCAACCAACCGGAGTTGATGGTTATTAAATTGCCGACCAACCGGAGTTGGTGGTTGCTGAATTGAAGACCAACCGGAGTTGGTGGTTGCTAAATTGTCGACCAACCGGAGTTGGTGGTTACTGAATTGTCGACCAACCGAAGTTGGTGGTTACTGAATTTCCGACCAACCGGAGTTGGTGGTTGCTGATTTGAATTTGTGTTTGTGTAGTGTGTAGCACTAATATTCCGAAGAAAATTCAACCAAAGAGGAAATATGGGATAAACATCACTTTTATTCATATTGAAAGAAATGTATTACATATGGATTTTAATTATTGATAATACTTGCGCAGATGATCTGCATTCCATGCGTTCTTGAATTCTTCTCCCTCTAAACTTTCAATTCTATATGTCCCAGGACGAACAACTTTAATTACTCTGTAAGGTCTATGCTAGTTGGCCTCCAGTTTATTATGCTTTTGGATCACCTTCTTCAGCACATAATCCCCCTCTTTCAAATCCCACTTCTTCACCCTTTTGTTGTAGAACAAGGTTGTTCGTTGTAGGTAAGCTACAATCATGATTGCTGCTTCTTCCCTAACTTCTTCGAGCATATCTAGGTCTAAACATCTCATCAAGTCACTTACAGGGGAATTGAAATTAAGCACCCTATGTGTGGGTAGACCCAATTCAGCAGGTATGAAATCCTCACTCCCAAAGTTCAACATGTACGGAGACTCCCCAGTTGTTGTTCGTGGTGTAATGTGATAAGCCCACAACACAGAGTGTAGCTCGTTAATCCAGTTTCCCTTTGCATCATCCAGCCATTTTTTCAGACCATTCAGTAGGGTTCTGTTTGTCACTTCAGTTTGCCCGTTGCTCTGGGGATGGCCTGGCGCAGAGTGGATCTTTTGTACATTGGATTGGTGATAATATGCAGCGAACTCTTCGTTGTCAAATTGGGTTCCATGGTCAGTAATGAATGCATGTGGTAGACCATACCTACAAATGATACTCTCCCAAATAAACTGATAGACCCTGTCATATGTCATGTCAATGAGGGTTTCAGCTTCCATCCATTTGGTAAAATAATCCACAGCAACTACCAAATACTTGAATCTCCCCATGGTCATTGGAAGTGGCCCAACCAAGTCTATACCCCACATGGCAAATGGCCAAGGGGACGTAATGGGTGTTAACAACGCTTGGGGAGTTCTTCAGATGGAAGAGAAACGTTGGTATTTATCGCACTTCTTAGCGTAATCTGCGCAGTCAGCTCTCATCGTTGGCCAGTAATATCCCTGTGTTGTTACCCTCTACAAAAGCGTCCGACCTGCTACATTAGCTCCGCAAGAGCCCTCGTGAACTTCTTCAATCAAATCTTTAACTTCGGAGGGATGCATACATCTCTGTAGTCCTGCTATAATGCCTATTCTATACAAAATGCCACTGGTCAGTACGTAACGAGCAACTTTAAACTTCAGTTTCTTGGCTGCGAGTTTATCAGTTGGCACAACCCCCTCTTCGATATAGGCCCTGATGGGGTCCATCCAAGATGGTCCCAAATCGAGGGCAATGAAGTTCTCCATCAAACCTTTATCTATGCTCCGATCTGCTATGATTTCTATTGGGATTGTTCTTCGTAGCTCGATGTGTGTTGCTGAGGCCAGCCGAGCTTATGTGTCAGCTCTTGCATTCTCCAATCTCGATATTCTGATCAATTAAACTGCGATAAAAGTTGATACAACCTCCATAGCTTTTGCATGACACTTGAATATTAATTCTCCCTTAGCTGCATATAACCCGAGAATTTGATTTATAATGAGTTGTGAATCACTGAATACAATGACCTACTATGCATTCATGATTTTGGCCAAACTTAGACCCACGATCATAGCTTCATATTCAGCTTCATTATTGGAAGCTTTAAATTAAAAACATAAAGCGTACTCAATATCAACTCCATCAGGACTATTTAAGATTATTCCTGCTCCACTGTCCGTAGCACACGAAGAGCCATCCACATATAATTTCCATACAGGTACATCATTATCAAACTCTTGGTCAGACAAAGCTCCTCGGTAGGATATTTAATACTTCCTCTTATCTTCCCCTGTCACTGGGAAATTACCCGACACTTCTCGCTGCTCGTCACTTATTTCTTACTGCCCATCTACTAATGGAAGTTGGTCAGGGGTTGTCTTCGATGATCCCGTAACATCAACGGGTTGGTCTGCATTAAGCTCCTGCTTTTTGGATGTTTCAGAGTAAGTAAACTCCGCAATAAAGTCCGCTACCGCCTGCCCCTTAAGTGAAGACCTAGGCTCATAAACTATGTCATATTCACCAAGTTCTATCGCCCAGTACATCAATCTTCCCAATTTCTCCGATTTGAGTAGAGCTTGTCTTAATGGCATATCAGTATACACTACTATAGTATGGGCTTAGAAGTATGGCCTCATCCTTCTGCTTGCTTCGATCAGTGCTAATGCGACTTCTTCAGCCTTAGATATCTGATATCTACTCCTCGAAAGGCCTTGCTAGTGTAATAGACCATTTTTTACACTCTGTCCTCCACTCTTATCAACGTCGAGCTAACTGCGTTATTTGAAACCGCCAGATACAAGTATAGTCTTTATCCCATCACTGGTCCACATAACAATGGAGGTGTCCCCAAATATTTCTTCAACTCTTGAAAGGACTCCTCGCATTCAGCATTCCACTCAAAAGTTATTCGAAGTGTTTTAAAGAACGGGAGGCATCTGTTTGTTGCTCGTGATATAAATCTGTTAAGTGCTGCAACTCGCCCTGTGAGACTTTGTACTTACTTCTTCGTAGCTGGAGATCGTAGTTCTAGTAGGGCCTTGATCTTTTCAAGGTTCACCTCAATGCCTCGTTGGTTAACAATATATCCGAGAAACATACCTTCTCGTACTCCAAATATGCATTTGGTGGGATTCAACTTCATTTGATATTTCTCTAGTTGATCAAAAGTCTGAACCAGGTCAACTAAATGATCAGCAACTTTCTTGCTTTTCGTCAGCATATCGTCAACATAAACCTCCATGTTATGACCGATTTGCTCTGCAAACACCTTATTCATCAGCCGCTGGTATGTTGCACCTGCATTTTTAAGTCCGAAAGGCATAACATTATAGCAATAAGTTCCCTTTGGGGTTATAAAAGAGGTACTTTTGCTGTCATATGGTTTCATTTTAATCTAGTTGTAACCAGAATAAGTATCCATGAAACTCAACAATTCATGCCCCGATGTAGCATCTACCAGCTGATAGATTTGAGGCAAAGGAAAATGATCCTTTGTGCAGGTTTATTAAGATCAGTGAAGTCCACACACGTCTTCCACTTATTATGTTTCTTCTTTATCATCACCACATTTGCTAGCCAATCAGGATACTTGACGTCCTCAATTAAAAAAAGGCTTTCTGCAGTTTCTCTACTTCTTCTTGTATGGCTTGGTTCTTCTCAGGGATGAACACTCTTCTTCGCTGCTTCACTGGTTTAACTTCCTTGTTAACGTTGAGCTCGTGGCACAGGAAACTCGGGTCTATCCCTGGCATCTCTTCATGACTCCATGCAAAACTCTATTTTCTACGCCTTAGAAATGCTACCAGTTTCTGCTTTATCGATACGTCCAATAATGCACTAATTTGGGTTGTTCGTTCTGGGATTTTATCGTCCAGAATGATATTTTCCGTAGCTTCCATGACCTAGCCCTTCACGAGCTGAGACTCGTCTTTAGGGTCTAATATTTCAATCTCTGCATCTTCTGTTTCATCCACTTGATATGTAGTAGTCTTCTTCCTGGATTCTTCTAGTTCCTCATGTTCGATAGATGAATAGTAGCATTACCGAGCTACTTTCTACTCGCCTTTCACAATTCCCACTCCGAAATTGGTTGGGAACTTTATACATTGATGTACAGTAGATGGCACTGACTTGAACTTCTTCAAAACTACCCTCTCCATGATGATGTTATAGGCTGATTGGACATCTTTATCCATTTCGAAAAAGCGTACTCTTTCTGTTCGGCAAGCAGGACATGTACCAATAAGCATGTCCAACTTGATCGTCCCAAGTGGAAAAACGTTTTCTCCAGTAAAATCGAGGAGGGGCCTATGATATGGCTCCAACTGGGCTAACTTCAGATTCAAACTGTCGAAGCATGGGTAGAACATGATATCTGTAGAGCTACCATTATCCACCAGTACCCATGAAATTACCACCTCCTTCATTCTCATCTTGATCACCAACGGGTCATTATGAGGATATAGTACACCTGCCAGGTCATCCTTAGAAAAGCCGATGACCAGTTTGTCCCTATTCACCTTCCTCAGGCGATCATCTTCAGCCAAGTTTATGCGTTGTATGTAAGAGCAAGCTTGGGCCTCATTGAGGTAAGCTTTTTTCTCCGCGGTAAGATCTCCACCTCCTGCGTCTCCACCAGTAATGATATTACATTCAAATGATCCAAAATGGATTGAAAATACCTCACGCTCAGGCTGCCTTGGCCTTTTGGGGAGATTGGGATCATCTTCTGGACCATCTTCGTGATATTTCTTCTTGTCATCTTTTGCTCATCGAGGAGATTTAGATCTTTGTCTTCCTCTGTCGTTGATTTTCCACCACTTTGGTGATCAACGTACTTAGTCAATTTTCCTCGCCTGATGAGTGCTTCGACTTCGTTGTGGAGAGCTATGCAACGTTTGGTCGTGTGACCATGGTCTTTGTGGAACTCCTAATATTTGGACTTATCCCTTTTGTGAGGATCTGCCTTTATTTTCTCTAGCCAGGTTAGCTCCTCGCTGTTCTGGATCTCCTCCAGAATATGATTTATATCTACTTTCAAGGGAGTATAATTTCCATACTTCCTTATCTGCTCTAGCGTTTATTTACCTTTCGACTGCTTGTTGCCACCGTTGTTCTTTTGATCCTTCTTCTCAGTTTTACTACCCTCAACCTTGGTCTCCTTAGTGTCTGTATTCTTTTTTGTAGCCATGGCTTCCTCAGCATTCATTATCTTGGCTGCCTTTGCCATCAGTTCTACCATGGTCCTAGGAGGATCCTTGGCCAAAGTATAGTACAACTTGTTTGGTAATAGACCACTCATCAGAGTAGTAATTGATGTCTTCTCCTCGTAATCAATTACCTTAAGTTTCTCGTTATTAAAACGAGTAATATAGTCCCTGGTGCTTTCTTTTGTCTTCTGTCCAACGTTCAATAAGTGTGCTACTCTTTTAACTAGCTTCGCTCCAAAATATAAATACCCTATGAAAAGCTCTGCCAGCTGATGGAAAGTTGCAATCTTCCCCCGAGGAAGGTTGTTATACCATATCTGAGCTGACCCGGTGAGAGTTCCCGAAAATTCCCTGCATCTCATCTCATCTGGAACTGCATAGATATCGACAACAGCTTGGTATTGCTCTATATGGAGGATATGACCAGTTTTTCCATCATATTTAGGTGTCACCATAGGAGCTTTGAATTTTGATGGTGTGGGAAAATCCACAATTTCCTGCACGAATGGTGTCCCTTGGATAAAAGTTCTTTATAGAGGATTCTTAGCCTTAGACATTTCCCCTAACCTGTCTTCCAACCTTTGAATAGAACCTTTCCATGCATCATTTCTCGCCTTGGGCCTATTTGTTCGAGCAATTGATCGCACTGAGTTTTCCTCTAGGGACCTTTCATTACGGGTTGTTGGGCGTGATTGGGAAGAACCTTCCCTTAGATTGGATGGATGTTGATAGTTCCTCGATGCGATCTAAGGAGGGTTTCTGTTCCTCCAAGGGCCCAATCGATCAAAAGGAGAGACTCTACTGAACCTTTCCAGAGCACTAGTCCATTTTGGAGTTAGAGTGACATTCCGTTGAGAATCTGTAGCTCGTACTGATGAAGTCCGACCAGGTTGATACAAAGGATCATTAGACCTCTCAGTACGATATGAGCCAGTACATCTAGATTGAGAGACTTCTAGGAACAACCTTTGTCAAGTTCTTGAAGATGGCAGATGGGTATTTCTCTGAACATTTCGTTGTCCTGATTGGGCAAGCATTCCATCTCAAACAGTTTGTATAAGTTGGCATGGTTTCTTGCATGGTCGTTTGCCCTTGGGCTAAATTAGCCATTATGCCAGCCAGATCTTGAATATTTGGTGGAGTAGAGGGGTTTGGTGGGACCCCAGTGTTTCGATTATGAGATTCTGAAATCTCAGCCATAGATGATGAGTTTTTGGTATGAAACGCTAAGTATAGTCGTTTCCCACAGATGGCGCCAATCTGTTGATGTAAAAAACTAGATTCTATCTAATTAGTCAATCACAGATAAAAATGAATCAATAAGATAATGGGTTTTTAAAGTGGTTCGGCTATCAAAATGGCCTACGTCCACTGTTGTTGTATTGCTGATTGTTTGCCTTGAATCTCGATGATAGGTTGACAAAGAGATCCCGAAGTCCCCTCTTATGACGGGGTTACAATGTATTTATATCCTTGAGGCTTTACATATGAAAACGCAATAAGCTGTCATTTAGTAGACATATAAAACTGTACAATAATAATGCGCATTAAATCTTATGTTTATTGAATGCGTAGTTGCCTTTTGGTTTTCTTAGTTATATGCTCTGCATACTAAGTAGCTCGGACCGCCTGAGTAGCTCAGGACGCTTGAGTAGCTCGGTGAAAGTATATACTCACCACGTAGGTTGACACATGTCTTCAGGTAATTGGTCCACGTCAGCTGACTAATTTTTGTACCAATAATGACATTCCTACCTTTCTAAAATAAACCCTATCAAGCAGAAGTTTATAAGTCTTAGGGAGGAGTGGTATCTCAAGGTAAAAGATGAAGTGGTAAAGTAGTTGAATGTAGGCTGCATATGCATGGTCGAATAACCCACATGGCTCATGAACATCGTCCTTGAGCCGAAATTAGGAGGAAAAGTCTGCATGTGAATCGACTATCGAGATTTAAACAAAGAATCCCAAAACGATGATTATCCTCTGCCCAATATCGAGACAATTATTAAAAAAACACTGCCAATAATGCCATCAAGTCACTCGTCGAAGGTTTTACTGGGTATAAACAGATTAAAATGCATCCTGACCATCAAGAGAAGGCTATTTTTATCACCCCATGGGAACCTTTTGCTACACAATCATGCCTTTTGGTCTAAAAAATGCGGGAGCTGCCTACTAGAGGGTATATAAGACCATTATATATTATCTTATCCATAAACATGTCAAAGTCATGTTGACGATGTAATCATCAAGTCCAAAACTCGAGAAGGTCACGTTCATACCTTCAGGAAATTACTTGAGTGACTAAAGCCGTATTAAATGCATATCAATTCGCAAAAATGCATTTTCGGCATCGCAAAGGATAAACTCCTCGATTTCATGGTCTGTGAGGAGTGGATTGAAGCAAATCCTACCAAACTAAAAGTGATTCCCGAAATGACACCACCTCGGATAGAAAAATAATTTTTTGGCTTTCTAGCAAATTCTAATACATTAATCAGTTCATCAACCAACTGACCTGCATTCGCGAGCCCATCTTCGAATTTCTTTGGAAAGATTCAACCAAAGTATTGGATGAAGCGTGTCAAGAAGCCTTAAACCAGATCAAGCATACCTTACCCATTATTTGGTGCTCATGCCTCCACAGCAAGGTCATCCCCTCCTTCTATTCCTCATTGTCACAAACACTGCAACTGAGGCTATGCTAGCCCAATACATCGAAGAATAACTCAAATAAAGAACCATTAGTAGAAATCTAGTAGGGTATGAAGTGAACTACACTATGTTAAAGAAGGCGGGTGTTACTTTAGTCAGGGTCACACGAAAGCTCCGATAATACTTGCTTGTGTTACCCATCAAGTTGGTGTCTTGAATGGACCCGATGAAATAGCAGTTGGAAAAGCCTTCCTTGTCCAGCCGCATGGCTCGGTGGTTGATATTATTAGCTAAATTTAACATCGCATATGTTACATAAAATTCCATAAAATAAAGTGCCATTTTTTACTACATTGCCCACAATCCCATGGGGGAGCTGAGGTATAAATTTTCAAATTCTCGGATGAAGACATTCTTTATGATTATCATGAAGAGCTTAGATGGTAAATGTTTTTTGATGGGGCTACTAACAAAAATGAATATGATATTAGGATAATCCTGATCGCTCCCAACTATTCTCACACTCATGCGGCCATCAAGTTGGATTTTTCTTACTAAAACATGACAGGGTATGAAGCATGTACCGTAAGTCTCAATATAGCCCTCAAGAAAGGAATCAGGTGCATCGATGTCTATAGAGATTCAACTCTCATCGTAGGGTAAATCTTTAAAAAGTGGAAAGTTAAAGACAAGAAACTCCTTCCCTTCCATCTTGAAAAGATAGCCTCCCAAATTGAAGATATCACCTTCTACTACCTTCCTCGCTCAAGAAACAACCTTACTGATGCATTGACATCCTTAGCCTCTTTAGTCAAACGCCTTAAGGGATAAAAATATATCCCTTTCTAGTCCAAAGGCATTATGCACACACGCACTGCAGCTACATCGACCTCGCAATAGAAGAAGATCCAAACGTAGTTGGATTATGGTATTATGACATTTGACGCCTCCTCAATCATGGTAAATATCCTCAGGATGCTAACAAGAAAGATTGCATGACCCTTCGCAGGATTGCTACTCAGTACATCATTTATGATGAGGCACTCTTCAAGATAAATTTCAATGGAACCTGTTTACATTGCATAGAAGGGCCTGTAGTCAAAGACGTGATGCAAAAAATCAACATGAGGGAATATGGTCCTCATATGAATGGTCATATCATTGCCAAGAAAATCATCCTTCAGGGTTATTAGTGGACCACTATAGTTAAAGACTACGCTTCTTATCTAAGAAGATGCATCAAATGCCAATAATTTGCTAATATACTGCACTTATCTCCTTGAGAGTTGTACAACATGACTTTGCCTTAGACTTTCTCCACTTGGGGAATTGACATTATTGGGAAAGTCACTCCCAAATCATCAAATGGGCATGAGTTCATTCTAGTCTATAGTTATTATGTCACCAAATGGGTTAAAGTTGAATCATACATGGTTTTGAATGTGAAGAATACGGACAAGTTAATCAGTAAGAACATCATCAGTCATTACGAAGTTCCCCATAAGTTAGTATCAGATAATGGGATTTTCTTTAAAGATGAATTCACTGAGTTAGTCGATGATTATGGAATTCAATGGCACAAGCCTTCCTCCTACCGACCGTAAACCAATGGGGTTGTCAAAGCTGCCAACAAAAGCCTCAAGTCCATAATCAACAAAATGACCAAAAGTTATAGAGATTGGGAAGACCGGATCTCATATGCCCTCTAGGGCTATCGCACCTCTATTAAAACACCCACTGGGGCTACCCCTACTCCTTAGTATATGACATGGAGGTTGTCTTACCTGTCGAACTTGAAATAACCTCTCTAAGGATCATGATCGGAAGTTAGGTTAGTGAGGTTGATTGGCAATAAAGTCTCTACGATAAAATTGCACTCTTGGATGAAAGAAGATTAAAGGCACTATATCATATACAAGGGTACCACCGCCATATTGCGCAATCATTCAATAAAAAAGTCAAAGATCATAATGTGCAAGAAGGAGATCGCACCCTCAGTGAAATTATAGAATCTATCTGGGATCTAAGAGGAAAATTCAAATCTAAATGAAGTGGTCCCTACATCATGAAAAAGATTATGTCAGGTGGCGTCACTTTGCTCACAAAACTTGATGGAGAAGAGATGGTGCATCCAATCAATTTGGATCGTTTTAAGAAATTCTACCCATAGTCCAACTATCGTCATGCTAAACCTATTCTCATCTCCCTTCTATTCTTAAAAAAAGTATCCACTCTTCTCAGAAATTCGTGGGACCTGTCCTTTCAAAAATGCATTTTTAATGAAAAACTTACAAAATAATTTTCGAAGCCCACAGAGGTATGTAGGTAGCTCATAAAAACCACTGTATGCATGGTCCTTTGTCTTTTATAAAATGTTTTTCTATACTCCCACAGGGAATACTAGTCCGTCTCTCATTTTCTAAGGGAACAAAAGGATTATGTATACCTTAGAATCGGAATAGATAAATCAAACAAAAAGAGATTTCAAAGACAAAATAAAATCTCTCAAAAACACCATTTAATTATTTTATTATAAAACTCGGCAATTACATGATGTATCATTGATAAGAAAAAATAAAAACACCTTACCAACCCCATAACCTAACCTACCTACACATAAGCACACCTATTTCTAAACTTGGCCCTATATCCCTATAAAACTACTTCAACTTCTAGACGTATCTGCCTCATCATCATTATTTGTCCTCGAAGGACCCCAAGAATCCCTATCCCGACTACACTTATATATTTACTCCATGTGATCATATGACTTCATCAGCTTGATGAAACTACAAGGACCTCCTCTAGAGCATCAAACCTCACAAGTCACCTTCGACCAGTCTCCTCAACATAAAACTTCATAATAACCATCCTCCATAACCACTTGTCTCCGCCAGTATGGTGGCAGATGGATTACAATGATGATATATCCACATCAAAATCATGGCCACCTGAGGGTCCGTCGTTATGTCACCAATTACCAAAATCAGTTTGACAGCCAATCCCAAAGCCACAACACCAACAAAACCGTTTCTGGTATAGTATCTTTGACACACTGAACTCAACACCATCGGAAAGGTGATACTTCCCCCATGCAGCAACGGTCGGGCAACCGAAGGAGAGATATGAAGACACTTAACTAGCGACACTCGAGGAGAATAAGACATGTTCCGCATAGTCATAACGACACTAGGGTTGATGCCTAACATTGTACAAAAGTCCTAGTAGGTGGGACATACTTCGTCTAGACCAAAGCAAAACATATGGTCCTTAGGATACCAAAACCACAATGTCGTTTCTAAAAGAGTTCGATCAATGGAGCAGGTACACCATAAGGTGAATAGATGCAAGTTAAAAACCTTATAGTTGATTTTGTACATGCACATAGCTTCATACCCATCGAGGTAAGCTGCGAAAGCTTCCATCATGGGAATCTCCATCTCAAAGGAGAAAAAAAGACAAAAGGATCGCCCTATTATTATAGAAACTATTTTAAAGTACACACAAGGGAAGAAGGAGGACAATAATGGCTGAAAAAGTGATTTATACCTTACTGGCATGCCGATAGGCAGGTCAAGGGGTACGCTGATTGGTGCCCCCTATTTTGGGAATTTTTCTACCTTTTCATTTTTGTCCATATTTACATTAAATCCTTATTTATAAAAAAAAATTGTTTACAAAGGTTTTCCCGAGTATTCCTTCCTAGATACTAATTTCTAAAAATTATACATATTATAAAAAAGGATTCTTTCTTACCTTTTTAATGAATGAAACCCTGTGGAAAATTAAAGTGCATATAGACTAGGTCATTTAATTCAAGATAAATCAAGAAATTTAAAAATGCATCTTGTATATATATTCTTCATTGAGTTTACATTATTCAGGAATAAAAGAGAAAGAGAAAATAAAAAAATATCAAAATTTATCGGGATATAGTCCAGACTTTCCAAAATCCTGCCAAATAAAACCACCCTCCACTTCACCCTTCATGACCTGCCTGACCACCCTTTCTCCTAGGTACCAGACATACCCAAACTTGTGCACCAAAAACCTCTGTATCCAAGTATGAACGCCCGTAACCCTTAAAGACCCCATAGCTAGGTGCCAAGGATAGAACCTCACCTATCCCCAAATAAAAAACAGTCATTAAAAATCTAAAAACAATGAAAAAAATACATAACATTCAAAAAAGGACGAAACCAGAGCCTAACCTAATCACTCGTCAAGGCATTCAACACCGCCCTCACATCTTTTAAAGCCAGAAACTCCTTCGACTTGATTCATCAATATATCCTTGGGAAGTCCCTTGCCTCACATGCTTCAAGGACATCAACTCGATATTATGCCCAATCACCTCATAAAACCACATCTGTAGAAAGCAATATAAGATGTCAAAAAAAAGGAGGAAAAAAAGAGTGTTGCATATAAAGGTTACCTTTAGAAGGTACACGGGCCCTGTAAAAGTCAATCGGTGACATCGAATGAAGGCATCCAAAGAAGAATTGATAGAAAAAACTTTAGTGTGTATCTTTTCTTCTTTTGTCGTTGCTTGAAAAGTCCTTCTAATCAAAATATCACATACCTACAAATATAACAACTCAAGCATAACGGTAAGTAAGGGTATCAATCCACATCCTAGGGAGTAAAGCAAATGGAACAAATTCACATGTAATTCACTTTTTCTTTTCTTTTTGTGCTTTTTCACTTTTTCTAATTTTTTTTAGCTTTTTCAATATTAAAACAATAAGGTGAGGTGAGGTTTAAACTAATCTAAACTAAAGTGTAATATGATAATAACTAACTAGAAAATGACTAAAATGAAAAATAAAGTCTAACACTAAAATAAAAGATAAGTGAGGTAAATAATTGTGAGAACAATCAAGGAGTGGGATTACACCACAAATTCTAGTTATTCTAATTAATTAAGTTAATTATTTGAATTCTCCCAAATTAATATCAAAACTACAAATCAACTCTCGTTGCAAGTGTAATTATAATAGTAATCTTTTAGAAAATTAATTTTAACACCCCACAACTCTAGAAAAATAGATCCACACTCCTTTTAATTAATCACCCGCTAGGATCGATCAATTAGAATTTATGTCAATCTTATAAAATAAATTTAGAGTTGAAATTCAAATGATAATACCCCACTTAAGAGACCCCTATCTCTAATTCGAATCCAAAATGGGTATTATCACTAGAATTTCGATTTTCTCTCGAAAATCATTTACCCTCTCTCGAGGCGTAAATCTAAGGGTGAGGGATCAAAATTAACATTCAAAGAGACTTTTCAAGTAATTAAACTAATAAAAATAAAATAACATCAAATAAGGGTTTTACCCCAACCCTTGAAAAGGGATTTAGCCTAACATGGTATCAAACATAATAAACAAATATTCAATAGGCATAAAATAAATGAGAAGAGAAGAAAACAATCAAACCCCAATCTCTTGAAGTGAAATTGAACTTCTATTCCTTGAGTTGAAAATCGCATCCCTTAATTTGAATGATTCAAACACAATTACATCAAGAATATCACTCAATTTAATCCTCACAACAATTTATTTTCTCCTCACTGTCTAAAAATAATAAAATAAAAATTCTAATTTAAAACTACACTAAAATGGTATTTTCTCTCTCTACAAATTCCTATCTCCAAGCTCTCCTTTTGAAGGTCTTCTTCTTCAATTTATAGTAGGCATGGAGTATGGAGGTAAAAATGGGAATTGGCTATGGTGAACATGTGGGAAAGGTGAGAGCACATGTGCATGGGGGTGTGAGGTGTGAGGATATTTGGAAAAAATTTGATTTGGGTTAAATGTGCATTTGGGTGCACATGGGAGCATGTGGGTTGTGAGGTTAGAGGGGTAATTTTGGAAAAGTATTAAGAAAGGGTATTATGGGTAATGGGAACAAAAGGTATTTAATTAGGCATGTGGGTATTTAATTCATTTGGTCTTGCACTTGTTTGGCATGTGGGGTTTTGGCAGATTGAAGAAAACGATTTGGCTTGAAAATGGGTAATGGGTTTTGGTTTTGGATGGGTAAAGGGTTTGGTATAGTGAGGTGCTCAGGTATGGTTGATCGGTTGGAAGGGGGGTAAGGGGTTAAGCAATGAGGAGAGAGAGAGGTTTGGTGGATGTTAATGGGGGAGATAGGAGATAGAGTGAAGATAGGTTTGGTGGGGAAGATGAAGGAGGGTAGGTGTGGTAAGGTGTGTGGGGGTGTAGGGGAATTAGGTGAGGGTGAGTGGGTTAGTTAGGATGTTTTTGTGTGTGTGTGTGTTATATTTGAACACCTAAAAAATATAATAACAATAAAAATAAAACTACAATAACTAAAAATCCTAAAATTAAACTCCTACTCTAAAAATAAAATAAAGAATAAATAAAAAATAAAAATAAAAATAAAAAATACAAATAAAAATAAAATCTAATAAAACTTAAAATAAAAATCCTAAAAAGAAAATGTAAAATTAAAATAAACTAAAAATAAATAAATCCTAAAAAAAATCTAATCCTAATAAAATAAGATAACATAAAATAAAAACTTAGACTAAAAACTAATAAAAAAAAGAACAAAATAAAATAAAATTATACTAATAAAAATAAAAATAGAAAATAAACCTAGAAAATATAAAATAAATCTAAAATAAATCCTAAAAATAAAAATGACTCAAACTAAAAATCTAAAAAATAATAAAATGACACAAACAAAACACACACAGGTTTGGGGTAAGTTTGGGCTAGGTTTAGGCTTAGTTTGGGTAGGTTAGGGTACGGGAGAGGGAATTAGCTCCATTAAACGCGCAATTGTCTTGATTTAAGCGTTTGAACTCTGTAATGCACATTAAGCCCGCATAATAAACATTTAAGCGCATAAGACCCATATTGTCGAGAATTAGCAACTAAAGTACGTCTATTCGGGGTATAAATTGTACAGTTTTGGGTGCTTATCACACCACCCCTAAACAGAGCGTTGCTAGTTCTCGAGCAATAAGATAGAGAGAGAGAAAGATAAGAAACCAAAAGTGTACCACTTTCGCGGGCACTTGCGATTGCACTTAGCATGTGCAACAAACCTTTAAACCTATAGGTTGCCCTAATGGACGAGTTGTGTCTCGTGAGGGTTTGCCGGAAATATACCCACAAAATTCTTATTTGCAAAAATTTATTGAAAGGCAGTCAATCTCTTATTAGACATAGAATAATCGCACAATCCAACACAAGAAAAATATTTGATTTCAGAAATACAAGCTAGAAATGTAAAAAATTTAACTAAGTAAATACATAAGGCACATCCTTCCTAGAACTCAACGTGTGTAGTGTGAATCAGTCAAAACGGGTCGAGTATCATAAGAGTAATTCATCGATTGCCTTGTCGAAATCAACGCTTCAACTTCAATTCTCACTAGATATAACTCTCTCAAACGAACTCTCGAGATATGGATTAGTGTATCGCTCTTGTGTGTGAGGAGGTGAGTAAATGTAAGCAAGTTCAAACGTCTCACACACACATAAGAAAGAACGAACAATTAGAAAGAAAATGATCTCATAAAAGAATGTTAATCACTATAGTGAGAACGTCGAGTTATTCACCACGTTGACTTTCATTTGTCCGAACACGTAGGGGAACATGTATGCATATGGGTGAGGGGGAAATGAAATGGGATATGTTATAAAGGATAAGATGGGATGGTGATAGAGATATGAAGGATGAAGGATGAATGATGCATAAAAGATGGATGGATAATGGATGCGAAAGAAGAGTGTATACACTTGAAGAACAAAATGTCTTTATTACATAAAAATTAACTACAAACTCTCTTCTTCTTTTTTTCTTTTCTCTTTTTTTTTCTCTTTTTGGTTTTTTCTCTTTTTGCTAATTTTTTTTTCTTTTTCTATATTTTCTATTTTCTCTATTTTTTCTCTTTCTCTTTTTTTTTTCTTTTTCTCTCACTTTTTAAACTAACAATGAAGACATTTACATTTGAAATCACACTCTTTTATTTGAAAATGATGATGGATGATATATGAAATGAGTAGGGAATGATGGTGAGGGAGAAGTATGTGGGAATGTGGAAGAGCATGGGAATATAATAGGTGAAGTGAATGGAAATGTGATATGGGAGAAAAGTGGTAGGTGTATGGATAAAAATATAGTATTCGGGACAAATATCAAGACACGCGTTTCTTACAACTTGAAAGTGATGTCATTCTCAGTGATCAAGCCAAAAATAAAGAATAATGAGATCATACAACAATTTAAAGTGTGGACCTAAATGAATTTGAATCAACTTGTGACTCGGAGATTGCGTAAAACTCTCTGAAAGGGTGAAAGGCACGAATCTCACAAGCTAAAGTCTCTACTAGTGATCCTTAAGGTTCTCTTTAGAATTGTAGTGCTCCTCAACTCTAAACCGTATTGACATGATAAGTGCGCAAATTTTGTTGATTCTAGAAATTCATGGTGCAAAATGCCTTGTTACGTATTACATAAGCTATTAAAAAAAATATTAATCCTCTAGCTTGATTCCTAGACTTTAAAAGATGGATGATTGAAAATTCACATCAATGAGTGAGATGAAAGAAACTGCACGAAATTTTAAAAATCAGGTTTAAAATTAAAAAAAATTCAAAAGAGGCACGATTTTGATAAACATCCCCACCCCCAAACAAAAGGAACATCGTCCTCGATGTTAGATAAAATGATTTTTAAAATTGAAAGCATGAGGTAGGAAAGAGATTACCAGAATGAACTGCTAATGAAGTGGACAGATATCACCAATAATAAACCTGAAATGTGTACAAGTCTATAACATGGTAAAGCATTGCGTGATGTGAAACACCACCCCCAAACAGGATGAGACTAGTATAAGAAACAACGGGCTGCCTCCCGATAGCACTAAGTTTAATGTCTTCAGCCAGACCGAACCATTCTCACCCTAAAGATAAGATCTATGATGGCGCGGGGTGGCAGAAAAATCGGGTGATGAGAATCACCTCCAAACAAGACTAAAGCGCCAGTCTTGTTGGAAACAAGCTAAAATGGTCAATGCACTTGTATAGCAAAATGCATCACACGATGCAAAGCATCAGTGGACCAAGGTAGGGTGGGAAAAAGGGTAAGGGTGAGGGTGAATAGGTATCGATCTCGGGCTTTGTTGAGCCGAAAGGTGAGGGCAACTAGGGCCCTATAAGCATAGTGTGACCGGGCGGAAAAAGTGTGCGCGTGTAAAGTGCACAATCGTCGTGTGTTTCGCCGCCGCGATACAAAGAAAACCTAAGCTACTACTACACTTGACAAGCAAGTACAGCGGTAAGTCGGGTATCGTAAATCCACAGGGAGTGATTGAATTTTAGACTTTAATTGTTTTAATTACTTCAGGAATAAAAGTGTAAAATAAATAAAAGAAAAGGTGAATGGGTGGTTATCGTGAATAAACAAAAAGAGAAGTTACGCTAGATTAAAGTAAAGCGAGGATCGGGATCGCATCCTACCATTCACGGGCTAAACAACTACTAATTAGAATTACTGTTCAAAAACATTTAATCGAGCATTTACAATTAAGCATAAACATCACACAAGAAGGAATTTAACCCAAAGTTGCGAGATAAAACATTTAACTGAAAAATGGTCACACGCGGATTAAATTCGGATAATCGCTATAAACACTAACGTTGCATGACAAAGAAAGTTAAACGCATAATAATCCGACTTTAATACGTGAGGTTTCAATTAAATGCAATTTTACACAAAACCTAATTTTCGGAGCTCGGGACCCGTAAATGGCGGAACACAATCCCGAACCTATATATCTAAGGGTACATAATGAATTAAACTAATTTACACTAATTAAACTAGAAAAGCAAGAAATAAAGCTTGTAAACCTAATTAACAAAGCATGTAAACTAATTAGAAAGCAAGGAAAGAATGAAATACAACTAGATTAAAAGAGAGGGAAGATGAATAGTCAATCTTACAACCAATTAGTGTGTCAATCCAAGAGAGGAAGAAGAAGAACCAATCAAAAACCCTCCAACCCTAACTAAACTAAGCTAAAATAGTATAAGGGCTGGTCTCTCTGTTATTACAACAAAAATTGGCTTATATAGTAAGTTAGAATAAAAGAAAAGAAGAAAGAAAAGAAAAGAAAATATCTGCAGAAAAACAGGGGATCGATCGATCGACCCCTTTGGTCGATCGATCGATCAAGGGAAAATATCGACAATCCTGAAAGGTCGATCGATCGACCAGAAGCGTCGATCGACCGATCAAGCAGGGCAGATTGCAGCAGCAGCCCCTGCTTCTTTTCTTCCTCTTCTCCTTCTCCTCTTTTGCTTCCTTGTCTTTCCTCCGCAAGAAACGCCGTAACTTCTTCGTTACGTATCGGAATCGCGCACCGTTCACGACCACGCGAAACTAGCGAGGAGGGCTACAACTTCCGTGAGATGTCGGGTCAGGTACCCAAGTTGTGAAAAGACTAAAATGCCCTCGAACGTGCGATTGTGTACGGAACTTCGTCGGAATGCATCCGAACTTCACACTAAGCATCCAAATACCTACAAAAGCTCAATTACCCCCTGCAAAACATGTTAACATAGAAATCCGAGGTTGTCTGGTTAAAGAGCATAAATATAGGGATTAAGATACCCGAGGGAGCTAATAACACGTAGGTTAACGGGTGAAATACGCAATATTTGCGTCGCATCACACCCCCTAACTTACACATTGCTAGTCCCTAGCAATGAAATAGGAAACAACAAGAACTACAAGCAAACCAAAAGCAGGAGAAAGGACAAAAGTATGGTATAAAAGCAATAAAAAGATAAGGCCACTTTCGCGGGTGAACGATTGCATTTAGCATATGCAATAAGCCGTTAAACCCCTAGGTCACCCTAGTGGACGAGTGTCATCTCGTGAGGGTTTTCAGAGATGGTACCCACAAACATCACATGGTTTCCTCAAAATATGCCCAACCCAACATGCGACAAACTCAACAACAACGAAAAAGATTTCAAACATGTTATTAGCATATTGAACGAATTCAAACAAAAGTCCGTTGTTATTAACAGGTTGAATGCACCTCATAGAATTGAAACTTTAAAAGTGGGAGGGGGAGAGCAAATGCAAAAGTGTGATTTGGCAAAAACTTAAATAAATCGGATAAACATAAAGCAAGCATATATTCAATCCTCACGGGCATTACATTCATCAAGCGAGTTCACTATGAAAAGGGAGGTAACACACGGGACATGCGGGCATAAAGAGTAAATGTAAATGGAAACTAGGCCGCGCACATGTCACAAATGAAGAACGCTATATATAAAATGAAAAACTATAATCTCAATGAAAGGATACCGCACACTAAAAGAGGCGAAATGCATTTTCATAGATTATCAAAACTATTATGACTTTTAAATTAAATGCACCCTAAGATCACATAGCACTTGTAATAAGGCTATAATGTAGGCTAGGTTAGGGTACGAAATGAAAGGGATGTATATACGGATTCAAAGTGTTCGGGATGAAAACTCGGAATAATGGGATAATGCGGGCAATATCAAAAATTGGAAAAATAAGCATTAGATATATCATCAGGGAGAGTAATCAAAGCTTATTAAACTATATACAACATTTACAACTTTCTCTTTCTTTTTCTTTTCTTCTTTTTCTCATTTTCTCTTTTGTTTTCTTTTGCTTTTTGCTTTCTCTTTTTCTTCACTTTTTTTTTCACATCACTTTCTTTGCTTATCAAACTCTCATATGCCTAAAATTGCAACCGGCATCATAACAACATCATTCAATCCCAAGTAACATTCCAAACAAAGGTATGGAAAGTGTATGTATGGGTTAAAACTCCAATTTGGAGTTGGTTATGGGAATTTTGGGTAATGAAACGAAAGGCTAGTATTTAGGCACAAAGGGGTTGACTAGGGAAAGCATATAAGGGTGAGGTCAAGGTCAATATGGGTGATAGAACAAAGAGGGCCTATGATCATTTCACAAAGCATACGCAATTCTCGAGTCAAAACAATATATGAAAATCATGATCAAGTAACACATTTCAAGGATGAACTCAATTAATGAACGGTCAATGAAAGAATAGAGAGATTACCAACGAATTCAACATTTTCAATGAGGAAAGAATAGTGTATAACACTCACAAACGACGAAAGGTACAAAGATTACTCGGTGTAAGTATATACAATGCAACAAAAGATTACCGAGTTATAAAAATCTTAAACCAAATCAATATAACCAGGAAAGTGCATATGCTCATGGGATAAAGTTTAATTCATGAAGTTATTCACAATATCAATGATTTGAGGACTAAAGTCCAATAACTTCTCAAATCGAGAACATGCATCATTGAGTTGTCAATCGGATCGGGCAATTATTGAAATTTATCATCGGAAACAAGGCAAAATGCCCAACAAAGGAGAAAAAAGAAAGAAAATATTTTTGAAAATTTTTAAATTTTTCACAAAAAGGCATACTTAGTAACTAACAAGTAAGCAAATCCATGGACAAAACAAAGAAATGGATAGAATATCCTACCCCCCTAACTTAAATGTTGCATTGTCCTCAATGCGCATTAAGAACACAACACAAAGAGAGGAAAGAACGATATTACCCAAAATTGGAGCGATCTCCATAAGCGCGAGTCCAAAGGAATCTACAAAACAAGTTAGTACCGAGCATAGCAAAAACAAATAACAAAAAGTTAACTAATTACACTAGACTAAATTAAAAGGAAAGAAAAAGTAGGAAATAAAGAAAATTAAAAAGCTAACTATTTACAACCTACTATTTAGGCTTCACACTAACTATACACTAGAAGTCTAAATAGTTGAGGGTCCACCCAAAAAGGGATTTGACTTTGAAAGATCAACGGTGGACCCTCCAAAGTGAACATGCCTCCCGAAAGATATGAATTCCGTTTGAACAACAGAAGGCATGTGGGTGGTGAAAAAAATGAACCATCGCCAATTTGAAATTTTGGGCGGACGATGGGGGATTTGGATAATAAGGGAGAAAGGTACACTAGAGATCCAAGAAAAATTGATTCATCTCCCAAAGGTTTTTCAAATGGAATGGGAGATGGTGCACACATGAGGATAACATCCATCGAAAACAAGTCCGGTAAAGAGTCCTCGTCGGCAAAAAGTGTAGAAGTTTTAATTTCTACCGACTCACAGGAATCAACCGGTAATTCTAATGGTTCAATGACGGAAAATGTATATGGTGATGAAACAAATTCAATCTAAATCGACTCATCGTCGGAAGGAGATTGAATTTCGGGGGAGAAAGATGCACACTCGATGAGAAATTCTTTGAAAAATTGAGGTGAAACACAAGTTTCCACCTCCTCGTTGTTTTGTGAAAAAGAATTCATCTCATCGAAAAGTGCACCAATTCTCATTCCAGCATCATTTAGGTTTTCCAAACCTTGGGAGTAAAGAAGAAAAGTTTCTTCCAAAGTAGGCTTCCTCGGCTCAAGAGCCTCGAACTCCTCATTTGGTTGAAACTCGTCTTCGAAAGTAATGAAATAAGAATCGTCATTGGATTCGAATAATGAATCCAACTCAAGCTCCCAATAACGATTTTCATTCCGATAAATGTTTTCAAGTCTTTCATTTTCAAGAAAATCTTGAAAATGAAAAATGATTAGGCACATATTCTTCACATTTATCCCCTTAGTTTCGGTATTTTTATGATCCAGTGCAGTGTATCTAGCTTGGATTTGTCTCTTATTTATTCTACTAACCTTTTTTGGCAAGTATTTCGTGTTTTGTGTATTTCTCATGTGTTTTACAGGTATTTCATGCAAGTTAGTGCGAAGGAGAACTCAAAACAGTGAAAGAAACCAAGAAATGGAGAGTTGAAGGGCATTTTCGTAATTTTTCAGCCTTATTCCGGAATTTAGGACAACTAGAAAGTTGAATATCTCTACATTACAAGAATACTGGAAAAAACGGCACCTCAATCCGAGATACGGTGAAGAAGTTACGATGTTTTGAAGTTGCGTGATAATGAAGAGTCTGGATGTGCGGATTTCAGTAATTAATTATTCATTTAATGCAGTGCAACTCTTGGAAAACTTGTGCCACAAGCGAAATTTGATACCAAATTCATGCAACTTGGTGCTATAAAAGACCAAGCTCTACCTCATTTTCAAGGGGAGTGGAATTCTAGAGAGAGGGAGTTGAATTCTAGAGAGAGGGAGAGTTGCTAGAGAGAGGCTAGGTTAGGAGTAGGTTAGAAGTGCTAGATTAAATTTTAGAGTTAGATTTTGAGAGAAAATTTTCTATTCCTTCAAGAGTTTTCATGAAGATTCCAATTCCATTTTTGTTGCTGAATTCAAGTAATATCTTTCCATTCTCTATTTTTATTATTTGCAAATTATTTCCCATGTCTTGTAGATCCATAATTTTGTGTGTGAATTTATTCTTGAACCAAATCATGAGTAGTTAAATTCCCAAGTGTTGGGGTACATGAACTCAATCCAAGGCAAATTATTTATGTAGAAAATAGAGGTTAAATTAAAATATTGATTGAATCGTGAAAGCACCGCTTTATATTTATCTTTGATTTCGTATGGTGCGGGCTTGAACCTCATATACGTAATGCTTAGAATCTATAAAGACTGGATTCATTCACCGCTTTATATCTATCTTTGATTTCATATGATGCGGGCTAGATCCCTCATATATGTAATGCTTAGAATGTATAAAGACCGGATCTAGTCAATAATTTTAATTTACAATTCTAGTATTCTATACGGTAATTTGTTAAGGATTGAGGGGTTGTACCCTACGCTATTTTCTCCCATTTGTCAGATCTAATTTATTTTGCACTTTTCAGTTTGTTTTGCTAAGTAATTTTTTAATAGAAATTTTCCCAATTTTTAATCATCTTTTCGTTTCTTTTACGAAATCATTTCAAGATTTAATAATTTTTCTTATTACTATTTGGCAATCTCGATCCCTGTGGATATGATCCCGACTTACCGGGTTTATTACTTGAGCGACAGGCTTGCACTTGAGCCTAGATTGTACGCACTTTTGAGACAAATATTAAGTCATGTCAAGTTTTTGGCGCCGTTGCCGGGGATTGAAATTGTTAAATTTTCAAGAAAGTTATTTTTATCTACAAGTGATTTTTAAAAAAAAAAGTTCAAAAAAAAAAGTTCAAAAAAAAAAAATTTAATTTCATCTCTTATGTGCTTATATGCAGAATTTATCTCCCACCCAAGTTCACGAAAATCCTATTGCCAAAACCAGTTCTGAAAATTCTGAGTCTCCTCGTTTTTGGGTTCCACCTCCTTCGCCTAATAATTCCATCACAAGTCGTTCTTTGAGTCAAACCCTGAGTGAGAATTCTGAACCTTTCGGTAGCGATATGTCGGATCATGGTAGTGTCGGTGTTGGTGCGGGAGAGGATGATGTACCATATTAACCCATGAAAGATCTTTTATTTCCGGAGAGAACTGTTACGCCTGGTTGCATTTTACTCCCGTATAATGCCGGTTAGTTCCACTTTCGGAATGGAATGATCCAAATTCTTCCTACATTTCATGGGATGGATTCGGAAAAACCATATCTCCATATTCGAGAATTCGAAGATACGTGTGAGACATTTGGAGACCAAGCTTGTCCACAAGAGGTAATCCGGTTGAAGCTCTTTCCTTTTTCCTTAAAGGATAAAGCTAAAACTTGGTTATGGTCCCTTCCCCCAAATTCGGTTTTATCCTGGAGAGATATGCAAAACAAGTTTATCTCCAAATTTTTTCCACAACACAAAACCAATTCTGTTAAAGCCCAAATCCAAGCTTTTCGTCAAAATGAGAATGAGGCTTTTGATAAGTGTTGGGAGAGATATCAGGAGTTAGTTAATGCGTGACCCCATCATGGTTTTGAACCTCATCATCTGATTTCATTTTTCCATCAAGGCCTTACTTTAGCATCCAAACAGCTTGTTCAAACCATGTGTGAAAGACCTTTTTGGGATTTAGATTCTAGCGATGCTGAGGCCCATTTGAGATATGTATCAGAGACTACGCAATCATGGGATACTTCTGATCCCAATAGTCAAAATAGAAATCGACAAGTGTCCAACTTGCCTGCTGCGTCCGGTATTTATCACTTGGACAACGACACTTTGTTGGATCGAAAATATGACCAATTGGAGAAGAATTTCAGAGATATGCTAGATATGCGATTGAGAGATGTGTCTGGACCCGTGGAAACAGGAAAGGAGAAAGTGTGTGCCATTTGTGCTGCTGGTCATTCTACCGAAGGATGTCCTACCATCCCTGCTTACAAGGCAATGTACACGGAGCAAGTAGAGGAGATAGGAGGGTTTCGTGAAAATTTTAATGCACCTCAAGGGAGTGCATATAATCAATCTTGGAGGAATCATCCTGGTTTCAACTATGGACAACCACAAGGGGGGATGGTGCCTCATCCACATGTGACTTTGCCATAAACCCCTCCTCAATTTCAGCATATGGCTCCTCCAATGCAACCTCCTTTGCAGACACCACCTCCTGGTCCGTATGTTACCCCTCCGAGGCGATCTCTTGAAGACAACATAAATCACCTCATTCAATCCCAAAAGGAGAGCACTGCTAAGTATGATCGAATGTTCGCTGAAATGCATACTAGCATCTCTAGGTTGCAATCTGCAGTGAATACTCAGGAGAAAGGTAAATTCCCATCTCAAGGCTAAAGACCCCCTCCCCAAGGACAAACCAGTATTGGTACTACATCCCTCGACCATCGAGAGCAATGTAGCGCTATTACCACTCTCCGTAGTGGGAGAGTAGTTCATTTGTCACCTCCCTCATGCAATGCATCTAAAGATAAAGAGGTTTCGCCCGACACAAAAGAGGCCGAAGATGCCCCTTTAATTGAGAGTGAGGAGGAGGAAAACACTAGTGGACCCAAGGCCATCACCCCCACCGCTGCCCCATACCCTCAACGATTGGTCTCTCACTCCAAAACGACCTCCCGTGATGAAGTTCTGGAAGTCCTTAAGCAAGTAAAAGTCAATTTACCTTTTCTCGAGACTATACAGAAAATTCCCACGTATGCTAAGTTTATTAAAGACTTACTCACGGTGAAACGCAAGCTAAAGGTAAACCAGAACGTCTCTTTGGCCCAAAATGTCAGCGCAGTCTTGTCGAGTGAATTTCCATTAAAATATAAAGATCCGGGTGCACCCACTATTTCTTGTATCATGAGGAAGAACCGAATTGAGAGAGCTCTAATAGATCTCGAGGCGAGTGTTAACATTATGCCCTATTCCTTCTATACGAAACTGGAACTGGGGGCCCTTAAGCCCACAAAAATGACTCTCCAGCTCGCGGATCGTTCTGTGAAGTTTCCTCGGGGAATTGTTGAGGATGTGATTGTTCAAATAGACACTTTCTACTTCCCGGTGGATTTTGTCATTTGGGACGAAGAACCCTCCGTTCTCCCAAGTAATCATGTTCCCGTTATCCTTGGCCGTCCATTTTTAGCTACTGCTAATGCTCTTATCAATACCCGAAGTGGGCGTATGCAATTAACTTTCGGGAACATGACCCTCGACACAAATATCTTTAATAATTCCAAGAGAGAGGATGATGAAGAGGAACCGCGGGGGTTGGATTTTTTGGGGGAAGCACACGATCAAGAAAGAACTTACAAGGGAGAGCCATTAGGGGAAGGTTGTGTTGCGCCCAGTGAGTGGAGTGGTTACAATATTCAGAGCAAGGTAGGGGAGGTATGTTTAGTTAATGCATTCGAGAGCACGAGTGAGCCCATGAACAAGAGTGAAAGAGGCAATTTAGAGTGTGTCGGGAGAGGCTCTATCAACCCACCCACACCACCCTATCATTCCGCGAGTGAGCACGAAAGGCAGGTTGAGGACACCAAGCAAGAGAGAGCGCTAGAGGAGTTGAGCCTAGCAGAGTTTGAGAGAGAGTTTGGACAGGTGGATGAAAGCCTAAATGTTGAAGTCCAATCTTTCTGGGCCTCATTTTGTCATTTAGACGAAAGTGAGTGGGATAATAGCCTTGATGCATTTCTCCTTAACAAACCTCCACCCATACCATTTGAGTCTTCGGAGGTACTTGAAGATACGACTCAAATCTCGTCCAACTTAGAGACCAACCCACGTGCTACACAACAAGAGGATCCTTTTCCGGTTAATCATAATGCATCTCCCGGTCTTTCCTTTATCTATGGGCACGGGCCCAATTTGTTCCGTCTATTCACTTATGATGGTAAGACGGGAGAGACGAGGAGAGCATCGTACCCCGTGCAAGGGGTCGGGTGATTTGTAGAGAGATATGAGAGGTCGTCGCACCCCCGACGCGTATGGGGTGATTTTTGTTGTATTTTTGAGTCATGTATAAGTGTTATATAGTGTCTTGTTGCTATTTAATAATTTGCTTGTTTTATTTATCGCACTCTTCATGTTGTCTTCCTTATTTCTCTTATCCATTTGATTGAGGACAATGCAACTCATTGAGTTAGGGGGGATGACAGGTGCGTATTCATAAAACTTCGCTTATATTCATATATATGTGTATAAAAAAAAATTGAAAAATTTTGAAAAAATCAAAAATATTTTTCTTCAAAATAAATAAAAATTGGAATTTAAAATTTTTCAAAAATATCACCTTTATTCTATTTAAAATCTCAAATTGTTAACAATCAAATTGCACTAAGCCAAAATTGACCGAAGATGGAAATTGAAAGAAAATTGACGACTTAACGAATAAGTGTGGAGATTGATCAAACCCGGTGAGATTTCGAGCCTTTCAATTTTTTTTTGAGTTTTTAAATCAATCCGAGTTTATGATTAACTCAAAGTTCTTTTCAGCGTTTTAATAAGTCGTTGATGATCTCAATCCTTTGTTTTGATCGGTTATGGGAAATGTGTGAAATGTTGTCTCAAAATTCGTGCTAAATATATCTCTAAACTTAATTAATCTCGAGATGCATATGGTAATGTGATTAGCAATTTGGACAATGAAGTAGGCCCTCGTTTGTTACCCAAAAATATTAGCCATAAAAAGTTGTGAAAAACAAAATTATCCCTTTGCAACTCAAGTTGAGCCTAATAAAATATTTTCCTTTTGTTTGATAACCCAAAAAACCAAATAGCCTGGAATTGCGAAAATGGAATATTCATTAAGTCCGAAAAGTGCAACAAAAAGGGACAAGAGAGAAAAAAAATGAAAAAAAAAGGAGAGAAAAATGAGCAAATGCCCGAAAAAGCACTAATGGACATCATAAGGACATTTTCCAATTCCAACATTCCCTACCATTTCCATTTTTTCCCTTTACACCTTAACCCCTAAAAAAGTCCTAACCGAGTCCGAATGGCGAAATTGGTTACCGCGTGGAGAGCTAAGACATGAAAAGATAAAATAAGAGATTAAAATGGTGTGAACTAGAGGTGATGTTCCCATTTCCTAATAACTGTACTCCGATGATGAGACCTTTTCACCATAAATTTTCTTCTTTTCAATTTTGTATGCGTGAATTTGTGTCCATTATATTTACTCTTTATATCATGCATGCCGAGAGAAAATAGCCACAATCCGAGTGATTCGTTTGTAAGTGCATCCGTAAGAATTTGAATCAAAACGAATTTTCGGAAAGTAACGTAATGCTCAATCAGTGGAAATTTGAGGTTTAATTTTTGGCTTCGCACACACACACTTTGGTTTGAGACATTTGAATATGAATTTATGGTGATTATTTTTCGAAAAGTTTAAATTGTACAATTTTTAAGTATTTTGATCTTTATTTGAGTCAATAAAGAATTTTGTGGGTAAATTCACTGCAAACCCTCACGAGAAAAAACTCGTCCTACTAGGGTAACCTAGGGGTTTAAAGGCTTATTGCATACGCTAAATGCAATCGCTTGCCAGCGAAAAAGGTATTCTATCCCAATAAAAGAATTTTCAAGAGTAGAATTTTGGCTAATTTCATTTACATTGCTCGGGACGCGCAAAGTTCTAAGTTAGGGGGTGTGATTAGGCACATATTCTTCACATTTATCCCCTTAATTTCGGTGTTTTTATGATCCAGTGCAGTGTATCTAGCTTGGATTTGTCTCTTATTTATGCTACTAACCTTTTTTGGCAAGTATTTCTTGTTTTGTGTATTTCTCATGTGTTTTACAGGTATTTCATGCAAGTTAGTGCGAAGGAGAACTCAAAACAGTGAAAGAAACTAAGAAATGGAGAGTTGAAGGGCATTTTCGTAATTTTTCAGCCCTATTCCCGAGGTGGGGCCAACTATAAAGTTGAAGAGCTCTAAATTACAAGAATACTAGAAAAAATGGCACCTCAATCCGAGCTACGGTGAAGAAGTTACGATGTTTTGAAGTTGCGTGATAATGAAGAGTCTGGATGTGCGGATTTATGTAATTAATTATGCATTTAATGCAGTGAAACTCTTGGAAAACTTGTGCCACAAGCGAAATTTGATGCCAAATTCATGCAACTTGGTGCTATAAAAGACCAAGCTCTACCTCATTTTCAAGGGGAGTGGAATTCTAGAGAGAGGGAGTTGAATTCTAGAGAGAGGGAGAGTTGCTAGAGAGAGGCTAGGTTAGGAGTAGGTTAGAAGTGCTAGATTAAATTTTAGAGTTAGATTTTGAGAGAAAATTTTCTATTCCTTCAAGAGTTTTCATGAAGATTCCAATTCCATTTTTGTTGCTGAATTCAAGTAATATCTTTCCATTCTCTATTTTTATTATTTGCAAATTATTTCCCATGTCTTGTAGATCCATAATTTTGTGTGTGAATTTATTCTTGAACCAAATCAAGAGTAGTTAAATTCCCAAGGGTTGGGGTACATGAACTCAATCCAAGGCAAATTATTTATGTAGAAAATAGAGGTTAAATTAAAATATTGATTGAATCGTGAAAGCACCGCTTTATATTTATCTTTGATTTCGTATGGTGCGGGCTTGAACCTCATATACGTAATGCTTAGAATCTATAAAGACTGGATTCATTCACCGCTTTATATCTATCTTTGATTTCATATGATGCGGGCTAGATCCCTCATATATGTAATGCTTAGAATGTATAAAGACCGGATCTAGTCAATAATTTTAATTTACAATTCTAGTATTCTATACGGTAATTTGTTAAGGATTGAGGGGTTGTACCCTACCCTATTTTCTCCCATTTGTCAGATCTAATTTCTTTTGCACTTTTCAGTTTGTTTTGCTAAGTAATTTTTTAATAGAAATTTTCCCAATTTTTAATCATCTTTTCGTTTCTTTTACGAAATCATTTCAAGATTTAATAATTTTTCTTATTACTATTTGGCAATCTCGATCCCTGTGGATACGATCCCGACTTACCGGGTTTATTACTTGAGCGACAGGCTTGCACTTGAGCCTAGATTGTACGCACTTTTGAGACAAATATTAAGTCGCGTCAAAAAACTTAAAAACTATCCCCAAAGTAAGAATCATTAGAATAACCGTAATAACTATAATAGAATGACATGGTTACCTCGTTGTTGAAAGATGGAGAATCCAAGAAATAAAGTGAGCAACCGCGAATCAAAGTTTCTTAGCGCTCAAAGTATGCAAATCCTGCAAAAAAGGTTAAAACAAAAAATACAAATACAAAAGGAAAAATACTACGAAATAACAAAACAATTACTATCTAAAACAATTACTCCCCGGCAACGGCGCCATTTTGTGACCGGGCAGAAAAAGTGTGCGCGTGTAAAGTGCACAATCGTCGTGTGTTTCGCCGCCGCGATACAAAGAAAACCTAAGCTACTACTACACTTGACAAGCAAGTACATCGGTAAGTCGGGTATCGTAAATCCACAGGGAGTGATTGAATTTTAGACTTTAATTGTTTTAATTACTTCACGAATAAAAGTGTAAAATAAATAAAAGAAAAGGTGAATGGGTGGTTATCGTGAATAAACAAAAAGAGAAGTTACGCTAGATTAAAGTAAAGCGAGGATCGGGATCGCATCCTACCATTCACGGGCTAAACAACTACTAATTAGAATTACGGTTCGAAAACATTTAATCGGGCATTTACAATTAAGCATAAACATCACACAAGAAGGAATTTAACCCAAAGTTGCGAGATAAAACATTTAACTGAAAAATGGTCACACGCGGATTAAATTCGGATAATCACTATAAACACTAACGTTGCATGACAAAGAAAGTTAAACGCATAATAATCCGACTTTAATACGCGAGGTTTCAATTAAATGCAATTTTACACAAAACCTAATTTTCGAAGCTCGGGACCCGTAAATGGCGGAACACAATCCCGAACCTATTTATCTAAGGGTACATAATGAATTAAACTAATTTACACTAATTAAACTAGAAAAGCAAGAAATAAACCTTGTAAACCTAATTAACAAAGCATGTAAACTAATTAGAATGCAAGGAAAGAATGAAATACAACTAGATTAAAGAAGAGGGAAGATGAATAGTCAATCTTACAACCAATTAGTGTGTCAATCCAAGAGAGGAAGAAGAAGAACCAATCAAAAACCCTCCAACCCTAACTAAACTAAGCTAAAATCGTATAAGGGCTGGTCTCTCTGTTATTACAACAAAAATTGGCTTATATAGTAAGTTAGAATAAAAGAAAAGAAGAAAGAAAAGAAAAGAAAATATCTGCAGAAAAACAGGGGATCGATCGATCGACCCCTTTGGTCGATCGATCGATCAAGGGAAAATATCGAAAATCCTGAAAGGTCGATCGATCGACCAGAAATGTCGATCGATCGATCAAGCAGGGCAGATTGCAGCAGCAACGCCTGCTTCTTTTCTTCCTCTTCTCCTTCTCCTCTTTTGCTTCCTTGTCTTTCCTCCGCAAGAAACGCCGTAACTTCTTCGTTACGTATCGGAATCGCGCACCGTTCACGGCCACGCGAAGCTAGCGAGGAGGGATACAACTTCCGTGAGATGTCGGGCCAGGTACCCAAGCTGTGAAAAGACTAAAATGCCCTCGAACGTGCGGTTGTGTACGGAACTTCGCCGGAATGCATCCGAACTTCACACTAAGCATCCAAATACCTACAAAAGCTCAATTAACCCCTGCAAAACATGTTAACATAGAAATTCGAGATTGTCTGGTTAACGAGCATAAATATAGGGATTAAGATACCCGAGGGGGCTAATAACGCGTAGGTTGACGGGTGAAATACGCAATATTTGCGTCACATCATAGTGCTCTAATTGGTGAGGAAGGAAATATGGTGGGGAAAGTGGAATAGGGTGGGGCTCATAAAACTCACATGACCATTCTATAAATGGGCAATGGTAATGGTCGCGCCGTGACACACCAGGGAGCTGTTGAGAAGAAAAATCAACACCATAAGGGAGTGGTGTGCATGGAGTAACAAGCTCGATGTCACAGAAGTAGAGAGTAGCACCATAAGAACTCTCATGGGTGGTGGAGGATGGTTTTAGGTGAGGATCTAAATATGTAAATGGAAACTTGTAATGTTCAAAATCAAGATCCAAACCAGGTGGTGGGGTGGAAGGTATAATGGGTGGGTCGGGTGGGACAAATGGTGTATCGGGTGGGATAAACGGTGGAGGAAGATGATCCCAACTCAAGAGCGGGAGACACACACTCATTGGGAGGAGTAAAGAAATAATCACAAGGGAGTGTGGTATCAAAAGATGGAGTTGTCAACTTCTCCAAAAATGTATCATTGGGGAATGTGGCGGGTGGGTAAGACGAGGCACCAAGATCGAAGATAGAAGAATCAGTAGAAATATCGGGCTCAAAGGGAGCCATGCATGGAGGAATAGGATCCAAATTCGGATAGGTAGGAACTATCACGGATTGTATCTCGGGAAAATGGTGAACACTCGTAGCCGGAGCTAACCTAAGATGAAGTGGTTCCTCTAGAACACACACGATGGGCTCAATGGGTATAGACTCGGGCATGTTTTTGGATTCTATGACAGGAGTATGAACCGCAATGATGGGTTCATAAGGACAGGGTGGGAGTGAATCAGTCTCACTAATGAAAGGTAAGTCAACACATTTGTCGACTTGGGACCCTGACCATGGAATGGTCTCAACTTCGAGATTCTCGGGGTGATAGGGTTGGTCACACTCAAATTTCGTGTCACAAGAAGACACATCATCGTCACACTCGGTGGCAATGATGGGTGGATGCATGTCCAACTCTCGCGCACACACCAATTCATTTAACCTTTGTTCAAGCCTTTGGAGAGCTTGAGTTTGAATTGCTTGCTCTTACTCAAGTATGAACTTTTGCAAGAGGGTTTCGAGAGTGGACGTGGATGATGGTGGTGGTGGAATGATGGGTGGTGGTTGAGGTGGACACAACTCAATATAATCATGAGTATATGAAGAATACTCAAAGGAAGTGTGTGGGGTGGGGCCAAGTACATCATACACGAAAGGACCGCTTTCGTGATGGACAAATGGTTGATGCGCATGGGGTGCGTAGTGAGGAAACTGATCGTGACTGGGTGCACAAGGTTGCCATGAAGACTGTTGGAATGTGTGAGGATCCACAACATCGGGTTGGTATACGTATTGCGTGAAAGGTTGATCAGGCCTCCACGAATAACTCGGGGACTCACACAACTCGGGATTGGGTATAGAGGGATAATAGTCCGAGGTGGGTTCCGGAATAGTGTCATATAGATACACATGGTCCGCGGTGGATTCAGATGGATATGGAATGTAAGGGCACTCATGGGACATGTGATCGATATAAGAATAGTGGGTGCACAACAAAAGACGCGGCACGCCGACAGTTGACACCGATGGTGATGGAATAGGAGGTGCATGCATGGATGGGTCAAGAGTACTAACGGTACTCGTGAGAGAGGTGAAATCATGAAGAATATCATAAAGAGACCGCTCGGGATCACTCTCACACGTGTCACGTGTCAATGGAAAATAATCAAAGTAGTCCCGTAAAGGACGTTCCTCGGCCATGTGGAGAGAAATATTTTTTTGGTGTTTTTAAATTTTTCAAAAGGAAAGAAAATATTTTTGGGATTTTTGAGAAAAAGAAAATATTTTTGGATTTTTTGTAAAAATAAAGGAAGAAAAATATTTCTTGATTTTTTTAATTTTGATTTTTTTTTATTTTTTTATATAAAAAAATGAAAGAAAATTTTTTGAATTTTTTTTGGAAGAAAAGGTAGGGAAAATATATGGACTCTTTGATTTGGACGGACTAATTAAAATCGACCACCGAAAAATGGAATTGGACACACACACAAGTCAAGGATAAATCCTAACTAGCACATAGCCAATTTTTATCTTTGAATTTAGTGAAAGGGTAGTCAAATTTTAATTAAATCCGCGGGAGATAAAAATTCACGGAAATATTCTAGTGACCGCCATTGCAAAAATATTCTCCTAGTGGGCTACCTAGTTGAATGATTTTAAATTTAGTGGTGGCTAGGGTAGCACGCAATGATAAGCGGGTGAGTCGGGTGATGAAATCCCTTCTCGTCAGTGACCGGGTGTAAGTCTTAATTAATTAATTCATCACACTGTTCGAAAATAAATGCAATAATAAAATCAAATAAGAGCACACAAGAGCACACAAAAGAATTGACTCGCTAACAGGAGAGGCGCGAGGTTGTAAGAAATATACCTCCCACGGTTTTTATGCCGTGGGGGGGCAAAAATTTTGAGTCGACCGGGGGGAGATCACGCCTATCTCAGTCGTCCCCGGGAGTCCTACCGACCCAAGGTAGAGAGGCTTCTAAATCCTTGCCTTTGGACGCCCTCTCTCTACCTTGTCCGGTTTTCCTATCACGCTTTTCAATTATTACAATTTTAAATGAAAAATAAAAGGTGTCTCTATGCACCGCAATACAAGCCAAATAATAAAGTCCTAAATACAATCCTTTTAATAAAATGCAAAAATGGTACAAAAAATAATAAAGTGCAAAAAAATAAATGAACTACAAAAATGAATCCGCTCCGAGCTTCACGATCCCAAGAATGGCAACGGCGCCATTTGATAAAAATAACTTTTTTCTATCCCAGGCAACGACGCCATTTGATAGAAAAAACTTTTGTGTGTATCTTTTCTTCTTTTGTCGTTGCTTGAAAAGTCCTTCTAATCAAAACCTCACATACCTACAAATATAACAACTCAAGCATAGCGGTAAGTTAGGGTATAAATCCACATCCTAGGGAGTAAAGCAAATGGAACAAATTCACATGTAATTCACTTTTTATTTTCTTTTTTAGCTTTTTCACTTTTTCTAAATTTTTTTAGCTTTTTCAATATTAAAACAATAAGGTGAGGTGAGGTTTAAACTAATCTAAACTAAAGTGTAATATGATAATAACTAACTAGAAAATGACTAAAATGAAAAATAAAGTCTAACACTAAAATAAAAGATAAGTGAGGAAAATAATTGTGAGAACAATCAAGGAGTGGGATTACACCACAAATTCTAGTTATTCTAATTAATTAAGTTAATTATTTGAATTCTCCCAAATTAATATCAAAACTACAAATCAACTCTCGTTGCAAGTGTAATTATAGTAGTAATCTTTTAGAAAATTAATTTTAACACCCCACAACTCTAGAAAAATAGATCCACACTCCTTTTAATTAATCACCCGCTAGGATCGATCAATTAGAATTTATGTCAATCTTATAAAATAAATTTAGAGTTGAAATTAAAATGATAATATCCCACTTAAGAGACCTCTATCTCTAGTTCGAATAAAAAATGGGTATTATCACTAGAATTTCGATTTTCTCTCGAAAATCATTTACCCTCTCTCGAGGCGTAAATCTAAGGGTGAGGGATCAAAATTAACATTCAAAGGGACTTTTCAAGTAATTAAACTAATAAAAATAAAATAACATCAAATAAGGGTTTTACCCCACCCCTTGAAAGGGGATTTAGCCTAACATGGTATCAAATATAATAAACAAATATTCAATAGGCATAAAATAAATGAGAAGAGAAGAAAACAATCAAACCCCAATCTCTTGAAGTGAAATTGAACTTCTATTCCTTGAGTTGAAAATCGCATCCCTTAATTTGAATGATTCAAACACAATTACATCAAGAATATCACTCAATTTAATCCTCACAACAATTTATTTTCTCCTCACTATCTAAAAATAATAAAATAAAAATTCTAATCTAAAACTACACTAAAATGGTATTTTCTCTCTCTACAAATTCCTATCTCCAAGCTCTCCTTTTGATGGTCTTCTTCTTCAATTTATAGTAGGCATGGAGTATGGGGTAAAAATGGGAATTGGCTATGGTGAACATGTGGGAAAGGTGAGAGCACATGTGCATGGGGGTGTGAGGTGTGAGGATATTTGGAAAAAATCTGATTTGGGTTAAATGTGCATTTGGGTGCACATGGGAGCATGTGGGTTGTGAGGTTAGAGGGGTAATTTTGGAAAAGTATTAAGAAAGGGTATTATGGGTAATGGGAACAAAAGGTATTTAATTAGGCATGTGGGTCTTTAATTCATTTGGTCTTGCACTTGTTTGGCATGTGGGGTTTTGGCAGATTGAAGAAAACGATTTGGCTTGAAAATGGGTAATGGGTTTTGGTTTTGGATGGGTAAAGGGTTTGGTAGAGTGAGGTGCTCGGGTATGGTTGATCGGTTGGAAGGGGGGTAAGGGGTTAAGCAATGAGGAGAGAGAGAGGTTTGGTGGATGTTAATGGGGGAGATAGGAGATAGAGTGAAGATAGGTTTGGTGGGGAAGATGAAGGAGGGTAGGTGTGGTAAGGTGTGTGGGGGTGTAGGGGAATTAGGTGAGGGTGAGTGGGTTAGTTAGGATGTTTTTGTGTGTGTGTGTGTTATATTTGAACACCTAAAAAATATAATAACAATAAAAATAAAACTACAATAACTAAAAATCCTAAAATTAAACTCCTACTCTAAAAATAAAATAAAGACTAAATAAAAAATAAAAATAAAAATAAAAAATTAAAATTAAAATAAAATCTAATAAAACTTAAAATAAAAATCCTAAAAAGAAAATGTAAAATTAAAATAAACTAAAAATAAATAAATCCTAAAAAAAATCTAATCCTAATAAAATAAGATGACATAAAATAAAAACTAAGACTAAAAACTGATTAAAAAAATAAAAAAAATAAAATTATACTAATAAAAATAAAAATAGAAAATAAACCTAGAAAATATAAAATAAATATAAAATAAATCCTAAAAATAAAAAATGACTCAAACTAAAAATCTAAAAAATAATAAAATGACACAAACAAAACACACAGGTTTGGGGTAAGTTTGGGCTAGGTTTAGGCTTAGTTTGGGTAGGTTACGGTACGGGAGAGGGAATTAGCTCCATTAAACGCGCAATTGTCTTGATTTAAGCGTTTGAACTCTGCAATGCACATTAAGCCTGCATAATAAACATTTAAGCGCATAAGACCCATATTATCGAGAATTAGCAACTAAAGTACGTCTATTCGGGGTATAAATTGTACAGTTTTTGGTGCTTATCAAGAATAAAGAGATGCCAGTGTAAATCTCTTTGAGTCATACAAGTGAATCTCGAAAATAATCTGCAAAAGGGAAAAAATCATAAATGGATAACGTCACCACTCGTGTCCACCACAAACTCCCACCAAAAGAAAAATTAATAAATAGGTAGCCTTCCTTATCTGCTTCCCATCAGTCACATCAATCTGCCTGGCCATCAAGGCGTCCTTCAATATCGATATCCTTACTAACTCCCATGAAACTATTCGCCTAATATCCCGTAGGGAAGATTGAATCATGACCTAAAAATGCACAAAGTCTAGTCCACAATAATCAATTGACCGTCACACTCCAACTCGGTCAATTAATGAACATGCATGGGAGTAATCGTCATCTCCCTCACTCCCAAGTGAAACGTATGGGTGGTATCTCAACATATTTCGCCCAAAGCGCACAACACCACCGAAGAGAACGACATCTCATTTCGAGACCCTGCTAGAGGACTAATTCCAACAGCTTATACCATAAACCACACTTCCTCAAGGGGATTCTCCCATACCTTCCTTATCTTTTTCAAACCGTGAGAACAAATAACTCGCCAAGAAACGTCCACCTGTGCACAAGAAAAAAATCTTTAAAAATCCTAGAAAAACCAAAAGTATAAATAAAAACTCTAAATAAAAGAGATAATCACTCACATAACCATTCGGGTTCTTCACCCTCACAGAATGATGGTTCCTAAGTTCTCATAGTAAGATCATATGGTCTAGCACAGTCTTGAAGCTATCGTACGTATTCTCGCTCTCAAGTACCAATTCTTCAATATCACACCACTTTAGGTTGGTCCAGTCATCGGTTACCATCAAAGGGTCACTAGCCATAACTTCCAAGTTCTTTCGAAGAAAAGAAATTTAAAACTGATTACTAGAGAGAAAAAAAAGGAAGTCACTTGTTTTGAGATGCGAGAAATGAAGAAAATGCCCCCCTTTATAAGGGACCAAGGGGTATGCCTATCAGTAGTTACTATTCACCTTCCCTGAGACGCCGAAGAGTTTGTGTCTTGTGTCAATAGGATACCCCTACCTCTATCTATCGGTAGCCCCCCTAAAATTTATTACACAAATTCCAAAAAAAATCAGAATTCCTAGCAAATTACAAAAAATCCTAACACTCTTCCTTTCACCCTCAAACCCCTGGTCCTATACCAAACCATGGCCTATAGGCTATCGAGTGATTTCGATCTCTGTTTGACTTCGATCAACTCTCAAACTTAAGAGTAGCTCATTGTACTTTAATAGGGATCTGAATACCATTTCCAATAATCCATATCACGCACGAATGAACCTTATAATTCACACGTGCTTGCCACCCTAACCAAGAGGTCACCCAGACCTTTCGATCTTTTTTTAACTATGGTCAGCTCTAGGAATTAAGAGTAGCTCAATATATTTTCATAGGTGTCTAAATACTCTCTCTAACAGTCCATGCTGTGCACAAATCAAACTTACATTTCGCGCGTACTTGCGTTTTTTACACGAAGAGCCCCATCCTACCACCGGGCGCTTTTGAGCCCCATTTGACTTTGTTCAACTCTTGAAAATAAGATTGGATCGATATATTTCTATTGGGATCTGAATACCATTTCAAACCATTCAATCGTGCACGATTAGGACATACGATATGCATTTTATTCTCGTATTTCTGAAAATGTCCCTTTTGGACTCCCTATAGGCACCCAGACCCTATGCTTATCTACATAAGGGTACTTTACTTCGCCAGCAATCCAGGGGTATGCCAATAATCAGGCCAGGGACTATGTGAATTAGCAGACCCCCTAACCTTAGATTTTACTATTTAAGAAGGTCATGACCTCATTCCTAAATATCCCTTTTTCAAGATATAAAGAGCCTCTACCTCGAAACCAGTGCGTTATCTTTTCAAAAAAATAAATTTCTAAACATTCTCTCCACCTTTCCTTACATCATTTTTTCCTAACCTTTTTTTGCCCATTTTGCCACCAGTTCACCACTACTCCACCACCATAAAAGGCAGCCTACTTCACCTAAAAAAATTAATAGCAAAGTTTCGTAGAAGGTTTACTTTTATCCATTGAAAGCTAATTTAATTAGTGTTATTTGTTATATTTTCTTTATTCTTAGCATATTTTTTCTTTATTCTCACTTTATCACATAAGATAATCTCTTTCTATTAATTATATGGACAAAATATAGTTTAATAAATCTAAAAAATGCCAAAAAAAGGGTTTAATTCTTAAACCCCAAAATAAAGTTTTCTCCCCTTATTTTCACACTTTCTACACCTATATACATTTTCTAACAAGCTAAAGGAAATTCTAGTTTTGGGTTCATGGGTTAATACCACCCTTGCATGTTATCGAACTATGTGGACTTTGTAGGCATTTTTGGTTGTGTAGGCATCTCGAGTCTTCCTCGGGATTCGAGTCCTATTTTCTTATGATAGTGTACCTAGGGATATAATTTGGTGGTATTTAAGGAGGAAAACAATCCATATGAATTATATTAAAGTTATTGAAGATATGTATGATAACATATGGACTAGAGTAAGGACTATATGCGGAGAAACTAATGAATTTACGATTAAAGTGGGTTTAAATCAAGGATTGGCGTTAAGTCCTTATTTATTTGTCGTAGTCTTGGATGAGATTACTAAAGGCATAAAAGAAGATATCCTATGGTTTATGTTGTTTACGGATGATATAGTTTTAGTAAACACTACAAAGGAAAGCTTAGCGATGACAGCAGATACTTGGAGAAAAACCTTTGAATCTAAGGGTCTAAGAATCAGTAGAAATAAAACCGGATTTATGGAATGTAAATTTAATAATGAGGCGTCGAGTAACAAAATGTTAAATATTGAAGAAAAAATGATAAACCAAAATAATAAATTTCATTGTCTAGGTTCAATATTACAAAGTAATGGGGATATTGATGAGGATTTTATGATTAGAATATCAACTACTTGGATGAAATGGAGACAAACGAGTGGGGTGCTAGGCGATAAGAGGATAATTAATAAATTAAAAGGAAAATTTTATAGAACAATTATTAGGCCAGCGATACTGTATGGAGCACAATGTTGGCCGTTAAAGAAAAACATGAACAAAGTCTCCATGTTAGTGAGATGAGGATGCTCTAGTGGATGATAGGAATTACTAGAAAGGACAGAATTAAAAAACAATACATGAGATAAAAGTTAGGAATAACTCACATTAGTGATAAATTAAGAGAACTAGACTTGGGTGGTACGATCATGTGTTGTGTAGACCAGTAGATGCCCTTATAAGAAGAGGAAGATTGTTGGAAATAGAGGGTAAAAGAAAAGTGGCTGCCCTAAGCTATCGTGGGAGGAAATTATTAGGAAAGATTTTAAGGAATTAAACTTGAATGATAATAACGCATATAATAGATTAGAATGGAAAAGGAGAATCCATGTGGCCGACCCCGTATGATGGGATTAAGGCAAGGATGATGATGATGATGATACACATAATAGTTTATATGTTCTTATTAACCCCGTCAGACTTGCATATTCACTTCCTCATAGTGAATCATGGTCCAAACATTGCTCATATAACATTATATTTTCATATATTTTATTCTCTTTCCTTTTAGCAATCCCGTCAAACATGCATATCCATTTCCTAATAATGAATTATAATCCGGTGTATTGCATATAGTGTAGCCTTTCCTCTTTATTTTTATCGGCCCCCTCAGACATGCGTATTCCATTCTTTGCGATGGATTATGATCCGATGCGCTGATCACATTTCGTCCACCGTTTAGATTATCTTCTTTCTTTTTATTTTTTACTCCTCAGAGTGACACATCTTCGTATTTTCTATGGAGAGAGTATGATGATTTCTTTTCTCATTTATTTAATTCCACACACATCATACATATATTACATTTTAGAAAAAAAGGAGAACATTATCATATCCCATCAGAGATCAAAAGGACGGAATGGGTGCCTAACACCTTCCCATTCCGTAACTTAGTCCCTGAACCCGTGATCTATTTTCTTTCATATGCATCAATTTATCTTTGATGTTTTTTCTTCGTGGATGGATACATCTTTTTCCTGTATTGAGTACAATAGACCGACGACCCCAATATTTTTATATTCTCACCCCCTTTTGATGAAGGTAGATTTATGTCCACAAAAACTCGTGAAGATTGCATGAGTGGAAGAAATACGACTTCCCTCCTTGATCTATGCACATGCTAAATCTCTCTTTTGGTGCGAACTCGTGTAAAAAAATCCCATATGGCCACACTTTGCAAGTTTTATTTGACCTTTTAGGTATTTGAATTATTAACGGAGGAATTTGTTACATCTCAAGAAAGTTGCATCTCAAGATGCAACTTCAAGGGCATTTTTGTCATTCCACACTTTATGTATTTGATGCCCCTATTACGGGGGTCAATGCGAAAAATTAATTATACTTTGATTCCATTCAAGAACTTCCACTTTTTAAATAAAATAATGCTTTCACATTTTTGTGTCGTAAAATTCATTTAATTTAATTAATGAAATGTTGTCCGGGTTATGAAGTTCATAATAAGACCACTTAAAATAGAAGAGCTTCATGGAATAAATAATAATTAAGAAATTCGACATCATCTTGTCTTATTATAGACAAATTTAAAATACTCAAACAAAGTCCACATGATAAAAACCATTGTTTGAGATTAAGTTACACGTTCAAAATGAATAGTAAACAAAGCTCTACTAGCGCATAAATCCATCCTTGACTTTATCTTTTCCTAAAGCACGTGTGTTGGGGGGGGGGGGGGAGGGGGGATGACGGTTTATCAGCACATTCCCAGTAGGAGAAATACTTGTATAGTTATAGTATAAACAAATATCTATAAATATAAAGTATATTTCAGAAATTATTAAATCATCCTTCATTTGGCTATGAATTCTCCTGAAAATGCAACATGACATGTAATTGACATTTAAACTATGTAACCTGGGGGATGATACCACTCACACTTAATCATTATTTTATCACTACTTGTATCCTATTAATTTAACCATTAACGTAATTTCACATCTTTCAAGTTGTTTCATAAACTTGCCTTTACATTAATCAGTGTCATACTCACAATCATATTTTCACTTGATTTATCGGGGTGCCAATCCATGAGTGTTTTACAACCTTTCACTGACTCCCACCTTGCAAGAATATGCTATATATTAGTGATTTTGGGTCTAAGTATTAAGCCTCACCCTAAGGTTCCGGGCCCTCCTTAAATTTCCCGATTTCCTCTGAGTGTGTTTTAGTTGTTATATCTTTTAAATTATTTTTCCTTTCTGTCTTTATTATCCCCTTTTAATCCTTTTTCCTTTATACTGTCCGATGAGGCTAAATACCCAAGATGAAACTAGTCCTAATACATAATTTTCCAAGATTCACACATTATCAAAAGTTCGTTTTCATTTTACCTTTAACTCAGAATTTCATCTTTCATAATAACTTTATTTACCAATTCTTGTGAAACATAACCTTTAAATTCAAATTACCCATTTATACACTTGAATGGCTTTTTCACTATTCACACACACTTGCAAACTTGCATTTTATACACTTCGCAAAAAAATGCTTCTTTTCATCTTTACTTTACAATATATGACTTTTCACCACAGAAAATCCAACTATTTTTACCAGAGTCCTTTAGTTTGGACTCTAGTCAAAAGAGTTGGATTTTGTGCGGTGAAAACTTATATTTTTTAAAGTAAATATGAAAAGAAGCATTTTTGTCAAAGTGTATAAAACTCAAGTTTGAAAGTGTGCGTAAATAATGAAAAAATAAATAAGTGTATAAATGGGTATTTTGAACTCTAAGGTTAAGTTTCACAAGAATTGGTAGATAAAGTTGTTTCCAAAGATGAGTTAATTTTTTTAAGGTAAAATGAAAACAAATTTTTGATAAAGTATGAAACATGGAAAATTACATGTTGGGACTCGTCTCATCCCGGGCATTTCGCCTCATCGGTCGGTAACAATGACAAAGTCTTAAAAGTGAATAAGAAAGAAAGAAAAAATTATTACAAAGACGAAAAAAGTAAAGGACACTCGGAGATTATTAAAAAAATTTAAGGACGACCTGAAGCCCTAGGGTGCGACTCAACATGACTGGAGTCGGTGAAAGGACATATAAAACTCATGGATTGGTGCCCGATTAATCAAGTGAAAAGATGATTGTGAGCACAAAACTCATTGATGTAAAGGAAAGTTTATGAAATAACTTGAAATATGTGAAATTACGTTAATGGTTAAATTAATGGGATATGCCTAGTATTAAAATAATTATTAAATTTGAGTGGGCTCATTGCCCGTGTTACATAGTATAAACATCAATTACATATCATGTTGCATTTACATGGGTACACTTAACCAAATGAAGGATGATTTCACAATTGCTAAAATATACTTTATGTATATTGATAATCCTTTATAACTATTACTCTACTAGTATTTATCCTAGTGGGTGCACGCCTATAACCCACCATTTTACAACCCCACCCTCCAGCTACTTTAAGGAAAGATAAAGGAAAGGAAATTATGACATACAAGGAGGGATGTAAGCGCTAGTTGTGATCTGTTTACTATTCATTTTGAACGTGTAACTTAATCTCAAACAATGTTTTTTATCATGTGGATTTTATTTGAGTATTTTAAATTTGGTTATAATAATACAATATGAGGTAGGCTTTCTTTAGTTATTTTTTATTCCATGAAGCTCTTTTATTTCAAGTGGTGTTATAAACTTCATAAGCTGGATATCATTTCACTAAATAAATTAGTTGAATTTTATGAGACAAAAATGTAAAAGGAAGATTTTATTTAAAAAGGAGTATTTTCTGAGTGGAATCAAAGTATAATAGTTTTTTCACATTGACCCAGAATAGGGTCATCACAACTTAGTATCAGAGTATAGGTTACATGTGTGTCGGTGAGGGCACTTACGTTTCATTTTTTCCTAATAGTTATTTGTATTCTACCCGTTCTAAGCTATCATCCCCTCTTTAGAATTTCTACACATAGAGTATGTGGGCATAGTAGTGGTGGATGTAGAGGTGAAACATCAATGAGTTATACCAAATGACTCAGGTAGTCAGAAAGCTAGTAGATCCTCTATTGAACGATTTCACAAGTTCTCAAAACATCATACAATTTACTAAACTTTGAGATAATTGCTAGGATTGTATCGCAGTCATTAAGAGTATGTCAACTCCCTATCTAGGTTATAAAACTTTCAATAGTTCTAGAACCAAAATTCCAATCTCCTCTTGAAGAACTCGAAGCTGACTCACTTGAATTCCTAATAAACTCTATTGATCGACATATATACGAAATAATATATTTAAACAAATATAGCGCAATATTACAAACTTGATTCTCATTTCAAAATGAATAAAACAATCTTTTATTAATCAGTAATAAAATGTTTCACACACGGTTTTAAGAATAAATCTCCAACAATCTCCCACTTAGTCTTAAATATATTTAGCCATGCATTTAAATACCATTCTTTTCACATGACTATTGAAAGTCCTAGCTGGTAAGGTTTTTGTAAAAGGATCAGCCAGGTTGTCCTCAGTTACAATCTTGGTCACGATGACATCACCCTTTTACAAGATCTCCCTAATTAGGTGATGCTTTCGCTCAATGTGCTTCGCCCTCTAATGATTCCTTGGTTTTCTTGAATTTACAATCGCACGGCTATTGTCATAATAAAGTATAATAGTTGTTTGTACTAAAGGAACAACACCCAAGTCATTTAGAATGTTTTGGAGATAAATAATCTCTTTTTCTACCTCCAAAGCAACAACGTACTTACCTTTCATAGTTGAATCAACAATACATGATTAATTAATACTTCTCCAACTTATGGATTCGTCTCCTAGGGTAAACACATATCACGAGGTATATTTTTTGGAATCTTTATCCAAATAAAAATTAGAGTCAATGTAACCAACAAGCACTAGAGTCTCTGCTGAGTAAAATAACACCTAGTCCTATTCCCTAAGAATGTCTTTCTCCACTACTCCTAACTTGGATTAGGATAGAATATTTTGACCATGACAACAACATAATAGATATCCAGTCTAATATGTACCATGGCATATATAAGGCTCCTCACTACTCAAATATAATGTACGTTCCTCATCCTCTCTATTTGATTAGGAATTTTTAGATACTGATCCTTAGATAAATAAATTCTATACCTGAAATGGATAAACCATTTTGTATAATCTTGCATGTTAAACCTTGTGAGAACTGTGACAATATAAGTAGCTTAGGATAAACCCAAGATCCCATTTTTTTTATCACATAATATATTGATCCCTACGATGTGACTGGCTTCTCCTAAGTCATTCATATTGAATTGAATAGACAAGATAATACACTGACATCGCTCTTGATTAAGAGAATATCATCTACGTATAGTAGTAGACATACCACCACACTTTCATCGTACTTCTTATACACACAAGTTTCATCCAAACATTGATCAAAACTAAACGATTTGATTTCCCGATCAAATCAAATGTTCTAAGGCCTTGACATTTGCTTAAGTTCATAAATTGATCTCTTAAGATTGCACACATTTTTTTCTTGGCCTTTTGCTATGAATCCTGTGTGTTTCACTATATAGATGTGCTCATCAAGACTATCGTTCAAGAACACAGTCTTTACATCCATGTTCTGAGTCTCGTAATCGAGATGGGCAATAATGGATAAGATAATCTGAATTGAATTAATCATGGTTGAAGACACAAAAATTTCCTCACATTCGATCTCTTCTTTCTGATTAAACCCTTCGTAATAAGTCATCCCTTAAGGGTTTCCACCTTCTTGTATACCCCTCTCCTTTTTGGGATCCAGTTCCTATTCCATTGGGACTTCAAAAACTTGATTCTTATTTAAAATGAATAAATCAATCATTTATAAATCAATAATAAAAAACTTCACACATGGGTTTAAGAATAAAAGACTAATGGATACTTGTATTAGTATAAAGTGTTAACTTGAAATTTTAATGTAGAAGTCGCTGTCAATAAGGATTCTTAGGATGAACGATGTTGAGGAGAACGTATGGATGTGATAAGTATAGGGTTTAGGAGTGATTCATATTGTTGGGATTTTGTTGAATTTTCTATGTTTGGTCCACGTAATGAGGTGGCTTTGTAATCATAGAGTGATATATAGGTTTCATATGAGTGACGTGTATTGAATTAAATGGAGTTATGGTGGTGGATATAGAGGGTTAGGTTTAGTGTTTATTCTCTCTTGACAACTGCCTAAATTTAGATATATGTGTGTTTAAGGGTTACTTATTTAGATTTCATTTATGAGACGTCTCATGCGCGGAGTCTAGAGAAGGATAAATATGAGTTCAGGATTTATAGGACTTGTCTATAATTTTATTAGTTCGATTATGAGTGATGGGTAAACAATTATTAAAATATGTGTCTTATGAGCATAATTTATTTATGAATGGTGAGATGTTAAAGGGACGTGGTGAGTGGTTTGGAAATGAATGAGGAGAATACGGATGAAGTGAATATATTATGGTTTTTGTATAGTATGTGATTGAGGATTAGATTCTGGTTCCAATAAACATAGAATGTCGGGTTAGTAAATGTTTGATCTCGATGACTGCTCAATCTAGACCAAACTTTATCGGGTTCCTTGTTTGTATATCATTTATGAAACACTCCACTCATGGAGTCTAGAGAAGGACATGAGTTTGAAGTTTAGGAGGTGTAAGTCGTGTGTTGGTACGTAGTAGCTGTAGGCTATATATTACTATTACAGAGTCTCGATGACCACCTAAACTAGATGAAAGTGTATTGGGGGGTGGGGGTGGGGTCCTTGTTTGTATTTCATTTTTGAGAAATCCAGGATATGGAGACTAAGAAGTTTGGAAGTTGGGAGTTTAGTATGTTTAATTTTTATAGAAAACTATGTTGGGCATCTCTGTAGGTACTAAGTATAGTGTCAGATATTGATGGAAATATCGCACGTGCATGGCATATTCTGGCTGACTACTTTGAAGGTTATGTGTTACTATTAGTGAAAATCTAGTGCAACTGGCAATAGATATATCATATGGTCACGATATAGATAATATCGCGATAGAAACAATGTATATGGACTTGTTTTACGAGTATATGTGGATTCGTGAGTGACACCAGATGGCTATGTTATGAGATTGATATGGTTGTATATTTAGTACGTGGTTGTAGTTATTCGTGGTATGGTAATCATAGTATATTACATGATGTTCAAGTCCGTAACAGAGGTATACGTATTATAATTGTTATAGTAATAAATTTAATGTGGGTATGTTGTGTACATATCCGTGAGATCGGAGCGCAAATTATAATGGAGTTAATATGATAAAGATGGCATCAATGAGATTAAATGAGTTAATTTGTGTTCAACTTTGGTAATTTATATGGCTCGTTGGTTGGAATATAAATGTAATATGAAGTGATGTAATTGAATAAAATTGAAATGATGTAATTAATAAAATGTGCAAGTGGAAAGTAAACAAAAGGTTTTAAATGATATTTTGAGTTGAAGATTATGTGATAGTTGTATCGCTTGATAAATCGGTAATTGTTGAGACCCACCTTTATAAATAGATATTATTGAGATTGATTCATGTGTAGAGACTTGTGAATGATTCGATATCATATGCTTATTTTTAAAACCCTGTTTAGTATTTGGGTAGGTTTTAATACTTATCTATATTATGAAATATTGATAAAAGCTATTTTTATTCAAATAGTTAATTATGTTATAATATCTGGAGAAAACTGGTAAAGATTCCGAGTTCAAATGTTATTGTTATATAAAAGATTCAGTTGTGGTATTTATTTCATTTGGTACTTTTGGGTAGGTTATGTTACTCAGTATTATTGAAGGGGGCATGACCCATTGTGTTGACTAACATATCAAGTTAGGTTTGATATTTTATGAGATGACTGGATCTTTGAGCGCAGTTTAGATTTTTGAGATTTAATTTGGTGAACAATGCAGTTTCCTTTTCGTCTTTTATTTCATATGAGATAAATTTTGGATTTATGAGTCGATTGGGACTCCACGTGTGTACTTAGGATATATTTTCGAACTTTTATTTATTATTGGATTATTATAGGTTTATGTATATTGGACATTATTATTAATGATTATTCATATTATAATCATCAGTATCTTTTATAGCTGGAAAAGTTTTAAATTGCTTCATATTTCTCTCAAATGATAGGAATTATATTTAAATTGTAATAATATGTAGTCTATAATATTTAAACTTGATCAACCCTGATATTAGAATATGTGGGTTTTAGAAAGACTATATTGGAGATCTTGTTTGCCAATTATTCCACTTTGATGTAGTTGGCTTGAAGTAGATTATCACCTTCATCCACCACTACCTTCACTTTCTCTAAATTTGAATTTCTTGACTTCTGCTTGATGGGTTGGCTTGCAACACCCATATGTGGTAGAAAAATTGAATACCCCATATTTTTATATAAATAATATTTATTACATAATTTGGATTGTTACTACTCACGTGCAATGGTAGTTGTGTGTGCACGATAATTGTATGAATTAAGTTGACATTTAAATGGCATACTATAATTGATTTAATTTAGGAAATTAATTTATATGTGAATGACTCATAATTTAATAATAATGTTGCGAGTTATTTTTATATTTCGAATTAATATTATTGGGTCGGTATTTAGGTGGTATAGATGTCGAGAGTGGTGCTTTTAGCATAATGTTTTGGGAGCACAAGCGTCGTATTTTGGGCTTATTTAAAGGTGTTATTATAATACCATATGAGACAAGTGGGATTTAGAAGTTAAAAATAGATTTAACCCTAATTAATAACATATATAAAATAAAAGACAAAACCTACGCTAGAAATGAGATATTATGTGTGAGTGTAGAAAATGTCACAATAAAAGATTTTACGAAAATAATCACAAATGACTGAAAATAAATGGAATCACACACACAATAACGACGTATGTGGTTAGGCAACTTGCCTACGTCCACGGAGAGGTTACTTGCTCTTATTAAGTGTCTCTCAAAGTCTCAAGTTTCAATCCCTTTGCCCTGGGTCAGGGTGTACAATTTATAGATATGTTGTTACAGAGTTTGAGTTGTTTAAGGAACTCAAAGTAGCGTGCGAATTTGCCATGAGGTACTTGAATATCTCATCCGAGATTTTTGGTACCTGATTTGACCATATCCATAAGTGTTATTATTCTACTAAGCTACTCATGTGGGAATTGAGTCATGATTTGGGTCGGTCCAAGTGTTTAATTTATCAGAACTGGGTCAGCTACTCTCATGGACTTGTAAAAATGGGCTCCCACAGTTGACCCTGAAATATTTGGGCTAATAGCTTTGGGCCAATAGATTTCAACTGAGTCGAAGGCCTGAGGCCTGAAATATTATCAAAAATCGGTGATAAGAACCCAAAAGTGTATATTTTATACCCCAAATAGACGTATTTTAGTTGCTAATTCTCGACAATTTGGATCTTATACGCGTAAATATTTAATTTGCAGGCTTGATTGTCGTTTGCGGAGTTCAAATTCTTAATTTAAAGCAAATGTGCATCAAATGGACCTAATTACCTTGCCCTGTAACCTCACTCGAGCCTAAACCTAACCCCAAAGCCCGTGTGTGTTTAGTTTGTGCCCTTTTTTATTTTTTATTTTTATTTTGAGTTCGTTTTATTTTTAGGGTTTAGTTTAGATTTATTTAGAATTTCTAGGTTTTATTTTCTATTTTTCTATTTAATTTTAATTAGTGTGCTTTTATTTTGATTTTGATTTTTATTAGTTTTTAGTTTTTAGTCTTATTTTATTAGGATTAGTTTTTTTTAGGAATTCATTTATTTTTAGTTTTATTATATTTTACTTTTTAGGATTTTAGTTTTAGTTTAATAGATTTTTATTTTTATTTCTTTTTAGTCTTATTTTTTAATTGAATCTTTATTTTATTTTTAGATTTTTAATTTTATTAATTTTATTTTTTTTAGTTAGTTAGTGTTATTTTTTGGGGTCCAAATTAAACACGCACACTAACTTATCCTACAACTCACTCATCCCCACCTCATTCTACTCCCATACACCTCACTCACACAAACACCCCCTCACCCACACCCTAACTCCATATACCCTCACCCACACTATCACCCTTTCCATCATCTTCAACCTCCACCCAACACATCCTTCTCTATCCTCTCTCTTTCCAACCCACCTTATACCTCCCAACCAAACCAACACCACAAATCCACCCCAATCACCACCATAACTAACCTCCATTAAAACACCCAACTCACCACCACATAACAAACCCACATCTCTCATCCTTTCAAACCCCATTTTCGTCATCCCTTCTACCACCTGCCACCACCAGCAGGTGGTGGCTCCCAACCAAACCCGAAAATGCGCCGCCGACGACCTTCTGTCCTGCCGACGACGAAGCTCCGATGTTCCACCCCTGCTCAACCCGACATCATATCCAGTCCCCCCTTCCAGCCATACCATAGAACCCGGATGTTCCTCTACCCGCGGCTCAAACCCATCTTCTCCCCGGCGACCCACTCTCCATCTCAACCCAAAGACCCATTTGCCACATCCTCATCTTATCTGATTTCCACCTGCCAAAACAAACCAAGATGCCAAATACAAAAAATCCCAACCCCCCCTCCCCATGGTTAAACTAATGACCCTTTTTAACCATTTTTCCATAAATACCCCCCAATCCCTTTTAACAAATCAGATTTGTATTCCCTCACCCAAAACACTCTCACAACACACATGCACTTGTGTGCGTCACCTAAAATACCCTCCTATACCATAACCACATTCACACCCCTATCCTATTTACCCAATTTTGAAGAAGACCATTTTGAATATAGGCTTTTTATCATATCAATTTTAGAGAGAGAAACACCATTTTTTTGTTTAGTTTTTTTTAGGTTAGAATTTATTTTATTTTACTTTTTTTTCAGATTAGTGAGAAAAATAAATTAGTGAGAATCCATTTTTGAGTGTAATTGTTGATGTCATTTTGGTTTGATCACACAAATTGGAGGGATGTAAATTGCAAGTTCAAGGATTGGAGTTCAATTTCACTCAAAGAGAATTGGTTTGATTGTTCTCTTCTCTACTTTTATTTTAATTGCCTAGTTTATTTGATTATCACGTTTAATATTATGTTAGGCTAAATCCCCTTTTAAGGGGTGGGGTGAACCCTTATTTGATATTATTTTAATTTAATTAGTTTGATTAATTGAAAATTCCATTTGAATGTTAATTTTGGTCCCTCACCCTTAAATTTACGTCTCGAGAGAGGGTAAATGATTTTCGAGAGATAATTAAAATTCTAGTTATAATACCCATTTTAGAATTGAACTAGAGATAGGTGTTTCTTAAGTGTGGTATTATTCCTTGAATTTGAACTCTATTTTCATTTTCTAAGATTTACATAAATTTTGATGAATCGATCATAACGGGTGATTAATTAAAAGTAGTGTAGATCTATTTTTTAGAGTTGTGGAGGGTTAAACTTAATTTTATAAAAGATTACTATTAAAATTACACTTGCAAATAGAGTTGATTTGTAATTTTGATATTAATTTGGAAGAATTCAAATAATTAAATTAATTAATTAGAATATCTATAATTTATAGTGTAGTTCCACTCCGTGATTTCTCTCACTATTATTTACCTCACTTATTATCTTATTTAAGTGTTAGAATTTGTTCAATTTTTTAGTCACTTTTTATTTACTTGTTTAGACCTTTGATTTAGTTAGTGGTATTTCACTTCATCTCACCCAAAATTATTTTAATATTGAAAAAGCTGAAAAATAGAAAAAGCAAAAATCCCAAAAATAAAATAAAAATTGAAATACAATTGAATTTGTCTCTAGCTTTACCCCCTTGATGTGGATTGACACCCTTGCTTACCTCTGCACTTTAGTTCATTATATTTGTTGTAGGTATTGAAGGAAATTTTAACTAACTTGGCTTCAAACAACGAAAAACACACAAACTCCAAGTTATCAAATGGCGCTATTGTCGAGATCGAACCCGGGTCACCCGCATGACAAGCGGGAATTGAGTCGTGATTTCGGCCGGGCCAAGTGCTTAATTTATAAGGACTGGTTCAGCTACTCTCATGGACTTATAAAAAATGGGCTCCCACAATTGACCCTGAAATCTTTGGGCTAATAGCTATGGCCCAATAGATTTCAACTGAGTCGAAGGCCCGAGGCTTGAAATATTATCAAAAATCGGCATGGCATATTTGTAATTGTAAGATTTCTAAGAGGGGTACGCTTGTCCAAAAAGAGATTGAAGTGCCAAAATCTTCCTGGGAAGACAAGACCCATCAGTAGAAGTTCTGGTGATCAGTTAGTGTATACACTCAACAGTTCGTTCACTGATTCTAGTCGTTCCTGTGCATACTTTCCCATAGGCTTCTCTTCTTATTTCCTACTTCAAAAGTCAAGGTCCTTCTTCTTTTGTGCTTTCCCAAAGCTTCGTTGCTACTTGTAAGTTCTAGTCTTTGCCTTTTCAATTCTTTTTCTTTGTATTGGCTTGTTACTGTAGCCAGGGTTTCTTCTTCTTGCTTACGCAATCATGGAAATGTTAGATAATAAGTCAATAGATGAATTTAGGCTCTAGTATAATATCCCTGATTGGGTGATCATTGACTGTGCCCCATTCCTCAGAATGTTCATGACGTTGACGGGGGGCACTGGATTCACACCCTTCTGGTAACTCAAAGGGAGTTTTAACATTCCACCCAAACAAGTTTTCTTAGATTTTTTAGATATTTTGAAATTGTGCCTACCCAATGCGCCCCAAATGTTTGGAAGATAGTAAATGGAGTCCACATAATAAATACACTCTATGCAAAAAAACTAGATCTTGATGAGATATGATACTCCTACGTGTGGTCGCGGACCAAAGAAGGTCTATTGTATTTGAAAACCAGAAAAGCTGAGTGAGCGTGGTCTTGGAAACGTAGGAACCCTAATTTTAAAACCTTTCACATTAATTTCCCTTTTAAATGCGGAATAAATATGGTTCAACGCAACAATTTAATTTCCAAATTTATTTGATTTTCTTTTCTTAAAAGGACGAAAAATTAAATTAAACATAAATTTTAATTTCCAAAAACAAAATTAAAATTAAACTTAATTAAGTGAATTAAAGTAAATGCACACACACATTAAATTCACTCAAACCACATTAATTTAATTATCAAGTTAAAACGATTTAGGCAAGAAAATTATTCAATTGATTTAGTGCCAACTTGAATTAAATTAACTTAAATTAAACTTACCAAATAATTAACCAAGCACCAATTCAAACAAGATTGTGAATTAAACCATATTTTATATTTTTACCCTAAGCATGCGTTTTAGGTAATTTTTGCAAGATAAAATAAATTTGAAACCATTACACCGCGATGTACAAGGAAAAACCCACAACGGGAGAAAAAAATTCGGATGGCCCCAGCCTTAAGTCCACTATGTACGGAATTTTACAAGTATAAGACAAATAACTTACTCAACTCGACTCGACTCCCTTCAAGCCCCTAATGCGTCTTCTTGTACCATCCTATGCTTAGTCGACAATCCCAGAATCCACCGGAACCTTGGAATCCACCAATGAAGCTTTAGGAACCCATCAACCACACATGGTGCCTTTCACCGTATGAGAATGTCGCAGCCAAAACCAAACTTCTTCTTTTATGGTAAATAGAAGCAAAATCCAAACTTCTCCTTCTTGTGGTAGAGATGAACCGATGGTGCCAAACAAACTCCAAGCAAATGTATACATATGTGGTACTTAGAATAAACTAATATGGGTGTAAACAAAAGTGTTTAAGAATGATTTTCTTGAAAAACAAACACTTAAAAAAGTGAACTTTTTTATGGTGGAATTAATCTCTTAAAACTCTCTCTTAGAGATTATAGAAGATGAAAAGGTTACTTTGAAAAAGTTGGTTCCCACATATATTAGTTCTGGAAAAGTTAGTGGGAACAAAAGAGGGGGATATTGGAGAAAACGGCCAAAGGATTTTCCCGCCGGAAATCTCGTTCAAGCGAAGTCTCGTTCGAACGACCCTTCTAACGAAGTTCCAGATGCCAATTGGAAAAGTCGTTGGCAAACTCGTTTGAACGAAATTCTCGTTCGAACTACAAGATCAAAAGAAGTTCCAGAAGTTCATTTTTCAACTTTAAGCCCAAAACATTTTATTTGAAAGTTCTAAAATAACTTTCTAAAAATAAAATTCATTTTAAATAAAATTACACCCATTAAAAAATGTTCCAAGCTCCTATATATATAAGTAATGCATTCATACCTTAAGAGAAATTGTAACTAAGTTGATGACGTGAAACGAGGCACATGTAAACCGACAATGATGTTCTCTTGATAAATAGGCCACAGTGTCTTCAACTCAAACTTATCATTGGCTTGGATGGATACACATGGACTATATCCTATGACTTAAAATGTTTTTTCCAGAATTGAGCCAATACTACATTAAGAATCAATCGGAGACTCGTGTCCTTACAAATCTCCCCCTTTGGCTATTCCGGGACAAAAACCAAAATAAAATCCTAATGGGCCGTTAAGCACTACAAGACTCAAACAACATCCCAATACAATTCTTGACTAAAACCCAAAGATAAATATCTTTGCCAATGAAAGTTGCCACTTAGAAGAATTCCTGCACACTTAAGAAAACTATCAAACACATAGGGAATATAAAGAATACTAAATGCATATAAAATAAATACTCCCCTTAAATTAATTCTCCCCTTTATCAAATAAATGACCTACTTACAAAGAAGTCCCCCCTAAGTTAAATCACCCAAACTAAGATATGATTACAATAGGATTAGATGCCATTTCTCCCCATATCATTCTTCCCCTTTTTTTTCAGGAATAGACAACGGATAAAAGAACTGATTAAACAAGATGAAGCATAAGGTGATAAGAGCATGAAAGCATATGGGCAAAAATGACATAACAAATCCATACATAAAGTACTAAGCATGTGGTAAAAACTAAAATATGCAACACGATAGATAATAATTATGAAATAGAAGCATAGATGGACTAGCAAGCAAGGCAAAGAGTAAAAGGAATACCACGCATATGAGTACATATAGAATATCACTAACGCACACGTACATATACATAGGTATAAACACCTCGCATGACACAGAATACATTAAGATTTTCACACTCGTATGGAAAAAATGTGTCCAAATACATGTGATAAACGGAAGTGTAGGGGTGTGAACTAGTAATAATTAAATTTAGACCCAGTCACTTGAAACACGCTTACGGAGTTCTCATTTGATTGCAAAATTTTATCACATTTAGATATAGCCTCGTGTGATAATATAAATTGAACTCAATGAACAAACATACACAATGCACATAAGCCTAGAATTTGGATGATTCTACAAACCAATCGAGTCATGACATTTGAACACGCAACTAGGATAAATGGACATTGTGCAAACCGTTGATATACCATCCAAATTCCCTAAAAATAGCATATATATTTTTGAATAAATATATAAAACTAAAAAATATAGGCCTTGGCTAAATATTTTCTTTTAATTCCATTACTCTTTTAGGCCTTTGGACAACGTATTTCTTTTAGGTCCAAGCAAACCGTGGCTTACTCGCAAAGGATAAATTTCCTTTCGGAGCCTTTCCCCATGGACATTTATATAATGATTTTTATATCACACAAATCTCACATGCAACGGATTTAACATGCCCATGTCCTCCTAGGTCAAAAATATGTAGATGACTAGATTGGTAGGAGAACACCTCACAAATCTCAAATATACATGTGAAGTTGAAATTTCAAGTGAGCTCGTGCATGCGTGAATTGAGGCATATCAAAATAGAATCCATTAAGTAACACAAAATCCAACTACTCCATGTAAGCATGGTAAAGAACATTTTAAGGATTGACAATCTTAACCAAAAGTTCTAGCCACATGGGAGAGAAAAGGAAGGGATTCAAACATAAGAATATGCCACATAAGTGTCAAACTAAGATACACACAATAAAAATCTTTTTGAGTTTTTTGAAAATTTTTAACCAAACAAACAAAAATATTTACTCAAAAGACAAACAAAAATCATTTGTATTTTTCATTAAGCCTAAATTACTAAAAGATAAAACAAAAATCTTTTTGTATTTTTCATTTAATGCAAACAAAATAAATATAATACACAAGATAAACAAGTCATAATTTCTAGAATGAGATATGAAATTAAGCAATAACTAGAAAGTGCCTAAACATGGATACCCATAGCAATGATATATAAAATGAAGCATAAAAATATAGAGTATGCAAACAAATAACACATCCAACCTTTGGATTTAGCAAGGGAGGTATCGTGTGAAAGTAAATGAGAATAAAAAATCCTATCTTGTAAAGTTACCAACTCGGATCTCCTAATCCAATCTAATGATGAATGACGATCTCGGGATATAGGAATCTTGGCAACCTCGGTTTCCTTACGGTGGGATTTTCTAGGACCTCGTTTAAGATCAAAATAAAACTTCATAAGATGACCTTTTCGACCACAATGTGAACACCTAAAGACTCGGTGAAAAGATTTACATAAGGAATGATCTATAACATTGTTCCTAGATGATTCTCCTAAAACATTGGTTTTGTCTTTATGAGTTGATTCATTACAAGTATCGAAACCTAAACCACAAGTGTCATTTTTAATTTGGACCGTTTTTAATATTTTATCTATTTTCTCCGAATGACACTCCAAATCAAATTTTACTTTACTAGAGTCTTTCAATTGTTCTTCTAATTCTAAAACTCTAGACTCTAACAAAATATTTCTCTCTTCAAACTCGAGAAGCTCATTTTTCAAGAATTCCATCAAAGCTATAAGTTTGTCTCTCTCTCCTTATACATACTCAAGCTTCTCTCGAAGATCTCTCTCACGTGTTCTAAGGTCTTTAACCAACACACGCTCTTTTAAACTAGCTTCTCACTTCAAATTTTCTATTTTTAATTTAATAGATTTTGTATACAATTCTTGAAAAGCAATTTGAAGTTCACTCACATCAACCTCTTCTTCATTTTCACTCTCTCTCTCTCTTCTTCACTCTCACAACCATAAAAAACAAGGTAATCATAAACTTTGACCTCGAAAGTGTCATGTATTTGTATATCTTCATGGGAAGATTCATTATCGGTGCTCACATGACTTGCCATGAACGCGACAAAGTTGCGCTCAATGGGTGAATTGGGTCCCTCTTCCTTCTCACTATCACTAAGGGTAGAATTGTATGAAATATAGGTTGCTTACCCTCTCTCCTTAGTTTAGTGGAGCACTCAAAAGCCCTATGTCCATACCATTCACAACCAAAACACCTATTTGACTCCTCCCTATTAATATTTTCATTAAAACTTTTAGAGATCTTTTCGGCTTTGTCATGCTTAGATTTTTCAAATTTCTTAAGATCATTTTTAAATTTATCTTTGTTAAATTTAAGAAATTTTGAAACCTCCTAGAAAACATAGCCATATCTTCCGAGTCACTATCACTTTCACTCTCTATTACTTGATTTTCCTCCTTTTGGGCTTTTAAAGCAACACACTTATCTATTTTCTTTTCTGTTTTGGAGGGAAACATGTCTAGTTCATAGGTTTGTAAATCACCTACAAGCTCTTCTAATTTCGTAGAGGCTAAAGTGGGTAAAGAATTTAACACGGTCACCTTAGGAATAAATCTATCAGGTATGGACCTTAAAATTTTCTTTACTACTCGGTCATCGGGTATTTTCTCTCCCAAATTAAAAGATGAATTAACTATATCAGAAAGTCTAGCATAAAATTCATCAAATGTTTCTTTTTCATTCATTTTGATGGTTTCAAATTGAGTGGTGAAGTTTTGTAGTTTAGAAGCTTTTACAACACTAGTTCCCTCGTGAGTGAGTTATAAAATATCTCAAACTTCTTTAGCGGTTTCACACGTCATAATGTGTCGGAATTCATCCACTGTGACTGCGCTAAACAAGGCATTTAAACCTCGAGAATTAAAATTTCCAAGTTTAAATTCATTCTCACTCCACCTATCTATGGGTTTGGAAACACGCTCATTTTCTACTAAATATGTAGGTAGGGACCACCCGTTAACAACTGACAACCAAACCCTCTTGTCGATAGATTTTAGTGTTGATTTCATCCGCGCTTTCCAATACGCATAATTAGAACCATCGAAAATAGGAAATTTTGAAAATGGGAAAAATTCCATTTTTAACCAAAAATATATAAAAGGACCTTAACGTAACAAATTAGCGCTCATGCTCTGATACCACTTGTTCAAAATGTAGGACCCCTAATTTTAAAACCTTTCACATTAATTTCATTTTTAAATGCGGAATAAAGATGGTTCAATATAACAATTTAATTTTCCAAATTTATTTGATTTTCTTTTCTTAAAATGATGAAAAATTAAATTAAACACAAATTTTAATTTCCAAAAAAAATTAAAATTAAACTTAATTAAATGAATTAAAGTAAATACACACACACACACATTAAATTCACTCAAACCACATTAATTTAATTATCAAGTTAAAACGATTTAGGCAAGAAACTTATCCAATCGATTTAGTGCCAACTTGAATTAAATTAACTTCAAATAAACTTACCCAAATAGTTAACCAAGCACCAATTTAAACAAGATTGCGAATTAAACCATATTTTATCTTTTTACCCTAAGCACGCGTTCTAAGTAATTTTTTCAAGATTAAATAAATTCACAACCAGTACACCGCGATGTAGGAGGAAAAACTCACAACGGGAAAAAAAAACCTCGGACGGCCCTAGCCTTAAGTCCACTAAGTACGGAATTTTATAAGTACAAGATAAATGACTTACCCAACTCGAATCGACTCCCTTCAAGCCCCTGAAAAGTCTTCTTATACCAACCTCTGCTTAGTCAACAATTCCAAAATCTGCCAGAACCTTGGAATCCACCAATGAAGCTTTAGGAACCCGTCAACCACACACGGTGCCTTTCACCGTATGAGAATACCGCAGCCAAAATCAAACTTCTTCTTTCATGGGAAATAGAAGTAAAATCCAAACTTCTCCTTCTTGTGGTAGAGATGAAATAATGGTGCCAAACAAAATCCAAGAAAATGTATATATATGTGGTACTTGGAATAAACTAATATGGGTGTAAACAAAAGTGTTTAAGAATGATTTTCTTGAAAAACAAACACTCAATAACTGAACTTTTTCGTGGTGGAATTAAGCTCTCAAAACTCTCTATTAGAGATTTTAGAAGATCAAAAAGTTACTTTAAAAAAGTTGGTTCCCACACATATTACTTTTGGAAAATTTAGTGGAAACAAATGAGTGTATTAGTGGAGAAAACTTCCAAAGGATTTTCCTGTTGGAAATCTCGTTCGAACAAGATTTTCGTTCGAATGAAGTCTCGTTCGAACGACCCTTTTAACGAAGTTCCAGAGGCCAATTGGGAAAAGTCATTGTCAAAATCATTCGAACGAAATTCTCGTTCAAACGACAAGATCGAACGAAGTTCCAAAAGTTCATTTTTTCAATTTTAAGCCCCAAACATTTTATTTAAAAGTTCTAAAATAACTTTCTAAAAATAAAATTCATTTTAAATAAAATTACACCAATTAAAAAATGTTTCAATCTCTTATATATATATATATATATATATATATATATATATATATATATATATATATATATATATATATATATATATATATATATATATATATATATGTAATGCATTCATACCTTAGGAGAGATTGGAACTAAGTTGATGACGTGAAATGAGGCACATGTAAACCAATAATGATGTTCTCTTGATAAATAAGCCGCAATATCTTCAACTCAAACTTTTCATAGGCTTGGATAGATACACATGGACTATATCCTATGACTTAAAATGTTTATGTCTGGAATTGATCCAATAATACATTAATACTCAATTGGAGACTTGTATCCTTACGGGTGGTAAATCTTTCGGACTCCTATAAAGATTACTTGTAACATGGGTTCATTGCTAGGAACTGGCAGCGCCCTCCAGCTTTTAAGGGGGAGAGATAATGAGGCCCTATGAGTTTTAATTACGGAGAGGTCGAGATAAGTCATTTTTTTCTTCCTACTGACTTCTTTTCTTTACCCCTGTTCCTATGGCTAATAGTTTTCTTCTTTATTTTTGCATCTCGTGCCAAAAATTAGGAACCTGATATTGGTGAGATTAATGCTGACGAGCTTGTGAAGGCTTGGAGTATTAGAGAAAGATTGGCAGACGGTGAACATCCAAGGTCGGTGGTCTTTCTTTTAGAATACAAGAACACATGAACTAGCTTTATTGCTCGCTCGGTTGATAGGGTCCCATCTTTGAAAGCTCTAGAAGTAGGTCCTTCTGAGCCAGTCATTATCAAAAATGAAATCTATAAAAGAGAGGAAGAAAGTGAAGTGGGGGAAGAATAAAGGTAGGAGTAGAAGAAGAAGAAGAAGAAGAAGAATAAGAAGAAAAAGAAGAAGAAATAAAGGAAGAAGAAGAAGAAGAAGAAGAAGTGGACAAGGACATGGACCCTCTAGTCAAGAAGCGAAAATTAAGGCTACCGAAGATGATGACCATACAGTCTTGCCTGATAGGATCCCGTCTTTGTAGAGATATGCAACTGATTCCCCTAAGGGTAGTGGCTCTAGCCTTTATGATAAGGGAAGGAGAAATAAAAAGAGAAATAAAAGAAAAGAGAGGAAGAGGAGAGAAAGAGAGAGAAAGAAGAGGAAAAGACGAGAGAAGATGAGAGAGTGGAAGCTAAGAGGAGGTTGGTTTTGTAGTCCTCTGGGGTGCCTCTTTTCTCTAGTCTTGAGGGGGATAGTGTGGGTGACTCACCCTCTTTAACCCCTGACTTTTTGAAAAGGTTTGTGCTCGCTACTGCTCACAAGGATGGGATCGTCCCAACTCACCCTCAAGACTGCATAAGGGATGGCTCTAGTAAGTCTTTCCCATTGTTTGTTTTCATTTACTCTCCCTATTTTTGTTATAATTTTTTGTTTGATAGATGCATGAGGGAGAAATAAATAAAGGATACTCTGGAAGCTAAGAAGAAAGCCTTTGTCGAAACTCGCCAAAAGTGAGAGCATGAGAAGAGTGAAATGTCCAAGGCCTATGACGCTCTTGGGGCTACTTAAAAGGTGGTGGTAGCTGAGAAGACCAAGATGGAGGAGGCCAATAAGACCTTATCTGATAAGGTTGCTAAGCTGGAAGGTGAGCTCCCCCAAGCGAAGGATGATAGCTTTCGTGAGGGCTTTTATAAAGCATATGAGGATGCAGAGCGCCAACTGGCCTACGGGTGTAAGGTCTCCTTTAGTAAGGGATGGGTCCAAAGTTTGAAGGCTATTGGAACTCCTACAGACTCTGAGCTTTTCAATTTTCATTCTCCTAGTCCCGACCCTTATAATGAAGAGGAACACTATGGCGACCATGCTGCTGGTAATGTGGAAATTGTTCCTCCCGAGGTTGGCGAAAGTGCTGGTGCTGACCAGGACCAACAGATGGTTGATAAAGGTAAAGCCATTGCTAATGGAGATCAGGTGAAGGACTAAGGCTTGTACACTAGGATTTTACCTTTTCCTTGTACAATCCTTACCATGTCAGTTTGTAAATATTTTTGAGAACTTAATATATTAGCCTATGACCATCTTTTAAGCTATATGGGAGTGAAATTTCCTTTTTTTTATATGTGTTTACCTGAATTTCCATGTGTTAATATTCTTGTCTTGGGTCTGGTGTGTACCATTTGTAGTCTGATGATTTAGATCGCTATATTTCTTCTGACTCTCAACTGGGGAGAATTTTTTGACCCAACATTAGCTTAAAGGCTCGCAAAGCCTTTGTAAAAATCTATAAGTCCCTAAGAGCAAGGAATGAGTAGTACAAGAGTCGGACTAAGGTGATTGCCAAACTAAAAGATTATCTTCAGGAAATAGAGGAGATAAGCGCCTCCATATAAGAGGAAGTAACTTCCTTGAGGGCCTAACTTCTAGAGAGGACTGAGGTCAACCAAGTGGGTGAAGTCCTCCAGTCCATCAATGATGCGTTAAGGAATGAGGTTGCTAGCTTAAAGTCTTTTATGACTGTGCTCGAACATAATGTCAAGAAGTTGAGGTATGTGTTCAAGATGGGACCCCAAGAAGTTTGGGGAGAAGGCTATAATGCGAGCTGGACAGATGCCCCAGTAAAGCTCAATGAGGTAGAAAGTGTTGACTTTTCTTGAGGGTGGCTAAGCGGCCTTAGGGAGGTAAAAACCCCAAAGTAATCCAAATTATGATATGAACACCAAATCGAGTGCCCTCCCTATCGTCTTAACCCCTTCTAGAAATACGATGGGTGTATTCCGGCTAATGCCATTCCTTCACAACTATTGAATCATGACCTTGATGAAGATGTAGAAGAGTTCTCCCCAAAGCCAGATGATGGTTAGAGAGCGATTGTAGCAGAGTATCTTGCTAGTCACCCTGGGCCACCTTAGGACCTTGTATATATCTTTTTTGATCTCTGATGTAACTGTAACCTTATATTTTAATAAAGAACTTGTTTGATCATTTCTTATGTTTTGAGCAGGTGGTGACTAAACATGTGTTAATCTTGTCTGTTTGTTGGTTACCTGGTATTTTTTTCAACCGAAACAATACTGGTTGACCACTCTTAGGCCTCCAATTAGCTTTTACTTGGTTCAAATCTTTTTGGGCTCTTTTTGGGAAACTAAATGATATCTAAGTATTATTCATCTGCTTTTTATGTGTTAGAACATTCTCCCAGTCCAATATGCCTTAGCAATATCATTTTATCCACTTTACCTTTTAGGTTGTGTAGTCACACTTCCTTAGGCCTAAGTGACATGATGGCGAGAATGCACCTGGCTAGTCAGCAATCGGCCCGAGTAGGGTTTTTTTCAACCAACTGAAGTTTTCAACCAACCAGAGTTAGTTTTGTTCCTCAAGGATCCCCTGTAGGGCTTTTATTATTGTCGGAGCAACTTATGAGGCCTCTTGTGTTTGCGATAAGGACTTGAGGGTTATAGTAATTGACTTGTTGTAACTAATGTTAACCTTATTTGTTGGGTATTTAGGTATGCACGAAGGAATTATCATTGTACAAAGGTGCAAATGAGATGTAATCAAGATAAGTTGTGCAACTAATGCAAAAAGATGAGAATAAAGGGGCCAACCGGACTTTATTTATTAAGTGTTGTTTAACTAGCAATCACAAGTTTTGAAAATATAAAATGAAACTTTGCTTAAACTAACTAGAAGCTTAAACTAACTAACTGATAAATAAGAATATCTAAAAGTAGAACTTCTTGAGGTAATTACAATATGTTTTACAAATACATATCTTAAGTTCAAATGAAAACACAAGCTTCCATGAAAAACTCTCATGGGAAGCTTCCTCGTTGCCCCCCTTCGACTGCTTGAAATAGCTTACTTGCTTTCTTTATTCTTTGCTCGAGCTAGCTCACTTGGCTTTGTGGCTTCTCTAATTGAGAGGGATTATCCTCTAATTATAAGTTTATCTTTAAGATCCCCCTGCACCTGGAGTACTGTTCATATGCAGATTACTGTTCATATCCGGGGGTAATATTCATACTGATTTACAGTTCATACGTGGGGTACTGTTCATACGTGGTTTGCTATTCATATATGGGGTACTATTCATTTTTCTCCTTATTTAATGAGGGTTTTAGCCATGGTTCGAAAACACCAACGCAAATAGAGCTAGAGAGAGTCTTCTTCTAAAGGTCAGGTTTTTGGGGTGAGAGATGAGGGATTTTCCCTCTCACCCATGGGTATTTCAGAAAGGTAGAAGAACTATATGGGTGTGAGAGTATAAGCTTTTCATTTATGGTAGGTGTGCAAAAAATATAATGTGGGGGGGATTTCTCATCGGTTCACATGGGAGCGGGATACACCGGATTGGGTATATGGAAAACACTTGGGAAACAGTTGAGGGTAAGATACAGAGAGGGTTCTTGGTTTAGAACGTTTACTTGGGTTTAGAGTGGGTGTACAAGGTTATTCGGGATTTAGGTAGGATTGTTGATTGTATGTGATTTATCCTTGTATACCATCTATTGTAGTAGTAATTTCTTTAAATATATTGGAATCGGGCCTCTTGGTGGATATTGCCAAGTTGGAGAGCCACTTATATCTTGGTATTGTCAATCTTGTATACATATTTATTGTGCTTGACATTACCACCATTTCACCTTGATTATATCTAGGTTTTGGTTGACTGAAGGGTGCCCCCAACAAATTGAGTGTCACGGCACAATAGTTGTCATAAAAAATTCCCGAGTTTTGCTTTGGAGGGGATACTTAGAAGTCGGGCATAGTGTAAAACTATAAAATTGTTGCCCTGACATATTCAGAGTCCCAAAATGTCCAAAAATATCTTTTACGGTGGACAACGGAGAGAAAGAAACTCAAAGTTCGAACTACCGGTTAATAGGTTATCATCAAATAATTCATGAGTTTTTCTTTAAAGGGGATACCTAGAAGACGTGCGTAGTGTAAAACAATAAAATTTATTTCTAATTTTTGCCTTGATGCATTCGGAGTCCCAAAATGGTCCAAAATATCTTTTATGGGGGGGACAACGGAGACTGAGAAACTGATAGTCTAAACTATCGGTAAATAGGTCGTCATCAAAATATTTAAGAGTTTTGCTTCAAAGGGGGTACCTAGAAGTCACGCATAGTGTAAAAATATAACATTTTTTTATAATTTTTGCCTTGATGCAATGGGAGTTAGTCCAAAAATATCTTGTATAATGGAATAAGGGAGGCAAGAAACTAATAGTTTGACCCATCAAAAAATAGGTCAGCATCAAAAAATTCATGAGTTTTACTTCAGAGGGGATACCAAAAGGTCGCGCATAGTACACAACTATAACCTCTTGGTATATAAATATTTCCTTGATTCATAAGAAATCCAAAAATGGTCCAAAAATATCTTGTATGGGGGACTACGCAGGGCAAGAAACATATAGTTTGAACTATAAGAAAATAGATTGTCGTTAAAAAAAATTCATGAGTAATTCTTCAAAGGGCGCAATCAGAAGTTCCTCGTAATGTAAAACTATAAAATTGTAAAACTTTTGTTTCTAGTTGTTTCCCTGATGCATTGAGAGTCCCCAAATTGTCCAAAAATATCTTTTATGGTTGACTACGAAGCATAGGAAACTAATAATTTGACCTACAGGGAAATAAGTCGTCATCAAAATATTTACTAGTTTCGCCTGGGAGTGGAAACCTAGAATTCGATCATTGTGTAAAACTATAATATCTTTTTCCTAATTGTTTCCCTCATGGATCCAGAGTCACAAAATGGTCAAAAAAATATCTTATAGGGGGGCTACCGAGGGCAAGAAACTCATAGTTTTAACTACTGGAAATAGGTCATCTTTCAATAATTTACAAGTTTTGCTTCGAATGGCGTAGCTAGAATTCGCACGTTGTGTAAAAATATAAATTTGTTTCTAATTATTTCCCTGACACATTTGCCATCCTAAAATGGTCCAAAAATATCTAGTACGGGGAACAACAAAGGCTAAGAAACTGATAATTTAAACTATCATGAAATAGGTCGTCTTCAAACAATTCACAAGTTTTGCTTCAGAGGGGATACCTAGAAGTCGCCCTTAGTGTAAAACTATATAAAAAAAAATTCTAATTATTTCCCTGACTCATTCGGAGTCCTTAAATGATCAAAACATATCCGGTATGGGTGACAACGAAGATAAAGAAAATAATAGTTTGAACTACTGGGAAATGGGTCATTTTAAAAAAATTCACAATTTTTGCATAGGAGGGGATATATAGAAGTCGCACTTATGTAAAACTATAACATTTTTGTTTATAATTATTACCCTAGCACATTCGGAGTCCCAAACGGATCCGAAAATATATTGCATGGTGGACTGCGGATAATAATAAACTGATAGTTTGACCTACCGATAAATAGGTCGTCTTAAAAACATTCACGAGTTTTGCTTCAGAGGGGATACCTACAAGATGTACAGTACGTAAAAATATAATATTTTTATTTCTAATTGTTTTCTTGAGGCATTCAGAGTCCTAAAATGATCCAAAATATCGTGTATAGGGGACTACAGAGGGCAAGAAACTGATAGTTTGAAGTACCAAAAAATAGATTGTCTTTAAACAATTCATAAGTTTTGCTTCGAAGGGTGTATCTAGAAGTCGCACGGAATATAAAAATATAAAATTTTGGTTTCTAATGATCGCTTTGACACATTTAGAGTCCAAAATGGTCCAAAAATATCATGTACGAGGGACAACGGACACCAAGAAACTGATAGTTTGAACTACCAAGATACAAGTCGTCTTCCAAAAACTCACAAGTTTTGCTTTAGAGGGGATACCTAGAAGTCGCGCGTAGTGTAAAAATATAAAATTTGTGTTTTTAATATTTTCTTGACTCATTTGGAGTCCTAAAATGGTCCAAAACTATCTAATACGGGAGATAATGGAGGTAAAAAAAAATTGATAGTTTGAACTACCGAGAAATTGGTCATCTTCAAAAAATTAACAAGATTTGCTTAGGAGGGGATACTTCGCGCATAGTGTAAAAATATAACAATTTTCTTTGTAATTGTTACCCTGATGCATTCGAAGTCCTAAAATGGTCTAAAAATATCTTTTACGATGGACTTTATAGGGCAAGAAATGACATATCAAGAAATATGTCGTTATCAATAAAATTGCGAGTTTTGCTTAAAAGGGGATACTTAAAAGTCGTGTGTAGTGCAAAACTATAACATTTTTGTAGTTATTGCCCTGACACATTCGGAGTCCTAATATGGTCCAAATATATATTGTACAATGGACTACGGAGGGCAAGAAATTGGGAGTTTGAACTACAGGGAAATAGATCGTCATCAAATAATTCGTGAGTTTTATTTCTAAGGGAAGACCTAGAAGTCGCATGTAGTGTAAAACTATAAACATTTTTATTTCTAATTTTTTGCCCGATGCATTCAGAATCCCAACATGGCCTAAAGATACTTTGTACAGGGAATAATAGAGTTCGAGAAACTGATAGTCTGAACTACCAGGAAATAGGTAGACTTTAAAATTTAAAACTTTCACAAGTTTTTCTTTAGAGAGGATACCTAATAGTCCCTCATAGTGTAAAATTATAATATTTTGTTTATAATTGTTGCCTTGATGCATTGGGAGTCCGAAAATGGTCAAAAAATATCTTGTAATGTGGATTACGAAAGGCAAGAAACTGATAGTCTGAACTATTAGGAAATAGGTCATCTTAAAAAATTCACGAGTTTTGTCTTGGATGGGATACCTAGAAGTCACGTATAGTGTAAAACGAAAATATTTTTCTTTTCAGATGTTGCCCTTATGCATTGGGGGTTCCAAAGTTGTTCAAAAATATCTTGTATGGTTGACTACATAGGGAAAGAAATTGATAGTTTGACCTATCGACATATATGTCATCATAAAAACATCCATGAGTTTTGCTTCATAGGGTGTACTTGCAAGTTGCGAATTGTGTAAAACTATAACATTTTTGTTTCTAATTGTTTCCTTGATTCATTCGGAGTCCCAGAATAGTAAAAAAATATCGTGTATGGTGGACTACAGAGGGAAAAAATTGATAGTTTGAACTACCAATAAATAGGTCGTCGTCAAATAATTTACGAGTTTTTCTTCGGAGGGGATACCAAGAAGTCATGTTTATTATAAAATTATACAAAAATTGTTTCCACTTATTTTACTAATGCATTCGGAATCCCAAAACAACCCAAAAATATCTTCTATGGGGGACAATAGAGGCTAATAAACTGATAGTTTGAAAAACCGAAAAATAAATCGTCTTTAAAAATATCACAAGTTTTGCTTCGGAGGGGATACTTATAAGTCATGCATAATGTAAAACTATAACATGTTTGTTTATAATTACTACCCGGACATATTAGGAGCCCCAAAATGTTCCAAAAATATTTATATGGTGGACTACGAAGGGTAAAAACTCATAGTTTGACCTACCGGGAAATAGGTCGTCTTACAACAAGTCATGTGTTTTTCTTTAGAGAGGATACTTAGAAGTTGTGGGTAGTGTTAAAATATAAAGTTTTATTTTTAATTTTACCATGATGCATTCGGAGTACCAAAATGGTCAAAAATAACTTGTACAGTGGACTACAAAGGGTAAGAAACTGATAGTTTGAACTCCCGAAAAATAGGTTGTTGTAAAAAATTCACTAGTTTTGCTTCGGATGGGATACCTAGAATTCGCGCAACAATAACATTTTTTTAATTGTTTCCATGATGCATTAGGAGTACCAAAATGGTCCAAAAATGTCTTTTGCGGGAAAACTATGAAGGGAAAGAAGCTGATAGTTTTACCTACCAGAAAGTAGATCGTCTTCAAAATATTCATGAGTTTTGCTTCAAAGGGGATATATAGAAGTCCAGCGTAGTATAAAACTATAGAATTTTAGTTTATAATTCTTGTCTTTACACATAAGGGGTCCAAAAATGGTCCAAAAATATCTTATATGGGGGACTACAGGGGGCAAGAAAATTATATTTTAACCTATCAGAAAATAGGTTGTCTTTGATAAATTCACTAGTTTTGCTTCGAAGTCTGTATTTAGAAATCGATCATAGTGGAAAATTATAAATTTTTTTGTTTCTCATTGTTGCACTAATGCATTCGGAGTCCAAAATGGTCTGAAATTACCTTGTACGGGGGACTAATGAGGGCAATAAACTTATAGTTTGAACTACCTAGAAATAGGACGTCTTAAAAAATCATGAATTTTGCTTAGAATTGCATACCTAGAAGTTGAGCGCAGTATAAAACTATAAAATTTATGTTTTTAATTATTGCCCTGATGCACTCGGGGGTCTCAGAATGGTCTAAAAATATCGTTTAAGGGGGACAACGGAGGCCAAGAAACTTATAATTTGAACTACTGAGAAATAGGTCGTCTTTAAAAAAATCACGAGTTTTGTTTCGGATGGGATACCTAGAAGTCACACACAGTGTAAAACTACAATAATTTTGTTTCTATATGTTACCCTTATGCATTTAGAGTCCTAAAATTGTCCAAAAATATCTTCCACAATGGACTACAAATGGTAAGAAACTGATAGGTTGACCTACCGCGAAATAGGTAGTCTTCAAAACATTCACGAGTTTTACTTCGAAGGGGATACCTAGAAATCGAATATAGTGTAAAAATATAAATTTTTTTATTTCTAATTGTTACCCTGATGCAATTGAAGTCCCAAAATATCCAAAATATCTTGTACGGTGGATTACAGAGGGCAAGAAACTAATAGTTTGAAGTACTGGTAAATAGTCGTCTTTACACAATTCACGAGTTTTGCTTCGAAGGGCATACCTAGAAGTTGTGCATATGTAAAACTATTAAAAAAGTTCTTATAATCATTGCCTTGATGCATCCAAAGTCCCCAAAAAGCCCAAAAATATCTTGTACGAGGGAAAATGGAGGCCAGAAACTGATATTTTAAATTACCGGGAAATCCGTCGTTTTTAAAAATATCACGAGTTTTTCTTTGGAGGGGATACCTTAATGTCCCGCATAATGTAAAACTATAATACTCGTGTTTCTAATTATTTCCCTGATGTATTGGGAAATATATTGCACGGTGGACTACGAAGGGCAAGAAACTCATAGTTTGACCTACCTAGAAATAAGTCATCTTACAACAATTCATGAGTTTTCTTCAGAGGGCATACCTATAAGTTATGCATAGTGTTAAAATGTAATATTGTTTCTAATTTTTGCCCTGATGAATTCAGAGTATCAAAAATGTTCCAAAAATATCTTATACGATGGACTACAGAGGACATGAAACTAACAGTTTGAACTTTGGGGAAATAGGTCATTATAAAACAAATTCACGAGTTTTGCTTTGGAGGGATACCTAAAAGTCGCACATAGGTTAAAAATATAAAGTTTTGGTTTCTAATTGTTGCCCTGATGCATTTAGAGTCCATAAATGGTCCAAACATATCATTTACGATGGGTAAGAGACTAATAGTTTGAACTAGCAGGAAGTAGGTCGTCTTTAAAAAATCATGAGTTTTATTTCGAAGGGCGTACCTAGAAGTCCTGCGCAGTGTAAAACAATAAAAAAATTCAATTAGCGGACTCCTAAAATAGTCCAAAAATATTTTATATGGTGGACTATGGAGGGAAAGAAACTGAGAGTTTGAACTACCGGGAAAAAGATTGTCGTCAAATAATTCATGAGTTTTTCTTTAGAGACAATACCTAGAAGTCGCGAGTAGTGTAAAACTATAACAATTTTATTGCTAATTATTTACGTAATGCATTCGGGGTCCCAACATGTTCCAAACTGGGAACAACGAAGTTCGAGAAATTGATAGCCTGGACTTTCAAGAAATAGGTCGTCTTAATAACATTCACAAGTTTTGCTTTGGAGGGAATACCTAATAATCCCTAATAGTGTAAAACTATAACAATTTGGTTTATAATTGTTTCCTTGATGCATTGGGAGTTCGAAAATGGTCCAAAAATATCTTGTAAGGGGGACTACGAAAGACAAGAGATTGATAGTTTGACCTACCCAGAAATAGGTCATCGTCAAACAATTCACAAGTTTTTCTTCAGAGGGGATAAATATAAATAGATTATAGTGTAAAACTATAATATTTAGTTTTCTAATTGTTGCCCTAATGCATTCAAAATCCAAAAATGGTCCAAAAATATCTTATACGAGGGACTACGAAGGGAAATAAGATGGTAATATACGAGGAAATTGGTCGTCTTTAAAAAATTCATGAGTTTTGCTTCGAATGGCATACCTCAAAATCCCGCGTAGTGTAAAACTATAAAAAATTTATTTCTAATTATTTCCCTAATGCGTTTAGAGTCCTACTAAGGTCCAAAAATATCTTGTACGGAGAGCTAGAAAAGGCAAGAAACTAATAGTTTGACCTATTGAGAAATCTATCATCTTAAAAAAACTCATGAGTTTTGCTTCGAAGGGCGTACTTAGAAGTCTCGCGTAGAATAAAACTATAAAAAATTTGTTTTTAATTATTGCCCTGGTGGATTTGGACTCCAAAAATATCTTGTACGGTGGACTACAGAGGGCAAGAAACTGATAATTTGACCAATCGAGAAATATATCATCTTAAAAAAACTCATGAGTTTTGTTGTCTAAGGGATACCTAAAGTCGTGCTTAGTGGAAAACTATAACATTTTTGTCTCTAATTATTGACCTTACTCATTTAGAGTCCCAAAATGGTCCAAACCTATCTTGCACGGTGTACTATAGAGGGCAAGAAATTGATAGTTTGAACTACAAGAAAATAGTTCGTCGTCCAAAAATTCACATGCTTTGCTTCGGAGGAATATACCTAGAGGTCACACATAATGTAAGACTGTAACAATTTTATTTCTAATTGTCTTATACGGGAAAACTACAGAGGGCAACAAACTGATAGTTTGAACTGCCAAGAAATAGGCCATCTTCAAAACATTCACGAGTTTTACTTCAAAGGGGATGCCTAGAAGTCTCCTATAGTGTAAAACTATAATATTTTGGTTTCCAATTCTTTTCCTGGACCATTCAAAGTCCCAAAATGGTACATAAATTTCTTTTACGGGGGACCACGGAGGGAAAGAAACTAATAGTTTAAACAACTAGAAAATGGGTCATCTTTAAACAATTCACGAGTTTTACTTCAAAGAGCGTGCCTATAAGTCACGTGTGGTGTAAAAATATAAATGTTTTATTTATAATTATTTTCTGACACATTTGGAGTCAAAAAAATGGTACAAAAATATCTTTTACAGGGGAAAATGGAGGTCAAGAAACTGATAGTTTGAACTACCAAAAAATAGGTCATCTTCAAAAAATTCACTAGTTCTGCATCGGAAGGGATACCTAGAAGTCGCGTATAATACCCCGTGTTTTCGAAATAAAATATTATGATGGAAATTGATTTAATAATTTTGAATTAAATTTAGGAATAAATTAAATTAAAGATATTTAAATTTAAATGGGTAAAATTTAAATTGAAAAAAATGTTTATTCATGATTACATAATTACATGGATCAATTGGGCATTGTAGAGGGGTGTTCATCTATTACCACAAAATAAGCCCAAGACGAGCAAGCCCACATGGAGGGGTTGCCTCTGCTCAAATGTCCAAAGAAAAGTTTAGAGCAATGGGGTCTATCTTGATTGAGCCCCATGACCAAATGTGATACTTGTACAAGGGGACTCACAACGAGCAACCCCTCGTCCCAAGATTAAAGTTACAAAAAATGACAAGAACGAGGGGGGGTCATCACTAACAATCCTTCCAAAGGATAGTAAGGCTAAAGATAAAGACTAAGGATAAGGGGGGCTCACCAATAGAAACCCCTCATCCCAAGACTCAATCCACAGAGAAGAGGAAAGGATGAGGGGGCTCACCACGAGTAATCCCTCCCAATAATTTTGAGACCATAGAGAAGAGGCAAGGATGAGGGGGCTCACCACGAGCAACCCCTCTAAGTAAGTTTGAGGCCACAAAAAAGGCCAGGGCCAGGGGACTCATCATGAGCACCCCCCTCTGCTCCAAGTCACATACCATAGAAATAGAGGAAGGGCGATGAGGTCCCCCTTGAGTGGCCTCATCCACAAGACTTGTTACTCAGAAAATGAGAAAGCACTAATATTTAATTTTTTGTACAGGTGTCCTGGTTGCGCAAGCAGGGCTCAAAGAGGCTAGTTGGGATCTCCAGGGAGTTTTAGCTTGATAGTTGAGAGACAAAGTTTGTTGAGTAAGCTCAACCACTTAGCACTTTAAGATAGAGAGAACACTGGTAGAGAGACCCTAAGATCCACTAAATTCCTTACACAACTCACACTTAGTTATAACTGAAGTGAGTAGCCAAGGGATTCCTCACAAGAAAGTAACTTTTTACAAAATAATTTTAGAGATGGTGGCCTTAGAGACCACTCTCAAGTTTAAAAAGTTTGTACAACAGTTACTGTTTGAAACGATATTTACCATATTAGATATTTTGTCACCATTAGGAGAAATATTTTCTTTTTGACTTTGGTTTATAACAGGTATCATCTGTTAGAGGGAACAGATGGCTGGAGACCTAGTAGGGATAAAAGTTCCATTACAGACCTTATCCCTCTAAGTTTCCCTCTCTTTTTTAACGCCCTAAAGGCCCAAATAATCCTTAGTATTCACCTATAAATAGGACCATTGATGAGATCAAATCAGACATCAGAACCTCAAGTCATACCGTTACTCTATCAAAATCACACTAAACCACATAGTATTTTCTCCATGCTCTCTCTTTAAATCTTGAGTGCTTGTTTATTCACTCCCACCTTTACAGCCATCATTATTAAAAGATTTTTCTCTCCAAGTTACTATTATTGCTTATGAAGTTTATCTTCTTGAAGGAAGAGGTTCTAATTTTGACTCCATTTTTATTAGATGAGGGAGGTTTTACCAGGAACTGCTCTTGAGACTTTGAATACCTTGGAGACAGAGTCCATTAGAGTGGGTCACGCCTCACCCATTCCAGTTTCTTATCAGACCCTAATCACACTACCCTCCTAGATTTGGATATTCTGCTGGGGAGCTATCCTCATTACCATGAACAAAGAAGGTCATAATATTTCTAAGCAGCTGATTTTTTAAGACATTCTGGCCGATAATGGAGTTCAGAGTAATCAGACCACATAAGAAGATGTGGTGGTGACAGGAGCTAAAGCACTTTCTCCTCAAAGAGGACAAACTGGTGCAGCAGCAGTTTCTCCATTGATAGGTGTGAATTTAATGGGTATGATTTTTGAGTTTTTGAAACAAAAAAACGTGGATTGGGCAAGTTTGAACCAGAGCTGTGCAATACTAGAAACAGCCCCCTCTAGAGGGGTAACTGCTACAGTAATAATAATAGTAGGTGTGGCTCTAACACAAAAGGTGGTGTCAGAGCAAGCAACAACACCGTTGAGTTCACTAGCAATAAAGAATGTGAGTTTGGAAGAGTCTCCCTCCAAGGATGTTACCATAAAAGAAGTGAATAAGTTATTTTCTTTTCAGAGGGGAACTTCTTATCTGTTTGAGGAATTGCAGAATCCCTATCCAGAAAGTGTTAATCAGAAACCATACCCAGAGGGGTATGTTCCACCAAAATTCATCAAATTCAATGGCAAAGGAGAAAACCCAAGAGAGCACGTAAAAAGATTTATGGAGTACCTAAGAGTGCATGGGAATGGCAAGAATTTAAAACTACAGGAGTTCTCCAAGACCCTCACGGGGAAGTCGTACACATGGTACTCCCACCTGGCGTCCAATAGCATCCCAACTTGAAGGAAATGCATTGGAAATTCCTTCAGAAATTTTTCGTGGTAGAAGACGAGTTCACATTGAGATACCTGGCTTAGGAAGTGCCGAAGCGAGGTGAAGAGCTGATGAAATATATCAAATGTTTTCGCAAGAGGGCACTATATGTCCATGAAGATATAATTGAGGTAAATTTGCTATAAATATGTGTCGAGGGACTCCTGAAAGAATACAAGATCCATTTGGTCAATGAGATCAGAGATGGGACTTTTAGATAGTTCAATCGGGCTACCAATAACATAGCCATGATAATCAATCCTGGACCCTCAAATTGGAGGTTGCAGGTGACTCTGACCTCAGGAATATTTTAAGTCTCTAGGAGGTAAGCGATCAATTATGTAGATGTGGGTTCAAAGGGAAAGAAGGGGGGCCAGGTTCAAAGGCAACAACCTAGCTAATAAGAGGAGGTTTAGAGATGATGTCCCGCTACCACTGCCTTATAGCGTGACAGAGGCAATAGTCTGTAGTCGTACTTTGGTACGAGAGGGGATAACAAGTCCCTCTCATTCAAATGGGTAAATCCCAACACTAGCAGATAAGGTTAATGCCAAATATTGCGTGTTGTATCAGAAAGTGCAGTACGTCACTAAAGACTGTTACTACTTATGGAATATCATTGGCGAGCAGATGGCTAGTAGTACTTTGTAGATACCTCCTATATATGTCAATGAGAACCCACTTCCATCACATCACTATGGAACTGCCAATATGCTGGCAACATATGATGAAGCAGTAACTCGAGATCTGAAGGAATGGGAAGATAGCGAGAAGATGTGCGGAGAGCTGGAATTGCTGGTTCTTAATAGAGGAAAGAGAGTTGAGAATTAGAGGATGCATGAGGAATGGTTCTTCAGTCTTGATCAAGAAGAGACTGAATGTGAGGGGGTTGAACAAGTGACCCCCCTCCCAAAAGGCAAAACATATGTCATCCTCGCTCTAGATGAAGGAGGAACATTTGAGGCAGAATATGTCTGTAGTGCTCAAACTTATGAGGTAAACTGGGACTCCGACTGTGAGGCCATAGCAAGAATCCCTAAGTTCATATGGTTCTTTGATCAAATAGGAGTAACACATGACACTCGAGTTGTCATCACGAGAAAGATTTTGGATTCAGTGCAACAGTGTGGGGACTCCTTGCTAAACTGGCAAGGACCCATTGGACGGCTGATTAAAAGATACACTTTTAAGGTGGTATTCTCTGAAGTAAATAGGCAAGTGCCATATTTTCACAACCTCACACTCTATGTGACAACCATGATCAATGTGATTTCTTCCCCTAGGGCAGTGATGGATGGAGGAGCGTCCATTAATATCACGTCGATCGGCATATTATATGAGACAGGGATCTCTCAAGAAAAGATAGTGTCCGTGTTGTTGATGATTTTGAGATTTGATAGCGCAGACATGCAATCTCTTAACTTTTCACATTAAATTTCATGTCATCAATGCCAACACAAGCTAACAGCTTCTCATAGGACGAGTGTGGATTCACACTCATGGCATAGTGCCCTCCACCTACTATTAATGTGCCAAAGCCAACATTTGAGGAACTGAGATCATAATCAAAGCAACGTAAAAACCATTTTTTGTTGGGGGAGGCCCATCTGGTAGATATAGCATTTTATACCGAGCTCGACGAAGAGAGAAAGATCTCAGTGAGAAAGTTAGAGGGGATGCAAGTGGTTGCACGAGGTGCCCAGCCAAAGATGTCTATTCATGATGTTTTGGGACAGAGAGTGATCCCCCATTTGGCAAAAAGAAAGAGGAAGGTATAGGACGTAGCCAATACCCCTCAAGTATATAAGAAGGTGGTCTTGTTGGATGGAAATGTTATATACTATTTATAACGATCTACAAGAGCGGTATTTTGGAATGAGAGCGTCGACCCAACACCATAGTGTTTTGTAGTGGATAAGTCTCGTATAATAGAGCATGTAGAGGAACCTGAGGAGGCACCTAAATGCATGCAAGACGGTCCAAGAGAACAGTTGTAAGAGTTGGCAAAAATTAATTTGGGAATATAAAGGGTGAGAGTAGGACCATTCTAATCTCAAAAGGTTTGAACTCAAAGCAGAGGGAAGAGATCATCAGTCTGCTCAAGGAATTCACTAATATGTTTGCTTGGAAATACACATAAATGATTGGGATAGATCCAAAGTTGAGTTATCATAAACTAAATGTTTTGCCTAATACTTTCCCAATTAGACAGGACACTCGCACATATAAGGCTAAGCATACCTTAAGATAAAGGTAGAAGTGGAGAAATTATTAGCAGCATGGTTTATCAAACTATCCCACACCCTGTATGGCTTTTCCAGCATTGTGCCTGTGGTAAAGAAATATAAAAGTCAAATCCAGATTTGTGTTTACTTCCGTGACTTAAACTGGTCATGTCCCAAATACGAGTTTCCCTTGCCAAGTATAGACAGTCTAGTAGATATTATCGTGGGTCATGAAATGTATAGCTTCATGGACGGGTATGTAGGCTACAATCGAATCAAGATGGACCCAGCGAACGTGGAGAATACCGCCTTTCGCACGCCGTCAAAAAATTTTCACTACACTATCATGCCATTTGGGTTGAAGAACGTAGGAACCACCTACCAGCGGACTATGATGGCCATATTAGATGACTTGTTTTATGACATATTAGAGTTATATGTAGATAACCTCATGGTTAAGTCAAAGAAAGAAAGTAAGCATATATAAGACCTCAGGTGGGTGTTTGAAAGATGTCGTAACTACAAGATGAGAATGAACCCCTCGAAGTGTGCCTTTGGGGTCATTGCTGGTAATTTTTTGAGATTTGTAGTTAATCGGCAGGGGGTGCATGTAGATGAGGAAAAGAGGAAGGCCATTATGATGATGTCACCGTTAAAGAGTCAGCGAAAAATCAAGAGCTTCTTAGAAAAGGTATCTTACCTAAGAAGATTTATACCAGCTCTAGCAGAGCTGACCCACCCGTTTCCCCCCTTGATGAACGAAAAAGCTAAGTGGATCTGGGGAGAAGAGTAGAAGAAGGCCTTTGAGAAAATTAAAGAAATATTAGCATCCCCATCTACGATGATACCACCAGAAGCTGGAGCACCTCTGTTTCTCTACCTTACCTCAACGGAGAGGTCTATAGGAGCACTACTCGCTCAATAGAAAGAAGGGATAGAGAGGCTGGTGTATTATTTGTCAAGAGTGATCTCAAGCACATAATCTAAATATACCAATGTTGAGAGGAATTGTCTTGCCTTGGTCTTCGTAGTCCTAAAGTTGAGACACTACTTTTTAGCCTTTACCGTTCACATTATCACCAAGTGTGACCCTATCAAGTATCTCTTATCATGGATGGTCTTTGTAGGGCGAGCAACAAAATGGTTCTTAATTCTATCATAGTACGATTGGAAGTGCGTGGTGACAAAATCCATCAAGAGTCAGGCAGTGGAAAAACTATTATCCCACTTCCCCAGCCAAAATTTTGAGCCTTCTAGTGAAGAGCAGTCTGGAGAAAATTTCCAAGCATATTTAACAAAAGAGGTGGAGGAGTGGAAGATAGAATTTGATGGTTCTTGCGCACAAAGAACAGGGGATAAAGGTATTATCGTCTCAAATAGTAAGGAGAAGATCAATCTCTCCTTCAAGCTGGATTTTAAGTGTTCAAACAATGAGGCTGAGTAAGAAGCCCTCATTGTGGGATTATTGGAGGCATTGCGAAAAAGTGTCAGAGTGCTATGTATACGAGGGGACTCTAAGCACGCTAAACTATAACCGTATAAATCCATCATCCATAGAATGTTGAGCCCATTATTGAAAATAACCATTGAGAGACATGCACGAATGATGAATAGGCACCCGAACACGCTTGATACGATAGCTTAGAAGTTGGACATGGATGAAGTGGACAGTACGACAGAGGAGAGTAATTTCCACATTGAAGTCACTGTTTCTAAGGGACGAACTAGAAGATTAGAGGTACCTAGTGGTGAAGCAAGTAGAAACCAGAGAAGGAAAGATGAAGATGTTAGAACTGGCCAACTACCACCTACTGCAAGGAACACTTTATTATAAAAGCCCCGGGGGTTCTTATCAAGGTGTGTAGGAGAAGAAGAAGCTAAAGAGAGGTTAGTAGCGATGCATGAGAAGCATTGTGGGGATATAGACATCCCTCTTTATCATCGGTTGCAGTGAGGGGACTACTATTAGCCCACCATAAGCATGGAGGTGGCTCGTCTGCAGCCGGGTTATCTAAAGTTCCAAACCCAATTTGACCAGCCAACTGAAGCTAACTTCATAAAAGCATTTGAGGATTGGAGGAAACCTTACATAGCATATTTGAAGGATGTTGAGTTGCCAGCTGAGCGAGCAAATGAGATTTATTTCAAAAAGGGAGTGACCAGTTTCTATCTAGTGGAGGGGGAACTCTACCAAAAAGGTTACAATGACAAAGCATTGAAGTGCATAGATAAAGAGGATGTAGACAGATTGCAGAGGGAAGCTCATGAGGCCTCCCATATGGGGGTGCTAAACTATACAAATAATTGATGATGTCGGGTTACTACTGGTCATCTATAGAAGATGACTCCATTGGTTATGTGAAAAAATGCAGATCATGACAAGTACATGGCAATATGGTGCATGACCTTTCAGTTAGTCTGCAAAGCTTAGCAGCACCCTACCCCTTCCACATATGGGCATTTGATCTAGTGAGAAAGATTATCCTGACCTCTCATAACAAATCCTTTATTATTATTGCTACAGAATGTACACCAAGGGAGCAGAACCAATCCCCATAAATAGAGTAACTTCCCAAGTGGTAACCCAATTTATAAATGAGTATATCATATGCAAGTTTGGTATACCCAAGGTGTTCCTCACTGACAATTGGAAGTAATTTGTATGCAAGGAGATGGCACTCCTCACTGACAAATACAATATCGTGCACAACATCTCAACTATTTCCTACTCAAAGGGAAATGGACAAGCAGAGGACACAAATAAGACTTTGATCAACATATTAAAAAAGTTGCTTGAGGATATTCTAGGAGCATGGGATGAGAATCTACCCACAGTGCTACGGGCCTACCCTACTTTGAAAAGGAAACCAACAGGGTTTACTTCGTTCTCGCTAGTATATGGGACAAAAGCTATTGTGACACCCCGCCTAATAAAATACCGGGTGATCAGTCCTATACCAAACTAAAACAGGAATCCCAGTTGGTTCATTCTTAGCATCACTGTCTAAAAACCTTTTAAAACTTACTAACCACCTAGTATTCCAAAACGCTGGTGCAAAATTTGAACTCTTTAATTAAACAAGATAAAAACATACGCAAATAAATGTAAACCATTCACCACAACTGAAACAAATTAACCTAATACATAATTTAGTTACTTGCCGAATAAACCATCCGCCACCAAAGTAAATAGTCCAACAACAATCAACCAATAATAGAATAAATAAATCTGAAAACTACAACTAAAAATTCTGGGCGTCATGCCCTAAGTAAACTGAAACTGATAGATGATTCCTACTCTAGGAAAGAATGAACGATGCATTTAATCCAAGCTCCTGCTAGCATCCACAAATGCCGCAACTCCGTTTCCCTGGAATAGAATATCAATCCTGGCGTCCCTGTGGCTGGACACTTAAAAGGTTTTGAAAATAGTTTTATAGCAAGGGTTAGAACCCAAAACATTTGGAAAATATTTAGCAAGTGTATTAACTGCAGTAATAAAAATGCATGAATGCGCTTCATATTTAAGTTAGTGTTGCGCTCTCTTGAGGACATACTCAGCCCTCCACTAATGTGTACACCTAACGGTTACCTTAACCCCACCTAGTTTTACTACCCCGTCCAACTAGTCCTGGTATAATCTCCCCTTGCCATACTACTCTAACCCGAGTATTATAATTCATGGGTTATAAGTTATCTCACCTATTAACTTAATTAATTCCTTTTAAATAATATCATATAATCGTGACACGAGTTATATAAAATAAGTACATTACACACTGTATTATGACCCGCATATAATATTACATCTCATTATATACGTACCTTTACTAAAACATCCACACATAATTCATATGTATATCCATCCCTCTGTGTATACCCTCACCGGATGATTCCCTCTAAAGTGCTATCTCACTAGGTGTGCTCACATAACCTAGTTCTCCAAGTTGGAAATCTCTCACCAACTTGGCCCAAAATATAAACGTAGTGGAGGCGGTTATATTCCTTTCCTGAAAGTGAGATAAGCCCCTCACCCATATACCGAACGCTATGACCTGGGGATATACTCACCCTGCTCCTCAAGCTAGGGGATTCACCCACATCCCGCAACCTCCCTTAATAGCACTAGAGTATATAAATTAAACAAATATCTAGTCACTGATATTTAATAGCACACCCAATATATACACACACATATATACCATCACTACACCGTATATATATAATATAAATTCCGGCTTTACCGTGTACTCAAAAACCCATAACACTAGCCTGAAATTTCCCGAGTCTCTGGCCCCAATCAACTTGATTAATTTTCTCATTTATTAATTTATCATCTTCCCGAGTCTATGGTCCGACTCTAATTTAATTTAATTCACACATTAATTAATTTAATACTTGGTGTCGCTCCACCACTATATTCGGACTCGCTCACTTGGCCCGTACCATCACTAATACCCGAGTTTATATTCATCCTCCTAATTTATTTATTGCACCTCAATTCATTTAATAATGTAGCGTCACTCAACTACGATTCCCAAACATTTTCCTTGGTCCTAAATTAATACTAAAATTCATTTATCAAATTCATCCCTGAAGACATCCAATCAATGCCCTCCTAAACCCAATTATATCCCCTTATAATTCCTAAGGAATATGTGTTACATATACATTTATCACTAATTAAAAAGTAGGGGAATAAATATTAATTTAATTTCCCTTTATATATTAAACTAGCCAACTTGCCAAAAATTTGAGACCATCGATCGAACAGGTCGACTTTTTCTCCGAGTTGCTGTTCAGCCATTAACGAAAATCCAAGCTTTCTTTTCTCCAATCCCAATCTCAATCCATCACATTTATCATCTTTTTACATCTATTACGAACTCTAATCATCATTTAAACCTTTAAGCATCATTGATTTTTACAAATCTTCACCCACTCAAGAACACAAATTCTTATGGTAAAATCCCAATTATCATTCACAAATATGATCCCACAATCTCAAAAAAATCCATCTCTAACACTGGTGTTCTGTTATGGTTCTAATGTCAATCAATACTGAATACTTCTATAATATCAATTGGATTGTCAAATCACTCAACCGATTAAATTTCATATAAACCCATTTCATGCAATAGCCTACCCAAAAATGAATTTTGGTTTACATCTCCCATAATATGAATTGATTATCATCAATTTAAGAATCACAACAGTTAACCACTTGCCTCTAATTGTTTGTAGAGTCTGATCCGTTGGTGTAGAGAAAGTGTTGATGAAGAACACCCAATTTGTCCCTCGATTTGTCTCCAAAAAGGTCTCCAATTTTCTCTTGATTTGTTTCCTTTGTGTCTCTCTCAAACCCTAGGTTTAGAATTTTGTTAACTGTCGTTCAACACCCCCCCAATTGGGTTTAAAACCCCTAATCCCGTTTTTGGTCACATGGGCCTAATTAAAATGGCCCAAATCCCCCGTGTGGGCCCGGCTATGCCCAAAAATGCCCCGAGACCCGATTACTACCCCCCGAGTACTCTTTTCTAACTATCTTGACCCATCCGGACTCAATCGTGCACTCAAAATTGTCATCTGAAATACTTTATAACATTTCCAAATTTCAACCTCAAAAATGATACACACATTAATTTGAACACTTAAACTTAAAGTCGGCAAATATAAATAATTATTCCCACTCAAATAAATTCTCCAAATCATAAATTTAAGTTTCTCCAATTTAAATATTTTTATTTCTCCCAAAAATAATTAAATACTAGATCCTCAAAATTACGGGGTGTTACAGCTATCCTGTCGGTGGAATTAGCAGTGCCCTCAGCTAGGGTTGCTCTAAGTAACGACCTCATACCAGACCCTCGACATTTGAAACTTGACGCACTAGACAAGCATATAGATAAGGCCAAGGAAAACTTCAAGGTCTACACCAAGCAGCTGTCCAGGGCTTACGAGAACTTGGTCAAGCCTGGGGAATTTCAAGTAGGGGACTTGGTCCTACGTGCGTCCACCCATCATTTCTACACCATGTCAGCATCAAAGTTTAAACTCAAATGGGAGGGCCCCTTCGTGGTGAGAGGGGTGGGAAAGTCAGGGTACTGCCAGATATCACAACCCGAGAGAGTGACTATCTTCAATCTATTAACTATAAGTGGCTAAAAAAGTACTATGCCTAGTTTTTTTTGTTAAGGTTCATTTCTTTTGAAAAGTCTGAGTGTCCTGCTCTAATATAAGAAAATTTTCTTTTTGTAAAGTTAGTAGAGAAAACCTTTGTAAACAACATACAATATGAAAGAAATTAATATCAACTATTTTTTATCATTACATGATGACTCGCATTATTTATTTACCTGCTACATGAAGTGGGTGCACAAGAACAACTTTTTTTCCTTATCTCTAAAAAAAGTAAAAAAAAAAGTAAGAATAATAATAATACTCTCAACTATACTAGAAGAGGGTCCATGACAAAAGGAACTTTTCTCATTATACTTGGGGGTGCATCCATCCCAAGGGAAAAGTATATTGAGGAAAGTCCTTATAGACATAACAGATAATTTTTTCCCCACTAGACTAGCAGGAGGTTGTCCTCATAGTACCAATAAAAAAAATGATATGCATTATTTATTATTGTCTCATAACAGATTTATAGCTTAGAGAACAAGTTCTAACCTATGTTCTCAAGAAAAACTTCACTTAACCAGTTCTCAGAAATTATGGAGAAGGGGGTCTACCCCCCCCCCCCCCCACACACACACAAACACACTCTAAAAATGTTATTTTTTTTAGAAAAAGGTTCCTAAGAGAATTTTGGAACAAGGCCCCGTAGACCAGGGGCAATGATTTTTAAAAAATAGTCAATTTCCTTATTTTCATTTATGAAGTTATATTCAAAATTTTTTAGAAGGAGAAAGGCTAACACCCCTCTCCCAGTTATTCCCTGAAAGAATGAATGTGCGGAAAAAAGATTACTCCACAGTCATACGAAGCTGCACTAAAAAGTATAACTTGCCAAGATTTATGCAAGTACCCCACAGTATACTGGGAAACTCAAATAGACCAAGTGCTCACAGAAAATTAGAACAAGTCATAGTAAACAGATGCCAAAGTATAGATACCGACAAAGAATAAAGAAAAACATTAATGGAAGCAAAAAAAGGGGTCTTTCATTAATTAATGATCAATCTTCTCAACATAGAAAAAATATACAAAACAAAGCCTACATAGCATCATAAGTTATCCACGAGACAAAATAAAAACAAGTCCTACCGCGGGCGTATGTCTATGTAAGAAGGACCTACCTCCTCAATCAACTGCTCCTCCAGCCTAGCCTCATCCTCAGCATCACCAGCCTCAAGCTTGCTCATCTTGGCCTGGAGTGACTGAATCTAACCTCTAATCTGAGCAGCATCAGCCTGACGCTACTGAACTTGGACTTCCTAGATGAATGGAGTCTCATTATCTTCTTAAATAGGACGCTAAGAAAATGACATACTGTAATGTAAAGCCAATTCAACTGGAAATGATAAAAGCAGTGGAGATCATGAAGAGCTTGGAGAAATAGTGTAGTCCTGGTACTGGTATATCAGCAGGCGCAGTGGACAGGAAGACATGAAGGTGACTGGCAAGGTCCCTCATGTCAAAAATCGTGAGGCTGTCGATGTTAAGCACGCTCTAGGATATAAAAGTCTCAGGATGGTGCTCCAGGACCATGCCCAGTACCTCCCGCTCGCGAGTCCAGAATCTCGAAGGCAGTTCTGAGCGCCATAAATCACTCATAAAATCCCCTGGAGCCTCTACCTCGATATCATCATAGCCTTTATTTCGGGACGCGAGCTCAGAAAGAGGAAGAGAGGAATCCTCTCCAGAGCCAGCATCACCATCTGAGCAAGCAGCCTCAGAACTCTGCTCTACCTCATCAACTACTTCAGTGGGCTCACTGACTGGATCCTGTAAATAAAGGGAGAAATGAAAAATGATAAGTCACGAAGAAAGAAGGTGGAGTAGCTACACTTAAGATTGAACAAGGATTGCAAGACTTGCCTCAAAGCCCAAAGGGGTAAGTATGCTACTGCCAAATCGAGGAGGCACCACGTGACCCTGAATGCCAGCCTAACAGAGGATAGGCAACTTTGATATCAATGCTTTTTGTTAAAAAATAAATGAAAAAGCCTTAAGCATACAGTTAAAAGTAAACTAGGTATGGCAGTTTAATACTTGGGGAGTGCACAGTACAACACTCGTAATATGTCGTGCAGAACTAGGGACGACCGCCCCACTAACCTGAAAACAAGCAAACATGGGTGTGAGGGTGAGCCTACTTGTACAGTAAAAATAAGAAGAAAAGGGGAAATAGAAAGGAGAGGAGGATATGACAGTATAATACCTCTCTCATAGCGACCTCCCCTGTATGTTCCATAGCTATTGGAATAGCTACAGCGTTAACCTAAAAATAGGGAAGCATGTAAGTGTCCACAAGCACTTGCACAGAAAAAGCAAGTCCAAAAGGCCTAAATAGATCAAGTGTTTACCTGGGAAGTATTGTCTAAGACACCACCTAAAGATCTTACGACGGCAGGAGCAGATGCAACACTGACCTGCAAGATAACAAGGCGGGGAAGTGTCAATAAACTCTTGCACAAAAAACCCAAGTCAATAAAAAAAATAGCGTGTCACATATACCGGAGCAGTCTCCTCCGGGATGTTGACCAAAGTCTCCACAAGCATAGGAGACGGTACAGTGACAAACTAAAAACCCAAATATAGGTCTCGCAGATAAGGGACCACAACTACAGATATGTTAGAAAAAGTTGTAAAATGTTCATGCAGTAAGAAAAGAAAAAATGACAAGTATAACAAACAAATGTGCAAAACTAGAATACCTGAGAAAATATTCCCGCAGAACTCAAAATAGGCCCCTCAGATAAGGGGACTTCAGCTATGCTAGACTGAGGGAAAGAAATATTAGAAGATGTACAAGCAAGGAGGAGTGCAACAATAGTTACTCTTATATCAGAAATATGTAATACCCCGTATTTTTAATCTATATTAATTGGGGATTTATTAAATTTAACGTGAATGATTTATTTAATAAAAATCCGGAAATTAATTATGTTATAATTATTAACGTGACGAGAGTTAGTAATTATGGGAAAATTGGTTGAATATTACTAATGAGCAAAGTAATATATTATATTGGTTATATTGAATGTCATGAGTGAATTAAATGACGATTTCGGAAATTTAAGTCGGAACGTGCTCGTGTCACGTCGGGACTAATTTTGTTAAATAAAAAGTGAATATTTTATAAGTTGCTCGTATGGTCATTTTGAGTGCGCCAACGCGTCCGGTAGGGTCGAGATAGTCAGAAAAGTGTACCCGGGGGTGTAGTTTGGGTCTCGGGGCATTTTTAGGCCTAATTAGTACCCCGGGAGGGCATTTTAGTCATTATACATAATTGGGTAATTAAACCCACGAAATTCAGCAACCTATATCAGCCATTTAGGTTAGATTTTAGGGTTAGAATATCTAGAAATCAAGTGACGGCCATTGGAGAAGAGAGGAGAGAGCTCCAAGGCAATTCAAGGCCAAAAAGTCACCGGTTTGCACCGCCGCCACCACCACCGCGTAGATCGCGAGACGAGGAACGCATCCATACCAAAATCAGCCATGAATCAGAATACCAAAAATCCCAGGCAAGTGTTTAACTTGCGTATTTTCGTTAATGCAATCTTCATCTTGGTTTAGGATTGATTAGAGATGATAAATATGGAAGAACACCCAATTTGTGTCAGGAAAATGCATGTAGAAATGATTTATATGAAATTCTGGAATCCTTGCCATGTAGAGGAATATAACCCATGAAATTTTGATGATATATTAGAAGGAAATTTTGGTAAAAACAGATTAGAACCTTGATTAAGAAAAACTCTAGGGTTCTTGATGATTAGATGGAATTTTGGGTTAATTATCCATGTTTAATGTTAGATATACACATGCTTTACGTTGAAAACATCTGGTATAACGTTATAATGATAGTAGTAGGATTTTTGGGACGTTTAGAATGGAAAAACATGGTTTTGGATGAAGAAATTTGGTAGAACCCGTAACTGCATTCTCGCTGAATTTTCGCAAACCTGCTTGATCGATCGATCGAGCCTAGAGCTTCGATCGATCGAAGGTTCGATTGATCGAGCCCCAGACCTCGATCGATCGACCCCTCCTGGCAGACTCTTATTTCCCTTGTTTACTTAGTTAAATTGAATTTATCGTGAAATAATTCTTGGGTATTCTTAATGAAATGTTTTGGGAGATAGGAAAGACCAGTAGGACATTTGAATAAGTGTTGGGAACTTTATTATAAGACGAGAATCTTGTTTTTGGGATAATTATATAATGAACTATGAAACTACGTATTTTAAGTGAGAGAATGCGGCGAATAGATACGATAGTGAATAGAGGTATACCTACTGAATTTTCCTACTTGGAAGGATAGAGTCAACGAATGTCACGTATTAAGTGAGAAAACCCTTCGAGTTAAGGTTAGAGATGAAACCTTATACGTAATACTAATAATGTGAAATGTAGAATAAATGGTATAATTATGGGTGACGAGAAGAACCTATATTAATATGATAAAGTGGTATATTTATATGATTGTGTGTACATATATTATATACTTGTGAAAATCATGCCCACGCTACTTGCTATCCCTGAGGTTACCGTGCTGGGACAAGTCTTATCTCGATGGGACCTTTATGGGGGATATTGACTTGTACCCTAGAAGATAGATATCCTTGGTACAGGCTATCAATGTGATAGTTCAGACGGTCCTAAGAGACGCAGGCATGTGCCATCCTCTTAGAGACTTGGAATCTATGCTTCGCCTCAATATTGTTTGTGTATTTATGTTAATACAATTCGAGAGTGATTCCGATTGTATTCCCCTTAATATGAGTGATATGGGGTTCTGGATAGTAGAATATGCACGCACCATAGTTTTATGAGGGGTGCTGTTATTTTATATATATTATACGAGTAGTTAATATATATATGAGATTTTGAAATTTGAAACTGCCTATTGTGATTTGATAAGTAGGACTTGGTTGATGACTCAGATAGTGAATACTTGTTTCGTGAAAGTATAATATGTTACTGAGAAACTTTATAAATTAATAAAATCTAAAACGAGAGTTGTGCTACTAATCTGGAAGTAACCTTTTTAAACAAAATATTGTTCGGCTTTGAAATCTTATGAGTAAGTTAAGATACGCTAAATTATTGGAAAAGGTTAGTATGATAAATTTGTTAAGAAACTGTTGGGAAGGTTAGTGCGATAGGTGTGCACATTAGAAGAGAGGTGAGTATTTCTCAAGAGAGTGACGCACTAATATGTTGTTGCATTGGCCTGTATCAATTTAAATACTTGCTAAACGTATTTTAAAATCAAACACACTTTCGGGCTCTGACCCATTTCTTTTTCTCTCTCTCTCTTGTATATATATGTATATATTTCAGGTGCCCAGCCACAGGGGCGTCTTGCTTAGGATCCCTTGAGAGGAACGTGCTGCAGCTTAGGTGGGAGTTGCAGGTCACTTGCGTAGATGGCTTCTTTTATTGACTCCACTTCTAGTATTCTCATTTATTGGGCATGTGTCGCCCTTTACATTATTTCATTATTGTTGGGACATTTATATATCAGTTGTTTCCAGTATTGTTCTATGGGATTTATTCAGTTTGGATTTGTGACTTTAGTTTTCATATGTTGACCTTCGATTGTCGAATGTATTATATTATTTGGTTTACTGTGGTGTGATTCTTAATTGTAGAAATGTTGTTTTTAAATAAATAAATCTTTTTCTTTAATTAAAATTTGGAAAGTATGTATGAAATTGGTTTTGACACTTAGCTTAATTATTTAGGGTGTTAAATTGGAAGATTTATTTTTATCGACAGTGATGCTGAGAATGAACCAACTGTTTACCTTGATTTAATTTAATAAAGGAGTGATCGCCCGGTATTTAATTAGGCGGGGTGTCACAAAATATATATGGTACCTATGTGGTCACCATCGCAGAATCTAAGGGAGGTTCTATGGGTGATGCGTTTAAAGTCGCCTCTACAGCACTCGATGCAGGCACCATAGACGAAGAAGCCTCACTATAGATAACCTGCGAATAATTTTTTTTTGTAAGTGTTGGCAAGTTACTTATATAGTGAAGAAAATATATGGAGAGGCAGCAAAGCCAAGTTAAAATAAATACCGAGGAAGGTACAATAATAATGCCTCCACCAGAGCCACTAGCAGGAGGGGCCTCCATAGCCGTAGGGGCTATCGGAGAAGCAGATAATGACATAGTAATATTGGCGGACTGAAACACGAACAAGTGGTGGCAAGACATAAGACTAAAATCACGATGATAAAGTAAAAGTGATATAAGAAATAAAAGATTCCAAAACATGTGTACCTAAATCCCCTCTAGGGAAGAAGGATGAAAAATAAGTGATGGTATAGCCGGAGAAGTGGTAGTGGCCTGATTGTCAGAAGATTGTTAGAGACAAACTTGGATGAAGAAAAAGTCGATCCTAACAAGAATGTGCAGTACCTGAGAAGAAGTGATAGCTTGTGAAACGGGTTCACATGAAGTGATAGTAAAGATCGATTGGGATGGTAGAGGATGGATATGAGGCCTATTATCCATAGGTACGTAAACTCGAGAGATAAGAATCCTCTCGGAGGGTGACAGACTCAGAACAGTAACTCCAGTAAGCAGCACCGTTCCTCCAGTATAGGAAGGGCCACATGGGGACAAGCCCTGAAAGGAAGAAAGAAAAAGACAACACATATGACATAAGAATCAATTATACATAAAAATGATAGTGAACAGAGGAATATGGAAGAAGTAATAAGTCCACATACCTTTGGAAGCCAAATAGAGGAACCACTCACCGCAGTAGAGGTAGGAGGTGGGGAAGCATGGTCGGGAGGAACGGTCCTCTATAAACACACAAAGAGAAAGATATCAAAATATGTTTAAAAATATGACATGTTAAAGAAGGACTCAGGAGAGTTGGTAATTACCTAGACGGAATGGGATGACATAGAATAGGCCCTCGTAGTCGCAGGGAACACAAAAGATAGCTCCAAAGGCAAAAAAAGAATAATATATGTCAGAGAAAGATTAATAGCAAAGGAAAAAGGAAGAAAGTAATATTTGAATAAAGAGGAAGTAACTAACAAACCTCTCTAGCCTGACCAAAAGAAGATACCACCACGGAATTCCTCTCCCTGGGAAAGGACGCCCGGGAAAGAGGTGGAGTCAAAGGATCACTCGCCACAATAGAAGAAACCTGTAAATACCACATGGACATAAACGAATTAAGCAAAAACACAGAGAAAATTAAAGGAAAGGACTTAAAGTAGTTGTGCATGCACCCTTACCATACGAGAGATGTACAGTGGTAGGACTGTTGGTAGAAGGAGAATATATCATGATGTCCTTGCTAGAGGACTCTCTCGAAACTAGCAAGAAAGTAGAAGTGTCAAGACCATATTCGCCATGAGGGTTAATATCACTCATGTCATTTGAAGAAGAATTGTTATCATCATAGGAAAGAGTGCGTCTATAATTAACTAGCTCCTCTTCAAATGAATTAGAAGGGGAACCAGCAAGTGGAACCCCATGAAAGCCAGTTTCACTAAGTAAAGAGGAGTTCGGTATGATACCTTCACCAATAGGAATGGAAGTGGAAGGAGGCTCCTCAGAAGATAAACCCAAGGCCTCATAGCCCTGCTCGCGTACAGTCTGGTATGTCTCCTCTACTCCAAGATCATTAGTATTAGACCCCTGTTTGGTGCAGGAGAGGGAGCAATTACCTCAGAACTAGCCTTCTTCTTTTTCTTGCTCACCTTATTTTTTACCGATGAAGGAGGGGAAGTAAGGGCAGTAGTAGTAGCAACAACAGTAGGTAGAGCATCGATAACTAGTATGAAATTCGATACATCAACATCATGATTCTTACTTTTAGAAGCAGTAGGATCTTTTGCCTTTCCCTTTCAATTGGGCTTGGCAGGTTGAGGCTCAAGTTGTTTCGAATAGATGGATTCATTGAGTAGGGACGTCACCAAGATAGGAGTGACCTACTCGAGAGGCATCTTGGAGATAGTGTTGCGGTGCCATAACATCTTTTAGGTCATCTTACCCAAGTATTTGTCATTATTAGGGAGCTTGGTAGAAATGGTCTTATGAGGGACATCCTTCACACATTTTTAAATAAGGCTTACATGCCTCTGCTAGAGGGTAAAAATATAACATTTTTATTTATAATATTACCCTTATCCATTTGGAGTCCCAAAATGGTCCAAAGATATCGTGTATGGTGGAGTATGAAGGGCAAGAAACTTACAGTTTGAAATACTGGAAAATAGGTTAATTCAAGAGTTTGCTTCGAAGAGCGTACCTGGTAGTTTTGAGCATTGTAAAACTATAAAAAAAAATTATGTCTAATTATTTCCCTAACGTATTCGGAGTTCGAAAATGGCCCCAAAATATCTTGTACAAGGGACAACAGAGGCCAAGAAACTCATAGTTAGAACTACGGGGAAATAGGTCATCTTCAAAAATATCATGAGTTTTTCTTTAGAGGGTATACCTAGAAGTCAAGAATAGTGTTTGTTTATAATTAGTTCCCTAATATAGTGGGAGTCCCAAAATGTTCCAAAAATATCTTGTACGGTGGACTATGAAGGGCAAGAAACTCATAGTTTAATATACCGAAAAATAAGTTGTCTTATAAGAATTCATGAGTTTTGCTTAGGAGGGGTTACCTAAAAGTTGTCTGTAGTGTTAAAATATAATATTTTTATTTTTAATTGTTGCCCTGATGCATTCTAAGTACGAAAATAGTTCAAAAAAATCATGTACGATGGAATACGAGGGCAACCAACTGACAATTTAAACTCCCAGGATATAGGTTGTCGTAAAAAAACTCATAAGTTTTGCTTCGAAGGGGATAGGTAGAAGTCGCGTGTAGTGTAAAACTGTAACATTTTTATTTTTAATTTTGCCCTGATGAATTCAAAGTTCCAAAATGGTCCAAAAATATCTTACACGAGAATACTACGAAGGGCAAAAAACTGATAGTTTTACTAATCGGGAAATAGGTTATCCTTAAAACATTCACGAGTTTTACTTCGAAGGGGACTCGTTATGTAAAAATATAACATTTTTGTTTATAATTATTGCCCAGATGCATTCAGAGTCCAAAAATGGTCCAAAAATATCTTGGGGGGGGGGGGGGGGGGAATACAGAGGGCAAGAAACTAATAGTTTGACTTATCAAGAAATAGGTTGTCTTCAAAAAGTTCACAAGTTTTGCTTCAAAGGGCATACCTAGAAGTCGAGCGTAGTGGAAAATTATTACATTTTTTCTTATTGATGCGTTGATGCATTCAGAGTCCCAAAATGGTCCAAAATTATCTTGTACGGGGGAATAAGGAGGGCAATAAATTGCTCGTTTAAACTACCTCTAAATAGGCCATTTTAAAAAAATCATGAATTTTGCTTCGAAGGGCGTACCTAGAAATCATTCTCAATGGAAAACTATAAAAATAGTGTTTTAATTATTTTCCTGATGCATTCGGAGTTCGATAATGGTCGATAAATATATTGTAAGGGGGATAGTAAAGGCCAGGAAACTGATAGTCTGAACTACCGAGAAATAGGTCATCTTAAAAAAATTCACGAGTTTTGTTTGGATGAGATATCTAGAAGTCGTGCAAAGTGTAAAATGATAATACTTTTTTTTTTCTAGATATTTCCCTTACCATTGAGAGTCCCAAAATGTTTCAAAAATATCTTATACAGTAGACTACAAAGGGCAAGAAACTGATATCTTGACCTATCGGGGAATAGGTTATCTTCGAAAAATTCACGAGTTTTGCTTCGAAGGGGATACCTACATGTTGCACGTAGTGTAGAACTATAAAATTTATGTTTTAATTGTTACCTTTATGCATTAGGAGTTCCAAAATTGTCAAAAAATATCTTGTACGGTGAAATACGAAGGGAAAGAAACTGATAGTTTAAACTATCGAGAAATAGGTCATTTTTAAATAATTCACGAGTTTTTCTTTGAAGGGTGTACCTAGAAGTCACACGTAATGTAAAACTATAAAAAAAATTATTTCTAATTATTGATCTAACACATTCGGAATCCCAAAATGGCCCAAAAATATCTTGTACGGGGGATAATGGAGGCCAAGAAACTAATTGCTTAAACTATTGGGAAATAGTCATCTTCAAAAATATCACAAGTTTTACTTCAGAGTGGATTCCTAGAAGTTGTGCATAGTGCAAAACTATAGAATATGTGTTCTTAATTATTTCCCTGACATATTGGGAGTCCTAAAATGTTACAAAAATATCTTTTACGATGGACTACAAAGGGTAAGAAACTTATAGTTTGACCTACAAGAAAATAGGTCATCTTACAATAATTCATGAGTTTTGCATCAGAGGGATACCTAAATGTTGCTCGTAATGTAAACAAGTAACAGTTTTATTTATAATTGTTGCTCTGATGCATTTTGAGTTCCAAAATGGTCTAAAAATACCTTATACAAGAAAACTACGGTGGGCAAGAAACTGATAGTTACCTATCCGAAAATAGGGATCTTTAAAATATTCTAAAGTTTTGCTTTGAAGGGGATACCTAAAAGTCGCACGTAGTGTAAAACTATAACATTCTTCTTTCTTATTATTGCCCTGATGCATTCGGAGTAAGAAAATATCTTGTACGGGGACTAAGAACGATAAGAAACAAATAGGTTGACCTACCGAGAAATATGTTGTCTTCAAATAATTTATGAGTTTTGCTACAAAGGGTGTACCTAAAAGTCGAGCGTAGTTGAAAATTATAACATTTTTTTTCTAATTATTGAGTTGATGCATTCGGAGTCCCAAAATGGTCTAAAACTATCTTGTACGGGGACAACAGAGATCAATAAACTGATAGTTTGTACTACCAGGAAATAAGTCGTCTTAAAATAAATTCATGAGATGGTGTACCTAGAAGTTACGCCTAGTGGTAAATTAGGATATTGTGGTACTTAATTATTGTCCTGACACATTTGACATCCTAAATGGTCCAAAAATATCTTATATGGGGACTACGGAGGACAAGAACCTAATAATTTGAATAACCGAAAATAGCTCCTATTAAAAAAAATCACGCGTTTTGCTTCGAAAGGCATACCTAGAAGTGAAACCTAATGGAAAACTATAAATTATAACATTTTTATACCTAATTATTATCCTGATGCATTGGACGTCCTAAAATTATCCAAAAATATCTTGTAGGGGTCACTATAGAGGACAATAACCTAAATGTTGAACAATTGAAAAATAGGTCATCTTTAAAACATTCACGAGTTTTTCTTTGAAGGGCATACCTAGAAGTTGTTCCTTATGGAAAATTATAACATTTTAGTACATAATTGTTGTCTTGATGCAATTGAAGTTCCAAACTGTCCAAAACTATATTGTTTGGGGGACTACGAAGGGTAATAACCTAACAGTTTGAACTATCGTGATATAGGTCCTTTTTAAACAAATTATCAAGTTTTGTTTCGAAGGGCATACCTAGATGTCGTGCTTATAGAAAATTATAACATCTTAGTACCCAATAATTGTCATGATGCATTAGAAGTCCTAAAATGACCCAAAAATATATTTTAGGGTGGATATGTAGGGCAAGAACCTAATAGTTTGAACTACCAGAAAATAACCCGTCTTAAAAAAATCACTAGTTTTACTTCGAAATGCATACCCAGAAGTCGCGCATAGTGAAAAATTATAACATTTTGGTACCTAATTATTGTAATGACACATTTGAAATCCAAAATGGTCCAAAACTATCTTGTTATGGGAATGCATAGGGTAAGAACCTAATAGTTATGAGATATAGGTCATCTTCAAAAAATCTGGAGTTTTGCTTCGAAAGGCATACTTAAAAGTCACGAGTAGTGGTAAGTTATAACATTTTGGTACATAATTGTTGTCTTGTCACATTGGAAGTTGAAAAATAGTCCAAAAATATCTTTTAGAGGGGACTACTAAGGACAAGAATCGTAAGGTTTGAACTATCGGGTAACAGTTTGCCTTAAAAAACTAACGAGTTTTTTGAAGGGCATACCTAGAAGTCGTGCTAAGTGATAAATTATAAGATTTTGGTACCTAATAGTTTTCCTGACACATTTGAAGTCCCAAATGGTCCCAAAGTAACTTTTAGGCAGGATTATGGAAGATAAGAACCTAACCGTTTTAACTATCGGGAAATTGGAGGTCTTCAAAAATTCATAAGTTTTGCTTCGAATGACATACCTAAAAGTCGTATCTAGTGGAAAATTATAACATTTTGGTCCCTAATTATTTTCCTGATACATTGGAAGCCTAAAATGTCCCAAACATATCTTATAGGGGGGATACGGAGGGTAAGAACCTAATAGTTTGAACTTTCAGGAAATAGGTCATTTTAAAAAAAATTCATGAGTTTTTCTTCGATGGGCGTACCTAAAATTCGTGTCTAGTGGAAAATTATAACATTTTATTACCTACTGGTAGTCCTAACACTTTTGAAGCCCTAAAATGGTCTAATAACATACTGTAGGAGGAATACCAAAAATAGGTCGTCTTTAAAAAATTCACTAATTTTGCTTCGAATGGCGTAACTAAAAGTCGAGTGTAGTGCTAAATCATAACATCTTTGTACATAATTATTGTCCATATGCATTAGAAGTCTCAAAATGGTCCAAAAATATTTTTATAGGTGGGACCATGGATAACAAGAACCTAAAGTTTTGAACTACCATGAAATAGATCGTCCTAAAAAAACTAATGAGTTATTCTTCGAAAGGCATACCTAGAAGTTGCGCCAGTGGTCAATTAGAATATTTTGGTACTTAACTGTTGTACTAACACATTTTAAGTCCAGGATAGTACAAAAATATCGTGTAGGGAGTCTATGGAGGACAAGAACCTAACAATTTGACCTACCGAGAAATAGGGCATCTTAAAAAATTCACGAGTTTTTGCTTTGAGGGGCATTCCTAGATATTATAACGATTTGGTACCTAATTGTTGTATCGATGAATTTTAATCCCCAAAATTGTCAAAAAATATCTTTTAGGGGGATTATGGAGGGAAATAACCTAATAGTTTGAACTATTGAGAAATTGGCCATTTGAAATAAAATAATGAGTTTTTATTTGATGGGCGTACCTAGAATTTGTGCTTGTTAAAAAATTATAAAATTTTCTTACCCAATGGTTGTACTAAACCTTTGGAATCCCCAAAATGGTCTAAAAATATCTTTTTGGGGATAATACGGTGGGAAAGAACCTAGTAGTTTTACTATTGAGAAATAGGCCATCTTAAAGAATTCACGAGTTTTGCTTCAAATGGCATACCTAAAACTCACACCTAGTGGTAAATTACAACAATTTTATACATAATTGTTGTTTTAACGCATTATAAGTCCTAAAATTGTCCAAAAATATCTTGTAGAGGGGATACAGAGGATAAGAACCTAAAGGTTTGAACTACAGGGAAATAGTCATATTAAAAAATTCACAAGTTTTGCTTCGGAGGACGTACCTAAAATCCACGTCTCGTGGGAAATTATAACATTTTGGTACCTAATTGTTTTCCTAATGCAATTGAAGTGCCAAATTTCCCAAAACTATATTGTTTAGGGGACTACAAAGGGAAAGAACCTATAGTTCGAATTATCGGGGAAATAGGTAGTCTTCAAACAATTATCAAGTTTTCTTCAAAGGGGGTACCTAGTGTAATACCCCGTAATTTTATTGATATTTATTTAAGGGATTAATTGAATTAAATGAGAATTAATTGGAAATTAATCCGGGTATAAATACTAACGAGATGTGAGTTGGTATTTGATTATGATGTTAAAAATTTATTATTTTCGAGTATGTATGGTAATACATGAGTATTGGTGATTTCTAAATTGTCACGAGGTAGAGATACGACAATTTGGAAAATTTAATTGGGACGCGGGTGTCAGTCGCGTCAGGAACGTAATTAATTGAATTAAAAAGTAAATTTTATTTTTTATCAATCGAATGGTCATTTTGAGTGCGCCAACGTGTCCGGAAGGGTCGAAATAGTCAGAAAACACTAGCGGGGGGTTTAGTTTGGATCTCGGGGAATTTTTAGGCCACACTGGCAACCCAAAAGGGTTGTTTGGTAATTTTAAAAATAGGGGAATTAAAACTCACGAATTTTAGAGGTTATTTTTATATTAGAAAAGAACCCACTAAGCCATTATCAGCATTTGGGAAGTTAGAGGGCTACGAGAGTTATAGAGAGGAGTTGGAAGAAGTTCCAAAAAGGAAACTCTAGCCACCATCACCATCTTTGGAAGAAATTGTAGAGAGAGGGAGGAGAATCAACATTAAATTCTTCAACATCGAATCAGAACATCTAAGGCAAGTGGTTTAATTACATTAATTTCAAGCGAATGTCTCTTCCATGCTTAGAATTGAATATTTGTCTTATTTTGGAAGTTTAATGAAAACCCATGAAATTGGAGGTAGAATTCATAATATGATATAGGGATTGCATGTAGAATGTTATCGGATGAATTTCATATACGAAATGTATCTTTTGATGATGTAAAAACGGATTTATAAGGAGTAATTGTAGACATTAAATCTGGGTCCATATTCATAGGGTTTGGGACAAGATTTGGGGAATTTTGATGATTATATGTTAATTTAGGAAGCATTGACCCCATATATATGTTAAAGAGTGACCTAGGAGGACTTAGAGTAGTTTAATAATGTTAGATTACTATTGGAATGATCTTAGGATGAGTTTAGAGAAGAGAAAAATTGAGAAAAATGAAGTAGAGAATTTCTGGGCTTAAACTGCCATCTCGTTAGAAGACCTGCCCAGGTCGTTCGAACGACCTCGTTCAAATGAGCTTCTAACGAGATAACAGTGTCCCTTCTAACGAGTTTGTAGTTCGTTCAAAGACTTTCGTTTGAATGAACTCGTTCGAACGACCTCGTTCGAACGAGACTTCTAACGAGTTGACAGAATGGTCTTTTTGGCCTAATTTCATTTCAAACGTTCCGTAGACTCATTTAATTGGAGTATTAACCTTCCCTTATTGATTAATGGGTATAGTTGTGAGAATTGGGGTATGTTGAGGAGTAGAACTTAGAACCTTATAATAAAACGGATGTCAATTGTGGAGTAGGAAACAAGTATCTAATTATGACGTGAGAAGGGTTGATAATGTTAATATACAAATCGAGGACTTGTGATCGTATAACATTAAATGACGGTATAAGAACGAGAAGTATACCTATATTAAAAATACGAGATATCTAAGATGTGTGAATGCTTAGTATACGTGGTTTTATGTGTATAACATACCTACCGTACTTGCTATCATGGGAGGTTTGCGTTCAATTAGGGCCATCTAATCTTTGTGCGCCTACGGGGGGATTTAGATTGGTACCTCGAGGACATAGGTCAGAGAAGGACTTATTGAGAAGTTAATAAGTCTGCTGATCATGGGAGCATAGGTATGTGCGTGACCCATGTGATGTGAACTATGTTCGCCTCCATTGTTTGTGATTGTTATTTATTGAAAACGATTCCTGAGATATTCAAAATACGTGGTCCTTATGTACATCACGTACCGAGATTGGATAGCAGAGTATGTGTGCACCGCAGCTTAGTCTCGGGGTGCTAGTAATGTATATTTATGATGAGAATAATATACTGTTAATTGAAATGAACTGTCATGATTAAATGTGAGTATAATTATATCAAAGTTATGTAAAGATAAAATGGATGATCTCTAGTATATTAGTATTGTTAATAATTGGGAAACCGAGAATTAATGTAAAGCTCTCTATTTAATTGATGATGTTGGAATTAAAGCGTGAATCGTATAGAAATGTTAGAATTTATTTAGGACTAGTTAGATATGATAATCACTATAATGGGTACGGGTACGCTAGGAGTGCACAGATAGTCGAGAGGTGAGTATTTCATGTGAGAGCACGTCCTAACATGTATTTTGCATTCATTGTTTTAATGTCATTAAAACACTTGCTATATTTTAAACAATTTTCCACAATTGGGCTCTGACCCGTTTGCTTTCAAATATATTTTCTTGTAAAAACCTTTTAGGTGCCCAGCCACAAGGACACCATGCATAGGAGTTCCATTCAGGTGACGGACTGTAGCTGCCTTGGAAGTTACAGGACTTTGACAGTAGACGCCTCCTCTTTCGATCTTGACTCCTTGTTATCATCTTTCCTCATCTGTTGGGCATGTCGCCCTATTTCTTTTTAGAGATACTTTACTTATTCATTTAATTCAGAATTATGGGTTGTAATTAATTTAGTGATGCAGACTTAGTATTTGTTTATTCCTGTATTTGGATTGTTGTGAGGAGTATCCCTCTAGAATCATTACTATTTTATGGTTATTCCATTTTCATTATGTTGTGGTGGTTATGTTAGCATTTCATAATTTAATCATTGCATGTTAATCTGATTTAATTAAAATTGACAACTCACTTTTTAGATATTAGGTGGCTAGTAATTATTAAAAATGTTTTCGACAGTGATGCTATGAACTGAACCAACTTGGCATTTTGTATTAATTTAATAAAGGAGTAGCTACCCGGTATTTAATTAGTCGGGGTGTCACACCTAGATGTCATGCCTATCAGAAAATCATAATATTTTTGTACCTAATTGTTGTCTTGACGAGTTGGATGTCCCAAAATGATCCAAAAATATCTTTTAAAGGGATACGAAGGTCAAGAACCTAATAATTTGTATTACCAAAAAATTATACATCGTAAAAAAAATCATGAGTTTTGCTTCGTAGGGCGTAGCTAAAAGCCGAGCATGGTGAAAAATTATAACATTTCAATAACTAGTTATTTTCCTGAAACATTTGAAATCCAGAATGGTCTAAAACTATCTTGTTGGGGGAATAGAGAGGGCAAGAATATAATAGTTTGAACCGAGAAATAGGTCATCTTTTAAGAATTCACGAATTTTGCTTCGAAGAGCGTACCCAAAAGTCGCGCAGAGTGAAAAATTATAACATTTTGGTATATAATTAATGTCCCGATGCATTTGAAGTCCCAAAATGGACCAAAAATGTCTTCTGGGGGAACTACAAATGATAAGAACCTAAAGGTTTGAATTACCGAGAAATAAGTCGTCTTAAAAAAACTCACGAGTTATACTTCGAAAGGCATACCTAGAGGTCAGGCTTTGTGATAAATCATAATATTTTAGTACTTAATTTTTGTACTGATGCATTTGAAGTCCGAGATAGTCCAAAAATATATTTTAGGGGGACTATGGAGGATAATAACATAACAGCTTGAACTATCGAGATATAGGTCATCTTAAAAAATTCACAAGTTTTGTTTTGAAGGGAATTCCTAGAAGTCACGCCTAGTGGAAAATTATAACATTTTGGTTCCTAATTGTTTTCTTAATGCATTGTAATCCCCCAAATGGTCAAAACATATATTGTCAGGGGACTACGAAGGGAACAAACCTAATAGTTTGAACTATTATGAAATAGGTCATTTGCAAAAAAAAATCTTGATTTTTTTATGATGTGCGTACCTAAAGTTCCTGCTTGGTGAAAATTATAATATTTTCTAACCTAATGGTTATCCTGAAGCTTTAGAAGACCCACAATGGTCCAAAAATATTTTTTGGTGGGAATACGGACGACAGAACCTAACATTTTGAACTGTCGAGAAATAGGTCATCTTAAACAAATTCACGACTTTTCTTTGGATGGTCTACCTGAAATCATAAGTAGTGGTAAATTATAATATTCTTGTATATAATTATTGTCCTGACTTATTGGAATCCAAAAATGGTCAAAAATTATCTTGTCGGTAGGACTATGGAGGATAAAAACCTAAAAGTTTGAACTACCACAAAAAATTTGTTTTGACCATTTGGGATATCAAATGCATCAGGATATCAATTTTATACCAAAATATTATAATTTACCAGTAGGCGCGACTTCGAGGTACTCCCTTCGAAGAAAAACTCGTTAGTTTTTTAAAGATAACCCATCTCCTAGTAATTCAAATCTTTAATTTCGTGTCCTCCGTACTCCCTCAAACAAGATATTTTTGGATCATTTAAGAAATTTTAACGCATCAAAATAATAATTAAGTACCAAAACATTAAAATTTAGCACGACGCGTGACTTTTAGGTATGCCATTCGAATCAAAACTCGTGAATTTTTTAAAGACAACTTATTTTTCAGTAGTTTAAACTATTAGGTTTTTGTCCTCTGTAGTCCTCCTTACAAGATATTTTTGGACCATGGCGCGACTTCTAGGTACGCTCTTCGAAGAATAATTGTGAGTTTTTTAAAGACGACCTATTTCCCGGTGGTTTAGACCTTTAGATCTTATCCTCTGTAGTTCCCCTTGAAATATATTTTTGGACCATTTTAGGACTTCCAATGCATCAAGAAAATAATTATGCATAAAAATGTTGTAATTTACCGTTACGCATGACTTTGAGGAAAACACTTTGAAGAAAAATTCATGACTTTTTTTAAAACGGCCTATTTCTCGATAGTTCGAACTATGAGAATCTTACCCTCATATTCCCCCTAACAAGATAGTTTTTTACCATTTGGGATTTCAAATGTGTCAGTACAACATTTAGGTACCAAAATGTAATAATTTTTCACTAGGCGCGACTTCTATTATGCCCTTTGAAGTAAAACTCTTGTTTATTTGAAGATGGTCAATTTCTCGATTATTCAAACCTTTATGTTCTTCTTCTCTGTAGTTCCCTTAAAACATAAAATTGGACCATTTTAGGACTTGCAATGCGCCAAGACAGAAATTAGGTACCAAAATGTTATAATTTTCTAATAGGCACGACATCTAGTTACATCCTTCGAAGCAAAACTTGATAATTTTTAAGATGACATATATCCTGATAGTTCAAAATATTAGGTTCTTGCCTTTGTAGTTCCCCCAATAATATAATTTTGGACCATTTCAGACTTCAAATGCGACAAGACAATAATTACGTACCAAAATTTTATAATTTTTCACTGGTCGCAACTACTAGGTACTCCCTTCGAAGTAAAACTCGTGAATTTTTTGAACATGCCCTATTTCCAGGTAATTCAAACCTTTAAGTTCTTGTCCTCCGTAGTCCGCCCTATAAGATATATTTGAAATATTTTGGGACTTACAATTCATTAAGATAATAATTGGGGACCAAAATGTCATAATTTTCTACTAGGCATGACATCTAGGTATGACCTTCAAAGCAAAACTCGTTAATTTTTAAAGACGAAATATTCTCGATAGTTCAAACTGTTAGGTTCTTATCCTTCGTAGTCCCCTTAAAAGAAACTTTCAAACCATTTTGGGCTTCAAATGTGTTAGTACAACAATTAGGTACCAAAGTATTATAATTTATCTCTAGGTGAGAATTTGAGGTGCCACCTTTGATTAAAAACTCGTCAATTTTTTGAAAATGCCCTATTTCTTGGTAGTTAAAACTTTTAGTTTTTGTCCACCGTTGTCCCCCCTAAATGATAGTTTTGGACCATTTTGGGACTTCCAATACAGAGGCAACAATTAGGTACCAAAATATTATATTTTAACACTATGTGTGACTTTTAAGTACTCCATTCGAAGAAAACCTTGTGAATTTTTTCAAGACGTCCTGTTTCCCAATTGTTCAAACTATTAGGTTGTTGCCCTTCGTATTCCCCCCCAAGATATTTTTATACCATTTAGGGGATTCCAAAGCATCAAGACAACCATTAGGTAAGAAAATATTATAATTTTTTACTAATCATGAATTCTAGGTACACCCATCGAAGAAAAAGTAGTGATTTTTTTTAAAACAACCCATTTCCTCATAGTTCAAACTATTAGGTTCTTGCCCTTCGTAGTTCCCTTACAAGATATTTTTTTGACCATTTTGGGGATTTTAGTGCATCAAGACAACAATTATGGACCAAAATGTTATAATTTTCCACTAGGCACCAATTTTATATATGCCTTTCGAAGTAAAACTAGTGAATTTTTTAAGATGACGCATTTTCTGGTAATTCAAATTGTCTAATTTTTTACCTCCATAGTCCCCCTTACATGGTATTTTTGGACATTTAGGACTTCAAATGCTCCAGTACAACAATTTAGTACCAAAACATTATAATTTACCACTAGGCGCAACTTCTAGGTATGCTCTTCGAAAAATAACTCGCGAGTTTTTTTATGACGATCGTTCCCCGGTCAATCAAACCTTTAGGTTCTTGTCCTCTGTAGTCCCCCGTAAAAGATATTTTTAAATGATTTGGGGAATTCTAATGCTTAAGAACAATAATTAGGTACAAAAATGATGACTATGCGTATCTTTTAGGTATGTCTTTTGATGCAAAACTTATGAATTTTTTCAAGACCGTCTATATCTCGATAGTTAAAACTATTAGGTTCTTACCACCCGAGTTCCATCAACAACACAATTTTGGACCATTTGGAATTTCAAATGTGTAAGAAAAATAACTAGGTACCAAAATTTTGTAACTTTCCATTAGGCGCGACTTTTAGATACGCCATTTGAAGCAAAACTCGTGATTTTTTTAAAGATGACTTATTTCCGGGTAGTTCAAACCTTTAGGTCATTATACTCCATAGTTCCCCATAAAAGATATTTTTAGACCATTTTGGTACTTCCAATCTGCCAGGAAAAAAATAAGCTACTAAAATATTATAATTTTCTCATAGGCATGACATCTAGGTATGCCCTTTGAAGCAAAACTTTATAATTTTTTAAGACGACCTATTTTATGGTAGTTCAAACTATTAGGTTATTTCTCCTCGTAGTCTTTCCAAAAAAATAGTTTTGTACCATTTGTGACATCAAATGTGCAAAATAATAATTAGGTACGAAAATCTTATAATTTTTCACTAGGCGCGACTTTTAGGTACGCCCTTCGAAGCAAAACTTATTAATTTTTTTTACAGATGACCTATTTCCCGTAGTTCAAACCTTTAGTTTTTTGTTCTCCGTAGTCCCCCTGCAAGATATTTTTGGACCACTTTGGGACTTCAAATGCATCAGGGTAGCAATTAGGCACCAAAATATTATAATTTCGCACTATGAGCTAATAATAGGCACGCCGTCAAAGAAAAAATCAAGATTTTTTTAAATGACCTATTTTTTAATAGTTCAAACTATTAGGGTCTATATCTTGTCCTTAATTCGATTTATATTAGGTCATTATCACATCCAATTCAGATCAATTTTGTGACAGAAATTGGATACGAACCCACCCGACCCGATGACATGTCCAAAAATCCAGACCCGATCACGAAAGGTCATATCAATTTCATCTTAATTTCATTTCGTTTCATTTCGTGGTAAATACAGTTTGATTGGACATTATTAGACTTGTCACGACACGAAAATCCACTTAAATTTAATCAAATCTTCCCCAATTGCTGAAAAACTAAAAAAATAACGGGTCTAAATAGTGGGTTGATGTGTCACTATCGTACCCAATTGGGATCAATTTCGTGACAGACACAAACACGACCTGACCCGGTGACAGGTTCAAAAATCCAGACCCAAACACGAAAGGTCATATCAATTTCATTTCGTTTGTAGTAAATACGTGTTAGACCCGTCCCAACCCGACGATCCACTTAAATTTAACCAGATCTTCCCTAATTAGTGAGGAATTATAAAAATAGTGGCTCTAAATGGGATAGATAGCGGGTCTAAATATGGTCTATATCGCGTCCTTAATTGGTTCTATATTGGGTCACTGTCGTATCTAACTCGGATCACGAACCCTACACGACCCAATGACGAGTTCAAAAATCCAAAGCCGAATACGAAAGATTATATCAACTTCGTGTTAATTTCATTTAGTTTCCAGTAAATACGGTTCAATTAGATACGATTAGACCCGATATGACACGACAATCCACTTAAATTTAATCAGATCTTAAAAACAATGGGTCTAAACACGGAAGAATTTTTTTGTACGTTGGAATTGAACACGACTGCTCAATTTATAGGTTTTTTAGTTGAATTTTTAGATAGAACAGTTAGAAACGGTAGTTAGAAATGGTTGTAAATGTTCGGTTAAATAGAAGGCCAAACGAGTTAAAAGAATGGGTTAAAATCGATCCAGAAACTCAATTAAAATTGGTCCAAAAGAAAGAGAATTTTTACAAGCTTAATCCCGAGCCCGAGCCAGACTGGACGAGCCGAGCCGAGCCGGGCAGATGGATGGACGGGTGGACGATACGCGTGTGTGAGGTAAACGTCCACGCCCATAGTGTAGACCACCTCCCCTTCACAGAATTGGGATACTCCAAAGGCATACAAGCTTTAGTGCACATTTTTTATTTTATTAACTCGACCAAAATTTTCAATTTTTCCTATATGGGTCACTTACTATAATACACTAAGTAGCTTTCAAATGGGTCACTTTGAGTTCAAATTTTTCATTCATTATTTAACGATTTTGGACAAAAAATATACTACATTATACTCCTCACGTAGGAGAGCGTATTTGTGCGTGGTCCTGACCAAATCAGAATGTGGATCCCATAATAAAATGAGCGTAAAGATGCATGTTTAGGCTGGTTTCCAAACCCATTTCCAACAGGTACAACATTTTAAGTGGTTAGACCACCCTAAATTAGGAGGGGACATGTTTATGAATATAATAAACATGTTTATGAGCCCCATGTTTCTGTCCGTATGCCGAAAGTGACGGTAGGCGATAGGATGGTGGGGGTGTTTTAGCTGATAAACCATGGCCCGGACCGATTAAGAAATTAAATAAAAAAAATAGTCGGTTTGATTCGGTTCGGTCCAATCGGTTTTTTGAACACTCATATTACGTGCGATCTGAGAATATGGGGATTCATTGCAGCAAGCAAGAAGTTCACGGGGTGCGTCAGTGGCTATAGTTTTTTGTTTGTTTGTGATTTTTGTGTTGGAAACTCGTGACCAACGAAGGGATGGGTGACGTGAACGGGCTCGGAATTTCGTGATTTGGGTTTTAAGTGAGGGTTACTTTGGACTTTTCTCACATTGGTTCTCCTTTGTATAAATGGAACATTTTAGGACTTTAAATTCTAAGTTAGAGCAGCCATTAATCACCATTTATTATTTTTGCTCTTGTATTCACATTGAGAGGATTCTGAGACTTAGAGAGTTGTAACACGTATTGAAAGGAAGCCATCGTCATTCGTTGACGCAACCAAATTAGCAAACCACGCACATCTCTTGTGATTGTTGGTGTGCATGATTTCTCTTTACTTTCTTATTACTTTACGTTTATACTGTATTTCTCTTGTTATGTCTTTGGATCGTTCTTCATCTTGGATCTTGGGCGTGCATGAATCACTTTATTCAGTATGCGCGCAAAATTGCGTCAAATTTATGGGGTAGAAGAGAGTGAGACTCTAGGCAAAAGGGGTAGAACCCCCAAGGTTGGTGTGCAAGTGTTAGATCCGGCAGATGAGTGGATATGTGCGGGTAAAAAAGGGCTCTAGTCTGATTGAGACCAGTTTTGGAGTGGTTCGATTTCTCTCCCTTATGACCTGTGGATAAACTGTTAGTGGCCTGAAAATGAACCTCCATAATGGGCCGTTAATCCCATTTTCAACATGCTGACATAATATAGTGACCATGACAACTTTTGCTTTTAGCGGATAATGGGTGGTTTTGTGGTTATCAACCTATATTGCTCGGCCTGACCAGTGTACAATATTTCTCCTATGGTAGAGGGCTCGTGGAACCTCCTTAATCGATTCTCCATGCTTCTCTCTCGGATTATACCAAACGTAGTCCCAATCATCATTACCCATTATATACCTAGCGACCTAACTTTGATAACAATTGATGCGAGGAACTCTCTTACAGAACACACATGATAAAAATATGGTCTATATTATTCTCAAAACTAATGTCATTAGTTACAAGAGGGAATCAGAGGCCTCTTTATAAGCAAGAGGCAACTCAGTCATAAACATACCCCTATTAAAAGAAAATATAAGGAGAATAATAAAAAGATCACTGCCACTATGCTCCTGCCTCCCCCAATCTCTTTTATGTCTTCTTAAAATTTGGCCTTTAGAATAAACCTAGATGACAAGAAGTTTGATGAAATCCCTATCTTTGATGGGACTTGTAGAAAATGTTCACATGGTCTAAGAATAAGAATAAAGATAGGAGGAAATGGACTTTGGGTAGAGGTGAGTTCATTAGCAAATCCTTCTGTCAAGCCTTAGCCTCCTTATATGTAAATGGGCGGAAGCTTTGAACTTAAAAGCACACCACCACCACCACCACCACCACCACCACCACCACCACTAACACCAAATAAAAGGGAAAACATGTTTTCTCTCTCTTGTTCTCATTCGGTGATCTTAATATTAGTTGGATACAAAAGGAGATATACATGGATATTCATAGGTGACTGGGTGCACTTGTCCACTAAATAACCTAATAGAATTTAATACAAGACTACTTTTAAGCTAATGAGAATATTTCATAGTGATTATCCATTATTCCATCAGCAAAGCAAATAAAGATAATAAAATAAATGACAAATTTTAGTCGGATCCTTGGGATATTGCACATAACTCGCTTAAATCGGATCCACAAACTCATGATCAAACAAATCTGAATAATGCGATGCAACCATATGAAAAGAACATAAAAAAAATCTAATATTTACCCAAAGATTAAGAAGAATCCATTAAAACAGAAGGACTTCGTACTAAGGAATTTAATGTTAGTCACCACCCAATCTCAACAAAAAATTCAGAGAATTTTCCAATATTGAACACAATCATGCCTTCGTCAAAGATGGAAATAAAGTTCTTAGTTCAAAGACATGATTATCTTCAAACTTGGAATGAGTAATCCAACTGTTTTCATAAAGAATAGAGAAGAAATCATTCGTAGGGTATTAGATTGTCATATCATATGAAGGCTCCTTAGCAGCCCCAAACTAATAATAAAGAATAGAGAAGAACTCCTTTCGAAAATATTGAATTGTCATGCCATATGAAGGCTCTCAGCAACAACAAATGAATTATGCCATGTGATTCAGTGAAACAAGTATTGCAACAGTCTTCATAGGCAATAATGGTTGGGGCCACACGGAACGGCTATGCTCGTGCAAGGGAAAACGACTAACGACGATCACATGTAGTTTGGCCTGATGCGCTCAACCACCTCGTACTCTAACATCCAATAGAGACCTTCCCATCACACTCTGCGACATTTAAACAACACGTTTTGGGTCGATGCGATGACCAAGTGCCTCATTTAACGATTAGAACTTGTTCAACCTTTTGGTCAATTTTTCAAAGGTTTGCTTATAGTTATAGAACTTGTTCTCCAATTGTTCAACCTTTTGGTCAATTTTTGAAGGGTTTGCTTATAGTTATACTAATTTGCAGCCTCGATATATTACTCCTTGATTAGCTTTATGTGGCCAAGCTGTCTTATTCTTTGTCCAAATCCGGAATATGGGGGTTAATGGGAAGCATGAAATAATCTAGGGATGCTAGAGGGGCAATTTTAATTTTTTTAAATGTGGTTAAAAACGTTAGGGGCGCTGAAACTTGAGAGGAGGAGTTTGTAATTTAGCTGAAAAGGAAGGAATTTGTAATTAGGGATTTTGATTGCTTAAGATTTCTAGACCATAGGAGGGGAATTCAGGTGATAGGAGGCTAATTGGGTCGGGTTGTAGGGTAGACACTAGACTGCTGTCGGTGGGGGTTGTGTTTGTGGGAGTGGTTCGACAATGGCTCTTAGCCTTACCCCTAGCTCAAACAACTACGACGATTACTTATAAAGAATTGACGCGTCGATGATAACTTTGATTTAAATGTGTGGAAGCGTTAGGGGTTCTTTCTCTCATTCTCAACAAGTCATGATATTTGTTCGGTACAAAAGGAGAGATACATTGATAGGTGATTGCTTATTTGGCCCGAGACTATTCCTAAGCTTTTCTAAATATTCCTAAGGGACTACCCATTATACTACTAGGAAATAATGACAAAAAAAATAAGTGACAAATTACAATAGGATCCCTAGGAGTCATGTGGAATAGAATCTATAAAGGGAGGCATGGACTAGAATCAAATTCTTGGCTTCACAGTGATTATTGTCATGCAAATGTTTTTGCAATTCTCATATTTTCCTCTCTCGGAACAGTGGAAGGAGCTGCTAATATGAGCATTTTATGGAGCTGCTAATATGAGCATTTTATGGAGCTGCTAATATTGATTTTCGCAGTTTGCAGTTATGGTTCCTGTTTTTCTTATTTTCTGTGGAGCAATGTTTTAAAAGTGCCGACTGTTCTCAGAGCCTTACTGAAAAATGGTGCTAATTTGATGCTATGGTTGTTTGTGGGGATTGGGGAAAGCTCGAAAGCCATATGTCTCTAGAAATATGTAGTGTTGGCCATGTTTTGGGCTTTACGGAAGGAGATGAACAACATAAATTTTGATGGAATGAAGTATGTCAAAGAATGACTTTGGGAGAGAATAACATTTTTTTTCTTCCTTTTGAGCATCTTTAATGAATCTTTTTATGATGCACCTCAGTTTCTATTGCAGTTGAGCTGGAAATTAGCGTTAGATCGTGATTCTATTATTCTGTCAAGAGTTGGCCAGAACTTGGTGACACTGATGGACGTTAGAAGAGGCTGATGGTCTTATTGCAGTTATAGCCATAGGTTGATTTTAGTTTTTTTCTTGTCTCCTTGTAATTTCTTTGTACTTTCTTTGGGCTACTGATCCATCAAGTTGCACCTTCTACTTTATCAATAAAAATAATATGTTCCAGACAGTGTTCTAAATGGCACGTCTTGGACCTGTCTAGGCACGAGGCATGGGGTAGGCTCCTTTCCTAAGGGATAGGCGGCAAGAAAGTGGACCAAGTGAAAAAAATTTACCCCGTTTTGCATTATGCGTCGAACGTACATAGTATTATAGTACCAAAAAAGTTATATATATATATATATATATATATATATATATATATATATATATATATATATATATATACAGTCCTGCTCTTGTGCGGACTAGTCTGCATTTTAAGAGTGCGGACCGGATATGTGTCACCTAGCGGTGAACCCAGAAAAGAGAGAGAGTGTGCCTATAATTTAGGCGATAATTTCTAGGCGCACCGTTAGGTGACACATGTCCGGTCCGCATTCTTAAAATGCGGATTAGTCCGCACAAGAGCATATATATATATATATATATATATATATATATATATATATATATATATATATATATATATATATATATCATATGCATGAATGTTTCTCTATCTATACAATGATAATAGTAGCATTTTTTTGTGTGAAATACATAAATTATTTTTTCAAGGACATTTTGGCCACCTGCTGGTTTAATTGTCAATTCTCTGACTGTGATATGTATATTGCCATCAGTAAGCTCAAGGAGTTAAAAAATTGCCTGATGGACTGGAACACCAATATCTTTGGGAATGTTTTTTGATAATGTTAAAGTTGCCCAAAATTCCCTTAAAATCATGCAGGATGGTCTAGCTAAGATGTTTCTAATGACACCCTCAAAGCTGAGATTGAAACTAAAGTGAATATGAAGATGGCTCTTAATATGTAGTTTGAGTATTAGAAGGAAAAAGCTAATGTGGATTGGTTCAATCATGGTGATAAATGTACCAGCTTCTTTTTTAACTATGTTAAAGTCAAAAAAATTATTTCCAAAATTTATAGATTGACTGATGGTGCTAGATTTTTGGATAATCCTTCTGATATTGCCTCTCATGTGATTTCCTTCTATCAAAACCTTTATAACGATCCAAACCCTGACTTTATTGACCCCCATTATCTTACTAATTGAATTCCCCACCTCATTTCTGATGAAGACAGCAGTATGCTCACTTCCATTCCCTCTGACGGTGAAATCAAGTCAGTTGTTTTCAATATGAGTGGCTCTAGTGCTACTGAACCTGATGGATTCAATGGTTCATTTTATCACAAAAAGTGGGATATCATCATCAAAGATGTGATTGGCTATGTCAAGCATTTCTTTATCCATGGTTGGATTCTCCCTTCTGCTAATTCTAATTTTTTTACTTTGATACCTAATGTTGAGGATGCAAGTGATCTAGCTTAATTCAGACCTATTGCCATGGAAAACTTCATTTTTAAAATCATCCCTAAAATCATTGCTGACAGACTTAGAGGTATAGCCTAAAATATCATTGCTTCTAATCAAGTTGCTTTCATTAAAAGGAGGGATATGACTGATAGCATTGGTTTAGTCTCCGAGGGTTTCAATCTGCTTGATAATAAGTCCTTTGGAGGAAACATATGTCTTAAAGTTGATATTTCCAAAGCCTTTGATACCATCAAATAAAATTTCATCCTTGCTGTTCTTCATAGATTTTTATTTTGTTCTAAGTTTGTCAATTGGATAGATGCTCTTCTTAAGTTTGCTAATCTCTCTGTTCTTATCAATGGTAGTCCCAATGGATATTTCTCTTGCTTCTAGAGGGGTAAGACAACGAGACCCCTTGTCTTCCTTACTCTTTTGTATTGGTGAAGAAGTTCTTAATAGAGGTATTCAGAAGCTCATCTTGGAGGGAAAGGACTCCTCCTGGATACCCAGTTCTCTCCCATTCTCCTTATGCTGATGACCTCATTGTTTTCTGTAGAGTTGACAAAAGATCCATCCAGAATCTTCTTTCATTATTAAAATCCTATGCTGATGTCTTAGGTCAACATATTAACAAAGGTAAGAGTACTTTATTCTTAGGTAAATATGCTTTGAACAGAAAGGAGTCTATTATTGATATCCTTGGTTTTAACTAAGGTTGCTCCCTTTTCTTATCTTGGGGTGCCTATCTTCAAAGGCATGCCTAGAAGAATTCATTTGAAAGCCATAGCTGACAGAACTAAGGCTAAACTTTCGTCTTTGAAAGTTAAGCTCTTAACTGCTGGTGGAAGGTCCCAATTAATCCAGTATGTGTTCTAAAACATGCTTATGCATTCCTTTAAAGTCTATAAACGACCTTTTTCTCTTATCAAAGATCTCACTATCTGGGCAAAGAACTTTATTTGGTCTGGTGATGCTTCTTCTAAGAAGTTGGTTACTATAAGTTGGAAAAAGATATGTTCTCCCCATACTGAAGGAGGTTTTGTGCTAAAAAATCTTGCTGATATGAATGCTGCTGCTGTTGGCTCCTTCTCTTGGTCTATAATTAATGGCAGCTCTCCTTTTCATCTTTTTATGAGATCTAGATACAAAATCTCTACTTACTCTTTCCAACTCTATATTTCCTCATCTATTTCGTCTAGCATAAAAAAATCTCTGAGTTCTATTATAAACTATCGTAGGTGGATCATTGGTAATTAGAGATCAGTCACTTTGGAATGACACTTGACTCAGTTCTTCTATCTCCAACATTATGCAGGACAATACCTTTCTAAGAATGATCTTAAATTCAGTGATATTATAAATAAGTATGCTTGGGTTGTCCCTCAATCTTTTAAAAATCATATTCCTTTGATTGTGGATATGATCAATCAATCTAATAAGCCTTGTTCTGATATTGAGGATAATTTTATTTGGGAGCCTTCTCCAACTGGATCTTTCTCTTTTAAGGAGGGATATGAGTTTAGTAGGAATCATCTTCAAGTGAACTCTAAATTTAATCTCATATGGTCCGGTTTCTTTCCCCCCAAACTTTCTTTTTTGGCATGGAAGTTGCTTCATAACAAGCTTCCTACTGATGATAATCTTCAAAAATGTGGTATTCCAGTAGTTTCTGCTTGCCTTCTGTGTCAAATTCCATGTTGTGAATCTATTTTTCACCTTTTCTTTAGATGTGACTTCGCTAAAGCCATTTGGAAGTGGGTAGATGTTTCTTTCTTAATTCCTTTTCCTGATTCTGATGATTCTGATGAAGTTGAGGATTATTGGGCAGCCTTTTGTTACTCCAATCTTAGTCCTCAACTCTAGAATATTTGGAGATTGACCTTTCTTTGCACTCTCATGAACATATGGAAGGCTTAAAGCTATTTGAGATTTGAAGATATCCCTCCCTCTATGAAGAAAATTATTCAGAATATCAAAGTTTGTATATATAGAGCTAGTTAAGTTTGCCCTGGATATGTCATGGTATCCAAAGACTCCAATATTTACAACCTGCTTGGTATTCCTATTCATTTGAGGAAGGCTCCTAATATCATATTGGTTATGTGGCATCCTCCCACCATTGGTATGATCAAAATTAACACTGATGGTATGGCTCATGGTTCTCCTGGTATGGCTGCTTGTGGTGGAGTTTTTAGAAATTCCAGTGGTGAATTCATTGGTTGCTTCTGCTGGTCTCTTGGTATCAAGAATGCTTTTTATACTGAGCTTCAAGATGCTATTCTTGCTGTTGATTTTGCTTATCACAAAGGGTGGTTCAACATTTGGCTTGAATATTTTTTCTTTAAGTCTTTTGATGAGCTTGTATTTATCCTCTTTCCATCCTCCTTGGCAACTCCTCATTGCTTGGAATAAATGCAAGTGGCAACTCAGTCATCATATGAAGTTTAAAGCTTCTCACATTTATAGAAAAGGAAACCAAGTAGCAGATAAGATGGCAAATTTGAGAATTCATTACTCCAATTTTCATTGGTGGACTGATCCCCTGTGGATATAAATAGACTTCTTAGCCATGATTTTTGGGATAGCCCAATTATAGATTTTCTTGATGTATTTCTTGATGTACTTTTATTCTCTTTGTATTGTTCTTTTATATTCTTTTATCATCATTTTCCCCCTGTTGTATATGCCACCAGGGAGAGGCTTTTTCTCCCTATCTTGTTTCTTATACAATAGTTAACTGTTTGCCAAATAAAAAATAAAAAAAATAAGCAATCTTTTGTTTATGTATGGGACTTCAAAGAAATGTTGGTAATGTTAAAAATGTAGGCCTTAAAGTATTGTTACCAATGTTCATGTGTAAATCCATTTGGATATAATATGATACTTATGAATTGTTGTGATTGATTAGTTTATTATATATATCGTAATGAACTTTGATTGGAAATGCCTTTTATTTATGTATGAGAACTTAAAAGAGATGTTAGTAATGTTTGAATTAAATCAATATTAACTGTAAGTAACTTGAATTTCAAAGTATACATGGTTTGTATAAAAATAACATGCAAAAACCCTAGGCGACGCCTAGGTACCTTTCCCACGCCCACCTTGTGCCTCGTGCTTTTTAGAACCTTGGTTCTCGATAAAAAAATCTTTCCTTTCCTCACATATGGGACTCAACTCAAGCCATTCAACACTTGCACTTCCTCCTTTCATATTTTTTGTAAGGATTTTCAAAGAAACTTTATTTTTATTTCTATTTTCCTGTTTATTTTTATGAAATAAATTTTATTCACAAAAGCCCCCCCAAAAGGGGTAACCATGTACAAAAATTATTACCCAAAGGGAATGAAATACATATTCGTAAAGCATAAAAAATGTGCGGATAATACTTCATTAACAATCCTCTTCAAGAACCTCATTCATCATTTTCAGTTTACTCAATATTTTGCTCGTTTCTCTCCCACAAACTTAAGATTCCATGGGCTACCCAAAATTTCCACCAAACTTAAAGGATGCAAACTTAAAGGATACAAAATTGGTCAACAACTTACACAAAACTGCTTCAAGACTAATAGATCGAAAATCTTTTAATTTAAAGGAAAACAACTTTTTTGTAATTAAGCAAATATATCTAACATTTATATTTTCATTTAACCACTCCACTCTTACTCTGACATAGTCTTAAAGACATCTTCCTTAATAAATCCCACTCATCCTGCAACGCAATTATGGGAAAATCTTTGGGTCCTGGTTCCTTTCGCCCTCCACACTGAAAAAGATCCACTTTTATTTCTTGTTCCTAAAAAAGTCTCTCTAGCCCCCTCCACTCCTTTCATTAATGGGCACCCAATACAACTCCTCATCCTCAAAACATCACCTATCCACCTTACTACAAAGACCCTTCAAGAATTTCACCACCTCCATGATAGTATCCTCCTCTTTTAGGTTCTCCTCCCTTTTGGTTAATGATATACCCAAAAAACTTGATAGTTTTTATCCAGCTTGCAATTCTGTGAAGCATTATTTTTTACCGTCTGTGAAGCACGGATATGGACACGGGTGTCGTGTCCGACACGACACGGACACACCGACACAACAAATTTCAAAAAAATTGGACACGACACGCGGGGGGGGGGGAGGGGGGGGGGGACACGAATAGACATAAATATTTTTTAATAATATTCCATGTATAATCCGATCTATTTGCACTAAAAAAATAGTAGTCAAACTAATTATCTCATTATCTAAAATAACATGGTCAATTATGTTATAAAAACATTTAAACCATAAGTCAATAGTTATATATCCACATAAAGTCTTCTATCACAACTAACTCCATTGCTAGCAAAGTAACAAGTAACAATCAACATAAAAAAATAATCCATTCTAAAAAAAATATTAATAATATCAATGGGCTAAGTAAGTGCTTTAATGCTCCTCATTTATCGCCATCTCCGGCTAGATCAAAAACATCATCATCACTCCCTTAAGTGCCCTAGAAGTGTCTGCGGAGTGTCACAGAAGTGTCTGACTTTTTTTAGATGACAATTATGTTCGACACGCCACGTGGCGTGTCGGAGGAGTGTCGTACGGGTGTTGTGTCTGCGAGAGTGTCTGACACGGGTACGTCACCTCCAACGAAGTGTCTTTGCTTCATATTTTACCGCGAAAAAATTAATTGAAATGGAAGAATCACCATGATTGTAAAAAAGTAATAGAAAAAAGACATTCAATGTGTGCATGTCTAATGATATTTTGGGAAATCTGGTTGAAAGGTCATCATTCTGATTTCGCTCCACTCTACCTTTGCACTGAATGTTCCCAGCTTGATTCAAGAAAAATATGCCACAATGTGTAATGTCGGTGTATAAGCATCATCCTGTTGTTTTCACCATAGTTGTCTAACATATATATGGTTTGGTAAAATTCTGGGATATATGACATTGCAAGTCATTTCAGTTTGATATACTTGTATGATTTCTTCTCTCACAGAACTTTTTGGTTTCTTATCAGATTCTCCCATGGGATATTGCCGAGTGCAATGCGCTCTTATCAAATGATATCCCATTGCTTTGGGGTCCAAATGGAGGCTTTTGTTAATCTTAACTCATCAAAAACTTCTGTAGCTCACAGATATTCATTGGGATCGTCCGGAAAACAATCTTTACTCTTAAAGCAACCATTTAACAAGTGTGTAGTCCCTTTGAGGGCATTATTGACTTCTGAAACTCAAGACACCTCCACTTCACCTTTTACTGGTGATGAAAAGATAGGAGTTTTTTTGCTGAACCTTGGAGGTCCAGAGACACTTGACGACGCGCAACCATTTTTGTTCAACCTTTTTGTTGACCCGGTAAAATGCTCTTTCTTCTGTTTTAGAGCATATTTATGGTATTTCTTGTATGACGGCTGATTGATCTTCTTTGATAGCATGGAGACTAAGGTTTCTTTCTTATACTCTTTTATAATTTCATTATAAATGTTTTTTTGGATCTATTGCATCAGTTATGTGTACCACTTTGCTCCATGTAGTGCTCTATCTACTGTGTGATGAAGGCCCTCAGGTCTTTTCCTTGTTTTTTTTAACAAACCAGGTCTTTTCCTGATTGAATGTTATCTTTTGGTGTGCTCGAGTGAGATGTCTCTTTCATGCAAAAAAGTTGATGACTTGAATTTAAGTTTTGTTGATATTTCCTGAACTTTCCAACCTTATAAAAGAAAGTAAAGGAAAAAGACATTGGTTGAGCATTGTGCTATCTTGTAACAGATCCCTAAATACTAAAGGCTTAAGGTACACAAAGATGCTAAGTCTACAGTCAGGCTCCCGTGCGGGAGCCCAAAATGAGGGACCCGTGCGGGATATTTTTTAGAAAAAAAAATGTTTTTTTTTTTGATTTTTTTTGTGTGGGTTATAAACATTTCAATGCACCCATGTAAAAAAATCAGTTCAAAATAACATTTTTTGGTATTTTAAAAAAATGGGTCAAATTTTGACAGTATTTTAAGTTGTTAAAGTTGTGTCCAAATTTGACCCATTTTTTTAAAATACCAAAAAATATTATTTTGAGTTGATTTTTTTTACATGGGTGCATTGAAATGTTTATACAGACAAAAAAGATCAAAAAAAAAATATTTTTTTTTCTAAAAATTATCGGGAGTCCCGCATTTGGGCTCGCTAAGTCTATTGGTGTCTAGGTGCAAGTGAGGTTATGGCAACACAGCCATATATTGTGGCATATCCATAAGTGCCGCATGCTAATACTAGGTTCGCTGAAAAACAGAATACAGGACAAAATAATATTAAAATGATAGTAGCAAACTGGAAAACTGTTGCAAGTGACATGATTGATATGTCCAATCAAAAAGTTTTATTGAGATTCAATGCGTGTAAAGTAAGTATTTACATAGCAAATTTTGATATCTTAGGGCATCCTGGCCGTTTAAGAACCTGATTAATGCCAAGGGTATGTTCAGACCCTCCAATTTGCACATACTTGGACACACTAGGAGAGGCGGCTACAAGGATTTGAACTCTTGACCTCCGGATTTCGAATGAAAGAAGTTATTTAAACTCTAGTTGAACATAAGAAGGCGGTGTGGGGGACTCGAAAATGGCAGTGATGACTGCGCATAATTGGGGCCCACCGTATTATTTATGTATATATTCATAGGATTAAAATTAGTTATTATTTAGTTATTTTATTTATTTATTTTTTGCTAAGACTACTAATTAGATTGTTATTAGAATTTCTTGATTTAAACTTCTAGTATTTCTAGTAAGTATAGGATTCTTAATTAGAATAGAGTTAGGAGTATGGACTTATTTAAATATTTAAAGGGCCTTTTGCCTCAAAGTATGAATTTGTTGGTGTTTCCCATTCTTTATTGCTTCTTCCATCATCATACGCATCTGTGTTCCAAAAGGCGCATTTAGGCTTGAGGCTTCAGAGAAACGCATTGTCTACACCTTATTACGCCTTATTATTGGTAAAAGGCTTAAGGTACACTTTTTTTTTAAACTAAGATGTCTTAGTGAAATGATATCGCCATTTAAAGACTTTTTTTTACAAATCGGACCAATATCTCGTCCAAACAATCAAAATACATTTTATATATTGATTATGGACCATAAATATGAGAAAGATGGCTACCAAACATACGAATATATTTTCAAAATTCAATGTATTTATTATTTTATTATATTATTAGCCTTAGAATAATTAAAATAATAAAAAAAAGGAAAAACGTCTTTTTACGCCTAGGCTCCTAAGGCTTGAGGCTTGACCTCTACGCCTTGACCACACCTCGCGCCTTTTAGAACCTATCAAGATTTTAAAAGGCGCAAGGCATAGTTAAGGCGTTTTGCCTCTGTGAGGCGAGGCGTAAGCCTGAAACTATATATATATATATATATATATATATATATATATATATATATATATATATATATATAATGCTCATGTGCGGACTAGTCCGTATTTTAAGAATGCGGACCGGACATGTGTCGCCTGACGGTGCACCTAGAAATTATTGCATAAATTATTGGCACACTCTCTCTCTTTTTTGGGTTCACCGCCAGGTGACACATGTCCGGTCCACATTCTTAAAATGCGGACTAGTCCGCACAAGAGCAGGACTGTATATATATATATTATTGCATAAATTATTGGCACACTCTCTCTCTTTTTTGGGTTCACCGCCAGGTAACACATGTCCGGTCCGCATTCTTAAAATGCGGACTAGTCCGCACAAGAGCAGGACTGTATATATATATATATATATATATATATGTATATATATATCTAGAGAGAGAGAGAGAGAGAATACTATTTTTACTTATATATATACAGTACTGTAATGTATATATATACAGTATATAATGTAATGTATATACAGTATGTACTGTAATGTATATCTTCATATATATATAGCACAAAAATATGAAAAAAACAAATCGGCACAAAAAATATAAGGTATTTACCTCCTTTTTGCTGTAACACAGGTGACCGAAGGTCAGAAAATAAAAAACGAGCAAAAATCAAGGTTTTTTCCCTCCGGTTTTGTGAAACAAAGACAAATGGTAGTCTTTGAGGGCAAATCGGCAAGGATTTTTAGGTTTTCTCCCTTCGGTTTTGTGAAACAAAGACATACGAGGGCTTTGATTGAAAACACACGTTTTTTTCTTCTTTTAAGTTGTTTGAACACTTGCTCAGGATAAAAAATAAGAGGCGTATGCCTCAAGAGCCTCGAGGCGCATAACCTCAAGGCGGAAGCCTCAGAAAACATAGTAGAGGCGTAAGCCTCAGGATGCCTCTTCGGTGCCTCGCCTCGAGGCGCGCCTCAAATCGCCTTTTAAAACCTTGATGACAACTATGACTTGGGTAGACGCCTGTTTCCTTACCTGTTCGAATAAGGGAAAACTCCAGAGATTGGTTGAAGTGAGATCAATCATTGGGTACGTGAACAGATGCCTTCGTCTCTAAAGACAAATTCCCCTGAAGTGAGATCAATCATTGGGTACGTGAACATATAATATATATTCCGTTTGATAACTCTCTCGTCGTATCAATTTGGGTACTTAAACCTAACTCAAAAGGTTATTAGATTTCTTATTAATTTCAAATGTTATCTCAGTACTTAAAGTCCCTCCGTTACTGCCCTTATCTTACATCATCCTCAATTCTCAATGTAGTTCCAATTTGAACGTTTTCTAACCGTACCTCACTCGGTAGACCCTCGTACGTAATATCAATCAATCCCATAAGTTATAGCGTTCTCCGATAACAACTAAGGCCCTACTGACTTTAATTAAGTCCCACACTATCATATTAATCTTCCTAATAACCAACATCGGCTTTGGAATAATCATTAAACCTTAATGAGAAACAATTTCCAAAATACAGCAGGGGTCGATCGATCGAACCTTCGATCGATCGACATTCTTGAGTCGATCGATCGATCAAGCAGGCATCAGCCCAGAAATCCTTAACAGTTACGGGTTTGCATTTTTTTACTCTTCATAATCATCATTCTAACGTCCAAAACTCTCAAATGAATACACTAATCATCCTACTAACATGTTTACTTCTTTCCCCACATTTTAGATTCATCAAATCAACATATAACATCACTTTCATGGATCAAATTACCCAAAAATCATATAAAACCTAGTTTTTCCTATTTCTTCAAGAACATCCCATAATTCCTTCAAATTTCGAAATTCTCTACTCATTAATCATAAATTCGTAGTTGTTATCATCTCAAATATAAACCTACATGAAAGTCCTACCCAAATTATGATTTAAACCATTCAAATCCATTTAATTTTCATTATTTATAAGAAATCTCCAATTCTATAGAAACATGTAAAATATATGCTTTGAATTCTCGCAAGATAAACCACTTGCCTGTAAATTTGATGTTCTGATCCGTTGTTGTTGTTTAAGGGCTGGTCCTCTCTCCATTCCGGTCACATTTCCGTCCAAATTGGTGGTGGTGGGTGGTGGTTTTGGTTTGGGGACTCTTTGTAACATCTCCTCTAACTCACGTAACTCCCCTCTATGTTTTTGGCTGATTATGGCCCTAATGGCCTAACCAAAATAAATAAATCAACACTAAAAATGGTGGGTCTTAATTCCTTAATTTTTAAAATTAACAAAATACCTTTTCGGGTTGCCGGTTTGGCTTAAAAATGCCCCGGGACCCAAACTAAACTCCCGGCTAGTGTTTTCTGACTATCTCGACCCTTCCGGACACGTTGCCGCACTCAAAATGACCATACGGTTGATAAAAATAAAATTCACTTCTTAATTTAAATAATTACCCCCTCACGCGACAGTCACGCGCGTTCCACAAAATTTCCCAAATTGTCATATTTCAGTCTCGCGACCATTTTAATATTTTCAATATTCATATACTGCCATATATCCACATTATAATCAAATACCAAATCACATCTCGTTAGTATTTTATCCGGATTAATTCTCAATTAATTCACATTTAAAATAATTAATCCCATAAATAAATATCCATAAAAGTACGGGGTATTACACAAAGGTAGGGAATTAAGGATGTGGGTTTTCCACCCACTTTCAGATTCAACAATCTCCACCTTTGGAAAATATGAAAATTTTTGCCAACAAGAATCTGACCTCTTCAATAAGTATCGAAATAGTAACAATCTCTACCCTGGCGAGATATCCAAAAAATAACCCCATACTGTCCAAATAAGTGAACGATCTGAGTTGCCTCCAAATGCGCTCGAAAGCGTCATACACCCGAAGGTGTTCAAATCCGAAGTATATTGATCAAGTTTAAATAGTGTTCAAACTTGATCCCAGTAACAACCTTCGTTAGCATATCTGCGGGATTATCCGCAGTTCCAATCTTCTTGAGGAGAATAGTCCCCTCATCTAAAATTTCCCTAACGAAATGGAAACGAAAATCGATATGCCTTGTCCATGAATGATGAACTTGTTTCTTCGCTAAGTGGAATGCGCTCTGACTATCACAAAAGACATCCATGTGATCCTGAACGATTCTCAAGTTTGCAATTAACCCATGAAGACAAATAGCCTCCTTAACGGCCTCTATTGATGCCATGTAATCTGTCTCTATAGTAGACAAAGCAACCGTAGACTGTAGCGTAGACCTCCAACAGACCGTTCCTCCAGCAAGTGTAAACATATAACCAATGGTGGACCGACGTTTATCCAAATCACCGACGTAATCTGAATCCACATATTCAAACACATGCTAACGAGCACGTGAATCCTTCTTAAATTTTAAACCAACATGAACAGTACTATGGATGTACCGTAAATCCATTTCATAGCTTGACAGTGCATTTTTCCTGGATCATGCATTTACCTGCTCACTATACTAATAGCTTGTGAAATATCGGACCTCGTATCCACCATTGCATACATCAAACTTCCCACTGCATTAGCATAGGGAATATGAGCCATCTCTAAATGTTCCTCATTTATCTGTGGAGATTCCATGGAACTTAGCTTGAAGTGAGAGGGTAATAGAGTACTTACAGGTTTTGTTTTAGAATCCATACCAAAACGTTGTAATACCTTCTTCAAATACTATTTTTTTTAGAAACAAACAATGCCTCTAGAACGATCTCTGCTAATCTCCATGCCAAGTATTTTCCTCGCCTCGCCAAGATCCTTCGTCTCCAATTCACGACTTAACTGAATTTTTAATTTTTCGATCTCCACCATTATCTTAGAAGCAATTAACATATCATCAACGTATAAGAGCAAATAAATAAAAGATCCATCACATAGTTTACAAAAATACACAAAATGATCATAGTGACTCCTTGTGTACTGTTGTCCAAACATAAATCGATCAAATTGCTTGTACCACTGTCTTGGACTTTGCTTCAACTCATATAGAGACTTTCTCAGTTTATAAGCCCAATTCTCTTTGCCAACAATCTTGTACCCTTCTGGCTGAGTCATATAAATTTCCTCCTCCAAATCTCCATGTAAGAATGCAGTTTTCACGTCAAGTTGTGCCAACTTGAGATCAAACTGTGCAACCACTGCTAGCAAAATACAAATGGAATCGTGCTTCACAACCGGGGAAAATACCTCATTATAATCGATTCCTTCCTTCTGCGCGTAACGTTTCGCCACCAATCGGGCCTTGAATCTCACACTATCTTTCTTTGAGGAGCCTTCCTTCTTAGCGTATACCCATTTGCACCCTATGGATTTCTTCTCTTTTAGAAGTTGAACTACCTCCCAAGTCTGGTTCATATGAAGATATTGCATCTCCTCGTCCATCACATTCTTCCAATCTACACTTTTTGAGCTTCTTTTGGCTTCTCTATAAGTAGATGGGATGTCATCTTCAACCATGGGTAGTGCATATGCCACTGTGTCAGTAGTAAGCCATCCAGGTTTCCTTTTCTAGTCTATTTCTCATTTGTACTTGTCTCATCATCTTCTGAATTTGTGACAAGCCTGGCTGGAACAATTGGAGCCTCAAGCTCCACCTGTTGCGAAATTTCTTTGGTTTTGCTCTCCCTAGGAAAACTCTTCAACATTGAAGATTCATCGAATGTAACACCATTGCTATTTATGATCTTTTTCGTTTTGGGGCACCAAAGTCTATACCCTTTCACTCCATTACTAAAGTCTAGGAATATGGCTTTCTTAGCTCTAGGATCCAACTTTCTTTCTCTAACATGGAAATATGCAGGGGAGCCAAAAAGACGTAATTAATCATAATTTGTAACAGGTTTCCCCGACCATACCTCCATAGGCGATTTACCCTCATTCGCAGCTGCAGGCAACCTATTAATGAGGTGACATGCATATGTAACATCTTCAGCCCAAAATGCCTTGCCCAAACCAGCATTGGACAACACGCATCGCACATTTTCCAGCAAAGTGCAATTCATACATTTGGCCACCCCATTTTGTTGCGGTGTGTCTCTGACTGTGAAGTGTCGCACTATCCCTTCGTCCTGGCATACTTACAAGAATGAATCTGACTTGTACTCCCCACCATTGTCTGACCTTAGTCTTCAAATTTTTCTGGCAGTCTAGATCTCTATCATCTTCTTCCACTTCAAGCAAATCTTCAAACTTCATCCTTATGTCGCATAATGTACACCCGGAGAAGTCATTCACAAAAGACACAAAATAATGCTTATCTTCCAAAGATGAAACTTTGGTAGGCCCCCAAACATCTGTGTGAACATAATCAAGAGTCCCCTTCATACGATGTACTGCTGTGCCAAACTTTACTCTTGTCTGCTTGCCCATAACACAATGTTTATAAAATACAATCTTGTATGTCTTGGCACCTTTCAATAGGCCTTGCTTCACTAATACATGTGAAGCCTTCTCTCCTGAATGTCGCAAGCGTACTGCACATGCCATAATCTCGTAGCATCAGATGCAGCCTCCTCTGAACTTTCTGAGACAGCTACCGCTCCTGTAACTGTATTTCCAAGGAGAAAATACATGTTACTCTTCTTTGTACCCTTCATCACAACTAGGGCTCCATGTGAGACCTTCAGACTATCGCTTTTCAGTGTGATCTCATAACCCTTAGCTGCCAAAGCGCCAAGTGAGATAAGATTTCTCTTCAGGCCTGGTATATATCGAACGTCTTCCAGCACTTTGACTATTCCACTATGCAACTTCAATCGGATTTTTCCTATCCCTTTTCTTTGGCATGCATGATCATTTCCCATCAAAAAAACTCCATCTTCTATCTCCTTAAAGCTAGAAAACCATTCCCTGTTAGGACCAACCTGAGTCTAAAATCCATTCCTGAGAGCTGGATCCAAATGGTGAAATAGATAAAGAAAATTCAGAATCTTCATTGTCACTGGCTGCAACGTTTGCAGTGGGGTTCTTCGTGTCCTTTAACTTAAGACAATCTTTCTTTCAATGCACTTTCTGGTGATAAAAGCAGACACACTCATCTTTGGCAGGAATTCTCCTACTCGAAGTTGATGCTCCAACTCTCGATTTAGATCGAGATCTTCCACGACTACCATTCCTCTTAATATTTATTCTTCCATGAACTGTCAGTGCTTCAGATGTTGAGTCTCTATAAATCTCCTTATCCTTTTTACGAACCTCATTATTCACTAAGGTATTTGAGACGTCAACATATTTTATTTCCTCCTTTCCATACAATAGCGTGGTGATGAGATGTTCATATGAATCTGGTAAGAGAATTTAACACTAAAAGTGCTTTATCCTTATCGTTAATTTCAACATCTAAATTTTGCAAATCAGCAATAATCTTGTTAAACTTTTCCAAATGCTCAGACATAGAAATACCTTTTGCGTACTGGAATCGGAAGAGTTTCTTCTTAAAATAGAGTCAATTTTCAATGCTTTTTATCATATACTTGTCCTCCAGTTGTTTCCATAATTTCTATGCCGTGATCTCGCGCATATACGGATATTTTTTAATATGACCACAATCCTTGCGATTGATTCTTTTCCAGTCATCTTCCTTCATGTCTTTTAGTATATCTCCAAGAGCAATCTCCAGCTCTTGTTGGGCTAAGACATCTGTAACTTCATATAGCCACATGCTGAAGTTTCTTTTCCCATCGAATTTTTTTACGTCAAATTTTGCGATTGCCATTTTTCAAACGATCAGAGTCACAAAAAAAATGTAGATGAAAAAATTCCAAATTTAGAAATGTTTCCGGGCCTGTGAATAGTAACCATATGAATAGTAACCAGGTGAATAGTACTATATGTATGGTAATTTTTCCACGAAAAAATTCCAAATGCCTAGATTGGAGGACCTTGGCTCTGATACCAATTTGTTGTGCAGAAACGTGTCAACAAATGATATTGACTGTGATTTCAAATACTAATATCGCACACTCACAATAAAAGTATAATGAGTAGAAAGACACACACAGAGAGGAGAAGACACAATGTTTTAAGTGGTTCATTAATTTGGCTACGTCCACTGACACTCGGATCAATTCACTATTGCAAATGAGTTACAAAAGGGACTTTCACAAATACACTCCAAATAAAAAATACAATGTTTATTTTTCTACACAAATGTGTATACTCAAAAATTCAAATGAGCTCTCTTTCTCACTCTAATTCTCTTCTTCTTCTTACTCTTCAATGTTTCTCTCACATTTGGTGTGTTGATACCATCCTTCGTGCCTCCCCTTATATACGTGTTTGTGGTAGACAAAAGGAGAAGACATGGAGCAAAAGGTGGAGTAAAACTCAGATGAAAAATGAGCTCTATGTTTGAGGATTATTTTTTTGATAAAGTATGAGACAAAGGTAGGGAGTTAAGGATGTGGATTTTCCACCCAATTTTAGATTCAACAATCTCAACCCCTTATGATATATGGTACACCATAGACTAAAGTAAAACTTCATATATATCAGCCCCATGTAAAGATACGGTATAACACATATAGGAGTATATTATAGAAAAATTTGATGGTTGAATTACTTTTCAAGGTCCTAGTGATGGAAATAGGCCCCATTTTAGGATTTTATTGCATTTTATTTTCTTTTATTTTGTTATTGTATTTTCCTTTGTTTTACTTTAGTATTTAGTGGTAAGGAGTAGAAATGAAATTTTTGTAATTAGGGCCTTATATTAGAGCCTAAGCTACTCCTCTCCTTTATATACCCCATGTAAGCCTCATTTGATGTAGACTTCAATTTTGAAATAGAAAAGAGTATTTCTCTCTCTAAAAGTGTGTGTTAGATATTTTTAGGAGACTTTAGACGTGTTGTTTATGTCAACCCAAGTATACAAATAAAATTTATTCAAGGAGCAAGGTGGAAGATTTTAGAGTTACTCTGAATATTTAATTGGTATGTGCTGAATTAATTTGGTTACTAAAATCAGAAGATATTTTGAACTGACTTTGAAGCACATAAATTATTCAAAATATTTATTTTGCTGGCATGGACGCCACCATAGTTGAGCTCGATGACAAGCTCTTTCAAAGATTGCGGGAATGATGTAGGCACATAATTGGGGCCCACCGCCATTATTATTTTGTTGTATTATTTACGTATTTATTTCCATAGTATTGGTAGGATTAGGATTAGGATTAGTTATTAAATAATTAATTATTTGTTTTAGTTAGTTATATATAAGCGGTTTGAAAGGGGCAAGCCTTTTGTGGATCATGTGCTCTGGGTCTTGTGCCTATGCATACACTTGACTTGAATGCCCTTAGTCAATCCCAAGGTTCCCTCCATTCGATCCTTGTGAGTCCAGATTAATATGGTACCTACAGTATGGATGATTCTTCTTTTACCCATTACCCATATTAGATCAAATACCACATCGTCAAAACAAGTTCATTTATTTTGGGAAATGATATGCTCTCTTATTTTCTTTGTGGCATTTATTGTGAGAATGCTTTTATCATATCAATCTCTTCAGTATGTTATTTGCAGTTCATACTCTATGTCAAGGCAGAATCAGTGTTTTTTTCTTTCTTTTTAAACTTTTGTTGAGATATACGTCCTTAGAGTGTTCTTTTCTATGTCGATACCCTGCTTTTCGAAATGGTACAGGATATCATTCGACTGCCAAGATTATTCCGTTTTCTTCAAAAGCCTCTGGAACAATTCATATCTACTGCCAGAGCGCCTAAGAGCAGGGAAGGATACGCTTTAATTGGTGGCGGTTCTCCTCTTCGATGCACAGGTATGAATTGTTAGAGGTAACTTATTTATGCAAAAAAATTCTTCCAGATCTTTGTCATTCTGTGGTGCATTGATTTTTCGTCAAGTTTAGTTTTAAGTACAGTGGAGTTAGTCTAATCAAAATTCAATAAAGATTTTAATAACCAAAGATGAGGGTAAATTCAGTTTGTTTCGACCAATGAAATTACTCCCTTCGTCAAGTTAGTGTCTTTGTAGATGCTTACTTTTGGATATATTTTGTGCCTTGTGAAATGAAAGGAATGATAGTGTATGAAGGCAACGAAGAAGAGGAGTGGCTAATCTGATTATATACGAATGATTTGCCAAAATCATGTGGCGTCATTTGTATTTTGGTAGAAGATATTTTACATTTTGATTTTACCCCTTTTGAATTTTTATTTTTTATTTTTTATTTTCATGGGCTTTATGTATGTCAATTTCCTTTCATTGGCTAGTGTCTGTATTTTAGTAGAAGGCATTTTACATTTTGATTTTTCCTTTCTGAATATGTTTTTTTTTCCTTTTTCTTTTCACGGACTTATGTATGTCAATATCCTTTCGTTGGCTATGTTTTTTTGTTTCTTCAGGCTGAAGCATTGAGAAAGGCACTCTGCGCAAAGAATGTCCCAGCAAAGGTATATGTCGGTATGCGTTATTGGCATCCATTCACCGAAGAATCCATTGAACAGGTACCCTTGTCATTTCTTGCTTTTAACTTTTACACGGTGTTGATTTCATTGCTATGTACATATAACATATTGATTTTATTTTAGGGGCCGAGGACATTTAGTCCTAAAATCTAAGAGTTATTAGCACCCTATCCCTAGTGTTTTTGTTTTTGTTGTAGGTCTTATTTAGGTTGGTTAGCCAACATGTGGAACTTGGTTCAATGTCATTGAGACAAAAATTACCCTCGATTATATAAGCCACGTCCCCCATACAAACCCATTGAACTTTGACAGTCAGGTAGTTTACAAGAGTTACTCTGTTTATGCTTATAGGTAACCTTTTCAGTTCTTTGATTTCCTATAAACGCTTGTTTAAATTGCATCAGTTTTCCATCTATAAAATGACTTCCCTAACAGTTATTATCTGAAGAAATCCTTGAGGGAGAACAGACATTTTTTTTATGTTGATAACCGATTTACACTTGACAGAGTCAACAACTCTTCTGTTACAAAAAAAATGTTAAATCTCTTCTTCAATTAAAAAGGGGGTAGAGATGTAAATAAGGGTTGACTGAAGAAAAAATATAAGCCCCGAAAAACTCAGTTTAACGAAGTATATTCAGAAAAACCTTTATACCAACAGGACTGATTACAGAGATAAAAGATGGATTGGAGCATTGGAAAAAGAATGAAGTAGGACTCTTTCCCCCAAAGCTATTTATTTTTTTGTATATTTATGCTGCTTTGTGTCTCCTCCTTGAATTTACTATTTGTTTTATGCAATTTTCTTCTAACTGTTCATCTTTGTAGATAAAAAAAAGATGGAATTGCAAAGCTTGTTGTGCTTCCTCTTTATTCACAATTCTCGATTTCTACTAGCGGTTCAAGCCTCCGTTTATTGGAGTATATTCCGGTGATGAATGAACTACATAATGTTAATTTCATATTTTTAAATACTACCCAGAAAGAAACTAATATATGTGGAAATTTGTTTAAATGAATTTCTAGGGAGGATGGGTATCCGGTTAACATGCAACACACTGTGATACCTTCTTGGTACCAGCGTGAGGGATATATAAAAGCCATGGCAGATTTGATCCAAAAGGAGTTGGCTTGCTTCGCCTTTCCCGAGAAGGTATTTCATTCTTTTATAAAATTATATCATCTTCCTTGTGATTATTTGCTATTCCAAATAGTTCTTTTTAAATGCATATATAGTTACATTAGATGCTGCAAAACACATGCAGGCTACCCAGGCTTATGATGGATCACTTTTTCTTGTTCTAATTTATACCTTGAACATGCATTTGATCTTAAAACCTAACTGAATATTCTACCCAAATTAGTTTAAAGCTCAATTGCCATTTCGACTAATTTCCTTTAAGATTTGTGCTTATCCGTGGAAGCCTGAGGTTTTTTATATAGAGTACGCCCTCTCTGAAACTTCTATTTAAAATTAGGTTGGTGTCCGTCGAATATTAACAGAAATTGAGCATGTGTCTTGCACATGTCAAGTAATTTTTCATAAATGAATAAAATACCAATCTCTTGTACTTTTTTATTAAACCCATAGTAAATTCCATTTAAAACAAATTAATAGTTAAAACAGAAAAAAATTAAAAAATAGTTAGAATTTAAGATGGTAATAGAGAGAAGAAATGGAGATAAACACAATAGAGCAACCAAGAGTGAGAGATTATTCCAGGGTCACATAATCTCATAGTTATAGAATTGGAGTAGGGTTTACATCATATGACAAATGACATCACTACCCTCAAACTATACATTAATGACCTCACGGCATAAACACTCAATAATTATAGTAAACACTATATTCTATAACACTACCCCCCCCCCCCCCCCCCAAGTTGGAGCATGTTGAACAAGCATGCTCAACTTGTAACAAAAAAATGTCAAAGATAGCGCAAACTAAAAAATGGAGCACCAAATTTATTGAACCAATTACAATTGGATGTCATCTACGCCCTTCGACAAATGCGACCAATAGGTGTACTTTTAAACACCAAACAACAAGATGTATTTCATCATCCATCAACAATAGGTCCACAAATTGGCCCATCAAGAGGTGTTTAGCACCAATTAACAAAGGGAATTTCACCACTTATCAACAAAAGAACTTATAAAAATCCTTCAAGAGGTGTTCTTTTGAAGACCCAACAATAACTAAGTTTTGTTTTTGATCAGTCAAGCGCTTATAATTGTACCAAAAGTTATAACTGTTAGTAGAGATGCAACTTTAATTTCTTAAAAATAAGGCGAGTCTGTTCCCCATGGAGCCCAAGCCCAGTGAACCTCAGCCCATCAATATGCTCTTGTATTGTCATTCTTACGACTCAAACTCATGACCCCTCTTTGATACAAATTGATGAGTCAAACGCTTGTAGTTGTACCAAAAGCTGTAGTTGTTAGTAAAGATGAAACTTTATTTCCTTAAGAAAGAGGTGATTCTGCCCCATGGAGCCTAAGCCTAGCGAGTCTTAACCCATTCGAGTTACAATATGCTCATGCAACACTCATCCACGAAGGAACTTATAAAGGTCCATCGGGAAGTCTGCTTTTAGACACCCAACCACAAGTGAGTCATTTACAATGGGTCAAGCGCTTATAATTGTACAAATATTTATAATTGTTAGTAAAAACACAACTTTATTCCTTTAAACAAGAGGTGAATCTGTGCCCATGGAGCCCAAACCAGAGATCTTCGGCCCATATAGGTTAGAATATGCTCCTGCATCATTCTCCTTGGTTGAATAGATTGTCACTTCTGCGACTCGAACCCATGATCCCACTCTTGTACCAAATGATCGGTCAAGCACTCACCGTTGTACCAAAATCTATACATGTTAGTAAAGACGCAATTTTTTTCCCTAAAACAAGAGGCGAGTCAATGCCATGGAGCCCAAGGCGAGCGAGTCCTGGCCTATTCAGGTTAGAATATGCTCATAAAAAAACTGAACCTTCTCTTCTCACCATCACCATCACCATCACCATCACCATCACCATCACCATCACCATCACCGTCACCATCACCATCGTCACCCCTACCTACTTACCACTACCTAATTTAAAAAAGAAACACTAACTTCCAACATCAAACCCTTTTCTATCACCTCTGTCGCCAACACTAGCATCATTTGCCACCACAACCTTCCACCATCATCTTTACCTTTTCTCATCACCACCCTCTTTCAAACTCGATCGAGTCAAACAAAATGAAAATTAGATGAACAAATTTATCCAGACTCATTGCATATATAAAAAATTGAATAAAAAAGATTAAATGTTCTAAAAAGCGGCCTAGACGGTGTTAGGTGCGAGGTAGGCGCCTTGCCTAGGGGCTAAGCTGAGCAAAAAAGCAGACTAAGTGAAAAAATCACCGATTAGAAACAATTTTCCTAGTAGCACATAGAAAGTACACTGTAGTACGATAGGATAGAAATATACGAAAAATATACGTACGAATTTGTATTTGATATATATATATATATATATATAGCATCTACTAATTTCATTTATACATATATATCACATGTATGAATGTGGCTCTGCACTTTTTGGTGTAATATTTATGAATGTTATATTGTTTTATTATATATAATAACAAAATATTTTTTCGTATGTAATATTATGTTCTTTGGTTTAGGAATTCAATATTAATTGCACAAAATATTTTTCAGTCTGCAACATATCTATCTTGTCTTAATGTTAACAATCTTTTATTTATGAATATTACGCCAAAAGTATACTTGATGTTTTGTGTAGAACTCATCCTGGTTTTGTGCCTGGACACTTTTTTGATAAATTGGTTGCCATTTCCCCCTTATATGTTTCCTTAGAAGTCTTTATCAGTTGCGTATCTCTGGGAATGCTTCAAATTTTTCTCTCTGAGTGTCCCATTTTTTTTAAATTTCAATATAAGTTCAAATGTTTAATTGAGAATAAGCTTTACAGGTGATGATATTTTTTAGCGCTCATGGAGTGCCACTTGCTTATGTGGAGGAAGCTGGTGATCCATACAGGCTGAGATGGAGGAATGTGTTGATTTGATTATGGAAGAGTTAGAAAAGAGGAAGTTAAATAATCCATATACTCTATCTTATCAGGTACTTGTACACGGGCCTTATTTCATGCTCATATGTTTTTATCCTTAACAAAAATAATTCTTCATTAATATCAACTGAAATTTACGCGTTGAAAGGCATAGGATATGGGAATAACGTGGAATTATGAAATTCGACATCTCTTGGACAACTTTTAGGCGCCCCCTAATCGCGTTGACCAAACCTACAATTTTTGTTTGCTTGATTGTATATTAATATTTGTAATAATAAAATTATTTTATGATCTAAAATTTGAAATATGTGGTATAAAATATAATTATACACAATTATGTTGAGACATATAAGAAAATATACCCAATAAACAACATGAAAGCAAAAAATGCATCCATATATGACGATGATTCATGTAACATTTCAATCATTCAATTGTTGATAACTTGTTGATAAATCACTTATTGTTCTCAATAGAGTGTGGTGGGGTGATGTGGGGGCATATTCCCTTAAGATTGGAGAAAATTTAGCTGAAGAAGAAATATTTGGCAGACAGAGTGAAAACTAATGGTGAAATGGATATGAGATTGTGGATGTGCAGGGTACGCGCTTGCTAAGAAACTCTCCTTGATCAAATAGGATCTTAGAGATGGAATAATGGCTTCTTTGGCAGTGTCAGGCTTTGCACCTTTAAAAGGTTGAAGGTGATAAAGGAGTAAGGATGAGTTGGGTTAGATAGGAAAGGGGGGAGGAGAGGAAAGGGGAGGTAGGGAGGAAGTTGTTGTTAGAGGAGATAAGATGGAGGCAAAAGTTGCATTCACTATGGATAGAGGAAGGGGATAGGAGATCATTATATTATTTTATTGTTTTATAAAGTAGCTAATTCTCATCACAAGTTCATTCACTCAGAAAAAGTTTGGTTTTGGAGCAGGCGTACTGAGGAGAGTCACGTAAGCGAGGCAGTTAGATAGTTTTATATGGAATCAGATACGAGGAGGACGAGTGGAAGCCTTTATGGGTTGGAGTTTGATAGAATCTCTAGTGAGGATAATGATGTGTATCGAGCTCTTCATGGGTCGTATCATCTAAGATTGTTTTTTAAGGAACGACACGCCAAAGGGTTTTTCCTTAGAGTTTCAGTGGTTTACGCCACCTATCTCTCATTTTTTGTTTATTTTGGTGGGCATAGAGGCTTTGAGTTAGCTTATGTCCCTATTTTAATTAATGGATTCGTGGTATGAGATATGAACATTTCTTGTTTGCATCGGCGTATCCATACACTATTTTCTTTGAGTAAGTTGTATCAGCGTATCCATATTCCATATTCGTATTCGAGCATTGGTATGCACGTGGATGGAGATATCTTATTTTTTTAATCAGAAACAAAGTATCATTATTGATAAAAAACCACTGAATAACACAGAGGGCTAGCAGTCCACCCACGCAAAGGAAAGAAAAATTACACTACTAAGAAAAGAAGAGAGAAACATGAAAAGAAATTGTCGCCCCTCGCCAAAAAAATGGCAACATTATAAATAGTCAAACAAACTTGGTAAAAATCGTGCACCTTCATAAAAGTGCGCAAAGCAACATACTGTTTGCTCGAGGGGCCTTGATAGCCATGCCCGAACTAGAGTTTGACCACCAAAATTCTGATCTTCAAAGAACGTCCATCGTAAATCTAGACCCATTCAACAATTAAGAAGTAAAATCCATCCACCTATCTAGAAATGCTTGGATGTGAAGCCCAAAGTGTTATGAAAAATTCAATCCTTTACTACACCTCTTCTTTCGAGTTCTCTTTATCATCAAAGGCTCAAATACTCGAATTTATCTTTAACGAGGCCAAACCTAATAATACGACTAGATGTTTTCTTCCTCTCTCATAAGAAACACCAATCCATCTCAACAAATCCATACCATTTATAGGGTTGCTCACTTCCTATCCCCAAAATCTTGAATAATCTCTTCAAACAAAATCTAACAAAATTGCAATCCGTAGTAAACTCGTGACTATCTTTAGACAATGCAAAAAGAGGGAGAGAGCATGGTTTTATGCCTATTCCTTTGTAATAAAATCACAAATGTTCACTCTACCTTTGGCATAACCATGAAAAGACTTGTACTTTTGAGGGTATGCCAACTCTCAAAAGCTTCTTGTATGGTTCAATATATGGTATTAAAGGAGAATGCATAAGAACATCAATGGAAGATTTGCAAGAATTCTCCCAAAGAATTATGAAACCAAACTCTTTTAAATGAAAAACCCTGAGATAAAAATAAACCCTTCCATAAGAGCAAGGATTACAACAAAATTTTCGAACTATCTGACGTTGAAATTCTTACTAAAAGAGCGATTCGAAGAATAGATATGAGAAGAAGACCAATAAGTCACTTAATAGAAGCGCCGTGATTAAGAGACAAGCGATAAAGTCTTGGAAAGAGAATGTTAGAAGGGAAAATACCCAAACCAATGATCTTCCCCAAATCTAATTTTTAAACCCATTTGACTGCACACATAATAAAGGAAGAGATCCAAATTTTGAAAAATAAATTTCCACGAACATTTATAAATGCCTCTTTCCTCCTTTCAATCGCACCCATTTTTTGTGAAATCCATACTTGCTCTTAATGATAAAGCACCGAAAAGTTTCTTGTTGAAGAGGGAATCTCCACAAAAATTTCCTTAATAAAAAAAAAATCTTTGTTTAAAAGCTTACCCAATCCCAACTCCCCGCTTCTTAGTTAACAAGATGGCCTTTTTCCCTTTACCCAAAACCCTTTCAAAAAATTCGTCACAGGTTTTTTAATTTTAGTAGCAACTTGTACATGTATTTTAAAAAGACACATAAAGTAGATGGGAATATTATCGAATATGGATTGAATTAAAATGAGATTCCCACCCCTACACAAGCACCTATTGAAACAACCTTCCAACCTACTAAACAGTCTCAACCTCTGGATCCCCAAAAAACAATCCTTGGGATTTCCCCCCAAGGGTAGTCCCAATTAATTAAAATGCTAGGACCCCATCTCACACCCCACACATCTAACTTGATCACCAAGTGTTGTTTTATCCATGTTAATGGCCACCATCACACTTTTGGACGTTAATTTTTAGTCCCTAATAGATGCTAAACAGATTTAAGATATCCCTCAAGATGGCAATGCTCTTTTCCTTCTCGATAAGAAAAAAATTGTTATCTGCAAATTTCCACATGGAAACCCTCACCTTATCCCTACCAATCTCCAACCTTTAACCAAATGATTATTTCACGCACTATCAACTGGTCTACTCAATGTTTCCAAAACAATGATAAAGAGGATAGCGGATAGCGGACCTCCATGCAGTCAGCCACGAATACACCTCCACTGATCGCCAAAACCCTTTTTAGCTAAAATGTGATCAAGAAAGGACCAATTAACATGGTCATAATCTATTTAATATCAATCTTAAAAGCCACCTCTTCCCCGTTTTTCCTCTACAATCCTCTACCACCTTGATAGCTATGAGACCCAAATTCAAAATTTGTCTATCATTAATGAGAGCTACTTGAGAATGGCCAATCGTATCCCTCCAAACCTCCTTAATTCTAAGAGAGAGCCAAAATTAGGTAAAGTTACAAGACTAATAGGTAATCCTTTAAGCAGATAGAAGAAGACTTTTGGGGAATAAGGCAAATGAGAGTGGCATTAATTACCCCCTCTAAACCGTCCGACCCCGATGCTTTGCCCCCCTCAGATTCAAATATGATTTTTAGTGTTTCCTCTTTGTTGAGTGGTCTTTCAAGCCACCCAACTTTTTAACCACTAATGGAGAGCTTTCAGGGCATCCAGCCCCATCGGCTCACTATGCTCCACATTATACCAATTCGTTAAAAAACTTACCTTTCATTGACAATTTGAGATTTTCCTTCTAGCCCGGCTATCATTTTAAACTTATTCAAGATTTTGTTAGATTTCTTCCCACTAGCAATCCCATGAACAAGTATAGTGTTGTTATTCTATTATCTAATTCCTCTAACCTTCAATTTTTTATTCCAAGAGGTTTATATATAACAAATCCTCCATCTTAATTTTCAAGAAACTTCTCTCCCTCCTCAAGGAAATATCTAATCCCTCCGCTTATTCGTTATCATCCAATATCTCAATTTTGTTGTAAATGCCCCCTCTTCTCCATCCTTAAATAACCAAGGCCTTTTGCTTCATTTCTTAACCCTGCTTCACATGATCCAAATTTATCATGAACTTGTAATCCTCCCACTGCTCAAAGATCTCCTCCCTCCACTTTGTAAGCACACCATTAAAATTTTTATGATTTAACCACGTATTCTCAGAGAGGAATGGACTCAGACCCCATTTCACAGTGTAGTGTCAACTAGGGTGATTGGACAATGATCAGATACAAATTTAACTAGAGTCGAATCAGAGCCCCTTGCCCAACAGACTAGAGATATATAGATAGCCTAACTCCCTAACACATGGAAACAACTCCTCCCAACCCACCGAGAAGAGATATGTATACAGTCTATAACATGACGAAGCTCACCATCATTCTAGACCACATGTATTTGGTGTTGTTTAATTCTATACTCCTAAGACCCATCTCCCTAATGATTCCATCAAAGTACCTTACACCCCTTGTTACCCCTCTCCCCCGTCTTTTTTCATCCTGATGGAAATCACACCACAATAAAATACCTTCTAAGACAACATTTCTCCCCACATAATTCTTCCCTCTTTGGACCCCAGTCGCTTGACATTCCAACGGATTATCTTCATTGATTAGCGAAACTATACCTAGATATTCTATATTGAGCCCTCACCTCATTGTATTTAACCCTAATTTTTAAGTTACCCCCCCCCCCCCTCTTAAGCCATTTTGAGCAGGCATTTTTTGGTTTCTGCTAAAGGAGCCTATATATAGGGAGAGGTTCACAAGTGAACCTAAAAGATGAACTTTTTAATGAACCTTAACAAAAAATACTTAATAAACAATTAATTTTAATTCCAATGTTGTAATTGGTCCGCGCCAACGGCAACGGACACGCGTGTCGATCGATCCCCAACCACCCCACCTGCCCCCCCCCCCCCCTCACCCCCATGGCAGCCCTGCTGTCATAAGGGCTTCCATGGTGGTGGTGGTGGTTGGGGTTGGGGTCGGGGGCGGGTGAGGGAGTTGGGGATCGATCGACACGCGTGTTCGTTGCCGCTGGTGCGGACCAATTACAACATAAAAATTAAAATTAATGAGTTGTTAGGTGTTATTTTGTTAAGGTTCATTAAAAAGTTCACCTTTAAGGTTCACTTGTGAACCTCTCCCTATATATATATACATATATATATATTATATGCACTGGTGAAAGATTTAGTCTTGGCAACAAAAATTTAAGACTCGTGAGATCTTCTTAGAACACCCCATTTTGTAAAACGTTCATCCTATCATTTTGATGATCATTCTATACTGAAAAAAGATTGCAAGATACCCCTTTAGGAAAAGAAACACAATGAAACACTTTACTGAACAAAGGTCGCAAGATTCTTGGGATTTACAGTTATCACGCACGCCACACCCCTTTTTAGGCACATAGCTTGTATTTTAGATAGCTGACTTCTTTTGGGTTGTTGGACTTGGTGCGAGATGTTTTATGAGGCTCAAAAGCATCTGGCCTAGTTGCATGTTTTTGGGAAATTTGAAATTTCGTCCTCTGATCTTGTTGAGAGTGATCTTTAAATATCAAAGAATCTTCTTTAGATGCGCTCCTCCCATTGCTAATATTGAGGCCCAGACTTTTCTTAAGAGAAGAAAAACATAACTGATGTCTGGATTCTTTTTATTGGCCTAAGAGAAGCCACCACATAGATTTCCAACATTCATAAACATCTCTGTGTTCCATGCTTCAAACGGTAGTCCCTCAATTGCAATTCATTTACCTGTTGATGCAATCTTTGATTTATTTATGACAGTTTCAGATTCCTAATCTTCTGGAGAAATAATTATGTGTATGGTGATCCGTAGAGACACGTGGCATGGGGTTGTTCCCCGGGAGAAGACTATGTTTTATTTTCTACTTTTAGTTTAGGGTAATATTGCCATTTTTCTTTATTGTTAGTCGTTAATTGGTCTCCAAGCATATTTGGGGTTAATTAGTTATTTTTAATTATTAATTGTCCTTTTTTGCCTTTTTGGGTATTATCATGGCTAGCAAGCTAACCTCTCATATAAATAGGCCCTTGGTCCTCATTTGGAATCACAACTTGAACATTGATAAAGAGAATATAGCGAGAGAAAGAAACCTTTTTTCTTAATTTAGTTTTATTTATTTATTGGTGGTGGTGTTGTGTAGTATAGTTGTAATAATAACGCTTCTGCATTCTTAGATTCACATCGAATTGGTATGGGAGTTGCGTTTATCTTGGCATTCGTCGTGGTGCGTGAAGTGGGTATCGAGTTGTGATTCCAACTCGTGCAACCCTTCAATCGGTAGATTGATAAATGTCCAAATGAGAATAGGGCGGATGGGAATCCTAAATTTCATCACTGCTAAAAGGGGGGATACCAACCCTTTTAGCCTCCTCCATCCTGTAACACCCCGCCTAATTAAATACCGGGTGGCTAGCCCCATACCAAATTAAAACAGAATATACAGTTGGCTCATTCTTAGCATCACTGTCGAAGACATTTACAACTCACCCAATACTCAATTAAGCTGGTGTTAAAAATTTCCAAATTTTAATTTCAACAAATCCATTTTTAGGTTAAGAATAACACAACACATTTTATTCTACAACACTGATAACCAAATAGATAACACAAAAGAATTTAAAAGCAATTGGAATAAACATTCCCAAATAATATTAATCCATTACAGTAATCCCAACAATAACAAATGTATTAAAATGACACGAACACAATAATATGACTCCGATAGAAAAGAGATAACTGAGTTCCTTTGGGCGACATGCCCTAACTAAGAGAATACTGTGAATCAAAAGAAGATAGGCGTCTAAGCAAAACTCCATAGCCCCATAGCTCCATAGCTCGTCATAATCCGCTAAGGTTGGCGTCCCTGCTGCTGGACACCTGATATAGAAGATACAATAGAAAAGAAAATATGCAAGGAAACGAGTCAAAGCCCGATTGTGAAAATGATTTTGAAAACAGCAAGTATTTAACAAGTGCAATAAATCTTTTATTATGTACATGTTAGTATCCAACTCTCACTTGCTATTCTCACCTCTCATCTAGAGTGCACACTTAATGTCTCCTATTAACCTCCTAGTTAATGGTTCCTCCTCACTAGTTTCCATTCTATGATTCTATCCTATATCATAACCCCGTATGTCCCATACCATACGTCAGATAATTATTCTCATACGTTGACTATTATCATGATTCGGTTATCATTAATATGAAGTAAGCTTTTCAATAAATATTCATTGACTTATTTCAATTCTTTTTCTTAATTCACCGTTATCTACAATTATCACACAGTAGATGATATAACCACAATATATATCCAATCATTCATTTAATTCATTATATATATATATATATATATATATATATATATATAAAATACGGCACCCCGAGTCACAGCTGCGGTGCAATGCATTACTCTTCTATCATGTCCCATTATCGCTGGTCGTCGAATAGGGGACAAAAGGTTCGGTAAGGATTCCTCGAACCACAAACATCAACAAACAAATTGGAGGTGAACATAGTTCTCGTATCCATGGGTCACCTACATACCTACGTTCCCACATTCAGCGGACTTATCAACTCCCCGATAAGTCTTTCATAGACCTATGTTTTTGAGCGACAAATCAAAGATCCCATGGATTCATCAGGATATGACTGCCCTCACGCGCAAACCTCCCGTCGATAGCAAGTAAGCTAGGTATGTCATACACATAATCATTAATCAATCAAATAGGTATTATCATACCTATAATATACTATTGACAAGGTACTCACATTACCCTTAGATTATACACATGCGTAGCATTATATTACTTTAATTCCCACGTATTATATTATCATAACTTTACTTCTTAAATTTAGTTACCTCCGAGCCTCACTCGTTACTCAAGGTTCAACTAAGCTTTTCCTCAACATATATTCAGTAAGAAGTCACTAATACTCTACTGGTCCATATCGTCATATCTCCCGAATTACTACGAATTAAACTCTCCTTTTAATTAGGGTTAAAACCGACAGTTTCAATTCTCTTATAAACACATCTTCTTTCACTTAGGATTAAACCCTCTTGTAAACTTAAGGATACCCAGGTATTATATTCAATCACCCCTACTGGTCCTATCTTTAATCCTCATGCATACCAATTATAATCCAACAAATGAATTTAGTAACCGAAATTCCTTTAAATTATTTATCATTATTCTTTATCAATTAAATCCCAATCAAATTAATCCAAGTCTTATCAAGGGTCTACTGATCTTTTCTAAGTCCCATAATGTCCCATTAACAATCACCAAATATCTACCAAAGTTTTGGGATAAGAACCAATATTAAAAAGAAACAACTTTAACAATCCTGGGGAGGTCGATCGATCGAAGGCAGGGGGTCGATCAATCGATCACTCAGGTCACAACCTGATTTTTTCTGCATTTCTGCAACTACGGGTTTAGCCACTTTTATTCATACTAATCCTCATATGAACATACCAAATGATTTACAATCCTTACTACATGATATACCAACATATATGAACGATTTATAATACTTTAAATATCCTAGAATCATCAAGAGATTGGATTAAAAGGCATGTTTCTCTCCTTATTTCCAGAAAATTATCAGCATATTATCTTCAAGAACACATCAATGGTTTTCATGATTTCTCCAACAGATTCATGACTATTTCGTGGATTATTATCATCCTACAACATGAGTTTTATTCCTATATCATTTCAATTTCCAGAAAATCCATTAACAACTATATCCTTTCATCTTCCAAGCATGAAAATCATCTCTTTTTATAACTATCTTAACATGGAAAATATATGAACTTAAATTGCAAATATCAAACACTTGCCTCTAATGAAGATCTGATCCTTTGGTTTAGTATCTCTCAGGTGGTTCTCCCTTCTCCGGTCAACCTCCGGTGGTGGTTGGTGGTGGTGACTCTTGGTTCTTAGTTCTTCTCCTTCCCAAGTAAGCTTTTCCCTTCCAAAGCAACCTTTCACTCTCTCTAGGAAGATGACTTCTCTATTTTGTGTAGAGGAGATGAATAACCCACGTACACTTAATCTACCAATACTTATAATAGAACCAAATCCGAAATCACTATTCATCCCCCTAGAAAAATGACCAAAATGCCCTTTTTGGGTTGTCTATTCATTTCCAAATGACCCGAGACTCAAAATTAACATCCAAATAGACTTTTCTGACTATTTCGAACCTTCCGGACACAACGACGCAGTCAAAATGACTATAAGGTCGATAGAAAATAAATTTCCTTTTTAATTTAATAAATTAGTCCCAACACGTCCCATACCGCGTCTGACTAAAAATTCAAATTACCGAATTTATATCACACCGTCATATCAATGACATCACATTCATATATTACCTAAATATCTTTAAGTAATATTCAAAATCCTCCATTTTAATATCCACAATCCGGATAAAACCCAAATGAATTAATTAATAATAAAATCCAATTAATCCATTAATTTAAAATATAACCCATTTTTTAAAGTCATAAAAATTACGGGGTATTACACATCCTCCACCATCAACTCCCTCCACCTCCACCTCCTACCACCACCTCGTCAAATGAAATACCCTCTCTTACCTTCCCCCAAACCCTAACCCTAGCAATCCCTCTTCCATCCCTCCCCCTATTGCAACAACTCCCAAACTAAACTCCCAACTCCCAAACTAAACCTTAACCCTAAATAAGAACCATCCAAAACTCCCTATGACCAAAACTTTAGCACCCTTCCACCCCTATTTTCCCTCTTTCCCCCACTCATATATGCCCAACCACGATCAAACCCAACAAAAATGGGCTTTCTTCCTCCGATTCAATCCCTTACCCCCTATTTCACCTTAAATTCAGTCAAAACTGGTCTTAGGGCCTGTTTGTGACACAACATCTGACCTTGATGAAATATGCATCCCATTTGGGGCCCATTTCTGACTATTTTCCATTTTTGGGTCCGACTTGGGGGAATGTCATCGTCGTCTTCAGTCCGCTTATTTTGACATCGTACTCTTAAAGGTACGGTCGCTGGAGCTCTCGTCCGGTCAGGTTTAAGAGTCCATCACACTAAGTAGCAACCGTGTACTTGTGGTGTCTAGAAGGCGGATATGGTCATCAGTTTTTGGTTGCTCGGATTTCGTATGGGGACATCACCGGGATTTGAATTTATTAGACCCATTATTGATGAGATTCATACACATGGGACTAATTCTGGTTGGGCTTCCCACTTTTGATTGAGTTTGATTGAGATCCGAAGCTTTTCTTGGTTCATATCATGTGGCATTGATGAGTCATCCTCCAAGCTCGAGGATGAACTTTTTCGAAGACAGGAAGAATGATGTGTATGGTGATCTGTAGAAACACGTGGCGCGTGATTGTGCTCTCCGGAGAAGAATATATTTTATTTTCAATTTTTAGTTTAGGGTAATATTGTCATTTTCTTTTATTTTTAGTTTTTAATTGGTCTTCAAGCATGTTTGGTGTTAGTTAGTCATTTTTAGTTATTAATTGTCATTTTTTATCTTTTTGGGTATTAGCTTGGCTAGCAAGCTAACCTCTCCTATAAATAGGCCCTTGATCTTCCTTTGTAATCACAACTTGATTATTGACAAAGAGAATATAGAGAGAGAAAGAAATCCTTTTTCTTAGTTTATTTTTTATTTTATTTTATTTATTTATTTTTTTGCGGTGGTGTTGTGTAGTTAGTAGTTGATGTATAGTTGTAATAATAACGCTTCCGCATTCTTAGATTTACATCAAATAGTGACTCCATTCTCCAACATTATGGATTGATGATATAAAATAACTCATTTTGTTTCTTGTTATCCGAAAAAATAGCTCTGTGACACAGGAGCGAAATAATATGATTTTGGAATGAAATGAAAAAAAGGAGGTTTCTCTATAATCACTTCCCAGGAATAAAAAAATATGATTCTCTAACACATACAATAGCCAATACGTATTGTTTAGAAGTAGCAGGGCTAAAGGTGTTATTCATCGTCTTCTTAGTTTTAAAGACCTCGGCATATTTTCAGTTCTCCACCCTCCGGTCACTCTTGATCTACTCTGTCCACATGCTCTGAGAAGCACCGTAGAATGGAAGTCCAAGAACTTGATCAGTCTTTTATGCCAAATTGACCAACCCCAAACATTCCTTCCATCCGCTTCAAAAGAAACTTGTCTAAAATTACCTATAGGGGGTAGGGGTCGGGTTTGTTGATATGAGATGGAGCCGGAGAAAAAGGGGAGTTCTAGTTAAAATTCATAAACGATTCGCGTATATACTTCACAGAAACGTGAAATCAACGTAGCCGGTAAAGTAGCTGGAAGGCATGGAAGTTTTGTCTATGTATAGAATTCTAATGAATAGAAAAATAGTCCATAAAACCAATTAGATTACGATTTAACTCATTTTTCTTCTTCCCTCTTAAAAAATAAGTCATTTGTAGTCATAACTCAAGTTGATTTTTTTTTAAATAGCTTAGAGGAAAATCTTTCCTTCCGAAGACTGTCTCTTGTTCAGTGCATTTTCTAACCATATCAATGCACCTTTAGACTTCAGTTTTCTGAAAAGAGACATTTTGTTTGCTGCCTTGCATGCCTCTTTCAGACCCAAACTGATCTGATGGCCTGAGCTAAATTCAATAGAAACAGAATAACATCTTAACTTGCTACAGTCTTTAATTCATAAACAAGGAGCCATGTAATTGTTTTTTTTTTAAATTTAAAATGGTGAAGATTTTACCCTCTATCGCTAAACCAGAGTCCAGGTTCCAAGATAAAAATAACTTGACTGATAAAAGGGAACCTAAAGAAATGAAGAAGAGAAAGAAGAGAATGGTGGGGAAAGAGGGAGAGAAAGAGAGAGAAAGAGAAGGGAGAGAAAAACCCAGAGGTTTCACTATGGCGTTTTGTTATGAGTGCTTAGCAGTGGTTTGGGGGGGATGTTATGGCATTTTTTAGTTATACTTCAGAGTTCTTGGTGTTACTTTGGTACAATTAGTATAATTCAATTATAAAAATTCTCCAGTAACAAAGATGATCTTACCAAGAATGTATGAAATGTTTTATCTTTATATTACTGAGAATTTTGAAGTGATTCTCAAATATGTTATAATGCATGTTATGTGAGCTTCATGGTGACTTTGATGGTCCTTATGCAGAGTAGAGTTGGACCTGTGGAATGGTTAAAACCCTATACGGAACACTCGTTGAACTTGGGCAGAAAGGAGTTAAAAGTCTGCTAGTTGTCCCAATCAGGTATTAATATTGGTAAGTAACCAAATTTGAAATCATGCTTTATATATTCTGTCTCTACCCTGTTAGTGAAATGTTAAATATATTGACTTGTAAGTTTGTGCCTGGAGAGTTAAATTTACTTTGTTAAAATTAAGATTGTGTTTTGCCACTTGATTCAGCTTCGTCAGTGAACATATTGAAACATTAGAAGAAATAGACGTTGAGTACAAGGAATTGTCTTTCAAATCTGATATAGAGAAATGTGGTCGTGTTCCTGGCTTAGGATGTGAGCCCACTTTCATTACAGATTTAGCAGATGCAGTGATTGAAAGTCTCCCATACGTAGGAGCAATGGCAGTCTCAAATTTTGAAGCTCGACATGTTCAATTATAAACTCTCCTTTTAAATCATTGAACCAGTGGGTAATATTAGAGATTTTGAAATTGTTGCTATTTTGGAATTGATGGATGATATATTTGATTTTGTTTGTATTCAATTAAACCTAGAGTTGCATTTGGAATAACAAACTATCAAACCTAGAGTCGTATATGGACAACTCTTCAATTGAAGAGCTTGCAATTGAGTGAATATGATATAAACACTGAAAATTGGATCCAAAGAATAGACAAAAGATAATCAGAAATCTGAACATTGTATCAGAAAAACAAATACTGAATCATCTCCTATTTATACTAAAAAGTAAAAGCCTATTTTAAATAGGAAAATATTAAAAACCAAAAGGTCCTTCACTACTCTAATATTTATTAAAGAGGACTAAACTTCTTTTATTACAATTAACACTGACAATATATAAAACAAAACTATAAACCTCTGTCTACATAAACTCAAAGGAAAATGTTTGCAGAAGAACGGGGCACACAAACAAGCTGGAAAATCTTTAATTTCGCCGGGCTGCGTTGAATATCTTTAATTTTTTGTGGCCCAAATAAACTAAATTTGAGTGGTAGACTTGTAAAATTTGTACCTCAAAATCATTAGGCTCACTACTAATTATCAATACCAGAGACTTGTGAAACTGCTTTTTTTTTCTTCACGACACAAGACAAATCTGGAGCCCTGCACTAGTTGACAAATTTTACCCGGCTATAATTGGGGCAGTCTCATGTATCCTCAGCCCAAAACATAATTACCCACCTGTTCAAATGGGTCATAGCGAGCCTTAGGTTATTTGTGATCTTAGATGTCATTGATAACTTCAAAACAAGTCCATTGAGGAGAATGAGAATCTACCCAGAATCCTTTTCTTTTATTGTTAACAAAATCTCACGAGGGTCTAGAGCAGCTCCATATCTGTGACGTACTAGATCACACCCACAGGAGGCCTGCTCACGGTCAATAATTTCCGTCATGGATTTTCTCAAGGTTCATGACCACCAGGGTAAAAAATAACCTAGGGTTGTGAAACCCTAAATTCATCTCCCGTACACCATCACCAAGTCGTTCGAACACCATATGTTTACTTTGTGGGGTTTCGACAAAGATGTGACTGCAGGTAGGGTCTGAGGGATGGATCCTCCATCGGAATACCTGGTTGGCTGGACATTTGAGGTTGGCAAGACTCAAGGCAACTTCAATGGATATCACCCGCTCCTCCATCAGTAGCTTGTGTATCCTTCATGGGAGCCATTAATAGTGGGAGAAACGGGAGGGTAAACACCCACAACCCCTCACACCCACACAAGATGGTTGCCATGCTCTGCTAGCAATTTGATGCAAACACCCAAAAAGGGATTCAAAGAAGAGGCAAAACCCAAGCACAAATTTGAAAATTATATTCGAAAGCCAAAGAATGAATCATGTCTTTACTTCATCTCCTATTTATGCTAAAAGTAATCCTATTTCAACTAGTAAAGTATTAAAATATCAAAAGGCCCTTCACTTACTCTAATATTCCTAAAGGGGACCAACTCTTTTATAAAATTTAGTACTAACAATACATAATATAAAACTACAAACTCTTACCTACATAAGAATATGTGTTTATCTAAATGAAAAATGATTATTTATTTTCAAGGTGATCCACTAGCCTCACACACACACACACACACACACACACACACACACATATATATATATATATATATATATATATATATATATAAAGTAGCTTGGTTTTTGAAAATATACACATTTTTAATGGTGCTGATTGATGCCACCTCCTTACATATTTTAATGGTTGAGATCGCATCTCCTCCTTTTTTACAAATATACCCCTCAAATATTTGGTTTCCCCCCTTTTTTAATCATCAAAATTACACTTTAATTTAAAAATGAGGGTAATTTGGCAACACAGTACAACTTTACCCCCACAATCCCCTCTCTCCTTGTTTCTCACACCCGTCGCCCTCATTCTCTTTGTCACTCGCCCGCCGTCCACAAAGCTCTCCATATCTGGCATATTTGTATCGTACAAGGGTTTATCATTGTGTTTGTTTTGGAATTTCCAAGGTTTGGATTTTGGGTAGATTCATACCCATTTTGGTTTATCTTTAAAGTTACGATGGATTACTTTGCATTTAGGTATTGTTATTTTGGGTATTGTCACGATGCATTTTGGGTATTGTTAGATTTGCATTTTTTTATCATTAGATTTGGGTATATACATACCCATTAGATTTGCATTTTCAAAGGTTTATCTTTAAAGTTAGGGTTTATTACTTTGGGTATTGTTAGATTACTTTGCATTTTTTATTACTTTCTTAGGGCATTCGAGGGTTTTTCATTATTGTTGATGTGTTGATATCCCAATGTGATTTTATGGAGGTCTTTAATTTATATATTCATTATTGGTGATGTAATATTTATTTGGGTATTGTTTCAACATTCCAATTTCTTACTATCAAATCATATCAGTGTTAACAACTATGATCTCATTTTCCCCTGTTTAAGTCACCTTTAAAAATTCTCAAACAAAACTCAATAAAATAAATGTATGGTGTTACTTTTAAAGTTCACTTTACTCATGCCCTGCGATTAAAAAATGTCTCATGGATGGTTCTAATGTCTGTTTTGAACAGCGTCGGAAATAGCGCTGAACATTGGGAAAGTTTTTTCATTGCTGGATTTGGTTCGGGTAAAACTTTTTATTCAATTTTTACCTAATCAGTAATATAGTTGAGCTCAGTTAAATCTCCCTAGAGTTATAGTTTACACAGTACTTGATGTATTAACTTATTGGTTGCTCTATCTCATTTTAACTTTGTTTTTTTTCTTTTGATAATGTGTAGGTGTTTGTTCGTTTATACGGGTGCACATTACTACATATTAATTCATCTTGGTAACGTTTTGACACTATTCAACCATTACTCATTTTTTTCACATGTTAGTCATTCTTTTGATTCAAAGTCTCGCTAATTTATCCTTTGATTTTGTACAAAATCATATTAGTCAAGAAATGATGTCTAATGCTTGATACTTTTGCATAAGCCATTCATTTTTTTGTATTTGGGACCTGAATGAAACCGTTATTGTTTTTTCGTTAATTCGCTTCAATTGGATGGATAATTTTAATATAGTGCAACTACAAATAAGTTATTGGATGTTTTTATTCTAATTGTACTATAGTTAGAGTCGTACTTTCATTAATTCTCTTCAATTGGATGGCTAATTTTAATTTAGTGCAACTACAATTAAGTTATTGGATGTTTTGATTCTAATTGTACTATAGTTAGAGTCGTACTTGAAGAATGGTCTCAAGAAAGTTTGAATTTTCGGTTACAGTGATCCGATCAAGGCATGAATGCCCTCAAACAAAGTGTACTTGCATGTCATGTTCAAGTTGAAGGATCATGTAAGTAAGGAAAACTTTGCATTACCTTCTTGATCTGATCTAAGGTTAAAGATGTTTACATGTATGCACTACTTTATGTCGTCGGTGTCGTAGGTACAAGAACATTAATATAAAAAGTTTATAAATCAGTAATTTTTTAAAATAGTGAACTTATATAGAAACAAACACACAATATGCATTGAGTTTGCGCGATTGTACTGTAAGATGCATGCATGCCGGAATGAAATTAATTTGTTGTTATCTATTGAGATGGAAATTGCCTATTTTGTTAAGCTTATATATTTTATTTTCATATTAACGTCTTTATGATTTCTTATGATTGATGTGTTGTATATTGAATTATGTTAGTTTGAATCAATTAATTTGAATTGCATTAGTTTGAATCTCATTCACATTCACATTAGTTTGAATCACTGTTAGTTTGAATCAGTTTGAATCACTGAGCAAATATCTTTTCTGTGCAACTGAGCAAACATCTTATATCCCATTTGTTGAACGGATATCAGTTGCATGGGTTGTTATTACGTTGTGTGTTTTTTAGGTACTAATGTGTTTGTTGGTTGTTTGGGGTTGTATGCTATTTTTTAGGTAGTAATGTGTCATTTAAAAGAACTACCTGATTTTTTAGGTACTAATTTGTTTGACCACAAACTCACGAATAATGACTTTGACCATAAAATCATCACGACATTACTACCGGTATCTCATACTATCTTTGTCATCCTTTTTTGGCAGTCCTCCCATTAGTACCGGTATCTCATATCGGTTCGAGAGAGTATTTGAATGTTATTATTACAGTTATCGGACATCGTTTGAAAGTTTGGGCTTTATGTTTTCAGGATATTATGTTGTCTGGGGAGTCGAGGCTCGAAATTATGGTAACCTACATGAACATATGGTCCTGTTCATATTTGGAATTGTTGATTCCGTGCTAATGCGTCCTGGACAGTGTCGGTCAATTGGTTTAGTCCAAATCTGTAGTTATCACAGTGACATGGACACACGTACGACACTCCAGGGATATGGACACACGTACGACATGACTTGGATGGGATGGTCCCAAAACCTATACATGTTTTTAGGATTTTATATCATCCATTGATAATGTGTGTGTATGCAGCAAGAGGCGCACCAAATTTTTACTTTGAAATTTAGAATACCATCTTGGGCACATTCAAAGGGTTTGAAGACGGTCCTAAATGGCCACTGTCTGAATCATCCAGCTTCAGGTGCATGTATGTTGTGTTATGAATAGTAACATCTTATCTCCTCTTATCAAAGTAATCAAAGGGTCTACATTTTTCCACATCACTCGCAAAGGAAGGGTTGTGATCATTTTCCCCTTAATCTCCCTTACACTCATTTGGAGTAACCCTAACCGTCTTCTCATTTGTCACTCTCTCTCTCTCTCCCTCTTCTTCTCTCAAGATGCTCTCACGTTTCTTCCCTCATCCCCTTGCTGCCGCCCTCATCCTCCCCCCGGCTACAGGTGATCTCTCTCTTACACACGCACGCACACACACACATGCACACACACGCACACACGCTTAGACCCACAATCAAGAGCCATGTACATATTTACCAAAAATTATTTGCGACACAGATCCGAAACTTAATATGCTTATTGGTTTTGATGGTTATTGGTTTTTATGCTTATTTGTTGGTGATTATTTGGGAAATAGATTCGTTAGATCTTGGTTACCAGAAATTAATATGGAACGCCAACACCTCAACCTGAATGAAGAAGCAAACTTGACAGGTATATCATCTTTGAATCTCTGTTTGCCTTGGGTACCCTCTCCTTCAATTAGGCATTTTGATTTTCATTAATTAGGTCTTTTGATTTTCATTAAATAGGACTTTTGATTTGCGTTAATTAGGTCTCATTAAATAGATTTTTCTTCGGGTACACACAAAATCGTACCTTATCAAATGGGTGTGATTTTTTATTTATGATGCTGCGATTTGTGAAGTTTTGATGGTTCGATTTTTTTTCTCACACACACATGTGAAAAATTATATTTACCTTTGATTATAAATGTTCTTGGTTTTGATGACGGTAAGCTAACAGAAAGGGTTCGGACTATGAAAACTTTCAAGTTCTTTTTTTTCCTGCTTTATCTTCATTTGATTTGGATCTTATTTTACGATTTAAAAGCTCATGCACTTGAGTAATTGTATCTAATGAGTGTATTTACATATTTTGGATTGTATTACTGACTAAAGTTATATTTTGAATTATCAACTCTCAATGGAATTTTTTTCCTACTCTCGATTTGCCGTTATTTTGTAATACGATTTTTTGTTATGATTTTTTGAATTTAATGCAACTTCCATCTATGACACCCCTCCTAATAAAATACCGGGCGATCACTCCTGTACCAAATTAAAATCGGAGTCGCATATGGATCATTCTTAGCATCACTGTCGAAAATCCATTTTAATTACTAATAACTTATTAGGCCGGCGTCAAAATTTTACTTTATTCTTTTTAACCAACTACAATAAAAACATCCACACAGTTTTTGTAAATGAAACTGAAATGAAATAAAATAACCGAACACTCGGTTCAAATATGATACAACCATATCGAATGTCGCACTAAAAGGTGGTAAAAGAACAACTAAATGCTGTTGGGTTATTAACCCGAATGTGTATACAATACCTCTTATCTAGATTATAAGAATAGAAGCGTCTATCAAGAACCTGCATGCATCCACAGCTGCTGTAGCATACGTCTGACTCGAAAGAAGTGCCATCTAGGCATCCCCTGTGTCTGGACACCTATATATATATAATATATATAGCAAGAGAGGAAAAATATATAGAAACGGGTCAGAGCCCGGGTTGTGAAAATATTTTGCAAGTGCATAAATGCTTTATTTTTAGAAAAAGGTTTTATCTCATATTTAAATTGGTATCGCACTCCCATGAGATACCCCTCACCTTTCTTCTCATAGTGCACACCTAACGCACTTATCTAAAACATTCTAGTTAATCTACCCCGCCTAACTAATCTAATTCCCGTCTACTAGAAACCTATACAACCTGAGTACTAAGGCCTAAACTTCTCTCCATTCTCAACACTGCGCTAAGTTCGTGCGTGGGGTGTCTCGCGGCGCGAAATCAAAACAAGGACCCCCCCCCCCCCCGATACACTACTACTTGGCAGGGTTAATGGTAGAGATCCATTAGGCCCGTAGTACAAAACTAATGTATAAATACATACTTATATATTAATATACATATCATAATCATTTTTATATACATCTTACAATATACATCCGGATAATATCTCCTGGACTGAGGTTTATTGTATATTCATCTTTATAATACACATCCGGATCTATCTCCCTGACTGAGGTTCATTTACAATATGTTTACCAATTCAATTTTCATTCATCATTTCTTTTTTTCTCAAAACTTTCCATTTCCTTTCTTCAATCCAGGAAATGTATTTAAAGCCAATTCGTTTATCCTACTTCCCTTCTTCCATCCAGGAAATGTATTTAAAGCCAATTCATTATCATAAATTGCTTTAACATCAATAATGTCCCACATTATTATGAATAGTTATATTACATATCATATAACGTTTCTAAAACCCACCGTCCGGGTTTCTCCACTTTGCGTGCCCCTAAATGGCTATCATCTTCCAGGGCCTATCAATCAAGACAACCTGGGATCCTACAACGCAAGATGTCAAAAAGTGTCCATATACCTGCGGGAGAGTCATAACCACACCCAGAATTACCTCACCATCGCAGAAAAATATATAATAATCGCTCATATGGACGAGGACTATATTCACCCTGCATTCATTAGCCAGGGGACTTCACCTCACGCGCGCAACTTCCCTTATGATAGCGATTTAGAGAGGTGTGTTTACGTAAATTATCATTTACCAAAATGATTTAATTTTCCAATTTGAAAACATTCATATTTTACATTATCAAAATCATTTATTCTCAATGATTAAGTACCAACTTTATAATGTGCATTTCTTATTCTCATAGTCATATTTTATTAATGACCTAGGACCCGAAGTGTAATTGTCCTCACACTAGTCTCCCAATAATCCAAAACATCACCATTCTACCTTCTATTAATTCTAGGTTAACTTCCTATATCATATGGAACTTTAACCACTATAAAACATCCTTAGAATAAACCCAATTAACCCCATGCTAATATAGGATATTTGACTCCCTAACATAAGCCCACAATACCCTAAAATTAAATAGGCTGTGGATTTCCTTCCCACAAACCCAAGGACTACATCTCGTCCAAACAATCATTTAGAGGTCCCCACCCTATTTTAGCAACCCCAACCTCCTAATTTATCAATTATTTTATTTTTCCACGAAAATAAAAGTTTAGGGTTACATAATTAAAACCCTCGCCTTGCCCTCCTAAATTACCTCAATTGGAGGACTATATACTCCTAAAAGATCCCTGATGCCATCTCATAAATAACCTCGAATCAATACGAATTGTAATCCAACCCATCCTATTAACCCAAGGAAAAATTGCCAAACTTTCAGAAGGGTCGATCGATCGACCCCTGGCCGTCGATCGATCGATGGTTCGATCGATCTATTCCCCATGATCGATCGATTGATCATGATGGGCAGCTTCTTCTCCGAGAAGCTGTTTCGGCCATTATAGCTTCTCCCAAGCTTTTGTCTCCTCACCCAACGTCCTACAACCTCAACCAACAACAAATACACTTATAAAATGGGTTTTAAACATCCTAGAACCCAAAACCAACAATTAATTTCGATTAAATCCTAAGTTTCTCCTATTAGGAAATTATTGGGGTTTATTCGTTTGAACTCCCGAAAACCCGTTTTATCCACGAAAACCCAACCCAAAATCTTTAGGGTTTGTTGTTTACCAACTATGATATGAGATTTATGCTCAAAAATAAATAAAGCAAGTAAACACTTGCCTCGTGGATAAAAGCCGACAATCCCGAGTCGAATCCCGCGGAGGTTGACCGAAATCTCCCATTTTCTCCTCTTTTTCTCTCCTCCGCTCTCTCTTCTCTCTTTTCTTTCTCTTTTCTCCCCCTCTCCCTCCTTATATAGGGAGAAAAAGGCTTTAACCCTTAAAACCCAAAAACGACTCGTGTACTCAATTACGAGTTACTTTTACTCTACAATTTTCCGAAACTCAATTTCGACAATCGGACACTCTTTTTCGACTATCTCGGCCATTCCGAGACCCACCGCGCAGTCAAAATTTCCATCCGAGGTACTTGACCGCAACTCGCTAATTTAACCCCACACGACTTAATGCGGGTTACTTCGTGTCGCTTTACTCAACGGAGACATATAATTAAAATACCTCGACATATTTACTTAACCCCAAAAGTAAATATTTCACCCATCGACAATCATCAAATCCTTGAAAATCCCAAAAATTACTATTCCGGGAATTTCCCCAAATTCCAATTTATACTCAATTATGGAATTTAATTATCCCCAAAGGTACGGGTTGTTACATAGTTCCCCCCTTATAATGAAATTTCGTTCTCGAAATTCTGATACAACCTACACCACCAATCCTGGGATCTCTCCAAATCCTAATACCTCAAGGTGAATGATACTAACCCAATGGTTCCCAACCATACACTATACGGCTACTACGGTCGTAAAGTGACTCCAATAGCGTCACATTGCACCCATCATTTCTAGTGCCTCACGTAGAAAGACAAGCCTACAGCCTCCACTCTAATGCCCAAACACGATTCTAAACGTTCGCTCTTCAATACCTGGATATCTAATTTTCCCCAAAAGAAATTACTCTAATGCTCGACCACTCTCATCAGTGTCCTTTCTTATCTTGGGCACGACGTTCCATCCAACATACTCCAAATCCATCCGTGACTGCCTTACAGCATAAACTTCAAATTTATACACTAAGCCTTTTCTATTTCAGGCAGTATATAAAACCAACTCACTAAGGTGCCCATACACCTTTCTAACTCGTGCACATCTGCATAAGCATTGTAAACGCTCGACACGTAACACTCTCTCTAAATAAGGGCCTCCTTTCCTCGGTGTAATACTCACACATGGGTCCTCCCAACCTGCGAAATCCCACTCTTCTCAAGGTTACCCAACCAGTAATTCTATATCGGCGCCACTAACTCCACTGGCTTCACTGCCCAAAAATCCTAAGATCGAGGCATTCCTACCTACGTGAAATAGTACTACCCTAAATATCCCTAGTGACCAACGCCTTTCTCAACTCCCGACATTTGCTTGGTTTCATGCGTGGGACGTATCGCAAAGCGAAATCCAGACAAGGAACCCTCCCGTTACACTACTCCCTCGCGTCGTCGGTCATTGAGATGTAACGGCCTAAGGCACCCCAACGGGATGTCCTAAATCCTACCTCGCAAATCTACTAACGTTTCTACTACTCTATCCTATCATTCGGGCGCCTATTCTCTATCGAGATGTTACGATCATCTTACCCAAAACATACTTCTCCAAAATTTTCCTTTTCATTAAGGCCTGGCCATAAGCCTCAAATCGATTCCTTTCACCTCTCCTCGCCTCCACACTTGCGGTGAGGAAAACATTTGAGTGCTTTTCCATAGCACAATATTTCCATATGCATATCATCATCACATGGCTCATAGTCTATATTGTTTCATCCACACTATATGACTTTTCCACAAAACCAACATCCGTGCATCCTATAACATCTCTCCACTCCCGACGTCGTTAAGGTTCATGCGTGGAGCGTCTCGCAAAGCGAAATCCAAACAAGGAACCCCTCCAACACACTACTACTTAACTTTGTCGGTCGTGGAGGTTCGTTAACTTCAAACATGCAACTGGGGTAATCTTATCCCCTCTTCCACTAAAAAGTGGTATGAACTCTTGTCTCTATCTAAAAGTCACACCACCAAATGCTCGCACTACACTCAGTATCTGCGCAACCAATAATGAGCTTAAACTTACAGCTCAACAATAATCCCGTGGGCCTTAAATCATATCTATAAGGTCGCCACGTACTCAAATCATAATAATGAAACATCTGCTCATCGAAGTTCCACTTACCCATAATAATAAAGGCGAACTCAACCTATATCCAGGTGAAATATCGCAACAACAACCTGTTCCACCCAGGAACCGCGGACACGATAGTCTTGGCATTCTTAGCTTGCTATCGATCCGATAATACCATAATATCTTATACTCTCAATATTACCATACTCGTATAACATATATAAAATGAGTAGCACCAACCAAATATAGATATTCACAATATCAACACCCGCTTTTATAGCGAATGAAGGAAAATAAATATCCGCTATCGCGGAGAACACATAGTCCTAAATTATATAACGTTATCGAAACCGTCACAAAACTCAAATTACACACACGAGTCTAGGGCCAACAAACATCGCAACTTTATCTAGACATGCCACTTATACCTCTTCATTCTGAGGTGAAACTCATAACAATAACTTCGCCTCTATCTACACCGAATGGTTCTTGGACCTGGTACACTTGCCCTAACTGAACCAAAATTTCTTAACTCTATGCCCCATCTAGGCACCCTAATCTTGTCCTTTATTCCTACCGAGAAAGGACTAACCGTGTGGCTCCGCACTCCACATCACTATTTTCATCACTGGCCTTCCTGACCATGATAAAGTTATCAGCACCATCTGACTCAATAGCCTCGCTCGTTACAATCATCTTACTAGTCCTCTTAACTTCTTCGTTAAAAGGAAACTCCACTACCGGTTTCAACAGCCCTATTTCAACAAATCTCCCCATGTGGATGTCCACCCATGGGGCACATGAACACACCCACATTCTCCGTAAGTGTTAGCAACACTTTTCTAATGAGCCTATCATTCCTCTGAAGGACTCTCTCTTCGTTGTACCTACCTCACCTCGGTACAAGGTTCACTTCTCCATATCACCCTTTATCCACTGTCGGCCTCTGGCCGATCCTTATGTGAATAATTCAGAACTGCATTCTCTTCCTACTCAACTAAAGGAACTCGCGGTTAAAACCGTCCGTAGAATTCCTCTATGAGCAAAACATCCTGCTCCCCCATATGTGGTGACCATCATTATCACCACTACAACATTGCTCCTACGAGTAATAATCTTCCTCAAATTTTCACGTTCGAGTATTTCCATACCCGGCTCTAAGCCAAAGCTCCCGAGCCTTCTACTTCCACTGGGTAGTGCCACACTTACCTTGCACAACCCAACTTCAACTTATGGTCCTTATCAAAGACCCCTTTTTCAAACCCTTAGCTTTACAGGGTAATTCAACTTGAGTACCACTCCTCCCCACAGTGGTACTTGGATACTCATAACTACTATACTTTAGTAGTCATTTCAACAATCCTTAATAATTGCCATAAGGGGAGTGATCTCTACTGTGGTCCTAGTCCCCCAGCTTCTACCAGTTGCCCCAACTAGGCCCCATCTCCTGCTGCCTTCATCACGGCCCTCCTTGGTCGCCCTTCCTCGATCGGCACACGAACCTAGAATGAGAGCGCAAAAGATTTCTATAATCTCATACTATGGCAGGAAAACGAAATCTCACAAGAGAAATCAACAATGCTAATCCTGAGGCTCTATATCAAATCGAGAACAACACTGAAAGCGTAGTACGTCCGCACAGATTCCTAAGGACACTAGAACCTAATGCTCTAATACCATCTGTGACACCCCGCCTAATAAAATAATGGCGATCACTCCTGTACCAAATTAAAACCGGAGTCGCATATGGATCATTCTTAGCATCACTGTCGAAAATCCATTTTAATTACTAATAACCTATTAGGACGGCGTCAAAATTTTACTTAACTACTCTTTTTAACCAACTACAATAAAAACATCCACACAGTTTATGTAAATGAACTAAAATGAAATAAAATAACCGAACACTCAAAGGTGATAAAAGGTGTATACAATAAATGCTATTGGGTTATTAACCCGAATGTGTAGACAGTACCTCCTATCTAGATTACAAGAATAGAAGCGTCTATCAAGAACCTGGATGCATCCACAGCTGCTGCAGCAGACGTCTAACTCGAAAGAAGTGCCATCCAGGCGTCCCTGTGTCTAGACACCTATATATATAATATATACCAAGAGAGGAAAAATATATAGAAACGGTTCAGAGCCCGAGTTGTGAAAATATTTTGCAAGTGCATAAATGCTTTATTTTTAGAAAAAGGTTTTATCTCATATTTAAATTGGTATCGCACTCCCATGAGATACCCCTAACCTCTCTTCTCATAGTGAACACCTAACGCACTTATCTAAAACATTATAGTTAAGCTACCCCGCCTAACTAATCTAATTTCCGTCTACTAGAAACCTATACAACCCGAGTACTAAGGACTAAACTTCTCTCCATTCTCAACACTGCGCTAAGTTCGTGCGTGGGGTGTCTCGCGAAGCGAAATCCAAACAAGGAACCCCCCCCCCCCTCCGATACGCTACTACTTGGCAGGATTAATGGTAGAGATCCATTAGGCCCGTAGTACAAAACTAATGTATACATACATACTTATATATTAATATACATATCATAATCATTTTTATATACATCTTACAGTATACATCCGGATAATATCTCCTGGACTGAGGTTTATTGTATATTCATCTTTATAATACACATCCGGATCTATCTCCCGGACTGAGGATTCATTTACAAAATGTTTACCAATTCAATTTTCATTCATCATTTCTTTTTTTCTCAAAACTTTCCATTTCCTTTCTTCAATCCAGGAAATGTATTTAAAGCCAATTCATTTATCCCACTTCCCTTCTTCCATCGAGGAAATGTATTTAAAGCCAATTCATTATCATAAATTGCTTTAACATCAATAATGTCCCACATTATTAAGAATAGTTATATTACATATCATATAACATTTCTAAGACCCCCCGTCCGGGTTTCTCCACTGTGCGTGCCCCTAAATGGCTATCATCTTCCAGGGCCTATCAATCAAGACAACCTGGGATCCTACAACGTAAGAAGCCGGGAAGTGGCCATATACCCGCGGGAGAGTCATAACCACACCTAGAATTACCTCACCATCACAGAAAAATATATAACAATCTCTCATATGGCCGAGGACTATATTCACCCTGCATTCATTAGCCAGGGGACTTCACCTCACGCGCGCAACTTCCCTTATGATAGCGATTTAGAGAGGTGTGTTTACGTAAATTATCATTTACGAAAATCATTTTTTTTTCCAATTTGAAAACATTCATATTTTACATTATCAAAATCACTTATTCTCAATGATTAAGTACCAACTTTATAATGTGCATTTCTTATTCTCATAGTCATATTTTATTAATGACCTAGGACCCGAAGTGTAATTGTCCTCACACTAGTCTCCCAATAATCCAAAACATCACCATTCTACCTTCTATTAATTCTAGGTTAACTTCCTATATCATATGGAACTTTAACCTCTATAAAACATCCTTAGAATAAACCCAATTAACCCCATGCTAATCTAGGATATTTGACTCCCTAACATAAGCCCACAATACCCTAAAATTAAATAGGCTGTGGATTTCCTTCCCACAAACCCAAGGACTACATCTCGTCCAAACAATCATTTAGAGGTCCCCACCCTAATTTAGGAACCCCAACCTCCTAATTTATCAATTATTTTATTTTTCCTCGAAAATAAAAGTTTAGGGTTACATACTTAAAACCCTCACCTTGCCCTCCTAAATTACCTCAATTGGAGGACTATATACTCCTAAAAGATCCTTTATGCTATCTCATAAATAACCTCGAATCAATACGAATTGGAATCCAACCCATCCAATTGACCCTAGGAAAAATTGCCAAACTTTCAGAAGGGTCGATCGATCGACCCCTGGCCGTCGATCGATCGATGGTTCGATCGATCGATTGATCATAACGGGTAGCTTCTTCTCTGAGAAGCTGTTTGGGCCATTAAAGCTTCTCCCAAGCATTTGTCTCCTCACCCAACGTCCTACAACCTCAACCAACAACAAATACACTTATAAATGGGTTCTAAACATCCTAGAATCCAAAACCAATAATTAATTTCGATTAAATCCTAAGGTTCTCCAATTATGAAATTATTGGGGTTTATTCGTTTTAACTCCGAAAACCCGTTTTATCCACGAAAACCCAACCCAAAATCTTTAGGGTTTGTTGTTTACCAACTATGATATGAGATTTATGCTCAAAAATAAATAAAGCAAATAAACACTTGCCTCGTGGATAAAATCCGACGATCCCGATTCAAATCCCGCAGAGGTTGGCCGGAATCTCCCCTTTTCTCCTCTTTTTCTCTCCTCTCTCTCCTCTCTTTTCTTTCTCTTTTCTCCCCCCCTCCCTCCTTATATAGGGAGAAAAGGGTTTTAACCCTTAAAACCCAAAAACGACTCGTTTACTCAATTACGAGTTACTTTTACTCTAAAATTTCCCGAAACTCAATTTTGACAATCGGACACTCTTTTCCGACTATCTCGACCATTCCGAGACTCACCGCGTAGTCGAAATTTCCATCCGAGGTACTTGACCGCAACTCGCTAATTTAACCCCACACGACTTAATGCGGGTTTTCCAATTTAAATCGTACCTCGTGTCGCTTTACTCAACGACGACATATAATTAAAATACCTCGACATATTTACTTAACCCCAGAAGTAAATATTTCACCCATCGACAATCATCAAATCCTTGAAAATTCCAAAAATCACTATTTCGGGAAATTCCCCAAATTCCAATTTATACTCAATTATGGAATTTAATTATCCCCAAAGGTACGGGTTATTACACCATCTCTGTTTATCTTGAAACCCGTCCTCGATGAAAGAGACATCCAGGAGGGGTTTATACCGCCTTTGGTTCCAAACAACCACAGTATTGTACCGCTTTTCGTTTTACTCAGCAAGAAGCGGGGATTAATGTTCGTGACATTTCTTTTTCTAAGTATTCTATTACATATTCTACTTTTCACATTTTATTTTCTTGAAACACTATTTGAGACTTAAACATGAGTTTTTAATTATTCAGGTATGTATTTATTATGGGATCAATGGATGTTTTCAGAATGGCTAGATCTCGATGGGAAAATAGACAACTGAATCATACTAGAGCAGCCTTTGGGTCAATGGTAAAGATTACCAAAGTACAGAGGAGGAGGTAAAAGAGAGAGAAAACAGAGTTGCTGCTGCTGCAGCTTGGAAATGGAGAGAGTAATCAAGAAGTGGCGTTGATAACTTTTGTAACTTGATAGGTTCATGACCTTTGATCGATTAAGAGAAAAGATGAAATTTCTTAAGAAAGAGCAAAAGCTGCCCACGCTATTACAGGAAAGGTAAGAGTTCAGTTCTTAATATGCTATTTTAGCTCACATATCTTGCTTCCCACATATCATGTTATTATGTTTTTTTTGGCATTTGATGTTTACAAGAACTTGATTGACACGAGAGAAGGCCAATGGAACTTGGAAGCATAAACTGTTACCGATTGAAGTCAACTAAATCACCAATGTGAGCAGCAAGATTTTACTGAACACACTAAGGTATTGAACAATGAATTTGAACTGCGAGTTTGATAGCACATACTTGAATGTATAATTAGTACTAAATGGTTTTCTCATGTGCACAGTTGGTTGCATGTCATATTAAAGGAATAACTTATTTGCAGTGAATTAGTTCTTTCTTAATGTTTAATTTGTTTAGAACATTAGTTCAATTTTTTGGCATGAATTATTTTTCCCCTTTTATCTCGATTTAAGGTTGTTCGCATTTATAAGATTATGGTTGAATATGTAATGCTTTATGCTGATCCGATTTGAAATTAGGAAATATAGGTTAATTATCAGTGTTTTAAATTCCAATTTCATGGAGATTTGAACTTTAGCATCGGATGATGTATGAAACCTCCTAATACATCCTTACATATGATTTGTTTATGATATGCTATCATTATATAACAAAAGTAAGGAAACCTAGAAAAAGGGAGTTCATGTCTTCTTAATCATTAATAAATAGTTATAGGAAGTGCACAATTTTGCAAAAGTTGAAGGCGGCCATATCAACTCCGAATCAAGGAGGTAATAATGGTTTTATAAGATGAATCCCAAAATGCTCCACACAGATACTTATTGTGCTTTATTTACTTTTCAGTGCGTATTAAGAAATCAATTGTGTTGTAGTTGTTTTAGTATTTGGAAACACAATTTATAGGTTGGTATTGTATTATAGTGACTTTTGAAGAGAAAACGTGCAGGTTTTTTATCGCTCGAAGAGATGGATGAATCGCACTACGGTTTGGGAATTCGCCATCACATTCACCAGAATGAAATTGTGGACATCAAATCGTAGAAACTAACGCTCGTAAGAAGGTGTATTTTCTTAGAATACAAAAACTCCAGGTATGTTATTCATTGTGAACTTATAGTTTAATAAGTTTTCAGATTTAGGAACTTACGGTTTGATAAGTTTCCCTACACACGACTTTTAATTGTGCGTATTGTTTTCCAGATAATTAAATTTAAGGATCAGGTTCATATAATTGTTTTGTGATTACAATCACATAATTATATATTGATTTTTACTGTCATTTTATGTTTTACTGATCATGTTGATGACATACACAGATGTGCAATGTTGATAACATACACAGATGGCCTGCTCGCACATTTCTCATATGGCCTGCTAGCACATTTCTCACCATCACTGGATTGAGAAGTGGTTAAATAGGAGTACTACGTTTCCCTAACCCTTTTTCGGAATAGTTTCCCAGGAGGTACTGATGAATGAAATGAATGAATTTCTCTTTATTTTCTTATTTCTTATTGTGTTTCTCCTTTCAAGTTTCGATAAATACATGTTATAATGGGTGGTATAACTTTGTCTTGGCAATTTTTGTTTTTGTTTACTTTTAATAGGGATTTGGTTTTCAAGTGATACGTATTCTCCTTCTAAACATTGGGTTGTGATCGAGGTATTGAAGTTCCTGTACTTCGATGTGTTCTCTTCCACGAGCTTATATTTAGTTTTGACCACTGACCTCTTAATAATGTTGCTTATAGAGGTATTGAAACTCCTGTACTTTGATTCTAAAAGAGTTTGGTTCTCTTGATGTGGAACCCAGTGATCTGAAGCTGTTCTATTAAGATTCTCCACTTTATCAGGAGAAAACATGGTTTCCATTAAGGTTTCATTATCACTTTATCTAGACGAAGCCAAATTCTGCTTAGACCATCTATTTTATTGAACCAAGTGTATCTTGAGGTTGAGAAAATAAAATCTAACAAGCTAACACAGTTAATTCGGTCTTGAAAGTCATTAAGAATGGTGAAATTGATCGTGCTCCTACCTTCCTTTTCACCTTATAAGAGAACATTGTTGAAATCCTCCAATTGTGTCCAAGGAGTAGCCACTGCCAGTAATTGTGAAAAATTCCATTAAGGCAACCTTTCTTTCTCAGAGAAATTAGTATATGACCCTTTGATTGCGAGTGATAGTTTACATGTATGTTGTGTTATGGTTATTATGGTTTATATGTTTGTGGGTATGCGATTTATGGGCCTTTTCATAGCTAATAATACAGTGAGGACACAACTCCCATATTGTTTTAGCCGATTGATACATGTTTATACTTCATGTTTATTTTTGTTTTGCAGGTACTTATTTGGTTATATTTTGTATACGTATATATGTTTGAGCACATATTAGCAGCAGGGTATGGGTTACGGCTTGGGTAGTAGCAGGTAAAAGCAGGGGGTAGCAGCAGGTCGTAGGTGAGATAAGGATTAATACCTGGTATAATACTTGACATTAAACAGGTATTATACCAGGTATTAAAACTTTAATTAGACAAGTATTATACAATGTATTAAAAAGGTATTAAAACGTGATTGTCTTATGGTCAGATGCATTGTCCACTTAATCTAATTTTCAAGTTGAATTTTTTTGACTCTTTTGTCTATTTTTTCAGGTATAATGGAGGTTTTTATGATTAGTTCACAAGCCCAATGAGTTGGAAAGTGAATATGTAGGGTGCAAGTTTGATCCTATTTGCGAGTCCGTTGAGGGATTTAAATGCAAAAAACCATTTCCCAATGACGCTTTCTTTTGGTACTCCACGTACCACACCCAATTTCACCATTATGTTATGGAATAGATCTCCATCGGGCTTCTCCAAGATATCTGCGTATAAATTGTTCCACAAAGTTTCTTTATAGTTTAGATTTTGAATTTCTTTATAGTTTAGTTTTGTTGTTGGTGTATTTTTTTCGTTAAACATGGTGGATAGTCCTATAAACAGAAGAAATGCTGTCCAAATTTTTTAATTTGTTTACAATTATTTGTGTAATATAAAAAATTTGTCATATCAATACAACCTTTTCAGTTTTAAATATGGTATATCAAAGATTAGCCCTTATTGACATATCAAATTATTTACCAAATATTGGTCTTGCAATGAGAAATTTGGAAAAGAAGAACAATGCCCAAGTTAAGCACAACACAACATTTTCAGTTTTAAATATGGTATTTGTAATCGATATCACTTTTTCTTGAATTGAATGGTCCATGTGTTATGCTTTGTAAGGACACAAATTTCCAATTGAGTCCATATATAGTTTTGGCTCAATTCCGAACAAAAACATTTATTCATAGGATAGTATGTAAATGAAATATTCTCAAGCCTATGAAGTGTTTGTTGAAGACGTAGCGGCAAAGAGTATAAAGCTTCATCAAATATGTCGATTTGCGTGCCTCGTTTTTACGTTATCAATCATAGTTCCATGATCCCAAGGTATGAATGCAATTATATATATATAGGAGCTTGGAACAAGTTTATTGGGTGTTAGGTTTAATAAAAACTGTGTTTTACTTTCAAAAAAATTTAATTAGAACTTTAAAATAAAGTATATAAAGTTTCTGGGCCAAAATTGAATTTTATAAAAATTCTGAAAGTCATTCGAAATGTCATTCGAACGAGTTTTTCGTTCGAACCAGGTTTCGTTCGAACGAGTTTGCCAACGAGTCTAAACTGGTCCGTCGTTCGAAATGTCGTTCGAATGAGATTGTTCGTTCTAACGAGGTTTCTAACGAGATTCTAACGAAGTCCATACTGGTGCGTCGTTAGAAGTCTCGTTCGAATGAGAGTTCGTTCGAACGAAATGTCGTTCGAACGAACTGCTAGGCGGGAATAGTTTTTGGCAGTTTTTAACCCACTTTCCCACTTGTTTCTTAACTGATTTTTTCAGACTTTATGAAGGACGGGAATCACATTTTCCAACTTAACTTTTCCAACCTAGTTTATCTCTTAGAGAGAATTTGAGAGCAAAAATTATTTAGGAAAATGTTCATGTTTTGAGTGTTAATTTTCAAAGAGAAATTCATATACCACTCTAGTTTACACCCAAGTTTGTTTATTCCAAGTTCTTTTATACATATCAATTGCTTGGAGTTTGGCACTGGTTTATCTCTTCCATTTCAAAGAGAATTTTTGGTTTGCTTCTACATCCATCAAAGAAAAAGACGTTTTGTTGCGATTCTACCCACTTGGAGAAAGGCTCCATGTATGGGTGACGGTGACCATATAAAGTCCCATCGGTGGATTCCGAGACCGCGGTGGTGTTCCGAGGTTATCCGCTAGGAAGAGGTGTCTAGAAGAAGAAGCATCGAGGCTTGAGAGGGATCGAGTCAGACGTTGTAAGTCTATCTGTCTTGTACTTGTAATTCCGTATCTAGTGGATTTGTGGCTAGGGCCGTCCGAGGTTTTTCCCGTCTTGGGTTTTTCCTCGTACATCGCGGCGTAGTGTGATTGGTTTATTTTATCTTGCATAATAACGTAGATCGCATGCTTAGAATAATTTCAAGATAAAATTCGGTTTAAATCATCACACTCACTTTTATTGGGACTTAAATTGAATATTAGGTAATGTTGTTTAATTCAAGTCATTTGCTAAAACTTGGTTTCGCCTAACTTTGCTAATATTGATAAATATGACTTAGGGAAATTCTAGAACTTGGATTGAATTAAACTTGGTTTAAGTGAAATTAATATTTGTGTATGTTTTGTTTAATTTCACTTGATTTAATTTTAAGAAAATTAAAATTTAGCATTTGTTTATCTAAGTTGAACCATCACCTCCTTTACGCTTTCGCATCTCGTGTTTCATAAAAGGAAATTATAAGGTTGATTTTATTTTGATAAAATTAAATTATCAAAATCCGGGGTGTTTCAAATTGGTATCAGAGCCAAAAACAATAAATTATTTCGTTAAGATCCTTTAAATTTTTGGCTAAAATGGATTTTTCCCCATTTTCAAAATTTCCTACATTCGATGGTTCAAACTACGCGTAATGGAAAGCGCGTATGAGATCGGCACTAAAATCTATCGACGAGAGAGTTTGGATGTCTTTTGTTAACGGGTGGTCCCCACCAACTTATTTAGTTGAAAATGAACGTGTTATCAAACCCGCCGATAGATGGACTGAAAATGAGTTTAAACTTGCTAATTTCAATTCTCGTGGTTTAAATGCCTTATTTAGCGCTGTCACACCGGATGAATTCCGTCGTATTATGACATGTGAAACCGCTAAAGAAGCTTGGGATATTTTACAATTAACTCATGAAGGAACCAGTGTCGTTAAAGCTTCAAAACTCCAAAACCTCACCACTCAATTTGAAACTATCAAAATGAATGAAAAAGAAACTTTTGATGAATTTTATGCTAGACTTTCCGATATTGTTAATTCATTATTTAACTTGGGAGAGAAAATACTTGACGACCGTGTTGTAAAGAAAATTTTAAGGTCCCTACCCGATAGATTTATTCCAAAGGTGACCGTTTCAAATTCTTTACCCACTTTAGCCTCTACGAAATTAGAAGAGCTTGTAGGTGATTTACAAACCTATGAACTGGATATGTTTCCCTCTAAAACTGAAAAGAAAATCGAAAAGGGCGTTGCCTTAAAAGCCCGAAAAGAGGTCAAACAAGTAGTAGAGAGCGATAGTGACAGTGACTCGGAAGACATGGCTTTATTTGCTCGCAAATTTAGAAAATTTCTTAAAATTAACAAAGATAAATTTAAAAAAGATTTTAAGAAATTCGAATCTTCTAACCATGATAAAATCGAGAAGATCCCTAAAGCTGAGAAGATCCCTAAACTTAGTAATGAAAATTTAGATAGGGACGAGTCTAATAAGTGTTTTGGTTGTGAAGGTTATGGCCATAGGGCTTACGAGTGTCCCACTAAACTAAGGAAAGAGGGTAAACGACCCACTGCTTATAATGCGACCCTTAGTGATAGTGATAAGGAAGAGAAGCCCGATTCCCCCACTAAGAAAAATTTTGTGGCTTTTATGGCTAGTCATGCGAGTGATAGTGAGAACTCATCAATTGATGAAACGATAGCACATGCCACTTCCAAGGTCATTATACATGATTCTCTTATTTTTTATGATAGTGAGAGTGGAGAAGAAAAAGAGAGTGAAAATGAAGAAGAGGTTAATGTGAGTGAACTTCAAAATGCTTTTCAAGAGCTTTATAAAGAATCTATTAAATTAAAAAGAGCTAATTTGAAGTTAGAAGCTAGTTTAAGAGAGAGTGTCAAGGTCATTGATGAAAATGTTTTAATAAACGACCTTAGGACACATGTGAGGACCCTTCAAGAGAAGCTTGAATGTGTAGAAGGCGAAAGAGATAGCCTTAGAGGTTTAATGGAATCCTTGAAAAATGAGCTTCTTGCTTTTGAAGAGAGAAATGTTTTACTAGAATCTAACATTGTAGAATTGGAAAATAAATTAAAAGATTCTAGTAATGTCAAATTTGATTTGGAGTGTCGTTCGGAAAAACTAGATAAAATGTTAGGAACGGTCCAAATTAAAGATTACACTTGTGGTTTAGGCTTCAATACTTGTAATGAATTTACTCATAATGCCCAAACCAATGTTTTAGGAGAATCTACTAGGAATACATTTAAAGATCACTCCTTAAGTAAATCTTTTCGACATATTCTCACTTGTACACATTGTGGTCGAAAAGGTCATCTTAGGAAATTTTTCTTTGATCTTTAACGAATTCCTAGAAAATCCCAACGCAATGCATCAAATGTTTTTAATATTCCTATACCCCAAGATAATCATTCTTCATTAATTTGGGTTAGGAAATCCGACTTGGTTGCCTTGCAAAATAGGGTTTTTGATTCTCATTTACTTTCACATACTTCCTCCCTTGCTAAATCTAAAGGATGAATGTGTTAGTCTTTTGCATACTTTAGCGTTTGTACTTCATGCTATATTCACATGCTAAATGTATGCTTGTTTAGTCATTTTCTAGTCATTGGCTTATTTCATATCACATGCTAGAAATTATGACTTGTTTATCTTTTTGTATTCTATTTTGTGTTTGAATTAATTGAAAAATATAAAAAGATTTTTGTTTATCATTTGTGTTTTATCTATTTCATTTAAGAATACAAATGATTTTTGTTTATTCTTTTGAGTATATATTTATTTTTGGTGAAAAATGTTAAAAACTCAAAAAGATTTTTTATGTGTGTATTTTAGTTTGACACACTTTAAGTGGCATATATTTGTGTTTGAATCCTATCTTTTATGCTCCCACGTGGCTAGAACTGTTGGTTTAGATTGTCAATCCTTAAAATGTTCTTTACCATATTTTATGGAGTAGTTGGATTTTGTGTTGTTTAAATGGATTCTATTTTTATATGCCTCTTTTCACCCATGCACGAGCTCTTTTGAAATCTTAATGTCACATGTTATATTTGAGCTTTTTGAGGTGTTCTCCTACCAATCTAATCATCTACATATCTATGACCTAGGAGGACTAGTGCATGTCAAAATCCGTTGCATGTGAGATTTGTGTGAAACATGAAAACATGATAAAAATAAATATGCACGGGGAAGGGCTCCAAAAGGACTAAGTGATCCTTTGCGATAGTAAGCCACCGTTTGAAATGGACCTAAAAGAAATACGTGGTCCAAAGGCCTAAAAACAGAATATATGGCTTTAAAAAGAAAATAAATTGCCAAGGCCTATGTTTGTTTGATATATTCATTCAAAAACAAAAGAATATATATGATTATTGAGGGAGAATTGGATGGTATATCAACGGTTTGCACAATGTCCGTTTATACTAGTTGTCTTTAATGTCATGACTCTATTTGGTTTGTAGAATCATCATCATGCTAGGCTTGTATGCATTGTGTATGTTTGTTCATTGAGTTCAATCTTTATATTGTCACATGAGGTTCTACTTAAATGTGATGAAGTTTGCAATCACATGAGAACTCTGTGAATGTTTATTAAGTGTTTGGGTCTAAATTTAATTGTTGCTAGTTCACACCCCTACACTTCCGTTTTCATATGACACATTTTTGCCATACGAGTGTGCAAACTTATTGTATTTTGTGTCATGTGTGTGTTTATATCTATATATATATGCATGTACTTCATTGGTATATTTCTAGTTTATATATATATGATATTTGTTTGTCTCTGCCTTACTTTTATTGCCCATGTGCTTTAATGTATTAACACTTTAAGCTTCAACATGCTTTTATGTTTATTAGTTCTTTACCCTTTGCCTATTCCTGAACAAAAAGGGGGAGAATGATGATAGGGGGAGAACTGGTATCTAATCTTATTATTATCGTATCCAAGTTTGGGGGAGATTTATCTTAGGGGGAGACGTCTTTCTAAGTAGGTCATGTGTTTGATAAAGGGGAGGGGAGAATTAATTTAGGGGGAGTAATTAATTAATTGCATTTAATACTTTCATATTCCCTATGCATTTGATGAGTTTGCAATTTAGGGGGAGTAATTAATTAATTGCATTTAATAATTTCATATTCCCCTGAGTCAAGTTTGGGTGGGTTATGTTTTTATGTCTAGTGAGCTTGACGTTCCTTTAGGATTTTTTTTTTTCGTTTTTGTCCCGGAATAGCCAAAGGGGGAGATTTGTAAGGACACAAATTTCCAATTGATTCCATATATAGTTTTGGCTCAATTCCGGACAAAAACATTTATTCATAGGATAGTATGTAAATGTAATATTCTCAAGCCTATGAAGTGTTTGTTGAAGACGTAGCGGCAAAGAGTATAAAGCTTCATCAAATATGCCGGTTTGCGTGCCTCGTTTCTACGTCATCAATCATAGTTCCATGCTCCCAAGGTATGAATGCAATTATATATATATAGGAGCTTGGAACAAGTTTATTGGGTGTTAGGTTTAATAAAAACCGTGTTTTACTTTCAGAAAAATTTAATTAGAACTTTAAAATAAAGTATATAATGTTTCTGGGCCAAAATCAAATTTTATAAAAATTCTGGAAGTCGTTCGAAATGTCGTTCGAACGAGTTTTTCGTTCGAACCAGGTTTCGTTCGAACGAGTTTGCCAACGAGTCTAAACTGGTCCATCGTTCGAAATGTCGTTCGAACGAGATTGTTCGTTCTAACGAGGTTTCTAACGAGATTCTAACGAAGTCCATACTGGTGCGTCGTTAGAAGTCTCGTTCGAACGAGAGTTCGTTCGAACGAAATATCGTTCGAACGAACTGCTAGGCGGGAACAGTTTTTGGCAGTTTTTGGCAGTTTTTAACCCACTTTCCCACTTGTTTCTTAACTAATTTTTTCAGACTTTATGAAGCATGGGAATCACATTTTCCAACTTAACTTTTCCAACCTAGTTTATCTCTTAGAGAGAATTTGAGAGCAAAAATAGTTTAGGAAAATGTTCATGTTTTGAGTGTTAATTTTCAAAGAGAAATTCATATACCACTCTAGTTTACACCCAAATTTGTTTATTCCAAGTTCTTTTATTCATATCAATTGCTTGGAGTTTGGCACTGGTTTATCTCTTCTATTTCAAAGAGAAGTTTTGGTTTGCTTCTACATCCATCAAAGAAGAAGACGTTTTGTTGCGATTCTACCCACTTGGAGAAAGGCTCCATGTACGGGTGACGGTGACCATATAAAGTCCCATCGGTGGATTCCGAGACCGTGGTGGTGTTCCGAGGTTATCCTCTAGGAAGAGGTGTCTACAAGAAGAAGCGTCGAGGCTTGAGAGGGATCGAGTCATTCGTTGTAAGTCTATTTGTCTTGTACTTGTAATTCCGTATCTAGTGGATTTGTGGCTAGGGCCGTCCGAGGTTTTTTCCCGTCTTGGGTTTTTCCTCGTACATCGCGGCGTAGTGTGATTGGTTTATTTTATCTTGCATAATAACGTAGATCGCATGCTTAGAATAATTTCAAGATAAAATTCGGTTTAAATCATCACACTCACTTTTATTGGGACTTAAATTGAATATTGGGTAATGTTGTTTAATTCAAGTCATTTGCTAAAACTTGGTTTCGCCTAACTTTGCTAATATTGATAAATATGACTTAGGCAAATTCTAGGACTTGGATTGAATTAAACTTGGTTTAAGTGAAATTAATATTTGTGTATGTTTTGTTTAATTTCACTTGATTTAATTTTAAGAAAATTAAAATTTAGCATTTGTTTGTCTAAGTTGAACCATCACCTCCTTTACGCTTCCGCATCTCGTGTTTCATAAAAGGAAATTATAAGGTTGATTTTATTTTGATAAAATTAAATTATCAAAATCCGGGGTGTTTCATGCTTTCTTAAGAACCTTTAGGGTATCTTCATTATAATGTAATAAAAAGAAGATCAAGGCTAATAAAATAATAATTTTTGGCCAATAAATTGAAGTAGCTACTTATAAATTATGTTTATTATGTAAAGAAGATTAAAGCTATTTAAATTATGTTTATTATATAAAACATTTATTATTTACATTATACACAACTTTATACTTTTCAAAATGGAGTGTATCTATCGTTAATAATAGTATAGTTAGTTTTTTTTTTCTTAAACTTCGTGGTTTGTCTAATAAACAAAGGAAACATTGCCAAATTTAAAAAAAAAATTGCATCGTGCCTTCAATGTTTTTGGAATAAATATGACGTATGTCTTATCAACGACATATACTTTTGATTTTTTTTTTAAATTACACTATTTTGTTGGGGAACGAAATTTTTTCCGTTTGGAAATTTTTTACGCTTTGCGATTACGTACTTCGAATTTTTTTACCGTTTTGCGATTATGTAATTTCGAAAAATTTCGTCGTGCCTTCAGGCACGGGCATACGCTAGTATATATCTATATAATAAGATAGCATAGTTTTTGAATTTACAAAATATAAAAGCACAATGAGGGCTAGGATTTGGCCACATCTTCCCTTGCTAAATCAAGGGCTATGATTCACTCCCTAAATTTAATATCCCGCCCAAAGAGAACTAAACCATTCACTTTATTTCAAACCCTCTCACCTCACTTCAATTTTCTCTCACCTGCTCCTCACAAACCTTCTCAACTGATCATCTCCCACCCTCACAAACCTCCGATCATCTCCCACCCTCACAAACCATCTCATCTCACTCTCACCTCTAACCTCCGATCCTTTCTCTTCCTCTTTCCCTTTTTTGTGCAGATTATTTCGCAACAAGATTTTGGCTTTTATAGGTTTTGGAATATGGGTTTGATTTTAGGGTTTTGGGTATTATTGAGGTATTTTAGGCTTCTAAACTAGATAATAGGTTTTTGAGACATTTTTTATTCTGATTTGAATTATTTTTTGTTCAGATTCAATATTTTGTCTTGAAATTTTGGTGGGTGTGAATTAGTTATTTTGAGAAATATTTTGACTTGTGAATTTTGTGTTTTTATAATGCAGATACCCCGTGTCTGATCTATCTACCTCTTAGGTATACCTCTCTTTTTTTCATGTTAATTTGCTGGAGCTATTTTTCTAATTTTCAAGGTCTTTGAGGGTGGAGTTATAGGTGGTTTCGGATTTTGCTGAATTTGATATTGATTTTTGTTTTTGGTTAAATATTTATTTGGTTATGAAGACATATAACCAATAGTGATCACGTAGATGAATTGATTTTCTTATGGATTAGGTATGTTGATGGTTTGTAAAATTACTTTACATTTTTATGATATATATTTGTCAATTCTATTCACTTTTTCCAAACATTACCAGAAACATATACATTAGACTTTTCTTATGGGTTTACTTCCATTCTTTTGTTTTTACATGTTTATCCAGCTTACATTTCAACATTGACACATTAAGTGTTTGATAAAATGTTTGTTTGAGGTTATTATTTTCAAATCGCAGAATTTTATAGTGATGATGTAGATTAAAGCGTCAAACTGAAATTTTGAATGCAGGCCCTGGATACTTTCAAAGAAAGACCTGATATAAGTGGTCAACATGGGTATGATGACAATTGTAAAGTTATGCAATCATAATTTACTTAAGAAAATTCTCATGTTTATTGTTTATTTTGTAGTGATATGATTAATAATGTTGAGGAATCGTTATCTAGCATGAACTGTTTATTCATCCTTTAAAAATGGATATGTCATTCTAGAAAAAGATGTCAAGAAGTCAAAATGAATATTTCATTCTACGCTCATCCAATATATCGTGATTTTTCGTAGTATTTTGAAAATACACGAGATTATTTAGTTAGTAAATTTGTTAAGTAACATTACAGGATGCGTACAAGCCTGATTTTTGAGGATGTGTAATATTTGCATTGGAGCTGGGGAAAAAGGTCCTATGTCAAAGATACATGCAAGCTATGAAGCACTGATTCTTCAAAAATAGCCTCGAGTCTGAATTCGATTCTTCTGAGGTGCAGGTGCGGCCCTGATTCGCACCCAAGAAGAATCGGTGGGGAAAAAAAATTCCTATTCGTTTTGGATTCAGCAAAGATTCGTTTCTGGATTCGTTTTTTAATAAAAAGTAAGTTGTGTAAAAGTTCTGGGCCTGTTTTCAAAAGAAAATAAAAAACTTAAGTTGAGTTATATGGCCATTGAAATGGTTTTAAAGGGTGGGGGGGTATTTTTTATTCTTGTAAAACTATCTTTTTGTTATGATTCACCTAAAAAGTTGGCGATGCATATATGGTGTTTTGATTTGTAAATCCTTCTACTAAACAATTGGTACATGAATGATATGATGTTTTTCTTCTGGTACCAAGTTGATGCTCCTACTAGTTTACTTTTCAATTATAATTTAATTATTGTTCATATTTAGTTGTTGATTTTATTATGGTGCATGTTTTCTAACTCTAAAAATTGATATATATAATAAAGAATAATAATTTATATATTATATTAATTTATTTTTCTTGCCGTACCCGCACCCGATTTTTTCAAAAATTTCGAATCGCCGCACCCGCACCCCACACCTGCATCCGTGCTTCATAGCATACAAGCCTTATTTAGTTAGTAAATTTGTTAATGCAAACAAGTCCCAAAAGTAGCATTACAGGATACATACAAGCCTGATTTTTGGCTTATCATGTTTGGTTCTAAAAATAATCAATTTAACATTAATTATATTTTAGTTAATGTTGCATCCTTAATTTTAATCAGTACATGATGTCTTAGGTTTTAACAAGTCACCAGTGTCTTAACCTTTTAGCAACCAACACTGATTCGGGTAGGATAACTATGCAAGTGCCGCTGAGTGTCGTGGAATTCAAACCCAGTGAATGGTTTAACTTATTATTATGTCATATGGCCTGCTAATCATGCGTTGTAAATCAATAACCCAGTGAATGATTTATATTCTCAATGAATGAATAAATAGCCCTTGGTATACTAATTTTTTGTTTATTGTTTGTTTCTGTTTGCCTTATTTAGCTTATATTTTGTTTATTGATTATTGTTTGTTTATTGTGAAATTAGGTTGCATGATTATTTTGTGTGAGATAAGAGGCAAAATGGATGCTGTTATAGAAATACATTAATTGAAATTTTGAAATCTATTTGTGTCTTGAGGTTTGTATCTATTATTAAATTTCCTTTTTTCGATCTTCCTCTATATATTCAATAGAGTTATGTCATTTGAATCTCAAGTTTTAAATGAATAGTTTAAATAAAGGCTACTAAGTTTAATAGTTTTATTTGAGGATTTAGGTTTTTTTTCTTTTTTCATCCCTTTTTAATTTTTTTACCTTTGTTTCAGCTTCCAGCCAGATCACCATAGTTATACAATCCATAGTTCAGAAACAAACACCAAACCCCAGGGGAAGGGAGTTTATCCAAACTCTAGACATTCTCCTTCAGTTGGGCTGCAATGGCGAAGGGAACAGACCGGCTTATCAGAAACATGAAGTAATTCACAGAGTTGCGATACAAGCTATTTAGTCGGCATTATGTGCAATAGTTGATAGACATCCTTTAATTCCTGATAAAATTAGTCCTATATCCATGCACCCTCGCATACGACGTTGTTGGTTCGCCCCCCCCCCCATGGCTTTGGCATCCCCGAGTTCATCTCTAAGCTCTCTTATTCTGCTATCTTTGTTGTTGCTACTTTTGGGACTTATTTGCATTGGAGCTGGGGAAAAAGGTCCTATGATAGAGAAACTGTCGGAGCCGCAATAGATGGTAGGCACTACAATGTACCTTGTGCAAAGGCTCAGGGAAGGTGCAGTACCAAGTGAAAAATTACACCCTGAAAAGTGGAGAGAAGGCTACAGCTGAATGTATCACCGACGTCATTGCTGAGCGTTGTTTATTTTTGTATACTAATATGTTGTGTGTTGTTTTTGTACTATTGAAGTTGGTTTATTTCCCATTGTGTAGTTTGTGTACTATTGAAATTGGTTTATTTCCTATTGTGTGTAGTTTGTGTATGTGAGAGGTCAATATTATTTCTTAACTAATCTCCAAGTTTTGATTAAGAGAACTCAAGGAGGTTCTCGATTGTTCTTCGGAAAAATGCTAACGAATGCTTTACTCCATTGGTTAATTTCCTTAATTTATCTTCCCTCGGTTTCCTTAATACTATTTCTTAATGAATGCTTTAAATTTTTTAGGGCAAAATTTTTTTGAAACTAATTTCGTGTGCGTCCCATCAAAGTATGTCTACGAATTTACATACGTTCTGAAGTTGCCTAAATAGCTATTGGTTAAATTTTGTAGATCGGTGGTCCAAAATCCATCCAAACTCTTGAGGGGTGCTCAGAGAAGATTTCGAAAGAAGTTAGGGGGTGCAGTGATGTTGTTCATGTTGCTGAATCCATGGTTGGGCGAGGCAGAGTTGGTGACTCAGGTGCTTCTTCCTTTGCATTTTATGTCTCAAACTAAATTAGCGAGGAATTTGGAGGTCAGTGCAACACTACTGATTGTTATCGGCCTGACTATCAACAAAAGAAGGCAAAGTTGTTATATATGCAGGAGGAGGTTCATTGTCATATCCTTCTCTTGCTCAATATCATATAGCATTAGTTTACTCAGTCTTTTATGGTAACTTACAATAATTTATGGAAAACTATTTTATCTTTTGTTAAATAACAAGCGGTGCCAATTCATGTTTTTGAGGGGTCTTTATGGCATGAACGCGACAAGTATAAAACCCAACACGATAACACTAGAGTAAAATGAGGAGAACATGGATACAACTACTTTTGACGCGAAGGAATGTTGTGGATGGATCTTATACATGCCCTTGAGAGGAGTTGGGAGTGCCTTCCGGTGTAGTGGCAGACATCGGTCTCTTGCCTCAAATGCTTCTCTCCGCCTCAAAACAACACCGTTAAATGGTGGGGATTACAGTTGAAGTCAATGATGGTTTGATTTTTCTCTCTTTATCTCAATAATTTTATATATGTTGATATTTAAAACATAGTTGTAAATTTTTTTTATGGGTTTGGTTAACAAATGTTTAATGCAGTTTGCTGGTTCCTCATCCATGCACACTGGTCGTTGAGGTTTTCACTTCATCCGACCATAAAGAGTGGTCCGTTTGTCATCGTCGAGGTTTGCTATGCTTTGCATATGGTCGCCGACCAACAAGGGTGGTTGAACAACCCTATCTCCTGACCAGTTCTGGCATTTTTGGATGTGATATTGCATCTACGCGGATCTGATATTGCATTTGCGAGACGACATTTTTGGATCTAATGTTGCGGAGCTGGTAATGAGGGCCGAACATTCTCCTAACAGGTTTTTCTCACCCAAAGCCAATATAGGTAGTAGATTGACGTCGCAATCCATGTCAGTTGCGTAAGTCTTTATTTTTTTATTCTTTTCCTTTCTAGTTTTGCCTACTAAATTATTGTAGTTATTGATTTGGTGATTAAAATTGTATTTTTATGCTTTTGTAAATCAGGTACACGAACACACATTATTCGATTTTGAAGATAGACATTTGGGGGTTTCAAGTTACAGGTACACGAACACAGGCTATTCGATTTGCGACGTAATCTCTCTCTCTTATACACACACACGTGCGAGATCTTCTTCTTCCCGGTCTATTTTTTTCATTTTTATTTGTTTCTATTTATATATTTTTGGTTTCGTCATTTTTTATGGAATGCTTATTTGTGATTAATTTGGTGTGTGGTGTTCATGATGTGTTTGAGAAAATACTCAACTGAACATACAATAGCGATAAGGGGCTCATGTGGTCATCCGGTGAAGATATTTTTTTGAGTGTGTATAGCAGTAGGTTCTAAAGGGTGTTTAAATTGAGAAGTCTAATTTGTATTCTTTATTTTTTGTCAAGTGTTGAGACTTTTTTGGCTCTTTTTTAGCTCCCTCAACAAAAGATCTTTTTAGCTATGTTTTTTATAATATCCATCATCAAACTCCAAGGCAATACTAAAAATTAGGCATTTCTAAATTTTGACATCATCGAACCCTTTTTTAAGATCTGTTTTTGAGAAGATTTTTAATATATAATTACACTTTATTTAACAAAATTGTTTTTCATTATCCTTACTATGTTCAAACATAATTGAAACCTGGATTGTTCATTGCAAGAATAATTAAATCTTAAATTTGGAGTGTGATTCTATTTCACTGCATTTCATAATTACATCTTATTTCCTATTAACAAAAAAAGGAAGCAGGTGGTGTGCGTTTGCAAATTCTAGCAGGTGTATGCTATAAAAAAGTGAGCAGCTCTTTGCATTCATAAAGGAAGCAGGTCCAAAGTTGATTAGGCTTTAAAAAAGGATGGAAGGCTTTCAATAACTGAAATTAAGGCAACTTTTTTTTTAAAGAATTTACAACCTAGTCTTTGCTTGCAACAATTGCGAGCAGGTCTTTACTAAGACAAAAATGCAAGTAACTCATGGCTTAAAAAACAAGCATTCAGGTCCAATAATACAAGGGGGAGTGGTTTTGGCATAAACAAATGCAAACAAGTGAGCTTCTCCAATTTAAAGGTGGAGAATATACTTTTATTATACCATATAGAAGGTTAAAATTTGGGGGATGTACCTTTTCCAATTTAAACTCATATTTAAATAATTTTGTAGGCCTTCAAATCTGTATATCTCAAGGGGCTAAAAGCGTGCATTTGTATAGATGTTTCATAGAAAAAAGGAAAAAGAAAAAAGAAAAAGTGAGCTTTTAAATGTATAATGGTGACGCCAATATATTTGTAATCTTACCATAGTATTTATAATTATACCCTATGGCAAAGGCCAAATTAATGCTCTTTGTTTGTAACTAAAAGTCTAGATTTGGATATAATTCTTTTATTGAATTATTATTTTTTACTTTTTTTGGATTTGAAGGTGGAGCAGAGGTACAGACAATACCACAACCAAATGCAGATTGTAATTTCTTGATTTGAACAAGCAGCTGGATTTGGCTCTGCCAAAACATACACAACCTTAGCACTGCAAACAATCTCAAAGCAATTTCCTTGCCTAAAAAGACGCGATATTAAATCAATGATCGGGTGTAAATATAATTTTTTTCAAAATTTTGAATTGTCCATTGTGAAACATGATATTTTCTTAGTTAAATAGTTGATGATATATGCGAGGTCCGAGATGGACGATTATTATTTTTATTGTTGTGATATTTTGTATTTTCTAAATAAGGTGGATTGTCATATAAACAAAGAAAACTCTGTCCAAATTTTATAAAATATTTGTATTATGAATGAAACGTGAGCAACGTTTTGTTGTACACTACTTGACACTTTAGAACTCCATGCGTGGTACATATGCATTAGTCTGTTTAGAAGTGTGTACAAATACAACAACTGGGTACTTTTTTTCAATACAAAATTTTATTTGTTAACATCTCTTTGCTTTGAGTGTTGAGAAGTGTTCACATATGCATTAGTATCTCAAACTTGACACCTCCACATGTTGTAAACTTTCTTTTATCATTGTAGTATTTTTTGTTCTTATTAATGTTGGACTATTTATTATTTGTTAAATACGGTGGATAGTCTTATAAATAAAGGATATTATGGCCAATTTTTTCAAACATACATTTCGGGGAACGAAATTTATCATTTTGTAATTATATACTTTGAATTTTTTTGCCGTTTTGCAATTACGTACGTTGGAGAATTTTCTTCGTGCTTTCAGGCACGGGTAATACGCTAGTATATATATATATATATATATATATATATATATATATATACGCAATAAAATAATAAAAAAACGTCTAGGGGTGAAACTGTATACAAAAAGAGATGCTAACCATAAACGGGGCAGCCCTAGCAAAGTAACAGACATAACGAAGGGAACTACCGAAAACCAGTTCCCAAGCTGTAAATCGTCTAATGGAATCTACAACAGACAAAAAAGAACGAGGGATTCACTTTACACCATTAATATAACAAGAAAAACGTAGCGTTATATGTCTTTCGATTCAACAACTCCCGGTCGTCAATGCATCTGCTATTCTCCACGTTGACCATGTAAGGCCAATATGGGCCACATTCCAACAAGTATCAGGCTCTAACTTCCACACTCGGTCACCCCTCCAAATCTCTTTTTTTTTTTGGTTTCCACCAGGGTATCCACTAGCGACTTAGTGACTAATCCCTTCGCTGATTTGTAGGCACCTCGATGGGTGGGACAGCTGGCCCAGGAATTTAAGGCTGATCCATGCCCAAGGTGAGAATCGAACCCCCGACACTTGATTAAGGGAGGAAGAACCCCTTTCGCTCTACCACACTTACCAAATAGAGCAAAAAGAAAACACCTCGAAATCGATAGTCATAATGGAGGATGATATGATCCACTAACTCCCCATCCCTCCTGTGTAGTCAATAATAATTTGTAGCCACCTTCCACTCTCACCTCATAGTGTCAATATTGTAACAAATTTAGCGATTGTCCAAGCAAATAAAGCCATCTTCAAAGGGCCTTGAACGCCGCATCACCTTCTACGCTCATGAGCCTAAATGTGATTGTAGGACCTAACAGAAAAGCTTACCCTTTTGATTAACCTTCTAAAACATCTCATCCCTCTCACTCGGAGAAGCACCAACCCCCTCTAGTACCCCAAGAACTCCTCCCACCTCTTCAACTCCCAATCATTAAAAAGTCATCCAAAGGAAGATTTCTAAATTTGTTTATCCTCGTGCCGACCCACATAATCTGCTACATACACCTTGTCCCTCGCCATTATGGACTTGCCAAATTCTCAAGCTACGACCATCTCTCACTATGAATATCACGAATATATGAAAGTTATCCCAGTCTCCCAAAATACATGTCTACAACTCATCCCATGTGGCAATTTCGAACTCTGCATTGGCACCCTCCCCAAATCTGCCCACCACAACTCTCCTCCCATCCTCTTTCGAGTACAACCAAACCCACTTTCAAGAACGGCTCGATTGAAGCAAGAAATATCTCTCATCCCCGCTCTCCCTAAAGCCAACAACCTATACTCATCCCCCAACTAACAAACCATACTTCGAAATTCTTCCCAGTCCCATTCCATAAGAAGTCCTTCCAACCTCTTCCTGACGGAATTCGAAAGAGGCAAGATTAACAAAGTGAGGTTAGATAGGTTACTCTTAATAAGAGTCGATCTATCCCTGAGTCCCATCCCAGTTCACGTAATCGTGTTCTTTCTTAATATCCATCTTGCAAATACTCGTGGAACCGCTTCCATTTGTTTGTTCTCGACATACTCATTGGCCACTAACCCTACATCCAAAATCTTCCCCACCCCACCCACCCACCCCATAAAGGCATTATGTGAGTTTGACAACATAGTATCAATCATTCTTAAGTCTCCGCGATAACACCTTGGCCATAGAGCTTGCCACACTGAAAATCAACATACCAATGCCTCGGGGAGGGCTAACGATGCCAAATGCGCTGAGTGTCCCATAATGATCATCCTCAAAGATAGCCATTGCAAGTCCTTCCCCATACGTGGCTCAAACCCATCATAGAACTGGTCCACATACTCGAAATCATCTATATCAACCTAATGCAATAACTCAATCTCAAAATAACCACTAGAAGAATCAACCGTAACACAATTCTCCTTACTAAAAAAAAGTGGAATGAAATTAGTGGCACCAAATAACCCCACCTCTCGATGTTGTTTGCGAGTCAACCAACCAGTCTCAAAAAAGATGTCGAGTAAAACACTGACATAGAACTCAACGTCGTCTTCCCTGAAGAGGGTAAATAAGTTCCCTAGATTAAATACCTTTGCCTTTCGATATATTGAAGAATATCTTACCCACGTAATCCAACGCTCCTCGTCGAATATATTGAAGAAATCTCCAATGAAATAGTAAATTTAGCCATTAGTAACCCTTAAAGATGTCTAAAAGGTCGATCGGAGTAGCGGGAACAAAGAGGAAATGGTCAGAAGTAAGGAAAAATAATGGTTTGGATAGGCTGAAATTTTTAGTGAAAGGGGTTGTGAAATTTCTTTAAGACCAAGAGGGGAAGAATAAGGCTTAAAATAGGGAGGGTAGCAATGGAACATAATGCAGAAACGCAGGTGCAGAAAGAGGCAATATGAAAATGAAGTGAAATTTGGGACTAATGTAATAAATGTTTGGTTTTGAAGCTCGTCTCAAGCCATCCACTTTATCTTTATACCTATGAAGCACAAATACTCTCGGGAGGTTGCGAATTTTTGTTGGACACGTAGAACAATCTTGAATCCTATATAAAAAAATAATAACACCTACTTACCAACCGTTCGCATCCAAACAACAACACTTTATCCGCTTACCTCCCCACAACCCGCCTGCCACCTCTCTAGACATGGAGGCAATCTTCAATTTTCGCGGGGAGCACTAATTATACTTATCTTATCAGAGTCGTTCACCCTCTCAAATTTAATGAAACAATTTTAAATTTTATAACACCCAACACTCCCAACCTCTAGTCCTCATGCCTCACGTTATGCCTCATTTCCTTAAACCCATTGTAACACAAAGACCGCTCTAGCTTCCTCAACTCCCATGGCAACCCTCTTCTTGGGTCCTCTGATGGAATTTACCTTCGCCTTTGTATCCACCAAGCCACCCCCCTTCAATTTTTCAGAATATGAGTATTTCGTTACCATTACACGACATGCCCAAGTACTTGCGAAAGTCCTCAATTGTGTCTTCCAACCAGCCTTCTAATTCATTCCCATCAAACAGTCTCATAAGAGACCTATTAGGGGACTTTTCCACAATGTATTTAATATAAAAAATCGCAAATGATAGAGTTAACCACCCCATTTTCCCACCCACACTCTAATTCATAAGATAAAAATATGGGTTTCACTGCCATTAAAATAACCAGTTCCCAGTGGCCCCTTTATCAACACACCTTGACTTTACTACCTGGTTGTGCATCGAGGACCCCCCTCCCCACCCCCAAATCAGAAAATTGAGAGGGAAAGCACCATACCTCAAACACTATTATGCAGGGCTTATGCCTAATTTCTCGAATGAAACCCTCCTCTATAACCTTCGTCAGAGTCGTAAAGCCTTTCTGTAAAGAAATTGCTATAGTGGCTTCGCCACTGGTCAGATTCTTTTTAGTGGGCACAGCCAGATTGCAGATCAATTTATGCTTCTTGATGTTACGACCCAACTTCGTCTCATGACAAAAAAACTTCTTCTGGCATGATAAATGATAAGGCCCAATTCCTGTACATGCCCCCACTTTTTTTTAGGAAAAACTCCTTATTCTGGCCTAAATTAACTGGTGATTCCAACCATAACCACCGTCCCCCTTCTCGATCCTCCCTCCCATCTTAATTTAAAACATGTTCGATTTGCAGCCTATCCTCTCAAATGGAACCTCAGAAACCCAGTCCCCAACCGCCAATCCCCATGGATATCCAATGCTTCTTGACAAACGACAACATTTTCGATACCATCGGCACTTTCCACAGAGATTGCATGCCTGCGAAATCCACTCTATCCTCTAAACTTCTCTTCAAATACTCAATCCCATTAACACAAACTCCTTCATCAACATCGAAATCAATACAAGCCTTACCACTCATAGTTGCTATAACAGAGTAATTCGGCCATGACTGAAAGGCTGCTGCTTCTGCATAGGAGAGGTGATGATTAAGCACCCTATCGTACCCCAAAAGGTCTCCATAATTTCGAGGACCTTTTCTCCTAACCAGCCTCACATGCATTATTAATGGGTCGTAGAGACATCGTCTTCATAGACAAAACAAAGGATAACCAAAATAGCTCTCATTTTTGAAGAATACCGGACTGAACGTAACCAAAACTCCTATCTACTAGCTCGAAAACTCTGGCACCATGTATATTTTTAATAGAAATTTCATACAATTTGGAACGAGTAAGAGAATAAGAAAAATCTCTCTTTGGCATTCTCTCTCCCTAGCCACTTCTCCTATAGGGTATATTGATGCAACTAGCCTTATATTGTGTCAGAAGCTAATTTAATAATAACTCATGTGTTCGATTACCTGCCGGATGATTATGCTGACACCTGGCATGCATTGATCACTCTCCTGACCGAAAACGAGGACGGCATTCCCCTTTGAGTTTGTGGATGAACTCTTTTCTTGAGAAGGGGAAAGTGATGTGATCCGAGGGGTATTTTGGTGGTATCCTCTTTTATTTCTGGCTCCATATATTAGTTAATCATATTTTCATCTTATGTTGCATTTTATTTATTTCATTTCATATTGTATTGGTCTATTTAGAGGATGGGTTTTAGGTGAACACTTGAGTATTAGGCTTATTGTATAGATGGGAATAAGTCCCACATTGATTAGTTGTTCCTTTAGTGCTCACCTCCCTATCCTATAAATATACCCCTCATCTTCCTCATTTGGGGACTCAAACTTTGATGTAAAAGCTTAGTTATATTTCTCTCTATTTAAATTGTTGTGGTCCCTTTAAAGTTGCCATTAGACATGTGGTTGCGTCAGTTTTTCTTACTAGTGTTCTTTATTCCTACAAAGCAAAGAGAATGGTTATTGATAATAGAGAATTGAAGGCATATGATTGATGAGATTGCATGCAATAAGAATTGCATTAGACCGGTAAGGAATTTTAAAAGTTTTTTAGTTCATTTTGTAAAGTGGTAAAAATGGAAGGAAGGAAAATGAAGGAGGCAAAGTCGAAGGAATGAAACTATTTCCCTGTCTGGTATAATGAGGAAACGTGGAACGATGCATTTTCCTTCCAGTCCCACCAAATTATATCCCTAAAAAAATGGGAGGAAAAGTGGAAGGAAAGAGGGAGAAGGGAGCATTAATTACTCGTAAAGGGAATACCCAGTGCACGAGACTTTAATTACTCATATGGACATTAATTACCATTATAACCTTTTTATAAGATTTCAATTTAATTCAAGTATCTTAATCAACGGATATAATTGGTCAAACATATTAGTGTTATATGTTCCTTCCTACGAAACACAAGGAAGGATTCTCTCTCCTATTTTCCTTCCTTCATACTAAAAAAAAAGAGTTTCCTTCCCTTGTGGATGGAAAAACTATATATCCCAATTTTCTCTCTACTTGTACTTCCTTTCTACCAAATGCACCCATAGATTGAACTATCTAGTTTTAAGTTGTTGGGAAGAATGTCAAAGAGTGTGTTTCAAGATGTTGGTCACGTGCTTGCATGTGTTCAATTGTATTTTCTACTATGTTGAATTCTTTTTGACATGTATCCCATTGCATTAGAAGCATGTTGGTGTCTAATATGTGTGAATGACTTGGACACAAAACTCAGAGAATGTCGGTGCTTCGCACGTCTTTACTATTAGTTATCGCGTGTAGGTGTCAAGTCAGTATGCCATGGGTATTGCTGAAAATTGTTGTACTTCCCTTAATATTATTATCTTGTATCGAAAAATGAAATGACATACCAAGATTCTATTATAGAAGAAAGATGTTAAAGACGAAACAACGCAGCGGTCCTACAAATATAAACATTAATGCTTACAAAGGCCAGGAGATGGCGGTGAAAGTCATTGTTGCTGACACCCATGAAATAGGAACGGATGCGTTTATTATTCGAATGAAAACTTTATAATAGAAATCAAACCACTCTCTCCCCCTAGTTCAGCGTTAGGGTCATACTTCTCCATATCTTACGTCCCACCGATGTTTTGAATAGCAAAAATGATTGTGTTTAAAAAATAACAAATCAAAACAATAAAGAAATCATATGTTTCTGAATTCTCTTGATTTTTTCCATGACGAGCATATCTACAAAATATAGATACTTCAACACGTAAGAGCCAAATAAGAAAACGTAGTTTAGTGTATATAAATAACTACACTTTATTTTGTACCAAATGATCTAAATAATTATTATAAGCGTGCATGGTAGCATACCACTTGCCAGTACCCGTAGGCTTAATATGATGTCGTGTTCAAGATGTTGGTCATGTGCTTGCATGTCTTCAATAGTGTTTCCTACCGTGTTGAATTTGTTTTTTACATATATTATATATGTAACTGACTTGGACACAAACTCAGAGAATGCCGGTGTTTTGTAGCTCTTTATTATAAGCTATCACGTGTAGGTGTCAAGTCAGTATGCCATGGGTGTTGCTTTAAAATTTTGCTTATTCCCTTAATATTATTATCTTGTGTCAGAAAATGAAATGACATACCAAGATTTTGTTATAGAAGAAAGATGTCAAAGACAAAAACAACTCAGCGATCCTAGAAATACAAACATGAATGCTTCCAAAGTCCAGGAGATGGCTGTGAAAGTCACTATTGCTGATACCCATGAAATAAGAACTGACACATTTACTATTCGAATGAAGAATTTACAATAGAAATCAGGCCACTTTATCCTCTAGTTCCGCGTTAGGGTCATACTTCTCCAAATCTTACGTGCCCCTTTTGTTTTGAATAACAAAAATGTTTTTTTTTAAAACAAAGCAAAACAATAAATAAATCATATGTTACTAATTTCTCTTGATTTTCTCCATGATGAGAATATCTACAAAATCTAGATACTCCACTGCTAAGAGGCAAATAATAAAACTTAATTTAACTAAAAAAAATTGAGGATGTGTATTTGGGTTAAGTGTATATAAATAACTACACTTTATTTGGTACCAAAAATAATCCAAATAATGATTATAAGTGAACCACGAATTGAAATAGTGTCCCTAGTAAAGTTGCATTTGTTTTTTCATTTAAATCTGAAGTCTGACAGTTTGAAATATAAATCTGAAAATAAGTTTGTTTTATGTCTAAATGGACCTTGAATGAATGTGGTTTGACTTATTCAGAATTCATATTCAGACTTCAGAGGTAATTTTATTTCTTAATAATTTAGAGGCAAAAATAGCCTTTAGCCTCTCAATTACTTAAAAAAGTAAACAATTTAGTACCTCTCAAGTCTGAATGGCTCAGATTCAGACTTCAAAGGTGAAAACAAACGAGCCCTAAGCCTACCCCAATGTACCGCATATCGTGCATGGTAGCATACTACTTACTTGTGCTCGTAAGCTTAATATGATGTTTTGCTTTTGTGTTTGTATATTACATTTGAACTGAAAATTGGTGGTATAATTTTTGCAGTCTCTAGTTCCACTTGGAAGTGTAGAAGAACTATTGGCGGCATACGATTCACAGCGTAGGTAACTACCACCAACTGTTACAGTCTGGGAATGGGGTTGGACCAAAAGTGCTGAAACTTGGAATGGTAGAGCAGCTATGTTGGCTGTTCTTTTTCTACTCTTTCTTGAAGTAACCACTGGACAAGGTTTTCTGCACCAATGGGGGATATTACCCTCTTTTCACTGATAAAATCCTCTCTTTCTCTCAGTACTTTAATTCCTCTTTCGATCGTTGGGAACGAGGGTAAATGATGGAAATGGAAAATTTAATCTTCTCAATTACGTAGCATGAGGTTTTCGAATAAGACAGATTCCACAAGATTAGTAAATCTAGTACTACTGTATCAAAGGAGGAGAACATAAAAAAAGTGGTTTCATTTTGTGAAGACCAGGATAATGTTAAAGATCAGATTCCAAAATGCATCTCTCTTTTATTCTATTTTCTCAGCGACTGAATGCTAATTGTAAAGTTTTAATTTTCTCCCATTTCTATTTTTAGTTTTCAATGTTGTGGGCCAGATTATAAATTCCCATTCACATGATTTATATGATGGTATTTTATTTCATATTACTGCCTTGTTCAAGTAATTTTTCTGCTCAAAATTAGGCTTTCTTTTCATCCTTAAAACATGGCTTTTAATCCTTGTAGAGAGTACATGCCCCAATTGGGAATTAAAAGAATTTTGAACGATGAAGTTTATAGACAGGGGTGACCCTGAGATGTTGGGGGCCCAAGGAAAATTACCCGGGGCCCTTATATATACAATTAATATGTTAAAAATTAAGTTTAAAAAATAATCACATAATTTTATAACAAATTTTTTTACAACCCAAGTGAAGTCAAGGTAGAGAAAAGAAGACTTCTCACAACTTGAGAGAATATGAGTTAATAAATTAGAAAATCACATGAATTTAAAACTGTTAATTACAAAACAAATTTATTTTTGTAATTTTTTATTTATAAGCAAGAGATTTTAACTTATTTTATAAGTAAATATACATTTTAATGTATTTGAAATATATATTAAATAAGGGCAAACTGATCACTTGACCCATAAAACGGAAGTCAACGGCCAATTGATGGTTTCCGTTAGAAATGTCAATCCAAAGAGAAATATTGTAAATTAGCGTACTCAAACTCCCAAATACGAAGTACTACTGTATCCAAAATCGTAAAAGATCCTTTTTTACAACCCAAACAAAGTTTAGGTCGAGAAAAAAAGACTTCTCACAACTTGAGGGAATATGTGAGTTAATAAATTAGAAAATCACGTGAAAATCTAAAGAGAATTATTCAATTTTTTCACATTATGAACACACTTTTTTGTGTTGTAAATTGGGCCCCATAAAATAAAAAACTAAAGAGCAATACAGATTAAAAAAAAAGAGTTGAAGTGTCACCTTTTGTGTAGTAAATTAGCCCCTTAAAAATGTTAATTTTGATCACTAAATCTTTATTCTTTGCGCTAGTAATAGTGTGAAATTTAAATTTTTGGTATAAAGTTGAAGAAAAACTAAGATCATGTTTGATTGTCCCAAAATTGTAAATGAGTTCATTAATAAATTGGTCCATTTACAAATTGATTAATGAAATGATTCATTAATTGTTCCAATTTAGCTCATGTGTAATATCTGAAATTTGATCATTTCACAAAAAAATGTGAAATGGATCTAATCATTTACAATTCAATTTCAGATTATCAAACATTGCGTAAAATTAGATTTAAACTTATTTTAAATCCATCCATGTAAAATTCAATAATTCACAATGAACCAATTTACATAATCAAACAATTTGTGCAACCAAACACAAAATGTACAATAAAGGTGAAAATTTTGGAAATGACACAAAAAACGATGATGAATTATTGAAGGATAATGGTAGATAAACACGTTTTGGTAACACATTTGAGGACACATGTCACGTGTCCTTGCATCATTTGTAGAACATGAGTGAAGTGTGTCCCATTTGAGGCACTTACTAATGATACGGGGACACGTGTCATGTGTCCCCAAATCGTGTTCTCAAATTGTGTTTCCCTATCACTATCCATTATTAATAATGTGTTATTAAGGTTTACTTAGACATGGATGATTTTTGGTCAGATTTTATCATAAATCATGTGATATGATACACAAGTAGAAATATGAATACATGACATTATATAGATAACACGAGACATAATATTTTCATCAAGATGAAGCTAACTAGCTTATTGTATTTACAAACAACGGAGAATAAACATGTTGTTTGCCTCTTTATATAAGAAGAAAGAGAAGATGACGGTAAGATGTTAATAAATATTATGAAATGTTCTTAAATATTTAAAGTATAAGAAACCAACAGGATACAATTATAAGTAAAGTTTATCATATCTTATTATCCACCTCCATATTTGCAAGGCCAAGGAAATGTATTATAATTTTTATAAATAGTCCAAAATCTTTATATATTTGAACAATAATAACATTATCTTGTATTTCATATAAGTTTAGCACTTCGTAGGCCCCTCGCAAACAAAATTTAAACAATCAAGGAATTTTGATAAATTTTAAACACTTAGGTTCACTAATTCTCTTCTTGTAGAAGTCCACGCTAGTGGCATAACAAGTGGACCTAATAGTAAATTGTCCTTAAATGTTTAAAAATTGTCACCAAGGGACCTAATTGTAAATTGCCCTAAAATTTATAACAATGCCTGCAGACTAAGCCATTATTGCCAGTGTTTGAAATATGACTAAGGGCGTGATTTTCAAAGGCTTGCATTTTAGAAAAATGTGCAATTGTAACCATTTCATCTACCAAAAGGTCCAAGCACTTGAAGATGATGAATTATCATTATATATATACAAGTACACCTAGTTTATGATATGTTAAATTTCATCACATTTATCAAGAAATGTTACTTTATATTTTAAGTACATCTATCTCCGAATTTAGATGGACCACTAGTTCACTATTTAAAATTATCTTGCTAAGAAACTATCCTTTAAGCTAAATATAAAAAACACACCAATTTTCGTTTTATTTTCCTTATGTAACCCTTATACACACACACATTAGTGTATATGTAAAGGTGAAATCTGCGATTGTTAAAAAATAAACTCAAACAAAATAACAACCATTGCTAACCTAAGCTCACTAAAAAGCCTACTCAAAGAACACAATGTAGAAACTTCACTTGAAGAAGGCACATGTACTATAGCAACAGGAACTTGAGATGAGGGGAAAGTAATTAGAGATGGAGATGGAGATGGTGACGAAGCCATCGAATCTAGTATAAGGGTAAGGTAGGCAGAGATGTAGAAACTGGAACTTGAGGAGATGGTAAAGCAGGTGGGGACGGAATAGGTCAAACTTGAGGAGAGGGTAAGGAAGGTGGAAGAGCCATCGGAATTTGAGGAGAAGATATGGTATATGGGGATGGAATTGTCGAAGGAACTTTAACCACATTAATGTCCACCTTTGTGTTTAAGCAGTGACCGGGCCCTCCACAAATGAAGTAATGATGGCCCGAGCCTACTTAAGGGTGATCAAGTCATTTCCAGTATTGTATGTGGCGACAACAAAAGACCATGTGCATGTTTTATACTCTTGTTCCATTTCAAGCTGGATCACATTGTGTTCTAATGCATCGTACTGAAAATTTGTTCACAGTGACATTTATTAGATAAGGTTAGGCAATTCCATTGTATCTTATATCAAGTCTAAAAAGATTGTTATTCATTATGTATTATATACCACTTTTAATTTAATCAATAAATTATGATCTATAAAAAATAATTCATCCGAAATGGAATGCACATGAGTGTATTGTTTATACAAAAATACATGAATGAAGAGTTCTTATTTAAATTGAAAATAAATGCTTATGAATTTTAGAATGACATAATGACTTGCATACAAATGTGTTGCACCATGAGGTTTTGGTGGTCAATCAAATTTAATCACCTTATTTACAACTTACAAGCCTTGAGAGAGTTTATTTGCAGAGTGACCAATTTTGTATATTAGCCTCTCTCACATTAATAGCCGCGTGTCTAAAATAGGTATGTACCATTTTCAACATGATAAATTTTAAGATTAAAAACTACTCTTAAAATGTTTGACGATGATTAAAATGGGATGAAAGGAGTAAGTTTTATGTTCGAAGCTAAGAGTAAGGTCTCTTAATATCTGGGCATCATTACAATACTAATTCCCTTTCTTTATATAACACTTGTTTGTACTTATTGATTAATAAAAAATAGTTTTGCTTCTAAATTATATTTTCAATGTATAATTGTTTTTATTAAAACCCTCTAAAATCTCTAAAAATAATTCACAAAATAATATAATGAATTTCCACAAACATAAATATATTATAAATTTTTCGAGTATTACAATCTACCTTCAATGAATTTTCTTACACAAAAAATTAGTTGGGTTTATGTGCCACTAAACTTCTTTAGTTAATTGAACAAATAAAAGTAAAGTTCACAAAACAAGGACCATTAAACTAATACTACACAACGGAACCACATAATTGACCCTAAGACCCAAAGGTGGTTAAGATTGCAATATTGTAAGGAACTTTTGGAGTTTCATCATTAATTGTTTTGGCAAATTAAATATCAACATCGCGAGTTTTCATATTTGGGGATTATGCCCCCAATTTAAGTTGAAAACTATGAGTCAAAAATATATTTTTAATATTTAAAAAAATTTAGTGTGTGCCAACACGTGTGCACATGAGCCTGCCTCTCTCTCTCTCTCTCTCTCTCTCTCTCTCTCTCTCTCTATATATATATATATATATATATATAATGAAATTGTGAAGTTGAAGGCAATGTGTTTGATTAGAGGTGTGCAACTAGGGGTGAATATTTTTTGAAATGACATATGACACGATGACGACTTGTTAATATTTTGGTGTTGAGGTTTTGTTGAGAATGGTTTTTGGGTTGTGTTAACATATTCACAAGTAGAAATAAGAAAACACAACATGAAATGATCGGACAATATGTCACATAATTTCGATCACAACACGACATGACCACTTGTCAAAAAAGGACAACACGCACACGACGCGATCGATTTTGTCAATTACGTGTCACATTACACATTATAGTATAACAAAAACCCAAATAACAAGAGTCATAATCTCCACCCAAATTAATTATAACATGATAGCGGAACACAACACGAACAAACCCATAACCTAACACAAGCTACGAACAAAAATAAAAATAAAACAAGCACAAACACAAAGAAAGAAAGGACTCACACAGAATATCGTCAATATGAAATTCCTTATCCGTAGCCCAATCTTGGTAATGAACGCCCCACTTATGCTAACCATCATCATCACCAACCTTATAAACAATGGCTTTAGAGAATGGCAAACTCAACAGGATGGTGATCAACGCAAACAAATTCACAACCAAACCCATTTTTGTTTTTTTAAGATTAGATGAGAAAATATTGAAATTCAAAGGTGTTAATGTATGTTTGGAGCTTTTATTAGTGTGTTTGGACACACCAAGGGGTTTAAAAAATTCACTCTCTTTTGTGAATCAAGCGTTAAAAACTGTTGAGTGTATCCATAATGCACAAAGAATTAAATAGTCAATTGAGCCAAAAACGTCTAAAAAGATATTTGGTATTCTTATTGTCTCTTCTAATATCTCTATGTTGTCTCTCCAAATTTTATGGACTTTTGGCATTTTTGCTCAAAAGAGCTCTAGCATTCAACCATTTTTTTAGTAAATATTCAAATTCTATTAATGCAAGAAATATTTTTTTTTCTAAAAAGATGTATAACTATACATTCTTTTTATATATATTCACCTAAAAATTGTCAATTTACTCATAAAAGACAACCTAATATTAATTTTTAATTATAAAATTTAATAAAATATGCCAAAGATTCTTATTTTTCAATGAGGGGGAAGATGTTAATCATTTTCAAAATATTTTGAGGGGATGAAGTCCTATTAAAAAAATGTTAAGAAATTAAAAGTATAATAACAAAAATTTCAAAACTTTCCATAATGAAAGGATGTATCGTTGAAGTTTTGATCGAAACATATCTAATTAGTCCGATAACTACCCAACTTATATATATATATACCCCGAGGCCATTTCTAAGGGTCTAAAATGCCCAAACGAGCTCATAATACCTCTCAATGCGTGTCCCAGATATTTTTATCCAAAATATATTTTAATTTTAACGTGACACACGTGAATGCTTTTTATAAAAGTAAAATCCCTCTTGATTTATTCTCAAGTTATTAAAGTCAAATTTTAAAATTTATAAATAATATTGAGTCTAATTACTCACATCCTAGATTAACTAATTTCATCGAATTAATATAATCCTTATTAAATTTTATTTTATTCCAAAAGTATACGCGGTTGTACACCTACGTGCATATATTAACGATCAATTGTGTCTCTAAAATACAATCCAATTCAACGGTGGTCTCCTTATATTGGCATATTGAGAATTTATGTAGTACATTATCGTTCATCACGTTACCCATACATATTAAAAAGACACGACTTACATTTAGTAAAAGGTTTAAAACATCAACCGGTGGATTTTCTGTGGGAAAAAATCTCTCCTCTTTTTAGTTTCCTCTTCATTTGTAAACAAATCCTAATATGTATTAGAACCCAAGAGATGTAAAAGAATGAAAAGGATAGGACATACTCTCCCTTGAATATGTATGTGTCCCCATATATATATATATATATATATATATATATATATATATACACTTTGATCCTTCAACTTTGCTTTATTTTTACTTCACCATCTGTATATGTCACTTAGTTATGTCTATCTCGCGGCGGGTCAACACCTCTGAAAGAAACGGAGGACTTCATTCAATGACCCCGCGATCGCCCTTGGAACGATCGGAATAAGGTAAAGCTTGAAGATAAGTTTTGTTTTCAATTAATTTCTCAGTCCCGCTAGTCGGTTGGGTGCCGGCCGATCTTTTGATCTGATCCCCCTAAAAACCATACGTGGAGGTCTCCCCACATGCGGCTCATGCCATTCGAGGTGGCCCAGCCCAGCATTAATTCTTAAATCCTGTAGTGAAATCGATACTGCTCGACTCTACACTTAACTCTCTCAACTTTTACAAAAGCATCTTTTTACCCTCTGACCATAATAATGTGTAACAACCCTCACTTATGAGAGCCTATTTTATATCTACTTACTATGTGAGGTAATTAAATATGAAATGTCGTAATATGGAGTGAGTATTAATTTAATGAAGAAAAGTTAATATTTACTAACTTGTTGAATATTTACTGTATTAGCATGTAAATATCCTCATGATGAGCTTATTGTGTCATAAGAATTTAAAATGACATTGTGATTTAAAATGGAACCGGAACTTAAAATGGATTATAAATTGTCCAAATTATAATTTGGAGGCCGTAGTTGATTCCAGAACGTGCGAGATAGTCAAAATACGTGTTATATTGTATTTTGAGATTTTTGGCAGTTTTGACTGATTATACCTTAAATATGCAGTTGCGTGTTATTTTATCGCGGTATTGATCATTTAAGTTGGGATTGTTGACTAAAGGCACGGTTTAGTCTTGTTTAGTCTTTTATTTTCCCTAATTTCATTCCTAAACCTAGAGAGAACTAGAGAGAGGAAGAGAAAGATAGAGAAAAGAAGAAGAGATTGAAGATTGAGGAGGAATTCTTGCTTCTACACAAGGAAAATCTGCATTTGCTAAATTGATGCAAGTTTTCTACCTACTATATGTGGTTTAAGATAAATGATTAGTTGTGATAATGATGTATTGATCATGGTTTAATTAGTTTAGGGCTTTTGTGTATTTGTGGGTCTTGAATCATTAAAGAATGATTTGGATGATTATTGATGGTTGTAGTAGTAGTTGGTAGCATTTATGGTGTATTGGTGGAAATAAATGAGTTTGGTTTGAAAGGTTTTGAGTTGGGGGTAAAATTGGAGTCCTAGACTCCATAGCCATTCTTGGCAAAATCGCAGGACCGAATCGATTCGGACCTTGGGGCGAATCGATTCGCTTAGGTACAGTTTCCAGGTCTTCCTGGGCCGAATCAATTCGGAAGTTTACAGAATGTTGGTTTCCCTTGTCCGAATCGATTCGCTTTTAGGGCGAATCGATTCGGCCCTTGGGCGAATCAATTCGTTTTCCTACTGTTTTGAGTTATTTTTGAAATTCAATTCTAACTCATTTTCTTTAGGGTTTAGGCCTAGGAACCTTTTTGTATGAAGTAAACTTAGAGTCCTAGAGGTCTAGGTGAGTTAGGTTACTACCCTAGATTAGAATTGGGTTATAAGGGAATTATTCCGAGGGTGTGCGAAGTGATGTTCAGGCATTACTTTCTTTCTTTAATTAGCAGGAGTCTAGGAGATTTATAAGTTGAGTTTGGAGACTTTGGATGTTAATTTGAGGTATGTTTTTCTATTATAAAGCCCAAAAGGAGGCTTGGGAAAATAACTTGGGAGTTTGAATATTCTTCGAGGTTATTATAATGATGTGAGGCCTGTATAGTTCCAGAAAACTATAATGCATTTGATAAAATGTAAACGGATAAAGTAAATGATAATTTACTAAATCATGTTATGGAAATAAATAAAATGGTTTAAACACACCTCTCTAAATGACATCATAAGGGAAGTTCGTGCGTAAGGTGCAGCACCCTGACTAATGAATGCAGGGTGGATATAGTCCTAGGCCATATGAGCGCTTGTTTTATATTTTCTGCGATGGGTAGGAGATTTCGAGTGTGGTCTTGACTATCCCGCAGGCATATGGCCGCTTCCCGACGTTTCGTTAGGATCCCAGGTTGTCTTATGATAGGCCCTGGACGATGATGGTCATTTATGAGCGTGCACAGTGGGAAAACCCGGACGGGCGGTCTTAGAATCGTTATATATATATATATTTATAACTATTCTAATCATCAAGTTGGACTTGATGGATATTAATGCCATAAAGAGTATAGTATATGCCACAAAGAGCATACAATTGAGATACGTGCCACAAAGAGCACAGGATATAACTTGTATTCCTGATAAGGAATGGAAAGATGAAAAATGAAAATGGTGAAAGATGAAAAAGGCTTATAATTATTCTTATTCTCTTTCATAATCGATCATTCAATTGTCTTGGTTCATTATAGGATGCTATCATGCTAGAATGTCATCTTTATCATCCATGCTTAAATGTTCATCATTGCCATGCTATTCATTTATTTGGTGATCACATAAAACCGGGCCCTGACCCGTTCTTCTTTCTTATTGTGCATATGTATATATTGTAACCGTTTAGGTGCTCCACCGCAAGGACGCCCGTAATGACTTCCCCATTCCAGTGTCTTTTGAGGAGCCGTGACATTTTTGCGGATATCACGGGATATTTTCTGTAGACGCCTTTATTGTTGTTTTCTAGTTATGTTCGGGTCTTTATTCGGGCGTGTGGCCCAAACAGTTGTAATTGTATAATGGATGTAATATGTAACTTATGGAACTTATTGTACATTGTATGTAATTTTGTTAACCGATATTTCATTCGGTCCTTTTATTGTAAAATTGTTGTTGTTGATATACATATATACTTTTGGGGTTTCCACCTTCTTTTCTGTTATGGGTTGTTGATAATGCTTTCTTTAAATTACGAAACAAAATTTTTGACAACCCGTTCTCTGAAATATTGTGTGGTTATCTCATATACTCTTTATGTTGTTACGGAGCTGAGAATGATTCTATCCATGATTCCTGTATTATTAGATTATCGGGATGGCCACCCCTTATTTCTAATATCGGGTTGTCACAGATGGTATCAGAGCATCAGGTTCTAGAGTCTTTAGGATCTATACGGACTTGTCACGTTCTACCGTAGAGTTCTTTGATATAGAGCCTAATGTTAGGACTGCTTTGTTGCTTATGTTTGCGATATTCTGTAAGATAGATTGTGTTATATAGTTTCCTAACTCTATTATTTCTTCATCTCAGATGCCGCCTAAGAGAGGACGTCCCGCTCGACATAATAGAGTTGTGGAAGAAGAGGTTGGTCTTCCACCACCGCCACCAGGGAGTATAAATGCTACCTATGTGGCAAACATAGTCACCCAAGCAGTCAATGCAGCGATGACTGCAATGGTACAACAAATGCCACAAGCTCAACCATGGGGGCAAGAGGTACAAGCTCTTACGGGACCTTATCCGTGGGAGAGAGTTAGGGAATCTTTTCTAAAGGGCCATCCCCCGAAATTCGATGGAGGCTCGGATGTTATAAGGGAAAATCAGTGGAAGAAAGATATGCAACACCATCTTCGAATGGTAGAATGTAGTGAGGAGAAAAAGCAAATCCTTGTTACTTTCAAGCTTGTCGGATCGGCATTACATTTCGATGACTAAACCGGAGTAAAGGGATACGATGTCAATCACTGATTTTTGGGCCTTGTTTGACGGAAAGTACTTCCCTTCCGCAGTTAAAAGGGAGATGCAAAGGAAGCTTCAAGATTTAGTACATGGAGAGAGATCTATTGCAGAGTACGAAGAGGAGTTCACCCCGATTGGCAAGTTTTGTACCGGAGGAAGTGACTTCAGAAGAGAAGAGAATCTCCAAGTTTATGGGTGGTTTACATTGGCGGATAAAACAACACTTATTGGGAAATCCGGCTTTACAAACCTTTGGGGATGTGATGAATGCGGCACTACTTCATTGCCAAGAGCATAGAATGTTTGTGAAAAATAGCAAGAAGACTTTCGCGATGGGCCAAGTGGGAAAACCTGGAGGGAATGGGATTGGTGGAGGAGCATCTCCTTCATCCCAATCTTCGGGGAGTAAGCAAAGAGAGAGGGACCCCCAGTAAGGGGATTTGTCTAAATATCAACGCTTTGGTGGATTTAATGCGGGTGGTAACAATAATAGGCCGGGTCAAGGTGGACCACCACAACAACAAGCAGGTAGAGGTGGTAACGGTGGTAGAGGCCGAACAAATGTTTTCAGTGCGGAGAGCTGGGCCATTATAAGAGGTCGTGTCCTCAGTTGATTGGAGGGCATCTTCCTAGGGCTCCACAGCAACCTTATGTTCAGTTTCCGCCCCAGCCACCTAATCCAGTTTTTCCTCCACAGCAAGGGAAACTGCAATATGGACATGTCTATCATATTCAGGAGGCTATGCTTCCTCCAGCCCCTCCGGCACCGCCATAGATTGAGGGTAAGTTTCTCATCCAAGGGCATATGGGTCGGGTGTTATTTGATACGGGTGCGACACACTCCTTCATTTCTAGGAGTTTTGCTTAGACCACAGATTTGATAAAGTCTGCTGAGAATACTTTCACTAGTGTTGAATCCTCGATGGGTGATGGTTCAATGATTTTCTTTGTTTGTAAAAACATAGGGATTAATCTTGGTAATTTGCACTTTGAGGCTAACTTGCTCGTCCTTGATATGATAGGGTATGATGTGATTTTGGGTATGGATTGGTTAATAAAATATCACGCGATAGTGAATTGTTATGGGAAGAGTATAGTCTTTGCCATTCCGGGATAAGAAATATTCTTGGTTGTTATGCCTTGTATGGAAGGGGGTACGAGTACCTATTTATATTGCATTGAGGAGGATACTTCTAGGGATGTAGTTGCTTCCCTGGATTCTCTTCCGATTATTAGAGATTTTGAAGATGTTTTCTGGGAGATACCGGGATTACCTCCGAGCAGGGAGATTTAATTTGTGATCGATTTAGCGCCGGGAACTCGACCCATTGCGAAAGATCCATATCGCATGGCTCTTGTGGAGATGAGGGAGTTGAGAGATCAAATTCAACAGTTGTTGGAGCAGGGATTTATTAGGCGCAGTACGTCCCCATGGGGTGCTTCGGTATTATTTATAAAGAAAAGAGACGGCTCTCTCCGATTATGTGTGGACTATAGAGAGTTGAATAAAGTCACCATCCGGAATAAATACCCTTTGCCTCGCATTGATGATCTATTTGACCAACTTAGGGGAGCGTCATACTTCTTTAAGATCGATTTGAGGACGGGGTATCATCAATTGAGGATACGGGAATAGGATGTCTCCAAGACCGCATTTCTGACCCGATATGGATCCTATGAATTCTTGGTTATGCCCTCTGGACTAACTAATGCCCCCGCTGTATTTATGGATCTTATGAATAGGGTATTTCGGGATTTCCCTGACCAATTTGTTATTGTGTTTATCGATGACATCTTAGTTTATTCTCAGACAGAATCTGACCATGCTACTCACTTACGGTTGGTCCTGCAAAGATTGAGGGATCACCAATTATATGCAAAGTTCGAGAAGTGTGGCTTTTGGTTGAAGGAAGTTCAGTTTTTAGGTCATGTGGTGTCATCCCAAGGTATATCGGTGGATCCAAGCAAGGTGGTTGCAGTGAGGGAGTGGGGTCATCCCACGACACTTACTGAGATTCGTAGTTTTCTGGATTTAGCGGGTTATTACCGTCGATTTATCGAGGGTTTCTCAAAGATCGCTAGCCCTTTGATAAATTTGACCTGGAAAGGGGTGAGATTTGTTTGGGATAGCTCTTGTCAGGCTGCTTTTGATGAGCTCAAAGATAGATTGACATCGGCTCCAGTCCTCGCTTTCCCAAAACCTGGATTGGAATATCTAGTCCTCACCGATACATCTCTACAAGGATTGGGAGGTGTGCTTCAACAAGAGAGACGGGCTATTGTCTATGCTTCCCGTAAGCTCAAGCCTCATGAAAGAAACTATCCGGTGCATGAATTAGAACTTGTCGTCGTTGTCTTTGCCTTGAAGATTTGGAGGCATTATCTTTTGGGGGAGAAATTCAGTCTTTTCACGGACCATAAATCGCTGCAATATTTATTCTCACAGAAAGATTTGAATATGCATCAGTGCCGATGGTTGGAGTTCGTGAAAGATTAATAAATTTGATATCCATTAACATCCGGGCAAGGCGAACGTAGTGGCGGATGCCTTGAGTAGGAGGCCCGAGGGAGAATTAGCTGAAGTATGGAAAGCTAAATGGAAAGAACTCAGTCAGGAGGATGCGGTGGTGAGAGCGTTTATATCAGTGATGACTGTTACTCCTATCATTGTGGCAAGGGTTGTGGAAGCCCAAGGAAGGGATAAGGGTTGTCAGGGTCATATACACTGATTACTCTCCGAGGGAGCAGAATCCTACTCGATAACTTCAGAGGGTGGACTATACTTCCATGGAAGACTTATTGTTCCGGAAGAGGGGGACTTGAGACGGGCGGTAATGGCGAAATCTCACGGGTCAAAATTTACGATACATCCTGGTGGGGACAAGATGTATCAAGACATGCGTCACCAGTATTGGTGGCCCGGCATGAAGCAGGATATTTATGAATTTGTGTCCCAATGCACTACTTGTCAGTTGGTCAAGATCCATCATCAGCGACCAACAGGTTTGTTGCAACAATTGGAGATTCCAGTATGGAAATGGGAGAGTATATCGATGGAATTTATTACGGGCTTACCAAGGTTACAGAAGGGTTATGATTCTATTTGGGTGATTGTCGACCGCTTGACTAAGTTGGTACACTTCCTACCCATGCGTACTGATTATGATAGTACTCGTTATTCCCGATTATTCATCGAGGAGGTCGTTAGACTTCATGGGGTACCTTTAAATATAGTTTCCGATCGGGACAATATCTTTGTCTCCCACTTTTGGCAAAATTTTCAAGAGGCCATGGGGACCGAATTGAGGTTAAGCACTTCTTATCATCCTCAAATAGATGGTCAGACTGAAAGAGTAAACTAAATGTTGAAGGATATTCTCCGTATGTGCATGCTTGATTTCAAGGGCGGTTGGGAACAATACCTCCCATTGGTTGAGTTTGCTTATAACAACTCATACCAATTTACTATTGGAATGGCGCCCTATGAAGCTCTTTATGACTGGCCATGTAGATCGCCCGCTTGTTGGTTGGAAGTGGGTGATAATAAATTCCTTGGACCTGAAATGATCCAAGATACTTCTTCAAAAATTGAACTCATTCGGAATCGTATTCGGATAGCTCAAAACCGCCAAAAGAGCTATTCCGATGCAGGTAGAAGACACATGGAGTTGGAGATTGGGGACCAAGTATTGGTGCGAGTGTCACCGATGAAGGGCATTTAGCATTTCGAGAAGAAAGGAAAGTTTGCACCGTGCTTTGTTGGAATTTTTCCAGTTATTGCGAAAGTCGGTCCAGTGGCATATCAACTTGCGTTACCGAAACCTTTGCAACAAATTTACTATGTATTCCATGTTTCTCTCTAAAGAAGTATAAGAGATGTGAAGGTTCCCTTTGGTACATCCCTTCTGAGGATATCGACTTGCAACCCGACTTTTCATATGAAGAGCAATCGATTGCTATTCTTGAGCATGGGGAGCGTAAGTTGAGGTCTCGTGTGGTGCCCTTGGTGAGAGTCCAATGGAGTCATCACAATGCTAAAGAATCGACGTGGGAACGTGAGGATGACATGCGGGAGAAATATCCGCATCTCTTCTTGCAAGGTACGCTTGAATTTTGGTGATAAAATTCCATCATAAGGGGGGGAGTATGTAACAACCCTCGATTATGATAGCCTATTTTATATTTACTTACGATGTGAGGTAATTAAATATGAAATGTTGTAATATGGAGTGAGTATTAATTTAATGAAGAAAAGTTAATATTTACTAACTTGTTGAATATTTACTGTATGAGCATGTAAATATCCTCATGATGAGCTTATTGTGCCATAAGAATTTAAAATGACATTGTAATTTAAAATGGAACCGGAACTTAAAATGGATTATAAATTGTCCAAATGATAATTTGGAGGCTGTAGTTGATTCCGGAACGTGTGAGATAGTCAAAATATGTGTTATATTGTATTTTGAGGTTTCTGGCACTTTTGACTGATTATACCTTAAATATGTAGTTGCGTGTTATTTTATTGCGGTGTTGATCATTTAAGTTGGGATTGTTGACTAAAGGCACGGTTTAGTCTTGTGAAGTCTTTTATTTTCCCTAATTTCATTCCTAAACCTAGAGAGAACTAGAGAGAGGAAGAGAAAGAGTAGAGAAAAGAAGAAGAGATTAAAGATTGAGGAGGGATTCTTGCTTCTACACAAGGAAAATCTGCATTTGCTAAATTGAGGCAAGTTTTCTACTTGCTATATGTGGTTTAAGATAAATGATTAGTTGTGATAATGATGTATTGATCATGGTTTAATTAGTTTAGGGCTTTTGTGTATTTGTGGGTCTTGAATCATTAAGGAATGATTTGGATGATTATTGATGGTTGTAGTAGTAGTTGGTAGCATTTATGGTGTATTGGTGGAAATAAATGAGTTTGGTTTCAAAGGTTTTGAGTTGGGGGTAAAATTAGAGTCCAAGACTCCATAGCCATTCCTGGAAAAATTGCAGGACTGATTCGATTCGACCCTTGGGGTGAATCGATTCGCTTAGATCCAGTTTCCAGGTCTGCCTGGGCCGAATCGATTCGGCAGTTTACAGAATGTTGGTTTCCCTTGTCCGAATCGATTCTCTTTTAGGGCGAATCGATTCGTTTTCCTGCTGTTTTGAGTTATTTTTTAAATTCAATTCTAACTCATTTTCTTTAGGTTTTAGGCCTAGGAACCTTCTTGTATGAAGTAAACTTAGAGTACTAGAGGTCTAGGAGAGTTAGTTTACTACCCTAGATTAGAATTGGGTTATAAGGGAATTATTCCGAGGGTGTGCGAAGTGATGTTCAGGCATTACTTTCTTTCTTTAATTAATAGGAGTCTAGGAGATTTCTAAGTTGTGTTTGGAGACTTTGAAAGTTACTTTGAGGTATGTTGTTATATTATAAAGCCCAAAAGGAGGATTGGGAAAATAACTTGGGAGTTTGAATATTCTTCGAGGTTATTATAATGATGTGAGGCCTGTATAGTTCCGAAAAACAATAATGCATTTGATAAAATGTAAACGGATAAAGTAAATGATAATTTACTAAATCATGTTATGGAAATAAATAAAATGCTTTAAACACACCTCTCTAAATGATATCATAAGGGAAGTTCGTGCGTAAGGTGAAGCCCCCTGACTAATGAATGCATGGTGGATATAGTCCTAGGCCATATGAGCGCTTGTTTTATATTTTCTGCGATGGGTAGGAGATTCCGGGTGTGGTCTTGACTATCCCGCAGGCATATGGACGCTTCCCGACATTTCGTTAGGATCCAAGGTTGTCTTATGATAGGACCTGGAAGATGATGGTCATTTAGGGGCACGCACAGTGGGGAAACCCGGATGGGCGGTCTTAGAATCATTATATATATATATATATATATATCATTAAGTTGGACTTAATGGATATTAATGCCATAAAGAGTATAGTATATGCCACAAAGAGCATACAATTGAGATACGTGCCACAAAGAGCACATGATATAACTTGTATTCCTGATAAGGAATGGAAAGATGAAAAATGAAAACGGTGAAAGATGAAAAAGGCTTATAATTATTCTTATTCTCTTACATAATCGAATTTCACTTTTTAATCATTCAATTGTCTTGGTTCATTATAGGATGCTATCATGCTAGAATGTCATCTTTATCATCCATGCTTAATTGTTCATCATTGCCATGCTATTCATTTATCTGGTGATCACATAAAACCGTTCCTTGACCCGTTCTTCTTTCTTATTGTGCATATGTATATATTGTAACCGTTTAGGTGCTCCACCGCAAGGACGCCCGTAATGACTTCCCCATTCCAGTGTCTTTTGAGGAGCCGTGACATTTTTGCGGATATCACGGGATATTTTCTGTAGACGCCTTTATTGTTGTTTTCTAGTTATGTTCGGGTCTTTATTCGGGCGTGTGGCCCAAACAGTTGTAATTGTATAATGGATGTAATATGTAACTTATGGAACTTATTGTACATTGTATGTAATTTTGTTGACCGATATTTCATTCGGTCCTTTTATTGTAAAATTGTTGTTGTTGATATACATATATACTTTTGGGGTTTCTACCTTCTTTTCTGGTATGGGTTGTTGATAATGCTTTCTTTAAATTACGAAACAAAATTTTTGACAACCCGTTCTCTGAAATATTGTGTGGTTATCTCATATACTCTTTATGTTGTTACGGTGCTGAGAATGATTCTATCCATGATTCCTGTATTATTGGAGTATCGGGCTAGCCACCCCTTATTTCGAATATCAGGTTGTCACATAATGTTAAATTTTTGAAAGAAAAATTGGTCATTTTCATAAGTGGTTGGACAATAATACCCTCATATGCACTGTATATGATCAATTTTTGTCCAAAAATTTAGGACCATTAGTGTTTGTGGTAAATTGACATGTTTTTATAAGTTGAGGGGTTATGTCAAGTGAAAATGAGATCATAGATGTAGAAGGTATAACAAAATAAAGAAAGTCAATAAAAGTGATAAACTCAAAGTACCTCAGGCAGGCTGATAGAAGAACCTCTCACCACAGAGGAGAGGGAGGTGAAAAAAGGCGGCTAAGAGAAACAATCACATATGTATACAAAAAAAGAGGACTTTACAAGACATGCCTCAAAATATGATAAGTAAAATAAAAGGACTTAGGAGAGCTAATGATTACCTGGATCGAAGAGGAGGACACAAAGGAAGTCCTCATTGTCGTCGGGAATACAGTAGATAGCTGCAAAAGTTAGATGAGAGCATACATTATATTAGTAAAACTGAAAAGAAAGAGATTAATGACTAAGTAGGGGGAAGTGACAAACCTCCCTAGGTAGGCCCAAAGATGAGACTAACATGGATCTCCTCGACTTAGGAAAAGGCCATCGGGTAGGAGGTGGAGGTGACAGATCACTCGCCGCAATAGAGACACCCTGCAAATGTCACAAAGATAAAGACAATTTATATCTGAACTACACATATATAAATGGATAGTAAAATAATACAAAATAGGTTAATAAAAAAGGCTTACATCGATGGAGCGGGCAGTATGCCCATATGGTAGATGCCCAGTAGTGGGGCTTCTGGAAGATAGATAATCTATCATGGCACTTTCGCTAGAAGACTCCTCCGAAACTGGTAACAAAGAAGAAGTATCAGGGTGTTGATCATCATAAGGATCAGTGATACTCATCTTATTCAAAGAAGAACCGTCATCATCATAGGAGGGAGTGCTTCTATAATCGACTAATTCCTCTTCAAATGATAGAGAAGGGGAACCAGTAAGTGAAACCCCACGAAAGTCAGTTTCATGAACTAAAAGGGAGGAAGGTGTAGTACCTTCTCCAACGGGAATAGAAGTAATAATAGGCTCTTCAGCAGATAACCCTAGGGCTTCATAGCCCTGCTCTCGTATAGTCCTGTATGTCTCCTGCACCAGACCAAGGGGAGAGCAACAACCCCAGCATTGGTATTATTTTTCTTCTTTCGGCTCGCCCTGGTTCTTACTAGAGAGGAGGGGGGAGTAGGAGCAGCAACAGTGATAGTAACAGTGGTAGTAGGGGTAGTGTTAACCAATATAAAGTTAAAAACATACACATCACGATGCTTCCTCTTTGAAGCAACAGGGTTTCTTGCCTTACCTTTTGACTTGGGCTTAGCAAGTTGGGGATCAGGTTGCTTAGAGTAAATAGACTCATTGAGCAGGGGCCTCATTAAGATTAGAGTGAGTTGCTCAAGAGGAGTTTTATGGATAGTGCTTCGATTGCTTTTCTTATTTTTGCCAAAACTTGGCATAACTCAGAAATTGTGGACTCCCTTTGCAGCAGTATTTCTACGAATGTCAGATCATAATGCTCCAGATGATACCTCAAACACAAATTCTCTTGTTCATCGAAGTCATTAAGATAGAATTTTTTTGCTAGTTTACAAATATCATGAATGTTGAATGACTTATAAGAATCATAAGGTTCAAGTGTCGTGCTCAGAATAAGCAACTCCATCGTATCTTCTTTAAATCTATGATTCGATTTTTGTATTTAAGAGTCTATTGCAGTAGTAAACACTTCAAACCAAAAATGAAGCTCAATGGTAATGTCTTTTTCCCGAGATCGACCCCGACCACCACTATAACGTGCACTCATATTAGGAATTCATATCTTACGCTTTTCACATAATGATTTCACTTTATCAAATAAAGGATCCCACCCATCTTCTCTCAACTTTTGCATCAGAGGATTTGTTGTTGATACCAAATGCATTGCATTCACTATATCTTGGTATTTACGTTGTAAGGCTTGTCGAAGATCATCACTAATACCCATTATCTCTCTCATGAGATGTAAGGTAAATATGAATTCAAAAGAAGTGATCAAATCATAAACTCCAACTACATATCCATGTTGAACATAACTTGTTCCATCAGCAATAACATTTTTTAAGACTGAACAAATTGCATCAAATATAGATATCAAAACTACTCAACAAAAATATTGAAGAGGAAATGAAGAAACTCATAACCGTCACAAGAAAAAATAAGCGAGAGCAAGGAAAACTTACTAAAATATTGTAAAGACAAAAGCTCTGAATGATCTTTTTAAATGAAGAAAGGTATACAAACGACAATGCAGAATCTGTTTGAGTAAATATAAGTGAAATCCCAGAAGTCTATTCATATAAAACATAGTCAAAAATCATTATTGCAACTAGAGATTAATTTTGGACTAAAGACCAGCGTACCCTTATCCATAACTTGTTAATTACAAAGCACGCCCTTGCACAAACTTAAGCGTTCAATTTTCATAAATTAATACCCATTGTCACCGAAGAGTTTTCGGGGCAATTGTGAAGTACAAACCATAATGGATAAAATTTCAGCAACCCAAATAGGCCCAACCTAGAAATATGAAGCATGTTTCTCAAGTTAGGATTAAAGTCACATGTAATACACATGTAAAGTTCATTCCAACTCAACACCTTTGGGGTGAGATTTTTAGAAGAGTTTCTCTTTGGAGAGCACAGTATGATGAAAGTTATATGTTGTGTTCAGGGGGAGTTATTGTAACAACTCCACCTCTGATTGGGCATAAATATTGCGTATTTATCCCCTTAATTTAGAAGTTTTATCACCTTGTGTAATGTTAAATCCATTAATTTCTTTCACATTAGTGCTACTGACATTTTCTATGCAGTGCATCGAGTTTTGTTTATTTCTCATACATTTTACAGGAAATTCATTCAAGAGAATAAAGGACAAAACTCAAAGTTGAGAAAGAAAGATAAAAAGCAAGAGAAGGAAAGTTGAGGGGCAGTTTCGTAACTTTTCACTCAGAAATGGACTCAGAATCCGATGAAGAAGTTAAAGTTCTTGGTCCCATAAGCGCACAGGAAGAAACAGTTCCCAAATCCAAGCTATGAGTGAAAAGTTATGAAGGTTTGAAGTTGGGAAGAAATCATGGAAAAAGAACCAAATAGAGAAGAAAAGACGTAGAAAAAATTTCCAGCTCAAAAGTTCCTGGCAGTACTAGAAAAGCAAACCGGTTCGCCCCAATAAAGCATAGGATATCCGAACCGATTTGACGGGCTGAAATTTATTTGATTTTTTTATTTTCACAAATAGATTTGTGCATGGATGAATGACTAGATAAGACGTGATGTATTCAGTTATTTTGGAGAGTAGACATTAGAGAGCTAGGTTTTCAATAGTTTTAGAGGGTTCTTGCACCCAAGAACTCTAGGGTTTCACTTTCTTCAATAAATATTCAAGTTATAAGCTATTAATTCAAGGTTTTTCTTCTTCAAAGTTTGTGTTCTTCATCTCTATTCTTTTAGGTTAACTTTTCTTTGCATGTTTTTCTTATTTCCTGATATTCCAAGCATTGTTTGCATGTTTAGATATATTTTCTTCATAACTATGAACCCATGCACATTAGTATCCAAGAGAAGGACGAGTTTCCTGCCTAGGGCCAAAGGCCTCAACAAGCTCAAACTAGTGTTAGCTCCACATCTACAGAACATCAGCAATAATGTCAAGCAGTAACCACTCTTCGTAGTGGGAGAATTGTTGATTTATCACCTCCCCCACATGACACTACGAAAGCTAAGGAGACTTCCCCCGGTATGAAAGAGGCCGAAGATATCCCCTTGAACGAGAGTGAAAAGGAAGATCCTAGTGTGCCCGAGGTAGTTGTAAAGCCACCCTATGCTACACCATTTCCTCAAAGATTGGTTCCTTCCCCTAAAGGGACCATATGTGATGAAGTGCTTAAAAACGGGAAATTGAACTTACCTTTCCTCGATGCAATAAAGCAAATTACCCATTATGCAAAAGTCATTAAAGATTTATTGACTGTCAAGCGGAGGATGAAAGCAAAGAAAAATGTGTTCTTAGCACAGAACGTGATCTCCGTTCTTCTTAATGATCTCCCACCTAAATATAAGGATTCCGGTGCACCCACCATTTCTTGCACCATTTGAGAGAACAAAATTGAGAGGGCCTACTCGACTTGGAGGCAAGTGTCAATATCCTCCCCTATTCAATTTATAGGCAGCTTGATATGGGCGACCTTAAGCCCACAAGGATCACTCTCTAATTGGCGGATCAAATCGTGAAGATACCGAGAGGTATAGTTGAGGACGTGATAGTCCAAGTGGACACTTTTTACTTCTCAGTAGATTTTGTCATTTGGGACACGGATCCCTCCTTCGCCTTGAATAATCATGTTCCCACCATTCTTGGGCGCCCATTCTTAGTTACGGCTAACCCACTTATCAATACTCGAAATGGGCAGATGAAACTCACTATTGGGAACATGAAATTAAAAATAAACATCTTCAATATAGCCCAACAAGCAGGGGAATAAGATGATATTCACACGGTGAGCTTAATTGATGAGATCGTAGAATATCACATTGAGGAAAATTTCTGTGGAGACGCTATATAATCTTGTTTGGTTTCCAGACATGAGAGCGAGGGAACTTACACCAAGTTCGAGAGAGAGGTTGAGGAGTTGCGGGAACTACTTGATGACAGAGCGTCGGATGAGGACGTAGTAGATGTAAGTTGGGTTTCTCTATTCGAGGAGTTACCACCGAGGGAAGCACACATGGTGCCCTCTAGTGACACATTCCCGACTCTTGAGTTGAAGAAACTACCCTCCAACGTTAAATATGCTTTCCTAGGAGAGGGTGAGACATTACCTGTTATTATCTCCTCTAGCTTAGATGAAGAGCAGGAGGGTAAGCTATTACAGATCTTGAGGAATAACCAAAGTGCTTTTGGTTGGTGTATAGCTGATCTAAATGGGATAAGCCCTCTAATTTGCACTCACAAGATTCACCTCGAAGAGGACGTGAGGCCCTCAATAGAAATGCAAAGAAGGCTAAATCCCACCATGAAAGAGGTGATGAGGGCCGAAATCATCAAATTATTAGATGTCCGGATTATCTACCCAATCTCGGATAGAGAGTGGGTGATCCCTATTCAAGTCGTCCTGAAAAAGTCAGGCATGACAGTGATTGAAAATGCCAAGGGAGAGATCGTTCCCCAATGTACCACTACTGGGTGACGTATTTGCATAGATTATCGAAAAATCAATGCAGGAACTAGGAAGGACCATTTCCCCTTGCCATTTATCGATCAAATTCATGAAAGAGTAGTGGGACACCCTTATTATTACTTCCTAGATGATTATTCCAGATATAACCAGATTAAGGTAGATGTACTTGATCAAGAGAAGATAACCTTCACTTGTCCCTTTGGAACATTTGCCTACAAACGTATGCCATTAGGTTTGTGTAATGCACTCGTGACCTTTCAAAGGTGCATGTTGAGCTTATTCAATGACATGGTTGAGACAGGGCTGGAGGTATTCATGGACGACTTTAGTGTTTTTGGCACCTCTTTGGATCTATGTTTAGCTAATCTTGAAAAAGACTAGCCCGATGTGTGGAGAAGAACTTAGTGCTCAATTAGGAGAAATGCCATTTCATGGTAATTGAGGGCATAGTTCTTGGCCCCATTGTTTCATCCAAAGGGATCGAGGTTGATAGAGCAAAAATAGATGTCATAGCTGATCTACCCCCACCAAAATCGCTAAAAGACGTGCACTCCTTTTTGGGCCACGCGGGGTTTTATAGAAGGCTTATTAAGGACTTTAGCGCCATCGCTAGACCCCTAAGCAACCTTCTTATAAAGGACACCCCAATCGAGTGGAGTGAAGCATGCCAAAGTGCTTTTGAAAAATTGAAGCGCATGCTTTTTTTCGCTCCTATCATACAAGCCCCGGATTGGTCCTTACCATTCGAGCTCATGTGTGATGCTGGAGATTATGCGATAGGGCCTGTTTTGGAGGAAAAAAAGACAAAAAAGGCTCATGTCATCTACTACGCTAGCCGGACTCTCACCGAACCGCAACTCAATTACTCCACCACGGAGAAGGAATTGCTAGCAGTAGTATTTGCTTTAGACAAGTTTTGGTCCTATCTTATCGGTTCCCCCATCACCTGTTTCACCGACTATGCGGCTTTAAAATATCTCCTTGCTAAGAAAGACGCAAAGTCGTGCCTCATAAGGCGGATCCTACTCCTACAATAGTTTAATCTCCAATTTAAAGATAAAAAAGGAGTATAAAATGTTATCGTCGATCATTTATCATGACCTTCGTCCGACATACCTAGTGATCCTACACCCATAGACGAGTACTTCCCGAAAGGGAAACTTTTTGCCACCTCTTCTTTGCCCTGATTTGCAGATATAGTGAACTATCTTGTCAAGGGAGCCGTCCTTCTCGATTGGAAACCACAAGATAAGAAGAGTTTCATCACTTGGTCGCGCATGTTTTTCTATGACGACCCATACCTTTTTAAATATTACCCCGACCAAATCACACTACGATGCATATCGGATGACGAGATTCCAAAGGTCATCCAATTCTGTCATTCGAAAGCATGTGGAAGCCACTTTTCTGTGAAAAAGACAATCGCTAAGATTCTCCAAAGCGGCTTATACTGGCCCACAATGTTCCAGGATGTAAATAATTATTGCAAATCTTGTGACAGGAGTCAACAGATGGGGGTGATTACCCGACGAGACATGATGCCATTATCCTCGATACTCATTATCTAGATCTTTGACTTTATGGTCCCTTTTCCCCTATCTTTTGGCTACTTATACATCCTAATCGCGATAGACTATGTTTTTAAATGGGTGGAAGCTATAGCTACCAAGACTAATGACAAGAAAGTGGTGATTAAGTTTTTGCAGGAATACATACTTTCTCGCTTTGGTGCACCGAAAGCAATAATTAGTGATAATGGCACACATTTTTGCAACAAGACGTTTGAGAATCTTATGAGAAATTATGGTGTCATTCACAAGGTTGGAACGACCTATCACCCATAAACGAATGGTAAGGTCGAGTTGGCAAATCTTGAGATAAAACACATACTAGAAAAGATAGTCAATCCTGAGCGAAAAGTTTGGTCCCTTCGATTGAATGACTCTCTATGGGCCTACCGTAACGCATACAAGAACCCACTCGAAATGTCCCCATTCCGCTTTATGTATGGAAAACCTTGCCATCTTCCAGTTGAGTTGGAGCACAAAGCGTATTGGGCCATTAAGAGGGTGAATTACGACATGGACAAAGCCGGTGAAGCTCGCAAGCTTCAATTGAATGAGTTAGAGGAGATACGCAATGATGCATATGAGAACGCTAAGATTTCTAAATAAAGGATGAAACTCGCACACGATAAAATTATTCAATGAAAAGAGTTTCTTCCCGGGATCCTCTATAACTCTCGGCTTCACCTATTTTTGGGAAAATTACGGTCCCGATGGACTGGCCCATTCGTTGTAAAGAATGCATTCCTCCAATGAGTCGTGGAATTGGAAGATACAAAAGGAGGAAGTACATTCAAGGTCAATGGAAAACGCCTAAATCCATACTTAGAGGCGTATGTGGAAGAAGTCGACACCATTTGGTTATCGGACCCCGTTTACGGGGTAAAACAAGCTAAATTCGAGAGGTCCTCGCACCCTCGACGCGTATGGAGTGAATCTTGTGTATAGTAGGTTTGTATAGGTTAGGTTAGTTAGAATTGGTTAGGGTCTGAGTCGAGTCCGAGGAGAAGCACAATTGCAAATTTTAGAAGAATTCCATGCGAGTCAAGTTGAGTTTTTGGTGTTTTGTAAGATCAGGTGTTAGGAAGAGTGTTTTAAAAAAAATTGGAAAATGGGATTTTCGGAGTTCCAACACTTATTTTTTTTAGGATGTCAAAGTTGCAGGCACACTGGAAATCCGAACCGGTTCGCGCCTTTCCTTTCTATCAGGGCTGAACCGGTTCGCCCCTGGGTTAAAATAAAAAAAAATTAATTGAATCGGCTCGCCCCATAACCGAACCAGTTCACTAAGTCAAGTGCAGAAATCGGTAGTCCCCATATGCCTCTTCCCCATACTTCCCCCCTTTCCCTATACACTCACCCCACCCTTTCCCTCCAAATCCTTCTCCCCTCACCCTCTTGCCCTCGAAATTCTTCCCTCCAATTCCCCCCACCCCACCTATAAATACACACCCTTCCCCCCATTTACCTCACACCTCCATATCCATTCCTCTCACACCTCTATCCTCTCCTCAAATCCTTCTTCCCCATTCACCCACTCCAATGGCCAACGACGAATTACCAGTTAAATACGATTCTACCAAAATCCTTCATGACGACGATCATGGCTATCGCTCCCTTCAATAAAGTCGGTGGGTGGAGGAATTTTTCTCATGTTCTCGCACTCTCCACATTGAGCGAGCCATTAATTGGGAGGGACTGTCCCAAGACGTGAATGACCTCTTCCGCCACCAACGGTAGCGTCAATTTTTAGCCAATACCGGCAAGGACGTGTGGATGGATGAGGTACAGGCTTTTTACGACACTCTCGTCCACACTTCTGAAAATGAGTATCAAGCTTATGTGGACGGGGTACCCATCCCATTTTCTCTCTCCATGGTAGCGAAAATCATAGGCGCCGATAATATTCCATTTCCACCTAACTTTGACTATCCCACCTATGGTAACCCAATCCCGAAGCACCAATGCATCGAGCGCATAGCACCCAACCATATTTGAGATTGCAACACTTTCACGGTCGACAACCTATATAAGACCACCCGATTCACATTTATTATCGCTTGTGGGGCTATTCTCCAAACCTCCAACAATTTCTCAATTCGCATCCGCCATGGAAATTTCCTCTACCACCTCCTTGGCAACCCGAGTACCATCAATCTCCCCGCATCTTTTACTCGGAAATCATTGCTGCCGCCATGGACAAAAAAGGAAAAACTACTTTACCATATACCCGGTTCATCACCTCACTCCTAAAGACCACCGAAATTCAGCCACCGGCATCGCAACCCCATCTTCCTAAGCCTATTGGACAAAAGTCCATCACTTGGAGCGTGCGCCAAATGGAGGTGGTGCATCCACCACCGTTGGTAAAAGATGTTGAAATAGGGGACAAGGAGGAAGAGTACAACAAGGAGGAGGATCCCGACTATGATCCGGAAGGGGACGACCTCAATGGGCGGATGGCTTGACTCGAGGGGCGATTTGATGGGTTCGTGAACGACTACCGTCGCGATACCTCTATGATGATTCGCTTCCAAGAGGAATTATTCTGGTTGCAAGTGGCCCAAATGTCTCTCTCCCACCTATTTTTATGATCCATATGGCCCCAATGCTCCTGGCCCATCCAACCCACCCGCCCCTTAGGTTACTTGTTTTGTGTTGGTTATGTAATGGTTTTGTTCTTTCTTTTTTCCACAGTTCTATATGGTTGCATTATCTATAAATGGAAATTGGTTCGTTTCAATGGTGTGTTTTGTTCTTTCTTCCCATTTTTTCATTTTTTTACGTTGATTCCTTGCTTGTTTCCTCTCCTCTCCTCACTTTAATTTTTCTTTTGTCGTCTGTTTTTCCTCGGGACGATGCAAATGCCTAAGTTGTGTGGGGGGGGGGGGGGGGGGGGTACGCTGCGCTTTTATCAATCACAAAGTCCAAAAATGCCAAAAAAGAAATCTGAAAAATTCAAAAATATTTTTCTTCAAAATAAATATATTGGAGTTTAAACTTTTCAAAAATATCACCTTCATTTTATTTAAAGTCTCGAATTTAAAAAAATCAAACACACAAAGCCAAAAGTGACTAAGGATGGAAATTGAGCGTGAATTGACGGCTTAACGAATAAATGTGGAGATTAACAACCCTAGTGAGATTTTGAGCCTATCATTTTTTGTGAGTTTATAAATCAATCCGAGTTAATTGTTAACTCAAAGTTCATTTTAGCGATTAGAATAAGTCATCGGGATCTCAATTCCTTCACTTTGATCGATTATGGGAAATAGAATGTTGTTTTGAAAAATGCGCTCAATAAATCTCTAAATTTAATTCACCTCGAGACGCATATGGTAACGCAATTAAGGATTCGGGCAATGAAGTAAACCCTCGTTTGATACCCAAAAATATTGGCCAGAAAAAATTGTGAAAAATATATCCCTTTTTGCCCCCCAAATTGAGTCAAATGAAAATTTTCCCCTTCGTTTGACAAACCTGAAACACCCAACTAGCCCGGAATTGTGAAAATTGAATATTCATTAAATAAAGTCCGAAAAGTGCATAAAAAGTGGCAAGAAAAAAAAATAACAAGAAAAAAAAAGGAAAAAAAGAAAAGAAAATGAGCAATAGCCCGAAAAAATCACAAACGGACACACTAAGAAAAATTTTCAATTCCGAAGTTCCCAACCATTCCCATTTTACCCAACACACTTTATACACCAAAAAAGTCCTAACCGAGCATGTCATTTTTTAAAGGATCTTTGCTAAGCCTTGTCGATGAACTCATAGGGGTACACACGTGCATAGCGGAGTCTAAACCGAATTTCTTCACAAGTTCTCTTGCATATTTGGATTGAGATAGGAATATATGATCCTCAAGATGGAGAACTTGGAAACCTATGAAGAATGGAAGCTCACCTACCATGCTCATATCAAACTCACTCTTCATCTCCTCCTTAAAAATGTGAGCATAGTGGGAGCACGTGGATCTAAAAACTATGTCGTCCATATAAACCTGGGAAAAAAATAGCACCACTCTCTCCTCACAAATAACGTCTTATATACTTCCCCTCTCTTTAAGACGTAACATAAGATATAGGAATTAATCCTCTCGTACCAAACACGAGGTGCTTGATTCAAACCAAAGAAGTCTTTCCTAAGATAGTAGGCGTGTCCTGGGTACTTACCCTAAATTAATTTTGATTGTTCCACGTAAACCTACTTATGTAAAATGCCATTTAGAAAGGCACTCTTGACATCCATCTAATATAACTAGAAGCGCAGATAATATGCTATGGCGAGTAGTAAACCGATGGACTCAAGCCTAGCAACAGGATCAAATGTCTCCTTAAATTTTACACCCTCGATCTGTGTGTAGCCTTGAGCGACCAACCTAGCCTTATTTCAAACCGTGGTACTATTTTTATCCATTTTATTCTTGAAAATCCACTTTTTACCTATCACATTAGTATCGTTAGGTCAGGGAAACAACTCCTAAACATCGTTATTTCCAAACTGAAGCAACTCTTCTTGCATGGCCGATATCCAATGCTCATCCTTTAGTGCTTCTGTTACATTCTTTTGCTCGACCAAGGATGTGTAGCACATACAACTAATAAAATTTTAGAGTTGATCACGAGTCTTGACACCTAGGGTAGGATCACCAAGTATAACGGTAGGGTCATGACTCTTTCGAACCCAATATGGTGTCTGCCCCAAAGCAGGAAATTGAGTCCACCATGGTAGCATGAGGAAGAATGGGATCGTCGTCACGGGGTGCATTGTCCTTACACTGTGGGCTAGGAGAAACAAACGACAGTGGCTCGTAATCTCTAATCATGAATTTATCGACTCTATAACCTTAGAGCTAAGCAAATTATACGCTCGATAAGCCCTACTCGTCGATGAATATCTTAAAAAATCCCTTCGTCACTCTGGGAGTCAAACTTTCCTAAGGCCTCTCTATCTCGTACGATGTGGCATATAGTCCCAAAGACACGAAAATATGATAGGTTGGGCTTTTTCCCTATCCATAACTCATAAGGCATGTGAAGCATGTGCGAGCTAAGATATACCCTTTTCACCGTATGGCACGTGGTACTCATCGTCTTTGCCCAAAAATGTCTAGGCACATTTCTCCCAAGAAGCATGGATTTAGCCATCTCTTGTATCATCCGATTCTTCTTCTCAATAACCCCATTTTGCTGAGGAATATGAATGACGGAAAACTCATGCTTTATGCCCACTTCATCTCAGTAGTTATCCATTTTCTCTTCTTTAAATTTAGTATTGTTGTCACTACGCATCCGATTAATAGTGACACCATGTTGGTTATATAGGACACCGGGTGAGATTCAGTACTGGATCAATAATCTTAATAGATTGGCTAATAGTGATTAATGTATGGTGAAATTCTTTTTTAGATGGAATCCATGTCTCAGTATATAGACTGGTGATACCCCTTAAGATGCTTATAAGTTTTGTATGTATCAAACCCTGCAGGTGGATTATGTTAATTCGACACTACAAATAAGTTAAGTTGGACCTCTCAAGGACTAAAAGAAGTTAATCAAATAAATTATCAGTAATTTATTTTATCAACGGATATTTATAATCTTAACATGGAAAGAATTAAGTAAGTAATAATGAGGAGCTCGAAATATAATTTTGAGTTAAGGAGCGTAGTTGCAATTATAATTATTCAGTGGTATTAATAATAATTATTTGTGACACCCCGACTAATTAAACACCGGGTAGCTACTTCTTTATAAAATTAATTCAAAATGCCAAGTTGGCTCAGTTAATAGCATCACTGTCGAAAATGTTTTATTATTACTAACCACCTAGTATTTAAAAAGTAAGTGCCAAATTTTATTAAATCTGATTAACATGCAACAAGAGTAATGAATAACTAAATAACACCATTCACCATACTGAAGTAAAACGAATAACCATCCCAAAATGTAAATAAACTCTGGAGGAAAAACTCCTCAATACAAATCCCACAACTGATAAGTAAGCTGAAATAAATAACTAAAACTGAATACTGAGCAATACATGCTAGAGTCTGAAAACTGAAATGTAAATGATGCTCTAAATAGAAATGGGCAACATGCCCTACAACTGATAGATAGTGACTCTGGAATCCAAAAGATAGAAGCGTCTACATGCAAATCCCTGTAGCTTCCACAAGCAGCTACAGCTCGTCACCTGAATGAGAATCCTATGCTTGGTGTCCTTGTGGCTGGGCACCTAAAATGGTTTTACAAGAAAATATATTTGAAAGCAAATGGGTCAGAGCCCGAAAGTGGAAACCATTTTAAAAACCTGCAAGTGCTTTAAAAACATTTAAAACATTAAATGCAAAGTACATGTTAGGACGTGCACTCACATTAAATTCTCACCTCTCGACTAACTGTGCACTCCTAACGTAAGTACCCATCTATAACTACCCTTTTCACTAGCTAAGTGACAACGTAACTAGCTAGACTACCAAAGGTTCTACCCATTTTACTCGGTTAATTTAACATAACAATGCTCGTAATTAAAATAGGGATTTAACGTAAACTCGGTTTACTAAGTATGCCATAATATAAGTATCAGCTAACTCATTATATGACTCGAAATAATACCGTAATATTTTTACAACATTAACATGAGGATTTCCATTAATTAAATGTATATTATTCACATCATAAATATACGATACAAGCACCCCGCAATCTAAGCTATGGTGCACACATACTCTGCTATCCATCCCGGTACATCACGTACATAAGGATCACATATTCCGAATCTCTCAGGAATAGTCCAGATAACACAAATCACAAATAGTGGAGGCGAACACAGTCACCATCACATGGGTCACGCACATACCTACGCTCCCATGGTCAGCGGACTTATTAATATCACAATAAGTCTTTCTATGACCTATGTTCATCAAGGTACCAGTCTATATCCCCCCCGTAGGCACACAAGGATTAGAGGGTCCTAAGCGAACGTAACCTCCCGTGATAGCAAGTATGGTGGGTATGTCATACACATAAACTATATACTAAGCATTCACACATCTTAGATATCACCATTTTAATAAGGTATAAAGTACATCATAATACCATTATTCCAAACTTATGAATTTCAAGTCTCCCGTTAATATAAAGTTAAATTACCAACACGTCTCACGTCGTAGTTCCTTAAACTTAAAACCTATCTCGAATAGACTACTAAGTTCCCATAATTCTCACATGTGATATCTTTATGCCTAAGGTCTTTACTTCTGCCCCAAACCTTATTTCATCAACTTATTCAAATTTGTACTATTAACCAAATATTAACTCACATAACGAATTTCATTTATTTAGAATAATTCCTCAAATTACATTCTGATTAAAGTCCCACTTCATAATCATGCCTACTGGTCTTCCTTAAAGCTAAGGGTATTCACAAAGTCTCCAAATATATTCTCCAAGGGTTTCCACCATTAAAATCATATTAAGGAAAATTTTACTCATTCTGGGAAGGTCGATCGATCGACCTATGAATATCGATCGATCGATCTAGTCGATCGATCGACTGATGAATGTCGATCGATCGATCGAACAGGTATGGCTACGGACTGCTTCGTTCTGCAGATTTGAAAACGTCCTAAAACCTATTTCTAACGTATGATTCTCAGATATAACGTTATAGTAATGTCATATAACAATCCTACCATATTACTAACGTCCACAAATCAATATTTCAACAACTATAGGCTACATATGGATCAATCTTTATCAAAAACCTAGTTTTCCAATTTATCTCAACAAACATTCATAAACTTCATCTTAAATCCGTTTTTGGTATAACAAAAGTCATTAATTCTCTTAATATAATCTTCCAGTAACATTCTACATGCAACCTATATCCCAAAATTTAAACTAATAACTCCAATCTTATGGGTTTTTCATTATTTTCCAAGAACACATAAAGTTTTTGAATAATCTAACATGGAAGAAGCATTCTCCGAAATTTAAATGGAATAAATCACTTGCCTTGATTGTCTCTGGATTTGGTGTTGGATTTGTAAGCTCTTTCTGCAGATTTTCTGCAGAATTCCTCCTCTTTCCCTTCCTCTCTAAGCTTTCTTCTTCCAAAGGTGGCTATGGTGGTTAGGGTTTCCTTTGGGAGAGTTGGAGACTAAATGATAACCTACGTAGCTTTCTAGGTTAATAAGGGTTGGTTATGGGCCTAGTGGGTCTTATCCACATCAGATTTAATTAACCAAATTTTCGTCACTTTTAATTCCTCAAAACGTGAAATTACCAAAATACCCTTTAAGTTGCCGGTATGGCCTAAAAATACCCCGGGACCCAAACTATACCCCCGGCTAGTGTTTTCTGACTATCTCGACCCTTCCGGACGCGATGGCGCACTCAAAACGACCATATGGATTATAGATTTTAAATTCACTTTTTATTATCAAAATATTATACCGTGACGCGGCGGTCCCACGCGTCTCAACAAAATTTCTAAAATGCCATATATAAATCTCACGACATATTTTTATAATACCAAGTACATATATAATCATATATGCACATAATAAAATACCAATACGCATCTCATTAGTATTTATAACCCGGATTAATTTCCAATTACTACGCATTTAATTAATTAATCCCAAAAATAAATATAGCCAAAAGTACGGGGTATTACATTATTTAGTCGTATTAATTATAAATATAGAATTGAGATTAGGATCCGAGAAGGATTAGGTTTTCTCAGCCTATTAGGAGCTACATCCTTATCTCTCCTTAGGGTTCCAACTTCAGCCCATATATATGCACCTAAGGCTCATTTTTCTTAAGCCATCCATCACTCTTTGATACTCAAAATAACCAAATTCGGATTTTTGAGAAAGAGAGACATCAGAGAGAAAAAGTGAGAAGAGTAGATGGTCACGAAGATAGAGCCCACACTCTTCTCATGACTGTCCATATCAGTAATATAGTAGAAGGCCGTGAGTTGCATCGGTCTTGTATTCTTGATCAACTGTGATACCTTCGGTTTATTCTAACACAAGATCAAATAAAAGAGATCTCGAAAGGTAAATCCTAATTTCTCTTAGTAGAATTTCACGAATGTGTATTTTTTTAGTTCACTCCATACACCTATTCAGTAGACCATTGGACTGCCGCCCCGATATCATCAACATCATAATCAAACTCAGAATCAGATGAAACTCCCTCTATCATTTTAGGCACTTATTTTCTCTTCCTAGATTGGGCTTTAAGTGCTACCCCCTTATCCTTAGTCTTAACTATTTTCAGGAACATATCTATCTCGTACGTTTGAATATCACCTACAAGTTCTTCTAACCTAAGAGTATCTAAGTTTTCGTAAGGACAAATTTACGAATAGTGTCAATTTGTATGTTTTTGGAATTATTCCAGACAAAAACCATTTTGAGTCATAGTATAGTATTTATGTGTCACGATTCCTTAAGCTTATGATCTTGCGTTGAAGCGTATTGACTAAGCTTCAACGATATATCATGCCGCTTTTTTTGTGCACATTTCAAAGTCTTCACATGATTTTTTGAGATTCTCTCACGAATGAATACATAATGGTTAATGGTTCTCAAAATTTTCTAAGGATGTTATTTTATTTAAAACTGATTTAAAAATGTTTTAATAAATCTTTTCTGAGTTAAGTCGAGTTTAGAGTCGTATAAACTAAGTCTTACACTTCATTTAGTTCAAACGAGTTTTTACCTCGTTCAAACGACATTGTGACATCGTTCGAACAACATAGCATTCTCGTTCAGATGACATGATGTTTTCATTGAAGGACACGCCACCTCAAAAATTATGTTTTACTATTTAAGGCATCCTAAACTCAGAAAAATATATGCAGAATGAAACAGAAAGATATACGATTTTTGAAGTTTATTTAGAAAAGTTTTCCAAAGCTAAAACTTAAACATCCTTCATTGATTCAAGATCCGAGTTTACATATTCCATATGTCATAGAGATCTTGTGTTTGCATTACTGGTTTGTTCATCCTTATTGAACAATTGATTGCATGTTGATTGCAGTAAAAAAGCGATGGACTCTATGTTCCGAATCATAAACGGTTACTGAGGCTATATCAATGGATCCAGAGGTACATGTGAACTCATGTGATGTGGACCATTACGTGTGATGATGTTGGAAACAGCACCGCTGGATGAGGTGTTGACAAGCTCAAGATAGTAATAACAATGCCAGCTCAAAGAGTAAATATCTAGTAGAGAGAGGTGTGGAGAAGAGGATGAACACTAGTATGTAAGTGGTTCAGCAAATCTGGCCTACGTCCACTGTGTGTGCGAGTAATTTCACTAGATGAAGGCACTAATGGCCATAGATACAATCTCTTAAAATTTCTCTCTCTACTGTGTAAACCAACAGAGTTTCATCTAGGGTTGTAATTTTGGATCCTTTTACAAGGTAGAGGAAGACCTCTATATATAGTGTTTGAGGGGTGTAATGTACCCCCCAAGCATGCAATGAGCATGTATATGAGGATCGAACCAGTATGAGAATGACACATGGCTGATCTTATGTAGATAATGATGAACGTAATATTCCCTCACGTGAGGGGAATAATTCGATTATAACTGATTTGTCCACATGTCCCAAACCTTACATGTGCTTTCATAGACTCAGCCTTGTTTCCTTGACTAATGTAACCTCAGTCGGGCCGAGTATGAGGTTAGTGAAGTCTGATGTTATTGCTTTGTCCTGTCAATCGCCGATATGGTCTCGGAATGGAAGACCGACCGAGGTTATGCATGAGGTGGGGTGCAACGTCGGCTGAGGCAGAGTACGAGGTTGGCATGGCTTGATCCCATGACTTATGATGACCTCGACTGATGGCCAGTCGAGGTTGGTAGAGGAGGGACGACCTTCCGAAAGACGACATTTCTGATGGCAGTTGGGAGCTTCTTGTCAACTCGGTTGTGATGCAGGATGAGGTTAGTGACCTTGAGTACGAGGGTGCACTTTGGGCATATCAATCACCCCTAGCCCTTAATCTCCTATATAAGTAGGTGATTGAGGGGTGTGCTAGGACGATGTTGAGTTTCTTTTAGTGCCTTGGGGTGTGAAGTGGTTCCTTGACACATGTCACTCACTGAAGTAACTAACGTATTCACCAAGGTGTTGATTATTCTGGTTGCGCCTTTTGGGTTTTCTAGGGTAATGATGGTGTGTTGTAATATGTGCCCCATCATTGAGAAGGTTTATAACCTTCTTATCTTTCCTCATTCTCTTTTTTCTCCTGCCCAAGCTTTCTGCAACTGCCACTCTCAAGCTCTCATTTGTTGTGCTGTGATCCAAGGTCTCCTTTGCTTTCTAACCTCTTCCTACCTCACTCGAGACTTATCCAGGTACTTCTTTCGACCTTTCTTTTCCATTTCTGGCCTTCGCTTTGCATTTTTTATTTTTCGGCGAGGTTTTCCTTTTCCGATGAAGCTTTCCGTTGTTATTGGGTAGCTATAGGGTTAGGTTTGTAGCGCCTGTGTGACCTCGTTGCCATATTAGGTTATCTTGGGGTTGTTTATGCCAATAACATTGGTTTTTAGACTTCCCGGTGACCCTCCGGTCGTCTTCTTCGGCGACCCTGTTCTTTAAGGTTTTTGAAGTTCTTGGTGAAAACCTTTTATGTTCCTAGTTTGATCTTTAGTTTAGATTGAACAAGTTATTTGCATGTTTATAGTTTGAGTCAAGTGTAGTGTCATCTTCCTTATGCTCAGACCCTTATACCAACTTATATAAGAGTTCCCATCTCTTAGTGAGAAGACCTTTGAGAAGATTAGGCAAATAGATCTAGCATGTTGAAAAACGATAGGACCCCCAACTTTTGTTTTTACAAAAAGTAATTTCCTTTTAGATGCTGAATAAAGATGGTTCAACTAAACAATTACATAGACCAAATTTTAATTTCTTTCAAAATAATATTAAACTAAACACAAAGTGAAATTAAATTAATTAACAAATTAATTTATCACTTAAACATATTAACTCAACCCAAGTCCGAGAAATTTGCCTAATAATAAATATTTATTTTTGCAATTTAGGCCAAACTAAATGTTATCCAATAAAATTAACGATTTGTATTAAATTATTTTTTACCCAAATTAAATAGCACCAACTAAAATATACCAATTTTATCTTTTTAACCTGAGCATGCATCTAATGTGATATGGAAAAGATAAAATAAGTAAACAACCACTACGCCGTGATGTACGAGGAAAACCCCACAATGGGAAAAAATCTCGGACGACTCTAGCCTCAAATCCACTAAGTACAGTTTTTCAAGTACAAGATAAAAAAGACTTACAACACTCGACTTGACTTCGTCCAAGACCCGAAGCTCCTTGTTATACACACCTCTGCCTTGTGAATAACCATGGAGGTCCACCGCGGTCTCGGAATCCACCGATCGAACTTTTTCGATCACCGCCACCCGAACAAGGAGCCTTTCTCCAAGTGGGTATGTCACAGTAAACAATCTTCTTCTTTGTGGGATGTAGAAGCAAACCCAAATTTCTCTTCTTTGAGGTGTAGAGAAAAACTCAATGCCAAACACTCCAAGCAAGGATATATATTAAGGAACTTGGAATAAACAAAACTATTGGGTGTGTATGTGTTTTAGTGAATTTAATCCATGAAAATCAAACACAAAATATGGAACTTTTTCTTGGAAGATTTTCTCTCTCTAAATTCACTTATAATATGAAAAAGTTACTTGGAAAAGATTGGTTCCCGCACTTGATAATTCTGTCAAAAAGTAGTGGGGAAAAGATAATGGGAACATGGAGAAAACTGCAAAAAACTGCCCAAAAACTGTTCCCGCCAATGTCGTTCGAAGGACTTTATTAACGATGTTCCAGTGTGAGAAAATCAATCTCATTAGAAGTCTCGTTCGAAGGACCTGAAAATCTCGTTCGAATGAGATGACAGTTCGTTCGAAAGATATGGGAATCTCGTTCGAACGAGATTCCTATTCGTTCGAACAACTTGTCCGAAAAACCAATATTCATTTTTAGTCCAAAACTTTTTATGAAAAGTTCTAAAAAATATTTTCTGAGTAAAACAAAGTCGTTAAAACCATTTATAAAAAATTTATAAAATACACCCAATAAATTTCCAAGGCTCCTATATATATATAAAATGCATTCATACCTTAGGAGCATTGGAACCAATGTTGTTGACGTAGAAACGAGGCACACTAAAACCGATATATGATGAAGCTTTATACTCTTGGCCACTACGTCTTCAACTAACAAGTCATAGGCTTGGATGGATACACATGAACACTATCCTATGACTCAAATATTTATGTCCGGAATTGATCCAATACTACATTAAGACTCAATCGGAGACCTGTATCCTTACAAATCTCCCCCTTTGGCTATTCCGGGACAAAAACCAAACAAAAATCCTAAAGGTCCATCAAGATTTACTAGACTTTAAAAAATATCCCACCCAAAAATAAAAATTACATAGCTTGACTCACAAACCTAAGGATCAATATCTTTGCCGATGAAAGTTTCCATTTAGAAGAATTCCTGCACACTTAAGAAAAATATCAAACGCATAGGGAATATCAAGAATATTAAATGCATGTAAAATAAATACTCCCCCTAAATTAATTCTCCCATTTATCAACTGTGATCTACCTAAGAAGGCCGAGACTCCCCCTAAGTTAAATCTCCTAAACTAAGATAAGATTATAAGTGGATTAGATACCATTTCTCCCCTTATCATTCTCCCCCTTTTTGTTTAGGAAAAGACAAAGGATAAAAACTAATTTAAACATGAAGCTTAGAGTGATATGAGCTTGAAAGAATATGGGCAACAAAAGAACAACTAATCCATACAAATATGCAATGAAGATGCAAAAAAAATGATATCAATGTGATACATAATATACTAAGCATGTGATATCAACAACAATATGCAACAAGATAGATACCAATTATGAATTTGAAGCAGAGATGTACTAGAAAGCGAGGCAAAGAGGAAAAAATACCATATATATGAAGACAAAATGAATATCACTAACGTACATGCACATATATATAGGTATAGACACCACACATGACACAAAATACAATAATCTTTTCACACTCATATGGAAAAAATGTGTCATATGGAAACGAAAGTGTTGGGGTGTGAACTAGTAACAATTAAATTTAGACCCAATCACTTAAAACATGACCACAGAGTTCTCATTTGATTGCAAACTTTATCACATTTAAATATAACCTCATGTGACGATATAGGTTGAACTCAATGAACAAACATACGCAATGCATACAAGCCTAGAATTTTGATGATTCTACAAACCAATAGAGTCATGACATTGAAAGTACAACTAGGATAAACGGACATTGTGCAAACCTTTGATATACCATCCAAACTCCCTCAATTTAAGCATATTATTTTAATCTTTTCAATGAATAAATCAACTAAACAAAATATGCCTTGGCAAATATCTTCTTTTAATGCCATTTTTCTTTTAGGCCTTTTGACCACGTATTTCTTTTAGGTCCAAGCAAACGGTGGCTTACTCGCAAAGGATGATTATTCCTTTCGGAGCCCTTCCCCGTGCACATTATATATATAATCATTTATCGCTCAATTCTCGCGTGCAACGGATTTTAACATGCACTATTCCTCCTAGGTCACATAACATGTTGATGACAATATTGGTAGGAGAACACCTCACAAAGCTGAAATATACATATGAAGTTATAATTTCAAGTGAGCTCGTGCATGTGTGAATCGAGGCATATAAAAATAGAATCCAATGTATCAACACAAAATCCAACTACTCCATGTAAGCATGGTAAAGAACATTTTAAGGATTGTCAATCTAAACCAAAAGCTCTAGCCACATGGAAGCGAAAAAGAAGGGATTCAAACACAAATAAATTCCACATGGAGTGTGTCAAACTAAAATACACACAAAAAAATCTTTTTGAGTTTTTGAAATTTTTAAACGAAATAAACAAAAATATTTACTCCAAAAGACAAACAAAAATCATTTGTATTTTTCATTAAGCCTAAATTATAAAAAAATGAAATACAAATGATAGACAAAATCTTTTTGTATTTTTCATTTAATGCAACCTAAAATGAAAGAACTATAATACAAAAGATAAACAGCAATCATAATTCTAGCATGTGATAAAGCATGAAGTATAGACTAGAATAATGATTAAGAAGCATAAAATTAGCATGATAAATTAACATGAAGTACAAAAGCTAAAGTATGCAAACAACTAAAACATTCAACCTTTAGATTTTCCAAGGGATGAAGCATGTGAAAGTAATTGAGAATCAAAAATCCTATTTTGTAAAGATACCAAGTCGGATCTCTTAACCCAAACTAATGAAGAATGACGATCACGGGGTGTAGGAATCTTGGCTACCTCAGTTGCCTTATGGGTGTAGGAATAAAAAACCAATATTCATTTTAAGTCCAAAAATTTTTATGAACATTTCTAAAAAATATTTTCTGAGTAAAACAAAGTTGTTAAAACCATTTATAAAAAATTTATAAAATACACCCAATAAATTTCCAAGGCTCCTATATATATATATATATATATATATATATATATATATATATATATATATATAAAATACATTCATACCTTAGGAGAATTGGAACCAATGTTGTTGACGTAGAAACGAGGCACACTAAAATCGGCATATGATGAAGCTTTATACTCTTGGTCGCTACGTCTTCAACTAACACGTCATAGGCTTGGATGGATACACATGAACACTATCCTATGACTCAAATGTTTTTGTTCGGAATTGAGACAACACTAAATTAAGACTCAATCGGAGAGTTGTGTCCTTACATAGCATAAGAGGAAGATCGTAGGGCTGAGGCCTTTCCCCTCAGACCAATCTTTCCTCCACCCCTAAAGGTTATATACCCTGAGCCAGCCGATCCTATTGAGACTGCAGAGGTTCCTAAGGATCCTACACCAATATCTGAGTCTGAGTCATCTTCCTCAGACCCCATGTCAACCTCTGAAGTAGGAGAATTTGTAGACTCTTTTCAAGAGTCTATGGACTTCTACTAGATAAGGTGAGGTTCCTGAGGAAGCCTAGGTTTCAAGTCGCGCCTCATCTCATCAAGGTGCTAGCACTTCGCATAGGTCCTCTAATGTTGAAATCTTAGGGCCAAGTGTGGCAATTACCCCTCCCATTGATGCTATTACCTTATTGGCTACCACTGGGGTTGAATTTGCTCAGAGGTTTCCTGGTGGTTCTCCTACACATGTCCGGGCCGACGTTGCTGGGGATGGTGATGATGATGAAGGGATATAAATTAATACCTCGGAGGCTGTAGAGTATGAGAGTATTGTCAACGAGTAAGACCTTCTCTCTTTCAGGCATCTTTATTCCATAGATTCTTCCATCATCCTTAAGAAACCTCTGAGGGATGAGAGGGCCTTCGATGGCCGAGATGGAGAGATCTGTGTTTATGGGCAGATGATTAAGTTGTGCTTTCATCTTCCTATGCACCTATCCATCAGAGCTATACTCTCCCATATAAATCTTGACCCTTACTAACTATCCCCTATTGCCTGGAGAGTTATGATTGGGGCCATCATCCTTTGGAGGGTCGTCCACCACTCAGAACTTCCTGTAGAATTTTCACTGGTTGGTATGTTCCCTTATCTACCAAAAACCACCCTAACTATTACCACTTCTTAGTTAGGAAATTAGAGAAGAAAATGATCTTGGTTACCTAAACTTCGAATCATAATTGGAAACCTCGATATTTCTTTATTTCCAGGGCATGAGAATTTAGTTCAGATGAGGATTCTGGAGCGTTAGTTCTGAGGACCCCTCTGAGATGGGGGAAGGTATCCCTTGCTGGCAAAGTTGACCCTGGTCTTAGCCAGGATAAATACAAAAACATTGAAGACCTTCTCAATCAGGGCAAGAAAGGTCGTCTCGTTAAATACGAGCATCTGATGACCCCCTACTACTTATCTCAAACAGGCTTAGGGGATGGTCCCTTGGAAGAGCTTCGTAAGTCTTAATTTTTCTTACCCAAGTTATACTTGTTATGTTTTATATCTCTGAAGGACTAACTCAGAGACTTGTCTTTTGCAGAGTGCCCTGCAGGTATATCAGATGAGTTCTGGGAAATGTCTGCTCTTGGACTTGTCAAGCTCATAGAAAAATGGGGTGGCAAAAACATACCCCCACCTCATACCAAGAAGGGCGTCGGCACCTCTAAGGCTGATGCTAATAAAAAGAGGAAGTCCACGGTTGACTCAGAGCATACGACACCGAGAAAGGCTCAGGCCACAAATCGTGCCATCCCTATCTCTACAGATGATGCCTTAGCTGCTCGTCTATCTCAGCTGAAGATTGGAGATAGCCTGATCGGCCATAGTCTGAAGGATACCGATGTTATTGGTGCAATAATAATGGAGGAAGACAAGCATTTCCTACATGATTTGGATGTCCCTTTACTGGCCGAGTTTGCTCTCCATAAGTCGATCCAGGTATCAGTTTTTTGCTAACTTGCTCACAAGTTTAACATAGGCTTTCTTGAAATTATAACCCTTGTGTTCATCCTTCTAATATTCTTCTGCAGGGTGTCCTATCTTTTTATCGTCTTGTTGATTGGATTTATAAGAAGATCCCCCATATAGAAAAGGGTAAGGAAGTTGAGAAGGTTAAAGCCTCTCTAAATGCATAGGTTGCAAGGTTGAATGAGGTCATCAAGGAGAAGGAAAACAACATGTCTCGGCTCAGGAAGGATCATGAAAAAGCTATGAAGGCCAAAGATGAGGTTCTTCAGTCTAAGGTTGACACTGCAGTTAAGGCTACCTTGGAAGATGCTGCAGAGAAGGCCATCGAAGACTACAAGGTCTCAGATTAATTTGTCAGCTTTGGATTTAAATACCTAGAGAGGGGTATCAAATCAACTGGAAAGTGGGAAGCCATGAAAGAGGGTGAGTCTGGGACCTTGATTGCTTCGGATTTGGTTGGTCTCTTGCTTAGAAGACCTCGGTTCGCTCAGGCCTTGAAGGAAGTTAAAGAGGCTGATGATGATCCAACCGAGATTGCTCCTCTCGGCATCACAGAGATTGAAGATGCTACTCATCATGATGATGGTGTTGAAGTAACAAACGTCGGCCATGACCAGATGACTATAGCTGCAGAAACATAAGCTCTTTTCTTTTGAAGATTTTCAATAGTTGTAATGTTGATGAAGTCTCTGTAACTCTATTTTGTAACTCTCTTGACACTCTATTTTGTGACTCTGGATCCTTTTCATGATAGTCATTAGTTCAACTTCTTCAGATTCTATTGCTTCATACGATGTTTTGCTTGAAATTTATATGTTGGTGTTGCACTATAATTGCGATGTTTTATCTCTTACTTTCGCCAATCTAATATTGTTCGAGGTCTGAGGTCACCTCTTAAACTGTCACCAAATAATGATGTTTTAAGGTCCGAGGTCACCAAACTATGATGTTTAGCCTCATAACTTTCACCAAATTAATGATGTTTAAAGTCCGAGGTCACCACATTATGGTGTTTACCCTCATAATATTGTCACCAAATAATGATGTTTTAAGGTTTGAGGTCACCAAATTATGATGTTTATCCTTATAACTTTCATCAAATAATGATGTTTTAAGGCCTGAGGTCACCAAATTATGATGTTTTACCTCTTGAATTTTCACCAAATAATGATGTTAAAGGCCTGAGGTCACCAAACTATGATGTTTACCCTCATAACTTTCATCAAATAATGATGTTTTAAGGCCCAGGTCACCAAATTATGATGTTTACCCTCATAATATTGTCACCAAATAATGATGTTTTAGGGTCTAAGGTCACCAAACTATGATGTTTACCCTCATAACTTTCACCAAATTAATGATGTTTAAAGTCTGAGGTCACCACATTATGGTGTTTTACCTCTTAAATCTTCACCAAATAATGATGTTAAAGGCGTGAGGTCACCAAATTATGATGTTTACCCTCATAATATTGTCACCAAATAATGATGTTTTAAGGTCTGAGGTCACCAAATTATGATGTTTACCCTCATAATATTGTCACCAAATAATGATGTTTAAAGTGTGATGTCACCATATTATGATGTTTACCTTTTACTTTCACCAAATAAATGGTGTTAAGTGTCTGAGGTCACCAAATTAATGATGTTTCACCTTATAATTTACCAAACTAATGATGTTAAAACACAATGTCACAGAGTATTATCACAACATTGCTATCTTTTCATTGACATCCTTCATATAAACTGGTACATGTATTACAAAAAGATAAGACTACAACATCATAAGTATTTTTTTAAGTGATCGACATTCCAAGGGTTGGAAAAGGGTTCTCCTTCAAGATTTTCTAACCGGTAGGTACCAGGTACGACCTTATCAATTACCATATAAAGACCATGCCAATTAGGATGGAGATTATTTGCCTTTTGCCACATCTTCTTTAGGACTAGGTCTCCCACAACTATAGACCTTAACTTCACCCTTTGATTGTAGAATCTCGCAGTTCTGTGCTGGTAGGCTGCATGTCTTATCTTTGCATCCTCTCTTTTTTCCTCAATCAAATCAAGATCAAGTCTTATCTCTTCCCCATTCCTCTGAGGTTCATAGGTCTGAACTCTATGGTGGGAAGTCCTACCTCTCTTGGGATGACAACCTCTGAGCCATGGGCTAGAATAAATAGATTTTCTCCTGTTAGTGTCCTTGCTGTCGTCCTATAGGCCCATAACACAACATATACCTCCTCTATACATCTTTCTTTGGCCTCTTCAAACCTCCTTTTTATACCGTTAAGGATTATTCGGTTTGTGACCTCGGTCTGACCATTTTCCTGGGGCGGCTAGGAGAAGAGAAGAACTGTTTGATCCCTAGTCTTTCATAGTATTTTTCCAAGGAAACATTCTTGAACTGGGATCCATTATCTGAGATGAGGGTGTTCGGAAGACCATACATGCATATGATGTTCTTCCAGATGAACTGGAAGTTCTTCTGCTCAGTGATTATGATCATTGTCTTAGCCTCTACCCATTTGGAAAAGTAATCAATTGCCACTATTAAGAATCGATAGTTGTTTGTAGCTCTTGGAAAGGGTCCTACAAAGTCAATGCCCCATACTAAGAATGGTCAAGGGGAGCTGATTGAAGTCATAGGTTGGTGCGGCTGATGAGGGATGATGGAGAACCTATGACACTTATCACACCTCTTAACATACGCAACTACATCTTTGGCCAGGGTCGGCCACCAGTATCCCTGAGTGATTATCCTCTTAGCCAATGACCTTCCTCCTATATGACTTGAACAAGAGCCCTCATGCACATCGTGCAAGATGTGTGGAACCTCTGAAGGGTGGAAACATCTGAGAAGGGGGAGCAAGAACCCCTTTTTATACAAGACACCTCCTACAATTGAGAATTTAGCAGCTTTGAACCTCAGCTTTCTCCTTTCTAACTTTGACTCTGGCAGATCTCCCTCTCTGATGTATCTGATAAGAGGGTCCATCCACGAGGCTCCCATATCCAAATTTAGGTAGGGTCTAGAAATATCTTCTTCTTCTTCGATGGTCGGCTTGAGCATAATTTCAACTGGTACTGTTCTTCTTATGTTTATCCTTGTTGCTGAGGCCAACCTTGTGAGTGCATCAACTCGGCTATTATCTAATCGAGGTATCCTCTTCATCTTTAATTCCTTGAACCTTTCTATCATAGTTCTCACCCTATTCAAGTATTTGGCCATCCTTTCATCTTTGGCCTCATACACTCCTAAGATTTGGTTGACGACCAACCTTGAGTCACTATGAACTAGGAGTTGGCCGACACTAAGGGCTTTTGCCAAAGATAGACGTGATATTAATGCCTCATACTCTGACTTGTTGTTTGAAGCTTTGAAGTTGAACCTCAGCGCATATTCAATATCGGTACCATCTGGTGCTGACACTATCAGCCCCACTCCACTTCCTCTTTCACTAGGCGACCCATTAGCGAAGATGTTCCAAATAACTTTATTTGAAGAGAAGTTTCCCTCTGATAGGGTCCCTTACTTGAAGAGGTATCTGTCTTCCTCATTCTCAACTATTCTTTTTCTAGATTTGCTTGACTCAACCTCATCTGGATCTTGGAAGACGTTTCTATTTAGTTCATCTGCAGCCTTTTGACTAATCTCAACCTCGAACTCTTCCCAGGTAAACTCGGCTACAAATTCTGTGAGTGCCTGCCCCTTGATGGTAACCCTAAGTTGATGAACAATGTCATATTCCCCCAACTCGATGGCCCCAATCATTAACCTGCCTGACTTCTCAAGCTTATAGAGGACCTCTCTGAGTGGAGAATCAGTGAGGATGACCATAGAGTGGGCTTGGAAGTACGACTTCATTTTCCTAGAAGCATGTATCAAAGCATAGGCTAAATTTTCAATCCGAGGGTAATTATGTTCAGACCCTTGGAGAGCTTTACTATTGAAGTACACTAGCCTTTGCACTCAATCATCTTCTCTTACTATTACAGCACTAATGGCTGACTCTGAGACAACTACATATACATATAGCTTCTTACCCAGAATTGGCCGAGATAGGAGTAAAGGGGATTCGAGGTAGGACTTGAGCTATTTGAAAGCTATGCCATATTCCTCATCCCATTCGAAGGCCTGTCTAAGCACTTTGAAAAAAGGAAGACACTTGTCTGTAGCTCTTGAGACGGACCTGTTAAGTGCAATAACTCGTCCGGTTAACCTCTTAACGTCTTTGATAGTTCTGGGTGTCTTCATTTATAGCAAAGCCTTGATATTCTCAGGGTTAGCCTCTATTCCCCTTTGGTTAACAATGAAGCCCAAAAATTTTCATTCTCCTACCCCAAAGACACATTTGGCCGGGTTGAGCTTCATTCTGTATTTCTCCATGGTGTCAAAGGTTCTTTCAAGGTCGGCCACATGGGTGTCGGCCTTTAGACACTTCATCAGCATATCGTCCACATAAACTTCCATGGATTTTCCTATTTGATATTTGAACATCTTATTTATAAGGTGTTGGTAGGTGGCCCCAGCATTCTTTAAGCCGAAGGGCATGACCTTGTAGCAGTAGGTCCCCTTATCTGTAATAAATGCTGTCTTATCTGAGTCTATTGAGTCCATGAAGATCTGGTTATACCCAGAGTATGCATCCATAAAGCTCATGAGCTCATGTATTGCGTTGGCATCCACCATCTGATCTATACGAGGTAAGGGGAAGTTATCCTTTGGGCAATACTTGTTTAAATCAGTGAAGTCTACACACATCCTCCATTTACCATTTGCTTTAGGCACTATGAGAGCGTTAGATAACCACTCAGGGTATATGACCTCTTTGATGAACTTGGCCTCTTCGAGCTTTCTAGCCTCGTCTCTGATGATTTCATACTTTTCCCTTGAGTATACTCTTTTTCTCTGTTTGATGGGCTTGGCTCTATAATATTGAGTTTATGGCACATAATCTCAGGATCAATACCTGGCATGTCTGCATGGCTCCATGCAAAGATACTCCGTCTCTTATTTAATAACTTTACTAGTTCCTCCTTGATCTCAAGTCTTAGGGATTTTCCAATTTGGATGTTTTTTTCGGCTCGTCGTCATTAAGGACGATGGATTCTACCTCCTATGTGGACTCTCCTTTTTTGATATCTCTAGGATCAAGTGTGTAGATGTTATACGTGATTATTACCCTCTTATGAGCCTCTCTATCTTCCATAGAGTTGAAGTAGCATTCATGTACCGATGTTTTGTCACTTTGCACTTCCCCTACTCCATATAGAGTCAGAAATTGTAGTATTTGGTGGACCGTTGAAGGTATGACCTCAAACTCCTTGAGGGCTACTTGTCCTATAATGAGCTTGTAAGCTGAGAAGACATTTTCATCCATTATAAAGAAATTAATTTTTCTGGTTAACCTCTTAGGCCATTCATCTCCCATTCTAACATCCATTTCATACATGCCCAATGGATGAACCTTTTCACCGCTGAAGCCAATCAAGGGATGATGATAAGGGACAAGCCTAGCTCTGCTGAGGCCTAGGCTCTTAAAACCGGGCCAAAACATAACATCTGTAGAACTACCCCCATCAACGAGGATTCTATGAACTTCACACCCATGCACCCTTCTGGTGATTACCAGAGGGTCATCATGAGGAGCTAAGATACCTTTGAAATCAAGTCGTGAGAAGCCAACTATGAGGGTGTTCGCATCTACCTTCTTTCTTTTTTTCGTGTTTAACCTCTGCAGATGCCAAGTTCATAATCTCGGCCTTAGCCACTGCTTTGGCCTCTACCACATGAGCTTTGCGATCAACTACCTCTGAGTCACCCCCTGCTAGTCCTCCACAGATAGTTTTCACACCGAAAGAGATCATACCGACCCTCTTCACTGGGATATTATCATCTTTCGGTGGGAGGTCAGGGTCATCGTCATCATTATCTGAGTCCTCAGCTCTTCTGGTAGGGGCATCTTTCCAACATCTATCTTTTCTATTCCTTTTAGGGTCTTCTCTTCCCCTCTTAGGAACTCTACCATCCACGTACTTTTTAAGCTTTCCAGACTTTAACATTTTCTCAATCTTGTTCTTCAGGGCGAAACACTTATCAGTTTGATGGTCGTGATCTTCATGAAACTCGCACCGTAGATTCTTATTCCTCTTATGTGGAGGAGACTTCAACTTCTATGGCCATCTCAGGGATCTATCATTCTTTATTTCATTGAGGATGTGTTCGCAGCTCACCGTTATAGGAGTGTAGTGTGCTAACTTGTCATCTGCAGCCCTCTTCTTTCCATCCTTCTTCCTTTGAAATTTCCCACTGCTACTTCCATTCTCATCCTCATACTTTGCAGCAATTTCTTTTTATGCGTTCATGACCTTTCCTGCTATTGCTAATAGCTCGACCATAGACTTAGGAGGGTCTTCAACAAGCTTGCAGAGTAGCTTTCCCTTCTGAAGTCCTCTAATGAGGTATGTCATCGCTATACTCTCTTCATAATCTTTTACCTCATGCTTTTCCTTATTGAACCTCGCAATGTAGTACCTGAGGCTTTCATTTTTCCCTTTCTTTACATAAAGGAGATGGGTTGTATTCTTTTGTGGTCTTACCCCAAAACAGAAGTTGTGTAGATATCGCTCGGCCAAACCCTTAAAGCTCTCAACAGAATTTTTAGAAAGAGAAGTTAACCAAATATGTGCAGTTCCCGTTAGAGTGCTTGAGAAATCTCGACACCTCATCTCATCAAGGATTGAATAAATTTCTACTGTAGACTGATACATCTCAATATGATGCACTGGGTTGGTACTTCCATCGTACTTGGGAGACACCATCGGGGGTTAAAATTTGGCAGGGGTTGGGAAGTTGACAATCCTTGCCACAAATGGTGAGCCCTATGAAAACCCTCTCTGTAATGGGTCTCGACTTTTTATGAGGTTCCCTATCTTCTCTTTTAGCCTTTGGATATAATCATTCCATGGTCTAGCAACATCGTCCTGGCCGAGGTTATCCCCATCCACCTCCAAAGGTTGAACCGAGGGTTCCCCAGTAGCAATGCAAAGTTGGTTGTTGACCTCCCCCTTACCACAGTCTTGGTCATGTGGGGGCCGGCCATGACGAGGTCGATGATCATCATCTTTCCTTCGTGAGATAACTATGCTCCTTGACCTGGGTAGCCTCTATCTCAGATCATTAACTGGGCCGAGCCTTTCAGAGGCTAACCCTCTACTTAAGCGATCAAAGGATGACCCTCTTTGTTGTGCATCACCATCTCGTCTTTCACACTGACCTCAACTCTCCTTTATAGGATATACAGTGTTGTTTGAGACCTCATATGGCTCCTAACAGTCTGTCGGTGCATCCTCCGCCTCAATGTAATCATATCTGTCCTCGGGGTAAGGGTTTCCTTGCCTCCCTAGGCGTAAACGCCTAGGGTTAGCAACATCCCTCCTCCGTTGAGGAGTAGGTTGGTATTTTTATGGTGCCCGGGGTTATCCCCTGGCTTCAGGATGTGGTTGAGCAGCTGCAGGAGTAATCATCTCCGGTGAGACCCCAGGTGGTCTTATTATATTTTTTCTTAGCTGGGCAAATTGGTCCTGCATCGCTTGCTGAGTTGCAGCCAAGGACTTCAAGGCTGCTCCCACCTCAACCATCTCGGACTGGGTTGGTACTTGGCTGGAACTAGGTCCTCCTACACCATATGGTGGAGGAGGTGGTGGTAACTCTGGTGCCATATGATAACACTAGAGAGCTTGCAATGAAAATATTAGACACCTTGATACCTTAAAGGACTTCTTTTAATGGTGACATAGCTTCACGTGAAGGGTGAGGCCTGGTTCACCACCAGAGTCTTCGGTGAGGTTAAGCAGCAAAAGAGGAAGAGATGAATCCTCTAGTTCCCACAGACGGTGCCAAAATAATGATGCTGGAAACAACACCACCGGATGAGGTGTTGACAAGCTCAAGATAGTAATATTAATGTCACCTCAAAGAGTAAATAACTAGTAGAAAGAGGCGAGGAGAAGAGGATAAACACTAGAATGTAAGTGGTTCAAACAATCTGGACTACGTCCACTGTGTGTGTGAGTAATTTCACTAGATGATGGCACTAATGGCCATAGATACAATCTCTCAAGCTTTCTCTCTCTACTATGTAAACCAATAGAGTTTCAGCTAGGGTTGTAATTATGGATCCTTTTACAAGGTATATGAAGACCTCTATATATAGTGTTTGGGGGGTGTAATGTACCCCCAACCATGCAATGAGCATGTGTATGAGGATCGAACCAGTATGAGAATGACACCTGACTGATCTTATATAGATAATAATGACCGCAATATTCCCTCACGTGAGGTGAATGATTCGGTTATAACATATTTGTCCATGTGTCCCAAACCTTACATGTGCTTGCATAGGCTTGACCTTGTGTCCTTGACTAATGTAACCTCGGCCTTGACAAGTACAAGGTTGTAGAAGTCTGATGTTGTTGCTTTGTCATGTCAATCGTCGATATGGGATCGGAATGGAAGAGCGACCGAGGTTATGCATGAGGTAGGGTACAATGTTGGCTGAGGCAGAGTACAATGTTGTCTTGGCTTAATCCCATGACTTCTAATAACCTCGGCTGATGGCCAACCGAGGTTGGTAGATGAGGGACGACCTTCTGAAAGACGAAATTTCTGAAGGTAGTTGGGAGCTTCTTGTCAACTCGGCTGTGATGCAGGCCGAGGTTAGTGACCCTGAGTACGAGGGTTCACTTTGGGCATATCAACGTGGGTAGATTCCTATGTGGCATTGTGGAGGAGTGGTTGAATATAGAGGAGCGTCAAGGATTGTAGAGTCGAGTCGTTATGTAGGTCTACTTTCTATGCTTTGTAAAACCATATCATAGTGATTGTCTGTCTTGGGTCATCCGAGGTTTTTGTCCCTTAGTGGTTTCCTCGTACATCGACATTGTGAACTATCTTTACTTTATCTACTTAATCTCACTAGATGCATGTTTATGATTAAGAAGAAAACATTGGCTTAGTTAAAATTGGTTCACATACTTGGTGCATAATAAAATTGGAAATTTTTTGAAAAGATTGTATTTGCCTAAAGCATATACACAAAAGGTACCCTCTCTAATTAGTGTTAGAGCTAGAGCACTAAATTATCACATGAGTAATCCTGCATGTCTTCAGGTATGAATTTCAAAGGATTTGAAAGTTTTAGAACACCTTTGTTTGGTGGGTCTAATTATGCTTACTGTAAAATGCGTATGGAGTGTGCACTTAAGTCTATAGATGAGCGTGTTTGGTTAAGAATTTAAAAAGGGTGGTCACCACCTGTCACGAGAGAGGGAGATGCCACTAATTTAAAACCTATTGAGTCATGGACTGATATTGAGCATAAATTGTTGTTATATAATTCTAAAGGTTTACATGCTTTATTTTCTTCGGCCACGCAGGAGGAATTCCACCGTTTTATGATGTGTGAGGCGTCTAAAGAGGCTTGGGATATACTCCAACTCACCCATAAAGGAACCAATGCTTTCCAACCTCCAAAACCTCACCACACAGTATGAGACTATTAGGATGTTAGAGAGTGATACCTTTGACGAGTTCTATGCTAGATTATCAGATATAGTTAACACATCGTATAACTTGGGAGAGAAGATACTTGAAAACCGAGTTATAAAGAATATATTAAGGTCGTTGCCCATTAGATTTGATCCAAAGGTGATCGTTTTAAACTCTTTGGGTATATTTGACTCTACAAAACTATAAGAAATTGTAGGTGACTTACAAACTTATGAGTTTGGCATGTTTACCTCTAAGAAAGTGTTAAAGAAAGACAAGAGCATTGCTTTGAAAGCCCGAAAGGATAAAACAAAAATTTCGAATGATGATTCTGACACCGAAATCAAAGATGTGGCCATGTTGGTAAAGAAGTTCAAGAAGTTTCTCAAATTCCAAAAGATGCAAAAGAGTTTGAGAAAAATATGAACAACAAGGCCGATCACTTCTTTAAGAACTATAGTGAGAATGTTAAGAGGTATTAGTCGAATATGTGTTTTGGTTGATAGGGTTATAGCCATAAGGTAGCGGAGTGCCCCACTAGACTTAAGAAGAAGGGTAAGAAACCAATAGCATTTAATGCCACCCTTAGTAATAGTTATGCGAAAGAGGGAGAGGGTTCCCCCATTAAGTGAAACTACATCGCGTTCATGGTTTTTCATGTGAGTCACGATGATGAATCTTCTCATGAAGATAATCATGTGAATGACGCTATGAGTGAAGGTGAAGAGAGTGATAATGAAGAGGTAGAGGAGAGTGAGTTGCAAGTAGCCTTTTGTTAATTGTATGATGAAATGATGAAAGTGAAGAAGGCTAACTTGAAGTTACAAGCTAGATTGAAATAACGTGACGTAAAAATTAATGACGCATTGATTGAGGATCCTAGGGCACACGAAGACTCTACGGGAGAAACTAGAATATGTTGAGGGTGAGAGATATAGTCTTCGTGGATTGATGGAGGCTAAAAAAAGGAGATTCTAGATTTTGAGGAGTCTATGCATTTACTTGAGTCTAGGATAGAAGAGATTGAGGAGAGATTGAAAGACTCAATGTGACACCACGCCTAATTAAATACTAGGTGATAAGTCCTTTATTAAATTAATTCAAAGTGCCCGGTTGGTTCATTTTTAGCATCATTGTCGTAAAATAATTTTCTTTATTAACCACCTAATAAATAATTAAGCTAAGTGTCAAAACATTTGATTTATAAATTAAGACTTATCGTTATGATTTAAAATGAAACCATGTTCATGAACACAATTAATAATATTAAACCAAACCATCCAATTGAAATATCCAAGCTAGATTAAAAAATTCAAATAAATAAATCCCAATCACAGGACAATGAAATAAATAAAACATTCCCCAATAATAGCTAAATATTGAAATGATAAAGAGTACAAATCTCTATCTGAACTAAAATGAAATATTGAAACGGGAGACACGTACCCTGTCTGAGAATAACTGAGAAGGAGACTGGAAATCAAGAATGGAGTCATCTACTGCAAGGACCTGCAACTTCCATAATAGCCGCATCACGTCGATGGTCCAAAGGTCTAAGCCTGATTCCCTTGTGGCTGGGCACCTGTAATATATATATATATATATATATATATATATATATATATATATATATACACACACACACACACACATGCACATAAGGAGAAAAGATAACATGAAACGGGTCAGATCCCGAGTGTAAAACAACTTTAAAAATGGTTTAGTAAGTATTTAAAATTCTTACTAGATGATATGACACACATGTTAGTACGCGACACTCTCTTGAGAATTCTCACCTCTCATCTAGTGTGCACACCTATCGTACTACTAAAATGACTCATAAGTCCAATCCAATTATTCTCCCATAAACTCTAATTCGCGAAGTCATATGTCTATGATTTATTTAAGATACCATCTTCTTAAGGATCATTTAAGTCAATTATGTGTTTCTCAATACCGCTTGGAAGTGTCAAGCACTTACTATAATGAAAAGAACTTATTCAATATTTATCTACTTATGCACACAGTAGAATAATTCCAGGTATAAGTATATATATAAATTACTCATACAATATATATACTAATTGGCACCATATAAAATCTATGGTGCTGGCATACTCTGCTATCAACTCCCAGTATCTCTCGTACAAAAGGGAAATACTAGTTCGGAATCACTCTCGAACTGTATTAACACAATACACACATAATGGAGGTGAAGCATAGTTTCAAGTCACTAAGAGGTCAGCACGTATCCTCACGTCTCTTAGGACCGTCTGACTATCTATACTAAGGAATCCTATGTTCTAGGGTACGAGTCAATATCCCCCATAAAGGTCCCACCGAGATAAGACTGTTCCGGCGCGGCAACCTCCGTGATAGTAAGTAGCGTGGGTATGATTATGCACAGATAAATATCATCATATATATACACATTCACTCAGTTTTATATATATATATATATATATATATATATATATATATATCCACGTATTTCAATTGGGTTCTCCCACGACCCGTAATAATATTTAAACTATACGTGGTACAACTACCGAAGTCCTACGTATCATTAACCTATTTCTCCTTATTCTCAATTGTCGCCATTTCATAAGTACTTCTCGTACCTCGAAGTATTTCCCTATAATAAATGTAATCTTAGTAGGTGTACCCTCACTAACATACTGGTCTAAGTCTTTCTTGAGTCTCCCAATACCTCACTTAACGTACGTACGATTTCTAATAATTTTTATGCCCTCGTTATCCCACAGTTACATCTTGTATTAAATTTCATTTCTCGGATCCTACTTAGACCCTACTGGTCATTCCCATGTCTCATCATGATCTTTAAATTATTCCCAAGGGTCCCTGCGTATTTTAATCGAATAAATAAAAAAGGGGGAAAATATTCAATTTTCAGGAGGGGTTGATCGATCGATGAAAAGGGGTCGATCGATCAAACCTTCGACCGATCGACATTCTTGAGTCGATCGATCAATCGAGTAGTTCTTGCCCAGATTCTGTTATTCCAACCTACGGGTTTCCTCCATAAAACTTCACCAAATCGCCATTGGTGAGTCCCAAACTCCCAACCAACCATAAGGAACATTATATAAACAATAATAAATGATTTCTAACGTAATATTTCCATTAATTCATCAATAATCGTCATCAACTAAATTAAATTCAAAATATATCTTTTACCCTAGTTTATTTAATTTCTCAATAAATTCATTGGATAACAGATTCCTCTCTCTACTGGATATCAATTTCGTTTTCACCAATCTAAATTCAACAAGGAATCATCCTAATATGTTTTCTATTATGCAATTTTCACAATTTGTCCCAAATATCAATTATCTTTTTATGAAACACCAATATTATTCTGCTACACTAACATGGATGTGATATCAACCAAAATAACAACAAGTTAGATATGAAGGTCTGATTCTCAGGTGTTGATGGGTATTGTTGTGTCCCTCGTTTCTCGATCTACGCGTTGGTGGTGAAAGATGGCAAGGGTGGTGTAGGTAGGGTGGTTCTTTCCTTTGGACTCTTCTCTCTTCTCCCTTCCTTAGCCTCTTTGCAACTCTAACAATTATAATCCTCGAAGACTCTAACTCCCATTAGATAGACCCCTTTAATTTCGTCCACAATTAAGCCTTGAAAAGGAAAATTACTAAAATGCCCTCCCGGGTTACCGGTTAGGCATAAAAACGTCCCGAGACCCAAACTAAACCCTCGGATACATTTTTTTTACTATCTCGACCCTTTCGGACACATTGGCGCACTCAAAATGACCATACGGGTGACTTATAATTTAATTACTTTATATTCCATTAATTTAGTCCCGACATGACACAGGCGCGTCCCGACTTAAATTCTATAATTGTCGTGTTATCCACCCGTGACAATATTAATAAATTCAATATCATATATTACTTTACTCGTCTAATAATATTCAACATATAATCACTAACTCTCATCACGCTAGTAATTATTTATTATAAAATTTGGATTAATATTAAATTAATTTACCTCAATTAAATTTAATAAATCCCCAAATTAAAAGCCATAAAATACGGGGTATTACATACTTTCCTCCTAATAACGGAATTTCATCCCGAAATTCGAAAAATAAGGCATACTTAGTAAAAACAAATCTGGGTATCTTTCGCCCATATTTGCCTCACGCTCCCAAGTGGATTCCTCCATGTTATGATTATCCCACTGGACCAGTATAAGTGGAATTACCTTTGACCACAATCTCCTCTCGTTATGGTCTAGGATAGACACTGGTCTCTCCTTATAAGAACTGTCGGGTTATAAGTCAATCTCCTCAATCGTGATGTGAGTGTGCCACTAGTCCTACCCTCTCGATAATGGGAAATGGTCCTACATATCTCGGAGCCAATTTCCCTTTCTTTTCGAACCTCATTACTCCTTTCATAGGAGACACTCGCATCAATACTTAGTCTCCAACGCCAAACTCCCAGAAAGACCCTTTTGCATCGGTGTAACTTTTCAGCGTGTCCTGGGCTACCCGAATGCGACTCCTGATTAACTCGATTCTGGCTGACGTGTCCTGAATCACCTCTGGTCCTAGCAACTTGTTGTCCCCCACTTCTAGCCAATAAGTGGGAGAATGACAAGGTCTGTTATAAAAAGCCTAAAATGGGGCCATGCCGATCGCAAACTGATTGGATTATTATAAGCAAACTCCACCAATGGAAGGTACGACTCCTAACCCCCTCCAAAACCAAGGACACACATGCATAGTATATCCTACAACATCTGATTTGTACGCTCAGTCTGTCCGTTTGTCTACGGGTGATAAGCTGAACTCAGTTTCAACTCTGTACCCATAGTCTCCTGAAAGTTCTCCTAGAAGCGTGACACAAAAATCTTGTCTCTATCAGACGCAATATCCAGGGGCACCCCATGCAATCTCACTACCTCGGTAATAAACAATTGCACATACTGGCCCGTAGTGTAGTCTGCCCGCACTGGCAGAAAGTGAGCTACCTTGGTCAACTGATCCACTATTATCCTTATAGAATCGTGACCCCGCTGTGATGTAGGCATCCCAGTGATGAAATCCATGGAAATGCTCTCCCATTTCCACATAGGTATCTCCAGTGGCTGAAGTAATCCTGGTGGTCTCTGGTGGTCTACCTTTACCATCTGAGAGGTGGTACATTTGGAAACGAACTCTGTAATGTCCTTCTTCATCCCACTCCACTAGTACTATTGCCTCATGTCCTGGTACATTTTATCCCCTCCGATATGTACTGCAAATCTGGACCTGTGCGACTGCATCATCCTTGCATGATGTAAGTCTTCTCCCTCTGGGACCACCAATCTCCCATTTAACCGCAAACCTCCATCTGAACTCACTGAATAGGACTCAGCACCCTGAGCTAGGAGCCGTATAATCTAATCATGACAAAATGTATCAGCTTCTTGGGCATGGATCACCCTGGTAACAATCTCTGGCATGACTGTCATCATAGATACAAAGGATCGGGCCACTGCGTCCTGGTGTCCCAACTCTTTCCACTTCGCCTTCCATACTTTCACTACCTCACCTAATGGCCCACGACTTAATGCATCAGTAACTACGTTAGCCTTCCCCGGATGGTACTGTATCTCGAACTGGTAGTCTTTCATAAACTCCATCCACCTGCACAGACGCATGTTTAACTCCCGCCGAGTGAACAAGTATTGCAGTGACTTGTGGTCTGTGAACAAGCGAAACTTCTCCCCTAGCAAATAATGCCTCCAAATTTGCAATGCAAACATGACCGTTGCTAGCTCCAGGTTGTGGGTGGGGTAATTTCTTTCACGAGGCTTAAGCTTGCGAGAGTCATAAGCTATATCCTGCTCCTCCTGCTGAAGTACTCCCTCGAGTCCCTATAGAGATGCGTCAGTATACACCAGGTACTCCACCCCCGGCCTGGGTAAAGCAAGAACTAGTACCAAAGTCAACTTATCCTTCAGCTCGGCAAAATCCAATTGGCAAGCGTCATCCCATACATAAGGTACCCCCTTGTGAGTCAGATTCATCAACAGACCCGCTATTTTTGAAAATCCTCGAATGAATCGTCTGTAGTATCCAGCTAACCCAAAGAAACTACGCACCTCTGTCAGTGTTGTCGGTTGTCCCCACTCCCTCACTGCCGACACTTTGCGCGGGTCCACGAATATCCCTAATTCTGACACAACATGCCCCCAAAACTGTACCTCCTGTAACCAGAATCCTCACATCCCATACTTAGCATACAACTAATGCTCTTGTAGAGTTTGAAGAACCCGTCTCAAGTGCTCGGCATGCTCCTCCTCAATCTGTGAATAAATCAATATGTCATCTATGAAGACGATGACAAACTGATCTAAGAACTCTATGAACACTCGGTTCATCAAGTCCATAAATATGGTTGGAATATTTGCCAGCCCAAACGGTATGGCTCTGAACTCATAAGACCCATATCTCGTCAAGAAAGAATTCTTCGACACATCCTGTTCCCTAATCCTTAGTTGATGGTATCCCAATATCATGTCAATCTTCGAAAAGGAGGCAACTCCCCCCAGTTGGTCGAACAAGTCGTCGATTCGGGGTAAGGAATACTTATTCCGTATTGTGACCTTGTTCAACTCTCGGTAGTCCACGCATAATCTCAATGAACCATCTCTCTTTTTCATAAACAACACTAGAGCGCCCCAAGGGGAGGTGCTCCTACGAATGAAGCCCTAGCCTAACAGCTTCTCAATCCGATACCGCAACTCCCTCATCTCGATTGGAGCCATACGGTATGGTGCACGGGCTATTGGCCGAGTGCTCAGCATCGAGTCTATAATGAAGTCTATCTCTTTACTGGGGGTAGGCCTGGTATCTCCTGAAACACATCTAAAAAATAACGAACAACCGGAATTGAATCCAGGGGAATCACAATCTCCATAGAAGTTTCCTCCTCTATGTAGTATAAATGGGTGGACGATCCTCCCTCAGGGCGAGGCATCGCCACCAAAAATATCTCCTAACTTGGAATAGTAAAGATAATACTCCTACCAAAGCAATCTATCATGGCCCTATAAGTCGCTATACAATCCATGTCAATAATGGTGTCATTCTCATGCATATCTAAAACTAGCATATCTGCAGGTAAAATCAAACTACCAATCTCTATACCTACTCCCCGACATATAAAGAAAATCAAAGACCCATTCCCTAGTGGCGAGTCTACACATGTCTCTGTATTATCTATTGTTCCTAATAATCTCATGGCTCATGCAAATCTAGTGGCTATAAAACAGTGTGACACCCTAGTATCAAATAAAACACGCCCCATAGTGCCATGGATAGGAAATGTACCCTCAATTGCAAGTGGCGCCTGTGGTGCTACTGGCTGGTGGAATTTATAGACACGTCCATATTGCAATTGTCCCTTCTGAATGGGGGCTTCTGGAATGGCTGGTAGGGCTAGCATCTGAGCTAGCGCTAGGAGGGCTACTGGGAAGAGCGACCTCTGCGGCTCATGACGGGCACCCTGCTGCTATGGGGCCCTATCTCCCTCTGGGAAATCCTGGCACCTATGGACATTCGTACCACATCCAAAACACCTGCCCCTGAAGTTTATTCCGCTCTATCCCTACTGAACTCGACCCTTCTAGTCGTTACCACCCCGCCACTGGCCCTGTTGAAAACGCTACTGGCCCTGATGGCCCTACTGCTAAAAATGTTGGCCATACTGGCCATGATGATTGGACTAGCCTTGTCTAAAGCCCCCATATCCCTTCCTGGAATCACCGAATCAAAATTGCTTAGCCGGGTCCCCCTGATGGGAACTCTACTAACTATGGCGAATTTTCCCCTGAGCTGTTGGTGCCCCACCGACACTACTACCTCCAGTCCGGCCCTGCTGGCTGGACTCCCCTGCTCACTTGCTTCCCTGTTGATGGAAGCGGTGATCCTGGCAATTTAATAGAGAGACGTTGATCACATTAGTGTAAGTACTTAACGACAGATTACCTATGAGATGCTATCAAATCTTCCAGGCCAATCCATCCAAGAACAACAAGATTTTCTTCTCTTTGGTGGGTGCCTCATCCGGCACTATAGTGAGAAGTCTCATGAATTCCTTCTCATACTCTGCAACTGTCATACTCTCCTGCTTAAGATTAAGTAATCTCCGCCTCATCCCAGTCTGCTCGGTGGATGGGAAATATTTGTGATCAAACCTCACCCAAAAAGTCTAAATCGACATGCTATCCCTCTCCTCCACGGTGGTAGTGGAATACCACCACTACAAAGTGGACCTTAATAGCTTAAAGGAAGCCAATAACTGTCTCTGAACTTCAGTGCACTCATACATGCGTGATTCCTTTGGATGTCTTTTTTCCATTGGCTGGCGATGACAATATTGGAACTACCCGAGAACTCCGAGGGATGTGCCTTCTGAAAGGCATCCCTAACCCTTTCCCATGTCGTGGGAAGCTGTGCTGGAACTGGTGCTAAAGCTTGAACCTGAGGTGCGGACTTCTGCACCACCACTAACGCTGCATTCATCGCCTGAGCAACTATGGTGGTGATTTCAGTTGCATTCATTTCTTTATCTTTTTGTAAAAAACTATAATTATTTTTAACTATTTTTTATTTAAAAACAATACGCCATTTAAAAAAATACTATATGCTATTTATTACAAAGAAATAAAACTTCCCTAAATTGTTTTTTTAAAATAAAAGCTAGAAAAATAGTTAAAACATTTTTTTATAAAAGAATTAAAGATTGGACTGATGGAGTAATATTTGGAACCATCTTGGATGGATCCTATACGAGCATATTTGGAGATCGACGTAGTCCCCACATGTCCAAAAAAAGCAAAGATACTCCACTACCAGGCGATGAGGTCTTACTAAAAGGAGGAATCATGTTCAGAAGAGGGTTTATCACATCATTTCTCAAATGAGTCCATCCATCCAAATTAAATGACTTGATAAAAGAAGTGTAGAGAGGATCATGTAGGACCCACTCCGTGGGCATATTTTTAGTAAAACGGGTGGCCACATAAGACTATTATTGGTCTATTATGAAAGCTGACTATGAAGACTAAACAAGAAAATGTGATAAGTTCCATAAGTATGACGTAATTAATAAGAGTCAAAGATCCTCATGTTGCGCTAAAACAATCCTATGTTAAGCACCAAGACCATAAAACTCACTTCGGAATTTTACCAAACACTTGGTGTGAGAAAAACACCCAAGACCTTGTTCCTAATGAAAACTAAGTGTGCAAACTCAAAACGAATCCAACCAACAATCAACAAGTAGGATAACAAGAACACACAAGCAATCAAAGCAAAGAAATGACAACAATATAACGTGGTTCACCCAAACAAGGGTTACATCCACAATGGTAGGATTTCTTATTTCATTGATAAATGGAGGAACCACAAGGTTACACACTCACACTCTTTATCTCTCCAAGAAAGTCACTCGCAAAACCAAGCACAAGTACTAATCTTAAACAAGAAGCTCTCACTCACTTTTCTCTTTGAAAACTCACAAAATTCTCACTCTAAAGCTGGAAAAAATAGCACTACCTTAAAAATAGAAAATAGGCTTATATTTATAGAATCCAACTGGTATTGGACTTGTAATCCTCAAACTATTCCCTGTTTGGACACATGTGGTATGAACATCCGGAATCTAGAATCCAACCATCAATGTGATCGGCAAAAAAACAAGTAAGAACCTCTTTACCTTACTCTAAAGTAGAAATACCGGCCACATCCTTAATAGCGTCTCCTTTCTTTTCATTTTCCTTCCACTCCGGACAATTTCGTTTAAAGTGAACCTTTTTTGTCACTTAAAACACTCAACCGTGCTAATATCTTAAGATTGAGACCTTTAGAATCCCCAAATATTTGCACCTCGAGACTTCGACCTTCCTATTCGTCCACCACCACCAACCTTGGCTACCAAGCCTTCACCTTGAGAAGATGAACTACCGCCATCGCTACCATTTTTCTTCTTCATGGACACGTGAGAAATGATGTCCTGTATTACATCATTGAACTTGAGAGTAGTCTTCCCAAACATAAGTGTGGTGATAAAGTCGTCATATGAATCAGGCAACAAAGCAAGCAATAACAACAACGTTCGATCCTCCTCGTTAAATTGAACATCAATCCGGCTCAAATCATTGAAGAAATTTATATTCTTCATCATATCACCGCCATCCTTCATTTCTAACTTGAAGAGCATCTTCTTTAGAAATAATTTATTTGACAAAGACTTGCTCAAATAAATCTCCTCCAATTAATCCCATATGCCCTTGGCCGTAGTTTTTGATATCACGTGATTGAGTACATCATCCGTGATATTCATTTCAATTGAAAAAATTGCCCTTTGATCAATATCGCTCCATTTGCCTTCGGTCATATCCACCGGATGTTTCTCTATATCAACAATGCTATATCCAATCGTTGTTAAACAAGAACACCCCGCATCCTTCTTTGCCATAAGCCAAAATTAATTTTCTCATCAAAAGGTTTTATCTCAAACTTCATTGAGCCTCCAGATCTATAACTAGGATCCCACTTCTTAGATCCTCCGCTTGTAGAAGTTGATTCGAGAGTACGAGACACCTCTTCCGCCATTTGGAACAAATTCTAGAATTTATGCCAATATCACTCAAATTGATTCAAGTTGAACCAAAATACCGAGCAAACCAAGCAACCAAAGCTCTGATACCACTTGTTGCGCTAAAATAGTTCTATGTTAAGCACCAAGACCATAAAACTCACTTCAGAATTTTACCAAACACTTGGTGTGCGGAAAACACCCAAGACCTTGTTCCTAATGAAAACTAAGTGTGCAAACTCAAAACGAATCCAACCAACAATCAACAAGTAGGATAACAAGAACACACAAGAAATCAAAGTAAAGAAATGACAATAATATAATGTGGTTCACCCAAATAAGGTTTACATCCACAATGGTAGGATTTCTTCTTTCTTTGATAAATGGAGGAACCAAAAGGTTACAAACTCACACTATTTATCTCTCCAAGAAAGTCACTCACAAACCAAGCACAAGAAGTAATCTTAAACAAGAAGCTCTCACTCACTTTTCTCTTTGAAAACTCAAAAAATTCTCACTCTAAAGCTGGAAAAAACAGCACTGCCTTAAAAACAAAAAATAGGCTTATATTTATAGATTTTCCTCAAAGTGGCAATTTTGTAAATATCGAGAAAAACTGTTTTCTCCCAAAACAACCGTGAACCAACGGGAAGCCACCGAAGAGCAAAAATATACCACACCTCAGTCACGCCGATTACATCCCTTTCGTCCTTCTCTATGAGTGGAAACGATCCGGTTGGCCCGCTACCAAAGATGAGGGGCAAATTTAAATACTTGGTTATGACAGTGAATTATTTCACCAAATGAGGGGAGGTCAAAACCCTGGTGGAGAAGCCATATAAGAAAGTCTTACATTTCATTTGGAAGAATATTATTTGACGGTACACGATGTCGTATGCCTTCATCATTGATCATGGTACCCATTTCAACAACAAAGAATTTGAAAATTCCTGTATATATACCTTGTAAAATCGAGAAGTTGCACTGAGCACCAAGTCTCTTGCGGTGTAACAAATAAATATAGGTTATAAATAAAAATTTACTAAATGGAATAAAGAAAATGGGTGATGATGCTAATGGTAACTGAATCAACAAGCTACAGAGAGTCCTTTGGGCATAAAGGATGACACCGAGAATAACAACGGGTAAGACCCCATTCCTGTTGGAATTTGGAATCTAAGTAGTAGTACCCACATAAATTTTTCTACACAGACACCGGGTGCTCAACGCTAACTCACCTAAGAGCTACCTGATGAGAAAATTGGATTTGGATTTATTAGAAGAGGTCATATACCACGCAATACTTTAGTTAGCAATGTACCAACAATAAACTGCTCCATTTTACAACAAAAGAGTAAAAATGAGAACCCTAAAGGAGGGAGATTATGCGCATAAAAGGTTTATCCAAAAGGGAACAAGTTAGAACCATATTGGCATGACCCGTGTAAATTATATGTTGTCGTGTGGCCAGGGAATTACAAAATCAAAACATTAAAGGGTGAATAGTTCAAGAATTTGTGGAATTCCCAACACTTGAAAAAAATACTACTAGTCATGACACGGGGCAAACTAAAGTCAAATAAGTAAAGTCTTTCCTATCCTATATAATTCAACTAAGTGAGTAAATGAGATCAAAAGTTCCTTATAATATATTGTCATTTCAAGTTTTTTTATTTATTTCAATGACTATTTCGTTTGTGTCAGAGAAATTCAAGAAGCTCAAGCCAAAGACATCTCAACGGTGCATCTCACAAAGCATGATCAAAACCAAACTTCCCATTTGGACTTATCTTTGGATAGGCCACGATCAAGAAGTTTAGCCAAATCAGGGAAATTGGTTATGATCATATGGACGACAAGATCTGACCATAACTGACTAACACAGGGATAGATCCTATTGCAAGTGGTTGACTCTGTTAACTAATGCTGACACATGCTCAGGACAACAAGATTTGTCCATACGACTAGTAAGCTAGCACAAGTATTGGTGGAACCTAATTAAGGTAACTTAGGTTCATCTAAAACTGGTAGCTATTAAGGGAGATCAGATCGGGAAGAGTTGATCACTCAATCATAAGACTAAACTACTACATACTTATCTTAATTCATAATAGCTATTAAGTTAAAATAGCAGGTAGACAAAATCCTACCACCATGAGTCTTTAAGACTAGAACTAATTGTGAGGTCATCAAAACCTGATCACATTTACTTGTTAAAAATATCTCTTCACAAATATCAATCACAAGATGTGGATAAAAAATTTGGCGAGAAAAATAATTAGCAGGAGAATTAAAAATTGATGCACGAAGACATGAAATTGAATTACATTCAACTTCAAAGATTAAAATAAGCATAAGCAAAAGTGTTCATCACAGTGCATAATACAAAGTTCAAATGTTCATTATAAAACCCTAATGTTCATGTTATTAAAAACTTCACCAAACTTAGTGGCTCAGAGGTACTATGCTAAAAGCTTATCTCTAATCTTATGAACATCTTGTAATCGAGTAGAATCAACAGTCACATCATCCATGATGGTACCTTGAGGAGTAATATGAGAAGCCTCCTTAATAAGAATTTGTTCAGCTTCACCGGCATGATCGTCCTTGGCGACAAACTCATCCATCGCCATCGACTGCTCAGTGGACAAAGTTGTGGCCTCTTCATCCTTGCCCTCTCATTTACTAACTTCTTATACTATATCAATAAAAAATTTCATGACCTTTTTATTCACCTCACCATAGCCGTCAAGAAAAAAGAACAGACTTTCAATGTTATAATCAACAGATGATTTAAACTTCCCCACTATTGTCTCCTCATCCTTAGACAAGGCTTCATCACTTGCAAAAGCTTGTGCTTGGTCGTATACAGATCTTGTTTAGATGTTTTTATCTCACCGTTCACATTTTTTAGGGCCTCTTTTAGGCTTTTGAATCTGACTGCATTAATGCTGCCCTGGTTCTTCATCTTGTGAACGTCATCTTCTGCCTGGCTGAGAGAGACTATTTAGCGATGATATCTTTGTATTTTTGCTTAAGATCAGTGCTTGTATTTTCAGATCATATATGGTCTTCCATAGAATCTCCCTCAGTTGTGTGTTATCTTTAGTTAGCGCTGAAATTATACTCCTCTATTCCTTGTAGGCCACGTGATTTGTCATAACTTTTTCCTTTAAAATAATAGTGGCCATCAGGCTTTGACAGCAAACTATGCGGAGTCATAAAACGATAAAGTTAAAATTTTTCAAGATGAGCATAGTTTCAGTAATTGTACCACAATAAGACGATGTTGTTCTAGCTTACGCAAGGTATTGGGGTCGTAACCCTCAAGAACTCAAATTCTTTACTATTCCCATGATAGCTATATAAGTCAGCAGCATTGCTCAGGTGCTAGTAAATTGAACATGGTCATTTCTGAAGCCCTCAGACATCATGATGTGATCGGGGTCAAAATTTAAGTCCTCAACCTCACCATAATGGGAAGCCATCCCCTTACCACAAATGATCCGTCAAGATGGATGCCCTTTGATTTGGACCCTCTCAACAATAACCCCAACTCTTGGGACCTTGGTATGAACCTAAGTTCTGGGGATTTCAAGGGCCTATTATTCCCCATAGTAGCACGAATAGAGGACGTGGGGAATTTTCATTTTTACTTGTATTGAGTTAAGACCTCAACTTAAGCTGCCCATAAGAATTTATATCGTCCCTCTTTATATCCTCAGTATCAACCCTTTTTTAGGCATCAACATTTTTCTTAGCCCCAACCTTAGCGTCATATTTCCTGTTATGTTCGACCTCCATTTTTTTATGATGGTCGAAATCCATGGCAGTACGATCAAGGTGTTGAGGAGCCATCCCACATGTAGACTTAGTAATATGGTCAGAAGTAGTAGGAGTGGGAGATGCACAAATATTTAAAACAGTTAGTCATATCACAAGGAACAAGGTAGAGACGAGGAAAAATGGTAAAATATTATTTCCTATTCAACTTCTGCCTCAACACATTGGTTGACCTCAGCATCCTGGTTAGTCTCAACTAGAGAACCTTCCTCCAATGGAGCCAATGTCTCAATAAGAGAAAAACACCAAGGGTGATACGTAGCACGAATAAAATTGGACAGTAAGAATATGTTTTCAAATTTTGGAGGATTGGGGACGTAGTAAACTCTAACTAAATCCTACAGGGTAGTATGAAACTGTAATCTTTCTTCACTGAAAAAGAGAAAAAATATGTAAGAAGAGCACAAATCAAAGGAAAAACCAAACACCAAATAAAAGAGGAGGTTTTATCAACTTTGTTCGGCATATCCCATTCACGTGGAACTTTACACGAACTATCTTTCTTGTGGATTCTAAATTCTCAATCACCCTTCATAAATACAAACTGAACTTTCCAACTGTTGTTATTGTTCTACATGAACTTAATAATCCTTAAGTGGGCATTTCTAGGGGAAAATTAATAGTACTGTGGGGTTTTAGTATTGTCCTTTAGGCCATGGAAATATCTAAATATATTCCATGTGAGGTTAAAACTAGTTTGTTATTTCCAGAACATCATTACCCCTAGAATAGTCCTATAAATATTGGGGAAGTTGGGCGAGAGTAATGCCATAGACCTTCTAAATGAATCTAATGATAGGTTGAAGGGGTAGACAAAGCTCCACTTGGAGTGACAACAAGGCTCGAAAAACCTCATCAGAGTACTGGATGTCACAAACTTTTCCATCACAATCTGGTAACCCAGTTAAAATACTAATGGGGATCCCGTATATTTCTCTCAAAGCACCCAATTCGTACTATAATACATCACAGCTATGCCACTTAGCATCGGTGTTGAAGGGGTCGTAAGAATCAGTACAGCCCCCAAAAGTACTCTCATCACCAAGTGGCACCTCAATAAGGTAGGGGGAAGGATCAAGTCCCTTGGACCTGTCTTTCTTAAATGATGATTCCAAATTAATAGTATATATATAAGACTCGGTATTCACGAAATTGGTAGCACCATGTTAGTGTTTAGTTTAATCAGCCACTTTATCTCCCATAAATTCAAGGCCGCCAACCTCGATAGTAGTAAGTAAAGGTGCAGAGCCACAAGAGGAAGATACATTATGGGTATATTTAGGATGAACATACTCATCTTCAGGTCAAACAACCTATAAGGGTTCTAGGAACCTCTTATCAAGGATGCCTGGATAGAAAGCTTCCATCCTAGTTAAGTATTTTATCCACCTCTGGACATAATGCTCATAACTAATCAAGGAAAAATAGAATATCAAGTATAACAAGGTTAAAATTTAGGGAGAAATAAGTCCAACAAATCCTAAAAATCCTTAAAAGGATAAAACCCTAAGAAAACCAACTCAATGGCTATCTAAAAATGATTGATTCTCTAGTTAATTGCCACAAGTAGTCAAATCCAACAACAAGAAAGTGTTGAAATATAAACTTGTTTTATATTTAATCAACCAATTTCTAAGACGCATCACAAGTTAGGTAAGGTGTGTTTAATTATTCTTAGTGGCTTTATAATGGATGAATAGGTGGAAGCAAATTATGTGGTTTATGAATATTTGTATTAATTTAGTTTGAACCACATTATGTGGTAGAAATTGATTTTCTTCTAGTATAAATACCCATCATCCTTGAGTTCTTAGAATCAAAATAACAAGGAAGATAATAAGCAAAGCTTATTAGTTGTAATAGAGAGAAGTTAAGTTATAAGAGTGTTTTCTTCTTTGTAATACTATTTTGAGTGCTAAGTACAAGATAGTTGTGTGAGTGTCTTTGAAAACTTATTTCCAACAAAGTGGTATCAGAGCAATTGGAAATTTGTTTCAAAGTATATGCTATAGCATATCAAATCGAAGCTCTCGACGAGACGAATCCAACACCTCCAGATTCATCCCGATCGGAGGTCTGACGCACCTCCACGTGTTACCAGAACGTTGCTGCCAGAAAGTGAGTTAACTCACCGAGTTAGCCAAATCATCCAAGTTGGAGCCGAGTTGATTGAGCTGTGAACCCTGTTTGAGATGCTTGACCGAGCTGTCGAGCCTTGACCAAAGGCTGACCGTTAACCAAATGTTGACTTTGACTGTTGACTTTGACCAAATTTTCATTTTTTGGGTCCACGTTCTTCTCAAGGTTTTTGGCCGTTTCGGATCCATCCGCGCAATCAAAATTCCAAATTCTCACTAGAATTATGGAAAATAGTGGTATGACATCCTTTCAAGTCCCGATACTCAACAACAACAACTATGATTATTGGAGTATTAAGATGAAGGCACTTTTGGGTGCACACGATGTTTTGAAAGTCGTGCAGAGAGGTTACAGTGATCCAGAAAATGAAGCTGTCTTAAACCAAACTCAAAAGGACAGTTTGAAAGACTCAAGAAAGAGAGACAAGAAAGCTCTTTATTTAATCTATCAAGCATTAAATGTTGATGGTTTCGAGAAGATTTCAAGTGCAATCTCCACTAAACAAGCGTGGGAGAAACTGCAATCCTCTTACAAAGGAGCCGAACAAGTGAAGAAAGTTCATCTTCAAACTTTAAGAGGTGATTTCGAATCTCTACATTTGAAAGTGTATGAGTCTATCTACGACTACTTTTCAAGATTCTTAGTTGTTTCCAATCAATTAAAAAGAAATGGCGAGAAGTTCGAAGATGTGACGATCATGGAGAAGATACTTCGCTCGTTAGATCCAAAAATTGAGACATCGTTACGAAGATCAAAGAAACTAAAGACTTGAATGAGTTGACAATTGAATAGCTAATGGGGTCATTGCAAGCATACGAAGAGAAGAAGAAGAAGAAGAAGAAGAAGAAGAAGTAAGAGATTGTGGAACAACTTCTTAAGACGGAACTCTATCCGACAAAGAAAGAAGAAAGTTTCAACAATGATAGAAGCCAGTGTGGAAGAGTTTGTGGTCGAGGAAGAGGTTACGGACGTGGACGAGGTTGGAATTTTAACAACTACAATTCCAATAACTATAATTCCAATAATAACTACAAGAGAGGGGAAATCTCAACACAAGGTCGTGGAAGAGGCAATCATAACTCGAGGTATGATAAATCTCAAGTTTGATGTTATAATTGTCAGAAGTTTGGTATTATGCTTCAGAATGTAGAGCACACAATAATAGAGTTGAGGAGAAGTCCAATTATGCGGAGGAGAAGGCAAATGAGAGAGAAAATATTCTTCTTCTACTACAGAAGGACACTGATGGTAGCCAAGAAAATTCCTGGTTTCTTGACAGCGGTGCAAGCAATCATATATGTGGAAGGAAGGACATGCTCGTGGAGTTAGGCGAGTCAGTAAGCGGAAATGTCTCATTTGGAGATGATTCCACAATATCGGTGAAAGGAAAAGGTAACATCCTTATTCGTGCAAAAGATGGTAGTCACCAATTAATTTCAAATGTCTACTATGTGCCTAATATGAAAAGTAATATCTTGAGTTTGGGTCAACTCTTAGAAAAAGGCTATGATATACATATGAAAAATTGTAGTCTTTTTATAAGAGATGACAAAGGACATTTAATTGCAAAGGTACAAATGTCAAAGAATAGAATGTTCCCTTTGAATATTCAAAATGATGTTGCAAAGTGTCTAAAGGTATGTTACAAAGATGAATTGTGGCTATGGCATCTTCGATTTGGGCATCTCAACTTTGGAAGGCTGAAGCTATTATACAAGAAGGAAATGGTGAGAGACTTACCTTGCATTAATCACCCTGACCAACTGTGCGAAGGATGTTTACTTTGGAAGCAATTCAGAAAAATCTTTCCAAAGGAGTCAGACTCAAGAGCTAAGAATCCACTCGAGCTAATCCATACCGATGTATGCGGTACGATCAATCCAAGCTCTCTTGGTAAAAGTAATTATTTCCTTCTATTCATTGATGATTTTTCAAGAAAAACCTGGATATATTTCTTGAAGCAGAAATAAAATTTTTTAAAATATTCAAGAAGTTCAAAGCTGCCGTAGAAAGAAGAGTGGCCGTAAGATCAAGGCAATGAGATCTGATCGAGGAGGAGAATTTACTTCTAGTGAATTTCAAAAATTTTGTGAATCAAATGGAATTCATCGACCAATGACAATTCCTCGATCCCCTCAGCAAAACGGAGTAGAGGAAAGAAAGAATCAAACTATCCTCAATATAGCTTAGAGTATGCTCAAAAGTAAGAAACTGCCCAGGGAATTTTGGGCGGAAGCAGTGGCGTATGATGTCTACTTGTTAAACCGATCTCCAATAAGAAGTGTTTGGGGAGAGACACCGCAAGAAGCATGGAGTGGAAGAAAATCGGGTATCTCCCACCTGAGAATTTTTGGGAGCATAGCCCATATACATGTACCAGACGAGAGAAGAACCAAACTTAATGATAAAGCGAGAAGTTCATCTTCATTGGCTACGACAACAACTCCAAAGGCTATAAATTGTACAATCCTAACAATGGAAAGATTGTAATTAGCAGAGATGTGATATTTGATGAAGAAGGAGAATTTGATTTCGGCTCAAATATAGATGATTTCAACTTCTTTCCCAACTTTGAAGAAGAGAATAAAGAAACCATGATAAAGCAAGAAGGAGAAGTTCAACAAGAGACCACTACTCCACCTACCTCACAAACATCAATAACTCACGGAGACTCATCACCATCATCAAGTGAAAGTTTCAATGAAAGAGTTGTTCCCCGCACAAGAAGTATATGGGATCTCTATGAGGTAACCGAAAGACATGATAAATATTTTCATAACCAAATTGTTACAGCCAACGCACCCAGTAAACTCGACTCTCACTTGAATTTTTGTGTTAACAAATCATATATATTGTGACACACCCATGTCATTATAATTAATCCCATACTCACAAAGATGAAACAAAACTTTATCTTTATTAGGAATCTGCCTCGCCTGATCGTTGGGATCCTACACGTAACTCTTGCGGCTGAACTGACCCTTGATCATTTGCGATGGTTGTACATCTAGGATCTTATCCCGTAGTTTCCCCCTGCCTTGCTGTTGGCAATTCTTCCTTTTATGGCATATGTGCCCATCTTTGAAACTTTGGCCCGAAAAATCTCTAGGCCTCTAATCATGGCCTTACTGACCTCCCCATTATTTTCTTAGCCTCGACGATCCTGAGGGGTGAAAGGCTACTATTACCGAGAACCCCACTGGTCCTGCCTGAACCCATCATTCTCGGTTGAAAATCTTTGGGCCTAACTCTTATCCCAATTCCCTTACTGGAAATCTCACTCCTCCTACAGTTATGCCCCATTAACACCACTCCCATTTTCCTTCGCCATCTGATTGGTCTTGCTTTCTCGTTGCGAAAAAGTTCAATATAAGTGGTCCTATGCTCTATGCATAGAATATCTTTATGTGTCATTCTCCTATTTCTGGTCCTATTGACCATTTCTGGGTGTCCTTATCTAGGACCTGACAATCTTAGTCCCAATTTCTACTCTCAGTATCCCTTTGGCTCCACTGGCCTTAAAGAACTCGATGTCGACCTCGATGGTCTTGACTGAATCCATCTTCACTTGGTAGGAATTCAATTGAATTATTTAGATGGGTCCCCTACTGGGTATACCCTTAGGTGGTGTTTTTCCAACACCATTAAATCCCATCTTGCCCCTTGGCTAGGTTTTCCAACCCCCTGCTCCCTTCTTCTGGAAGCATTGACTTAATTTGTAAGTGTACAAGCTTGACGACATCGACACTAGTCATCTTAGCCTGATTTCCGATTCTCACTTGTGTATTCTACTCACGGTTTCCTTCTCAAATATTGGCCCTTTATATCATATGTACCATTCCTTCATCGGGTACAAGGTTCGTTAAGTAAGTCGACTCCTCTTTCAGGATCGATTTTCATCTGACCCCTAATAATAATTTTTGAAACTCCATTCACAACTCTGTTTGAACAGAAGATGGAAGATTTTATGATTAATTCACACCATAATTTCTTGTTTAATTCCATATATACCTCTTTATGTGCAGTGACTAACTCTCACCACTTTATGTTACTCCCTATGAGCTAAAAATTTTCCCGACATTTATTCTTGGTATCGCTACACTCCATTCCACACAATTGTCGTTGGATTCCCTACTTCAATCTTCCCATTACTCTTCTTCCTTCCCCGCATCTTATACATGGATTTTCAAAAGAGTTCTTTTGACTCTCCTACCCCTTGCCGACTCCGCTGGGTGTATCTGAGATTTGCACCGCCATTATCTGCGACAGTGCTTAGGGGAACTACTATTCTGGAGAAATTATTCTATTGTCATCAACCTAAATAGTAATCATGGTGAATTTTATCACAATTACCCTTTCCATAATATGCTAAGTCTCATCTTGAGACTCTCCTCCTGCAATCCTTTTTATGGCCCTCACTGGTCATTCAAAAATCTTTGACATACAAAGTCCAACCGAACTCGTATATGAATCTCATCACTAACACCTAATATCAGGAGAACGTAAAGTAATACAACAATCCTAATGATAGGGATCTATATCAAAGAATGCTAAGAAGCAAGCATAATAAGCCGTACAGATCCTAAAAGACTCTAGAACCTGATGCTCTGATATCACTTGTGACACCCCACCTAATAAAATACCGAGTGATGAGTCCTTTATTAAATTAAATCAAAGTATCCAGTTAGTTCATTCTTAGCATCACTCAAGAAACACATTTACTTTATTAATCACCTATTTATTAATTAATCTAGTGTAAAAAATAGTTAATCCATTAATTAAAAACCAACAATATAAACTAATAACACATTCACCATTTTCATGAACAAAATTATAATGAATAATAAAGCATCACTAAATCAAATGAAACAGGAATAAACATCCCAGTAAAATATATCAAAACCAACAAAATGTAATAACAACAAACCCAACTAAAAAACTGAGTACTGAAATAAAGTGAGTGATATATCTCTCTGATATAAATAGAATCTAGGAATGGGCAACACATGCCCTAACTGAAATAGCTAAATAGGAAACTGAGATGACAAGGATGAAGGCATCTACATATGAGGCCCTGCAACTCCAACACTAGCTTTAGCACGTCAAACAGTCCAATGGTCTAAGCTTGGCGTCCCTTTGCCTGGACACCTAAAATAGTTGTATAAGAGAAAATAGATTTGCAAGAGATGGTTTAGAGCCCGAGTATAAAATATTTTAAAATAGTTTAGTAAGTATTTAAAATGCGGTAAAGCAAAAATTATATACATGTTTTGGAACACTCACTTGAGATTCTCACCTCTTAACTATTGTGCATGTCTAACGTACCTCTGAACCATTCTACTCATTGTCATCACACCTAACTAGATTATATACATAAGCCTACTAACTATCACTCACAGTAATAATCCGTATTTCCCATATACTATTATTATAAACTGGTTCTACATTTACTATCCCGAGTAAGAGTTTCACAATAAGGTTAAGTGTTCACATACTTGATCTGATTCCATTAATATTCTCATCTACATATTCACACAGTTAATCACAAGTATTTATTTTTCATCACACTAATATAAATAAATACTAATAAGACATCCCTATACTTAGCTACGGTGCATACGTACTCTGCTATCAATTCCCGGTACCTCTCGTACTGAATAAGGACAAACAGTTCAGAATCACTCTCGAACCATTAAATACAAGTCACACATATTGGAGGCGAACATAGTTCCAAACCTATGGGCTACACACATACCTACGCACCCATATGACCGTCATCACTATCATTGTTATAAATAGCTCGTATCTAGGTTTCATATTCTGAGGTACCAAATCTAAAATCCCCCCAATGGGCTCATTAGAATAAGACTGTCCTCTTTAAGAAACCTCCCACGATAGCCAGCAACGTAGGTATGTGATACCCATAATAAATCATATAATAGGCATTCGTCCAACCTAAATATTCATAACTTAATATGGTATACACACGTCCCATATCTCAAGTTTCATACGTAGTATATTTATATCTCGAATATCCCAACTATTTATAATTTATAAGTTTACTTCTCATTATTCACTCCCAAGTATTTCTCAACTCTCGAAGTATAAACATTGTTATACCCATAATATCAGTAGGTAACTCATTATATCCTACTGATATAAGTCATCATTTTTCGTGAATTCTCATGATCCAAATTATTCTCCAAATTAGGTAATTCTCTCAGTTTAGCCTGATTAGGTTTTGCCTTAAATTATCCATTATAAGACTAAGTCCAATACCCAACCTAGGCCTCCCGGTATCCTAACATAATCTCAATTATATTAGAGTAATTCCCATAAATAAATTCCAAACGATTTCCTAATAATTCGAATTAAAATGAGAAAATTTGCCAAAACTGAACATCCGAATGGATTCGACCTGGTCCGAATCGATGTACCTTGCCGAATCGATTCGGCCTCGTCCCAATCGATTCGCTCGTACAGGTAATGAAAATCTGCATTAGTGTTCTTACGGGTTTCTCTAATTTCCAACATCAAATCCGTAATTTAACATCCCCAAACTCCCAACCAATCATGTTAAATGTTATAGTAACATAATTACATAAGTTTTAACATTCAAGAATCATAATTTCATCAAAGGGGCATCAATTATTTGGATTAATTCAAGATAATTTACCAAGAACCATAGTTTATCATCTTGTTCAAGAATATTCATAAATACCCAGATTTATCCATCAATATTCATCAAAATTTCGTGGGTTATAGTCTACATACATGAAGGGATTTAATCTCAAATAAATTCAATCCTAGTTATGAATTTACATCTTCAAATTTTACTCAATTCATATGCAATTCATGTGTGTTCTTCATCTACACTAACATGGACATAATTATTGCTAATAAATTACAAGTTTAAACACTTGATTATAGAATGAAGGTCTTATTCGTCTTTATAGTTGGTATGGTTGTGATCCTCGCTCTCCGATCTACGTGGTGATGGCCTCGGTGGTGTAAACGGTGTAGGAATGGTGGTTTTAGCCTTGGGGGTGGTTCTCCTTCCTCCTCTAATGGCTTATGTGACTATGGTAAATGATAATGCTCGAAGACACAACACCTCACCTGATATAACCCTTTAAAATTCGTGGGTTTAATTCCCTTAAAAATACAAATGACCAAATTACCCCTCTGAGGTGTCGGTATGGCCTAAAAGTGCCCTGGGACCAAAACTAAACCCCTGGGTAGACTTTTCTGACTATCTCGATCCTTAAGGACACATTGGCATATCTAAATGACCATTTGGGTGACTTGTAAATAATTTACTTTGTATTCCCTTAATTTAGTCCCGACACGGCTGACACGTGCGCCCGACTTAATTATTGTAACTGTCGTATTTTTCACTCGCAACAATTCTTATAAATTCACAATCATATATTACTTTATTCACTCAGTAATATTCAATATAATTCTCATTAATAAATACTAATCCTTATCTCACTAGTTAATATTTAACTTAATTCAAATTAATTATCAATTAATTTCTCATATTTAATTTTTAATTAATCCCATGTTATAAAATCATAAAAATTACGGGGTATTATAAAATATGGTTTTGGTTTACTACTTTTCATTCCCGCAAACTAAAATTGCCAAAAATATTGTGATTTATTTTGGTTTAGGAATTTGAAAAACTGAGTTACCTAACTTACTGTACCCTTTAAAATTCTGAACATAAAATAAAAATGTTGTACCCAATGCATATGGTTCCCGCTTAATGCAGGGGCAGGGAGAGGTAGCTGTCGGTTGACATTACCCCTATACATGGAGAGATTTCTCTCATATCTCGAGCCCGAGACCAATCGTAACTTGGGTGAGGGTACTTTCTATCTCAGCAAGGTACAATCTCCAATCCTAAAATAAAATTCTGAACATACCATCCCAAAATATCAATTTAATAAACCTGAATACCAAAATTGTAATATAAATATGTATACTGCCATATTACTTCTCATTTATCACGACTTTTAATATTAAAAGTGATATCAGACGTTAATTTTGTTTCTCATATAGAATATCTTAGTTCATTTTCTCTATTATTTAGTTTTAAATATATTTACTTCTTAACAAAGTAGTTTTAGTAATTTTCGAATTAAGAATATGTACTTGTTTGCATGTTTTGTCTCTAATATATTTTTTCCCAATTATTCTGTGAGGAAACTACTAGTGAAATGATAAATATGATATAATGTAGAAATAAACATGTAGGATATTCAGTTGTTTTTATGTTAATTTGGTTGATCCATTTAGAAATTGAAATACCAAAAAACTACTAGAAAGTAATAAAACCATATTTTAAAATATCGTAAAACCTGAAATTATCGAAACCAAAAATATTGAAAATACAAAAAAAATATACCGTATGTTTTTGCATTGGTATATGATTTTAGAAATAGAAAATAAAAATTACTGAAATCGGATGTACATTGGATTGGTATTGGTACAGACCAAATATCGATAAAACTGACCGACACCCACCCCTATTTCTATGTAAACAAATTATTTCCCCAATAATCTCATTTGTAATCAAGAGAAATATTCTCATACCATTAATATGGCGATGCTTTTGTTCTTAACGAATTCACGCTACTGTTATGTGTTGATAAGAGCCTACTACATATCTGTTGTAATTTTATCATCCTTAAATAGATCATGCTTAAAACTTGACATGTTCACGAAGATGAAAGAAACTTGTACACAAAATTTAAGAAAAAAACCATTTGCGAGCACATGTTTAACAAAACAGTTTGCAAAACTTTATTTATAATAGCAACGATCCACATTATTTCAAGGCTTTTAGGTTTTATTCATGAATGATCCTCATCAGTGTACCTAATGTATACATCCATCTCCCTCCCTATGAATTTTTTTTTTCTTAGTACAATGGATGTATTTGATAAACTCTTACACACCTACACACACGAAAAATAGTAACCAATACAAAATATAATGCAATTGTGTATGTTATTCCCCTAAATTTAATGCATTCCTTAAAATATTACTTGTTTTAAATTACGTTTCTTATTTATTCTTCACGAATACCATTCCTTGTACTCTATTTTTTTTGTTATAAAAGCTATGAACATTTGACTGATGAAGCATTGCATTAAAGAAAATTGAATTAGTACCAGAGAAAACAACGACCTTAAAAATAGTTATTAATTGTTACTGTTGAAAATGTGACAAGACAAGGTCCATGTGACTTTTTGCAGGTTTGAGGTTTGAGTCTCATTATCGAATTTGAGTGCCTAGTGAGTGGATTTGCTAATCAGGGCAACTGTATTATTATAATGTGTGGATAGGTTACATATCTTTTTTTTGTTTAGTGAATGTTTTCATTATCATTCGACTCATTGTAGCAAACCCTATGCATGCCTCCTCCCTCAAATAAGGGTCAGTCGCACCAATATACCCCCTCAACCAAGATTTGAGACCACAAAATTGTGGTCCCTCCATGTCTAATCTTCAGGAAAGACCTCAGATTATATGGGAATAACCTTATAAGGCATGCTAACCCTTAGAAATCAATTATTTCATGGTATAATACCTTAAGGAAAACATGTGAGAAGTCTTAGAGCTCTCAGTTCTTTGATAAAGCACTTACAACCAATCGGTTAGGTAGGTAAAAAACAGAACACATTTCTACATGTTGCAATACATAGATCCACATATTAAATGCCCTCGTCAGCATTTAATTCTTCCCCAACCACATTACGCCACCTGCAAATACTTTGGCCAACACTCCATCCCTTTGCCGACACTATTGAACCTCAGAGGCACACCCAACCACGCTTTGATAGTCTACTCATTCTCTCTCTCAAAGAGTTTGCATAAAAATAATGGTTTGTAGAATGTTAAAGGGGATCAAAAAATCAAACTTAGAGAGAGACAAAGAGTTTGCATAAAAATAATGGTTTGTATAATGTTAAAGGGGATCAAAAAATCAAACTTGGAGAGAGAATTAAAAGTTTTAGGCATTTCTTAAGCATTTTCTCCTTGTTTTATACTCACAACCCAATGTTGTGAGTTTATCCTTGAAATTTGGATCATTTTTACCTACCAAACACTTTATATATCTTATTGAGACCTAAATTAATAATTAGGAAACTTTGAAAAAGTTAATCAGTTACTTCTTAAGGTCCTTTAGATCATTGATAGAGGACGTAAAACCTCAGACTCGCTTAACCAAAGATCAAGAGGTCTCCTAGACCGTAGTAACTCATTTACGATCTAATAAATGAGTGCAAAACTCCTTCCCGAGGTACGAACCACTTTAAATCATTGTCTCACACTTTGACACTCCTTTCCACTCCTCTTACCTATCTGAGGTTCAAAGGGGAGCAACTGTGGGTTTGAAATCACTAACGAATTTAACACCCATTAGTTTGGCGATGTCTATGTGAATGAGAAGTTCCATTTATATCATAGTGTCAACTAACGCCTCTTTGACTCATTCTTCCAAAGAGAAAAGAACTTAGATATGGATTTGTTAAACGTGGATAATTTAAATTCATGATACGAAAATAAAGAACAAAGGGGTGAACCTGAAAAACTTTGATCATCATATGCCTTAATTCGGAGCATCCAACTAAAGGAGTTCATATTGGGGCTGACTTTAGACCTCTTTCAAGAAGGAACTTATTCAATTCCTAAGTGAAAATAAGGAAATGTTTGCCTAGAGCCACTCTAACATGATCAGGGTGGACCATGGAGTCATCGTCCATCACCTAAATATGGACCCAAATTATAAGCTAGTCTGACAAATGAAGAGGTTCTTTAGCCCAGAATGGAACAGTGCCACAGTAAGGGATGTTGACAAGTTCCTGGAATCCAACTTTATTAGGGAGGTCAAGTACCCATAGTGGCTCTATAATGTGGTACATGTGACCAAAGTCAATAAAATATGTCAATTTTACTGACCTCGATAAGGCTTTCCCTAAGGACTTCTATCATCTACCTCAGATTGACAAATTAGTTGATGCTACAGCCACCCATGAGCTCCTCTCCTTGATGATTGCCTATTTCGAATACAATAAAATCAGAATAACCCCTTTCAATGAAGAAAATACTTTATATGTCACATGCTAATGTATATATGGCTATAAAGTTAGGGATTTAGGAGTAAATAATATATGAGCAGCATATCAAAGGGTAGTGAAGATAATTTTCAAAGACCTCGTGGACAACACCATTATGGTCTAGGTTAACGAAATGATGTTCAAAATCTTTGAGCCTCAAGAATGCAGAACCTTGGATAAATGTTTCCACCCTCAGGAGGAAAATATGCTTTTGCTATTATTGGGGGTAAGTTACTTGAGTTTATGGTTACCAAGCGATGCATAAAGTCCAATCAAGAGAATATTCAAGCTCCGATCGATTTTAAATTTACAAGGAGAGTAAATCAGGTTTAGAGCTTATACAAAAGAGTTTTCACCCTCAACCCTTTATCTCAAAGGCCATGGAAAGTTTATCCCTTTCTTTAAGATATAAACAAAGGCCTTTGAATGGACTCCTGAGGCTGAAAAGGCTTCCCAAAACCTCAAGAAGTACCTGAGGTCTCCGAATCTATTGTCCTAGACCATCATTGGAGAATATTTATATCTATACCTTATTGGCTCTCCAACTAATATCAACTCATCTCTCATTATATAAGAATTTTGGGTCCAATACCTTGTGTATTATATCAGTCGAGCTTTTCAGGGGGTGAATGCAAGTATTTGAGAATAGAAAAATTGGCCTTCTACCTCATCATTTTAAAAAAGTGCCTGAGGCCTTATTTTTAGTCCCACTCTATTTTGGTAATGATCGATCAACCCCACTAACAGGTTCTCCAAAATCTTGAGACCTCAGGAAGGTATATAAAGTGGTTTGTGAAGTTGCAGAGTTTTACATCATACAATAACCCTGCAGTGTTGTCAAAGGTCAAGCTTTATATGAATTCATTATAGAATTTAACAACCCAGAGGAGGTGGAGGAAGATCCCATAAGATCTTGAACTAAGTTCAAAGTAATGCCAAAAGAACCGAGACAACCCTTATAACAGGGAGTGGAACCTGACTCCCTTATATGGGTATTATACGTGGATGGATCATTAAACATCTCAAGCAGTGGGGTTGGACTTCCTATGATAATTTGTGAATGAGTACTATGTCTCTATATTTTATATTTTATATTAAAGCCTATAATAATGAAGTACAGTACGATGCCTTCGTGGGAAACTTGGTCCTCCACATCCACTTCAAATCTCAATGAGTAGAAGCTATTAATGACTCATCTGGTGGTCAATTAAGTCACTAACGTCTACGAGGCAAAAAGATACAAGATGATAGGGTATAGTAATTATATAAAATCTTATTAAAAGGATCCCAAAATTTTGAATCATAAAGATTCCATAGGCATAGAATTCAGAGACTTACCACCTGCCATGGGTGGGATCATCATATAATATTAATCTAGATATCCTAGTTATAACCACGGACTAATGAATAATTATAAGTCTACATATCAAGACTTCAAAGGTTTATTAGGGTTATACAAGACCATTACCATCAAAGCCTACCTTAGAGATGGCATCCTGCCCAAGGACAAGCTCCAAGCCAGACGAGTAATGTCATAAACTTCTTGGTATGGAGAATATAGCACTGTTAAAGAATTGATATTATATAGCACTTTAGTGATGCTTGAACCCATCATAAGATAGTTACATCCTCCGCGAAGGTGTTTACGGTGCCCATACATGCTAAAAGATCCAAATTTACTTGGTCCTTAGGCAGGGGTATTTTTAGTCAGCATTAAGAAAGAAAGCCAAGCATCTGGTGTAATATTGTGACAAGTGTTAGTGGTTGACTTTTTTCTTAAACAACCAGATAAGAATATGACTCCAATGCTAAGTACATGCCCCCTCTCTCAATAGGGAGTGGATTTGGTAAGGCTTTTTCCCCTCAACAAAGGTCAAAACAAGTTAAATATTATTTCCATTGATTAATTCACCAAATGGGTTGAGGCTAGATCCTTAGGCACAATCACGGAGAAGAAAATAACCAACTTCATCTAGAAGAACATTATTTATAGATTTGGCCTACCCAAGGGCGATATCTCAAACAATGAAAAGTAGTTTGACAATCTTGCTTTCATGGAGTTTTGTTCAGGTTATGGCATCAACAACCATTAGTCCTCTCCAGGCCGCCCTTAATCTAATGAACAAGTCAAGGTAACAAATAGAACCATCTTCTACAGTTTGAAGAAGAGGCTATAAAAGGCCAGGGGGTTTTGGGTTAAAGAATTGCCAAGAATTTTGTGGTCGTATAGGAACACTCTTAGGAGTCCAATGGGAGAAACCCAGTTCTTCCTAACCTTTGTCACTAAAGCAGTGATACCAATGGAGGTTGAAGTACCCACATAAAGGGCAACCCAGTTTGAACCAATAGACAATAATATGGGCCTCAAGAGGATTTAGATGAGTTGGAAGAGAAAAGGGAAGAATATTTTATACGAATGGAAATCATACAAGAAAAATAAAACCTCCAATTTCAACAAAAAAAAGGTCATCCATAGGGAATTCAAGGTGGGAAATCCGGTACTAAAGGAGGCCACCCTTACAACCAGGAATTTATATGGGGAAAGCTAGGCCACAAATAGGAATGCTCATATGTGACTAAAATTATGAGACCTAGTTATCATTACCTTAAAGATACTAAGGGATCACCATACCAAAATAAAAAAATTATAACAAAACTTTTATTTATTTATACTATATTTGGCACTGTTCTAAAAAACCCGCCTAGGCACGCCTAGGCTTGAGGCTTGGGAGAAACGCCCCGCCTTAAGATTTTGACGCCTTATGCTTGGTAAAACACTTGAGGCATACTTTTTCTCTAAAAACAACAATGCTTTAGTGAAACGATATCGCCTTTTAAAGATTTTTTTGCAAACCGGACCATTATCTCATAAAAAATAATCAAATAGTATTTTTATTTGCACATATTCAGACATATTTTTATGATATGTACAATTTTAGTATTTTAATAGCCTTGTTATGGTTAAAAAATATTAAAATATATTAAAAAGACCTAAACGCCTTTTCACGCCTTTTTACGCCAAGGTACGCCTAGGCTTCTAAGGCTTAAGGCTTGGCCTCCACGCCTCGATCACGCCCCACGTTTTTTAGAACCTTGATATTTGGTATGTTAAAGATTTTAAATGGTTAAAATCCATTATAAATAGAAACAAATCGTTAAAATATATTGGTAACTTATGAAAAAGTCATAAAAAGAAAAAATAAGAAAAAGAAAAAAGAGATGAGGAAAGTCGGGAGGATAATTCCCCTACTAATCCCAGACCCACTTTCACCCATATCCTTTCTACCCCCGAGCGACCTCTGTACGCCTGAAGAGAATAGACTTTGTCCACTGATGATAACTGAAATAAACAAAGAAGATGGTAATTGAAGAAGTAGTGTTGTGGTGAAAGATCATCATTGTTTGTACACATTTCATATATCTGGACCTCATAATTTTCCATCTCATAATTGAAGAGACCTTATAAGCTCTTATTGGTTACTATTCTCATTTGTTTGCTTAGTTACCCTACACTTGAAATTTAAATGTTCAAATTTTTGTGTGTGCGTGTCAATTACGAGTGAAAATGTTGATGATTGTTGTATTGTAATTTAAATTGACAGTCGAAGGAGAAGTTGTTAGATTTTGTTATGTACGTTTAGCTAATACAACTTTCGAACTCCTACATGCATTTGTATGCATTTGTGTTCGTTTGTGTGTGAGAGAGAGGTGTGTTGTGAACACTGATACTACAATAATTTTAGCCATTGAGATGTACATTTTTTGGCAAAACTTGTTGATCATTAATCCATTCAAGTAGATACTTTGGAGAGATGTGTTTGATTTAAGAGAGAGAGAGAGAGAGATGCATTTTTGGTGTATTAAAATTGTTTACTGTGCATGAAATCTTTCATGTAATTTCATTTATGTGGCTTATTTATTGAATGAGTGATTCTAGAAAGACCCTGAGATTGTACACAAAATAAAATTTTGGTGATGTATCAAACATGTATTAGTTAATGCTGCTGGTGCGGACCCGCAAACACACCATAACCCATGTGACACATCACCGAATTTGAATTTTGTGTACAATTTTGAGGATCTCTCTAGAATTATTCTTGTTCAATTATTTTCTAGTTGGTATAGAAACCCAATAGGTTGATTTAGGGGTTAGCCTCATTAATTATTTGATATTATTGACTTTGGCAGCCAAAATTTTCATATTTTGGGTTTAACCCCAAAATTATTCTTAGAAACATCAAGTGTCCCATGAACATTAACAAATTACTTAAAAAAAGCTATTTATTCAGCAATCAAGTAGTTAGTGAGGGTCAGACCCAATAACTTGTTTCCTATTTGTTACGTATTGTATCAACATTATTTCAGATTGCCTTACTTTACTTCCACATATGAGTTGTAATTAAATATTTTCTATATTAACAAATATTATTTATAAATTTACTAGCAATTCATAAGGACATCCTGATTCCCGTTATTTTCATGTACTTTCAGATATTGTCGAACTTCATAGAAATTATGACTTCCACATATAAATTTACTATAAATTCTCATGAATCTCATTATTTACACATATTGGTATGTTCCCATGGATCTTGACATGTTAATCTAATTGCAAATTGATATCTACTATGCACTTATTTTCTATAGTTTCATTCTTTTAGGGTGAGCTTATATCGATTTAGTCATGTTCGTGTGAGTTTTAAAATTACCACCCGAATATAACTACGATCTTGACCACATGTATGTATCGAAGTATGGTAGGAAAAAAACTATAGTTACATGCTAGTATACCTCTAATACGGTAGATTAGAGGTATACATAGTCATTAATGATGCAAAGTTATAGGTTTAATATGGCTTTAATGTGATTCATCCTCTCTCCCAAACGTCAGAACTTAATAAGACAAATAGTTTATAGGTGTTTCCACTTCTCTACCCACTTCCCCTTACGAATTATCTCTATATAAACAGCAAAGGCAACCTCCTCACAAACATAACAAAGGCATCCTTTTTCTCATAGACACAAAATAAAAAAAGGTTTGTTTGCAGAAGTACAAGCACCCAAGATTTTATTTATTTGTGGTTTAGATCCGATTTTTGTATATCCCAAAATAAAAAAAAGGTTGGTATAGATAATTAATTTTTTTTATCTGTGGTTTAGATCCGGTTTTTGTGGTTGTAAATTTTTAAGATTTGGATTTTTTTTATTCCCTAAATATGTTTTTGGCCAAAAGTAAATTGGTTCCAGATTTAAGTGTTCTTTTTTTCTGGACATATATTTTTATGGCATGAAAAAGTTTTTTTTTTTTGGAAATAAGTTTTTTTTTAAATAGGGAAATATGTTTTTTCGGATAAATAGTTTTTTTTGTTGGAAATGTTTTTTTTTTCGAGTAGCACTTTTTCTTTGTGGCAACATGTTTTTTTTTCAATATTTTATATTTTTAAAAATTCTTTTCAATATTTTCTAATCTTAATAGTTTTTCATTTTTTCAAACTTTTAAAATGTTTTTATATTTTTTTCAGATTTTTTTTTATTTTTTTTAGTATTTTCTATAATTTTTAAGTTTTTCATCATTTTATGTAAAGTTTAGAATTTTTAAAGTTCTCTAATTTCTAGTTTTTTAATTTTCTGTCTTTTAATTTACTATAATTTTAAGTTTTTTTAATTTCATTTTTTTTAAACTTTTAAAATGTTTTTATATTTTTTTCAGATTTTTTTTTATTTATTTTTTGTTTTTTTAGTATTTTCTATATTTTTTAAGTTTTTCATTATTTTATGTAAAGTTTAGAATTTTTAATGTTCTGTAATTTCTAATTTTTTTAATATTATGTAATTTTTCATCTTTTAATTTACTATAATTTTAAGTTCTTTTTATTTTTGATTTTCTATATTTTTCAATTTATTTAATATTCTCTAATTTTCAATATTTTTGTTGTTTTGTTTTCAATTTTTATAATTCCTAAATTGTTTTTTGATTTTCAGATTTTAAAAATATTTTTTTTATAATTTTCAAAGTTTGAATTTTTTTCTACAAGTGTCTTTTGTGAAACTACCTCATTTTTTAATTTTTCTTATTTCATATGTAGTCCTCTCCATGTTCTTTTACAAGCTTGAAATGTATAAAGCATCATACGTGTCTCCTATTAAGCCCCTGTATTTATTACCTTTAACTTTTTTCTCTCCACCCCTTCCACTTCAACTATAATAATATTTGCAAACTCATTTACCATTTACATATAATGAATTAGTACCTTTTTTTGAGTACAGTCATTTTTTTTTATTTCATATGTAGTCCTCTCTATTTTCTTTTTCAAGTTAAATGTAAAAAACATCATATGTGACTTCTATTACGACCATGTATTCATTAACGTCCACTTTTTCTCACCACCCCTTCCACTTCAACTATAATAATATTTGCAAAACCGTTGATCATTTACATATAATGAAGTAATACATTTTTTCGAGTCTAACGAAATATTATATTTCATTTAGCCAACATTCGTAATATACAGTTGCGCCCGCGCATCGCGAGGGTTACATGATACTAGCATGTAATCCGCGCGATGCACGGGAACTAATATAATAATAGTACAAATGACGATATGATTTATCAAATAATTAATAATTTATAGATTTAAATGTAAAGAAAATCACGTACTAATTTAGCAACATTTACGAACATTGAATATTTATTATATTATAAAATGTTGAGAAAAATATATGAAATGAAATATGTAAAAAGTTAATGTACAACTCAATTCTTAAAATCTATTATTAATGAAGAAATAAGTGAAATTAAAGATAATTAGCATAAAAGTACTCTTGTAACGGTCTATGTTTACTCTTAATTTCTCATAAATCTATGTTCTTTATGGTAATAAAAGTAGAAAAATTATGAGAGCAGATATTTTAAAAAACTATTGATACATTACCCTTTAAACTACATATTCTGATATAAAAAAAAATGAATAAACTAGGGATATATACCAAATAGTCCCTCGAACATTTTTTAATACTCATTTAGTCCAAGCTTTTTTATTTTGCTTCAAAAAGTCATTTGCCACATATTTTGGAGATGGAGTGCCGCTGGCGCGGACCTTTAAAAATAAGAGAATATTGAGTGTTTGAGGGACTAAATGGGTTAAACTAAAAATATGTGTCCTTTTTAAAAAATATATATTTATAGTAGGGACTATTTAATAATTGACCCAATAAACTATACACATATATAATCCCACAAATCAGTAAGGTCATTCTTTGTTTAAACATGAAATCTTCCTTTTGAGGGCATTAACAAACCATAAAAAAGGGAAAATATGATGAACTTGGCCAATTTTGTATGGGCTTACATGGCCACCTGGTTCACACCCACTATTTTATTCTCTCCTCAAACTTATGATTCTCACAATTTTCATCATCTCAAATTAGAACACTCGAAATAATCAAAGACAGCAAGAAAATCAACCCCAACTGTCTTGAGTCCCCATATCTCTTAGACCGAGTAAAGTCCAATTTAACTCTCTTCAACTTTCAAAAACCCAACCCATTTCAACTCGAGAGCCATGAATTTGACCCGCTAGAGCAAGATAATAAAATCCATCAACTGGTTCAAGTCCCATCTTTGTTGGACCATATCAAGTCAATAAATTTATCTGTATTAAAAGTTGAACAGCCCGACCCCATTGAAGCCACAACCAATGAAAATGACCCGAAAGAACTCAACTCGGTTTAGACCCGGTGAAGCTGAGGCTCGGCAAGACGCTGTCGTTTAGGGGGGGTGAAGAGGTTGATGCAAAAGCAGGTGACTTTATTAACAGGTTTCAGAATCAGTTGAAGATACAAAGGCTTGATTTTATTATGAGGAATAAAGGAATAAAATTTGGCCAAATCGCATACAGTTAGTAGACTTATTTGTATGCCTATTTTGATGGTGGATTTGAAGTCTCTATTAACCCCATTCCATCTGTTTTTTCGAGTAGTGGAAGATGTCTTCATTTATATTTATGTCTGGACGTGAAAACTGAATAGTTTTTTCGGAATTTTTCATATATTGAGAAACGAACCGATGAAATGAATGGACAACTGAATAGGCTTTCTTTACAACAACTTATAAAATTAAGACGTGAAGTGAAAGGAGAACATTGAATAGTTTTTTTAGAACTTTTTATAAAATTAATCGGTAAAATGAATGGAGAACTGAATAGGTTTTTTGGAGCATTATATATAATGAAAAATTAACGTACACAAATGAATGGAGAGGTAATATATTTATTAGAGATATAAAAGAGTTATAAGGAAAGTCAAGAGGATTTGCATTAAGTGAGAAATGAAAGGTTGGTTGTATTTTAATAGAGAAATGAAAGGTTAGTTGAATTTTTACCTCAACTTTAACGTTTTTGTATGCATGTCTCTATATATATACTTGCATGATTGTTTACTTTCTTGTGTTTTTTTAGTTTGTGCTCTACAGTTTCATATTCACACTCAGCCCTTGTTATCTTCAGGTATCTCTTCATTAGTTTTTACACTACGTTTATCTAAATTACCATTTCAAAGTTCAGCTTTTGTTTCAGATATGCCATATATTTTTGGGTTTTGTTCATTAGTATAGTGCCCTCTACTTTTACTCAATAGTATTTAAGCTGTAAAAAATAGAGATAACTTGTGAAAAGGCCTTAAGGTGGGTGTGGTTCTTGATTTTTTAAGTGATTGTGTGTTATCCCTAATTGTTATATAAATGTGTATTGTTGCTAATATAATATGTATTGTGGCCTAATATGCCAAAAATATATTCTAATTTGACATAAATAATTCTAATATGAATGAAAAGTTTATAAATGCCCCTAAAAAATATGTATAGTTATAAGAATTGTTATTGGATTTACTTTTTGCCTTTTTGAATTCTCCTTTGTGTTAGTTCATGAAAGTGGATTGTCAAAAACATTGTGTTTAATTGATGTGTTGCCAATATTGATTTTCATTATTAAAATGCTATGGAGGTTCTATATGAGAGCGAATGTGTAGGAGGGTTATAATTGTAAGACTTTATAAAAGTGGAATATAATTGTGATAATTCATAAAGGTTGGGTACAATTGTCACCCGCCACCAAAGACCTTATATAAACTCTGGTCTAGACTCTCCTTAAACGGGTTACGCCTCGATCCTTGAGGGACAAACTCCATAAACGTAATCCTGTTAGGGTTATTTCCAAATCTTGCGTCCCACTTTTGTTTTGAAGATTAGAAGAAAATAACAAGACAGAATTAATATATGCTACAAAGTTCACATAATATTCTCCATTGTGTGTATATTTTAAAAAAAAAAACTAAATACCTCAATACTAAGTGCTGAATAATAAAGCTTATATTGTACCTAAAACAATCCAAATGATAGTTACTACGAACTGCAATCTGGAATAGCGTCCCAAATAATACTACTCCCAAAGTACCGCGCACCAAGCATTGTAGTGTACAACGTCATACACTTAACCTTACCATGCATCAAAGCGTTTGACATTTTAGCTAACTTTGGAATATAATGAGAGGACGAGAACCCTATTTTCTTGGTGTGCAAATCGCTTTGGTTGTGCATTCATCAACTTCCCTAAAAAACATACAAATGAATTTGAACTATGAAAGAAAAAAAAACTTTTGAGAAAAAAGGATAGTTTTGTTTGATATTCAACTTGGGAAAAAAATCGTTAAGTCAACTTGGGAAAATTTTGGGATAATGAACTTACAAAGAAGTCACTTGTAATAGTTCGGATATTCAGGGCCTATTTGGTTGTCCCAAAAACTGTATATTAGCCCATTTAAAATGGCCTCATGTACTAATTATCTTATTATTATGTTTTGGTTGCAAAAATTAACATATTAAAAAAATTTAACAAATACAATTTAATTCATAAGAGCTCAAATTATCCCATTTCACCAAAAGTTAAAAATGCAGATTTTAACTTTATGACATAAGTCATAAATGGACTACTTTGATCTCTCTCTCTCCCTCTCTCTCTCTCTCTCTCTCTATATATATATATATATATATATGTGTGTGTGTGTGTGTGTGTGTGTGTGTGTGTGTGTGTGTGTGTGTGTGTGTGTGTGATATAATTAACGAGGAATAACTCCATTTTTACTTTTGCAATTATATTAATTTTGAAATGAATATATTAACAATCCATTAATTTAAAATTGATAAATTTATATAATTAAAGAATTTGCGTAACCAAGCATGCCATACGAAAGTTACCGTAAGTCGTTGTTTAAAGCCTTTGAGACTGCTTCATGATAACTAATAAAAATATGAGCTGTTATAGACAGTGCACGCTGCCATTTGCTAAAAACCTTTATCAAAGGGGAATTTTTTTTATGGAGGGTCAAATTTCAATTTTACTCTAAAGCTCAGTCAAGTAATCAATTACAAACTTCCCTGTGCAAACTGAGATTTTAAATCTGTGAACAAAACTTTCAACTCTACACAAACTTCCAAAGGGACTTGAAAGTATATGTGACACCCGCCTATTAATTTAACAAGCAATGTCAATTTTTATCTTCCGTTGACACACAATAATATTAACTAAATCCACCATAATTTCATGCACATTTATTATAATAAATGAGATCACAATATAATGTCTGATGCTGAGATAATTAAATAAAGTCCCTGACTAAACCATTGGGTAAAAAATCCAGTACATCAAACCACTGACTAAAATAAATAAAAATACACAAGTCTGAATAAAACAAGCAACACGTCCAACCAACAACTGAAATACATAACCTAATGTTGATAGCAATAAATGAAACGGCTACTCTGAACCCGACAAGCCTCCACATCAGCGGAAGATGCGTGTCCCTGGAAAGAATAATCATCCTGGACCTCCCTGTGGCTAGACACCTAAAAGTTTGGAAAATATTTTATACGGATCAGAGCCCAAAACATTTGAAAAATATTTAGCAAGTGTATAAGTGCCGTATTAAAAATGTAATGAAAATTTTCATATTTAAAAGTGCAATCGCATGAGATAATCTTCCCCCCTCATCTGATGTGTGCAATTAACATATGCTCTTAACCCTCCTAGCTATGCTACCCCGTCTAATTAGCCTTGTCATTGACATCGATGCAATACTCTCCTGATCCGAATATAATATCTACCCTTAGTTCATTAATTAGTTTTCACAACCGCTTAATTAATATCTCATTAGATTATCACTATTTAAGATGCAACTTTACTTCAGTTATTTTCCCACAATCACATTTGTTTGTCTACACCCATATATATTTATTCTCATCTTTATATATGAAATCAATTCACAAAATTTACTTGCACTCGTATATAATTATTCACATCTTTATATATGTAAACATTCCACACACACACACACACACACACATAATCACTAGCTTGCTATCAAGATCCAGGAATGCCATCCACATGCTGGGCAAGCGGGTCAGAATCTCTCCACTGAACCCAAAAATATAAAACAAACATCGGAGGCGGTTATGGCCTTAAGTCCATGGTCATAACCATACCACATTATCCCACAGAACTCCAAAACCTACATCATGTGGTTGCGCACATAACGTATGACCTAGGGGAACGGTACTACCTTGTAATACCCCATATTTTTTTATGGCTTTTAAATTGGGAATTAATTAAATTTAATTGAGATATTAATTTAATATTAATTCGGAAATTTATTTTAAATATTTACTAGCGTGACGAGAGTTAGTAATTATTGGGAATTTGTTGAATATTATTTAATGAGTAAATTAATATGTAGAATTGAATTTATTAAAATTGTCAGGAGTGAATAATATGAAAATTAAGTCGGGACGCGCCTGTGTCGCGTCGGGACTAAATTATTATTATAAAAAGTGAATAAATTACAAGTCTCCTGTATGATCATTTTAAGTACGCCAACGCGTCCGTAAGGGTCGAGATAGTCAGAAAAGTGTACCCGGGGGTTTAGTTTGGGTCTCGGGGTGTTTCTAGGCCTAACCGGCACCTCGGAAGGGAAATTTAGTCATTTCCAAATTAGGCCTTAATTAAATGACGAAAATTAGGACGTTAATATCATATATTTAAAGAGTCTTCTAGGGTTATCATTCTCAAAAAGTTAGAATGACAGTGAGGGGAAGGAAGGAAAAGCTTTCCAAAAATCCAAGGCCAAGAACCAACCCAATTGCACCACCACCACCACCACCAAAACGTAGATCAAAGCGAGGGAATCTAGCCTATACATGTCAAACTCGTGGAATCGGACCTACCATCTTAAGGCAAGTATCTATCTTGCTATTTTTCTAGTTAATATTTCACCCATGTTAGAATAGGATTGATAAATATATGTTATATGGAAGAATTTGATGATTTAAGGAATTTAAATCACATGCTTTCGAGGAAATAAGTATATTCTGGAAATCTCAGCATATGTAGAGATTACCCACAAAATTATAATGGTTTAGAAGAGAGAAATATGGAAAAATAATTAGAATATTCGAAAATTTAATGAAACTAGGGTTCTTGATAAATATTATGAATTGGGCCTTTAATTCTATACTTTTGATGAAATTCGAACATGCTTTACGTAAGAAATCATGTAGGTACATTAATATGACTATTAGTTTAATTGGTTGGGAGTTTGGGACTCAATTATGGAGTTTTGGTTGAGGTTGAAGAATAAAACCCATAGTTAACAATGGCAGAATTCGAAATACCTGTTCAATCGATCGATCAACCCAAGAATGTATCGATCGACCGACCCCTTTTATTGATCGATCGACCCCTCCTGGAAACTGCAAGTTTTCCCCTCTTTTTGTTTAATTCAGATAAAATGCGTAGGAACACTTGAATATCATTTAAAGAATATAATGGGTCATGAGGAGGACCAATAGGGTCTAAATAGATTCCGTTGAATGAAATTATATATGGGATGTAACCGTGGGTTAACGGGGGGTTTAACACTTATTGGAAATTGTTTGTACGTTAGATACGGAATTGAGGGGTTCATAAATGACTTAGACTAGTATGTTAGAGAGGGTGTACCTACTGAATTGACCTTTAGGTAGGGAGAATACTTCGAGGGACGAGAAGTAATTACGAAATGATTAAAATTGAGGATAAAAAGAGAGGAGTTCTTTATGAGTAAAAATTTGGTAAAATTGTATTACGTACGATTAAAATATTATAATGGGTCATGGGCGAACCTAATTGGAAAATGAGAATATCTACATATATGACTGGGTGCATGTGTATATATCTATATTATATTTGTGTATAATTATACCCGCGTTGCTTGCTATCACGGATGTTGCCGCGCCAGGACAGTCTTATCTCGATGGGACCTTTATGGGGGATATTGACTTGTACCCTAGAACATAGGATTCCTTGGTACATGCTATCTGAGAATGATAGTCAGACGGTCCTAAGAGACGTGAGGAGTATGTGCTGACCTTTTAGTGACTTGGAACTATGCTTCGCCTCCATTTTGTGTGTATTATGTTAATACAGTTCAGGAGTGATTCCGAACTAGTATTTCCCTTGTATGAGGTATACGGGGACTTGATAGCAGAGTATGCCAAAACCATAGATTTTATGTCGAGGGCCTATTAGTATATATTGTATGAGTGATTAATATATATACCTATACCTGAGATACTTCCACTGTGTGTGTAAGTAGATAAGTAATTCGAATAAATGCTCCTAATTATAGTAAGGGCTTGGAACTTTGTAAAAATATTGAGAAATACATAAATGACGTAAGTAATCTTTAAGAGACTGATCTTTAAACTAAAAATCATAGTCTTATGACTTATCGAAATAGAATTTACGGGAGACAAGTTAGATGGACTTATGAGGTATTTAGTTGTACGGTAGGCGTGCACACTAGATGAAAGGTGAGAATTATCAAGAGAGTGTCATGTACTAACATGGTTATTATATTAGCCAGTAAACATTTTAAATACTTGGCAAACTATTTTTAAAACTATTTTACACACAATTAATTTCCATAACAATATGGAACCAACCACTTTGATTTCAAGCAATTATCAATCTTCGAAGTTGGTCCTCACCAAGTCCAATGAAATGAGCAAGCCAAATTGAAGTCATATACTCCATAAGCCAATCAAAGCCCTAAGATCAAATCCACCATAAAATTGAAGTCTAGTGGGGATTATGAGATGGTTGTTAAAGAAGTTCTCTCTATGACCATACAAAAACTCACGAACCTACCGAGACAGGAATAAAATGTTTTCAAAGAGGTGATAGATGAGGAGGCCGAGGTGAGGGTAATATTAAGAAATATGCAGAGCTTCTTAAAAGACCCAGAATACCAAAATACAGTAAAGAGGAGTTTCATAAGGAAGTGTCAAAATTCATCGGCATCGGCTATAATGTCAAGGATATGATTGAAACATTATCACATGGAGCAATCCACTTGAGGGGGGATATGTTTAATCAATAAGTACACAAAAATCATCAAAAACAAATTCCACGTGCAAATCATAAAATTGAAAACATGGGTTCACTCAACCGTAACATGGATCACATCAAGATGATAGGGCGTGATATGAGAAAGACAATGGAGGAGTGAGAACCTAATAATCCCAGTATGGGTTCTGTGCTATCAACACACCATAGCAACCCTATACGAGCATAAACAAGCCATAAGTTAATAAAACTTCATAATTTAACTTAACAAGACACTATATATGTCTATTTCGAACAAAACCCACGCAGACTTATGAATTATTGGCAGTGTTGATAGTTGGACATTATATTACTACCCAATTAATATTACAACAATATATATTGAACATAACACAGTGCATTAGAGACATTAAATGACACTATCAGCTAAACATATAGAGAAAATGGATATGAGAAAGAAAATGGATGCACAATATTAGAGTTATACTGAAATCGAAGGTGATAGTCAAATTGTAAATCCCCATCCATCTACCCTTTCTAAGGTTACTACGTGAAAACTAGTTCATTCCACGAGGATAATGGCATGAAAACTAGTTTTAGTCACCATCCGACACAAAATTGGTGCAGGGATACCAATTTGTTTTGCAAATGACATGAATAATATAATATGAACACCCAAAAAATTATGATTACCATGAGTCAAACCCAACTTCGTAAGAATATTTTCTACAAAGCTCAATAATCGTTTCAGCTATACAAATAAACTACTACCAGCCTACAACTTAAATTGTTAATAAAAAAAATAAATTGAATATAGAAATTGTAGCATGATGATAAGTAGAAATAAATATGTAACACATCGGTGAACATAAATCTAAAACACACAACTAGATATAGATATCCATATAAATAATATCAATTAATTTCAAGAAAATTATAAATTTTCTAGATTTCACTGCTAAGCATGTATGTTTAGACATACAAAACACATAAAATACAAAATAGTGACACAGCAAAATATCATTATATTACCTCCTAACTTCAAGGCCACTGAGAAGCTTATAGCGGAGAGACTCGACCTGAGCAATTTCACAAAGAAAAAATGCCACACGAAGGAACACATTGTCAGCAAATTAATGGCAAGAAAAATACTAAGTTGCAAAACAATCCAAATCAACAAATAAAGTTAAAAAATATATACAAACATTTAATCAAACATGGGCCATGCACTTATAGAATGTTACAACTTCAAGCTACACTGAGGAACATAATTGTTTGAAGAATAATTAAAAAATATGCAAAAAACAAAAGAAAAAGAAAAAAGACAGTGACATATGACATTTTACCTTTAAAATGTGTATGAATCTCTCCAGCGAATGAGATATTAAGAATCAGACAAATAAAATTTATAAGATAACATGCTACCTAAAAATGTATTGACTAAAATAATTACTACAATTCTACTTACAACTTGGTGAACGAATCTTTAAGTACGAATCATGCATTCACAATGTCCTAACCTATAATCTTTTTGATAAATCATCAAAGTAAAATAACTTAACTTGTATGACATTTTCAAACAAAAATGTTTGGGCCAATTTTGCACCAAAGGAAACTGTATTTATCAAATTCAAAAAAAAAAATTAAATGCATATCCATATGCAATTGATCAAGGTCAATAAATACAGCTGAAGAAGAGATTGTCATAATTACGAAATGCAAATGGAGTTCGATGAAGAGAGAAAGTCACCTTAGAGGGACATTTGAGAAAGTGGAGTCAGGACTTTCGTTGAGAGGGAATTATAAATCTAGGGTAGTTTCATTTGGGAGGGAAAGCCAACACGGCACTTCTCCCTTTCCCAAGTATTAAATTAATTTCTTTCTTTATTTTTTTAACGTACAACCTAATATTAGTAACACTTATGTGAGAGTACTAACAGTAATTTATTGTTAGAAATAGTAATTGTATAATACTATTAGTAATTAATAAAATAGTGTGTTACTAAAAGTGCATTTTGGTGTAGTGATCGCTTAGTCTAACTATGCCCTGTCGGACCAGTGCCCATCACGAAGTGACCCTCCAGTTACTGGGCAAAATTTGGTCAATACTAATGCTCTTTGGTGATGTCATGTGAATCATGCATGATTCTCTGATTAGTATCTTATGATGAGAGTATCTTTGTTGATCATGCCAAACAAGGAGAGAAGTACAAGTACCAATGGTATACCAAGTATGGATGGGTGATGCGTGCAACATGTGGATATATGTGATCCTAGGTGCACGTGGTGCGAAGTGTACATGGAGAATTTTCTACAAGTGTGTGAAGAGCAACAAAATCATGAGGTACACATTAATAATAAGGGGGACATGCAAATAGGGGGATATACAAGAAAATAAAACACCTATGTAAGTAGTGTCTAGCCCTCAAAAGAAAGTCCCCAGCGGATTCGCCACTGTGGCCATCCCCGATCCTCGCAGCGAGAGAGACGAAGAAGAGGGGGTATCTTCGTGTCGAGAGGATCTTGGTCCCGCGCATCCTTCTTGGGAGCGCTTCAACCGGCGTCGGTGATGAGGTGAAAGATGTAGCGAGATGGAGTCGCCAGTTTATTTTACTCAAAATAGATAAAAGAAAAGGGAGCCATCCCGAAAGATAGCATCCAAAGACATACTGATACGTACGAAATCAAAATGATTTGAAAAGGGTCCGGAGGCTAAGTTACGAAATGGGAAGGTGTTAGGCACCCATTTCGCCCTTGCGGTCTCTCATGGATTTTGATATTTTTCTTTATTTCCCAGTGATATGTGTGCATGTGTATATGTAGTGGAGATAGGAATCATCAAATTGTATCATGGAAGAGATAAAGTGAGTCATTCGTAGGAATGTTCCTAAAAGTAATATTAGAAAATAGGATTTATGTGATTATCCTCACGTTGATCATTATGATGGAACGATAACGCATGTGGAATAATACAACACTAAGAAAAAATAAATGTATATGTAAATATATATAGAATTTAAGAGAATTAAGTTAAAGAATATAGAAAAATAACAAAAAATGAAAGGAATAGGACTCGAGTCTCGAATTTTACCCCAAGACACCTACATAGCCTATAGAGGCATCAAAGTTCACGTAGTTCGTATACAAAATGAGGGGTGGGGTTTATCCCATAAATCCAATCGGGGACTTCTCTTATTTATGTGAGTGTGTAAAAAAGATTTTTAGTTATGAGAAAAATGTGAGAATTCCCGTTTGGAATTTATGAGCAAACTCTCTTTTTCTTGTTTTTTGGGTTTTTTTTTATATGAAAATAAGAGATGTGCAATAATAATAAATAAAAAGTATATTAGGATATATGAGCTGAGAGAATAAAAGTGCTAAGTAATAAAATAAGCTAATGCAAATTTAGGAGAATTTGAAGGAGTTGAGAAAGTTGGGCCTTCTTGAAGATCTTAAGCTTGATCTTGAATGTTGGAGAGCAGCCCTTGCACTTGGATGATGATGAAGGGTAATTAATTCACCAAGTTTAGTAAAAAAGATGATGAAAAGTGATGGTTGGAAAAGTATTTGGATGTGAAAATCACGCTGCTCCGAGAGAGGTTTTTTGCATTCGCTGAGAGTGATGGATTTCAGATCTTGGGTCCTCTTTTGTAATGAGTCTAGGCCCTCCTTTTTATATGCCCAGGGCATTGACGATCGGCATAGCCCTGGTCCTGCCAATCGACAGGTGTTTTAGGCACACTGCAATTAGGCAGTGTTTGGGACTTACCGTTTGGCAGTCTCTTTCAAGTTCCTTCAGAAAAATGGTTGTAAAATGCAAACCATTGATTCGAATTGCTCACGGGATGAACTGATGGAAAGGTATTTCAGAGACCTTCAAAAATCCTTGGGACTCCTAGGTCCAGGAGTTGACTTTGGGTCAAATGTGGCTCGAAAGCGCTCATCGGTCCTTTGGACAGAGGATTACCGGACAAAAACGGATCGTTCGTCCGCATGGTAAGTTAGAATCGTGCACGGGGTATACTATTGGAAATGTTAGGAGATGTACTTCGACATTCCAAAGAGTTTGAATCAATTTGGGAAGTTGACTTTGGTCAACCGGGGCCTGGAATCTTTTGGTGACCTTTTGGAGTAAAATGGATCGTTCGTTCGTACCGTAAGTCAGAATCGCACATGGGGCAGACCATTGGAAAGGGATTTCAGTTGCCTTTGAAGATTCATTCAGTCTCAGTCGAGCTGAAGAGTTGACTTTGGTCAAACGGAGCCTGGGAGCATCCAGTGGCCTCTAAGTCAAGTTTCGAGGAAAATGGGTCATTTGTCTGCACCGTAAGTTATAATCGCGTACGGGGTGGACCGTTGAAGATGGGTTTTAGTGGCCTTTAAAGATTCATTCAGTCTCGGTCAATTTGAAGTGTTTGATGTTTGGTTAAACGGAGCCTGGGAGTTCCCGATGGCCTCTCAGTCAGTACCCGGAGTATGACTTAGGTTTGTAGTGATGAAGGGAGGTGCTAGGGACCTATGAGAGGTTAAGGGGTGCTAGAATGGGGTGTCTAAAGGTAGGAGTCAACCACCACATTTAGAAGTGGAATGTTGTGTCAATGGAAGAGTCTTAGGTACGATTTACAATTTGACCGCAAGTTACTTCATCAGCTGTTTAGGTTAAAATGTGAATGTTGTTCTGAACTCATCACACAAAGGCCGAATAGAGATCCATGTGTGAAAATGACTTTAATTATTTAGCGAATCTGGTGTTGGATGAAGTAGATACAGAAGGAGAAGAGGATTTAAAGTGGGAAATTGACTCGTAAGGAAATTTGCCAACACTTAAAGGGAATTCTTGTGGACAGTCGATCCATATGGTGACAATGTCACATACTGTCCATAAAAATGTTAACGGTTCTCTGTGAAGGGAGCTAAAGGAATCAAAAGATTTAGTTGGGGAGTAAGAATGGATGAAACACAGTTAGTGAAGCGCCGTAAGGGGAAACCATTAGAGGACCCATTTAAACAATTCAGATAGCTGAATTCTTACCAAGCCATGGTGAATTCAGTAAGGGTTATTGAAGCCATTAGCACATTCCTTAGGGCCAATAAAGCTAAGGGAACAATGGGGGTAGCCATCAGTAATCGAGCCTACCAAAGTCTGAGAGAAGGAGAACCCTAATATGGTCAGTATGACCGGTGATAAGTGGATTATGCATAGAGGTATTTTGTGGAGAGTGAAACCACATGTGTTAATTTTTCCCGAAATGAGTAAAGGGACAAGAGTATGGTTTCCAGCAAAGGGCAATGATTAAAGTTATTTTTTTTAGTTTGGACAGGCGTGTTACGTCCGAAAACCATTTTAGCAACTAGAGCGACTGGCAAGGTAGAAGTATGAGTTTTATCCTTAGAGGATGAGGCGTATTTTATGTGACACGAGCGAGTCACTACATTTTGATTATTGAGAGATTCGCAGGTGAGACGAATTTAGGGCATATATCGACAACGTTATTAGTATGTGTATGTTTTCCCTGGTATAGTAGGGTTATCTTTAGTATTATCCGCGGAGGATAAATGGGTGAATTATTAGTGGTATATACTTTATTGAGATTACTCGATGTGATATACGAGTATGATATTATCATGGTTATGGCTTTATAGTAATGGTTAGAACGATGGTGGGCAATTATTTCAAGGCTATCGGGATGGTTGCCCTAGTGCAACATGTTTTGTTCTGGCGAGACCTCACCTGCGAGAGGGTCGGACTCGCACTTATATTATATATTATAGAAACTTTAGAGGGTATGTGGTCTCGAGATATTCGATCCCGGTGTGTGTAAGGACTTTATTGCCATGATTCAGTGTGTATTTGGTTTACCGTTAAGCGGCTATATCGATCCTTTATAGACGTGGGATTTAAGATTTATATTCATATGTTTGGGGATAGGATCTCGAAAGTCCCGATTGTACGTGTACGAGGTTTATGGAATGTGATCGCCATCAATGCTGAGCGGTAGTGAAATTGTCAAAAAGTTCTTTGCTTAAGTGTAATTGCGGGAGGAGATGTAGCTTTTATGATAAGAGACTGGAATATAGGGGTACATGTTGTGGACGGAGGACCTAACGAATTTCAATAACCAACAATGCTAGGCAGTAGTGTATCAGGGGGGTTCCTTGTTTGGATTTCTCTTTGCGAGACATCCCACGCATGAAACTTAGCATAAGGTTGGAAGTAGGGAGATGTTTGGTCATTAGTCCATGAGTCGGTACTTCGGTCATCATAAAAGTATCTAGTTATAACTGTAAGTTGGAAGTTAAATTATGTTTGAAGGTCAGTGGAGCCGGTGGTGTGGTAAGGAAGCATTGAAATTTTTATTTTATCACCACGAATTGTAGGGTGGAACGATGTTTAGGAGGATTTATAATTAAATTTCTAGGGTGATTGAGAGTACCCAAGTGTTGTAACCATGTTGTGAGAATAGGGACAATAAAGAATTGAGTGTTAAGTATGAAGCGTATGTGATGTTTATGCCGGTATGCACGGTGTATAGAATGTGTGGGCATCCTGGTTAGCTGATGTCAGAATCATCCAGGTTAAAGGAACGTGAGGATATATGTGTGAAATATATGCTTAAGGGACCAGTATAACGAAGTGGAAATAGTTTAGTGGATTAAGCATCGTGTGAGAAGGACGATAATCCATAAATATGTGTGCAATCAGAATAGCACATCCGAATTTGGTTGAGAGGCTGTGAAAAGCCATTTAAAAAGGGGTATTCCTTGAGAAGGGTAAACTTTAACTATTATGGAAAACAATCGGAGAGGAGTTTGAACTAGTCAAATGTTGAGAGCGACTTGCGCGTAGGTTGAATGATGAGGTTAGTAAGGTATAAAAGGTCCATAAGTGCACATCATGGAGAAAAGTGCACGGGTCGGAACTTTCGGTATACACAGAGGAAAGAAGGGAAATGTTAAGTGTCACTTAATGTGAGACATTACAAGTGAAAGTCGTTGTTGAGCGGGACATAGTGAGTAGTCTCCGCATGCCCCACTCATAGATAGAATTCGGTTGGAGCAAGAGGTTAAACTAGAAAACTTTGTATCAAGCCGATGATTCCCGCAATGGAAGAGGGCAGTCAAGATGGTAAATTTCTTTGATGGGTTGACAACCTCAAGGTAAGGTCAAGAGTTCCTTCGAATACGTGGAAGAAGTTGACCAAGAAGAAAGAGATTGATATTCCTTTGGGGTGATTCACAATATTAGATAGTGTGCCTCAGTCTACCTTTAAAAAGAAGGATTGCGCCGGTACGTGGTCTTGCCCAACATTGTTCTGAACTAGGATGAGATTCTTGAACCCCACCTTCAATATGGGATTTCAGGAAGCAATGGGGATAACATTTCGTTTGGAAGCAGGTTGTATCACCTATAATCGAGATTAGGCGAAAGGTGATTAAGGACTAGTGGAGCTGTATGAACGTAATTTCGGACTCTTTGTGGGCATTTCATATCTGCAGCAATTATAGCTAGTTAGTAAAGTATATTACGATCCTTGGGAGAAGTTACTACCAAATGTTAGAGTTGTGTGTAAGCACTCATACCGTTTTATGGTGGACAATGTACTTATTGAGGTTTTGTGCGAAGAAGCTTAACTAGTCTTCCTTTGAATGTTTAGAGGTGAGTGGATAATCAGATTTTTTGATTGGTAGAGTTAGAGTCCGATGACGATGGTGGAATTACCAAAGATAAGTTTAGGTGGCTTTTGAGTTACAATGCCAGAAATTGAGATTCGAATAACTGACAAGAGTGGTCAAATGGTCATATAGTTTCTCTCAGGATGGGAGTTTTGTGTTTAGATAAATACGAGTAGTTGATACGTAGTGAGGTGTGGCCTCCCAATAATATTGAGATAATGGGGGCCAATGATGTATAGGCTAGTCTTATTCAAATGTCCTCGGGTAGGAGAAGGGAGTAGTGCCATCATTGAGGTGTGGCCCTATAACCGATAAAGTGTTGAGAGTGTTAAACAAGCCTCCTGTGAGGCGGGGGCTATATTGATTAAGCGCCTTACTCGAAAGTTAGTTTTCCGTACTATTAAAGTATCCAGAATTGTTTTACCTGGTATAGCTTATTTTTCAAATTTCGAAACGAAATTCCATTATTAGGGGGGAAGTATGTAATACCTCGTATTTTTTATGGCTTTTAAATTGGGGATTTATTAAATTTAATTGAGATATTAATTAATATTAATTCGAAAATTTATTTTAAATATTTACTAGAGTGATGAGAGTTAGTAATTATTGGAAATTTGTTGAATATTACTTAATGAGTAAATTAATATGTAGAATTGAATTTCTTAAAATTATCACGAGTGGATAATATGACAATTATGAAATTAAGACGGGACGCGCTTGTATCGTGTCGGGACTAAATTATTATTATAAAAGTGAATAAATTATAAGTTGTCCATATGGTCATTTCGAGTGCGCCAACGTGTACGAAAGGGTCGAGATAGTAAGAAAAGTGTACCCGGTGGTTTAGTTTGGGTCTCCGGTGTTTTTAGGCCTAACCGGCACCCCGGAAGGGCATTTAGTCATTTCCAAATTAGGCCTTAATTAAATGACGAAAATTAGGACATTAATATCAGATATTAAGAGAGTCTTCTAGGGTTATCATTCTCAAAAATTTAAAACTGCAGTGAGAGGAAGGAAGGAAAAGCTTTCCAAAAATCCAAGGCTAAGAACCAACCCAATTGCAGCAGCACCACCACCAAAACGTAGATCGGAGCGAGGGAATCAAGCCTATACTTGTCAAAATTGTGGAATCAGACCTACCAACTTAAGTCAAGTATCTATATTGCTATTTTTCTAGTTAATATTTCACCCATGTTAGAATAGGATTGACAAATATATGTTTTATAGAAGAATTTGATGATTTAGGGAATTTAAATCACATGCTTTAGAGGTAATAAGTATATTCTGGAAATCTCAGCATATGTAGAGGATTACCCATGAAATCGTAATGGTTTCGAAGAGAGAAATATGGAAAAAAAATTAGAAGATTGGAAATTTTAATGAAACTAGGGTTCTTGATAAATATTGTGAATTGGGCCTTTAATTCTATACTTTTGATGATTTACGTAAGAAATCATGTAGGTAGGTTAATATGACTATTAGTTTAATTGGTTGGGAGTTTGGGACTCAATCATGGAGTTTTGGTTGAGGTCAAAGAAGAAAACCCGTAGTTAACAATGGCAGAAATCCGAATACCTGTTCGATCGATCGATCGACCCCTCCTGAAAACTACAGTTTTTTCCCTCTTTTTCTTTAATTCAGATAAATTGCGTTGGAACCCTGTAAAACCCCGCTTAAAATAATAACGGGTGGCCAGCCCTATACTACATTAAATCAGGAATTTCAGATGGTCCAGTCTCAACATCAACTGTCGGTACAATATAATATAGAACTAACTACCCGGTATCATACAACCGAGATGTTAAAATTAAATAAAATATTCAACAGACAACAAACTAACGCTACTAATAAAGGAAAGAATATGCATGAAAGAACTACGAGAAATGAAATGCTAGAATAAAACGAAACAAATAACTACAACAGAATATACTACAAAAGTAGACCCGAATAAGCTGTCGGGTCACAGCCCATACAATAACTGGGATGATATAAATATAAGCATGTATATAAATATCCCTTGGGTACAAACTCGATATACAACATGAATCGTACCTAGAATTTCAAGAAGTAGGAAGCGGCTACAAGATACATCCCGTAACAGTCTGCACCTATCACGGCTCCCAAGACTCTGGATAGAAGGTCATCTGGCATCCATGCGGTAGGACACCTGTAATAGTATATATATATACAGGCAGGAGAGAAAAGTAAACGGGTAAGAGCCCGAGTTGTGAAAAATATTTAGCAAGTGTGTTAACCGTGCATAATAAATATCGGTGCACTTATTTCATAATTAAAAGTGGATTCGCACTCTCGTGGATTCCCAACTCACACCTCATCTATCGGCGCGCACCTATTCGCGTCCTCAAGTTTTAGTTAAATTACCCCCATTTATAAGGACAACCTAACTTATCATAGGCCTAGCCTATACCCACGAGATCTACCTTCCTATCATAACCCAAGAATCCACCCCCTTTTTTTTTCTAATCCTACTTGATTACGTTTACAAGCAATTATGCCATAATAGGCTTAGTGGATTCCGGTTTATAATTTAATCAATTATAGTTCTTAATAAGTTACCCGTATGCATTTGGGTTGAAACATATGATTTAATTTTTAATTAATAAGCATGCAAAATTATTATTGACACAACTTCCCTCCAATTTCAACGCTGCGCTGCGTTTCATGCGTGGGGTGTCTCGCAAAGAGAAATCCAAACAAGGAACCACCCCGTTACACTAGTCCTTGTCAATGTCGATCCTGGAGATCCATTATGCCACACATAAATATCGACAGAACTTCTCACTAATCTCAACAATGTAGTACGTTTCGTGCGTGGGGTGTCTCGCAAAGTGAAATCCAAACAAGGAACCACCCCGTTACACTACTCCTTGATACTGTCAATCATAGAGATCCATAATGCCGTACATACCATAATTGGCAGAAGTTTTCTCCAATCTCAACACTGCACTGCGTTTCATGCGTGGGGTGTCTCGCAAAGCGAAATCCAAACAAGGAACCACCCCGTTACACTACTCCTTGACAATGTCGATCCTAGAGATCCATAATGCCATGTATACAATATTATACTACTACTACAACTAACATTTCCAATAATATCCTTGGGATGATGTAACCGAAATATTCCTTAAATGCGATACATCAACCCCCATCAATCTAGTACACCATAATCATCCAAGATGTACTCCACAAAGATTCTATATCCTTTCATCTATAGGATATATAAATATATATATATATATATATATATATATAGGCATTTTATTCTCACCATATATATACATATAACAATCATCCACACCCATGACCAAGTGTACATATCATATCTGATGTACAATGGGCATGCACATAATCCACTCGGCTATATATATATCGCCGATAAAACTGCATCAATACTATCATCTTCCCAGTGCCCGGCTCACGTAGCAACTGGGGACCACCCGGTGGGGATCAACGACACCCACCTCGTGATAACTCACACACACGACATCCCGGGAAGCGGTCATAGCTCCAACTGGCAATGATACGAAACATACCCACCACGTCTCATCCCAAAAATATATGTATCGTATAATAACACATGGGACGACTATGACCTGGGAAATATCCACACCCTGCTCTATATGCCAGGATGCTCAACCTCTGCGCGGAAACTTCCCAATGATAGCATGAGCGGGGTATGCTTAACCACATAAGTATATATATCGTTCACATGCACAATATACATACATCCATATGATCCCATAATATGATCAAATGTTAAATCATCATATACAGTTTAAATATCCATACCATGTATGTCCACAATCATAAATATATCCATATATTCATATTTATATATAGATATATGTACATATATTCACACATCGTTATATCTATATATATACAAACTAATTCTCGTTCATATGTATAAGATATATAAACCCGACTATAAGTATACATAATCCTCAATATACAAGTCGTCACCACAATTTCCTTTAATTTACCTCGATATGTGAATACAATCCCTCACTTGAAACATATTCAATCATTTTTCCTATGATGAATAGTCTCCCAAAATCATATGTATTTATATATACGTATATATTCAACCTTAGGGTTATCACCCAAAATTTTGTGTAAGAACCCATCACTACACATTTCATCCATATTCGAAAGTACATAATTACCTTTAGTACTATTTAACCATAGGCACATATATGACTTAATAGTCTAAAACCTCAAATTATTCCAACCTCGTTTCAAGTATTGGAATCTCAATGGTTATTTCCCCACAATTAGGTGTAAACTATCCTAACTAGAATTTATGCTACCGCTTATTCTAGTCGATAGTACGATCCAAATCGTTCCCAATTTCATCTATGGTTCAACTAATCTTATGAACCCTTACTCCCATTGAGTTATCGATTTTTCCTTAGTCTAAACATTTCTAAGGATATGAGACCCCTCACTCTCTAAGATTTCTCAACCTCACATCATTTTTTTATACCTTTTTATCTATAATTGGTATTCCCAACCTCAATGAGGTTTCCCCACAATCTCCATATGCAACTCCAATACTTACATGGATACATTTCTCACAACTTACCCTAAGGAGTCCCCAAAATCCTAATATGTGATAAACTCCTTATATGTCTCCAAGAACATATCTCTTACATCATAAGAGAAGGCCCCCAAATCAATAAACCCAACCAAAAAGGGTTTGGAATCACTATGGAGAAAATACCTTAAAATGCCATGTTTTCGAATCGATTCGGTCCTATTCCGAATTGATTCGGCCTCCAAGGCGAATCGATTCGGGTCCAAAGACCTGGGCTTCTGCCACAGGACGAATCGATTCGGCTTGGGTCCGAATTGATTCGGTCAATGCAGACCTGCCAATTTCCCTAAACCGAATCGATTCGCTTAAGGGGGCGAATTGATTCAGGCCTGCAAATTTTGAAGGGGTCTTCTTCTTCATCAAAACCCACGAATTCTAAACCCTAAATTTTTCATTCTAACCCCCAAACCTTCATCAAATCATGATTTTAAGCCCATAAATCAACCTAAGGTTGATCCCAACCATTTTTATTCCATTAAATCCATATTTAAACATTGATTTCAAGATTAAACCCAAAAATCTAGGTTTTGATATTAATACCCAAAAATACATTTCTTTAACCCACAAATTATGAAATGAAATACACAAATAGCTATTTAGCAAGATTAAACACTTGCCTCAGATTTGTAGAGGTTGGATCGTCCTCGATATCGCGATTGGGCTGGAAATCTCTAAGCTTTTCTTCCTCTCTCTCTCTCTCTCTCTCTCTCTCTCTCCGTTTCTTCTTCTTTTCTCTCTTCTCTTCTCTTTTATTTCTCCTTCTCTCTTTCTCTAAATGAGAAGGCTTCATCCGTAAGCCTCTTAAGCCTATAAAACATAAGTCCCAGTTTTAAATGTTAATACACAATTTAAATGACTCATTTATACCAATTCGAGTCAAACTGACTTAAAAATATTTCGGAGCCGAAATAAAACTCAATGACAGTCATTTTGACTATCTCGACCCTTCCGGGATCGATGGCACACTCAAAATCATCATCCGGAATACTTTAAAATATTCTCTATTTTTGGACCTCATTTCCCAAATTTTAAAATTCTCCAATTTAATTAAATTTTATTTTCGCAAAAATTTAATTTCTCAGTCTCCAAAATCGTGGGGTGTTACAATCTTCCCCCCTTTCAAAAATTTCACCCGTGAAATTTAAAATACGCATAGGACCTCAATATCATCTAGTCCTACAGCAACTCTTAGGATCACTATACCGATCCTTACTAGTTCTCACGTCGAACTATTTAAATTTCAAAATCAACTAGCTACCTAGGGCGCCCATACCTCCCGTACTCGAGTTTCCACTCGTAAAATCATGATCAGGCTCTATTAGCCTCAAATCTTAACATAACTACTACCAATATAATCTATAATAACATATTAATAAAAAAAAAGTTTGAAAATTCCTAATGGTTGAACTCTCCTCAATTCCTGACGCTAGCCACCTTCGTGCGGGGGAGGTCTCGCAAGCGAAATCCAAACAAGGAACCCTCCCAATACACTACTATGTAGCTAGGTCGGGGATTGAGATTTGTTGAACCAGGTTTTTTTTTATAAAAGATTTCCATATTTTAAATACCGCCCGAAGGCCTATGTTACAATATATAATATAAATAAATCCCACGTCTTTCGAGACGCCAAGCAAATACCTTATGTTTAGAACACAAGGCCTCAACAAATACAATACTTCTAACCACTACCTAGTTCTCAAAACTAGCACAACTAGGAGCGAAATTATCCGCTCAGCATAAATCTACTAAACTCTGAACCAATAACCTTAACAATTTACATTCCCAAAATCAATAGAGCCACTCTCTACTAGCTCATTTTAAGACGTTTACTATTAAAAAAAATGTCCCATAAAGACCACACTTGCTGACTCCTCTCTAAGGCCTAATTCTCCTCAAAGAATTATCTTCCTCATAAATCCTTCCTAACCATATCGAAGGACAAAACGCGATGGTGACTACCGAAAACTCCCTCTATCCTACACAACGAAACTGAGTCTCCAAATTTTCTCCCTCTTCCCAGAAGGCAATACTCCTGACATTGGGATAACTACACCTTCCTCACATCGGTAAGAGTCACCAACACCAGGTTTCCTAACGAAGGTTAACGTGTTTCTCAACCTAAACCTCCCAAGGACTACACTAACCTCTCCTCACAATTTCCTTACTAAGATCAAGATTCGCCATTCGAGTAAATTTTCCTTTCTTACTCAACTGCCGATAAATCACCTCAAACCACTGCTAGAAATCTCCTCAATATTTCCTCCGGAATCGGGGAAAACAAATACCCCCGATTAAAGCGTACCAAAAATATGCTATGGGTATTGTACTTCTAATCCTATCCCTTCCTAGACGACAAAATCTAGGCGACGTCTGAAACGAAACAAGATTAACTGTTATCAGAATGCCAATCAAGTGAATATACTTCACAGAAGAAAACAACGCAGTGAACACAACAGTCCTAATTGTAGGGCTTTATGTCAAGAACGTTAACGGAAGAATGTAGAAAACTCGCATAGATCCTAAGGACTCTAGAACCTGATGCTCTGATACTATCTGTAACACCCCGCTTAAAATAATAACGGGTGGCCAACCCTATACTACATTAAATCAGGAATTTCAGATGGTCCAGTCGCAACATCAACTGTCAGTACAATATAATATAGAACTAACTACCCGGTATCATACAAGCGAGATGTTAAAATTAAATAAAATATGCAACAGACAACAAACTAACGCTACTAATAAAGAAAAGAAAATACATGAAAGAACTACGAGAAATGAAATGCTAGAATAATACGAAATAAATAACTACAACAGAATATACTACAAAAAGTAAACCCGAATAAGTTGTCGGGTCACAGCCCATACAATAACTAGGATGTAATAAATATAAGCATGTATATAAATATCCCTTGGGTACAAACCCGATATACAACATGAATCCTACCTAGAATTTTCAAGAAGTAGGAAGCGGCTACAAGATACATCCCGCAACAGTCCACACCTGCCACGGCTCCCAAGACTCTGGATAGAAGGTCATCCGGCATCCATGTGGTAGGACACCTGTAATAGTATATATATATACAGGCAGGAGAGAAAAGTAAACGGGTCAGAGCCCGAGTTATGAAAAATATTTAGCAAGTGTGTTAACCGTGCATAATAAATATCGGTGCACTTATTTCATAATTAAAAGTGGATTCGCACTCTCGTGGATTCCCAACTCACCCCTCATCTATCGGCGCGCACCTATTCGCGTCCTCAAGTTTTAGTTAAATTACCCCCATCTATAAGGACAACCTAACTTATCATAGGCCTAGCCTATACCCACGAGATCTACCTTCCTATCATAACCCAAGAATCCACCCCCTTTTTTTTCTAATCCTACTTGATTACGTTTACAAGCAATTATGCCATAATAGGCTTAGTGGATTCCAGATTATTATTTAATAAATTGTAGTTCTTAATAAGTTACCCGTATGCATTTGGGTTGAAACATATGATTTAATTTCTAATTAATAAGCATGCAAAATTATTATTGACACAACTTTCCTCCAATTTCAACGCTGAGCTGCGTTTCGTGCGTGGAGTGTCTCGCAAAGCGAAATCCAAATAAGGAACCACCCTGTTACACTACTCCTTGTCAACGTCAATCCTGGAGATCCATTATGCCACACATAAATATCGACAAAACTTCTCTCTAATCTCAACAATGTAGTACGTTTCGTGCGTGGCGTGTCTCGCAAAGCGAAATCCAAACAAGGAACCACCCCGTTACACTACTCCTTGACAATGTCAATCATAGAGATCCATAATGCCGTACATACCATAATTGGCAGAACTTTTCTCCAATCTCAACACTGCACTGCATTTCATGCGTGGGGTGTCTCGCAAAGCGAAATCCAAACAAGGAACCACCTCATTACACTACTCCTTGATAATGTCGATCCTAGAGATCCATAATGCCATGTATACAATATTATACTACTACTAAAAATAACATCTCCAATAATATCCTTGGGATGATGTAATCGAAATATTCCTTAAATGCGATACATCCCCCATCAATCTAGTACACCATAATCATCCAAGATGTACTCCACAAAGATTCTATATCCTTTCATCTATAGGATATATAAATATATATATAGGCATTTTATTCTCACCATATATAAATAACAATTATCCACACCCATGACCAAGTGTACATATCATATCTGATGTATAATGGACATGCACATAATCCACCCGGCTATATATATATCGCCGATAAAACTGCATCAATGCTATCATCTTCCCAGTGCTCGGCTCACCTAACAACTAGGGACCACCTGGTGGGGATCAACGACACCCACCATACCAACCACGTCTCATCCCAAAAATATATCTATCGTATAATAACACACGGGACGACTATGACCTGGGGAATATCCACACCCTGCTCTATATTCCAGGATGCTCACCCTCTGCGTGGAAACTTCCCAATGATAGCATGAGCGGGGTATGCTTAACCACATAAGTATATATATCGTTCACATGCACAATATACATACATCCATATGATCCCATAATATGATCACATATTAAACCATCATATACGGTTTAAATATCCATACCATGTATGTCGACAATCATAAATATATCCATATATTCATATTTATATATCGATATATGTACATATATTCACACATCGTTATATCTATATATATACAAACTAATTCTCGTTCATATGTATACGATATATAAACCCGGCTATAAGTATACATAATCCTCAATATACAAGTCGTCACCACAATTACCTTTAATTTACCTCGATATGTGAATACAATCCCTCACTTGAAACATATTCAATCATTTTTCCTATGATGAATAGTCTCCCAAAATCATATGTATTTATATATACGTATATATTCAACCTTAGGGTTATCACCCAAAATTTTGTGTAAGAACCCATCACTACACATTTCATCCATATTCGAAAGTACATAATTACCTTTAGTACTATTTAACCACAGGAACATATATAACTTAATAGTCTAAAACCTCAAATTATTCCAACCTCGTTTCAAGTATTGGATCTTAATGGTTATTTCCCCACAATTACGTGTAAACTATCTGTTGACGTAAAAAATTAGATTGTATCTAATTATTTAATCACAGATAAATTTAAATGAGATGAAGAATTTTTAAAGTGGTTCAGCCTTGTAAGAATGGCCTACGTCCACTGTTTCTGTTATTGCTGAGTGTTTGGGAATTCTCGATTACTGGTTTAACCAAGAAATTCCGGTCCCCCTACAATGAAGGAGATACAATGTATTTATAGCCTCTAGGCTGTACATGTGAAAGGGTAAATAATTAATGCCCCTTAAGTGTATACATCTGTATGATAAGCATTCAATGAATAGTCGAACTGTTGGTTACTTTGCAATTAATGCTGTGGTCGAGATGCAACTCGGACCGCCTTAGTTGCTCGATATTCAGGAGTTCCTCGGAGCTGTGGAGTTCCTCGGAGTATTCCTGTTACTCGAAGTGTCTGAGTTGATTGGGGAGGCAGAGTTCCTCATTGCTAAAGTGATTGTAGAAATGTCTGTAGGTGCCGCGTAACCTGACACGTGTCTTCTTGTGATTCATCCACGTCAGCACGTCAATTTTGGTATCAACAGAAGCCCCCAATGTTTCATAGTTCGAAATTTGAGGAGTATGGAACATTCTTTCTCGGAATATGACAATTTTAAATGATCCTCCTGATTTTTAGGAGCGTTTCCTTTGTATTTATTTTTCCTTCCAAATTCGAAGAATCAGACTTTTTGAATTTTTATAACCGCTTCGATCTTCGCGCACTTTTTGTCCTTTTAGCCGCCGGTAGCGTAATCGTTTCTTTTTTTAATCATTTCCTTTACTGTTTCTCGAGGCAAAGTATTTAAGCGTCGCAGATAATCCCATCGTCTTCTACTTTTATAAATTTCTGTCTTCGAGTTTTCCATTGTCTCTCTCTCTCTTGTGCGTTTATCTTTTCCATCGTTCGTTGTCAACAGATCCCCCTTTTTTCTGTGAGATCTTCTTCCTTCTTCTTCATTTCTTTTATTCATCATGGTTTATCTTGTTGAATCTCTTGATAAGTTCCGTTCTAATTTTTTTATCCCTTCTTGGGTTATTCTGGAGGAACTCTCTGAGCCTTCAGATTATTTCCGTTTGGCTGAGGGACATTGGTTCCCCAGTCTTTTTGTTGCTCAGTGTAGATTTTATTTTCCACCAAATCCTTTATGTTTAGAGATCTGTCAATACTTTGATGTTGTTCCTACAAAAATAGCCCCCAATACATGGAGAATAGTTAATGGGGTGCATAGGCTAAATCAAATTCATGGAACTCGCATAGGAATTCCAGAAATTATGTTCTGTTATAGATGGTAGTTGGGGATAATACTTTTTATTTAAAAATAAGATTTTTAAATAGGGCTTTAGTGGTCAATCTCCCAGATGCCAATAGGGACTATTTCGAGCATGGGGTTGTTATCAAAAGTTGGCAACATGCTCCTTTAAATGGAGATGAAGTATATCAGGGTCCCAGATGCCCTCCCTATGGCAATGGGATAGGTTATTTTGATTTTATTTTATTTCTGAAATTATGCTTTCATTATGTTTGATAAAGTGTGTGACTGATATTTAAATGTTTATTTATTTGCAGTTGATAGTAAGAGAAAAGCTCCAAAAGAGGCAAAAGTTAACATAAAGCAGTTAAAACTTATCTGGAGCTTGCATAAGACTATTGCCGACGAGCATATTAGGTCAGCCTCATACTTGCTGCAGTATAAGAGCTACACATCTTCTTTTACTGCTCGTCCGGTGATCAATAATATTGATCCTGTGCCAGTTCCTGAAGATTCTTCTCCTGAATCACACATTCCCCTGAGTCAAAAGATGGGTAAAAGAAGGGTTCCTTCTATCTTTGAGAAATCTGCCTCCCGTTCTGGAGATGCAAAAATAAGTAAATCTGATGTCCTAGAGGGGACAAAGAAAATTGATGCTCCTCCTTCTGCTGCAACCAAGAAGGCTGCTGAGAAGCCCCAGTGGCTCCGAGTAAGAGTGATGCTCCAACAGAGGTGATTACCATTTCACCGACCAAGAGTTCTTCCTTGGTCGAAACTGTTCCTGTGCCCCCGAGGAGGCTGAAGAAAAGCTCCTCGGTCAATTTGGCTAAAACCATTTCCCAGCCCCCAGTTAGCGGTACTGGTGTTCCTACCTTTGTTCCCCCGAGCTCTGCCATGAGCTCGGTGAAGACTTATTCCCGAGATCCAAGGACTTGAAGAAAACCTTTCTCGGGATATGCTCACCTCTTTGGCTACTCGCCATATTGCTTCAGTAAGTTTTTCTTATTTTGAATCTTTTTATCTTTCCCTTGTTGTATCTGTCTCTGTACTGACTTGTAGTTATTTACTTTTTCCAGTTGGTGAGTTGTTTTAATACAATTGTGAAGAAAGACGAAGCTATCAAGGCTTTTAGCTCCTCGTCTGGTATGGAGGAAGCTTTAGTGGGTTTGACCCAATCTCTGAAGGACTCCCGTCAGAAATATGACGAGGACAAAGCTGCCTGGGAGAAGAAACTCTCCTCGTTCAAGGAAGAGAATGCTCAGATTATTGAAGTCTCCAAAGGGTTGGAGAATAAAGTAAAGGATTTAGAAGAGAAGAATAAGGAGCTCGACGAGAAGCTTAAAAATGCTGAAGAGCTTGAGGGAAAGCTCAAAGTTGCCGAGGAGGAATTAACCCAGCTCCACGAAGTAAGTCGCCAAAAAGAGGAGGCTGAGAATAAGCTGAAAGCTATCGAGGAAACTCTGTCCGAGAAGCTATCCTCGGATAAAGCAAAAAGAAAGTTGGCAGTGAAGAAGTCCTTCAGCGTTGGCTGGGACAAGGGATGGAATAAAGGAGTGGCTGCAATGATGGCGCAAGTTGAATATGGCAGTCTTAAATACTTCAGAGATGGCTGGGTTGCTGCTTTACAAGAGTTAAAAGTTGATGAAGGTTCTGACTTATTCCAGCGATATATTCCTGGTCCCCCTCCAATCCCCGGGGATGAAGAAGAGGACGAAGCTGCCTCCGAGGAGTCCTCCATGGTTGTGGGTGATCAAATCCCTGCTCCACAAGTTATCCAGCCAACCAACGAGCATCCTCCACTTTTTCCTGCCTCATCCGAGCAACCTCCTGCACTTGCCGAGCAACTTTTTATTCCTGCCGAGCAACCTAGCTCCTCGTCCCAGGCTCCCGAGAAATTTTTGGGAGACAAGGAAAAGGTGTAAAGTTGTTCGGTATTTCTCTTTGTTTTGTTTTCTTTTGGCACATGTAACTTTAAACTTTGTACTCCTTTTTCATGATGTAATAAAACTTGCACCTTTGATCATACATGTTGTTGATTCTTTCCTTGATACTCTGTTTGCATTCTTATTAATTCCTGCCTTCTCCTCTTTTACTAGTTTATGGCCAGAATGGACTTGTTGTCTGCTCATGATACAAAACTGTTGAGGCAATGCAATGAATACTTTAAGGCTGGTCACACTGATTTGGATGAATCACAAATTGTAGACATCCTCGGCCAAGATGCTTCAGAGCAGGCAATTGAGGCTTATCAATATCTGAAGTGTCTTCTTGATCGTGTCGTAGCCAATAATGTGGCTTATTATAAAATGATTGAAGACTTACAAGGTACTCTTGATGAACTTCAACAGCAATACAAGGAGTCCTCAGCTCTTTTGCATGAGGGGTATGAAAAGAAATATCAACAACTCAATGCTGACAAAGGCTATGACAAGATGTTCTCGGCTTATGAAGTGAGAGAGAGAACTCTGAAAACTGAGGTCGAAGAGAACAGGCAGATAGACGAACTATTGGAGCAAAAAAATAATAACCTGCAAAGGGAAGTGAAGTCAAAAATGCTAACTTAATGGAAGATCTAGAAACCCTTAAGAGGACTGGGACTTCTACTTTTTCTCAGGGTCGAGCAAGAGCTCCTCGGGGATGAGCAAGAGCTGCTCGGATTACTGTTGAGGAACAGAGAACTCAATCTGCTCTAGAAAATCAATCCTTCCAACTAATGGCGAAGAACCAGGCCTTGGATGAGATGTCCAAGAAGATCATGAATCTTGAGGAGCAGCTTTCTACACAGAAGTCTGCTTTGGAGAATAAGGAACTCTTTGCAAAAAGTCTCCACGAGCAGCTGAAAAGATTGACATATCAATTCCACAAGCAGCCCTGGGAATTCTGGATGGCAGGCTACAACGAAGCCCTTTACCATTTGGATGCTCGTCTTGAAAATGCCAATAATGAAGGTTATAAATAAGGCTGGTTGAATGCTTTGGGCGTGTTGCAGTTGGAGCAAGGTCACTACCTATGGGATTACCATAATCCTGGGTTGCTCGACCTACCCGTTCCACCATACAAGCTTGACATGATCTGGATCCCTGCTCGGGCCATTCCTCGGTGCTTGATTTCTAAGTATCTCGGTGATTATAATCTCCATTCTAATGCAGAGCTATCTCGCCCCAAGCACCTGCTAGATAGACCATCTATAATGAATATCAGAATGCTTTAAGACATCAACTTCATCAACTCTCCTTTTGCTTTGGAAGATCCTCCTGCTGGCAAGGAACCTATTTCAAAAGCACAGGGGAAGAAACCATTAGAGTAGGAATCTTGATGTAATAGTTAGTATACATTTTATTATCAATGTACTTCCTTTTTGGACATAATGAAAGGCATATATTCTGTTTGCAAATGTTGATTGTCACTATCTTGTAGTTATAAAACACTTTTCATTTGTGTATGTATATCTGTTAAAAAGATAACAATATTATGTATCTTGTCGACCAACTGTAGTTGATTCCAACTTGTTGTCGACTAACTTAAATTTGTGGTAATCATTTGGCTGCCCAAAAATAATGATGTTTTTGCTTCTCGACCAATTAAAAATCACAAGTAAAAATTTAATTTGGTCTCTACTATATTCGTAAAATGTTTCCGACCAACAATTGTCACATCTTTTGATTCTCGACCAATATAAATTGGTGAATTTTTCTTTTCCGACCAACTTTGGAATTTTTTGAAATATTTTTGCCTCCTAACCAAACCGAGTTGGCATTTTTAGGAGTATGGTTTCCTAACCAACCGAAGTTGGCATTTTTAGAAATGTCGTTCCCTAACCAAACCGAGTTGGTATTTTTAGGGATATTTTTGCCTCCTAACCGAACCGAGTTGGCATTTTTAGGAGTATGGTTTCCTAACCAACCGAAGTTGGCATTTTTAGGAATGTCGTTCCCTAACCAAACCGATTTGGCATTTTTAGGGATATTGTTGCCTCCTAACCAAACCGAGTTGGCATTTTTAGGAGTATGGTTTCCTAACCAACCGAAGTTGGCATTTTTAGGAATGTCGTTCCCTAACCAAACCGAGTTGGCATTTTTAGGGATATTTTTGCCTCCTAACCAAACCGAGTTAGAATTTTTAGGAGTATGGTTTCCTAACCAATCGAAGTTGGCATTTTTAGGAATGTCATTCCCTAACCAAACCGAGTTAGCATTTTTAGAGATATTTTGTTATTGCTGAGCAGTGTAGTGTGTAGCACTAGTATTCCCCGAAAAATTTTCAATAAAAGGAGAGAGGCTGGAAAAATATCGTCATTTTATTCATACTGATGGAACTTCTTTACATGAGATTTTACATCACTGATAGTATTTGCGCAAATGTTCTGCGTTCCATGAATTCTTAAACTCCTCCCCCTCTAAAGTTGCTATTCGGTAGGTTCCTGGTCGAACAACCTCTGTAACTCGGTATGGTCCATGCCAATTTGCCTATAATTTGTTGTGCTTCTGAATGACTTTCTTTAGCACATAATCTCCTTCTTTTAGGTCACACTTCTTCACCCTCTTATTGTAGAACAGAGCTGTTCGTTGTTGGTAAGCAGCATTCCTAATGGTTGCTTCTTCTCTAACTTCCTTGAGCATGTCCAAATCCAATATTCTCATCAAGTCACTGACTGGGGAGTTGAAATTCAGTACTCTGTGTGTTGGGAGACCCAACTCGGCAAGTATTACAGCTTCACTTTCAAACGCCTGCATATATGGGGATTCTCCAGTTGCTGCTCGGGGAGTAGTACGATAAGCCCACAGTACTGATTGTAACTCGTTGATCCAATTTGCTTTTGCCTCACTTAGTCTTTTCTTCAGGCCATTTAGCAGCGTTCTGTTCATCACTTCGGTCTGTCCATTGCTTTGGGGATGACCTGGTGCTGAGTGGAGCTTCAAAATGTTAGATTGGTGGCAATAGGCATCGAACTCCTCGTTGTCAAATTGCGTTCCATGGTCGGCGATGAATGCGTGGGGAAGGCCATATCTACAAATGATATTTTTCCAAAAAAATTGATATACCTTCTCGTAAGTCATGTCAACAAGAGGCTCAGCTTCTACCCACTTGGTAAAATAATCCACTGCTACGACGAGATATTTGAACCTTCCTCTGGTCGTTGGCAGTGGCCCAACCAAATCTATTCCCCACATGGAGAATGGCCAAGGGGAAGTGATAGGTGTCAACAATGCTTGTGGAGTTCATCGGATGGAGGAAAAGCGCTGGCACTTGTCACATTTCTTGGCATAGGCTATACAATCAGCCCTCATCGTTGGCCAGTAGTATCCCTGCATCATTACCCTTTGCAAAAGAGTCCGACCTGCTACATGGGCTCCACAGGACCCTTCATGGATCTCTTCAATCAATTATTTCACCTCGGAGGGATGTACACATCTTTGTAATCCTACCATAATTCCTCGTCTGTACAAAACACCATTAGTCAATACATACCGAGCAGCTTTAAACTTCAATTTCTTGGCAGCGAGCTTATCAATTGGTAATTCTCCCCCCTCAATATACGCCCTGATGGGATCCATCCAAGATGGTCCTAAATCAAGGGTAATAAAATTCATCATCAGGTCTTCATCTATGCTTCGACTAGCTAACACTTCAATTGGTATTATTCTTCGCAGCTCGGTACGAGTAGCTGATGCTAATCGGGCTAGGGCGTCTGCTCTCGCATTCTCCATTCTTGGTATTTTGACCAACTTAACAGCAACAAATTATGATACCAACTCCATCACCTTTGCATGATACTTAATCATTAACTCTCCTTTGGCTACGTATATTCCCAACATCTGATTCGCAATTAATTAAGAATCACTGAAGACAATAACCTGTTGCGCCTCCATACTTTTTGCCAAATTAAGACATGCAAACATGGCCTCATATTGAGCCTCATTATTGGATGCTTTGAATTGGAATCGTAAGGCGTATTCTATGTCGACCTCATCCGGACTGTTCAAAACGATCCCTGCCCCACAGCCTGTGGTGCAAGATGAACCATCTACATATAGCCTCCATATAGGCAACTCGTCTTCTAACTTTTGGTCTGACAGAGTTCCTTGGTGAAATATTTGTTGCTTCCTTTCATCATCTCCTGATACTTCTCGCTCTTTGTCGACCATCTTTTCTTGCCCTTTTACCAACCTAAGTTGGTCTGAGCTCGAATTTGATGATCTTGTAACATCCACTTGCCCTTTTACCAACCTAAGTTGGTCTGAGCCAGTGTTTGTTGATCCTGTAACATCCACAGGTTGATCGGCGAGATGCTTTTGCTCTTCGGAGGTATCAGGATAGGTGAATTCTGCTATAAAATCTGCTACTGCTTGCCCTTTAAGCGATGACCTGGGTTCATAAATTATATCATATTCGCCGAGCTCTATTGCCAAGTACATCAATCTCCCTGATTATTCTAGTTTATAAAGGGCTTGTCTTAGCGGCATGCCAGTATATACCACTATAGTATGGGCCTGGAAATATGGCCTCATTCTCCTACTTGCCTCAATTAGCGCCAGTGCCAATTTTTCCAGCTTTGGATACCTGATCTCTGCTCCTCGAAAGGACTTACTTGTGTAGTAAATTGGCTTTTGCACTCCATTCTGATCAATACTGAGCTAACTGCATTTTCTGATAATGCCAGATATAAGTACAATTTTTCTCCCATCACCGGCTTAGATAACAACGGAGGTGCTCCCAGATACTTCTTCAAGTCTTGAAAGGCCTTCTCACATTTATCATTCCATGCAAAAGTTTTTCGGAGTGTTTTAAAGAATGGGAGACATCTATCAGTTGCTCGCGATACAAATCTGTTGAGTGCCACTACTCGTCTTGTAAGACTTTGCACTTCTTTCTTCGTCGTTGGGGATCGCAATCCAAATAGAGCTTTGATCTTTTCTGGATTTTCTTCAATGCCTCGTTGATTGACAATGTATCCGAGAAACATGCCTTCTCGTACTCCAAATATACACTTCATCGGGTTCAGCTTCATTTGGTATTTGTCCAGTTGATCAAAGATCTGGCCTAAGTCAGCTAGATGATCGGCAACTTTCTTACTCTTTGTCAGCATATCATCGACATAGACTTCCATATTGCAACTCATTTGTTCGGCAAAGACCTTGTTCATTAGCCGCTGATATGTCTCACCTGCATTTTTCAAACCAAAAGGCATAACATTATAACAATAAGTTCCCCTAGGGGTAATAAAAGAAGTACTCTCCCTATCTTCAGGTTTCATTTTGATCTGATTGTAACCAGAATAAGCGTCCATGAAGCTGAGCAGCTCATGTCCCGAGGTAGCATCTACCAGTTGGTCAATTCGGGGCAATGGAAAATGATCCTTTGGGCATGATTTATTGAGGTGTGTGAAATCAACACACATCCTCCATTTGTTGTTTTTCTTCTTTACCATCACCACATTGGCTAACCAGTCTGGATATTTAACATCTTCGATGAAACAAGCCTTCTGGAGCTTCTCGACCTCCTCTTGTATAGCTTGATTCTTCTCGGGACTGAATATTCTTCTTCTCTGCTTTACTGGCTTCATCTCCTTATTCACATTGAGCTCGTGACATAAGAAATTTGGGTCTATTCCAGGCATATCTTCATGACTCCATGCAAAAATTTTCTTTCTACTTCTTAGGAAAGTTATCAACTCCTGTTTTATTGTGGCATCCAACGACGAACCGATTTGAGTTGTTCGTTCAGGGTGCTCGTCGTCCAGAATGACATTTTCTGTAGCTTCCATCACCTGACCTTTTACAAGTTGAGATTCATCTCTGGGATCCAGCGTTTCAATTTTTGTACCTTCATCCAATTGATAGGTAGTAGTCTTTTTCCTCGATTCCTCCAACTCTTCTTGTTCGGCAGATGAATAATAGCACTCCCGAGCTACTTTTTGATCACCTTTCACAACTCCTACTCCAAAGTTTGTTGGAAATTTTAGGCACTGATGTACCATAGATGGAACTGCTTCGAACTTCTTCAATCCAACCCTTCCCATGATGATGTTGTAAGCTGACTGAACATTCTTATCCATCACAAAGAAACGTATTCTTTCTGTTCGACAAGCAGGCCATATACCAATGAATATATCCAACTTGATCGTCCCAAGTGGAATGACTTTCTCGCCAGCAAAACCGAGGAGAGGTCTATGATAAGGCTCCAATTGAGACAGCTTTAGATTTAAACTATCAAAACACGAGTAGAACATGATATCTGCCGAGCTACCTTTATCTACCAAAACTCTTAAAATCATCACTTCTTTCATTCTCATTTTGATCACCAATGGGTCATCATGAGGATATAGGACACCTGCGAGGTTGTTCTTTGAAAAACCAATAACCAACTTCTCTTTCTTTACCTTTCTCGGGCGTTCCTCTTCTGCCAAATTTATCCGTTAAATATATGAGCAAGCTTGAGCCTCACAAAGGTATGCCTTTCGTTCTGCAGTAAGATCACCTCCTCCTGCATCTCCACCTGTAATAACATTACAATCAAATGTCCCAAAACGTATTAAAAATACCTCGCGTTCTGGTTTCCTTGGCCTTTTAGGAAGAACGGGTTCATCTTATGTATTATCTTCATGATCTCTTTTCCTGTTCTCCTCTGCTCGACGAGGAGATCTAGACCTCTCTCTTGTTCGGTCATCGTTTCTTCTTTCATTTATACGATCAACATACTTTGACAGTTTTCCTCGTCTAATGAGTGTTTCGATATCATTCTGGAGAGCTATGTAATTTTTAGTCATATGGCCATGATCTTTATGAAACTCGCAATATTTTTCCCTATTCCTCCTGTCAGGGTCTGCCTTCATCTTCTTTGGCCATTTTAACTCCTCGTTATTCTTGATTTCTTCCAGGACGTGGTTGATTCCCATCTTCAAAGGAGTATAATTATCAAATTTTTTCAAGACTTTCCAAGACGACCTATTTTTGGATTGTTTATCACCACCATTGTTCTTATGTTCTTTGTTCTTGGTTTTGTCGACTTCCACCTTAGTTTCTTTATCCATATTCTTCTTCGCAGCCATAGCCTCCTCGGCATTCATGATTTTAGCCGCTTTTGCCATCAACTCTGACATGGTTGTGGGTGGATCTTTGGCCAAAGTGTAATACAACTTGTGGGGCAATAGTCCACTCATTAAGGCGGTGATCGCTTTCTTTTCTTCATAATCTATGACTTCGAGTTTCTCGTTATTAAAACGAGTTATATAATCTCTAGTACTCTCACTAGCTTTTTGTCTAACACTTAACAAATGCGCTACTCGTTTTACTGGCTTTGCTCCAAAATAGAAATTCCCAATGAATAACTCGTCCAGTTGAAAGAAAGTTGAAATCTTACCCCGAGGAAGATTATTACACCATATCTGAGCAGATCTAGTAAGAGTTCCTGAGAATGCTCTGCATCTCATCTTATCGGGGACTGCATAGATGTCGACGGCATCTTGATACTGCTCTATGTGAAGAACAGGATATGTCTTTCCATCATATTTGGGGGGTTACAAAAGGTGCTTTGAACTTTGACGGTGTGGGAAAATCCACAATGGCCTGGATAAAAGGTGTCCCTTGAACAAAAGTTCGTTGTAGAGGGTTCTTCGCCTTAGCCATTTCTCCCAATCAATCTTCCAGTCTCTAAATAGAGCCTTTCCACGCGTCATTTCCTTCCTCGGGCCTGTTGGTTCGAGCAATTGATCGAGTTGATGTAGCTTCTTGGGATCTATCTTGACGAGCAGCTGGTCGCGATTGTGCTGACCCTTCTCTTAGATCTGATGGTTGTCAAAAACTCCTCGACATGGCCTTAGGTGGACTTTTATTCCTCCTAGGGCCTAATCGACTGAAAGGAGACACCCTACTTAATCTTTCCAGCGCACTAGTCCTCTCTGGAGAGAGAGTGATACGCTGTTCAGTATCTGTAGCCCGCACTGATGAAGTTCGCCCAGGTTGATAAGAGAAATCATCGTATTCCTCATTATGATATGATTCAGTACGCCTGGTTCGCGAAGAAAGTAAATGGGTTTGTCTTTGAACACTTCACTGTCCTGAATGGGCAGGTGCACCGCCACGAAGGGTTTGTATGAGTTTCCGCATAGTTTCTTGCATGGCTGTCTGACCTTGGGCTAGATTTGTCATTATTCCAGCCAGATCTGGAACGTTTGGCGGGGTAGATGGGTTTGGTGGATTTCCTGCGTTTCAATTGCTGGATTTAGGATTATCAGCCATTGATGATGAATTGTTTTGGGTGAAAAATGATACTACCAGTCGTTTCCCACAGACGACGCCAATATGTTGACGTAAAAAATTAGATTTATCTAATTATTTAATCACAGATAAATTTAAATGAGACAAAGAATTTTTAAAGAGGTTCAGCCTCGTAAGAATGGTCTACGTCCACTGTTTCTGTTATTGCTGAATGTTTGGGAATTCTCGATTACTGGTTTAACCAAGAAATTCCGGTCCCCCTACAATGAAGGAGATATAATGTATTTATAGCCTCTAGGCTGTACATGTGAAAGGGTAAATAATTAATGCCCCTTAAGTGTATACATCTGTATGATAAGCATTCAATGAATAGTCGAACTATTGGTTACTTTGCAATTAATGCTGTGGTCGAGATGCAGCTCGAACCGCCTTAGTTGCTCGATATTCAGGAGTTCCTCGGAGTATTCCTGTTACTCGGAGTGTTTGGGTTGATCGGGGAGGCAGAGTTCCTCGTTGCTAAAGTGATTGTAGAAATGTCTGTAGGTGCCGCGTAACCTGTCACGTGTCTTCTTGTGATTCATCCATGTCAGCACGTCAATTTTGGTATCAACACTATCCTAACTATAATTTATGCTACCGCTTATTCTAGTCGATAGTACGATCCAAATCGTTCCCAATTTCACTTATGGTTAAACTAATCTTATGAACCCTTACTCCCATTGAGTTATCAATTTTTCCTTAGTCTAAACATTTCTAAGGATATGAGACCCCTCACTCTCTAAGAGTTCTCAACCTCACATCATTTTTTATACCTTTTTATCTATAATTGGTATTCCCAACCTCAATGAGGTTTCCCCACAATCTCCATATGCAACTCCAATACTTACATGGATACATTTCTCCCAACTTACCCTAAGGAGTCCCCAAAATCCTAATATGTGAGAAAATCCTTGTATGTCTCCAAGAACATATCTCTTACATCATAAGAGAAGGCCCCCAAATCGATAAACCCAACCAAAAAGGGTTTGGAATCACTATGGAGAAAATACCTCAAAATGCCCTGTTTTCGAATCGATTTGGCCCTATTCCAAATCGATTCGGCCTAGCGAATCGATTCGGCCTCCAAGGAGAATCGATTCGGGTCCAAAGACCTGGGCTTCTGCCACAGGCCGAATCGATTTGGCTTGGGTCCGAATCGATTCGGTCAATGTAGACCTGCCAATTTCCCTAAACCGAATCGATTCACTTAAGGGGGCGAATCGATTCGGGCCTGCAAATTTTGAAGGGGTCTTCTTCTTCATCAAAACCCACGAATTCTAAACCCTAAATTTTTCATTCTAACCCCCAAACCTTCATCAAATCATGATTTTAAGCCCATAAATCAACCTAAAGTTGATCCCAACCATTTCTATTCCATTAAATCCATATTTAAACATTAATTTCAAGATTAAACCCAAAAATCTTGGTTTTGATATTAATACCCAAAAATCCATTTCTTTAACCCAAAAATTATGAAATGAAATACACAAATAGCTATTTAGCAAGATTAAACACTTGCCTCAGATTTGTAGAGGTTGGATCGTCCTCGATATCGCGATTGGGCCGGAAATCTCCAAGCTTTTCTTCCTCTCTCTCTCTCCCTTTCTTCTTCTTTTCTCTCTTCTCTTCTATTTTCTTTCTCCTTATCTCTTTCTCTAAATGATAAGGCTTCATCCGTAAGACTCTTAAGCCTATAAAACATAAGTCCCAGTTTTAAATGTTAATACACAATTTAAATGACTCGTTTACACCAATTCGAGTCAAACTGACTTAAAAATATTTCGGAGCCGAAATAAAACTCAATGGCAGTCATTTTGACTACCTCGACCCTTTCTAGATCGATGGCACACTCAAAATCATCATCCAGAATACTTTAAAATATTCTCTATTTTTGGACCTCATTTCCCAAATTTTAAAATTCTCCAATTTAATTAAATTTTATTTTCCCAAAAATTTAATTTCTCAGTCTCCAAAATCGTGGGGTGTTACAAACCCTTGAATATCATTTAAAGAATATAATGGGTCATGAGGAGGACCAGTAGGGTCTAAATAGAATCCGTTGAATGAAATTATATATGGGATGTAACCGTGGGTTAACGAGAGGTTTAACACTTATTGGAAATCATTTGTACGTTTGATACGGAATTGAGCGGTTCATAAATGACTTAGACCAGTATGTTAGAGAGAGAGAGTGTACCTACTGAATTGACCTTTAGGAATAAAGAATACTTCGAGGGATGAGAAGTGATTACGAAATGATTAAAATTAAGAATAAAATGAGAGGAGTTCTTTATGCGTAAAAATTTGGTAAAATTATATTACGTACGGTTAAAATACTATTATGGGTCATGGGCGAACCTAATTTGAAAATGAGAATATTTATATATATGACCGATATCATGTGTATATATCTATATTATATTTGTGTATAATCATACCCACGCTTCTTACTATCACGGAGGTTGCCCCGCCGAGACAGTCTTATCTCGATGGGACTATTTTGGGGGATATTGACTTGTACCTTAGAACATAGGATTCCTTGGTACAGGCTATTTGAGAATGATAGTCAGACGGTCCTAAGAGATGTGAGGGCTATGTGCTGACCTCTTAGTGACTTGGAACTATGCTTCACCTCCATTTTGTGTGTATTATGTTAATACAGTTCAAGTGTGATTTCGAACTAGTATTTCCCTTGTACGAGGTATACGGGGACTTGATACCAGAGTATGCCAGCACCATAGATTTTATGTGGGGTGCCTATTAGTATATATATTGTATGAGTGGTTAATATATATACCTATACCTGAGATACTTCTAGTGTGTGTGTGTAAATAGATAAGTAATTCGAATAAATGCTCCTAATTATAGTAAGTGCTTGAAATTTTTTAACAGTATTGAGAAATACATAAGTGATGTAAGTAATCTTTAAGAGACTGATGTCAAAACTAAAAATCATAGTCTTATGAATTCTTGAAATAGAATTTAGGGGAGACAAGTTAGATGGACCTATGAGGTAATTAGTTGTACGATAGGCGTGCACACTGGATTAGAGGTGAGAATTCTCAAGAGAGTGTCGCATACTAACATGGTTGTTATATTAGCCAGTAAGCATTTTAAATACTTGTTAACTATTTTTAAAACTATTTTACACTCAGGCTCTGACCCATTTCTTATCATTTCTCTCTCTCTTGGATATATATGTATTTATTACAGGTGCCCCGCCACAGGGGTGTCAGGCTTGGATCTTTGGACTATTGACGTGATGCAGTTAGTATGGGAGTTGCAGGTGTTTGCTGTAGACGATTTGATTCTTGTCTTCTCAGTCTTTTATTTAGTTCTCATTAGGTAGGGCATGTGTTGCCCGTTTCCAGTCTTTATCTAGTCCAGAGATTTGTACTCTTTATTTATATCAGTATTCAGTTTAGTTGGGATTACTTGTGATTATTACATTGTCCTACGACTTGGGATATTTTATTTGGATTCAATTATCTATCATGTACTTTCTTTTGGATGGTTTGGTTTTAATACTATCATTTGTATTCGTAGAAAATGGTTTTATAGTTAATAATAACAATCGGAGTTAATTTATAAAATTAAATGTTTTGACACTTAGCTTAATTATGTATTAGGTGATTAATAAAGAAAATTGTTTTTCGACAGTGATGCTAAGAATGAACCAACCGAACACTTTGGGTTAATTTAATAAATGATTGATCACCCGGTGTTTAATTAGGCGAGGTGTCGCATACCTCTGTTGATATTCGCCAGCAGGACCTCCCTTGGCACGCAACCGCCACCGATAGCATATTCGTTAGGATGGATATATTTCACATAAACATCATGAACACAGATATATATATCCCTAGTGCGACTAATCCATGCCTAACACCCGAATCACTAGCCTATAAGTCCCGAGTCTGTCCCCGACTCTTAAATATTTAATTATTCACTAATTAAATGAAATTTTTTTACATAACCTTTCTGAAATACTCGGACTTTCCCAACCATCCAGTAAAAAATAATAATATTTTTGAATTATTTTTACCCCATTTTATAATTTATTTTTTGAGTGTTACCCCTCCTAAACACTCGTAACCAAACTTCGAGTATACTTTCCCCTACCCGAGGTTAAATAACCATTTTATAATATTTCCAGAAGTCCTACAATACCCTCAGGACCTTTTTACAATTTTCGATTTCTCAACCGCCCCTTGAATTTTATTAAAAGACCTAACTGTCTCTCACGGCTAGTCCGAATTGATTCAGGCTCAAGGACAAATTGATTTTCTTACCGAATTGATTTTCCAAGAAGGCCGAATCGATTTGATTCTGGCCAGGATCCCAGACCAAGTACAAAGTAATGAGTTTTCCAATCTTTCAACATTCAATTCCCAACTTTCAACAACTCCAACATTATTTTTAGTTCCCCAATGGTTCTATATACATGAAATCTAATTTAAATTCACTTTAAGATCCAAAAATCCCATAATCATCAATCACAACACATCGATTTAACCTATTCAGGAATTATATCTAAATTTTTAAATTTCTTCCTCTTTCAATTACCTTTCTATTTAGATTCTTTTGCAAATCATTTTTCACTCAACTTAAACTATCATAAAGATTAAATAACGTACTAATCAAGATTAATTTCATAATAATCAAGACATTCTTTCGAAAAATAAAGATTAGAGTCATCACATCATTCGTATGCAACTCTTTTCCAAAACCCCATTTCTACATTTTGAATCCCCATCCCAAAATTAGTTATTACTCTACCAATTTTTATATCATTCTAAACAATGAAAAACTAACAAGCAAGCCTTGAATGGTGGTGGAATATTAGTCTCTTGAATCTAGCCAAGAATAGCCTTTTTTCACCCTTCCTTGTGTTCTTCATCCTTTTCTCACCAAAATATTCCGAGAGGTTTAGAATGTATAAAGTGGTTACCTCCTAACCCTAATATACCATTTAAACTTCTTAATCATGTATTTAGGTTAACCCCTTAAGGAAAAATGACGTAAATGCCCTTGAATGGGTCCCGACTAGTCTAAAAAGCTCTTAATAACCAATCTCCCCCGGGACACTTGATTTTGACTATTTCAACCCATTATGGATCATCCGTGCACTCGAAATCACCATTCGACTCACCAAACATAAATATCATATTTCAATCCAAAAACAGCCTACCCGTATGTCCCAGTTGAGATACCTTCAATCCCCGTCGTTATTACCCATCATGACGTACTAATAATTTATCGAATTTGATTTACTTTATCACACTTAGTAAATTTTATTTCCACATAAATATTAATTTTATTCTCACTAATTAACATTTATTAAATATGCAATATTATTATGGGCACGCGTGCAATTACAATGCTGAAATTAATTATTCAAAATACGGGATGTTACGAGAGAGAGAGAGAGAGAGAGAGAGAGATAGGCTCGTAGACATCATGTTTCCTACATCACACCTAGTTCTAAGCCCTGAAAAAACTTTTTTTTCAATTATTTTATTTTACCCATGGAGTTAAACTTTCAATCAACATATGTTCAAAAAATTAGGTTAAACTATAATTTCTATATATATTTTAAAAATCCAACAAAAACTGTTGAGAATACCGTATTTACAAGGGTTTGCTCCAATAAGATTTTATGAATTTTTTTTTTAAAATAGCTAGAAAATGTATTTTGGACTAATTTTTTGAACATGTGTTTATTGAAAAGTTAGTTTCAATAGAAAAATAAAAAAAAAATTGAAAAAACGTTTCTTGGGGCCTAGAAATAGGTGTGATGTATAGAGTGTGATATTGGAAGTCCTCTCTCTCTCTCTCTCTCTCTCTCTCTCTCTCTCTCTCTTTCTCTCTCTTTATATATATATATATATATATATATATATATATATATCCTTTGCCTTTTTCTTTGTGTTTTATGAGATTTAAACAAAGGGTTTTACTAAATCATGTAGATATCTTCAAGTCCACAAAAAATCAAATCTAAATAATCGATGTAACTACATTTAAGCCCCCAATTGGTTTGGGATGAAATGTTTCTTTTTGGTTTGATGCAAAGTTGAAACATGAGTTTAAAAATTAAGAAAGGTTGGGAAAAAGAGGAAAAAGAGATAAGTAGCTTTGTAAGAGTTTTCTTTCATAGAATCTAATTCCCATACCCCAAAGACTTGGATTCCATGGATAATTTGAAAAAAGGAGCATATCAAGCACACCTTCTCATTTAAAATGACTCATTTTTCCAACTTCTCATTTAAAATGACTCATTTTCCTCCTATTTTCGAACTTTGCAATCAAGCACACCTTAGTTTAAATATTTTTTAATTTGGGAAAACTAAATGTAAAAATATCCATCCCAAACCAAATGGATGGTAATGCTCCTGTATCCCCTTTAAATGTTATGGTTAGCACATATTTAAGAGCCATTAATGTAGTTAAAGCCGTGGAAATAGTCAAACAATACATTTCACGGTCCGAAGGAGATTACAATTTTATCAGAACGACCACTTAAGGTAACATTATCGAATATCATAATCCTTTGTCAACATAAAATTAGGTTAATTTATCATCATCAATAGTGGTCAACTTAAGGATGTTAAAGAGTGAGCAATTTAAAGATGTAAGCACATACCTTTTCTTGAAGAAACAATACTTTAATTTGAAAAAGCTATCAGAGAAACTCTTTAGATTGCTAACCTAAATCAAGTGAAAGATAAACACACACACACACACACACACATGCACATATAATAAAGTAGCATAGGTTTTGAATTCTAAAAATGTAAAAGCAAAAGAATGCTCCACATTTGACCATATCTTCCCATTGCCAAATCAATTGTTCTGATCCACCTCCAAATTTTTTAGCCTGTCTAAACATTTCATTTATCCTTCCCATAGAAAATGGGCTCATTTTAGTTTAATTCAAGCATCCACTTTATCTCATTCTTATGCACACGTATGATATTTCTCTCATCTCTCTCTCTCTCTCCCTCTCTCTCTCTCCCCCCCCTAACCCGCTGTGAATCCATCTCCCCACTCTTGCACACCCACACCCACAAACTTTCTTCTATGTTCTAAACACTATCCTCCAACATGGGGTTTTTGATTTTTCATTTCATTTTGGGTTTGAGATAATTCACATAACCCTGCCTCCCTTGGTCCCTTTGGAGCAGACCGTAGTGAAGAAAAAGTGGGTGCTTAATCGTTGGTTCTGGTCGGAGTAGTTGTTGTTTCCCCTAGTCCCTCAAGATCAGTTGAAGGGGGTGTCACTCCTCATGCTACTTCTACTGGGGAAGATATGAGGGCCACCAGTAAGGCTCCCAAGAAGAAACCTAAGGTTACTCATGAGCTCTCTCATACATTGACTCCTGACTCCAAGGTTACTCAGCAAAACCTTACATATTAGGATAAATCCCGCATTTAAGGGGTGAGATGAAACTCATGTTAACATTAATTTAATTAGTATAGTTAGTTTATTTATTTTGTTCCTTTGATAACAAAATAAATATTGAACTTCTAAATATTAAAATGCATTTCGAAAGGAAGAACTCGGTTCTAATCATGCTTTGAGAAAAGGTGATTTATTTTTAATGAATCAAAAAATTCCCCTCCTCTTAGAGGATCTTGTCATTGAGAAAGAACTCGATTTTTTTATTAAATTATTTTCTTAAGAATCAAACTAGAGACATGCTTTTATTAAGTTAAATATTGTTTTAGGAATTTCTAACTCTAAAACTAATTTTGAAGACTTCTAATAATTTTAATAAATGAAGTTTTTTAGATATGTTTACATCTTATTTTTTAGAGTTATGAAAGTCTAAAATTAATTTTCTAAAAAAATGTCATATTGAAATTACATTTGTGATGAGAGTTGACTTGTAACTTTATTATTATCTTGGGCCATTATAAATAAATTAATTAAAATAATTAATATACGTGGTACAGTTCCATATTTTGTTTGTTCTCATATTTATTCACTTCACTCATTTCTTATTTTAGTTTTTATTTATTAGTTTAGTTTAAATAGTATTTCATCATTAGTTTAAATAATCATCCCTTAAAAATTGTTTTAAAAATCATATTAATTCTTCACTTTGCTCATGTACACATTAAGAAGTTATATTGATACCCCTTAATTTCCATAAATATGTTTTAATGTATTTTTAGGTTTAAAAAGGAATTTTGATTGACGGATCTTTGCAACAACGACACATACGCACAAAAGACAAGTTATCATTACTCACCAGGAGTCGGACAAGGTGGCAAACTACCGAAAAAGTTCAAGAATAGGCCCAAAGAGAACAAGAAAGGGGGAAGAATAAAAAAGGGAAGCCAAAAGAAATTGATAGGAAGGGTGCCAAAAAATCATTCAAGGCCATTAACACGGTTTTCACTGGGCCAGTCTACAAAATCTTCTATAAGATTAAAGGTTGGCAATACTTCAAGTGGCCTAAGAAGATGATTAGTGATTCGAAAAAGAGGAACACGGCACTAAGGTGTGCGTACCACAAGGATCACGACCATAAGATGGAGAATTTCAAATTCCTCAAGTCTCACCTCAAAGAGTTGGCCCAGGCGGTGCACCTCAATAATTTTATAGAGAATAAGGAAGGTCAAGCACAACCTGTGCAAAACCAGAGACTAGACTAGGTATTAGATAAAAAAAAGGGCCATGAGATGGAAGTAATTCATTGGGGCATCTAACCCCACCAGAGTTAGGGGAATTATCTCACGATGGAAGTGAAAAAACTTATTGCAGTGATGAAAGCATTTCAAATCGACTCGAACAAATCTGTTGCAGGAAAATGTTGTTGAAATAAATACATTAACTATTATAAGCACATAGTGTTTATCGACAATGACTTGCTCGGAGTCTGGAATCCCCACCATGATGCCTTAATAATCACTCTGAGGATTGCCAACTGGGATGTGGATAAGCTATTAGTGGATCCGAGGATTTCCTCATAAGTTATGTACCTCAAAATTTTTAACAAATTAAACTTCCATATGGAAGAACTATAAGAGGCCATTGTACCCTTGGTCGAATTTGCATGAAGAATGAATTTTCCTCTAAGGAAGGTGGTTCTCCCAGTGCAGGAAGGAGGAATTTCTAGGCTCATTATGTTCCTCGTAATAGATATAGACTCCCCCTACAATGCTATACTCGACAGGAGTACTTGCACGCCATTAAAAAAGTACTGTTCATCTATCACCGGAATATCAAGTGAATCACGAATAAGGGTGTCATGGATACGAGGGAAATCAAGCCCTTGTTTGAAAGCATTTCATAGCCACCATCCGACCTAAAAAAGAAAAGAAGAAAGAGAAAGTCGAGTAATCCATAGAGGGATCAATGCCTTCCAAGTAGCAACTAAAGTATGGGTGATTTGGTGTTGAGGAAACCAGTGTTGACCCTATTAATTGGGTCATGGGGCCTCTCCAAGAGGTAGTCCATAACATCGACAAACTTTAAAAAAGTTCATGATCGGTAGTACACTAACTAACAAGGTGAAAAATGAGCCGATTACTTTCATTAAAGTCAATCACGACTTTTTTCCTAGTATCCATATGACATATCGCGAATAGATTCGAAATCAGTGTGTCACAAGCTCCACGTGGATCCATATCATCCACCAATTACGCAAAAGGTATGGTGAACTACCCCCAAGAAAATGAGGGAAATTAAAAAGGAAGTGGGGAAACTTCTCAAATCACAGTCTATCAAATACATTTACTTTCCCAAGTGGTTGTCAAATCTAATGGTCATAAGGAAAAGTAATGGGAAGTGGAGAGTTTGTATATACTTCACTGACCTGAATCGTGCATGTCCTAAGGATATATTTCCCTTTCCCAAAATAGAAACAAAGGCTAAGTGCAAGCACGTGAGTTTTCTTGATGCCTACTTGAGCTATCATCAGATTCCACTATTCGCCCCCAACCAAGAGAAAACCTCATTCATCACCACGCTAGGAGTGTACTGTTATAGGGTGATGCCTTTCGGGATGAAGAATGTGAGGGCAAATTATTAGAGACTTGTAACCAAGATGTTAAAAAAATAGTTGGGGGACACGATTGAGGTGTCTATAGATGATATACTCATCAAGATCAGGAAGGAGGATGTCCACCTTGTGGATTTGGCGAGGACCTTTGAAGTTCACTACTATTACCGGATGAAACTCAATGCGACCAAATGCTCCTTTGGAGTTCAATCAGTTAAGTTCCCCGAATATCTATTTTGATATAGGGGGATCAAAGCAAGCCCCGATAACATCGAAGCAATCAGAAAGGTATAGCCTAAAAAACTATGTACATTGTGTAAAAAATAATCAGCATGTTCGCTGCGCCTAACAGGTTTATATCAAAATCTTAAAAAAAATGTCAAATTTTCTTCCAGATGTTAAGGAACGAAATGTAGGATTATTGGAATATCTCGTGCACCCATGCACTAGAAGAAATAAATTATTACTTACCACCACTGCTTATAATACATGATTAAGAGGATCCCTTGCATTTGTATCTAATCGTTTCTAACCATGCAAGGATCTCGTCCCTAGTGTACGAGAAGAACGGGGTTCAGTCCCCCATTTATTATGTGAGAAAAACATTTATTAATGCAAAGAAGAGATATCTCCTTTTGGAGAAACTTGCGTACGCACTTGTGGTAACGTCTCGAAAGCTCAAGAACTATTTTGAAGTACACCCAATTATCATCCTTACCTCCCACCCTCCAAAGGGAGTTATTTGAAAATTTGACCTCTCTAGGCAAATATCCAAATGGTCGGTAGAATTGGGGATGTTTGACAATAAGTTTCAGCCAAGAACCTCAGTCAAATGGCAAGTCATAGCTGATTTTTTCATAGAATTATCTAACGGTCAATAACCAGAGAAAATTAATATGGAAACGGAAGCAGATGCTAAACTTCTCGAGAAAGAGGACATGTGGGTCCTCTATATTGATGGAGCCTCCATCCAATGGGGAGGTGTATGGATAGTATTGGTATGCCATGAGAACAATCCCCTAGATCAGGCTATACATTTAAGATTCAAAGCCTCCAATAACGAGGCAGAATATGAGGCCTTGATTAGAGGATTGAGAAAAGAACTATTCTTAGGTGCCCGTTATCTTGATGTCTTATGAGACTTAAGGCTAGTATCAAATGAGTTGTCGAGATATTATATCGCATGACTACATATCTCGAAGAAGCCAGACACTTTGTTGAGGAATTCAAACATGTGAAAATATAATAATTCACCGAGGGAAATAACAATCATGTAGATACACTAGCCACCCTCACTTCTCGGACAAGCTTCTAATGGCCATTATCTTGTAGCACAAAGACTTTTGAGATATCTACATCTCCTTTGACATTCGCCTCATATCTTATTTTTGAGAGGTAAATAAGTCCTTGATAATAACGTATTGTTCGTTCAGGGACATCTTTACTTTTTCTAACTCGTTCCTGAATTGGCCATTCTCATTATCAATGAATGAAGCCCCATTTCCCATATGAGTGCTTGGTTGAGACTTAGTAAGTTTACAATGATATACTTTCAAGTCAGTGTTCTGATTCTCAAGGAAGGAAGAAACTTCTTTGACTTCGCACAAATTAGCATGAAAAGAAAATTTTTCTTCCTAAAGGCTAACTCAATATGTTCAATTTTTGTATCGAAACCCCTCTCCCAAGAGAGCTCGATCAAGTCCTTGTCATATTTATCCTTGTGATTGGCCATTTTCTTTTTATAGTCTTGGTCAGCGACCATCATATCATGAAAAAAATGTTATCTACCACACCTTGGTGGTAGACACAAGGGATATCTGAATAGGCCTCTTTAGTGTGACCAGGCACATCTTATCATCCTCATTATGAACAGTATCAAAGATCTTTCTACATTTCTCTAAAAAAATCTTATAGGGTAGTAGTAAGTGTTGTTAGTTTAGCATCAAACTGAGAAAAATACAAGGATAGGTTGTCGATAAGGTGACATATAAAGGCAAACACATAGAGAATTACAGATGAGTGAATAAAATGATAATAGAATTTAAAATATCCATTAATATTGAAGAGTGATGTCACTCCCCGACTTAATAAACTTAAAATCATCCTTTAATTTAGAGATAAATTCCTTTAATGCATACTTTACTTTAATTCTCTCTGAAAATAGCACCATATTTTTTTTCTTTTCAAAAGCATGTTTGGACGAAAACATAACTACCTTAACATGTAATTTAGAAGTGCTAAACAACTTTACATACAAAAATTATTTAGTTTAACATTTACCCCAAAATCTTGTTGATATTCAACCCATATTAGATATCAGTCACTCCCCCGTTTTATGGTCCTAACTTGGCAGTGAACTCCAAACGATAGGCATACTAGAAACATAATATTTGTTAACGCAAAAATTCTCCATCTACAAGGACTAATCAGAAAAGGACACATGTCATCCTACGTGATAATATTCGGCACCCGAGGAGAGTTGATCGACACCCGAGGAGAGTTGTTCAGTACCCGTGGAGAGTTAGTCGGCACCCGAGGAGAGTTGGTCGGCACCCGAAGAGAGATAGTCGGCACCCGAGGAGAGTTGGTCGGCATACCAACCAGGAAGTTCAAAGGATAACTATGCATTTAATGTGCATTAATGAAGATGACAACGCATTTAATGAGCCTTAATGTACATTTCTACTGTATTAATAGATGTTAACACATAACATACCAAGCAATTACAGGAAGACCAACCATCATAGAAGGCCAATAATTAGATTCATTGTATGTAGACATAAATGTTTGAATGTATAAAGACATTGTATCTCTCTATCTCCCATCACTATAAATACATGTATTCCCTTAGCCAAAGGAGGATGGAGGGAGAACTAAGAAACACCATACAGAAGATACACACTCTTTCTCTCTCTACACCATATTGTGCTATTGTACACCCCTGGGAATAAAATAACAGTGGACGTAGGCTTTATTCATAGACGAACCACTTTAAAAATCCTTGTCTCTTATATGTTTTATGTGAATGTTTATATTCATCTTCAATCTCATTCTCATCATTTATCTGCTGTTGACACCACTAAAATGGCAGTGGCCATTTTCTGTCTTCAACAGATTGGCGTCGTCTGTGGGAACCGTGTTACAAGCATTGTTCTCCATCAAAAGCTAAGTTTTTATTTTCTCTACATATAATCAATTATACATACATCTTTTGATTCAATCATGATTTTTATATTTATATACATAAATTAATTGTCCAATTTTTATCTACAAAATATTGCATATCATGATTTTAAAATCATAATTGCTGGATCAATTCTTATTTGGAAATCTGAAAATTATTGAATTTTAAAATCATAATTTTTGGCTCGATAGTAGAACGATTTGTTCCATTAATTTCTGACACTGCTATTCCTCTTTCCATCTCTATGATGGTATCAAGTTTGAAGAATTTCAAGAGATCTTTAAGGATTCCTGAAATTACAACTACAATAATATTAATTTTAGATAATTTTCGTTAATTGACTTTCATATATGATTGCTTACCATACTTTTATCTTTGTAAGATCCAAGGAATACAAATCGTCTCTCTCCGAAGTATCATTCTTAAAATAACCATGGTTGGACACAAAATGGGATCGTTTATCTCCAAATTTTCTTTATTAAAAATTGTATGAAAATATTTTTGAAACTGTTTATATGAGAATCCAAATTCTATCTCTGATAAAAAAGATCACATCAAAAGGGATGGTGATCTATTCCGAACCCATTACAGGTTGAAATTGAAATCCAGTATAGGTTAAATCTGATCTACATCATTTTTATTTCCCCTCTATTGAAAAATTATCGTTATTGGTTACCACCGATTGTAAACGTCAACACACCGGAATTAATTACGACCAACCGTCAGATCAGTCAGCGGTTGTACTATGTACCACACCTCCGAACTGTACCCATTTAACTAGTTAGCGATGAGGATAAACCAGATACACACATCGGCAACCGCCTTAGTGGTCCCTGAACACACTCAGATGACCATTGATTAGCTGGCAAACGCCCCAGACCTCTTTTGTTGGTCGGTAGCAAGGTTTCGCAGGTTGAAAAACTTCTCGACCTATTATTTATTGGTCGGCGTTATAGGAAACTGGTCGGCGGAATGATTTTGATACCATGTGTTGAAACTAGGTATTGTTGTTTAAATCAGTGATGGCTTTATAGACGATGGGTTGATGCCAGATGGTGCTGATAGTTGGGCGCAGAGATTTCGATTAATTGGGATTATTCATCGGCAATATAAAATTTGATATTTTTGTTGCTCGGCCGTTCTTAGCGTTCTCTGATATGAGGTATTACACAGGTATTATTGGTCGGTGCCATATGGATATTGGACATCGTTGGTCGGAAGCTGGGTTGCAATACCTTGTTGGTCGGCACACCATTTGTTGAACAAATCCAGATAATATATTGATCGGATTAGGCTCCAGACCCTTTTTTTATTGATCGGTATCAATTATATTGGTCTACGACCATCTATTACTGATTGATTGGACTCCTAGTACAGATCGGTGGCTTCAATATGTTAATCGGCAGAAAGAAACTGAAGGTCGCCATCACTGTGTTACAACATCACCGGAGCTATCTATTCTTGGTCGGATACTGTTGGCAGTAATCATTCTTGGTCAGAGGCATATCCAGTCTTGATCGACGACCAATGAATGCAAAATATTGGTCGGCGATTGTCGGCTCAGATTTTTATAACGTTTTTCACTGATCGACAATGAGGTTGCGACATCAGATTTCTTTTAAATCAACATTTGTACAAATTACAGGTTCCTGATCTCCTACCTGTTGGTCGGCGAAATTAATTGTTGATCGGATATATGTTTCACGTAGATTGAAAGGCTTCTCGACCTCCTTTGGCTGGTTGGCAGTAGCTATTGTTGGTCGGCAAACAAGAAGGTTGATAATGGAGCAGGTCGGCACCACCTGATACTCCTCGACTAAGACATAGATAAAACTCTAGGGATCAGACTTGGTGGTCAGCGTCATTGGTCGGTAACAAAGGATAAAACTAGGATAAAACTTCTTGGGTTTCGTACCAGACTGTTATAAGCATTTGCTAATTAAAGCTTTGCCACATCCTATTTTTACTTTATCCAAATAAAGCCCTTTGCTGATTAAAAACTTGTTAAAAAACTTTTGGTTAATTACACCAATTCTCTACAATTTACACCCTCACGTGAGCCAACTTATAAATATTTTAGAAACCAACTTATATTTAGTATTTCTTGGAATTCAGATAATTTTGCAAAAATTTTATATTAAACAATTATGCCTTACAATTGGTGCATATTTTATAAAATATGTTAAGTCGCCTCAACATATTATTGTCCGAGCAAATACATATCATATATTGATTGGATCACTAAATTATTCTCATGACTAACTATCTGATCTAGTCTCAACAGGTATTTGGGAAGCTTATTAAAATTCCTTGGGTACAAGATTCAGTGCCGATGAATGCTCGGAAATAATCTTAAACCTCTGGAAACTATTATTGCTCGATATCAGGCTATTTTGCCTCGACATATCAGCCAACATATATTATTTCATTTTTTGAAATTAATATTTTTATTGCCCGAACATATACATATCATATATATTGATTAGATGACTAATTAATTCAGCCTACACATATGGTAGAGCAAGTTATTAATTTTTATAGGTACAAGATTCAGTACCGGCGAATGCTCGGAAATAATCTTAAACTTCTGGAAAATATTATCATTGCTCGGCATTATGAAATTTTACCTCAACGAGGCACTATTGATTTTATTATTGCTCTGATATGTGATCAATCACGAATCATTATCTATATCCATTCTATATTAATCTCAGCTTGAAGCTCGGCGAAATATTTATTATCATATTCAGCTCTGAGGAAAAGCTACGACAGTTATTGTATTTCACCCCCAACGGATAGTTGGTCGGGGAAATTCTTATTTATATTCAGGCCCAGTTATCGGCTCAAGCACAAATTATTCTATATATCCATTGGGATTCATATTCTTTATTCATCTCAACATGGAGCTCGCATGGAGCTCGGAAAATTTCTTCTCTTTATATATATTCAGCTTCAAGGAATTCTTTTACATGTATCATCTTATTCCCAACAATCTGTTGGTCAGCTCCGAGGAGGTCTCCAAAATCTATATTATCTTATTCCCAAAAATCTGTTGAGGAGGTCTCCATCATTTATTATATCTTATTCCCAACAATCTGTTGGTCAGCTCCGAGAAACTCTCTAGCATTTATTATCAATTACCACCAACTCCGGTCGGTCGGGAACAAATAAAATCCAACTTCGGTTGGTCGATAAAATCCAACTCCGGTTGGTAGATAAAATCCAACTCCGGTTAGTCGATAAAATCCAGCTCCGGTTGGTCGATAAATCTCCTCCAACTCCGGTTGGTCGGGAATCAATCTCTTCCAACTCCGGTTGGTCGGGAACAAATCTCCACCAACTCCGGTTGGTCGGCAAATCAATTTACAATCAACTCCGGTTGGTTAAACTAAGCAGGATCATGGGATGAAAGTTATTTCATTACTTAGGCCCAAAGAGTGATAAGTCACTATAATTAAACAGTAGGTGGAGCAAGTTTCATTGTCAATGAAAAATAGGACAATTTATCCTTCTACATATATATTCATCAGCTAACAACAAGCAAAGCATCTTACAAAGTATTTCCAAGAAAATGAAAATGCAAACATGCAAAGATCTCAGGGAGTCATTTCATGGAATATTTCCGCGGCCTTATTTTTCCAGCAAGACCAACATACTTCAAGGCCAAGAAAGCACTCAAAGTTCATATTCTACACTTGGGGGCTTCTATTACAGATTTAGTTATTCATTCGGTGGCACATTCTCATAACATCATGCAGTCGAGCATCAAATTCAACTCCACAAACTTACACAGTCGGGGTCCCGACCAATCATCATTCAGGAGTTATTTTTCTTGCTCAGGAATTAGTTTTGTTATTGAAGTTCAGGAGGTATATTGAAGTTCAGGTGGCATATTGAAGTTCAAGAGGCGTATTCAGGAGTTATTATGCACATTCAGGAGTCAGATTTAGCATCTACATCCCTGGGATCTTTACTACTACTGTCCCGACCAACATCGAAGAAGAAGTTGTATGAAAATGTTTCGAAGTCCACCACAAACTTGGTACTAATCATATTGAATGTTGGGTTCAAAAGATAGTATGTTACTCGACAAAGTATTCAGAGGAGCAAAAATCAGAAAAATTAAGCACATGAAGCTAGCACTCAGTTGCTCGGAACAGGAGGCAGTTGGTCGGCTAGCAAATCAATTAACATACTTGAAGATTATGACAAGCTACAAGCTGCATATTATGTCATGGCTACATCCAAATTCCCAGGGGTGATACATAGCACACGTTCGCTTGACGAACAGAGTTCCACAAAAGAGATATTAGCGACCATCGATCAGCCTGAATCATATGTCGTCCAGGAGTTAGTGCACTTTATGTTGAAAAAATCAAGAAGGAAGATCAAGAATTTCACGAGCACTGAGCAACACTATAGAATAAATACTCCATCCTTTTAGTGAACCATCAAGCATGGAGCATTGGGGGCTTCTGTTAACGCAAAAATTCTCCATCTATGAGGATCAATCAGAAAAGGACACATGTCATCCTACGTGGAAATATTTAGCACCCGAGGAGAGTTGATCGACACCCAAGGAGAGTTGGTCGGTACCCGAGGAGAGTTAGTCGGCACCCGAGGAGAGTTGGTCGGCACCCGAAGAGAGATAGTCGACACCCGAGGAGAGTTGGTCGGCATACCAACCAGGAAGATCAAAGGATAACTATGCATTTAATGTTCATTAATGAAGATGACAACACATTTAATGAGCCTTAATGTACATTTCTACTGTATTAATAGATGACCACACATAGCATACCAAGCAATTCAAGGAAGTCCAACCATCATAGGAGGCCAACAATTAGATTCATTGTATGTAGACATAAATGTCTGAATGTATAAAGACATTGTATCTCTTTATCTCCCATCACTATAAATACATGTATTCCTTTAGCCAAAGGAGGATGGAGGGAGAACTAAGAAACACCATACACAAGATACACACTCTTTCTCTCTCTACACCATATTGTGCTATTGTAGACCCCTAGGAATAAAATAACAGTGGACGTAGGCTTTATTCATATCCGAACCACTTTGAATATCCTTGTCTCTTATATGTTTGATGTGAATGTTTATCTTCATCTTCAATCTCATTCTCATCATTTATCTTCTACCATTTTAGTGGTGTCAACAATATTATAGGAGTGTAAGCAATAAAAGCTTAGTGAATGAACCAATACCGCACATACACCACACATATAACCAATTTGCATAACCATTTTTATTTTCTAATGTTATAACCCAACAGGAATTGTATAACTCTCACAAGCCTGAACCCGCCAAAGTCCAATTAGCCCACCACAGTTAATGGGGAACACCACATCCCATAATTAGGCCTGAGTATAACAAACCTTAAAGTTTGATTAACGGGACCGCCACATTAAAGCATAACTTAATATTTTCAAGCAAACATAACCTCCACCTTGGGTATCAATCATGGAAACATATAATAACATGTTATAATATATACACACATAATAAAAATTAATTTTCTAAATCAAAAAGCTTCATGAGAAGGAAATTCAAATCTGGGACTTTAAAGTTAGCATTTACGATCCTGATACGCATTCTTACATAGGTTCTTAAACCATCTTTGTTTTAACACAATTTGGCAAAATGGGTATCATAAAAATATTTATTTAAATCTGAAACAAAAATATACCAAGTGTAGATCTCATCCATGTGACCAACCTTAATAAAGAAGTAGTTACCTTACGAGGATTCCTCGATTTATGGAAATGTTTCCAATGATTTCTTCCTTAACTTTCATCTCTTTCTCTCTCTTTAGGCAAAACTCTTTTTGATGCATGAAATGGATGAACAAGGGGGATGTTTTAAGAAGTTTAAGTCGGCTAAACCATGTCCCACCCTCTAACCAATCAAAAAATAGCACTTGTTGTGCTAATAAGACAAATATCACTTAAGGGATGGACAAATTTTCCCTTGTTCCGTACTTTTGGTATAACTTCTTGTTTGGACCACTGTTTAACACACCGTTTGTTGAGTTACAACCCTAATATATCTACAACCTTCATATTTTATGTTTTCCCAAAATCATAAAATTAGTATGCCTAATTGGGTTCGAACAAGAAAGTAGCAATTTACCAGTAATTTCAAAACTTCCACATTTGGCAGCCAAACATTGCCAATTTTGCACCAACACCCTAATTTACTTTTATAACCATAATGATGCATTAAAAATATAATTCATAATTCATTTAGTCACATAACTAATCATATGCTCTAATCACATTATCCCAGATTATAATCTCGATTAGCATCTAATGTAAGTAACACATATATATCACATGAGCATGGATCCCACAAATGCGATAATTAACATGTTTAACACCCCTCACCAAATTCTAACTTCTAACTTATACTTAATCATATAATTAACATTCCTAATCACATTTAGGGACTTACAATTCTACCCCTCTTATAAAAATTTCGTCCTTGAAATTTAACGCATAAGAAATTATCAAACAAATGAGGATATTACACCTTTATGTTATTCTCTCTTTCCCAGGTGGCATACTCCAAATTTTGACTTTCCCACATTATCTTTACTAGCGTAATAGTTTTATTATGCAATAGCTACTCCTTCGATCAACAATAGCGATTGGTTCTTCCATATAGTTCAAGTCATCTTTAAGCTCTATCGGTTGTGAAATAAACACAGGTTAATGATCGGGCACATATGTAACATTGATACATGAAAAACATCGTGTATTCCAAACAATTCTTGTAGCAAAGACAATTCATTGGCTGCGATTCAAACTCATTTTACTATTTCATATGGGACAACGTACCTAGGAGTTATATTGCCCTTGTTCTCAAAACTCATAACCCTTCTCCAAGGATAAACAAACTGGAATACTTGATCACCTTCCTCTAATTTCAATCCTTTCTTCTTTTGTCTGCATAACCTTTTTGTCTACTTTGCACCGCCTTCAAGTGATTCTGAATATGATTTATCTTCTCAGTAGTCAGTTGCACCATTTATGGCCCAAGTAGTTTTCCGTTCTCCTACTTTGGTCCAACACACTAAGGTCCTGCACTTCTTCCCATACAAGGCTTCACAAGGAGCCATTTCAATACTCAAATGATAACTATTATTATAAGCAACTATTTTAGTGACAAGTGTTCAACCTAAATTCCCTTGAACTCTAATACATAAATTCGTAGCACGTCTTCGAGTGTCTAGATCATTCTCTCTGACTGCCCATCAGTCCGAGGATGAAAATTTGTACTAAATTTCAATTTAGTCCCCAAAACTTGTTATAACTAGGCTAAAAGTGTGAAGTAAATTTAGGATTTCTATCAGAGATAAATATTAATAGGTGGACCATGCAATCTAATTATCACATCCATATATATGTTGGCATATTTATCCATGGAATAAGTAGCTTTAATAAGAAGAAAATGTGTCGATTTAGTCAATCTATTAAAGATAACCCAAATAGAATCAAACCCTCATGATAATTTTGGTAAGCCTATAACAAAATCGGTAATAACATGTTCCCATTTCCACTCAGGAATAGGTAAGGATTGTAGTAAACCACTAGTCTTCTGATGCTCCGCCTTCACTTGTTGGCAAACTAGACATCTAGCAATAAAATTTGCAATGTCGTGTTTCATTCCCAGCCACTAATAACATTGTTTCAAATTTCTATAAAGTTATGTGTTTCCTGGATGCATAGCATATAAATAACAATGGGCTTCCTCTAAAATTATTCTCCTTAAATCAAGCACATTAGGTACACACACAAATGGTTATAATACATAACAATGTCATCATTATGAAAAGAGAATTTATTTGCTTTAATTTTTTTCATATTGTCTTTAATTTTCTTCAATTATGTATCTCCTTCTTGTGATTGTCGCATCCAATCTATCAACATATGTCTAACATTTAAATGCTCTAGTATTCCACAAGACGCATTCAAATTTAATTTCATCCCCATTAAAGTTAACTCTCTCAGCAGGTCAACTCGAACACAGTAAATACAAAATACTCTGCCTGGCGATTTTCTACTCAAAGCATCAACAACAACAGTAGCCTTACTGGGATGGTGATCTATTGTGTAGTCATAATCATTTATAATTTCCATCCATCAGCAAAATAACATGTCCCAAAAATACAACTTTGGTCTAGCCAAAATTGACATTTAGAAAATTTGGCATATAACTACTTCTCTCGCAAGGTCTATAAAATAATATGCAGGTGACATTTCGTTCCCTAGTAAATTTAAATTCAGGTTCACCCAGTAATCGAAACACTACCTCCCTTCTTAAAACAATCTAAACATACATGATATGAGGACAACCAATCCATACCCACTATCACATCAAAGTCACGCATATCGAAAGGTAGTAAGTCAGCTAATAACTTCTTTTCACGTATTCGCACCATACAATCCCTACACACCCTATCAATAAAAACCAATCCTCCCTACTGGAGTAATAGTATCTAAACTAGAATCTAATGATGATAGTGGTTTATTAAGATTCAACGGAATAAACAAAGACATAAAAGAATTTGTAGAACCAGGATCTATCAACACATAAGAGTCTTTATCATTTATACGTAAGGATAACTGTCTAGTGATTTCTTATCAATGAAAGATAATTCCTAACTCATATATTACTACATACCTTTATATATGTATTTTGAGCATTCACACATAATAGATTATCGATTGTATCCTCTTATATTAATAATGAGTAAACATTCTTAATAAACCAAACGTCATTCTGTACATTTCTCACTTCATTCATATAGTCTATCCTTATCATCATGTAACATTACAAATAATAAATATTCTGTTACAAGACTAACTTCTTATAGTTCATATCTCCAACTTCCATTAATTTCTTCAAATGATAAACATCATATTACAATACCAACTTCTTACATGTCATCTTCTCATCTTCCACTCAATACCAAATAAATGTGTTCGACTTTGACTACTATCCGTATCATCTCTGAAGTTTTAGAGTTTGTTAAATATCGTTCTTATCATCCTTAATCTAAAGATAGCCTCACTACTTTCCACATATCGATAATGAAAAATCATTCACCAAATGTATAATTTTAACTAATATTCCATATTCAGTTTCATGTATCTTGTGCAGTCATGCACTATGAATTCAATATAACTTCTCACTATATTCCTTTTTTTTGTATCATTTGATTGTTCTTTAACTAAACATACAATGACCTTAACAAGTCATTTATCCAACATAATAACTTTACAATCATAATCTTACTTTAATGCTTATTAATATGATAGTCTTACACAACATCATTAATTCACTCATCTTACCCGTTTGATAACATGGATGTTAAACATAACATCACCACTTGAAACTTTAACCATACTTACCAACGCCACAATACTTATCTAACTATTATATGTCTTACCTCTTTCAAATAACTTGTACAAATACCTTAGTGATCTCACATAGCACATTCTCCTTACACATACTTCTTGGTAACTCTGTATAATGTTAATTATATTCTTTATATGATGCACTCTTAATGATAACACATACTCGCAATGATAAATACAACTCAATATCCCCCAAACTAGTTGTAAATATTTACACCTGGCTAACATCTTTCCCATACTCATCTACAACACATATTCTTAAAAGGACTCCTCAATATTTTTAAACTTCCAACTCTTTAACACCTCATCTCAACTTTACTATTCTTATAGGCGCTTCAAAACATCACAAGAGTAATTTTCCACTAAATGTACTCATATTATTAAAGACGTACATCTCAACTCTCATTACTCTTTATTCTACTTGTAATAATTCACTATGAATTCATATTATGATCATTTTTGCTATATCGACTAGTTATTGAATTTCGTACCTTTTTACATGTTAAATATAAACATATACAACTGCTAACCTTATCATTTAACATTTACTATGTGAATCTTCATTTTTCTTCACATTCTAATAATTTAAGTCTCATTATAATCATGTAACAATAATTCTTCTCACTTCTCATCCTTTAACGGAATGTGTGTTCCCGTACATCATTCTCCAATACAGGAAATGAGTGAAATAATTCATAATGATATATGTAACATGACTTAAGTCCACATATACCAGCATAGGAAGAGATCACCTCTAATACTTCATAATTTTTGTCAAGTTCACATATGCCAGTATAAAAAGAGATCACTTCCAATACTTCACAATTTGTATACCACGTTGTGTCTTTAAAAAAAATTCCTTCAATGACACACTTTTTCATACACCATATAAAACAATGCAATGCTTTATATTAAAATACCTGTAGTCGCTGTCATCCCCGAATAAACCTTAACATATTATTTCCTTTCCTATAAGATCCTTGCATTTCATATCACGTACAATAATATATGTGTATAGCTGACAGATGTTAGTCAATAAAGCCAATTAAAAATTTAATAACAAACCCTTTGTGTTCACGCCTCAGGAATCCAACATACTTAAATTTATCCTTTGAAACCGAATACTTATGACTCAAAATAGTTTCTACATCCACTGCCAATCTAGACCCTCACACCCTGTCCAAAACCTAATAACCATGCTCTGATACCAAGTTGTCACACCCCGACTTAATAAACTTAAAATTGTCCTTTAATTTAATGATAAATTCCCTTAATGCATACTTTACTTTAATTCTCTCTGAAAACAGCACCATATATTTTTTCTTTTTAAAAGCATGTTTGGATGAAAACATATTTACCTTAACATGTAATTTACAAGTGCTAAACAACTTTACATACAAAAGTTCTTTAGTTTAACATTTACCCCAAAATCTTGTTGATATTCAACCCATATTAGATATCAGTCACTCCCCCGTTTTATGGTCCTAACTTGACAGTGAACTCCAAACGATAGGCATACCAGAAAAATAATATTATAGGAATGTAAGCAATACAAGCTTAGTGAATGAACCAATACAACACATACACCACACATATAACCAATTTGCATAACCATTTTTATTTTCTAATGTTATAACCAAACAGGAATTGTGTAACTCTCGCAAGCCTGAACCCGCCACAGTCCAATTAACCCACCACAGTTAATGGGGAACACCACATCCCATACTTAGGTCTGAGTATAACAAACATTCAAGTTTGATTAACGGGACCTCCATATCCCGTAGGACCCACCACAGTCCTTAAAATTAGATAAAGGACCCGTCACAATCCATAACATTATATAACATCATTTAACATTCTTAATCATATGCATATGTTTCATAAATACAACATCACTCCCATAAACGTTTTAACACATGTATTTAACTACACATTTCCATATGAACATATGAGTATATATATTTCATAGGAAATGTCACTCACCTTGAATTTGGTACTAAGATTAATACCAAAACTATTTCCTTGGTATGGTAGTGTTAGCCGCTTCCCCACCTAACAATTCAACATCATATTTGAATGCACCAAATCACATTAAACTCGGTAACACATCACATCAGTTGTTCAATATGACATAACTGAAAAGTAATTAAATATGATACTTCAAATTTATATAATACCTTATTCATTAGGGTTATAACACTATTTACGGAATTAAATTAGAAATTTTTTAGACAAAGTTATTCCCATTTTATTACTCCTTTTTTCCAAATCATTTCTCAAGAAAAACAGTAACAAAACTTCAACTTCCAGGAATGTTCATACTTTTTATACATCATAACTTTGCATGATATTCCACCCAATGTCAATAAACACATTGAATAATGAAAAATTAATGTTTCAAAATTTTTAGGGTTCATTTTCTATGTCGAGCAAAACGTCAAACTCTTGGTATGCATACTTACTCCTTTGGGGCAGATTTTATACCAGAACTTCAAACTATCACCAAATGTTCTTTTCTTCGTATTTTTAAAAAAAATTAGGATATGTTATACATATATGGGTCTAGTTTGATCACTAACTAGAATTTATCAATTTCAATATGTATCCCATGATTTATGCCATTTTTAGCACAACTAGGTCGGAATAGAACATTAAAGCATAACTTAACATTTTCAAGCAAACATAACCTCCACCTTCGGTATCAATCATGGAAACATATAATAACATGTTCTATTATATACACACATAATAAAAATGAATTTTCTAAATCAAAAAGCTTCATGAGAAGGAAATTCAAATCTAAGACTTTAAAGTTAGCATTTACGATCCTAATACGCATTCTTACTTAGGTTCTTAAACCATCTTTGTTTTAACACAATTTGACAAAATGGGTATCATAAAAATATTTATTCAAATCAGAAAAAAAAATATACCAAGTGTAGATCTCATCCATGTGACCAACTTTAATAAAGAAGTAGTTACCTTACGTGGATTCCTCGATTTATAGAAAATTTTCCAATGATTTCTTCCTTAACTTTCTTCTCTTTCTCTTTCTTTAGGAAAAACTCTTTTTGATGGATGAATTGGATGAACAAGGGGGGTGTTTTACGAAGTTTACGTCGGCCAAACCATGTCCCACCCTCTAACCAATCCAAAAATAGCACATGTTGTGGTAATAAGACAAATATCACTTAAGGGATGGATAAATTTTCCCTTGTTCCGTACTTTCGGTATAACTTCCTGTTCGGATCACTGTTTAACACACCGTTGGTTGAGTTACAACCCTAATTCATATATCTACAACTTTCATATTTTATGTTTTCGCAAAATCATAAAATTAGTATGCTTAATTGGGTTCGAATAGGAAAGTAACAATTTACCAACAATTTCAAAACTTCCACATTTGGCAACCAAACATTGCCAATTTCGCACCAACACCCTAATTTACATTAATTACCATAATTATGCAATAAAAACATCATTCATAATGCATTTAGCCATATAAATAATCATATGCTCTAATCATGTTATCCCAGATTATAATCTCGATTAGCATCTAATCTAAGTAACACATATATATCACATGAGCATGGATCACCCAAATACGATAATTAACATATTTAACACCCCTCAACAACTTCTAACTTATACTTAATCATATAATTAACATTCCTAATCACGTTTAGGGCCTTACAAGTGAGGTAACCCCTACATCGATAAAAGGGAAAGTTACAAGTCCTTCTACAAAGCACAAAAAAAAAACTAGTGGTATTCTCGCTGACCTTCTCCTTTTTCGAGAGTCTGGGATGAGGCCATAATCTGAGCTGGTTATACCGAATGGTGACCTCCTCTCCGATCAATTCCTTTTAGGACACTTTTTCCCTCATAACTTCCATTTCATCACCTTCCTGGCCATCTTCCCCCTTTAAAGATATCAGAGTCGGTGGCCATTCTTGCTTGGAAAAATGCATCATCCCAGGCCTTCTTGAAGAATACCTTACTCAGGTAACTGATTTTATCTTGGGCATGGGCAAAGACCTTATCCCAACCCTAAGTGAAGGAATCCAACTTGGCCTATTTTGACCTGATGAGGACCTCGTCAACTTTTATTTTAGCCATAAGGACTTCAGCCTTGGCCTTCTTGGCATTAATCTTAAGCTTCTCAATAGCTACAACTAAATTAAAAAAAGTCATCAACCTTCTTCTGGAAGACAGCCTTTAGGGTCTCGATCATCTTGTTAAGACCCTCCTTCTAAAAATAGATCACTGAGTGGGAAGATCGAGTTGTGTCCAGTGACTTATTTAACCCATTGAAGATTATATCCGCCTGTTCAAATAATCTCTTCAACGCGGCATCCCTATCTAGCAACTGATCATAATTGATCATGAACTGGATGGAAAAGGAAAAGGATTTTAGTTACATAATTAACTAGAAATCACCGAAAAAAGTATGATATAAGAATAATGAAGAGGGCAAGTTGGAGGTTGGTAGAGCACCAACCTTTTATGGGACAAATCAATAGTAACACCATATCGGAAGAAAACACCTCTGAAAAAATCACGCCCTAAGCAAGGTAGGGGCGAGAAGCTATTGACTAGGAAACACCCTTGGCCTTATCAGCAACGTCCTTCCCCCCAAAAGTTGATAGGGTAAGGGTGGAGGGTTAAATACTAAACTTTTTGTAGAGGGAATCTTGCTCCTTAAAATGAGAATCTTTTAAGAGCACAAGGTTAGAAGACCCCACCTTTTTTATCGTTTCCCGAGCAACATCTTTATCCTTGCTTGCTGGTTGAGCATGGGAAAATTTGTTATCCATATTGGTAGCAATCAGATTAAAAACTTTTTATCAAGAAGCCATGGAATCAGTAGAGAGCTTTTTGGTGAAATAAAAGAAATGTCTAATCGTTCGAAGGAAGACGAATTACCTTCCTCGTCTGATTCCTACCTCTCTGAACTTTGGGATGAGGAGGCCTTGGAATCGTCCATGTGGACATGAATGGATGGAATTCGCTCGATTGATGGAGCAATATATGAGGTAATCAAACTTTTGTATCCGAACAGAGAAGTTGGAGACCTGGGATGATCGGTCCTTCCAATCTTTTACTAAATATCCCACAATCTTTGAAGATCTTCCAAGTCTACCTCACTGTCGAGAGGAATCTTTTTCTTGCTTGTAAATATCAAAAGAAAGGTGAAGAATTTACAATCACCTAAAAAGAAAGGTTATACTAATAAAAATAATTAAAGACCTAAGATAGTCCTTGCCCCACTTGGGGGAACTTTGGACCTTGATATACTTTTCCCTTAGTAAGGGGGCATGTTGCCAATTCTTAACAAAGATGTCATGATCCCAATAATCCTTGTTAGAATCAGGCAAGTACACAACAATAACTCTATTGTCCATCCTCATTTTCAAGTAGTAGACTCCTTCATGAGTCGTCGTTGACTTATAAGAATACATGATCTCTTTTGTAACAAGATGTGTCCCATATATCTCGTTAATGCGGTTGACCCCATTAACAATCATCCACGTATTGGGAGAGACATGGGTTGGGACCACATCGAAGTGTTGATAGAATTTAAGGAAGAATCGATTTGGGGGAAATGTTACCTCACACTCAACAATAAATATTAGAGGAAACCAATGGCCCTCGAGAAGTGAACACAAGTGACAAGGACCCACTCATCACATTATATAAGCCCATTATAGGATTTGATAGTCAAGTTTGAAAATCTCAACAAAGATGTCAAGAGAAATAAAAGAAATATAGTTAAAAACTATGAAGGATGAAGTCAATAGTGCTTACATTTGATAACAATGAGATGAAACCCCTTCTCCAAGATTGAACATATTTGATACAGTAAGAGCAAGTTTCATAATTACTCAATATGGTTTTTATTTGCCTTATCCCGTTACACGCCACTGCAACTTTATGACTACTTCCACGCATTCGAAGATAAAATTTGATGACATTGTGAAAGATTGAAGATCGTTCGTCTCAACATCATTCATAAGTGGTATGAAGTTGTTTTGTAAAGTTTTTAGTTTTCCAGGGGTTATTTTAAACTGAGTTTGCCTTTAAAATGTTTTTCAAAATATTTTAAAATAGTTTTTATAAGTTTTTTAAAAATTTCACTGCCTCGCTAGAATGACTTGGCATGTCGTTCGAAAGAGAATGTTTTGGTTCTTATAACTAGTTTCCCTCATTCGAATGAGTTTTGATGTGAGGCATTTTGGCAAGCACTGGAATCTCGTTCCAATTTTTATTGGAAATCGGTTCGAACAAAAAAGGCTATGCCATTCGAATGTGGTACCGGGACATCCGAAAGAGCACACAAAAAAATATTTTTTAATAAAATATGATCCAAATTTATTATGTTTATCCTTTAGCAACAGACTTCCCTATAAAAAGAGATGAGGGATCAAAATCTTTTAGAACTGTTTTGAAAGATTTTCCTCACCCTTTTAGAGTTTCTTTTTGTGATCAAACTCTTCCTAATTTCATTCAAACCCCTTGTATATTTTAAAACAAATTTATCAAATTAAGAAGAACACTTTAATTTTAAGAATCCTTGTAGAGTTCATGTCAAATGTTTATTTTTGGAGCTAAGGATCTACTCCTGAAGAAGAAGGTTGATCGATGGATACCGAGCAAAGACATGGTGCTAAACTGTGTCGTTGCTATAGAAGACTTGATGAACTGTGCGTTATACTTAGAGTGATAAGTAGTCTAGAAGTCGTATCATGTCTGTCAATTCTTATACAATGATGAAACAGAGGTTTTTCCCGAAAGGGACTTTTCCTTACTTCTTCGCATGTTTGCTTGTTTAGTTGGCTTATTTAATTCGGACCTCTTCGTTGAATGCACACTAAATTAATTCAAGATAGAATTTGCTAAAATTTGAATTTGTATGTGGTTAGCCTAAGATATGAATAAATCCATAGAACCTTTGGTTTTTCAGATATAAAGTGGAAAGAGAAGGTACGATTATTTCGTGGTATAAAATGACTTCATGATTCCCAATAAATGTAATGATCACACAAGCATGTGATTATTGTCGAAATGATGATAACTTTCCATACTGTTAAGAAAAATAGGGAAATTTATGATCCTACCCCTTCAACACTCAACAAATAAGTAACCTTATAAAGGTAAATTTTCGAATCGAGGGAATTTTTTTGTATTGTCTTTATTTTGTGTTTGGACAAAACTTGTATGAGCCATAAGTTGTTAGGACTTGTGTTGTTTGTCCTTCAAGACTATGATATGTGATAGAAGATCGTAGCAGCCAATTAAAGCAATAACATGTTTCAAGCCGAGTTTTATCTTCATCATCCAAGGGATCTCAATGAGGTATGAATACATGTTTATGTTTTATCCGTAGATTTTGTCTTGGGTGTTAGGATTTTTATTAAAATGTTTTTAATTATTTAAAAATAATTTTATCCTCTTTAAATATTTTTTGGAAGAAAAATATGTTTTTCGCAAGGTCAATAGAATATCCTCCTAGCTGGATCCCCTTGTTAGGAATCCCGCTCATACTGCACACAAAATTATGAATGTTATGCCCCACTGGCAACATTACCTCCCATTTTTCCTGACTGGCTAGACTCTCCCACCCTCTTGCTCTCCTTCAAATGGAAGCAAGGATCCTAGCAATGAAGTAGTGTGGCATTGATGACCTTAGTGTATGTCTTCAACATCGAGTTAAAAATAAAGTTTTCCTTGATCATACAAGTAAATTCATTAATTAACTTCATCATCTTATTCTCCTTAGTGTTCACCTCGTCGAGAAAAAAAGTTTAACACACGAGTAAACCCTTCCTTGTATTCGACCACCAATTTATCTCCCTGAGTAACATCGAGAAATCCCTGTCGCATCTTTGTCTATATTGTCGATGAAAAATATGTACTTACGGTCAAACTACACTCAAAACTCCGTTATGGTCATAACGTCCCTCTTCTCTGCCATGGTAATTGACTCCCACCACTGTAGTGTCATGCCTACTAGCTTAAAAGTAGCCAGTACTAGTCTCTTTATATCACTGCACTCGACTAGAAGAATATGGCGGGTGATATATTTCTTCCACTGGCTAGCAGCTACCACGCTTGAACTCCCGGAACTCTAGTGGATGTCCCTTCTAGAAGGCTTCCATCACTCTCTCCCATGCTGATGGCCCCAGATGGGCCTGGATGATCAGTGCCACTGGCTACTGTGGATGAGTGAGCGAAAAATTATGTTCCATGATGGTCATGGAATAATTAACCGCTTGAGCAACTATAGTGTCCACCTCTACGGCCATCACCATCCCATGAGGCACCTGTGGCTCCTGCTGAGACTCTCCCCCATTGGACCTCCTAGAGGACCTAGCTAGTCATCCTCTATTAGGTGACATCTGAAACTAGATTGAAAATTGTATAAGTTCACAGTTAAATATAAAATAACAGCAGAAGAACATAAGTGCATAAATGCGTAAGTATGAATGCAACAGTCCTAGTAATAAGGCTCTATATCAAAGGACGCTACGCTGAAATCGTAGTAAGCCCCACAGATCCTAAAAGACATTGATGCTCTGATACCATCTGTGACACCCCTTTTATTAAAATAATAGGTGGTTGGCCCTCTACCAAATTAAAACAGAAATTTTATATGGCTTATTCTTAGCATCACTGTCGAAAATCCAATTAAATACTAAACACCTATTATTTAATTAAGTCATATCAATTTTACTTTCTTAAAATGCCAAAAATAAAACCAATCACCATAACTCATTCAGATAAATAATTTAAACACACTTTCACCATAATTAAACTGAATACTGTGATGAAATAAAATCCAAATTAACCGAATAAACCATCGGTATAAAATCCCATACAAATATCCACCATAACAGAACCAAATAAAACTGAATAAAAGTATAACAATGGGAAACATGCCCAAATAACAAATGATAGAGTCATATCTAGAGTCTCAATGATAGAAGCGACTAAAGAAATCCCTGCAAGCACTCCACAACTGCTACAACTTCGATAAACTGGAAAGAATACTCATGTCTGGTGTCCCTATGGCTGGACACCTAAAAGTTTTAATATTATTTTGGCACGAGTCAGAGCCCAAAACCTTTTGAAATAATTTTGCAAGTAATTGAATTACATTAATAAATATATAGTGCACTCTTCCATGTTATAACTGGTGTCTGACTACCATGAAGAAATCCTCATCCCTCATCTATAGTGCACACCTAACATATGCATTTTAAGCCCCTAGTTTTGCTAACCAACCTAACTAGTCTCGATGTAAGTCTTAGTTACATATGCTACCATGTGTCACGTTTACTTTAACTTTATATTTATTCTTCACATATGCTTTACAATTGTGATTCTCAATTATCATTTATCAACTCATTTCATATATCTTTCACTAGTTATTAATTCAATATTCACACCTTAGTGTCCTATGCCCGTATATATTTTCTTTACACTTATATATGTATTTTTACATATCACACCAAGTACACACATATATATCTCTCGCTATAAACGTATAACTACCATCCCTCCGAGTAATATCTCACTAGATGCAGGTCCCTAAAATGCTATCATGCTCCATGACATAATCATATCATTCTGGGCTACATGGTCGGAATCTCGCCACCGAACTCAAAAATTGAAAATGTACTGGAGGCGGTCATAGTCCTGAATCTGTGGATCATGACCATACCATAAATCACCTCACTTAGACTCCAACCTCACATAGGGGGGGCATGCATGGCCCTATTATATCATACATATTGATACAATGATACATATATACTCTCTCTCTCTCTCTCTCTCTCTATATATATATATATATATATATATATATATATATATAAACAAACTCTCATGTGGAGATAAAAAGTTTATGGTTGGGTCTTAAAATTTGCTTGGAGCATGGAATTTCAGATGTGCAGATTGACTCAGACTCTTCTTATGTAGTGAACCGGATAAACAAGAATTGGAAACCTCCTTGGAATCTTAGTCAGTGTGTTAACGACATCAAAGGGTTTCTCTCCAACCTCAACTACTCACTCAATCATTATTTCAGGCAATCGAACATGGTGGCAGATATTCTTGCAAATTTTGTTGTTAATTCCAATTCTCTCCTCACTTTCACTAACCTTCTGGATCTTCCTCCCATGGCTAGAGGGGCCATAAGGTTGGACAAGATAGGGTGCTTCAATTTGAGATTTTGAATGTTTATGTTCAGTTTTAGGCTCTTTCATTCTGCTTGTAAGTTGCCATATGGGAGGGGCTTTTTCTCCCAAGTTAATAATATGATTGGGGATCATTTCCCTATTCTCTAATATATATATATATATATATATATCCCAAATAATCCAGCTAAACATGCCTATAACTCGTAACACTAGCTTATGATTTCGAACATCATCCCCATTCCTAGTTATTTAAACATTCACTTATTTAATTAATTGATACGTAAATTATCATTTCTGGGCATGTATTATTCTCAAACAGCCCATGTCCAAGCCTAACCGGACTTTTATACCAAATTCATTACTAAACTTCTCGAGTATTATCAATACCAAATACTCCAGAGTATTTTTCCAGAAGTCCTAACCTCCCTTACGAACGTCCCAAACCAACCCGGAATCACCCTATTAGAAAAAACCATTAAAAATAAACAACTTAACTGACATAGGAAAACCGAACCGATTTGGCTTGAGGGCAAACCGGTTCGCCCCAGCTGTTTGGCCCAGAACGACGTAGTTTTGTCTGTTATGAGTTTCTGCCCATTATTATAACACAATTCAACCTTAATTATCAACCAAGACACCAATCGATAATACCATATCCATATACATCATAAAGGAATATGTTTACGGATTTTCTACACCCAAAATTCATTCAAGATTATACTATTGAATCATCAATTAACCACAATTATTCTACACTTTAAATTCAAAGGTTAACATCCCAAAATTTCAAATTTTCAATTCAAGAACATAATTTTCAACTCAAGAACATAACTATATTTTGATCAACCTTAGATTTCTTTATCAAGAACCTAATTATCATATGGGATTCATTTAATTAATTTTATATGGAATCATCACCAATTATTATGTAATTATTTTCTCAAAAACTTATTGACATGTGAATCTTCACCCAAAAATCAATTCTAAAATCACCAATTATAGTATGAATCAAAATTTCTACATATATAATTAATCAATATAATCACTTGCCTTAAAATGTTTGCAGAGTCTAAATACTACTTGTGTATGATGAATTAAGACTAGAAGTCTCCAAAATTTCTCCCAATTGTCCTTATTTAGAGTTCCTCCTTTGATTTTCCTTCTCTTTTCTCACCACCTTACCTCTCAAATGTTTTTAATATGTAAAGTGGTTGCCTCCTAACACTTAACCTCTTATTTAAAGCCATAATCCCGAAATTAGGTTAAAGTTTTAATGTAAAATGACCCGTATACTCCTATGTGGATCCCAACCAATATAAAATTCCCCGAAACTCAATTACTATCCTCGACTACTTAATTTTGACTATTTCAACCCATTCTAGATCAATCGTGCACTCGAAATCATCATCCGAGTAATCAATAATCAATATTCCATCTCAACCTAATATAAGCCACACATGTGTCCCGATTAAGATACAATTAAATCCCGTTGCTATTACCCACTTACGATGTAATACTGTTTACTGAATCACACTAGTAAATGTCAAACCACATAAATATTAATCCATTACTCGCTAATTAATATTTAGTTTAAATTCACATTATTTCTCAATTTATTTAAATTACATTCACATGTGTAATTTAAATCCCAAATATAAATACTTAAAGGTATGGGGTGTTATGTGTAATTTAAATGCCAAATATAAATACTTAACAGAACGGGGTGTTACATACTTCCCCCTTGTAAAGGAATTTCATCCCAAAAATTCGTGCATACCTGGTATGAAAAGCTCCGAATACTTCTCTCGAATGTCCTCCTCCTGCACCCATGTCGACTCATCCATGTCATGATTCCCCCATTGAACATGAACTAAGGATACAAATTTAGACCTTAACTTACACTCACTACGATCCAAAATAGCAAACGGTCTCTCCTCATATGAGATGTCATGCTGCAAATCGATCTCCTCCAAAGGAATGCGCCACAACATCATCTTACTCTCACTCATATGGTACTTCTTCTATGAAGACACATGAAATAAGTCGTGAATAGGCTGTAGATGCTCTGGTGGAGCGAGCCTATATGACACCAACCCCATCCTCTCAATGATCGAGAAAGGCCCCACATACCACCTTGCGAGCTTGCCCTTCTTCCCAAACCTCATAACTCCTTTTATAGGAGACACTCATAATAATAACTGGTCACACATATACAACTCCACGTGCCTCCTATCAGCATCCTCGTAACTCTTTTGTCGGTCCTGAGCGATCTTGGAAGAGGTATCGTAGATAATCTCAGGTCGAAGCAGCTTATTGTGCCCCACCTCTAACCAACAAACAGGCAAATAACAAGGTCGACCAAATAATGCCTTAAAAGGAACCATGTCAATAGTGAACTGGCAATAGTTATTATATGAAAACTCCACCATTGGAAGGTAATGTTCCCAACCTCCCCTAAAATCAAGTATACACATCCTGAGCATGTTCTCCAGCATCTAATTATCCCGCTCATTCTACAGATGATAAGACATACTCAACCGCAACACAGTCCCCATCTCCTCCTAAAAACTCTATAAAAAATGGGACACAAAGATCTTGTCACGGTAGGACACTATATTAATATTTACCCCATGTAGCCTCATTATCTCAGCTATAAAGAGTTGGGCATATTGTGCCATTATGTAATCCATCCATACTGGCAAAAGGTGAGCCATTTTGGCCAATCGATCCATAATTACCCATATAGAATCATGATCCCTTTGTAATGTCGGTAGCCCAATGATAAAGTTCATTGATATACTTTCCTATTTTCACATCGAAATCTCTAATGGCTGTAACATCCCAGGTGGCGTCTGGTGGTCTACCTTCACTAACTAACAAGTGGAACACTTCGAGATAAACTCAACTATCTTCCACTTCATTCCTGCCCACCAATACTGTTCACTCATATCTTGGTACATTATCTCCATCGGGATGCACCAAAAATCTTGACTCGTGAGACCCTTTCATTACATCCTGCCTCAAATCCCCATTATTTAGGAATATAAGTCTCCGGTTGAAGCGTAAGACTCCCTCAGAACTAATCGAGTAAGACTCTATACCCTATACCAATAATTAACGCACCATGTTCTAATAAAATTGGTCCTCGGCCCGTGCCTTCACAACCTGCATAACGATCTCGGATGTGATAGTCAAAATGAACATACAAGCCCTGGACACTGCATAATACTGCCAAAGTTCACCCCACTATGCCTTCCAGACTTTCGCTGAATCTCGCGTAGGTCATTGACTCGACGCATCTTCCACCACATTAGCCTTCCCTATGTGGTACTAAATATCAAACTGGCAATCCTTCATAAACTCTAATCATCTACATTGTCGCATACTGAGATCCTTTTAAGTGAACAGATACTGCAGCGACTTATGATTTATGGTTAGACTAAACTTCTCCCCTATGAGATAGTGCCTACAAATTCTCAAAGCAAAAACTACCCCAGCTATATCCAGGTCATGTATGGGATAGTTCCACTTATGGGGCTGAAGATTGCGAGAAGCATAATCTATAGTACTATCCTCCTGCTATAGCACACCCCAAATCCCTGTAGGGATGCATCGATAAATAGTAGGTACTCCAGTCCTCCCCTAGGCAGTGCGAGTATGGGTGATGAAGTTAGCTTGTCCTTTATCTCATCAAAATCTAATTAATAATAATCATCCCATGCAAATGCACCCCCTTGCAAGTCAAATTTTTCAATGAACCTGCAATATTCAAAAAGCCCTTAACAAAATGGCAGTAATACCCTGCCAACCCTAAAAAATGGCAGATCTATGTCGATGTTGTGTGTTAACCCCACTCTCTCAGTGCTGACACCTTACTCGGGTCCACTTCCTTTGTTAGAGATGATGTGACCTAAAAACTTCACCTCATGCTACCAGAACCCACACTTCTCGAACTTAATGTACAAATAATGATCCTATAACGTTTGTAGAACAATATGCAAATGCTCTTCGTGCTCGCCCTTGGTTCGAGAATATACCAGAATGTCATCAATGAATACTATCACGAACTAATCCAAAAAGTCTCTGAACACCCTATTCATAAGATCCATGAATACTGTCGGAGCATTGGTTAGCCCAAATGTCATAACCCGAAAGTGATACGACCCATACCGCATTAGGAAAGTGGTTTTAGGTACATCCTACTCCCTAATACACAACTGGTGATATCCATATCATAATTCTATCCTTAATAAGTAAGCTTCTCCTCTCAACTAGTCAAATAAGTCATGATTTGAGGCAATGAATACTTATTCTAAATCATAACCTTGTTCAACTCTCGATAATCAATAAATAGCCAAAGTGAACCATCCTTATTCTTCATAAATAATACTAGGGCACCCCACGATGATGTACTCCTTTGAATAAATCCCTACCCTAGGAGTTGCTAAATCTAGCCTCTAAATTCTCACATCTTTGATAGGTCCATGTGATACGACACACGTGTAATTGGCCTAGTCCCAGATGCTAAATCAATAACAAACTCTATCTCCCGACTCAGCGATAAACCTGGTATCTCCTAAAATATATCCGTAAACTCCCTAACTAGTGGGATTGAGTCTAGAGATATAAATACCTTATGTTGGGTCTCTTTCTCAATATAATATAAGTACGTGCTCAACCCTCCCTCGGGAAGAGGCATCACCACCAGAAACATCTCCTGCTTTAGGATGGAAAATACATTTGTCCTGCCAAAACAATCCACCATCTCTCTTTACTCTGCCAACAAGTCCATATCTAGAATTGAGTTGTACCCAGTCATATCTAACACAAGTAGGTTGGATGCTAAACATAATCTATCGGCGTATATTCCCACCCCTCTACAAATGGAGTGAATAAGGACTCCATTACCCAATGGTGAATCGACCACATAAGAAGATTGTTGGTTGTCCTTAATAAAATGGTTGCGCATGGAAATATAGTGGCTATAAAATAATGTGATGCCCCCGTATCAAATAATACTCGACCTATGTGTCCTTGGATAGGAAACGTACCCTCAACAGAAGGGGGCACTAGCGTAACCGATGGTATCATCGCATTCTGGATGTTATAGGAATGCCCCTACTATAACTGTCTCTGCTGCTATGGGGTCACCGGAGCTGGTGGTAACTGAGTCTATTGCCCTTGTTAGGCACCTTGTTATGGTATCTGACCCTACTGCAGGCAATCTCTCTTCTTTTGACCTGCCTTCCCACATTAATAATAACATCCTGTATAATTCCTATATCTCGAGCCCTGTAGTCCAAATTAGGGTTGTCTTGGCCGTTAGCCCTAGTGCCCCCGACCCTGATGGACCTAAGGAACCGGCTGTTATTAGCCCTACTAGCCATGAGGAACTCGCTACTACTGGCCAACCTAAATCCACTATCACCTGATCTAAAACCTACAGAATAAGACATCTTAGTCGGATCCCCCTGTTGGAAATCCCGCTCATGTCGCCTACCCAACTGTGGTTATTGTGCCCCACTGGCACCATTACCTCCCACTTTGCTTGACTGTCTGGACTCCCCTACCCTATTATTCCTCTGTAAATGGAAACGATGATCTTGGAAATGAAGAATTTCCATGTTAACGACCTTAGCGTATGCCTTCAATATCAGGTTACCAAGAAAGTGTTGTCTGACCCTTTAAGTAAGTCCATCCATGAACTTCAATATCTTCTTGTCCTTGGTATTCACCTTATCGGGCAAAATTTTTTCCAGATGGATAAACTCTTCCTCCTATTCAGCCACTGAATGACCCCCTGGGTAACATCGAGAAATTTCCACTACATCTCTGTCTGGATCACCAATGAAAAATATTTTCAATCAAACCTTACCCAAACCTCCATTATGATTATAACGTCCCCATCCTCTATTGTGGCAATTAACTACAACCATTACATTTCTGTTCGTACTAGCTTAAAAGTAGCCAGTATCTATCTATGTGTATCGCTGCACTCGACTAGGCAAAGATGACGCATGACATCTTTCTTCCAATAGTTGAAAGCTACGACATTTGAACTGCCCTCGAACTCCGGTGGATGACCCTTCTAGAAGGACTCTGTAAGGACACAAATTTCCAATTGAGTCCATATATAGTTTTGGCTCAATTTCGGACAAAAACATTTATTCATAGGATTGTATTTAATTGTAATATTCTCAAGCCTATGAAGTGTTTGTTTGAAGACGTAGCGGCAAAGAGTATAAAGCTTCATCATCATGACGGTTTGAGTGCCTCGTTTCTACGTCATCAACTATGATTCCATGCTCCCAAGGTATGAATGCAATTATATATATATAGGAGCTTGGAACTTGTTTATTGGGTGATAGGTTTTATAAAAACTGTGTTTTATTTTCAAAAAGAATTAATTAAAACTTTAAAATAAGTTTATAAAGTTTTCTAGGCTAAAATCGAATTTTCTAAAGTTTCTGGAAGTTCGTTCGATAGGTCGTTCGAACGAGTTTTTCGTTCGAACCAGATGTCGTTCGAACGAGTTTGCCAACGAGTTTCCAGTATAGGCCTTTGAAATGTCGTTCGATATGTCGTTCGAACGAACCTTATGTTCGAACGAGATATCCAACGAGATTTCTAATGAGTTCAATCTGGAACTCCGTTAGAAGTCTCGTTCGAATGAGATTTCGTTCGAACGAAATGTCGTTCGAACGAGATGTCAGGCGGGAACAGTTTTTGGCAGTTTTAAGCAGTTTTTCACCCACTTTCCCACTTGTTTCTTAACTGATTTTTTCCAGACTTTATGATGTGTGGGAAACCTTTTTCCATAGAAATCTTTTTCATATCATACTAACTCTTAGAGAGTGTTTAGAGAGCAAATTCATAAAGAGAAAAAGATCAAGCTTTGAGTGTTAATTTTCAAAGAGAAATTCACTTACCACTCTAGTTTACACCCAAATTAGTTTCTTCCAAGTTCACATATATACATATCAATTGCTTGGAATTTGGCATCGATTTTTCTCTACCGATTTGAAGAAGAGAAGTTTCGGGTTTTCTTCTACATCCCATAAACAAAGAAGAAGTTGTTTACTTTGATTTACCCTCTTGGAGAAAGGCTCCATGTTCGGGTGACGGTGACCATACAAAGTCCGATCGGTGGACTCCGAGACCGCGGTGGAGCTCCGTGGTTATCCGCTAGGAAGAGGTATCTACAAGAGGAAGCGTCGAGGCTTGAGAGGGATCGAGTCGTGTGATGTAAGTCTTTCTGTCTTGTATTTATAAATTCCGTATCTAGTGGATTTGTGGCTAGGGACGTCCGAGGTTGTTTCCCGTCTTGGGTTTTTCCTCGTACGCCGCGGCGTAGTGTGATTGATTTATTTTATCTTGCATAAATAATTTAGAACGCATGCTTAGGATAATTCAAGATAAAATTTGGTTTAAATTATCACACTTAATTTAATTTGGTGCTAAATTAAATATTGGGTAAAGTTTATTTAATTCAAGTCTTTTACTAAAATTTGTTTGACCTAACGTTGGAATATTGATAATTATGACTTAGGCAAATTCTAGGGATTGGATGAATTTAACTTGGTTTTAGTGAAATTAATACTTGTGTGTGTTTCATTAATTCTCACTTGTGTTTTACTTTAATTTGAAAAAGAAATTAAAAAATTGGTATTCGTTTGTTTTATTGAACCATCCTAACGCTTCCGCATCTAGATATATATAAAAGGAAATAACAAACAATTTAATTGAGAAAATTAAAATCCGGGGATCTACTCACACACTATTACAAATTGGTATCAGAGCCAAAAACGATAAATTTCTTCATTAAGATCTTTTAAATAATTTTTCACTAAAATGGAATTTTTCCCATTTTCAAAATTTCCTATTTTCGATGGTTCTAACTACGCGTATTGGAAAGCGCGAATGAAATCGGCACTAAAATCTATCGACGAGAGAGTTTGGATGTCTGTTGTTAACGGGTGGTCCCCACCAACTTATTTAGTTGAAAATGAACGTGTTCCCAAACCCACTGATAGATGGACTGAAAATGAGTTTAAGCTTTGTAATTTTAATTCTCGTGGTTTAAATGCCTTGTTTAGCGTTGTCACACCGGATGAATTCCGACATATTATGACGTGTGAAACCGCTAAAGAAGCTTGGGATATTTTACAACTAACTCATGAAGGAACTAGTGTCGTTAAAGCTTCGAAACTCCAAAACCTCACCACTCAATTTGAAACTATCAAAATGAATAAAAAAGAAACCTTTGATGAATTTTATGCTAGACTTTCCGATATTGTTAATTCATCGTTTAATTTGGGAGAAAAAATACCTGACGATCGTGTTGTAAAGAAAATTTTAAGGTCCCTACCCGATAGATTTATTCCAAAAGTGACCGTTTTAAATTCTTTACCATCTTTAGCCTCTACGAAATTAGAAGAGCTTGTAGGTGATTTACAAACCTATGAACTAGATATGTTTCCCTCTAAAACTAAAAAGAAAATTGAAAAGGGTATTGCTTTAAAAGCCCGAAAAGAGGTCAAACAAGTAGTAGAGAGCGAGAGTGATAGCGACTCGGAAGACATGGCTTTGTTTGCTCGTAAATTTAGAAAATTTCTTAAAATTAACAAAGATAAATTTAAAAATGATTTTAAGAAATTTTATACTTCTAAGCATGATAAAGGCGAGAAGATCCCTAAAGCCGAGAAGATCCCTAAACCTAGTAATGAAAATTTAGATAGGGATGAGTCTAATAAGTGTTTTGGTTGTGAAGGTTATGGCCATAGGGATTATGAGTGCCCCACTAAACTAAGGAAAGAGGGTAAACGACCCATTGCATATAATGCGACCCTTAGTGATAGTGATAAGGAAGAGGGACCCGATTCCCCCACTAAGCCTAATTTTATGGCTTTTATGGTTAGTCATGTGAGTGATAGTGAGAACTCATCGATTGATGAAGCGTTAACACATGACACTTCCAAGGTCATTGTTTAAGATTCTCTTATTTTTTATGATAGTGAGAGTGGAGAAGAAAGAGAGAGTGAAAATGAAGAAGTAGTTAATGTGAGTGAACTTCAAAATGCTTTTCAAGAACTTTATAAATAATCTATTAAATTGAAAAGAGCTAATTTGAAGTTGTAATCTAGTTTAAAAGAGCGTGTCAAGGTCATTGATGATAGCGTGTTGGTAGAAGACCTTAAGACACATGAGAGGACTCTTCAAGAGAAGCTTGAATATGTAGAGGGCGAAAGAGATAGCCTTAGGGGTTTAATGGAATCCTTGAAAAAGGAGCTTCTTGCTTTTGAAGAGCGAAATGTTTTATTAGAGTCTAACATTTTAGAATTGCAAAATCAATTAAAAGACTCTAGTAATGTCAAATTTTATTTGGAGTGTCGTTCGGAAAAATTAGATAAAATCTTAGGAACGGTCCAAATTGAAAATGACACGTGTGGTTTAGGCTTCAATACTTGTAATGAATTTTCTCATAATGCCAAAACCAATGTTTTAGGAGAATCGTCTAGGAAAGATTTTAGAGATCACTCCTTAGGTAAATCTTTTCGACATGTTTTTACTTGTACACATTGTGGTCGAAAAGGTCATCTTAGGAAATTTTGTTTTAATCTTAAACGAATTCCTAGAAAATCCCATAGTAAAGTAACCACGGTAGTTAAAGTTCCAACACCCTAAGATAATCATTCTTCATTAATTTGGGTTAGGAAATCCGACTTGGTTGCCTTGAAAAATAGTTTTTTTGATTCTCATTTACTTTCACATGCTTCCTCCCTTGCTAAATCTAAAGGATGAATGTGTTAGTGTTTTGCAAACTTTAGCTTTTGTACTTTATGCTATATTCACATGCTAAATGTATGCTTGTTGAATCATTTTCTAGTCTATGCTCCATACTTATCACATGCTAGAATTATGATTTTTATTTATCTTTTGTATTATATTCCTTCATTTTGTTTGCATTAAATGAAAAATACAAACAGATTTTTGTTTATCATTTGGGTTTTATCTCTCGATAATTTAAGCTTAATGAAAGATTCAAATGATTTGTGTTTGTCTTTTGAGTATATTTTTTTTTGGTTCAAAATGTCAAAAACTCAAAAAGATTTTTTTTGTGTGTATTTTGGTTTGATACACTGTAAATGGCATATACTTGTGTTTGAATCCCTCATTTAACACTGTAAATAAACCATATTATTTATTGCATCATTTGCTTGTGTGTGAGTTGTGTGTGTTAATTCCATTTTAAATCTGGTTTTATTGATTTTTGGGATTTTTTTTAATTAATTTTTAAGAAAAGGTCATTATGCTAATATTGATTTTATCATTTCTTACCTCAATGTTGGGTTGGGTAGGATCCGAAGCGCTTGAGACTTCAGGATGTGTTTAAAACACGCATTTCTTAGTTCATCTGAGCCTTACACCTGTCATCGTTACAATGGCCTGATTTGTGTTTGTTGATAGACTCAGAACTTGTATGCAATCTCAGCCCTTGGATCTTGTTTATCGACGTTCTTCATGCGTTTTATCCCAATCCCTGTGAAACCCCTATAGACCAATCAGAGGATGTTTAATCCACCGCTGATGTTAAAACGTTAGATGAAAGTCAAAAGGCCAAGACCAAATATCAACAATTGATTTGAGTTGTTATTCTCGAACCTTCCCTGCTTAGTATAAAAGGAGGTTGAGCCTCTGTGTTTTAAAAAGTTTTGTCAGTTTGTCTAACTGAGAGAGAGAGAGAGAGAGAGAGAGAGAGAGAGAGAGAGAGAGAGAGAGAGAAGAGAGAGAAACCAGAGGGAGAAAACCCTAAATCGTTCAAACCCTAAAGTCCTTTTCCAAAATTAGTTTACACAAAACACCAAACCTGAGTGTTTGAGAGTTATTTTGGTAGTGGTTTGAAGGTTGTTCATGGTTTGAATCCTCTGAGTTTGAGATCTTTTAACCAACTTAGATATTTCGATTTGATCTCTATTTCTTTGTCATAGAAACAGTAGATCTTACTATTTCATGTCATATTACACTTAGATCTGCATTTTTTAGTTTCTCATCTTGAGAAATCGTATTTGTTGATTATTTTTTTCTGTAAATGTTTTTCACAACTCAAGAATCAGCAAATTCTTTTATGTTTCTAGTTCTTATTAAATAATACTTTTGATCTATTTGGAATCGTAATTGGTGATTTATAATTTCAAAAAAAAATTCAAAACCCTCTAAAATTGTTGAAGACCTTGGCAGTCTATCGAGCAAGGTAACCTTGGATTCAGAGTTAATTTTAAAGATCAAGAAAGTCTTTTATTTCTAAAGACGAGAGAAGCTGAGGAGTATGATAATAGTGTGCGTTTTGTTACTTGTTTTCGGGTGTGGTATTGATGCGGCCGGGGGTAGCGTGGGGGACCAGTGCGTGGAGAATTTTCAAAAGGTCACGACGTGTTTGACGTTCGCGACCGGCAAGGCGAAGACGCCTACAAAGGATTGCTGCGGGGCGGTGACGGATATAAAGGATAGTAATCCAGTGTGTTTGTGTTATATTATTGAGCAGATCCATAATGGGACTAATCCACAGTTGAAGAGTATAGGGATACAAGAGGCTAGGTTGCTTCAGCTTCCCTCTGCTTGTAAGCTTGCCAATGCTAATTCCACTAATTGTCCAAAACTTCTGCACTTGGCTCCAAACTCTCCCGAGGCTTCGGTCTTCACAAACATCTCGGCCTCTATTACACCGTCGGCGCCATCGGGGACATCTTTACCTACAACGGGCACCACGTCCTCGAATGGAATTAAACGGGGGCCTCAAATTGCAGGATCATTGCCAATGGTTATGTCTATCTTCTTCTCTGCCTTTTGCACATAAGGGTGAATTAGGATGCTTCTGTTAGCTAGTTTTTTACCTTTGATGTTTATTTGCTTTGGCTTTTATGGCTTCTCCATTAAACTATCTTTGCACTTTGTGTCATTATTTATGCGGACTTAATTGTTACTCAAGCTTGTTAAATAGTGGCTACGTTTCATTTAAAAAAAAAAAAAGAGAAGCTGAAAACCTTATCATTTAGATCTGTTCTGTAATTTGATAGGACTTATTTGTATAAATAAGTGTGCATGTGTTAGAACACTGTCACAAACACTTGGCACACTACAACACAATAAGTGTTGGCTATATGATCTTGAAACGTCAAGAGTCGATGTAAAGCTGGATCAAAGTGTGGAGAAGTTTACAAGCTGAGAAAGCCAACATCAGAACTGCAAAAAAGTTAGAATCAAACCAGTGGTGCATATTCTAAACTTGTATAGGTCTTTTTTGTTTGCATGTGTGTTAAATAGTTTGTAACTTGTATATTTTGTTTTAGTGGATTTTTGGTTTGTGACTTAGAAGTCACCGTGGATGTTTCCTCAGTTGGGTGAGGTTTTACCACGTTAAAAACTGTGTGTACTTAATCTTTCTACATCTCCTCATCTCATTCTTGGTGGTGTGCCAATTTAACTGTTTTAGTTTTGTTTTTCAAAACTAGGTACATAATCTTGAACATATCTCGTACATTTTTCATTAAACACATCTTGTGGTTAATTTGTTTTGATTTATAGAAAAGAGTTCCCCCCAAAAAATAGTTCGGAGTTGCTTAGACAGTTTAATCTTGAATTAAACGATTTAAGTAACACCTTTTCATTTAGAACACTGTTGATTTTAGGTGGAATCCTCCCACTAAAGGTAGTGCTCCTAAAGCATTTGGAACCTGGACAACGGATAAAAATAATGCCTTGACTTTTAATTCTAGGGTTGTGAATGCTATTTTTTACGATGTAACTGCAGAAGAGCTTTGACTCATTATTACTTGCAAGAGTGCTAAGGTATCTTGGGATATTTTATGATCCACACACAACGGAACATTTATTGTTAGGGTTTCCAAGTTACAAAATCTTACGACTAAGTTTAAAAAGATTAAGATATTAGAGAATGAGTATTTTGATGAGTTATATGCCATGTTTTTGGATATTATCAACTCCTCGTTTAACTTAGGTGAGTCAATCCCCAAGTCTAAAGTTATGTAAAAAATCTTAAGGTCGTTGTCAAAAATATTTAATGCCAAAGTCACAGTCCTAGATTTCCTAGGTCGTGTCGACACTATGAGAGTCCAAGAAATTTTAGGTAACCTTAAAATATATGAGATCAATAAGTGTCCTCCATGGAATAGTGAAAAGAAGGGAATTTGTAATGCCCCGACCCAGATTTATGGGTTACTCGTGAGTCAACTCGGTCTGACCCGAGCATCAGGTGTGAAGTGCAATAGAACGACCTATATAATGTTATTAGTCTTATTTTACTTTAATTAACATTTCACTTGTTTAGCATGAGATTTCGATTTCAAGATAAACTACATGAGGGACCTATGGGGAGCACCCCGAAGTCCAAGTAAACAGAGCTACTAAGGTAAAAATAAATAAAATACTTACTAGTACAACGCTCTCGAAATATGAAACTGCTCCCAACCTGCCCTAACAAGCGAGGGTGTGAGATGATGCCCATTTGGAACATACAATAATGCAATATAGAATCGAAGGGCAAAAATAGACTCAACATGTCATAACTACGTATACATGAAAATTTCTTATATATATATTTACACTTAAAAGCATGAAACTACTTTTATACAAACATTACTTACCAAACTAATTGACATTAATCTTACAAAACATTTTCCTTTTAATACTTAGCATTTATTCCTCCCTTTAACTCACACAGTTAAATACGTAAACAATTATGCTTTGTTAACTGAAAATCATGCCCTTACTGAACTTGCCTCTTTTACACAACTAAGACCTTTAAGTATTTTCATTGAAAGCACCCCGTCAACACACACGAACACCGTATTGGAAAATACTTCTTTAACCTTTGAAAAACCTTCACGGACACATTCATGTTATTAATTATGGTCCGAACCTCTAAAGTTTCCTAACTCACCCATTTGACTATTACACCTTACGGTCTTCATTCACTTTATGGATATTATTCAATTTGCACGTTACTAGTCCACTTAGCCCAAAATTGGAACATTTATTAATTCATTCAAATTAGGTTGTACTCACACGTTTCACCACACAACCCTTTTCTTGTTATGTTACACATTCAATTAAATTTTTCTCATAATTATTTCACTTAACCGAATACTTCAATGGGGTCCGCACCACCGACTATGCGCACCATATGCTCTGGTCAGTGATTTAGAGCTTTTCACCCAAGAGCTACGGGACCTTCTTGCTTATTTTTTGATTGCATCCGAGTCTTTATTATTGTGTTTAACATTTTACACACGTTCATATTATTCCACTACTTTACCCTTTCCTGGTCGAAGTCAAAACTCGGAGTTTCATCCCAACTTGTGATACACTTTGAATTTGACCATTTTTTTCCTTTACGTACTTATGTTGATTTCACATTAAAACCATTTGCATCTTAAGGACTTATGTCCATTTCATTCACTCTAGTGTAACACCATTCATTACATTTTCAAATCATAAAAATGTTCCTTTTTAAGTAAATTTAACAATTTACCCTCCTTTAACAAGTATAAATTTCCAAAATGGTTATTAAGTTTCCAACTTAATATTTAAAACGATGTTAGCCATTTTAACACTAATTTAATTTTACAATTTTACCCAACGCTCACACTTACTTTTATACCTTGAATATATAAAATAGCACTATCACATAATAAGCCATATAAATCTCCCATTTATCAGATATTCTTTAAAGACTAAAATTCCAATTTGTCTTATTTGATGTTTAAACCTAACAAGACTTTCCTTAAACTTGTTCATATATTTATTATCAAAATACTACAAGTGTATATGCATGAGAAAGTAGACTTTGAATCCTAGAATCCTATTAAATGGGTTAAACAAACATCTCATTTCATAAATTTATATCATTTGTAACAACCTTACTTTTCAAGTAGTAAAGACATTTATTAACTTCTTTAAACTCATCAAATATTCATTTGTTCACAAAGTCTCCATTTTTGTGATAACTTAGAAATATTTATTTCATAAATATTTTAACAAGATTAACATCATTCCATAATTTTTACTCCATAAAATACCCATCATCACTTTTTACTAGGAATACAAAAATAACATTTTCTTACATTTTTATTCCATAAAATTGTCCATTATTTATTTTTACTAGAAAATACACAAGAATAACATTTCTTACATTTTTATTCCATAAAAATGTATTCTATTTATATTTTGAAATTTATTCTGTTTTCAAGACCCATTCTAATTCATCTTTTAATACCCATTCCATACAAATGCTAAGATGGTTAATAATCAACACTAGGATGCAATCTAATATCCTACACACATATGTTTAACCTAATATATGTAAATGACATGTTGAAAATATACTACACATTAAACTTGGATCAAAGTTAGTTTTTCCCACCTCAAATGAAGCCGAAATCAGTGGAAGGCATAAAAGATCAAGGGAGATGACAAACCCCCACCTACTAAGGTGGCCTTAAAGGTGTTGTCTAGCTCCACCAAGTTTGCCTCCAAGAAAACTCCATTAAAACCCTCTACAAAACCTCCAATAATATACTCATCTTATTCATTCTCTAAATATGTCTAGGGTTTCAGTTTTGTGATAAAGGATGGTTTGAGATCCTCTAATGGGGTAAATAGGTGGTGTATGATGATGGGGAAATGTGTTAAAGGTCAAATGCATAAGGGGTTTCCCCCCATGGAGCCAAAGTTAGAGATAAAGAGAGAGTTTAAGTCTTGTAACAAATTTAATGTGTATGGCCACAAATGGTTCTCTCTTCTCTCTTATAACCAAACTTCCAGCCTTTATGGATTAAAAAGAAATATCCTTATTCCAAAATGTTTCCACATCTAGTGTTGAAGCCTCCACAATTCGAAAATACAACAAATCATCGGGTTTAATTCGTTGACAGCACTAAGGCATGTCAGTTACACTACACGTCCCTCTCTCTTTGATTTTATAATATCATCCCAAGTCTATAGTTACTGAGGTAGAGCTAACACAATAATTAAATCCTCAAATGAAAGCTCAACAACAAACTGGTGGATTGACTTTTTCCATTCGTCGTTCGAAAGACATTGTTGTCATTTAAATGAGATCATCTCCTCGTTCGAACAACATCCATGGTCGTTCAAACGACCAAGTCTAAATTTTTGCAGATTTGCCCAATTGGTTTCCAAATTTTAAGAAGATACCTATATAATTTAATTAATTTATAACCAATACTTCCATATAAAATCCATATTCCAACTTTTCTTTGTTCAATCCAATTTGTTATCCACAATCTCGTATAATTATCATTTGTTCCTCTTCCTATAAATTCCATATATAATTTAATAAATTTATCGGGGTGAGATATTACATAATTGTTTTGAAATCCCGAAAAGAGGATGTGTCGAGTTATGATAGTGACGGTGAGCTTGATGCTAAAGGGATATCTCGATTTGTAAGAAGATCAAAAAGTTCTTGAGCTTAGAGTTGAGAAGAACTTTGAGAATATTTTAGAAAATAAACCTAAGAACTTTTTTTATCGTGATAGGATGAATAGGGATGGTCCTAAGAAGACTACACCAAAACAGGAGATTTGTAAGTGTTTTAAACACTTAAAAATGTTATTTGCAAGTGTTTAAATCGGCGCGTTGCAAAAAAATTATAAGTGTCCAAAATCGTTACAAATGTCATTTGCAAGTGTTTATTGGGAACACATATCTGTTCCAGACAATCGTTACAAAAAAATTTGTAAGTGTTCTGAACACTTGCATATTAAACTTTTGCAAGTGTTTTAAACACTTGCAAAATTTTCATTTGCAAGTGTTTAGAACACTTGCAAAATTCAGCAAGCTTTTTTAATTTACAACAGTTATAAACACTTGCAAAAGAAAATATATATATTTTTTGTAATGGTTAAAAACACATACAAATATCAATATGTAAGGAAAATAATGTTCATTTTGTAAGTGTTATGAACACTTACATAAATTAACATATTAAAAAAAAATATCCACCACATACCACCAACCTCACATATAACAAACAATAAAAACGGTTACAAATATAACAATTATATCCAAACACTTTCATACAATACTTCATGATATGTTCGACATAAACAAACACTCTCATCAAGAACTAAAGGTATATATTGAGTATTATCCTTAACAAACTCCATACATTTAGTTATTGTATCCAAATACAAATTTGCCACAACCCTATTAGTATGGCAAGGAAATCGTGTCGATAAGAGCATTGTCACTAGTTCCTTCAAGAGACCAAAACCAGTACTTACCGCCTCGTCGCTAAATGACTCTCCAAGTGCATAAAAAACAAAATCGGAGCTTCTACCACTTCAGCATTCCTATCGGCAGAAGATGAAACGAAACTACCAATGAGAGTCTGCTAAAAACCTGAGTAATATCACGAAAGTCAAATTTAGCAACAGTTTTATGCGATTGTGGACATAAACAAATAAGTGACTCTTAAAAGGCAAGCACACGAGTCTAAGTAAAAACATTAAAACTTAAGGGGGCTAACCCAACAAGGGTTGTAACATTTACACATACTTGACAGTTACAACTATTATATATACGACATCTACCATAAAATTTGTAGTTCACAAGTAATATAGGATATGGATGTAGACTATCACAAGTAATAAAATTTGTCATCTATTTAGAGTTGAGTTCTTACATCACTAACCAGCTATAATGGGATAAGTCAGCATATTATCAGAAGAATTAATTTGATAGTGTACCTGAAAGCTTTCCATTAATGAATACGTGAAGCGCATGACCACTAAGCTGCACTATGAGTATAGGGATTTCCCCACCATTCAATATTTTCTCAGACAAACCTATGTCTACACTGTAAAAATCATTGAAAATCAAGATTTTATAACACATGAACATATGCATTCATCTTATATGTTAATGTTATCATTCCAGAAGAAATACAAACAAGAAAAGGTATTGAATATAAACTATATCTTAGTCTTACCTAGTTATGTACCACGAATAATCACTAGTATCCCTAGTGACATTAATTTGTTCTAAGAGACCAAAAGTAGTGAATGTTGAGCTATTATCCAAAGAAGATAAATATTTGTTGAAGTCTCCCATGAGAACAGGTCAGCACTACTTGGTAACATGTCTATCTGTGATGTTTGAACTCCAACTTGTATAATTGGTGGCACAAGGATTAGCTTTACACCCACCAAATGATATATATGCATTCATCTAGGAGAGAAACTCATACAAAAAGAGAGTAAATGGAATCTAGGGTAAAATGCAGAAGACTTCCTGAATTATTGAGCGGTTTACAAATAGACTATACTGCCAATCATACAGGGAGAAAGTAATTGAAATTTGCAACTAGAAGAAGCAGAGTATGGAAAGAATAAAGGTAAACCTGTTAAAGGTTGCCTAAAGAGGTGACAGTAGGATCTTCCGACACTAATGCTCACTCACCCAGCTTTATAGATTTATGAAGCTCCTTCAAATGACCATATTTTGGTTGCCTGGTCAAACCTATCAAAGTTATTGATGCAGTGAATCTCTTAGTTTAGTCAGGGTATAAGCGAAAAGATTACTTATTTGTGACAAGTAATTATTGAATCCATACAATGGAAAATCCTGAACTGGCCTCTGATGAATCGAGAAATTACGAGTGCCACTCTCTATCATATGCTTAGGCCTCATCTTAGAACATAAGGTGCTAATAATAATGTGCCTTAAGATAAGGAACAACCAATTAGGACAGACCATGATTGAATCTATATTAAGGCATACCACATATATCTCTATGAATAGGAGTATGTCCATATCAAGAGAACTGCTGGACCATTTCAGAGAGGAGTAATATATTCCCAAATTTGATAACTTATCAGTAGGCATGTTGCCCTCTTTGTAGATATGGGTGCAAAAGAAATGCATATGGGCTAATATATCTTTCCAGTTATTCCATCCAACTTGAAGCTGCCATTGAGGGTGGTAACAATTGCTCAAAATGCAATACACAACATAATAAGAATCAGACTCAATCTAAAGATTAATCCAACATGAGACCAGGCCAATTCAATGCCAGTTAGAACTGCTTCCATTTTAACCTAAAGCCAATTCAATGCCAGTTAGAACTGCTTCCATTTCAGCCTAAAAGGCAATTTGATTCCCAATAAATTTGTAGTAGGCACCAAGAACCTACCTCTTATGATTTCTAAAGTGGCCTCCAATATCTACTGGACCTGGGCAGCCTTGTTTAATAGTAAGTGACATCTAGTTAAGGAATGACAGTAACATGTACTGATATGCCCAAAGTGTACCTTCCAGTTCAGAGACATCAACCTCAGCCTGATTGATAGTCGAGGTAATAAGAGCTCGAGATTACCCATCAGCGATGTCGTCCTTCACCAGGTCGGCTGCATCCGACGTTGCAAGTACCACCATGATTGGGCATCAACCGAGGTCTACATGACTCATAGGATAGTTATCCATCAGGTCGGCCACAACCGAAGTTACAAGCATCACCTCGGCCAGGGAATTATTCGAGGTAAATATAGACATGGGTTATCCATCAGAATCATCGCCAACATCGGCCATAGCCGATGTTATAAGTTTCACCTAAGATGACAAGGTCTTGCAAACTCAGCATCAAGTTTTAAGACAATATCGCCTAGGGCCGACGTTCCAAATATCTAACCTCGGCTAGCATCCAGGCCAAGGTTATCATACAATCCTCAGCCAAGGCAAGGGTAGTACTTCACCAACCTCATACTCATCCAGGCCGAGGTTGGTACCAAATAAAGACAACCGAGCATCTATGCGCACATGTATGGCTTGGAACACGTAAATAAATCTACTGTAACTGAACCATTCCCTCCACATGGGGTAATATTTAGGTCATCATTACTTAGTTGAGATAAGCCAGGTGTCATCCTGGCACTGGCTGTATCTCCATGCGCATGCACATGGCATGCTTGGGGGGTACATTACACAACCCAGGCACTATATATTGAGGTCATCCTAAATATTATAAAGGATCGAGAATTACAAACCTAGCTAAAACTCTGTCAATTTGCACAGTAGAGAGAGGAAGCTTGAGAGATTGTATCCATGGTCGCTAGTGCCTTATTTCAGTGACATTACACTCACTTGCAAAGTGGATGTAGGCCAAATTGGCTGAACCACTTATATTCAAGTATTCATCCTCTTCTCCTCACCTCCTTCTATACACACACACACACACACACACACATATATATATATATATATATATATATATATATATATATATATATACTCTTATGCTGCTATTGTTATCATTGGTTTGAGATTACAAACACTTTGACTGGTGGAGCTATTTCTAGCATCATCATTTTGGCGCCGTCTATGGGAATGAGAGGCTGTCTCTTCCACTTTTTTTGCTTAACCTCACGGGAGACTCTGGTGGTAAACCAGGCCTCACCCCTTGCGTGTAGATGTTTCACCATTGAAAGAGGCCCCTTAAGGTATTAAGTTCACCTTCTTATAAGCTCTTTAGTCTTAGCATATGGCAGCGGAGTTACCACCACCTCCTCCACCACCTGGTGCTGGAGGGCCTAGTTTCAGCCAGGCACCACCCCAGTTCGAAATGGCTGAGGTGGCTGCAGCCTTGAGATCTTTGGTTGCAACACAACAAGCAATGAAGGAGCAGTTTGCACAGCTCAGTCAAAATATAATGAGGCCACCTGGGTCCTCACCGAAGATGATTACTCCAGCAGCTGTTCAACCCCATCCTGAAGTCAGTGGAACACCCCAAGCACCGAGAAAAGACCAACCTACCCCTCAGCAGAGGAGGGACGTTGCTGACCCTAGGCATTTATGTTTGGGGAGGCAAGGAAACCCTTTCACTGAGGATAGGTATGACGATATGGAGGCATAGGATGCTCTAAAAGACTTCTGGGAGCCATATGAGGTTTCGAACAACACTGTACGTCCTATCCAACAAAGTCGAGGTTGTGGGGGCAGAAGAGATGATGGTGTCCAACAAAGAGGATCAGATTTTGATCTCTTGAGCAGAGGGTTGGCCTTTGAAAGGCTCGGCCCAGTAAATGACCTGAGTCAGAGGTTATCTAGGTCAAGAAGTGTAGCAGGATCACAAAAGGAAGATGGGAAACATCGGCCTCATCATGGATGACCCCATCATGGCTGACCCTAGCAAGGTCGAGACAGGGAACAAGAGGAGGTCAATAGCCGATGTTGTGTAGCGGTTGGGAAACCCTCAGTCCACCCCTTGGAGGTGGTTGGGGATAACCTCGGCCAGGACGACATTGCAAGGCCAAGGAATGACTTCATCCAACACTTGGAAGAGAAGATAGGAAACCTCATCAAAAGCCGAGACCCATTGCAAAGAGGGTTCTCAGAGGGGTCCCCATTTATGGAAAGGATAGTTAAATTCCCAACCCCTTCTAAGTTCAAGCCACCAACGGTGTCTCCCAAGCATGATGGTAGTACCAAACATGTGCATCATATTGAGATATACTAGTCTGCGACGGACATTTATTCAATCCCAGATGAGATGAAGTGCCGGGCCTTCTCTGGGACCTAGACGGGAGTTGCACACATCTGGTCTACCTCTCTTTCGAAGAACTCTATTGAGAACTTAAAGGGCTTCATTGAATGATTCATTCACAATTTCTATTTTGGGGTGATACCTCAAAAGAAGACCACCCATCTATTGTATGTCAAGCAAGGCAAGAACGAGAGCGTAAGAGACTACATTTCTAGATTCAATAAAGAAAAATTAGAGGTTGAAGATTATGAAAAGAATATATCTATGACATCCCTCATTGGAGGACTCTAGAAAGGGAAGTTACTGTGGAAGATGGCGAAAACCCTCCCAAATCCATGACAGAGCTATTGGTAACTGGAGGAAAGGTCATGAACGCTGAAGAGGCTATTGCCGCGAAGTATGAGGATGAGAACGGAAGTGGCAGTGGGAAGTTCCAAAGGAAGAAAGATGGAAAAAAGAGGTCTGCAAATGATAAGTTTTCACATTACACTCCTCTAACTGTGAGCTACGAACACATCCTCAACGAAATAAAAAATGATCGGTCCCTGAGATGGTCGGAGAAGTTAAAGGCTCCTCCGCACAAGAGGAATAAGAACCTATGGTGTGAGTTCCGCCAAGACCACGGCCATGTGACAGACAAGTGCTTCGCTTTAAAGGATGAAATTGAGAAGATGTTGAAATTCGAAAAGCTCAGGAAGTATGTCGACGGTAAAGCTCCTAAGAGAGGAAGAGAAGACCCTAAGAAGAAGAGAAACGATGGATGTCGAGATGATCCCCCAGTAAGAAGAGACGATGACTTAGATGGTGATGATGAGGACGATCTTGACCACCCACCAAAAGATGACAATGCCCCGGTGAAGAGGGTTGGTATGATTTCCTTTGGTGTTAACGCCATCTATGGAAGACTAGCAGGGGGTGGCTCAAAAGTAGCCGACCGTAAAGCTCATGTGTGAGAGGCTAAGTCAGTGACCAAAGTAGAGGTTGTGAATTTGGCATCTTCAGAGGCTAAGCAGAAGAGAAAGAAGGTGGATATGGATACTCTTGTATTTGGGTTTTCCTGACTTGATTTCAAAGGTATCTTAGCTCCACACGATGACCCTTTGGTAATCACCACGAGGGTACATGGGTGCGAGGTTAAGAGGATCCTTATTGATGGCGGAAGCTCCGCAGATGTTATATTTTGGCCCTGTTTCAAGAGCCTAAGCCTCAGAAGAGCAAGGCTTGTACCCTATCATCATCCGTTGATTGGCTTCAGCGAGGAAAAGGTCCATCCCTTGGGCATGTATGAGATGGATGTACGAATGGGTGATGAGTGGCCTAAGAGGTTGAGCAGGAGGATCAATTTTTTCGTGACGGATGAAAATATCTTTTCGGCATACAACCTCATCATAGGATGAGTAGCCCTTAAGGAATTTAAGTCCGTGGCATCAACGGTCCACCAAATGCTAAAATTCCTGACCCCCTATAGGGTAGGAGAAGTGCAAGGTGACCAGAACACGGCACGATAATGTTACTTCAACTCGACGGAAGAGAAAGAGGCACATAAAAGGGCAACGACAACATATAACATTGATACACTTGATCCTAGGGATGAAATAAAGTCGAAGAAAGGAGAGGTCACGGAAGAGGTAGAATCCATCGTCCTCAATAAGGATGAACCAAAAAAACCCGTCCAAATCGGCAAGGCCCTAAAACCTGAGATTAAGGAAGAGCCAGTAAGATTTTTAAAGAAGAGGCATAGTGTCTTCTCTTGGAGACACACAGATATGCCTGGCATCGACCCGGGGGTTATGTGCAATAAACTTAATGTGGAAGAAGATGCTAAGCCAATTAAGAAAAGATGAAGAGTTTACTCCAGGGAAAAGTATGATGTCATCAGGGAAGAGGTCAGAAAGTTGGAAGAGGCAGATTTCATCAGGGAGGTCTTATACTCTGAGTAGTTATGCCGTCATTGTACCCAAAGTTAACGGGAAATAAAGGATGTGCGTAGACTTCACTAATTTGAATAAGTCTTTCCCTAAAGACAGCTTCCCCTTGCCTCGAATTGATCAGATGGTAGATGCCATGGAAGGACATGAACTTATGAGCTTCATGGACGCGTATTCAGGGTATAATCATATCTTCATGGATATTGAAGACTCGAAGAAGACATCGTTCATCATCGATAAGGGGACCTATTGCTACAAGGTTATTCCCTTCAGATTAAAGAATGCAGGGCCCATGTATCAACGTCTTGTAAATAAAATGTTTGAAGCTTAAATTGGCAGGACCATGGAGGTATATGAAGATGACATGTTGACAAAGAGTTTGAAGGCTCAAACGCACATGGCCGACCTGAAAAAACTTTTGACACCATGGACTTATAGAGGATGATGCTCAACCCTGCCAAGTGTGTCTTCGGAGTAGGAGCTGGAAAGTTTCTTGGATTCATCGTCAATCAGAGGGGTATAGAGGCCAACCCCAAGACGATCAAGGCTTTGTTTGACATCAAGACACCAAGAAGCATAAAAGAAGTTCAGAGGCTCAGTGAAAGAGTTGCATCACTCAACAGGTTTGTTTCCCGAGCTATAAACAAGTGTCTTCCAATTTTCAAAGTGCTTAGAAAGGCCTTAGAGTGGGACGAAGAATGTGATAAGGCCTTTAAGGAGATCAAGCCCTACCTTGGGTCCCCTTTACTCTAATCCTGGACCATTCTGAGGGAGAAGTTGTATGTTTATCTAGAAATCTCAGAGACAGCTATAAGTACATCCATAGTACGGGAAGACGATGGGTTATAGAGGCATGTATACTTCAGTAGTAAGGCCCTTCAAGGGTCTGAACAGAACTATCCTCGAATGGAGAAGTTGGCCTACGCCTTGATGCACGCTTCCAGGAAGATGAAGCCCTATTTCCAAGCCCACTCTATGGTCATCCTCACTGACTCCCCACTAAGGCAAGTACTCCACAAGCCCTAGAAGTCAAGCAGATTGATGACTTGGGCCATAGAGTTGGGAGAATATGACATTGTTTATCAACCCAGGGTGTCCATCAAAGGGCAATCACTCGTAAATTTTATGGCTGAGTTCACTTGGGAAGAGGCTGAGATTGAGAATAGCCCAGAGATTATAGAGGGATCTAACAGTAACGTCTTCTGAAATGGGGAAGAGGTTGTGTCAAGCAAAGTCAGAACAGGAGTAGCTGAGAATGAGGAAGACAGGTACCTCTTTAAGTAAGGGACCCTGTCAGAAGGGAACTTTTGTTCAAATGAAGATGTTTGGAACCTCTTCATTGATGGATCTTATTATAAAAATGGAAGCATCGCAGGGCTGATACTGTCAGCTTCGGATGGGACGGACGTTGAATATGCACTAAGGTTCAACTTAAAGGCTTTAAACAACGAGTCCGAGTATGAGGCGCTGATAGCAGGGCTCTCCCTGGAAAAAGCCCTTAGAGTTGGCCAACTCCTACTACACAGTGACTCGAAATTAGTTGTCAATAAAGTAACTTGGAGTATATGAAGCCAAGGATAAAAGGATGACCAAATACTTGAAGAGGGTAAGAACGATGCTAGAAGGCTTCAAAGAGGTGAAGATGTTGAGGGTACCGAGGCAAGATAACAGTCGTACAGATGCACTAGCAAGGTTGGCTTTAGCAATAAGGATAGGCATCAGAAGAACAGTACTGGTCGAGATCCTGCTCAAACCAACCATTGAGGAAGAAGAGATGGCCATCTCTTGCCTAAATTTGAATCTAGGAAACTCATGGATGGACCCCCTTATCAGATATATCAGACTGGTAGAGCTACCAAAATCGAAGTTAGAAAGGAGGAAATTGAGGTACAGAGCTGCCAAGTTCTCAATAATAGGAGATGTTCTGTATAGAAAAGGATTCCTAATACCTCTCCTCTGATGTGTCCATCCCACGGAGGTTCCCCACGTCCTGTAGGATGTACATGAGGGTTCTTGCTCCATTCACATAGGAGGAAGACCTTTAGCCAAGAGGATAATAATGCAGGGATACTGGTGGATGACCTTAGCCAAAGATGCTGCTGCCTACGTAAGGAGGTGTGACAAGTGCCAGAGATTCTCTACTATCCCTCACCAACCTCATCAGCCTATGACGTCAATTAGTTCTCCTTGGCCCTTCACTGTATGGGGGATTGACTTAGTAGGACCATTGCCAAGAGCTGCTAACAATTATCAATTTCTGATAGTAGCAATTGATTACTTCTCCAAGTGGGTAGAGGTTGAGCCGATGATCATGATTACAGAGCAGAAGAACTTTCAGTTCATCTGGAAGAGCATAATATGCAGACATGGCCTTTCGAACACCCTCATCTCAAAAAATGGAACCCAATTCAAGAATGCTTCTTTGGAGAAATACTGCGAGAGAGTCAGGATCAAGAAATTCTTCTCTTCTCCTGGCCGACCTCAGGCAAACGGTCAGACCGAAGTCATGAACCGAACAATACTCGATGGGATTAAGAAGAGGTTGGAAGAAGCTAAGGGGAGATGGACAAAAGAGGTTTACGCAGTGTTATGGGCCTACAGAACAACGGAAAGGACACCAATGAGGGAAACCCCATTTATGTTAGCCCATGGCTCAAAAGCCATCATACCTACAGAAGTAGGACTCCCCACTCATAGAGTTCAGACATATGACCCCGAGAAGAATGAGGAAGAGAGAAAACATGACCTAAATTTAGTTAAGGAGAGAAGAGAAGATGCTGAGGTCAGACAGGCAACATACCAGCAGAGAACAGTAAAGTTCTATAATCAGAGGGTGAAATCAAGGCCTATAACTGTAGGAGACCTAGTCCTGAATAAGACGTTGCAGAAGGCAAATAAGCTCCAGCTGAACTGGCATGGTCCTTATAAATTAGTCGATGAGGTTGTACCCGGCACATACCAACTAGAAAATCTCAAAGGGGAACCTTTCTCCAACCTATGGAACGCTGATCACCTGAAGAAATATTACATATGATATTGCAGTTGTTTTCTTATAATACATATATCATTTTATGAAGAGAATATTAATGAAAAGAGCAGTTCCTGTGTCAATACTTTGTTTCATCACGCTTTAGTGGTAAATGTACGATCTTAAACATCATTAATTTGGTGAAATTTATGAGGTGAAACATCATAATTTGGTGACCTCAGACCTTAAACATCATTAATTTGGTGAAAGGTTTGAGAGTAAACATTATAGTTTGATGACCTCGGACCTTAAACATCATTAATTTGGTGAAATTTATGAGGTGAAACATCATAATTTGGCAACCTCAGACATTAAACATAATTAATTTGATGAAAGGTCTGAGGGTAAACATCATAGTTTGATGACCTCAGACCTTAAACATCATTAATTTGGTGAAATTTATGAGGTGAAACATCATAGTTTGATGACCTCAGACCATTAACATCATTAATTTAGTGTAAGGTCATTTATTTGGAGAAATTTATGAGGTGAAACATCATAGTTTGATGACCTCAGACCTTAAGACCATTTAATTTGATGATAAATCATGAGGATAAACATCATAAATTGGTGACCTCAGACCTTTAAGAGAAGTTCATTATATGACAAATAAAAAGAGAGCGCATTCATTGAAAGCAAAATACTCTGAAGAAGATGGTATAACATGTAGTCAGAATTACAAGTCAAATATGCCTCAGAATATGTTATCAGAGTTTAAAAGCATTGAGATAAACAAAAAATTACAAGTTAAAAGCTTCATGAATTAAAGTTTAAGGGTCTGTAGCCATAGTGGTGTCCTCTTGGCCGATATTGGTAACCTCGGCTTCGTGTTCTTGAGGGTTAGCATCCTCAGTCTTTGTAACTTCCAATGGCGTAGTATCTATAGGAGCAACACCTTCCACTTCCTCCTCAACCTCTTGTAAGGCCTGAGCAAAGCGAGGATCGCCAAAGCCTAGAATAATGAAGTCCGAGGCAGATAAGCTCCCTGATTCCTTCTCATTTGAAGCTTCCCACTTCCCAGTTGCCTTAATACCTCTTTTGAGATATTCAAAGCCGAAGCTTATAAACTGGTCAGAGACTTTGTAGTCGGCCAAGATCTTCTCAGAGGCATCCTTAAGGGCATCCCTTACTGCAGCATCAACCTTTTCCTGAAGGATGTCATCTTTAGCTTGCAAAGCAGAGGTGTGGTCCTTCTTAAGCTTGGTTATGCCCCTATCCCTATGCTTCACCTTATTCTCAGACTCCTCCAAAGATGTCTTTAAATTTTCAACCTCTGCATTTAGAAAGGCTTGTACCTTCTGGGCCTCTTTTCCCTTCTCAATAAGGGGAAACTTCCTCAGGGTCCAGTCAACGAACTAGTGCCTAGACAGAATACCCTGCAAAATAAAGTCAGGCGTATGAGTTCAAGCCTTAACCCATTTAAAGCCTAGGTTACACTTTGAATAAAAAACCAAAAGTTTTTACCCTGATAGACCTGTGAAGGCTAAACTCGGCCAGCAGGGGGTATCGAGGGAGCGTAAGAAGCGCTTGTTAGCATCGGTCATTGCAGAGCCGATGGCATCCATTGCCTTCAGACCATGTCCTACTAAGCTGTCATTGATCTTCAGTTGTTCCAAATGAGCATCCAGGGCAGCATCAGAGGAGATTAGGATGGCACGATCCCCCTTCTAAGTTTTGTTCAGCCTATAATCCTCCGAGCCAGGAGTGGTGGATTTCCTCTTTTTTTTAAACATCGGCCTTAGACGTATCGACGTTCTGCTTGGCTGGAGGAGGGGCTGCATTATGCCCTGCCTTCTTCATTAGCTTTACAAGGCTTGGGGCTGACATTTCCCAGAGCTCGTCAGAGATACCTTCTGGACGTTCTACAAAGAGAAACATCTGAGTTAGTAAATTATAAATATGAAAACTCAGAGGTACAACTTAAAAAAATATAATACTTACGAAGCTCGGTCAGAGGACTTCCCCCAGGCCAGTCTCAGAGAGGTAATAGGGGGTCATCAGATGTTCGTACTTGACTAGACAATTGTACTCCCCCTGATCTTATAGATCCTTAACTTTCTGAAAGTTATCCTGGCTAAGCCCAATGTCGGCATTGGTATCAAGTGACACCTTTCCCCACCTCATAGGTACCCCCGGCTCCAATGATTAAAAGGTGGCACAAGGACCAAATTCCCATTCCCCTGAGGCAAAAAAATATTTTGGTTTCCAATTGTGATTAGAGGTCTGGGTAACCAGCAACATCTTTTTGTATGACTTCCTAGCTAGGAAGTTATAATACCCCGTATTTTTATGCTATATTAATTTGGTGATTTATTAAATTTAATATGAGTTAATTATTTAATATAAATCCGAAAATTAATTCTGTTATAATTATTAACGCGATGAGAGTTAGTAATTATGGAAATTTGTTGAATATTACTAATGAGCAAAGTAATATATAATATTGGTTCTATTAAATGTCACGAGTGAATAAAATGACAATTTTAGAAATTTGAGTCGGGACGCGCCCGTGTCGCGTCGGGACTAAATATTGATGAATAAAAGTGAATATATTATAAGTTGCTCGTATGGTCGTTTTGAGTGCGCCAAAGTGTCCGGAAGGGTCGAGATAGTCAGAAAAGTGTACGCGGGGGTTTAATTTGGGTCTCGGGGCGTTTTTAGGCTTAATTAGTACACCGGGAGGGCATTTCGATCATTTTACATTTTTGGCTAATTAAACCCACGAAATTTCATGGAATATATCAGATGTCTAAGGTTACCTTCTAGGGTTAGAATAACCAAAGACAACTGACGGCCATAGGAGAGGGAAGGAGAGGCTTTTCCAAGCAATCCAAGGCCAACGATTCACCCGGTTGCACCGCCACCACCACCAACGCGTAGATCGCGCGACGGAGAACACAACCACACCAAATTCGTCATCAAACCAGAACGTCAAAAATCCCAGGCAAGTGTTTATATTTCTTATTTCGTTAATGCATCACTCATGTTAGTCTAGGGATAATTAGGATGAGTTTTGTGAAAGAAAACCCAAGAATTGTGATAGGAATTCGCACATAGTATTGATTTATATGCTATTCTGGAAACCCTTTAACATGTAGAGGATTAAACCACGAAATTATGATGTTTTAAGAGAAGAAAATTATGGGAAAAACAGATTAGAATCATGATTAAGAGATTTCTAGGGTTCTTGAGGTTTAGATGAATTTTGGGCTTGTTAATCCATGATTATTAACGGAAATTTGCATGCTTTACGTAAAAGATGTATGGAATGGAATTATATAATTGGTAGTATAAATTTCTGGACGTTTGGGTATGGAAAGTTAGGATTTGGATGAAGTTTTTTGAGAAAACCCGTAACTGGTAAATGCAGAATTCGCCATACCTGCTTGATCGATCGATCGAGCCAAGAGCCTCGATCGATCGAAGGTCCGATCGATCGAGCCACAGACCTCGATCGATCGACCCCTCCTGGAAGACTCATATTTTCCCTTTTTAAATTAGTTGAAATCACTTTAATGAGAAATAATTCTTGGACACCCTTAGAAATATGTTTTGGGAGATAAAGAAGACCAGTAGGGTATATGAATAATTTTGGGACCTTTAATGTAAGACAAGAGTTGTATTTTTGGGATATTACATATAAGAAATGGTGAAAATACGTATTAAAGTGAGAGATTACGTAAGATGGTTATGATGGAAAATAGATGAATACCTACTGAATCTTTATACTTGGGAGGATAGAGTCCATGAGAGTTACGTAGTAAGTTGGAATGATACCTCAAATTAAAGTTAGAGACGAACCGTTATACGTAATAACTAATAATGAGATATGAGAATAAATGTTGTCACTATGGGATTTGAGATGTACCTAAAATTGGTATGGTAATATTAGTATAGTTATATGATTGTGTATGCATATACTATCTATGTGTGAAAATCATGCCCATGCTACTTGATATCCCTGAGGTTACCGCGCTGGGACAGTCTTATCTCGATGGGACCTTTATGAGGGATATTGACTCGTACCCTAGAAGATAGATATCCTTGGTACAGGCTATTGAATTGATAGTTCAGACGGTCCTAAGAGACGCGGGCATGTGCCATCCTCTTAGAGACTTGGAATCTATGCTTCGCCTCAATATTGTTTGTGTACGTGTTAATACAGTTCGAGAGTGATTCCGAATTTGTATTTACCTTAGTACGAGTGATACGGGGATTGGATAGTAGAGTATGCCCGCACCATAGTTTTTATGTGGGGTGCTGTTAGAATATATATATATTATACGAGTAGTTAATATATATATGAAATTATAAAATTTGGAACTGCCTGCTGTGATATGGTAAGGAAGACATGTATAATGACTCAAATTGGAAATACTTGTTTTGAAAAAGTATAATATGACACCGGAAAACTTTATTAATAAATAAAGTTAAAATGAGAGCTTTGTTATTAAATGAAATCTTCCTTTTAACAAATATAATGTTCAGTTTTAAATCTTAGGAGTAACCTAAGATAAGTTGAATCATTGGGAAGTTTAGTGCGGTATAATATAGATATTCCGTTGGGAAGGTTAGTACGATAGGCGTGCACATTAGAAGAGAGGTGAGAATTTCTTAAGAGAGTGCCGCACTAATATGTTGTTGCATCGGCCTGTAAACAATTTAAATACTTGCTAAACGAATTTTAAATCATATACACTATCGGGCTCTGACCCGTTTCTATTTCTCTTTCTCTCTTGTATATATATATATATATATATATATATATATATATATATATATATATATATATATATATATATTACAGGTGCCCAGCCACAGGGGCATCTTGCATAGGATCCTTTGGAAGGAACGTGTTGCAGCTTAGGTGGGAGTTGCAGGCCACTTGATTAGACGACTTCAGTTACTTGATTCCACTTCTAGCATTCTCAGTTATTGGGGCATGTGTTGCCCTTTTCCATTATTTAGTTGTTTATTTGGACATTGTGATTCAGATATTTCTAGTATTGTCATTTTGGGACGTATTATTGTTTGGATGTTTTACTTTAAGTTTTAAATGTTGGGATTTAGTTGTTGAATGTTTAAATTATTTGGATTATATGTTCCAGGATTATTGTGGTGTGATTCGTTAAATATTAAATTGTTGTAAATAATTAAATCTTTGTTTTCAGAAATAAAAATTTGGGAAAATAATGTTTAAAAAGATGGTTTTGACACTTAGCTTAAATAATTAGGGTGTTTAAATTTGGAAAAGTTATTTTTACGATAGTGATGCTAAGAATGAACCAACTGTTCACCTTGATTTTAATTTAATAAAGGAGTGATCGCCCAGTATTTAATTAGGCGGGGTGTCACATAAGTGATAGTAGCTGGGGTGGTTTTTAGCAGAGAATGGGATATGGCATCCTGTGAAGGCCCTAATAGGAAGGTCTGAGTGGTGGACTGCCTTCCAAAGGATAATAGAACCAATTATCACCCTCTAGGCGTTGGGTGATAATTATGAAGGGGCAAGGTTGATATGTGAAAGTATGGCTCTGATCGAAGGATAAATGGGGAGACGAAACCCCAACTTAAACATCTGCTCGTACACACATATTTATTCATCTCGGCCACTAAAGGCTCTTTCACCCCTCAGAGGTCTCCTAAGTATGATGGAGGGACCTGTGGAATAGAGGTGCCTAAAGGCTAAGAGGTCGTACTCAGTAACAGTACTATGTATCTCGGCTTCCTCCGAGGTGTCAACGTCACTTTTATGACCATCATCCTCATCCCTGGCAACGTCGTCTTGGGCATCCATAGGGACACCATCAGGAAATCTCTGAGTGAACTCAACCCTGGTGGCGGCCGATAGAGGGGTAGCATTTATGGGAGGGGGAATGGCCACGCTCGGACCCACAATCTCGATATCAAAAAGAGTTTTTGAGGTGCTAGCTCCATTGTGGGATGAGGCACGACTTTGGACCTCGTCCTAATTAGGGACCCGATCCTGCTTAATGGATAAATCCATGGCCTCTTGGAATGAATCTACAAACATAGGGTCTGAGGTAGATGACTCAAACTCAGACATGGGAGATGGGTCAATTGGAACCTCTGCTGGCTCAGGATATACTACCTTCAGAGGTGGAGGAAAGATAGGTCTGAGGGGGAAGGCCTCAGCCCTACGAGCTTCCTCTTGGGCTAGTTCTATCTATCTAATTTTTGCAAAGGTCTTCTCTCTAAGAGAGGGGAAATCTTTTATGAGCTTATAAAGAGGTTTGAGCTAAACCAAAAATAAACAACTGGGGACAACTTAAACTAAGGATCAAAACCTAATTTTTGGTCCAATTCAAACCAAGAACAATCATGAATAAGAGACACCGAAAAACTCAAAGAGCCACCGGAAAACTCAAAGTGCAACCGAAAAACTCAAACTGTCACCGAAAAATGCAAGAAATGGAAAAACAAGGCTAAAAATGGCAAAGGAAAGGTAATAAGCAATACATGATGAAATACGAGGTGAAGAATGAGAGGATTCACAAGAGAAATCCATAAGACACAGCCTAGATCAAGCTCTGGATGAGAGAGAGAATGTAGACGTGCATAGGCGGGAAAAGTGAGAGAAATGGAGAAAAAAGAGAAGGAAAGGGTTTTTAAACCCTTAAACTGACTGCACACTTCCCAAGGCCCATTATTGCCTTGGGAGCCCTAAAGGCAATCATCATCATTACACTGTCAGGCATGCTACCCACTTCAGAAGTGGACACCTGTCAAGGAGATACTGGTACATAAGGGAATACAACCTCGGACATACATATCCCTTAGTCACCTACATACATAGGTAACTTAGGGCTAGGGGTGATTGATACTCCCAAAGTGTACCTGCCAGTTCAGAGACATTAGCCACGGCCTAATTAATAGCCAAGGTAATAAGAGCCCGAGATTACCCATCAGTAATATCGTCCTTCACCAGGTCGGCCGCAGTCCACGTTACAAGTACCACCATGATTGGGCATCAGCAGAGGTCTACATGACTCATGGGATCAGTTATCCATCAGGTTGGCCACAGCCGACGTTACAAGCATTACCTCGTCCAGGGCATTATCCGAGGTAAATACGGACAATTATCGCTAACATCGGCCATAACCGATGTTAAAAGTTTTACGTAAGATCACAAGGTCTTGCAGACTCAGCATCAAGTTTCAAGACAATGTCGACCAGGGCTGACATTCCAGATATCTAACCTCGGCTGGCATCCAGGCCAAGGTCATCATATAATCCTCAGCCAAGGCAAGGGTCGTACTTCACCAACCTCGTACTCATCCAGGCCGAGGTTGGTGCGAAGCAAATAAAGTCGAGCATCTACGCATATGGCTTAGAACACGTAAACAAATCTATTATAACTGAACCATTCCCTCCATGTGCGGGAATATTGAGGTCATCATTACTTAATTGAGATCAGCCAGATGTCATCCTGGCACTGGCTGGATCTCCATTCACATGCACATGACATGCTTGGGGGGTACATTACACACCCCAGGCAATATATATTGAGGTCATCCTCAACATTGTAAACGATCGAGAATTACAGCCCTACCTAAAACTTTGTCAATTTTCATAATAGAGAGAGAAAGCTTGAAAGATTGTATCCATGGCCGTTAGGGCCTTATTTCAGTGACAGTACACTCACTTGCACAATGGACGTAGGCCAAATTGGTTGAACCACTTATATTCAAGTGTTCATCCTCTTCTCCTCACCTCTTTCTACATATACACACACACACACACACACACACACACACACATATATATATATATATATATATATATATATATATATATATATATATATATATATATATATATATATACACTCTTGTGATGCCATTGTTATCACTGGTTTGAGCTTACAAACACCTTGATTGGTGGTGTTGTTTCCAGCATCATCATATACTATTTAAACACCCTACAATATATATATATTTCTTCGATTATCAGTTGGATAGAGTAACATGTATCAAAATTTTCATTATTTATATTTTATTAACCTACCTTCTAACATTTGGATCGAATCCAATTACGTAATAAGTAAGGACAACCCAAACGGAACATTTTACAAATGAAATGGGAATCTTGATGATCCAATTAGGAATAGCATATGCCCATGGGGGATAGAAGAGAAGGTCCATTTTCTTGTAAAAGAAGAGAATCCTTACAATTGTCGTGGCAATCTCTGACATTCCATTAAACATGATCATAATCACACCGAAAAATAAAGAGCCAAAGTATATCCCACCATTGGTTACTGAATCTTTAGGCATCCCAGTTCGAAAGAAGAATGTTGTGGTAATCAATGCCATAAATAATAGTTGAAAGAAAAAAAATGTAAAGTAATATCATTAATAATTGCACATACAAAACAAAGTTGTGTGTGTTTGTAACGGGAATCCTCACTTGGGATAATTTGAAGAAGTAGATGAATGAGTTCCTTTTCACAAGTAAGATTTCTCTATTGGTATAAGGTTTCAATAGTTCCTTTTTGTCAATGCCATATGTTTTGGATGTGAGAGGAGTGGGGTGACTTTTTCTCTCGTCATATGTGATTCCCAGATCGTCTCCCAACATTCCCCAGACGTGGAATGACTGGAATGCCTCAGTAAATTCTTCGGCTATCATAAATCTGTAGGGCTCATCTCTTCGTATCTAATACTATTTTTGATCTTTCCTCAATGTCACATGTCACCAAATTATATCAAATTCATCATTTTAGGGGTCTCAATAAGTAAATAATAATAGGAGCACGAAATAGACCTTCTTATTGGAGAAATTATGTCGCGCCTTTCCTCTATGGACATTTGAAACCCATAGATTCACGAGGGCCGTTATAAACTACCATGCCATCGTTTAGGAGAATGATGTCATCGAATAAATCATATGTTTCGAGTGCGGGCTGAAGGAGAGAGATGATAAAAGTTCCTTCAAGAATGTGGATGAAATTCTGGAGAGAATTCACGATTTAAAATGTTGTCGAACTGTCTAAAACAATAGATATCTCATCTATGAAAGCGCCTTTGCTGGTCCAACCAACAGCTCACCTATAATTTATAAATAACAAGTTAAGTTTATATAAACATAGGATAAATAAGTCTTATTCAAGTTTTTGATAAAATTTGTATATGATTTCCATGTTGTGACAGATTTCCTTTGTCCCCCCACTAAGATACCCCTTATCATTTCATCTCCGACGATAGTATCTAAACAGACCTCTAGTCCCAAGACTAGAAAAAAAAATAGAAAGAATGTATAAGTTTCTCCAGTGTAATGTTACCGGTAGAATATATAATATTTTGTGGTTATTATCTTAACTTTAGAACATAATTTGTAACCACATTGGCCTCTTGACCTTTTGTGGCTGCAACCTGAGATATTTGAAACAAGTCTTTTTTGAGAAATTTTTGAAAACTACAATATCCTTTAAATGAAATTTCAAAATGAGCAGAATAATAAAAACATTGTGATTAGTAGCTCATCTATTACCTTTATGTAAACATCAACTGAAAGTGCGGAAGCCCCCAATTTTTAAATTCAAATATAATGAAATGGTTCAAATTTTAATTTTTCAAAAGTTATTTAAAATTTTCTTTTCTTAAAGAGAACAAACCAACTTATGAAAAAATTAAAACTAAACGAAAAGTGAAATTAAACTACACACACAATTCTCATTTCGACTTAAACACACATTAATCCAATTCAAGTTAAACTTGCATGCTATCAAGATAAAGTAATTTTACACTTGAATTAAATTGAACATACCCAAACATTAAATTTGCACCAAATTAAATAGATTTTGATTTTGAACTAATTTTATCTTTTAGTCCTAAGCATGCATCTAGGTGATATAGCAAGATAATATAAATATCAATCGCACTACGCCGGATGTACGAGGAAAACCCAAATGGGAAAAACCTCGGACGGCCCTAGCCACGAATTCACTAAGTATGGTAGTTTTTACAAAGACTCGACACAAGAGGACTTACACAAACTGACTTGAGTTCGTCCAAGCCTTGACGCACTCCTTCGGTCTTCAACTTCCACCTAGTGTATAACCGTGGACTCCTCCATAGTCTCGAACTCCATCGATGGGGCTATGGTCACCGTCAACCCACACGCGAAGCCTTTCTTCGAGTGAGAACACCGCAATAAACTTTTCTCCTTTTTTGGGGTAGAGAAGAACCCAAACTCTCTTCTTGTTGGTGTAGAGAAAACCAGGTGCCAAAAGTCTCCAAGCAGTGATATATCAATAGGTACTTGGAATAAACTAAATAAATGGGTGTGTATGTAATTTTTGATGAGTTTAATCCATAAAAAATCAAACACAAAACATGGAACTTTTTCTTAAAAGTTTTTCTCTCAAAAGACTCTTAGAATGTGAAAAAGTTGTCTTCAAAAAGTTAGTTCCCGCACTTAAGAAGTATGTCAAAAAGGAAGTGGGGTAAAGTAGTGGAAAAGTGGAAAAAATTGGCTTAAAACTGTTCCCGTTGTTTTTTCGTTAGAAATCTCGTTCGAACGAGACTTCTAACGAAGAGACAGAAAGGGAAAAAAATTCTCGTTTGAACTACCTATCTAACGATATCTTAGGCCATGGTTCTAGATAATTTCGATACGAACGTGTGGCCGCCAGTTTCGTGTCATTCTGATTTTTTTTGGATTTGATATGATTTTTTTACTGAAAGGTGTCCGAGAACAAAATATTTAGAACTATGAATTCAAAAAAAGTTTAACAAAAAAAATACTAACACCCAAAATAAATTTCTAAAATACACCCAATAAATAATCTTCCAAGCTCCTATATATATATATATATATATATTAAAATGCATTCATACCTTAGGAGCAATGGAACCATGTTGATGACGTAGGAACGAGACACAACACACACGGCATTTGATGAATCTTTAATATCTTGGCCGCTACGTCTTCAACAAACACGTCATATGCTTGAATGGATAAACTTGAACTCTATCCTATGACTCAAATGTTTTTGTCCAGAATTGAGCCAAAACTACAAAGGACTCAATTGGAAATTTGTGTCCTTACATCAACATTAGCATCAAGCTTAATGTTGGCCTCTTTCTCCCTTCTTGACATCTCTTTCAACATTTTTGCAAATATTTGACAACAACTATAATTAAAAAAAAATGTAATTTGGAAATGATAAGATTAACTCATGCATTGTTTAATAGTAAGTGACTACACAAAAAAAATGAAAAAAAAAATAGCATTCAAGATTACATGTTATTTACGGCTTATATTTGGAAATGATAAGAAAGGATCAACATAGCGTGTATTATATTCGTGATAGCTACGAAAATATATAGTGATCAAAGTGGACTATAAGCAACATGAATATCCATCAAATTGGCATGGATTTCTTCATTTTTAGTTTCTAAAATAGGTTCTTACCCTGATTAATCTCAATCAAATTGAGAAAAGGTTGCAATATTTTGAACCTGGGCTGAGATTGACCTCTGTAAGCTAATAGATGACCCTAATTCAATAAATGTGTTTTATCTTATCAATAACCTCCGATATAAAGAATATACGAATATGGTATTGAGCAGATTACTATAAGAATTTTTACCTACATTTTAAGGTACACATACTTATACCTTATATTGTCCTCATTTGCATCATGAATATCCATCAACCTTCATATATATGTTTCTTACATTTTAATGAATGAATCCATTCACCATCACATTTGCATCAGCTGCTCAACAACATTTGGTATCTATTTAGAAGAAAGTTGTCGTGATTCACAAAATTGATTAACTTACGCATTATTTAATAGTAACTAACTACACAAAAAAAGAAAAAAAATATATTCAAGATTGCATGTTGTCAAGGGCTTATATTTGGAAATGGTATGAAAGGATCAGCAGATCAGGTATTAATCCTGTGATAGCTACGATGATATACAGAGATCAAAGTGGATGGGTAAGCAGCAGAGAACATATTTACAGATGATGGGCTTCGAATGGTTAGATAATCATGTCGCCTTAGGTTGGTTGGACAAATGCGTCGAGGAAATGACTCGGAGTTGGACAACAATTTTTTTCAAGAATGAGAGTCTTTGCATACTATGACAATGATTGACTGCATAAAAGACATATTCTGCTGAATTGAATCGTTAATATTAATGCCAATGGTGCTATAGCTTCTAAAGTTCCTATAATTAGTTTAATGGTTATTTTTGTAAGATCACATAGTAATCACTTTGTGTGATAATGATAAATTAATATTATTACTATGGTTATTAAAACAAAATTAGCGCATCGGCCTCCCGTACAACAGGTCAACATGCAACATTTATGCTCTTTTCACTATATTTCATCGTATCACCATGTTCAAAGGCTACATTTACTAACATCTAATGTGCATAAAAATAAACTTTGTCAACATTAAAGAATGCATTTATGGAGGTTACTATAGAGTCATTCATTTGACGTGTCTGTAAACCTTTCCTCACCTTGGTTCATAACATGAAACATGAAAATAGAGAATACAGAGAGAGGACATTATATAAGCTAAAATAATGTTAAGTATTTATACAAAAAGTGCCACGGAGGGATTTTAAAATTAAGCGGGAGAAAACTATATAAGCTAAAACATGGATGTGAAAAAAAACATACACCTTACACCGATGATGAGATTGAACCCCAGGTCCGTGAAAAGAAACATATACCTTACACTAATGCTACGATAGAGACTCGGTCTGTGAAAGAGGAGAAGAAGAATCAGAAAACAAACTGCATGATTTCGATGTTGCGATTGAAATCAAAATTTATTCAAATCTAAGGTTACCTGAATCGAAACCATAATTAAAACAAAGCATATGTTATTCAAATCGATATTTTGATTTTTTTATGATTAAAACAAAATAAAACATCGAAGTTATTAAAATCGAAGTTTACCTCAATCGAAACCAAAATGAAAACATAACATCGAAGTTACTCAAATCGAAGGTTTGGAGTCTGAAGGTTTGAGACTTTGTGAATAGTCGAGGGATGGAAAATTATCTTTACACTTTTAGGTTCAGATGCCGCCAATTTTTTATATACATTTTAGGGATATATTACCCTTTTAGGCTTGGGTAATAATAAAATTACTAGTATAGCAACGGTTTTGAACACTTAGAAATTTTGTAACTGTTGAGAATCGTTGTAAATTTTGTAAGTGTTATAAACACTAACAAATTAAATAATCCATTAGTTGCGAAATAGCCCTTATGGTGTAGTGACAAGTGTTTTAAATTCCAAGGTTTTGGGCATTATTCTCGTGAGCGTTCACTAGACTAATAAAGGATGGTAAGAAAATGGAGGTATACAATTCCACTCTTAATGACAGTGAATCAAAATAGAAATTTAATTCCTCCAATGATCGTAACTACACCACGTTCATGGCCTGTCATATAGGCTTAAATTAAGTGTCTTCTTCCATTGAAGATAATCATGTGCATGACGCTTTTGGGTTTCTTTAGAATTCCAAGGAAGTGAGGATAAGAGTGATGAAGAAGTGAGGATAGGAGTGATGAAGAAGAAGATGAGGAGGGGGAGACTAAGCTTCAAGTGGCTCGAAGTTGTACACTAAATCGTTGAAGTTGAAAAAGGCTAACTTGCGTTTAGAAGCTAAGGCGAAGGAACGTGCCATAGGAGATGATAAAGGTAAATTAATTGAGGATCTTATGGCATGTGAGAGAAATCTTAAAGAGAAGCTATAATATGTTAAGGGAGAGAGATAGCTTTATAGGTTTGATGGAGGCTTTGAAGGAGTGCTTCTCTAGTTTGAAGAGTCTGTGTGTTTCCTTGAGTCAAGTAATATGGAGTTAGAGAAGAAGTTGAGAGAATCAAGTAATGTAAAATTTGATTTGGTGTCTAGGTCGAAAAGGTTAGATAAAATGGTAGGGACCGTCCAAAGCAAAGATGACAAGTGTGGGATTGGGTTCAATGATATAGATTCTTCTATTTCTAAAGCCAAAATCATGAGTTTTGGAGAGACAAAACAAATCTAGGGGAATTAGAAAAGATCAACATAAAGGTAACATTACTCGTGTCTTCACTTTTACACACTATGGAAGGAAAGGTCAACTTAGGCGTTTCTATTATGATCTTGGAAGAGGTCCTAGGAAGGTTAAGGCTAGTGTCTACAAGGTTCCCCAAGCCCGAGTTCGACATGTTACACCTATGTGGGTTAGGAGATCCGATTTGGAGGCACTAAATGTTAGGCTTGTTGACACTCGTTTGCTTTCACATGATTCACCCCACGCTATATCTTATAAGTGATTATGATTGCATGTTTGTCATACTCTAGTCTTTTGCTTCGTGATATATGTTTGCTAGTGTTATGGCGTGTTTATCTTTTGTATTTTGATTTTCTATTTTTTTTTTTGGGGGGGGGGGGGGGGGGGGTCATAATGAGAAAATTACCAAAAGATTTTGTTTGTCTTTTTAGTTAGTTATTTTTAAATTAGTATCCTTTTGAAAATTATTTAAAAACTCAAAATGGTTCTTAATTTTTGCGTAGTTTAGTTTTACACATATTGTGTGGCATATCGGTGTGTTTGAATCTCATTCCTTTCATGTATCCATGTGAATATGACTTTTTTCAATGCTTAGATTGTTTGGAATCATGTTTACAATAAGTAGCTTGAAATTGATTTGCATGATGGATTCACTTTGAATGTGCCTCTGCACACGCTATACACTGTGCGTTTGGATTTTAATTTCATATGCCACATGAGCTAAGTGAGGTGTTGTCCCAACAATATTATCACATACATAATTTTTTTTACTAGGGGGAGTTGTGCATGTAAAAACCATTGCACGTGAGTGTGTTTGATTTTTTTGAAAAAATTGAGTGTGCATGGGAAAGGGCTACGAAAGGAGAAATCCCATTTCCGTGAAAGGCTATCATTGACAAGAGCCTAAAAATATTTAGAGGTTATAAAAACAGAAAAGCTACCAAGGCCAAAAATTTGCATTGATTCTTCAAAAATTTGAAATCTTCAAAAGAAAAAAGAGCAAGAATTTTTCTTTATATATATTTGTGTGTATGTGGAGAGGTTCAAAAGTGAACTTAAAAGATGAACATTTTAATGAACCTTAACAAAAAAACACTTAACAACCCATTAATTTTAATTCTTATGTTGTAATTGGTCCGCGACAGCGGCAACGGACGTGCGTATGAGGAGGTAGGGGGTGGGTGTATATTAAAAAACACGCGTGTGTCATACACGCGTCCGTTGTCGCTGGCGCGGACCAATTACAAGATAGAAATGTAAAATAGATCTACTTGGATATGCTTGAGTTATTGGGTCATTTTATCTTGTTTCTATTTCATGCCCCTTCACTTTATACCACCATGTTTAGACACATTGATACAATGCGAGTGTGTAAAACATAAGTGTTTTGTGATCGTTTATACCTCTATATATGTGTGCTTCATTTGTATATATGTGGTTATATATATGGTATGTTTTGGGTTTTGAGTCTTTGCATTTTCACTTAATCCATGTGTTCCTTATGCTTTTGCTTTGATTTAATTTGGCATGTATTAGGATCATCTTGGTATCTTATACTTAAATGCTCGCATCTTAGTTGATATCATTTGTTCGCAGTTTGGATTATTTGTACTTGTGTCAATGAACTTTTTATCATTGCATGTATTGCTTCACACCATTGCATGATATATTTTTCCTTTATGATTTCCATACTTCACTTAGGGGGAGATTTGGTTTTATTGGGGAGATATATTTTATTATTGTGCACCTTATTCTTTGTCTATTCCTAAAAAAAGGGGGAGAAATGGTATCAAATCTTCTACTATGGGAGTTCTTTAATTTAGGAAGACATGTCATTTCTTAGGTTGAGATGGTTAGACAAATGGGGATGGGTTTTTGTACGAACTTTATATATTTTTATATTCTATACGCACTTAAAGATGTGTTTAAGTGTGCAGCTTAGCAACAATGCGACAAAGGTTTACACAATAGCAAATTTACTCAAGTTTTTATCGGTCAAGCATCTGTAACTTCTTTTCCTTTTGGGGTTGAGAGTTGAGTCTTAGTTTACTTGATAGCCTAATACGTTTTTGTTTTAATTTTTGTCCCGAAATATCCAAAGGGGGAGATTTGTAAAGACAAATTTCCAAATCAAGTCAACTTATTTGTATTGGCTTTATTCTTTGTTTAGGCAAAACTTATTTGAGTCATAGGTTGTTAGGACTTAAGTTTTTTGTGCTTCAAACCTGTGATGTGTGATTGAAGATCGTAGCGGTCAAAATTAAAGAAATAACATGTTCCAAGCAGAGTTTCATCTTCATCCTCTAAGAGATATCAATGAGGTATGAATAGATTTTATGTTTGATCCCTGAATTTTGTTTTAGGTTTTATGATTTTTATAAAAAAAAATTAATAGTTTAAAAATAGTTTTATCCTCTTTAAATATTTTTTTTTGAAGAAAAATATGTTTTTCACAACATTCAAACGAGATGTATTACCTCATTAGAACAACTTCGAATGAGACTTCGAACGAGAGCAATTTTGGCAAATGTTGGCCTCCCTGGAATCTCGTTGGAAATGTCGTTTGATATGTGTTCGAATGACATGTTATACTTTTTTTAGAACGAGATGTACCTTCATTCGAATAAGCGTGCAAAATTTTATTTTATTCGAGATTTATCAAATGGTTTTTCATCCTTATCTCGTTTTCAACAAACCTCCTATAAATAGGAGTGCGGAGCACCGGATTTAAAAGATACTTTTCCAAGATTTTTAAGTTTCAAAACTTATTCAAAAAGCTCTCTATGTTTATGTATTTATTTTTAGAGAAACTCTTCAAGAAAAAAAAACCTAGTGGTCACCCTTGTTATGAGATCCAGGAATCATACATACATATGTCGTTTTGAGATCTCCGATTTTGCATCAAAGTTGTTTGTTGTATATACTGTGAGTGTTTCCTGCGGTGTACATTGTGTTTGTATTGAGCGATCGTTGGACTGGTCACGAGACAAGTAAGATCGATGGGATATCGAGATGTGAGAAAGCGCATGTGTTGTGTGGTTGTGAGAAGGCGCCCAATAGTGACTCCGAAGAAGGTTACAAGAGTCAAAGAAGTGCTTCAAGGCTTAAAGGTGTTGATTCTTTGAGTAAGTCTAAATTGGTCTTTTAAAACTGCCTATTTTGTAGTTGACTTTTGTGGCTAGGTCGTCCTAGGTTTTTTAGTTTGTGATTTTTCTCGTACATCATCGTGTTGTGGATTGGTTGTTATATTCTTGCTTACTCTCACCTAGATGCATGCGTAGGTCAATATTAAAATTGATAAAATTGTTTCACACAACACTTGTGGTTTTAAAAGGTGCAAAATTTATTAAAGTTGTGAAAAATTAAAAATTGGTGTTTCTCTCTACAAACCCTAGGGGCACATAGCTTTCTCAAACCTCTCGATCTTCGGGGCAATTACAAAACTGCCCTCCTTCCAACCAACGAAAATCATTGGGTGTTATTCCTAACAGAGTAGAGTCTTAACAAGTATTAACAGTCGACCTGAGTTCAACAAAGCCTAGCGACCTTGAGGAGACCTTAGGCCTTAAGGGAAATTTTGAAGTCCAGAATTATATGGGCACGTGCTCGACAAGAACCTCTCAGCCTCACATGTCCAGAATTAAATAAAAACTCCATGTGATGTAAGACTTCTTCAAACTCTTAAACTGAAAAGGCTGATTATGGTAAGGGATAAGTCGAAAATTCTAAGAAAAGCTATTAACGAGACTTAGGACTCTAAGTTTCCCTATAAATGTACCCCCCCCCCCCCCCCCCGGGGAGGGACATGCACTATTGTAACGTCGAGCAGTTTTACAGCTCCGCCAACCATCATTCTCATGTAATAAAAAGCAAACCCAGATACCCTGTGGACGTAGACACATTGTCAAACCACGTATATTATATGTTGTGTGTGTGTGACCTTGTTATTTTCCATTACATATTTCCTTAGTTGGATTGTGCGCATTGAATAGTTGAATTTGTGGGAAATCTCCCCATATATATATACTAGTGTATGCCCGTGCCTGAAGGCACAGTGAAAATTTCCAAAGTACGTAATCGCAGAACGACAAAAATTTTCAAGGTCCACATTTGCAAAGAAGAAAAAATTTCGTTCCCCCATCAAAACAAAATGTCAAGTCGTATACAATTTGATATATAATACATATAGCGTTACACAATTTTAAATTTTTAGGGAGTTTCCTTAGTTTATAAAACTACCCACCTTATTTAAAAAAGAAAAAATAGTCCAATAATAATACTAATAATATGTCCTAAACATCATATAAACAAATTTAACTAAATTCAAGAAATTAACACCAATACTTAATTCAAAATGCTTTATTACATAACATAAATAATTGTAAACTATCGACCTAGTTTAATTTTAATACAAATAAGTTAAAAAAAATGAATGAGTACTGAAAAAGGAAAAGAAAAAGGCGCTGGATGGCGAAAAATGTATGAGTACAAAGTCGTTGTGTACCGTCCGATACGAATTTCCTAAAAGTGCAGCAGTCGCCACAAATTCTAAGGTTCTTTATAATTCGAATAGGCAATTGTAAGGACATTTTGTCCATTATTTATGTGTATGTCATAAGCCGTAACATAGTTGAAGAAATTCAAAGTTCACATCATCATCAACGGATCCGAATGTCAAAGAAATGAAGGAATAAAAATTCTGGGCAGGCGGAACGGTCCGCCCTCTACCCGGACCGATCCGCCTTGCTCTTGAACCAGTAGACCCCAGACCGAATGCGAACCGAAGAGACCAATTTCAAAAATGAAATGGTCCGACCTCGGATCGATTAGCTTTAGATCCGGACCGGTCCACCTGGGATAGAATCGTGCAGATCGTGGTCAGATTTTTAAGGGCCAGTTTTTTCCTTTATAAACCATCTTCAGAGATTGGTTTGATAGAGACTTCTACGCACGATTTTCAGAGTTCATAAACTCAAAGTCTTCACTTTTGTGAGTTACCAAACTCATGTTTTGATTCACACAAATTTCCAAGTCAATTGTGAATCCCTTTGAAACCCTAGAACACCATAGTGTGTTTGTTCTTACGCTTGTGGAGAAGACCGTCCTTCTTCATTGTTGCCCTCCTGGAAATGGAAATTTCCAGCCGCCGACTACAGATCCGATGCCTGTGGGTAATTCTGTGTCACTTTTTTTTATTGTAATCCGAAATTGTATGTTACAATATTATAATGAAAATAAATGGTTTTGCCCCTTTGGGGGATTTTTCCTCAAATATGTGTGTTTGAATGTTCTTGCATGTTTCATCATCTTGGTCAATCACATATAGCTGCATGTTTAGGACTTAACTAATAAAACTGAGTTTAATTAAATAATATTTCTATCTGAACGCATGCGCACTCCTTTAAATTGGTATCAGAGCCAATTACACAACTTTACCGTGTAATCTTCAGCAAAATTTTTGTAAGATATCAATTTTCAGAAAAATTGATTTTTGAAAACGAGTGTGTTCATAATGGAGAAATTATATAATAAAATGCCAGTTTTTGACGGGACAAACTATGCATATTGGAAAGCCCGCATGAGATCTGCATTAAAAGCCATTGATGAACGTGTCTGGATTTTGGTTGAAAGAGGGTGGACTCATCCCTCCATCACTGTTGAAAATGTGACTAATTTAAAACCTGTCACCTCATCGACTGAAGAAGAATTTAAATGGTCATCATTCAATTCTAAAGGATTAAGTGCCATTTCCGAATCCGTCACTTCTGACAAGTTCCGACGTATAATGACGTGCACCACGTCAAAAGAGGCATGGGATGTTTTGCAACTTACCCATGAAGGTACGAATGTTGTGAAAGAGTCTAAAATTCAAAATTTAACAACTCAATTTGAGACCATCACCATGCACGAAACTGAATGCTTTGATGATTTTTATGTTAGGCTTTCAAACATTGTTAACACTATCTTTAATCTTGGTGAACATATTCCTAATGCTAGAGTTATTAAAAAGATTCTCCGTTCTCTGCCAAAGCTTTTTATCCCTAAATTCACCGTGCTAAATTCTATGGGTAATTTAAATACGCTAAAATTGGAAGAACTTGTAGGCGACTTGCAAACATATGAAATTGATATGTTTCCTAAAAGTTCTAAGCCTAAAGATAAGGGAATTGCACTTAATGCCCAAGAAAGAAAGAGGGGAGAGTCAACTAGAAAAAGAGAGACAGATTCGTCTGATTCCGAGTGTGATTTTGACTTGGATGATTTGGCTCTTTTAGCTAAAAATTTCAAGAGAATTCTCAAATTCAAGAAAAATGGTAATTTTAAAGATAAAAAGAAGTTTGAGAAAAAAAAGTTTGAAAAGAAAAATGAATTTTTTTTTAAAGATCCTCCTAAGAAAGAAAGTGAGAGGTGTTTTGAGTGCGACGGTAGGGGTCATAGAGCCTTTGAGTATGCCACGCGTCTGAACAAAGAGAAAGGGAAAGTTGTCCTTAATGCTACCCTTAGCGACGACAATGAGGTCGAGTCAGTGGACTCAGGAGCTGAGTCACCGCATGAGTGTAACTTCACCCCATTCATGGCTAGTCATGTGAGCACTATTAGTTATCCTCACGACGATGAGGATGATGCATCATAGGGATACCTCGACAGTGAGATCGATGTGAGTGAGGGGGAGGATGACACAAGTGAGAGCGAGAGTGATATTCAACGCACCTACGCTGAGTTATATTCTGAGTCATTTAAAACTAAAAAGAGTAACAAAGCGTTAGTTCTTAAGATCACTGGTTTAGAGAAAGATTTAAGAAAATCAAGAGAGAGAGAGAGTCCTTCACCTGCACCACCCTGAGAGAGAGAGAGTCTGCCTGTGTTGTGAAAGAAAGTTTGTTTAGAGAGAGAGAGAGTTGTTTTGAGAAAGAGAGAGGGGACTTGACTAAACAAGTGGCTAGTCTTTCGAGTGAGCTCCATTCCTCCATAGAGACTCGAAAGAAACTTGAAGCCCTTATTGCCCAGCTTACTCATGATCTGGAGAGAGCACTGGAAGTCAAGGTACAAATCGAGGATAGATTTGGGAAAATGGGTAAGATGCTCCTCAGACCCGCTTTAGGTTTTGGTGATAGGCAGGGAATAGGTTATGATGGTGCCTCCACGTACTAAATTGCACCTGGAGCAGTTCCTGAGTTTACTACGACTCCTTATGGCCATTGTCAAAAACCTCGAAGGAGAGTTCGACCAAGAAAATCAAACCAAGGTCCGCCTTTGACTGTGTTTTTTTTTACTTATTACAAAAGAAAAGGCCCCCTCAGGGAGTTTTGCTATAGTATGGGTCGGACACGACGTAATACTACTCCACCTCAGCATACTGATGATTTTACCAGTCTGAGAGAGCGAGTTGAGATTTTAGCTACCACGTCTCAGAGTTTGATGGAGGAATTCCGATGGATGTCTTTGCCGTCAGTGAATGCTTCTCACATTTCAGCTAAAACCAACAACAGCAAAGGCAAACAAAAGGTCACCTCTTCTTGGGTACCTAAGAAAGATAAAAAGGCCTTTGTTGTTCAAGTCACTCTCAAAGCACATAATACCTCACAGTGGTATTTTGACAGTGGGTGCTCCAGACATATGACAGGTGATACCTCATTCTTTTCGTCTCTTGAGGATTATCAGGATGTCAGAGTCACCTTTGGAGATGGGAGCAAGTCTAGCATTATAGGACGTGGTACTGTCGAGTTACCTGGATTCCCTAAGCTTGAAAATGTTTTGTACGTCAAAGGTTTGAAAGTAAACCTTATCAGCATTGGCCAGTTTTGCGACGTTGACTTTGCCGTGAAGTTTGACCGGGATTCTTGTAAAGTCTATAATCAAGCCGGTAAACTTTTAGTGCAAGGGGTGAGGAGAAAAGGATAATTGATATGTGTACGGAAACAAATTTCCAATTTAGTCCATGTATAGTGTTGGCTCAATTCCGGACAAAAACATTTATTTATAGGATAGTATGTTATTGTAATACTCTCAAGCCTATGAAGTGTTTGTTGAAGACGTAGAGGCAAAGAGTATAAAGCTTCATCAAATATGCCGGTTTGCGTGCCTCGTTTCTACGTCATCAACTATGGTTCCATGCTCCCAAGGTATGAATGCAATTATATTTATATAGGAGCTTGGAAAAAGTTTATTGGGTGTTAGGTTTTATAAAAAACTGTGTTTTATTTTCAGAAAAATTTAATTAGAACTTTAAAAATAAAGTATATAAAGTTTCGGGGCCAAAATCGAATTTTATAAAATTTCTGGAAGTTGTTCGATATGTCGTTCGAACGAGTTTTTTCGTTCGAACCAGATGTCGTTCAAACGAGTTTGCCAACGAGTTCCCACCAAGGTATACTGGTTCGTCGTTCGAAATGTCGTTCGAACGAGATTGTTCGTTCTAACGAGATTTCCAACGAGGTTCTAACGAGTCCAATCTGGAACATCATTAGAAGTCTCGTTCGAACGAGATTTCGTTCGAACGAAATGTCGTTCGAACGAGATGCCAGGCGGGAACAGTTTTTGGCAGTTTTTTCACCCACTTTCCCACTAAGTTTTTAACCAACTTTTTCAGACTTTATCAATAGCGGGAATAACATTTTCCAATCTAACTTTTCCATCCTATTTTCATCTCTTAGAGAGAGTTTGAGAGCAAATTGTTTTAAGGAAAATGTTCAAGTTTTGAGTGTTAATTTTCAAAGAGAAATTTACTTACCACTCTAGTTTTACACCCAAATTAGTGTTTATCCAAGTTCTCATATACATATCAATTGCTTGGAGTTTGGCACCGGTTTTCTCTACACCGAATTGAAGAGAAGTTTCGGGTTTTGCTTCTACCACCCACAAAGAAAGAAGAAGTGTTTTTATGTTGTTTTACCCACACGGAGAAAGGCTCCATGTTCGGGTGACGGTGACCATATAAAGTCCTATCGGTGGATTCCGAGACCGCGGTGGTGTTCCAAGGTTATTCGCTAGGAAGAGGTTTCTACAAGAAGAAGCATCGGGGCTTGAGAGGGATCGAGTCGTGCGTCGTAAGTCTTTTGTCTTGTACTTGTAATTCCGTATCTAGTGGATTTGTGGCTAGGGTCGTCCGAGGTTGTTTCCCGTCTTGGGTTTTTCCTCGTACATCGCGGCGTAGTGTGATTGGTTTATTTTATCTTGCTTAAATAATTTAGAACGCATGCTTAGGATAATTCAAGTTAAAATTTGGTTTAAATTATCACACTAGATTTCATTTGGACTTTAATTAAATATTGGGTAAAGTCGTTTAATTCAAGTCTTGTACTAAAATTTGGTTTGGCCTAACTTCGAAATATTGAAAATTATGACTTAGGCAAAATTCTAGGGCTTGGATTGAATTTCACTTGGTTTAAGTTTAATTTGTTTATAAGTTTGTTTTTAATTGTACAAATTAAGAAATCTCGGGGATCCGCTTTATCAATATGGGACTGAGCCCACATCCTCATTTATCTGCAACAGCACCACGATCACTCATATGGATCTGTGGCACCAATGTCTAGGTCACGTTAATGTTAGAGATCTAACTCGCTTAGTTAAAAAGGACCTAGTACGTGGCTTACCATCTCTTGGAAGGCCAACTTCGATAGTTTGTGGACCCTGTCAATTGGGAAAATAAATTCGTAGTCCTCATAGGAAGTTGCATTCCATTACCACCTCTCGTGTTCATGAGCTTATACACATGGATCTTATGGGTCCCACTCGTACTGAGAGTCTGGGTGGTAAGAGGTATATCCTCGTGATGGTGGATGATTTCTCCAGATACTCCATTGTAGGTTTTCTGAGAGAGAAATCCGATGCTGAAGAGTTTTTAACGACCAAGTGTCGTGTCTTGCAAAATCAACATGGAGTCACTATTAACAGGATACGTAGTGACAACGGCACTGAATTTAAGGAAGCAAAGGTCGATGTTTATTGTGATAGCCTTGGGATCAAACATAATTTTTCTGTTGTGAGGACTCCTCACCAAAATGGGATTGTTGAGAGAAAGAATATAACGATCTAGGAGATGGCTAGATCTATGCTTCTAGGTCGAAAAATTTCTAGGATATTTTGGGCAGAGTCAGTGTCTACTGCATTCCACACGGTGAATAGGGTTTACCTGCGTCCACACACACTTCGGACACCTTATGAGTTGTGGACTGGAAAGAAGCCCAACCTTGCATATTTCCATGTTTTTAGGAGTAAATGCTACATCCTACGGGATAGAGAGCAATTAGGAAAGTTTGACTCCTGAAGCGACGATGGAAGACTATTGGGATATTCATCGAATAGTAGAGCATACTGAGTTTTTGACCTGAAGAGCTCTAAGGTTATGGAATCAATAAACGTCACCGTCCAAGATGACGAACCTCCGACGTTTATTGATCCTAACCTTCAGTGTGAGGATGAGGACTTTTCTGGAAGTGACTTACTAGTTCCTCACTCACACTCGGTGGTCCCCGCTCCTATGTTAGGGGACACTCCTGCTTGGATTCGCAAGAGTCATGACCCTTCTACAATTGTTGGCGATCCCACTCTAGGTCTCAAGACTCGTGCTCAGCTAGAAAACGTCGTTAGCCACTTTTACTACCATCCAAAGTCGAGCCCAAGAATCACAAATAAGCACTCAAGGATGAACATTGGATATCTGCTATACAGGATGAGTTGCTTCAATTTAAAAAAAATAATGTCTGGGAACTAGTCCCCCGACCTAGTGAGACTAATGTGATTGGTACCCGGTGGATATTCAAGAATAAAATGGATGAAAATGGTACCATTATCAAAAACAAGGCTAGGTTGGTCGCTCAAGGCTACACACAGATAGAGGGTGTAGACTTTGGGGAGACATTTTCTCCTGTTGTGAGGCTTGAGTCCATCCGTCTATTACTCGCCATCGCATGTCATCTGTGCTTCAAGTTATATCAGATGGATGTCAAGAGTGCCTTTCTGAATGGCATTCTACAGGAGGAGGTTTATGTGGAACAACCAAAAGGGTTTGAAGACCCTTAGCACCCGGAGCACATCTATTATCTGAGAAAATCCTTGTATGGTTTGAAGCAAGCACCTCGTGCTTGGTACGAGAGGCTTACTTCCTATCTCTTAGCCCGTGGCTTTAAGAGAGGGGGAGTTGATATGACGTTATTCGTCAGGAGAGATGACGGTGCTATTTTGGTTGCCCAGGTCTATGTGGACGACATAGTCTTTGGATCCACATGCTCTCAACATGCTCATCACTTTGAAGAGGAGATGAAAAGTGAGTTTGAGATGAGCATGGTTGGTGAGCTTACTTTCTTCCTTGGTCTACAGGTTCGTCAGCTAGAGGATGGGATGTTCATCTCCGAATCCAAGTATGCTAGAGACCTAGTGAAGAAATTTGGTTTAGACTCCGCTAAGCATGCACGTACACCTATGAGTACCACCACCAATCTTAATAAGGATACTTCTGGCAAGGACGTTGAGCAAACCTTATATCGGAGTATAATAGGTAGTCTTCTCTACTTGACTGCCATTCGTCCTGACATAGCCTTTAGTGTTGGAGTCTGTGCGTGATATCAGGCATCCCCGAAAGAGTCACATTTACTTGCTCTAAAACGTATTATTAAATACGTAAGTGGGACTCTCTCATACAGTATTTGGTATTCCTTTGATACTGATGACCGTTTGTTCGCATTTTCAGATGTCGATTGGGCCGGGGATGTAGATGGTTGTAGGAGCACTTCTGGTGGGTGTTTCTATTTTGGTTCTGCTCTTGTCTCCTGGCTGAGCAAGAAGCAAAATTCCATCTCTTTATCCACTGTAGAGGCTGAGTACATTGTCGTCGGGAGTTTTTGCACGCAACTCTTGTGGATGAAGCAAATGCTGGAGGATTATGGGATTTCACAGGACACCATGACCATTTCCTGTGATAACACGAGTGCAATACACATATCCCGCAATCCAGTCCAGCATTCGCGCACAAAGCACATCAGGATACGTGAGCACTTTATACGACAGTTAGTTGAGGAGAAAGTCATATCCCTGAGTTTTGTTCCCACCGACCGTCAGTTAACCGATATTTTCACGAAACCTTTAGATGCCCTTAGATTTGAGAGTCTTAGGCAATCTTTGGGGATTTGCACAGTTGACTGAGGGGTTAGTCCATGTCTAGGATAGGTTGCATTGTCTTTTTCAGATCATCTAATGCCTATTGCTAGATTGTATCATATGTTTTATTTTATCTTGTTTTGCCTTTTATTTTTTTGAAAAATCCAAAAAGATTTTCTATTTCTAAAATTTTAGAAAAGCTCAAAAAGATTTTTTAATAAAATTTTGAAAAATCCAAAAAGATTTTTTATTTGCACCCTTTATGGATGAGCATTTAAGATAGCCAAGTCACAATTTCATTCCATTTATCCATGTGATTGTTTGATAGAGATTTGAGACGCTACATCATTTCATCCATGTGCTTTAAATTGTTTGGAGTCTTTGAGATGTGATTAGTGATATCTTTCTACATGTTTGACTCCTATCTCCTTTATTGCACACATGCACAGCTATATTTGATTATTGTACTTGTGTATCTCATATTAGCTTAAGTGTTTCCATCTCAATGCCATCTATACAACGTACAATATGCGATAAAACTTGACAAGATTGGAATACATGTAAAAACCATTTTGGTGAGACAGTGTGTTTAATTAAGAACGGGGAGGGGCTGCGAAAGGTAATTATCTATTCTTTATGCAAAATCCACCATTCAAAAGAACCTAAAAAATGGAGGAATTTTATTATCCCAGGTCCAAAGAGGTTAAAAGAGCCCAAAAAATAGTTAAAGGCAATAAAAATCAATACATGCCAAATATGGGCCATTAGGTTTCACCATCAATTCTACAAAGTTTGAGAATTTAGATTACCTCTACAAGAAAATTTATATGAGGGAGTTTGGTTGGATAATTTAAATGGTTTTGCACTTCCTTGACAGTCCTAAAAAAGCGTGAAATCGTTTTGGACGTTATTGGTGGGGAAATCACTTTGAGCTTTGATTTGCTGATTTGATTTAGTCAATTTCTCATATTTCCATTTGTTTACACCAAAGGAAGATTTTGAGTTCATTCGTTAGGAGTTTCCGATACTCATCTTGCACATATGTCATGTTTGTATGCATTGATTTTCCTATCAAATTTGATTACACCCATTCATTTACACTATCATCGACTTGGTTATTTTGTGTTCGTTCATGGTGTGATTTTTGTTTGTTTTGTGAGAAACATTTGAAAAATCAAAAATAGTAGTTTGTTCCTTGTGACACCCTGGCCTTGCTTACGTCATTTTTTCTTCTTTTTGTCTATTTGGGGACATTATAAAAAGGGGGAGAAAGAATTATTCATAGTTTTGATTTGAGTTTTGAGATTTGATAGAGATCATCATAATTTGTTATCTATGTGTATCTCATTTCAAACTCGATATGTCACTTGGTATTTTGCTTTGTCTCATGTGTGTAGGTACTTCTTTGATGATCTCTGAATCGCACACCTTGATAAGAAAAGCGTTGAGATTCCTGAAGATTTGAAGAGCAAACGATGAAGTCTTATTCATTTGTATCTTTTCAGTTTTGGGTTCATAAAGGGTAGATTTGTATAGGCAATTTTATACTTGATAATTCGGATGTTTTTATGTTTGTACCGGCATAGACATAGGGGGAGATTTGTAAGGACATTTTGTCCATTATTTATCTATATGTCATAATCCATTACATCGTTGAAGAAATTCAAAGTTCACATCGTCATCAACGGATCCGAATGTCAAAGAAATGAAGGAATCAAAATTCTTGGCAGCCGGATCGGTCCACCCATTTTAAAAATGAACCGGTCCGCCCCCGAACCGATCCGCCCTCTACCCGGACCGATCCGCCTTGCTCTTGAACCAGTAGACCCCGGACCGAATGCGAACCGAAGAGACCAATTTCAAAAATGAACCAGTCCGACCTCGGACCGATCCGCTTCAGATTCGGACCGGTCCGCCTGAGATAGAATCGTGCAGATCGTGGTCAGATTTTTAAGGGCCAGTTTTTTCCTTTATAAACCATCTTTGGAGATTGGTTTGATTGAGACTTCTACACACGATTTTCAGAGTTCATAAACTCAAAGTCTTCACTTTTGTGAGTTACCAAACTCATGTTTTGATTCACACAAATTTCCAAAACAATTGTGAATCCCTTTGAAACCCTAGAACACCATAGTGTGTCTATTCTCACCCTTGTGGAGAAGACCGTCCTTCTTCTTCATTGCTGTCCTCCTGGAAAGGGAAATTTCCATCCGCCGACTACAGATCCGATGCCTGCGGGTAATTCTCTGTCACTATATTTTTCATTGTAATCCGAAATTGTATGTTACAATATTATAATGAAAATAAATGGTTTTTCCCCTTTGGGGGATTTTTCCTCAAATATGTGTGTTTGAATGTTCTTGCATGTTTCATCAACTTGGTCCATCACATATAGTTTCTTGTTTAGGACTTAACTGATAAAACTGAGTTTAATTAAATAATATTTCTATCTGAACGCACGCGCACTCCTTCAGCAATCCACTCGACGAGTTCATAATCCCAAATGCAACAGCAATCTTCTTACTATGGAACAAAAGCTCATTCTTTTTTTGCTCTTCCTCCACAACATGAACACAAAATTCTTATCGGGCACATACCACGTTTCTGGAAAGCGCTGATAAAACTCCCATAATGCCTCGTAGATTTCTTCACTCTAATCACGTGCCCTATAAAAAACCCAATAATATCATTACAATATTAAAGCAAAGATTTTAATAATTAATAAATTAATATATTAGTAAGTTACCTTGGCAGGTGACCCCAAAGATTCTGATAATTGATAATTACAGCAGGACCATAGGACTATCATCACCCCACCCCCACCCCCAAGACTAAGCCAGATTGCTGCTTTGCCACCTCCAAACCAAGACCCAACAGTCCCAAACCCTCCTCTAACCTAGAACCAATTCTCTCTCACCATTGTTAACACATCATTGTTAACAAAAATATCCCGAGATTTTGCCACCTACATTCAGATCATAATTCCCTTATAAATTAGAATGCCCGGAGAAATTTACTATTAGAATTTATAAAAACACGGTTAATTGGTGAAAAGAACAATAGTTGAGACCCTAATCCGTGATTTTGAACCAAAGAACAATAGGTCAAAAGATGTACATTAGATGAGGTTGTCTAACCACAACTCGGAACGGTCTGTTCTTCACTTCTCCTATACACAAAATTTAAGTGAACTGATTTCAGTACTCATTAATACCTCCAACAAACGTCGTCTTCTCAACTGTACGCAAGGACACTACGTGTACACTTTTATACTCCTTTTTTTCAAAATTATGTGTGCTTATCCCTCGTACCAAAATTAATACTGAATTTACAAATAAATTTTTCTAAATTAGCAGTGTTATGTTTTATGCCACATCCCAAATTAACAATGTTATTTTTTTTTCACAAACTGACATAACAATCAAATATCAAAGAACAACAGAGGAAATATTTAAGATATAAATTTTTTTTATAATGTCAAAGACTGAGATGAGATCAATTGGTAAATAAAGGTATAACACACACAAAAAGAGAGAGAAAGATGTGTAAAACTAACATTTTGAGATGTATATTTATTATAGCCCCACTCACTGTATGTCTCTAACGACCAATCTTGTTTTTATGCTCATTATCCACAGAGAGAAAAAACATGGCATACTTACACATTACATGGCTCTTGCTACCCTATCTCCTCACCCTAGTACTCACCACTGCAGGAGCAAAAAAGGTTCCTACGATGATTGTGTTTGGAGACTCCTCAGTGGACGCAGGAAACAACAACCAGATCTCAATGCTCCTCAAGAGTAATTTCCAGCCTTACGGTCGAGATTTTTACGGGGGGCAGCCCATGGGACGGTTCTCCAATGGCCTCATTCCACCGGACTTCATCTCAGAGGCTTTTGGACTCAAGCCCACGGTGCCTGCCTACTTGGACCCTATGTTCCATGTCCTCAGAAGTGAAAAGATGTACATTAGGTGAAAAGATGCACATTAACCAATGTAAAAACACAAATGAAAACATCATAATAGATGAGCTACCCATGTGGCGGCCTTTTACCCATTGTGGCAAAGTCAAAGCTTTCTTTTGTGGAAGTGGTAGAGGGTAAACCTATTATGACTGGGTGACTTCCTCTAGAAATGAATCTATAGGCCAAATAATAAATGGACCACAAAATGTCAATTCCAAGGGTTCCAGAATTATGCGAGCAGTGTAGTTACCAACCTACAAAAATTGACGTGTGAAAAGAATATCAGAAATACAAAAATGACCTTAATTTACTGAATGAGCAATTATAATGAAAATTATATACACTAAAAAATAGATTATTTCTTGAAGTCAAACACATGACAGTTGTTGATTGAAGTGAATGCCGAAAAAAAAGATGCAACCATGCAGAGATACCCCCAAACTATCATTCATCCATAACCACAAATCAGTGAAGAAATAATCCACATATTGCATGACAGTTCCTTCTGCAGAGGTACTCCTATGACCTATTGTTCAATCCTAGCTGCACAAACACAAAACCATATTATTCACATCTTCTGAACGAATAATATTGTACTTACTTTTTGGGGTCATCAATGATCTTGAATCAATCTAAATTTTATTAATTTATTCACAGCAAAGGTGATATGCACCATGTGCTCCCATAGCTTACATATTTTCAAATATGTTGTGCATAAATGACCAAAAATCAACTGAATCCATATAAATCGTGGATCAAATGATAAAAAAATGTTGTAATCCGCACCAAACATCACCAAATGATAAAAAAATGTTGCATAAATGGTCAAAAGTCCACATTGATAATTGATTATTGAAAAGAGAATTGAAATACCTACCCATTGTGATCCTTCCATAATTGATTAAGACAACATCATTTAGTCATGATTATTAAAAGTAAATATCAAGTCAAGATAAGATATCGTCTGTGGCAAAAGGGAATTAATATACATTAAGAAGCATGTAAGATACTGTATTTGAAAGTACAATATACATCAAGAAACATTGTAAGCATGGTTCACATGGTAGATTTATAAATATAGGTCAAATAATATTGATGGTAAGAGAAAAAGGGATATATGGTAACATGCCATATGAATTTCCAAAAAAAGACCCAATTGAACAAACGATGTACCCACAATTGAAATTGATATAATAACCTTATTATCCTGTTTCTGTTAATTTTTCTAACCAAGTGCAGTAAGGGAAAAAACATTGAAATGCCAACTCTATAGTGCTTTAATCAAAGGAATCAAAGAGAAAAAAACTCAAAAAGGTATAGAACTACTAAATACTCAAAGGAATCAGAGAATTCAAAACCAACACACAGAGTTCAATTCAAAAAGATATTCATAATAAAGCAAATGAGCTTCTTATAATTAGAGATTACCATTTCAAAGAATTGGCTCAGAAGACAGGAGAGCATATGGGAGTAAATCACAAATCGTGAACCCTACATGTATAAGGCGTGTGTGTATAAGAGAAGGATAGAGACAGTACCTATAACATGGGAGTTGTAGGAGAGCACCAAGTGGCTGGGTGGGAGTGGGAGAGGGAGAGGGAGAGAATGAGGAGAAGGACGGATGAGAGAGGGAGGCGAGGATGAGTGAGAGGAAGCGATTATAGGGTATGGCTTTTTTGGGGAGTGTTTCACACGTGTTAGTGAATGAGCGGGGGAAGGGTTTGGGATTCAAGGGTGTTTTGCCTTACATTGTAACGTCACAATTGTTAAATTGTGACGTGGCACGATATAAGATCCTTAGATCGCCCCCCAAAATTCGATCCCAACCGTTAATTTCGTGGCACTATTCAAACACCATTGTAAACCTGTAGAAGAATATAAACACGTGCCGAATGTGATTTACTATGATTTGACACCAATCACATTCAGACGTCATGCATGATTTGAAACCAATCACATGTGCCAAAAAGTCAATTGAAACCAATCACATTCAGATGTCATAACATAGCATCCGTTTGACTGTGATTAACAATGATTAACTACATAAATAACTATTAGGATAGTCTAACGGAAAAACTCAATTCAGCTTAGTGGGAAATAATTTTTATTTATATAATTTACGTTGTCTAAACAAAATGTCTAAAACAACTAAGAAACATATTTGAGTACCTGAGATAGGGGAGGCTTGAAAGATAAAGGGCCAGAGAGATCGCCCCAATACAAAGAATGTCTAATAGATCCCTACGACACACCTAAGAACATATATAAACATCAAATTAATTTAACACCTCCATACAAATTGAATAGTTGAATTTGTGGGAAATCTCCCCATATATACAGAAAGTTTTCGGTAAGAACTCCTTATCGTGCAACCCTGCTACATACCATTTTTTAAAATAGTAAAAAAAATGAATTTTTTAATAAAACTTGAATATGATCTCCACGGTGAGAAGATCATCTCCGATTTTTTTCATCAAAATTGGATAGTGTAAACATATAGATGTATTGTGTACAAGTATAATCATGTATATTGATGTACTCAAGGGTGAAACGGATTTTTTGGTTGAAAACGTGGGTCAACTAACGGTCAAATTAGTCAATTGATGGTGTTAGTTTTACACCCTAACCATCTGATACGAAAACTAGCGGCCCCAAACCCCAAATAATGAGAACTAATGGACCCCAAACAGTAAATGACCCAAAAAAATTATTTTAATGTTAAGAAATAATTGAACTCCTTGATTTCAATTCATCAATGACTTTTAGTGTTAAAAAAATACTATCAATTTTTGAAGCACTGTGCATAACTTTTCAATGACAATAAATAATTAAAAAACTTCGAAATTTTATTCTCCAAAAATTCAGCGGTTAGAGACATTATAGATTCTAGTTTACTCAATCTTAAAGTTGCGAAATAAATTATCAATTGATGAATGTTGAGAAATCAGAAAGTAATATCAGTCAACAGTTTCCACAAAATGTGATTCACATTCCCCAATCACAAAATTAAGCTATTTAGAGGTAACTAAGGAATCGAATATGTATAACACCACCTCTATAACAAAGAAAATTAATCAGAGAATGCAGAATCTTACTAAAGCCAGCACACTAAAATCACCAGCTAACGCAAATAATCTCATAAGCATATTCTCTAATAGGGACATGATGAATTTTTATTTATTCAGACTAATACTCACTAGTAGTGATTTTGTAACAATTTTTTTTTTATTCTGATAACACTTGACCAACAAAAGTATGGCTAATACTTTCGTGGGAAAAGATCTAATCTCGACACTTCCAATCATATTAAGTTTGGATTATCTCAGTAATCTTTTTCTGTAGTTAAAAATGATTACGGGCACGAAAAAAGGCCACCCTTCAACACATTTTAATTGCACTGCGGTTCTGAATAACCCCATTACACAGCAATCCCCTACACCATTCAAGTAGGACTGTAAAATGAGTCAAGTTATTCGAGTTCAGCTCATGTTCGTTCTGAAAAAAAGCTCGTTCTACACAGGCTCGTAAAATAAATGAGCCAAGCTTAAACAAAATTTATGCTTGTTACTTTATTGAGCTCAGCTCAGATTCGACTTGATTATCAATATCCATACTGAACTAGTATAAAATAACCAAACTACTCGAGCTCGGCTCATGTTCATTTTGTTAGAAGCTCGTTCAAGCTCGGATCATAACATAAATTAACCAAACTTAAACCTACTTTTTGGCTCGTTTACATTTACAAACAAAGATTCATCAACCTTAAACTCAGCTTGATTCACCCCATTTTCACCCTTACATTCAAGGGAACTAAAAATTAGTTTTTGAGACCCGAGCATAATACAATAGATGGTTGTTATGCGACTTTACCTCCCCTCCACCAAAAACAAAAGCATCACTGTGTGTCTGCATCTATGGTTTCTAGGAAAATTGTTAAATTTCAATCAGAGCATAAAGAATTGCCTTTGGATACCACTCTAGTACTGCATGTAAACCTATGAATTTCAATGATAAGTTTGACTTCTTCGAAAATTTTTACTGGAAACATAATCTCTTGTATAGAGCTAAAAGTTGATCAACTGCTTATTATATTTATCAAATCTAAATATAGGCACGCCAACCCACTAAACAAACTTCTGATTCTCCTTCTTCAAGTACAAGAAAGCATCAAAGAATCTTAGGTTTATGCGAAAAGTAAGGTTCCAACCAAAAGTTCCTTTTCTTTCTGACATGTTCCAACCATAAGAACCATGATAACAATAGCTTCATACATGCAAACTTATATTAGAATACATTTCATCACCTAAGTATTCTTAAATATTCCTTATTTCCTTGATGTCTCCAACTGTCCAAGACTCCCCCAATTACGCCCGCACAAATCCTGCTGTTACAAAGTAGAGAGGAAAAGATTTATGTATTGACTGTGGCGTTAAATTTATATAGAAGATTTTTATTCACACGAGATCCTTTTATATTCCAATCAGTTAGGCAGAGTTTGTATGAGCTTTTACAGAGACAGATCTTTTATTTGTTGTGGGCAAGATTGGCACTACTAATATAAAGATAGCAAAATCCCAAAGCATATTAAAGAGAGCATATGTGACTTAAATCAAGAACTGTTTCTAATTTCAAACCGACTAACAAAATATTTTGGTAATTCTTTTTGAGTTGGAAGTAGTTAAGTTTTATGCGTAATTGAAATACTTGTGTTTTCATACAAAGGAGTATTTTTGTTGTGTAGTGTCGAGGTGATCCCCACATAATAACTCTAGTTGAGCATATTTGTGGCAGCCCACCCTGAACCATCTGGGATTCGAGCTAAAGTACAGGTCATGCTGAACCAATATTTATAATTTTTTGGAACGTAATTTAGAAAAAGAAAATATCATAATTGTTTTTTGGATATTTCCACTCCCCTTAGTACTTTAAGAACATACAAATATGATGTTACGCAAGTGCATGGATAATATCCCTTCAAACAGGGGTCACTATCTACTAAATGATTGATTCTCATTGGTCTAAACTAATGTAAAAATATTTTTTCCTCATTGAAGTTTTAAGTTACTGGTTCGTTTGAAACTGCTTTTGTATTTCAACCTCTCTTCTGTGCAAAGGAGGTTGATAAATTTATTATTTTGATGCTTTATCGTAACGGAAAAATGACTTGCACAAGAGAAGCAACTTGTTATACCTTTCAATGGTTCATTTACCTGATGTCAAAGTGTAAACCCACCCTATTTACAGTTACAAAAAAAATCTGAAATTTTAGCGTAGTTATCTCACTGTTTCTCTTTTCTGTAGTTTTTGTGTTAGTTATTCTAACAGCAAGTCCTGTGTGGAGTGGTGGATATTAGGTACTTTATCTATTCCTTGCATTAATAAACGTATAAATTTTGCTAAACCTGAGTGTCATGTCTCTCCTGGTGCACATTAGTGCCTGTCGAAAGTAACATCACTCGCTCAGGGATGCATTACCAGCAAGGTCATCTCGAGAAAATTAGAAGGTTATGACCAACAAAGATGCAATGTAGACCCATCGGTCACATGCCCAACATTATCGCCATCCAGTCATATAAAAACATTCATCCATCGGTCCGCATCCTGACCCCCTTAGCCCATATAGATCTAATTAACCTCCTAATTGAATTTTGTGTCATAGATGTCCAACTAGTTTCAACATTTTGGTGGGCACGACCATGGATTCACGACATGGATGTTGTAGCTTTCTCTTTTCACAAAAAAATAAAAAAAATAATATATATATATATATATAGGGTCCTGATAATATGTGCCCTAAGTGCACACACTAAGAACCTCAAAATAGTAGGGACATAGTCCTAACATACATTTAATAGGGCACGGATATTCATGTAGATCTCTCATACTTACTATTTTGAAACTCAAAACATGTGCCCTAAGGGCATGTGTTATCATTTTTCGTATATATATATACGGAAAGTTATCACCATCACTAGCATCCCTCCCCTCCCCTCCCCTCCCCTCCATCCCCTAGATATCCTTTGCGGCAACGCAAATATATAACTTCATGAATTTCAAGTCAACGAGGCCATTCTTCACCTCAAAGATCTAGTACTACCGACTCTCTGCCCCATGGAAACAATAATGTCCTAAACATGATGAACAGATTTTCATACAGTCACTGCGGCTACGGATAGGCACTTGAAGAAACGAGCCACTTTCGAAGAAATCCATGGTGCGCTAGCCCCTTGTATAGGGTTCCAAACCTATGCACCCCTAAAGTATACGCTTTGTTTGCAGCCCCTACTTCATTTTTGGAATATTTTAAGAAGCCCTTTTCTATAAAACTTTATCTAATATAAGGGAAGGTCGAAGAGCTTTCTTTACATGCGTTAGTGCATCCGTTTTCTTTCCAGTCAGCGCCCTTCATTATGCTGGCTTTGCCCAATCTATTCATCTCATCTCTTTTTTCAAGTGAATATTTAGGGATCTCTCTTATTCATAGAACTTGAAACCAAATTCATATCCATTTATCAATGTATATATATATATATATATATATATATATATATTTGTTGTCCGACGATGTCCCCTGGGCCAAAGGGGCCTCCTTTATGTCTATCTCACCAGACCCAACCGTTGGTTAGTTTCGTCCTCCACATACGAAACATTTTCGAACATATATGGGGTACATCAACAATGAATAATCACATTAGCTACAACAGATAAAATGATCAAATAACAATTCAGCATAAAAATGGTGCTCATATGAACCTGCTTCAAACTCGTATGTGTTCATAAGAAAATGAAGTCCGCCAGGAATCTAAACCCAGAAATCCCCAAATTTTGTACAAATAAGTTAAACATGCCCGAAAAAAAAATTAATATGCTGAAGTGAGATAACTCAATTTCATTGAATAATCTAACCTAACATTTTTGACGTCTGATTTTATATTTTTAAATCTCACTCTTCCCATAAACATAACACTTATCAAAAGTAATATGCTGAAGTGAGATAGCTCCATTTACAAAACAACTTAACTTTTAACCAAGGTGCCAAAGAGGAAGGGAATTGTGTTGATGCAGCCCAAGACAAAGTTTCTAACAAATATTAGCAACTATGAATCCACAAAAAGGATGATTCTTAAACAAAAGGACGATAATATTACAACATTAACTCATATTTTATCAAGCCCTATTCAGAAAATTAGTTGTTGTGTAGTCATATTAAATATATTATACACGTGATCTTTCTTTCATTCAGTGCAACCTCAAAGCACTACATATATCACAGGTTCTTGATAAATCATATATTATAGTATTTAATTCAGCTTTTCTCTATTACAATGTTAAAAAATGCCAGACTGTTCGTATCTTAAACCTGCCCTTTACCTCTAAAAAAACATATACAAAATAGTTTCGGTGTGCCATTTAATTTTTCACCTGTCACTAAACCTCATCCTTTTTATTTTAATTCTATTAGAAAACAATTGGGGATTAAGACTATAAATTGATAGTGGGATCTCTGAATGTTAAAAGCATCTTCTATATGGATTTGTTAAGTAGTGATAATTTCACACAATATTAATTTCTTAGTAGGTCCCACTCCAAATGAAAAAAAATGTATTAATACGCAGGAACTAATAATGAAAGCTTCAGTCCTTTGCAATCTTAGAAACTAATCTCCAATGGAGAAGAAAACAAAGAAAGACCGTCACTTTTTGACAAGGCAAAGGCAGGGTTGAACGGGCCCGATCGATATATTAAGAGAATACTAGTTGTACAAATAAGAGTAGAGAGCAAGCTACATCTAGGCGTAACCTAAAACATCCAGATATAATCCTCACACCTGAAACTAGAAAACAATAATCCAAACTGCGAGTACAGCAACAGAGAAACACTTATTGCAGCTAGAGCCTCAAGACTAACTTCCCTAATATATAATCTTCAATAAGTTGTAAGAATTATTCATTAAGAAGGAAACAAAGATAAGAACAGCTGATGGACCTTTTTTGTAATGTAGTAAAAAGCCCCTTGTTTACAAAGATGGAAAAATCAATTGGTAATTATGGGAAGGGGCTAAAGCCTTTGTCTTACCATGAGACAAGGGTTACTTACTTAAAGAAGGAAGTTGAAAATGTTGAATCGAATTTGGGAAAATATAAACAAGAATGGAAGAAGACGGGGTGCACTCTTATGTCGGATGGATGGACCGATGGGAAATCAAGATCCTTAACTAATTTCCTTGTGAATAGCCTTCGTAGAATGTTTTTTCTCAAATCCTTAGATACTTCCTCCTTTGTAAAGGATGTCGACAAACTATGTGAATTACATGATTTGCTTGTTGAGGAGATAGGGGAAGAGAATGTGGTCCAAGTGATTACCGATATTGCGTCACTCACATACGTGCGCGCACACACACAAACCCACACAGTTTCAACAACAAGCACGTAATGAACACAAAATATTACATAAAAACTACACACATTTCCACACACCGTTTCACTCGCACTTAGTGCATAAGAGTTTCTCGCGCGCGTGCACACACAAAGGTACGGAGTGTAATACGCACACAATATTACACAAACATGAATTCACAATTCTAATAAATCCCAATTCTAGACATCCAAACATACCCTTTTCAAATCTCCATAAAAATAAGTTTAAATCATTTTTTTAAATCCCCAAAACCACTAGATTTCTAATAACCCTTTAAAATTACAATAAACATGCATGAAGAAACTAAGAATGAACAACATTTTATCTCAGAAAAAATAATTCCTAAGTCTGAAAAACATAAACATATAAATAATTCCTAATTCTGAAAAACATAAACATATACATACCCAGAACAATAAAAGATTTATAATCACTACAAATTCAAAAATGAAATATCAAGAAACAAGGATATAAAACCCAAACCTTGTATCAGCTACATTGTCGTCTATGAGGGATAAGAAGTATAAAAAGAAAAAAAACATAATATGGGTTCTTCTAAAAAGACCCTAAACCCGTCTCTTTAATGTGTGTTTGTTTAAGAAAACACTTTACACAATTTTTTCACATACTCACACACGGGTGCATAAAGTTTCACACGCGACACATACACTTCCCATAAAAGTTTTAACTAGGGGCGGCAATTTCGAAAACGACACGACAACACGAAACGAAATTAACACGGCATATCGTGTTCGGGTCTGGGTTATTGGACCTGCTGTCGTGTCGTGTTCGTGTTTAATTTCGTTAAAGACACGATAGTGACCACATTAAGACCCATTAAGGACCCAATTGAAAACCCATTATTGTCCCCATTAGGACCCAATATAGACCCATTAAAAAAAATAAAAGGCTTTTATCAAAAAGCCCAACCCACTAATCCAACTCCGATTAAGAATAAGACTTCATAAAAAACAAAACAAAATAAACCATTGGCACAATTTAACATAGTTCAATCGTCTCTTCTCTCTTCATCTTAACCCAACCACCCAACCACAAACTCTCACACACCATCACCAGCCTTATCAGCCCCGGCCTCTCCCGCCTCCGGCAGTGCCCCTCAACCCCCTCTCCCTCCTTCATCATCTCCCCCGCCCATCCATTTCTTTTGTCCGACGCCCATTTCTTCACCCGCTCCGTCAGCCCGGTACCCATTTCTTCTGTCTGATGATCGTTTCTGTTCGGCACCCATTTCCATCCGGTGACTTCACTCAAAATGAACTAGAAATCAATTTCATACAATGGTAAAATCATTTGAAATTGATGGGGGGAGAAAAAGAGGGTTCAATTTTTATGACCCCTTCTGAATGAATTAGATGAAATTGAGGTGATTGTGTATTTTCTATTTTGTTGGGTTTATTTGAAATTGTTTATTCAGTTGAAGTTGTTTATTTCTGATTGTTAATTTTTTGTGGTTTGTGATATAATTTTTAGTTGTGCATGTTTTGGAACTTTTGAAGGTTGAGATTTAGCATCAAAAGTATTGTAGTATTGTAGATAAAAATCTATCATAGACAATTAAATTGTGATGTAATTATTTTTTGGATGCACTTGGAAGCATGAATTGGAAAAAAATTGCTACCAATCGTGTCGTGCCGTGTCATGCGAAACATGTCGTGCCAATCGTGTCAGCGATAGTCCAACTCTTAAAATGGCCAAGAACCACCTCCAGATGGTACACTTTGGGTGCCAGGCTCAAATCAACAACGACTATGTTCTCCCCATTAACATAAGGTCCCTAATTATGTCCAGTTTTTAATTAGTATTCCCTCCAATACAAACGCAGTCTACAAAACCAAATAAAAACTCTCATTTAGCAGTTTACAAATGTATAAACACATACATGTGCGTCAGGTGTTCATTCAAGGCCTTCAACTCTTCAATCAAAGCTTGTTCAGTCCCGTCATTGGGATCCTTACTCATCAAGAACTTGACAAAAGAAAGGGAATATTTTGTACCCCCTAAAATCTCACCACAAGTTGAAGTACATAGGCCATAAGCACCAAGTATGAAAATCACCAGACTGTATAAATTAATTAACAAACACAGAGAGAAACATTAAAAATAAGATGTATAAATAAGAAAAATAGCCAATCAAATCACTAGAGCCCCAATTATGTTCTCGAAAAACAATGCTAGCGGCAGCGCCATTATGAGCTGCTATGTCAACAGCCAAATTCCAAGTAAAGCTCATAGTAAAAGAAGGCGAAGAAGAATAGTAAAGAAAGAGAGATAAATGGGATAAGTTTTATAAGGATAAATTACCTTTGCCTTGAAGACTTTGTAGGAACCGCTTTTATAATTCAGGTCTACCTGTGAGGAGGGAATAATAAAATAAAGGAGGCAAACAAAAGATTCCCACTGGTTTTTGTTGAGAGAATCTCCAACAATGATAACCTTCTTACCTCTAAGTCTAGCTAGCATGTCTTTGCCATTAAACCTTCCAAAAAAAACTTACGAAATATGTTAATTTTGGGTGAATTATACATTGAAACATATGTAATAAGAAGATAATGCAGTTCCTTACTTATCATCAGCACAAATCATGTTGTAAATATTATTAAAATAATAAGTTGAGGCAGAGACAAGTTTGTTCTCTTTTAAGGTTAATTCGAGCCTATAAGGGCGATTAAATTCGATGTTAACCCCCGTGATACAAGATGAAGACTACACACAAGTTATATAATATTCCGACTCAGTTGTAAACCACCAACACAATCCAAACATTGTGGAAAATTTGTAAAGAAAAAAGTGGGGAAAAAGTGACGTGAAGAAAAAAAATGGGAAGTAATTTTTTTTCATGAATTAGAAATGTTTGGATTTTAAACGGAATTAAAGCTACTACAAAAAATACGATTTATTAATATCAATTAAGAAGAGTTAAATATATTTTCTATAAAAATCCGCTTAGACGGAGCGAAACGCGCAAGTAGATTAGTGAACCATATTTGTCTTTGCTTCATTATATAATGTAGGTGAATTATGATTTTAGTTTGCTTGGTTATGGTATACATTCGGTGAAAAAGAAAAGGAGGATAGTCTTGGTTTTGCCCATTAACTATAGAGTAATTCATTTGCTTATCAATATATAGAATCCATGTGTCTTTTCTTTTATTCTCTATTACAGTCGATTAGTTTGAGTTTTGTGATTTCTGAGAATCCAAAACTATTAATTCACATGGGAATTTTCATAACTCATGTCAAGAGTTTGAATGACAGAATGTTAGTTCCTTTCCTAAAGTTAAAAAAAATTACAAATCTGGATGTCCAGGAAATTACTAAAAACTCGAAACAAGTGAGCATTCAATTTTAACAATTTCATTTCATCACCAACCTAATGTTAAATATTTGCTATCCCGAGTACAAATTCAATCAAACTAAGAATTTCAGTCTTCATAGCAATTAACAGTACACGTTCTAGTGAAATAGCACATCAACCGTGAATATATAGTTAATAGTTTAAAGAATTGGACCACGTACCATTTTTCAGCTTTTAAGGTATACGAATATGAATGCCACAATGAAGCAAGCTATAAAAATCAAACAATTCAGGCCTTAAGGTATACGAATATGAATGCCACAATGAAGCAATCTATAAAAAAATCAAACAATTCAGGTGAAAAGGGAACATTCGCCTGCAAAATTAAACCCTAAAATGTTGATTTTATTCGGCCAGGCATAAAAAACCTAGAATTCAATAGATACAGTCAAACAATATTGGTGAAAATAAATGTTGAGAGAGACAGAGAGAGAGAGAGATAGGAAACCTCCGACGAAATGGCGGTGATCGGCGGGGAAATGTTCCATACGGTGTGTGAGGAGCACGCGATTATTTCTCTTTCTGTAGACATACCAGATCTGAACCACTAAGACCTGTAATCCAACCTTCATGTTGAAGCAACTCCTATATATCAATTTTCTCTACAGATCATTTATGCCAAACTATATTCTTTAAAATCTGGAGTAGATTCGCACCTGCTTACATTATTATCACTTAAACTTGAAAACCTAAACAAACCAATTACACACTTAATCTACTGTAAAAGAAATAAGAATATAAATACCATCACAATTGGAATCCCATCCAGTATCTTAATGAGATTCAACGGCAATATTAACTCTTTAATGATTCAGAGACAATTACCATGGTTAGCTTCCTAAAATTGTTACGAAAATTTGATAGCTCAGAATAGAGATTTCAACTTCAAATTCAGATTAGATTTCAGGAAAAGAAACAAAAGCACCCTAGATCAATTTTTCGATCTTTTTTATAAACCTAAGTGATCGAAACAATTAATAATATTAAATATGAGTCAAAGAAAGATGATCAACAAAACTAAACAAATTAGTAATTCTAGGCCGATGTGCGACTGTGGACCCCGTACACTAACCAAACTCAGCACAAAATTTGTGTCATCCTAGAATTACCCCTAGAGAAATATGATAATTATATCTATTGGGGTAACCAATCAGCTATATATGCAAATGGGGGTATGGATATACAGTTTAAAAGCATAAAGGAAAAAACTAGAGAAGCGGTATTCCTAGCCGTGACTCCAGTGCAGACCTTTGAAATGTACCAACCATGTCGGCCCGATCCGATGCTGACGCTTTCTTGAATGGTCCGCTGCCACCACAACTGAGGATACTTCCTGCAACAATATTATATGTTAATTATTTTTAACCTTCTAATCAAAACTTGTATTCGGGAGTCCAACTCATTTGAACAATATGATCCAAATAAGCCTACCCTCATCATATGACATTTTAAAGTTCATTTCAATCCATGTACCAAAATGATTCGCATTCAAGACAACAATGATTAAAGTACATTGCTATAATTTTCTCTTACATTCAGTCAGAATCAGGATCAGCATCCAAAGAGGATCTCATTGACCTGCACCCACTTTCGTCATAACTAGTGTCTTCATTACCAACAAAAGTTTTGCAACAATTGAATGATTCTGCTTCTCATTTGAAATTTTTGAGGGGGGGGGGGGGGAATTATTCTCAAGATGAACACTGAAGAGCCTTGGGTGGAAAAATAAAAGAATTATATATATATTATCTGATATACTTGGGAGCAAAAACTATAGAGGAGCAAAAACTGTGTTACATTTCCCTCATAAATGCAGTATACAATTTCTGAAAAGATCCATTATGTCATTATGCAATGAGGGAGCTGCTTCTGATCTTGCCACTAATAATTTGCAAGAGAACTGTCATAGCAATTAATTTTTTTTAAAACTGCATTTTGAAGTAACATTTTTTTAATTCTAAATCTTAATTTATTCAGTGGTGATTGAAGTAACATATGAGGTTGAATCATTTAAATAATACTTTGCTAAAATATTTATTATATTTTGATCTTCATATATCCGACACTAGTTTAAGTCATAGAATGTGAAAGGCATAATTTATTTAATATGAACTGATGTAAGTTCTTCTGTCATTCGTGTCTAGGGCTCGCTTGTGCATCATGTGTATGAAAATTCCTCTGTCATTTTATTATTGTGTATTTGACTATTTGTTAGGGTTATGTTGTATTTTTACAGGGTTTATTTTGTGCTTTTACGGGGTTTCACCAATATGAATTTTTTAAGTAGAATAAGGATATATAAATATTTTTATATATAATTATTTTCAGAATATAATTCGACTAAATTAGATCCGAAAAACATTGTCCAGCACATTGCACAGGCCAAGTGAAGAGGGAAAGGACTATATATGGTATAGATGAAGGGTAAATGAGCTATTTTTTAACCCAAAACAATATTGTCCAGTACTGAGAATTGCCATCCGCGCACATATCATTAATTCAACCGTCAACAGTAACTCTTAACAAAAATGAATAAGAAGTCATTAATAATCAAATAATATAGTTTTAATCACCACAAAACCATGACTCTAGAATACCAATCACAAAAACATACAACGCTTATAAAAAGTGGAATACGAATCTGAGCGCCCAATGCATTGCGTTCAAGACCAGAGCGAGCTTGTCGGCGGGCCATTGTCGTCCCATTCTTGAGTGATATGGAACACAACCCTCTTATCCACTGAACTAGCATAGAAACCACGGGACTAAACTAAACCCGAGTTTTACATACTGCATATCTTACTACATTCCCTCAAAATCATTTTTCCTTAATCTAAAAGAGTCTTAAAATTTCAATATTTTGTATATTTTGCAAGCATCCAAACCAACGAAATGATTAATTAGGACAGAGAAAAATGTTATATGGCGTATTCGAAAAGAGAATCAGAATTTTGGAGAGATGGTTGATTGACTTATTTACAATGTTGCAACACTTTGAAGGAAAGCTTCGGATCAGAGGTGAGAGTAACCTTGAAAGATCCCTTCCAACCACCAGTCGTTATTTTTCCTCTGCCTCTGCCTCTGCCTCTGCCCTGCACGATATTTGTCACTTAGAACGATGAAAAGGGAACAAATCAAGTCTGAATAATTTGGAGGAAACTTTGGTAAATACCTGTCAGATTCGAATCGAAGACGTGAGGGTAAGTGAGAAAATTACACCATTGAAGATCTCTTGTAGTAGTTAGGGTTAGGGTTAGGGTTTTCGACTCAATTTTGTCAATGGAAGATAAGAAGAGACGAATGTGAAAGGCTGGATCGTTGGATTGGACATATGAAGAGGGCAAACTAATTAGAAATTCAATCCCCTCGTTTTAGTTAATAGAATGTCAAGGGACCAACACACGAAAAGTCCCATTTCTCAATTTAATGGTATGTGCTTTATAAATAGTGCAAAGTGAATCAAGATGTCCTCATTTTCTCTCGTCTCAATTTACAAAATACATAAACAAAATATGGGTTTGGGTGTGAAATTTGCTCCCTTGATAACCATGCTACTCTTTTTTTCTTCACTAAAAATATCTAACGCAACTCTTTACGTGGTTGGGGACGATCAAGGTTGGGATCTAGATGTTAATTACACGAACTGGGCTGCTAAACACCAATTTTACCTCTATGATATCCTCCGTGAGTGTTTTCTTCCATTTTCTTCTTTTTTATTTTTGTTTGTAGTTTGTGTTGGGTTATTGGGTTTTTTTCTATCGTGCCATGCATTAATAATTCTTATTTTTTTTTAATTTAACACATTATAATCTTCGATCTTATATTTTAATAAAAAAAATATCATGTGAAAATTTCATCACTAAAAGTGATCATTGGTGACTTTTTGTCTAATAAACTAATAATATTGTACTAAAGTAAAAAAAATCCATAATTCTTATTGGTATTTATAAATAAATTGCAAGAGGATGTAAATGGGACATTTCTCTATTAGAAATAGATGTTTGTTAGAAAAAAATAGTTATGTCTCTTAAACTTTGAGTTTTGGTTGACTTTATTTTTTTATGGTTTTAGTTCCCCTACAAAGTATGAGTTTTAGACATAGTGTTAAAATCTTAAAATTCACAATGAGACTTGTTATTCATAGCACACACTTGCACATTTTTGTTAATCCATGAACAGGATCTATATGGACACATAGCTCCATGGATCTATACATCTTGATCGAAACAAACGAAAAGGAAACGAAAGATGAAACATAAATGATGGATCAACTAAGCCCTCTCGGGGACTTTCTTATTCTTAAGAAAGAGGAACCTGACACAGTTGATGGGAATTGTGTTGTAAATTCTACTTGTTATATGACTCGTACGATTCAATTCCACTACGTTTAATTGATAGCTCAGTATATATATATATATATATATATATATATATATATATATATCTTAAATTGTGTATGAAAGTACATGACCATTCATATTACGGGTTTACAATTTTACTAATCGAATAGAGAATATCATTGAATTTAGGCATAAATTGCATTTATTTTTTTGTGTTATGTTTCAATGTTATAGTATATTTAATACAAGTGAAAGCTCAAAATAGTGTTAACGTGTCATAAAACGCCATGCAACACAACACAAAATCGACAATGTCTAATCAGATCAATCAATAGATTTATAATATCCTATTATGCTCTTCTCTTGTATTTTAATATCATCCCATATTTTGCTATTATCTTGTATTTTAATTTTATTAAAACAAAAGCTTTTGAGAGAAAGTGAAGAAAATAGTTATTCAATGTTATTTGCAAATGATCATTAATCAATGAACTTCACTTTGAGTAGATTATGTTATGTTGAACTATAATACATGATATGTTAAAATAATTTGAGATTAGATATAAATAATAATATATCTTCTTTGTCATATCTCATAAATGTCATTGTGCACAGGTTTTCGGTACTCGCTAGAGCATTACGATGGTGTGGTGCAAGTTGATACGAAAGAAAAGTATTTATCATGCGATGAGATGTCCCCTATTTACACCAACGAAATGGGAGATGTCTACATCACTCTCATGAATATCGGATACAATTACTTCGTTTCTATAGACCCCGTTTATTGCATGGCCGGAGAAAAGGTGGAAATCAATGTGGTTGAATTCCCTTTAGCAGCTACATCTCCAGTTGGTATACCGTCTCCTGAAATAACTCCATCTCCACATTCTTTACCCTCTCCTCAAGTTCCAAAGGCTGCATCTTCACCCACTCCAACATCTCCTCAAGTTCCCACAACTTCATCTCCATCTCCATCTAATTTACCATCTCCATCTCCACGTTCTTTACCCTTTCCTCAAGTTCCAACGGCTGCATCTTCACCCACTCCAACATCTCCTCAAGTTCCCACAGCTTCATCTCCATCTCCATCTCCATCTAATTTACCATCTCCATCTCCACATTCTTTACCATCTCCTCAAGTTCCAACGGCTGCATCTTCACCCACTTCAACATCTCCTCCAGTTCCCACAACTTCATCTCCATATCCATCTAATTTACCATCTCCATCTCCACGTTCTGTACCCTCTCCTCAAGTTCCAACGGCTGCATCTTCACCCACTCCAACATCTCCTCAAGTTCCCACAACTTCATCTCCATCTCCATCTAATTTACCATCTCCATCTCCACATTCTTTACCCTCTCCTCAAGTTCCAACGGCTGCATCTTCACCCACTCCAACATCTCCTCAAGTTCCCACAGCTTCATCTCCATCTCCATCTCCATCTAATTTACCATTTTCTCATGTTCCAATAACTCCACCTCCACTTACTTTACCCTCGATGACTCCCTCTCCATATCCATCTCCCTTTGCATCTTCTTTTCCCTCCCCTCAAGTTTCGATGGATAAAGGTTCACATAGTGAAGCATCTACATTGTATTATGTGGGTAGGCTTTTTGGTGAGATTCTATTAGCTATGGTTGTTATTGCAGCTTGTGTTTAATTTTTTAACAATCATTGATGTTTCCTTTCATATACTCTAATAAATGAAAGTATTTCTAGAGGTTGATATCTAGTTTACCTTTAATGGTATTTTGGCTTAGTGAAAACATACTTAAGAACACCATAATATTAATAAAGAACACATTAATTTGATTAAACTTTAGCATACAAATTTTCTTAATAAAAGGATCTTGGATCTTCATTTTTTAATAAATATGCCTAAATGATAGGAATGAAGACTGACCTTGATCCAATTCATTGATCAAGTATGTTGTAAAAATCTCCTTGAATCATCTTGATGATTGCTCCACTATAAACTTCATCAATTTTATATAAAATAAATGTTGTTATATCAAATTTTCCCCCTCTTACCCAATATATTGTGTTTAATGCAAATTATTTGATAGAGAATAATCTACTATATATAAGGTGAGATAGGAACCAATTTCCTAGATAGACTACAATTCTACCATCCATCACAATAGGGGTTGATTAGGAATTAACCACCCATCAAAGTTGTTAACATTTAAATGATTTATCTAAAATAATCCTATCAAATCCAAATTCTTATGTAGATAAAATTAAGTTAGACATTTATATTTAATTAAATAACAAATTTCGAATTATCTTAATTTCAAAATTAGATATTTATTAAATATTTTCAATAGTCTTCCACTTGGTCTGTATAATCATTTCACGGTTGTCGGATATTTTCTCACCTAGGTTAAATGACGAGTTGACAATATTGGACAACCTAGCATAAAACTCATCAAAAGTCTCACTCTCTAACATCCTAATGGTCTCAAGATGTGGGGTGAGATTTTAAAGTTTTGACGCCCTAACCATGCTAGTGCCCTCGTGAGTGAGTGCCAAAATATTTCAAGCCTCTTTTAATGTTTCACAAGTCATAATTCTATTATATTCTTTTGCCGTGACATGTGAAGAAATAACATGCAAACCCTTAGAATTATATTATGAAAGTCTATGTTCAGTTTCGGTCCATGACTCGACATGCTTTAAACAAGTGACCTCACCTATAACAGTGACAGGGGGTGTCCAACCTTTCTCAACTGCTAGCCACACACGCTCATCAATAGATTTTGACGCACTTTTCATTCTCATCTTCCAATAAGTGTAATTAGTGCCATCAAAAATAGGAGTTCGAAAAAATTCATTGTTTCCATAATTCATCTTTGAAAACACACGGGATCACAAAACATATATCTTATGTTTTCTAGATCTGATACCAATTTGAAAGAGTGGTCCTACACGAGTGTGTTTCAAATCAAAACAATTTTCACCAAAAATTATCCAACTTTTAATTAGCTCCAAACCAAGTTGTGAAAAAACAATTTTTACTTTAAACCAATTTTATCTTGATTAATCCTAAACATGCATCTAGTGATTAAAGCAAGTAAAGTAAGGTAAAGAATACTCACAACACAGGATTTACGAGGAAAAAACCAAGACGGGAAACAACCTCGGACGACCCAAGCCAGATAATCACTATGAATGTGGAATTACAATGAATAGACAAAAGACTCACCCAACGACTCGATCCCCACAGCTCTTGATGCTCTTTTGATCTTCAACCACTCCTCTCACATTGCCCACGCAGAAAGTTCTTCTTCCACGATACCTGTCCACAACACACGCGTCCACGTATGTCTCGATGTCCACCGAATGGCTTTGATACGTCTACGATGTCGAACAAGAAGTCCTTCTCTTTTGTTTACTGTAAAACATAGATGTTCAAGTATAGAAGAAAACTTCTTGGTGCAGCAAGATCACATAAACATATAATAATGATAACTCGGATCTTTGCAAACTCTAAGGATGTGTTTAAGCTTTGAAACCTTAGAAAATCGTGTGCAAAACTCGTACTGGATTGAATGCTGTTTTTCCAGATGCACACTTACGAAATTCTGACGAAAACACGCTTTAAATAGGAGTTAAATGCTGCCTCGAAACAGTATCGCTCGAACGAGATTGGCCTGTCATTCGCGCGACATAGCCATATCGTTCGAACGAAGGAAAGATATCGTTCGAATGACGCGCGTGTCAGTTTGACTTTTCTTTTAAAATGATTCTTTAAAAGAGATCCACTTAAGTCAAACTCATTTTTGTGTTTATCAGAATAAAACGAAGTGTAAAACATTCAAAACACTTTTAAAATATTTTTCTTTATAAAAATACATCCTTATCTTTTTATAAAAATTATTCCAAGCACCATTAATTATACGCATTCATACCTGTGTGATCTCGGAATGCAATTAACTTGAAGACGAATAAACTTGCACAAATAAAACTTCGGCATGATTAATTCTTTGAAGCTTTGCCGCAACGTCTTCATTTTCTTCAATGCGTCATAGACCAAGTGGGATCATGATAAAAATAAAATCTCCCTATGACATATTACAAACACAGTTTTGTTCACGGAATTAAGTCAAAACAATACATGGACTCAATTGGAAATTTATGTCCTTACAGGGTTGTTTTGCGTTTTCACCATTTGACTGAATGTTTTCAAGCCTAAGTCAAAATAATGGAAAATTATCTTCTTATTCTCAAATCATGAATCCCGTGATTGTGCTCTTAGTTTGTACGAGTTACATTAGTCGCATGCGAGGTATGCATGTTTTTTATGGAGTCGTTTGAGGGTTGTTTTGGGTTCTGCCCTTCAACGACATGTTTTAAAGCCTAGATGTAGAAATTTAAAAGTAATGTCATATTTTGTCAAACCAAAAGTCCAGTGACTATGCGGCAATATTTCATGACATAATATCATGCCGTGTCTAAAATTGTCCTCGCATAATTATGTATGAAGGAGCGTAGATTTGTGTGCTAGAAAGAGAAGGAGAGAGAGAGAGAGATAAATTATGTGTATCTGAGAGAGAGAAACTAAAATCGATATATGTAAGATATTGAAAATACACAAGTCTCCCAAAACTCACATACGCAAAAAATATAGCTATATAATAAATCAACACTCTCTCTACCCATATTCTTCGCCATAGATTCTTCCCATGCAAGATTTTTCACAGATCTTTTCTATTTCTCATAAATTACTTCTCGCATGATTCAATTTTTGAAACATATTTATGCAATTAAAACCTTTCTTCTTTATTCTTCATTCTTTAACACATACCATTTTTGGCAACACCCTATTCGGTTTCTGTGAAAAAATCAAACAAAACAACATAACAAGATTACTCTTGGGACTCAAATGCATTTTCACCAATAAAAATTATTCACAAGATCAAGACAGATAATACGTGGCCAAAATTGGGGTAACACACCTAACAAAACATAAAAAATCACTCACGTGCTCTAAATATCAACCTTTGGCCCATAATTTTGCTTCAAAATTTATGGGGCCATTTAGTAAGGACTTCCCTTAATCTCAAAAAATATTTTTCCTAGATGAAAAAAAATGCGAGGGAAAAAATTAACAATATGAATCAAATTACCACTCAAAACCAAGAGGAATTTGAAAAGACATCAAAATATTGAAATTATCATTTCCCAATCATAAACAACTCCATTATGATTAGAACCCCACAAAATAAAAAAAATCAATAAATTAAATTTCATTACAATTACTAATCCATAAAATCCCTGAATTATAATGCAAAACTCAATAATCTACTTGAAACCGCAATTCCAAATCAATTTCATAATTAATAATTAACTAAAGAACATACGTACCTTCCGTTATGAACCTTAAACCCATATCTAAGGAAAAATATAAATTAAAACTCGGTTCTCCATAAGTCCACAAAAACTTGTACCAAAAGTTAGGGTAAAATTGAAGAAGGAGAGGGGAGAGTAGGGGTTGAGGAAACTGAGTCCAATTATTTTTTTTTTAACTCACAAAAAAATATTAAGAGCAAACTATGAAATGAAAACCCACCTACCATGATTAAAAAATATAGAGAAACCAAAATTAATAGCTTTAAGCTGGGAATTCTCCTTCTTATTCGCATACAAGAAATTCTCAAGCTTCAAACCCATATAAATAACCTCACTCTCATGACACATTTCTCATATGACTCAATCCATAACACATTATCGAATGATTTACCCTAATTTATTTTTAATCCCATGAAAATGTAGCAAAATAATGGGTAAAAATTCACAAAATCTTATCGGCAATGGCAATCGTTGAAGAAGTAGATCTGGCAAAGATGTTGTCGAGATTGGGTTGGTCGAGAAAAGGAGTTTGAGATAATGAAAAGGGTTTGAGCATATGGAGGAGTTAGCGTGAAATGAAATCTTACGATGATAATAAACTGCAAATGATGAAAATAAGGATAGCAAGTGAAATTATTTTGACGCTTAGAATTGGGGGGGGGGGGTGGGTGGGTGGGGGGGTTAAGTTCTATGTATGTGAGAACCAGGTGTTTTTAGGTCCTTATATGTGTTAAATTTTTCATTTTACAATGATTCCGAACACTTATAAATTTTGCAAGTCTTTATAATCGTTACTAAATTTGTTTCAAAGTGCTTATTACTATTTCACGGATCATGACCATAAACGTCCTTAGTTTACTCATATTTGGATGCCATTTACTTCTCATAAACTTTAAATTCTTTTCTGGAAAGTTATCCATAATAAATTGCATGTGATTAGCATCCTCCATAAATTAGTCTCCAGGCTCCAGTTGGTCTCTAAATGTTCCCTTTGTCAAATTGTTGCTGAAGATTCCACTCATATGTTCCTAGAATGCAACTTCTGGTCTCTAATATGTCTTTAGCTTAAAAATGCTTTGGGGATTCAATTTGCTCATTCAATCAATATTATTGAGTGTTGGAAGTCTTCCATAAATATTAACTTCAGCCCTTAAGTTAAAGACCTTTGGCTATTTGTTATTATGTGTTGTTTCGAGTCATATGGAAATCAAGAAACCCTGAGATATTCAACATATCTAAACCATCCACGTTTTCTTGTATTTATTTCATAAAAAATTAATTGGTTTGGATGAATTCTCTTATGAGAAATCATATTAATAACATAGTGGAGGATCTCATGGTGTTTCCTAATCCGAATATAAGTGGCAGGCCTAGGAAGGACCCTTATATTATTCCATTTTTTTGGATTTCTCCTTCCCTATCTTGGATTAAATTGAAAACTGATGGTCTTGCTTTAGGATCCCCAGGCCCAATCTCCTTAGAAACACTAAAGGCTTTGTTAAAGGAGCATTTTTTTTTCTTAAATTTTATGAGCTTCATACTTCATTTTATACAGATCTTGCGATTTTTATTACATGAATTTAGGTGGCCTATAAATATGGATGGAAGAATATTTTGTTGGAATTGGATTCCATGATTGTGCTCCAATTCTTTCTCTTTTCTTTTTTTGGGGGGGAGAAGAGGGACGGTACGCTCACAAGTTTTATTAAGAAAAATAAAGAGTTGTGGAAAACTCCAATACATAACATCTTCTTAATTTTACTCTTCCTTGGTCTCTAAAAATTAGATGGGAAAACTTAAAATTCTATACATCTCATATGATTATATGGTTTATTCATATTTTTAGAAAAGGGAATCAATATGTTGACTATCAATCTCACATAAGTCTTCATTATAATTCTTTAAAAAACTTGTGGTTTGCACCAAATGAGCTTAAAAAAGTAAAATTCTTGACAATGATAATAAATGCATTTTAACTGGTAGTCGCACAAATAATAATTGTTATGTTGTTTTACACGACTTACCGGTTGAAACTTACAATATGACTAAATTTGACGACTTTGGCATTTATAATCAAAGGCTTGATCATGTTAATTATGATGAGTTTAGTCGCATTCTAGTAAAGGTCTAATTCAAGGCATTCCCAAAATTTTAAAAATCAAAAACCATTTTCTTGTCCATGCCAAGTTGGAAAGATAATTAAAGCGCCTCATAAGAAAATAAAAGATGTCCTTGCATCAAAGACCTTGTAATTGATAAAACCTTCGTGTACCATTAGTTTATGTGGTCATGCTTATATTCTGGTTGTAATAGATGATTTCTCAATCGTTACTTCGATGTCCTTCATGAGAGAAAAATAAGAAACATTTAAACAATTTATGAAAATCATTATGAAAGTTGAAAATGAGAAGGAAACTCAAATAACTAGAATAAGGAGTGGCCGAGGGGGTGAATTTAATGATATCAAGGTGGGTGAATGTTTAAAACAAGCTCCCCGATCATGGTATGAAGGACTTGCTATTTTTTAATTCACCAAAGGCTTTGATCGAGGGGAGTGTATCAAACCTTCTTTGTCAAAAGAAAAGAAAATGTTGTTTTAAGTGCTCAGGTCCATGTAGATGATTTTTGTTTTTGGTGCTACAACTGAAAAACAAGCATCTAAGTTTTCTAAATTAATGCAATCGGAATTTCAAATGTCAATGATTTGGGTTTTACAATTCTTTCATAACTTACAAGTTCAATAAAAGAAAGATGTTTTGTTTGCTTTACAAATTACATATGCCAAAGAATTGGTTAAAATTTTTGCCTTGAAAATGCAAAAACTTCTCACACCCTATGAGTACCACCGCAAAATTAAGTAAAGACCCTAGGGGAAACTCGGTTGACTCAACCTCATATATGAATATGATATGGAGTTTGTTATATTTAACGGCTAGTAGGCCGAATATTATCTTATGCGTTTGTGTTTGTGCATGATACCATTCAGGCCCTTAGGAATCACATTTAGATGTTATTAAGCGCATAATTAAATATGTTAATGAAACTATTAACTACAGGCTATGGTATACATATGACACAAACAATTCTATAGTTAACTATAGTGATGTTGACTAGCAAGTAATTCTGATGAAAGTAAAAGCACCTTGGGTGGCTGTTATTATGTCAAGAACGACTTGGTTCGTTGGTCATGTAAAAAGAACAACTATATTTCACTTTCTACTGCTGAAGTGGAGAATATTTCTACTGGTAGTTGTTGTGCACAACTTTGGATAAAAGAAATGTTATCGAACTATAGTATTGTAAAAGACCAAACTTTTATGCAAACCAATATGCCATTAATATCAATCTAGTCCAGCATTCACGTATTAAACATATTAAAATTAGGCATCACTTTATTCGTGAATTAGTTGAACAAAAAGAGGTAGTAATTGATTACGTAAATGCTCAAAATCAAGCAGTCGCATCAACCCATCCGATTTGTTTCAAGGTTGGATTTTTAGCAGATAATATCGATGGCTCCTGCTAAAGTTGACACCAAAAAGGTTGATCCCAAGGTTGCGGCCTTGAAGGTTGCCAACGTTGTAAAATCAGGTCAAACCTTTAAGAAGAAAGGTAAAAAGATCCGAACAACAGTTACCTTTCACTGCCCAAAGACATTGAAGAAAGATCGAAACCCCAAATACCCAGGCATCAGTGCCCTTCAAGAAACAAATTGGACCATTATCAAATACTCAAATATCCATTTACCACTGAGTCTGCAATGAAAGAGATTAAGGACAACACCACCCTTGTTTTCATTGTTGACATCCGTGCTGATAAATAAAAGATCAAAGATGTCGTGAAGAAAATGCATGATATGCAAACCAAGAAAGTGAACACTTTGATCAGGCCTGATGGAATCAAGAAGGCGTATGTTTAGTTGACTCCCGATTATGATGCTTTGGATTCTACAAACAAGAATGGAATTATCTAAGATAAATTTGTTTCATTTTCAGTTGTGAAATTATTTTGTCGATATCTTGACAATTTCGTTAGCTTTTGTGTTAAAACAATTTCTAATTTAATTTCATAATTTTGAATTGTGTTTTAGAATGCCATCATTCAACTTTATTGGTGGGGACACAACAAGTTTCACCTTGTCAATTATGTTATGCATTATTGATTATATGGTAAAAAAACGTAAACGCTCAAAATCAATTAGCTTACATATTTACTAAACCCATTGACAATATTCTTTTTTGAGATAGTATAAATCATAGTTATAGGTTAAATATATTAATTATATAATATTTAATTTTTATGCACTTAATATACCTAATCGGATCGGATTATTAACGGAATGGATATGTATAAATTAAAATCCGATTCATTTACTAAATGGTTGAACATATTAATTGAGTAATCAGGTTACCAGATTTCATAACACCAATCCATATCCGGATAAATATACCGTATTTAGAGCAAAATCCGATTCATTGATATGTTTGTTATAAGGGGGAATGAGTGAACTCTTTTTAAAATTTTAGCAAATACTAAGTAGATGATGGGAACAACCTCTCCATATATGAGAGTAAGGCCAACCGACATCCGCCTCTCCCAAACCGCGCAGTTAAGCTGGAGCCTTATGCACTGGGTTTGACCTTTTTACTAAGTAGATGATACAACACAAATGGCATAAAATTGAAAACTAAGCTAGTCCATTTACTATTTTATCTTTCCAAGATGGATGAATTACAACAACCTAAAGAGACCATTACAGGCAATAGTAATTCCCGTAACCCCTTTTTATCCCTCCCCTACTTTTAAACCTACAAAAATAGTTTAAAGAAAGACCAATACGCTAAGGGTTCATTTGATTGACGTTAATATATTTTCCATGAAAAATACTTATTTTAATTAATTTTATACTTTCGTGGAGCTTGATTACAAATACATCTTATACTCAACTCAACTCAACTCAACAAAATATTTTCCCAATTATTTGGGGTCGGCTACATGAATCCTATTTTTCCATTCTATTCTGTCCAACGCAATATCTTCGGTTAAACCATGTGATATCATGTCCTTTTTACAAATATATCTTATGAAAACGATAATTTATATATATGAGGAGTGTTCCACATTTTTATCATTTTCCATGGAAAACATTTCTTACACATCCTCTACAAAATTGATTTCCACGGGAAACTCCAAAGTAAGACCAAATCACTTGTATCTTTTCCCAAACATTTTGCATCTACTCATAAAAATGAACTATTTTCCATCTTTGTAATCGAACACACCCTTGAGTAGAGACAACACAGTAAAGCCTATAACGTCACCTGAGGGATGGATGCTCAACCCAGTAATATATTTTTTTCAAGTCTGTCTAGCCCCCGCAACATAACAATAATTCGCAAAAACATGATAATCAATTATGTTTCATGAAGTGTATTCAAACGCCTGGGGTGGCTTAAGTTCGTCATCGACCGCCATTGCTGAACCCTGTTGCCCAGTTGGTGTTGGTGATGGTGCTGCTGCTGCTGCTGCTGTTGCTGATCCACCTGTTGAAGATGGTGCATCTGTGAGAGACAACACTTCAGGTTCAGTTGGTCGCAGGTCCTTCAAAAGTACGAAACCCAAAGATGCCGACTTCACAGGTACATATCTGCATTCTTCCAGAAACTTTATGAATTTCCCCTGAGCTGGCACCACCCTCGCAGGGTTTGTCAATAATTCAAAGGATGACTCCGGTTCTGCTGCTTTTCTTTTTAGTGGGAATATCAACCTGCCAATTTAATTGAATTCATATAATATACTTCGCATTGATAAGTAGAACTATTCTAGAGAGTTGAGCAAATAAATATAACATATTATCTCTTTATATAGTAATGTTTTGAATAATAATATTAACTAGAGGGTCATTCCTTGGGGTTTGGTACCCATTAATTCCTTGTAAGTGAGTTTATCCCCACAGTTTACTTTTTTTGGATTTTGGCCCCCAAAATGACTTTTAGCGACGTAAAAAACGTCATAAAAATTTTTGCCAAGTATCTTTTGCAACATTTTTTTGTCGCTACGAGTCATTTTGGATGCCAATGTTGGGAGCCAAAATCAATATCAAAGAATTAATGGGGGTCAGACCCCAAAAAACCAATATCTTTTTGTGTTAAGCACATTTGAAGATTATGTCAGATCAAGTCCAGTACCAGATTTGAATAATTGGGTTCCCTCCATCAGGTCCAAAAAACTGTGTGCATAACCTCCTATGAAGCACGAACTCGAGACGTAATACATGTTTCGACACGACATGCGACATGTGATTTTTCCAAAACTAGGCTACGACACGCTAGGATAAGTATAATATATAATATATATTTAAATATATATATATTAATGAAATAAAAAAGAATATTTTCTGTAAAATACATTATTAGAGAATTCTTAACATGAAATTAAGAAAATGGACCATGCAAAACCAAACACACTTTAACATCAAAAATCATAAATAAAGAAGAATCACCATCAAATTAGGAAAAACAATTAAAAATAATTTCATATGTCCTTTTACGTGTCCCAGCGTGTCCAACCTTTTAATAAAAAAAATAAAAATAAAAAAGGCTCGCGTGTCGGTATCCGAATCTGCTTCCGAAAGAGTGTCCATGCTTCATATATAACACTTCCCTTATGCATGTAAACCCTGTTTCTTTTCAAAAATAAATAAAAAGGGGAATATTTGCCTTTTGGCCCCCAAAGTTTATGCCGAATCTGACTTTATCCCTTAATTGAAAAAACAGTACTTGTGCTATAAGGCGTTAAGTTAAGAACAGAACAAGCAAATTGGCACTCTGTAATAATCCTGTTAATATGCGGCTAATAAAACCAACATGACTTCTGGGCTTAACAGTCCTGTCTCAAATCTGATGTTTACAAACATGTAATTTTTTTTCGTTTATTATCTTTTGTTTTCGTAGGGAACGTTTGTGAAGATAAGAGCAGGTTTGTGAACTCTCCTTAAGATCCGATGTTTACAAACATATGTTATTTTTTTACTTTTATTGTGTTTTGTTTTTTTAGGGAATGTTTGTGAAGATTATAGTGGGTTTGTGTTTTCACTCTCTAATGTTTGCTGACAAAGATATTTTGAACTCAATGTTTCCAACTCCTCTTCCTTTTCCTGCAATGTTATGTGTCTCTTTTTTCTTATTGTTTTTTTTTTCTTGCAACATCTTTGATCCACATGAGAATTAATTGTGAAAACATTTTATGATTTTACTTTACATCATTTAATTCAATTTTTATGTTTTTAAGTACATATAGATAACATTTTCACAAACTTCTATGTTTTTAAGCTTTTAGTTTTCTGTGATATTCGTTTTTTCTGTTCAGTAATTTTTTTAACTAAAAAACTTGCAACAAATTTCGGATTTGGCTTTTAACACGCAGCTAGTCAAACCAACATGATTTCTGCACTTAACAGTCTTTGTGCAACATATACACACACACACACACACACACACACACACACACAAAAACACACGAACACGCACACAAAAAAAAACTCAAACGCACAAACACAAACACAATCACACACCAACACACAGCACAATATACGTACATGCATAGAATCTCCTTCCTTGTCACCAGATGATTTCCCATTTCGAGAAAATGACTCGGACCCAACAGATTTTTCAATATTGGCTTTCTGATCCACCTCTTTTTTGGTAGCCCGAGCCTTGGCTTTTACAGATGTTGATAAAATCGCAGTAGGAAGTTTCACAGCAGATGTAGTGGTGGGTACACTAGTTGGCCGAGGATACTCGAACAAAGACAGTTTTTCATGTGATAAAAATTCAAATTTTGGTACTTTTAAGTCATAGTTAAGTCCTACGAGAGCAGTGGGGGAGAATGCCAGGCTGATGAAATAAATTAGGGGATACCAGTGCCAAAACTGGCTGAAAACAGCAAGACCAACAACCGCAGTGATTTTATCATGTTTTATCTTTGAAAGCAACTTAATGGTCACATTTCGTCCACCAGCATCAAGAATGCCAGATGCTAAATAGCCCCCATCTTGCCCATGGTGTCTTCATGCTTGTCCAGTATAATTTTCCCCAATTATCGCCTAAATAAAAAGATGTTAAACCACAATAAGAAGCAAAAGAAAGATGAAAAGAGAAACATAAGTATATAGAGAGCGGATCAACTTAAGGACCACCACTCCATGCGGACCAATTTTTTTAAATTAGTAAAAAAATTTATTACGAGTTAATTTTTTGGTTGGTATTTAAACATTTCAATGTGCACAAAAAAAAATCAACTCAAAATGAATTTTTTTGCTATTTCGAAAAAATCGATCAAAATATGTCTGTATTAAGCAGTTTAAAAACTGACATATTTTGACCGATTTTTTTTAAATAGCAAAAAAAATCATTTTGAGATTATTTTCTTTTTTTTTGTGGTGGGGGGGGGGGGGGGGGGGGATTGAAATGTTTAAAAACCACACACAAAAAAAAGATCAACTCAAAATAAATTCTTTACTATTTTAAAAAAACTAGACCGCATGGAGCGGTCCTTAAGTTGGTCCTTATTTGATCCTGGCTCTAGGTATATATACTCTAAAAACATTAAGCACCTAAATGCCCCGACACGAGAATCACTGGCTTCGCTGATCTGTACCATCACCATGGCCATCGCGATGAGAGCACCTTGACGCACAAAATCAACCACATCTGACGTCAGAGGCTCTAGCAATGATATGGCTTCACTCATACCCGTACCTGCACATGAAATGCCAACTGCCAAAGCCACACCATACCGAACATGCGGGTTGTAAGACTCAGACAGCAGGGAGACAATTCGGGGGGTCTGCATTTCAATGAAGTGACATCAATCACAATAGGGATAACAACAGAGGTCTCTCATGTTTTGGATATTTTATACAAACCTCCTATGTTTTAGAAAATTACAATAACGTTTCTCACCTTTTGAGTTCTATAACAACCTACATGACATTTGGTTTGCGGTGACCTCCCTGCGTTTGTGATTTTCTCTTTCTTTTTTCATTTTTTTCTTTGCAATGTTTCCATTATATCACGTAGGAAAGATAATTCATACATTAAGATTGATCACATGCATAAAAATTTGTCGAAATTAATCAAAAGAAGTCAAAATTGAAAAATTCTGAAAATATGGGTAAATTATTGTAATTTCCCAAAACACATAGCAGATTTTTGTAATGTACCCAATACACGTTGAGGGAGAATAGAAATGAAGCATGAAAAAGAAGATCGAGTAACATTAACTAGTTAAATTAAATGCTTAGCAAAAACTATTTGTGTGCATACATTAAATGACATGCATACGAAAATGATGGAAAATAAGCCATCATCGTATAACCAATGCAAGCGGGGCACAGTAACTATTGCTAAAACCAAAGCAGTAATATTTTTAAATTAAGATGGAGAGCAAAGAAGTTTTTTTTTTTACTTTAATACATTACTAATATTTGATGTTAGATTTTAATACAACTTAATGTGTTTATTAAACTTTAGTACATTTTTCGTCGCTAAATGTCACCAAAGATATACTTTTAGGGGCAAAATTTTCACATTTAGCGACGAAAAATATACTAAAGTCTAATAAACAGATTAAGTTGTATTAAAGTCTAAAATCGAAAATTAGTAATGTATTTAAGAACAAAAAAAAAGAGCATAACTTGCAAATCAGAAACAGCACCAACCTGTTCTGGGTCGGAGTACAGGACAAACCCAAGGTCTAGAACAACAGTCCTCCTGACATCATCGCTCACATCAGATACAGCAAAGTGAAGCAGTTGACGGATGGCCTTGTTGTTTGCTGTCCCACAGTATGCCAATGCCAATGCATACATGCCACCATAACGTAGTATAGGGTCTTCATCCCAAGTCATCTGTTCAATTAGTGTGTCTGCTTCTTCTTCTCTTCCATATACTGTGAGGGCTGTCCCCAATGCCAATTCCCTACAATGTCAAATTTTAAAATTAAAAATAGGAAAGACTGTAATGATCATATATTGTGAGGGCTCTTTCTAGGGTGGGAATTTTAGAAACGACACGAAAACACAACATTAAACGACACAAAATTGACCCGAAATTAACACAAAATGTAGTGTTTGTGTCGTGTTCATTTCGAGTCTTTTTTACACAATCGTGTCTTGTTCTGTCAAAATTAAGAGTCGTGTTATCGTGTCTTATCATGTCAAACGTGTTTTTATTCGGGTTATAGTGCCTATTTTTGCCTAATTGCACTTAAAATTTAAGAAATCTTGTTAGTCGTGTCGTGCCCGTGTCCAAAACTCATGTCGTGTTGGCCCGAAACTTGACCCAAAAACACAAATTTCCACCCCTAGCTGTTCCCAATGCCAATCCTCTACAATGTGAAATTCTAAAATGAAAAATAGGGAAGACCATAACGATCAAATTCTTAGTGGAGCACCAAGAGATTACAGTACCAAACTACACCTAATTATCTTCTCATGTTGTGTTTCGTGTGCATAAGCAAGCATTTCACCAGCCTTCTCACTTGCACTTCTCCAACCATCAGTAAACCCATACTAATACCAGCAGCTTCACCACCAACAACACTGTCTGTATAGAGCACAATTTTTATATCATCGTATATATCTTCCTCAGCAGTTCCTAAGGCCGACAAACCAAGACCTAAGCATGCGCCATGCTGAATGACCTGCACCACTCAAAGTTTTAAGCAGTGTTCTGAAAAAGGGCCTGAAAGGTTGCCTAGAAGGTGATAGGCTTGTAGTTTTATTGAAAAGGGCTAAAAAAAAGTTGTTGGATTTAAACAGTTGTTTAACATGTTGAAAGGCCGTTTAATACGTTGGAAGGTCATTTAATATGCAGGAAGGCCAAAAATTGTTTTTTTAAAGATGTTTTTCTTAAAAATTGTTTTTAATTTTTATTTTACAACTGTCTTTTTTAGTTTTTCTGAATTATTAATCTCTGTAATCACTATAATAATTGCATATTATTGTTATTAATGGTTGCTTAGTAGTTTTTTTTTAATGCTTGGACTGATTTTTGTTCTAATAAGACATTACTAGTAGCTGAATAATTTTGTTAAGAGGGTATGCATATCATAAATATATTAAAAAATAATACCATCTACAAGGCCACCTAGAAGTCCCGCCTAGCGTTTTTTAGAATATTGGTTTTAAGGATTAGAACTGCTAAGGTCAAAAGTTAACTTATGAGGCTTAAAGGACAGCTCAGTAAATCATAAAAAGCAAGCACCCCAACATCGGTACTCCGTAAGCTATCACGAAGAAATTGCTTGATTCCCTCCCCGTGGTTTGCATGTATAAGACCCAGAGCATAGAGAGCACCACCTTCTGAGTATGGACTGCCTCCACCACCAGCACCGCTCTGTGGCAAGTAAGGGGCCATCAATGATCTTCCTTGTTGCAGGTGACCTCTGTGAATGACACCTAGCCCTACTGTCGCACTAAACTTGGCCCAGTTTGTGGCTCTGCTGAGCCATTCCTGACAATTCATACAAGCAACAGAAGTAAGAAAACATTGACAAAACACATAATACCAATGCAACTAAGAAAGTAGAGGTGGTAATTCGTATATTTGAGACAGGTTTCGTGCTGACACGGCAAGGATTTTTTGGACACGAACATGACACGACTTCGTATTTTTTTCTACCTAACACAAACACGACTCGTACAGAACACGACATGACTAACATGTTTTCTGAAATTTTATGTTCAATTAGGCAAAATAGGCACAATAACCCGAATAAAAACACAATTGACACGACAAGACACGATAACACGACTGACAAGACTCGTAATTTTAACACGAAAATGACATGACACGACTTGTCAAAATGGCCCGATATGAACACAACAAATTGCGTCAATTTTGTGTCATTCCGTATCATGTTTTCGTGTCGTTTCTACAATTGTCACCCCTAAAGAAAGGATAGCTTGGAACATACAAGTGCAAATTCTACTCAACCAGATTCTCTATGAGAAATGTATCCACAGTCGTTCCAGCATGCATTATTGCATTAGCATATATTATTACACTGTGACAAACACTATTTCTCATCTCAACCGACTGCTTTATAGTCTTGAGAATAAGAAGATCCGACCTATATGCAATTTAACACCCATCAGCGTGCAATAAATAAACTTGAAAATAAAAAATTAAGGTTCAATAAATAAGTAATGAGCCTCACTTGTTATGACTGTATAAGAATTGCAGAGTTAGTTGTATTGAAGTCTCTCCAGACAAAACTCAAAGGATTTTTGTCAACCTTTCAGCATGGGTCACTTCTTTTGGATATATATCATGGGCAATATTGACATTAACCGCTTGAGTTTCATCCCTCATTCGAATATCCTCTGTTGCAGCGGCGGTGGCATCTGCAATTTTAGTAGAATCTGGCTCAGCAGATCCAGGTTGTGCAGATTCTGTAGGTTGAGACTTGGGTTTGGAGAGTCGGTCTCACATTCAAATGAAAAGATTGGTGCTCATTTTCAATGAGATCAAATGATATTTGTAGTGCTAGCAGAGCATCATCCTTATTTTCCGATCGTAAAAGTTTTTCCAATATGCTTGCAACACCCTCTGGTTCATCCAAAAACATTAGGCATTGACAAATACTCATGCAATCAGGAAATGGCATTGGCAGCTTTTGAAATACTTTAACGAGCAGATGTAAAACCTGCCAAATATTGGTAGAGAAACAGTGTAAAACGTAGGCAAAAACAAGATAAACTCTTCCCAAATGATCTAGCTAGACACCAATTGTTAAAAACACATACTTATACATATTATATCATAGTAAAATATACAAATTGCTCTTATCTATAAATTTAATATAATAATTCTTGAATATTGCAATAATATCCGACATAGAAAAAGACAAGTATACTCATATGAATAGGTATGTGTACCACAAATATATGGATGAATATATGAGTTAAAAAAACATTATTAATTTACTTTTACTCAAATATATATGCATACATTTTACACTGATCATCAACTTTATCTTCTCTTTTATTTTCTCAATGCCATAAGACTAAAATCAACAAAACTGAGCAGTGAATGTGCACATTTATGTCCATAACCTTAAGCACATACGACGTTCTTTAACAAGGACTGAGTCGTCTGTCCAACCCATCACAGTGAAATACACAAACGTAGGCCTATCCAACCCAGTCGATAAGGAAAAGGCTGAGTCCCAAATCATCCACCAAATCATCTCCCAAATGATGTGGCATAATAAGTGTTGTGCCATATAGTGTAATAATAACATAGTACAATACTTTATTGTTATGCCACATCATTTGGTGGATGATTTGAGGGATGTATTTGGGACTTGTAACATTACTCCGTCAATAGTCAGATTCGGACAGAGGAACAAGATCTTTTCGCCCATCATTAACCCTATCAATACATTAACTATCAATTACGCTTTGGATTTAGACTACAGTGATATGAGTGACTGAATATTGTATTTATTCACCCTTAAACTTATGCATTTTAGCCCCTTCGGGTACCTTAATTCCTATATTTATGATCATTAACCAGACAACCTCTGTTTTATATGTTAACATGCTATATGAGGTATAATTGAGCTTTTGTAGGTATTTCAGTACTTAGTGTGAAGTTCGGTAGCATTCCGGTGAAATTTCGTCGACTTTTACAGCTTTGGGGGCATTTAGTAATTTCAGCATTCGGGTTTTAATCTCGAACTCTTCACGAAAGTTGAATCCCTTTGATTTCTCTTCGCGTGGCCGCCGACGGTGCATGAATCCGAGTTGTATCGAAGGAGTTATGGCATTTTTAGGATGGTTCTGACTTCAAAATCACACTCAAGGGCACATTCAAGGGCATTTTAGTCATTTCATTATTTGGTTTTTTGGCCTGATCTATTCTTGGATGTTGTATCCCTCTGAGTTATCTTCGTATAGCCTCCGACCGTGCCTAATTCTGAGTTATAACGAAGAAGTTACGACATTTTCCGTAAAGTTGGACAAAGCTGAGAATTGCAGACTGTCAGGTGTGAATCGATTCGGACAAGTCCGAATCGATTCAATTTGGCACCAAAACCTACTTTTTTATTTCTCCTATTTTCGAATCGATTCGGTTCCTTCCAAATCGATTCGGTCCCCTGTTTTTCCAGCTTTCTTATTTACTAGTTTGCCATTAGGGTTTATGGTATAAAACCTTTTCATCTCATTTTGATGAAATATAAATTATTTTGTCTTAGATTTAGGGCATTGTATTGGGAGTTTTTCACCCTCTCTCCATTTCCTTTGGGTTTTTGCCTATTTTATATGTAAGTGTTTACTATTCATTTGCCTTACTTATTGCATTTTACTTGTTTAGCTTAATTTCCTTTATGTTCTTCCCTTTACATGCCTAGATAACTTGTTTTAGTGTATTAATTTCGTGTTTGCTTAGTTATTTGTTGTTTAATTTAGTTTTAATCATGTCTAGCCCGTAGATAACGGGTTGGGATTGCGTTTACGCCATTAATGGGTTTTGAGCTCCGAAAGTTGGGTTTTGTGTAAAATTGCGTTTAATTGAAACCTCGCGTATCAAAGTCGGATTGTTATGCGTTTAACTTTCTTTGTCATGCAACGTTAGTGTTTATAGTGATAATCCGAATTTAATCCGCGTGTGATCATTTTCTGTTGAGTGTTTAATCTCCCAACTTTGGATTGGATTCCTTATTATGTGATGTTTATGCTTAATTGAAATGCTCGGTTAAATAGCTTTCGAACTGAAATTCCAATTATGCATTGTTTATCCCATGGTGGGGATGCGATCCCGACTGTCATTTTAATTAGTTATAATTTAGTTTTAACTTCTCTTTTCCCTTTTTCACCATAATCAACCTGTACGAGGGTACTTTAGATTATATGGAGGCATAACCCCTTGAGTATAGTAATGATAAGTTAACTAATCACGCCATCACTTAACTACAAGACACGCTAACACAACTTAGTGAAGATAGACTCAGTTTAAACTCATAAATCTCTCGTGTATAACTCAGAAGGTAATAATGAACTTAGAAACAACTTTGCTTAGAGGGAGAGAGAAAATGAGCACCCTATATACACCTTGACAAGCAACCAAACACCCTCACCACCCTCAATGATCTCTGTCAAGTATTAAAGCTTCATAATAAGTGACAATGGTGGGTGAGTAAACTCTCTGGTTCATAATAAATCTTTCTCTGATGTATATTCTCTCTAGTAATAACTTCTGAACTCTAAAAAAGAACCTCCTCTCCCCAGAGGTGGTTGGGGTCCTTAAATAGCCCCCCACACCACTCCCGAGGCAACTCAGTCATTAATAATGTGAAATACATCCCTCATACTTTATGTCACAAACATTAAATGTCTGATGCACTAGTTAGCTCCACGTCATAAACATTAAATGCCAAGACATGCCTTTTGCTTAACCACTGTGTGTCAAGTGGCTGTCGTCACAGAGGTGACTCACCAACTTTCTGTCAGCCCCAAATACCACGGTGGTTTACTCGAGTGCAGATTTGACATTGTCTAGCTGGCTAGTGACATCACCTACAATAGATGTGACATTAAGTAGAGGGTTATTTGGTCCACAACTCAACGCCTGATGGAACTCAAGGCTGCGCCACCCGAGATTCCACGGTCAGGGTCTTTTGGTGTTTACCAGGTGTATCTAAGATGGTCGGGACAAGCCCCAACGGTGCCTCACTTCTCAATCCTCCAAACCAAGTCCCTCTAAAGTTCCCACGGCGAGGGCGTTCAATAGAGCATGAAATCTCTCCCAGGCCCTGCCAAGCATGGTCTCTCGCGAGTACCGTTCGACCTCGCACTAAAAATCATTATACTCGTTACATCAGTACAACCGTTAATAGTTCACGGTCAACATAAACAAAGATACAATGTGACTAAGTAACATAACGAGCTAAAGTATGAGCTGCATCGTTGCCTTAATCCCAAACACTGAGCTGCCTCGCTACCTTAATCCCAAACATTGAGCTGCCTCGCTGAGTTGCCTAGCTTCCTTAATCCCGAACACTGTTATTAATGGGGGGATTATCTCTAATCTCAGGATTACCTTCAAGCACCCTCTACACAACCCATCACCTTTTACACTTTTATTTTAGAAGTGATAAATCATTTACGATCTATACGACACTCCCTGTGGATTTCTTACGATACCCGACTTACCGATATACTTGTATCGCAAGTGTAGTTATAGTTTAGCTTTTTCACCTGAGACGACGAACCGAAAACAACGACAGTGTCCTTACACGAGAACACGGTTCGCACCCGATCAGTGACTTTTTGAAAAAGCTTATGAAACTGTTCAACTAATAGTAGCATGATCAAAGTGCATACTCTCTATATAATACATAGTAACTTTATACATAGAGTTACTACTGCTAAGTTCCAATAGATCCATTAAATTATTAGTTTAATCTCGTTGGGAACTCATTCTATTTATCATTTTTCTGTTTGCTAAATGTTCAAAAGAGCAGAGTAGAAGTCTGATTGTACAATGGAGATAAAGTGGGATGGCGTAGCACACATGATTAAAACACATGGCTGCCAAAATCAGGGTTGTGCAAGATCCACACCAAACCAATTGAATAGACAGATCTAATCCAATTAAAAACCGATCTAAATTGGATCGGATTGGATGTGGTTTTTAACAAACCGACCTTGATTGGATCAGTTTCAATCTTATATATGTAAGGACCGATGAAACTGATCCAACCCAACTATATATCAAATATGTTAAAAAAGAAACATTTGTCATAGTTTTTTTGGGTATAATATATTATTAGTTGTTGTCTTATACACCTTATCAATTATATTAGGTTAGATGACCAATATTGAATTTTATTGTAGTACATTTGATGGATTTGATTAGATAGATTGTATTGGATAAGATCCAAAGCCAATCCAATTTTTATTTAACAATGCCTAAACTATAGGAATCAAAACTGATTAAAAAACTGATCCAATCCAACCTTAATTGGATTGGATTTCATTGGATTGGTTTCTGACTTTAGTTCGGATTGGTTTCGAACCGATGGACACCCCTAGCCAAAATTGTTGGGGATTTAAAATCCTCCTCGCCCACAACTTGCCCAAATGGAAGAATATTTATAGCTATGTTAGTATGTCACTTGTTATGAATCTAGTATCCATATGGTAGGTTTCCATTGCCACTAGTGGTGGCTAGGCTTCCTCTCGCTTCCTCATAACTCTGGATTACTACTAGTGATGTATTTCTTTTAGATTACTCCTGATTTGATCTCTGATTTAACAGGCCAATGTGGTTATGCAAATTTAGTTCACAATTGGGACCTTATACCCCAACAGGTGTTCTACAATTAGAAATTCTGTTAATTTTAAACTTAATTACATATTTCTCAATAAGAAACAAATGTCTAAAGTTTTTCCCCATCTCTTATTCAAGCATTCTCTCACCTACATTCTTGTCCGTTTCCAGCCATTGCAGTTAGCTTGTAAAAAAACAAATATCGCATGCATACTTTAGCTATCAATGCACCCGCTACGTATGTGCAATAAAGTAAGGTGTGTGAAATAAAGTAAGGTGAATCAATGTATAAATATACAATGCAACAAATATACTCACTCATTGGGCAATCAATTGCAAAACAAGGGTAAGATTACAGTAAATGAAATACGGACTTGACTTTTAACTTAAAGGAATCAAAAAGAACAAAGATTAGTTGAACACCAATCTACAACTATATAAAATTTAGCTTACTCTCCCATCCAAAGTTGTGAACATTTAGTCTCCAATCTAGAGTTGTCAAGACTCTTCTATCACGAGGCAAGTTCTAATCACGATGAATCTTTGGAATCTCCTCTGCCTTGGCAAGCCCTCATTGCTTTGAAAAATAAAAATAACATACTGTCATTCTCAGCACACTCTCTGGAACATCCCTCTATAATTCAAGCAAAGGCTCCTCTCTGGCCTTGCTAAATCACTCTTCAAAGATCACAGTTTTTCGGTCATGCGCTTTAGATTAATTGAGTCATGTTGGGTTCATGAACAGTTGTCAGCCTTTTTAGGACTAGATATCCCCTCAGACGTGCCCATTGCTCCTAAATTAACTGAACTGCAGCTAACTTTTTTAGGGTGTTATAAGGTTGGGCAACATTATTTAAAATCGTATGGGATCCAGGAAAATTAATAAAAAGATTGTCTTCATCTTCAAAGTCGGACCAATTAATTTCAGTAGAATGAGAATCAATCAAAGGCCCACCAACAGTGGGTATATCCTTGGGCCGGACATGATTTAAAGGGCTCGTAAATTTAGGCCCAGATGCAACATGACCCACATCAAATGATACCTGAACATGACAGCCCACATCGCATGAATTAACCCGGAAAACAAGTTGTTCTCCATTAGAACTCGGAGAAACGATGGTGTTATGAAATGTAGCCATGCCAGCCTGCATGACTACCCACTAAACATTTGCAATCAACCCATTATTCAAATTCACCTCGTCGGATTATTCGACTAAAACCGGAAGGAAATCTGGACTTTCAACGACTTATGATCTGTGTGATTCCTATCTGTATTTTAGTCATATCAACAGAAGCAGGAACATTTTTCATGCATAAAGCTGAAATAGCACACAGGTGTGTAATCTCCATCAAGTTGATCTACTGCCTCCGTTGACCCCACGTTTGTAATGTCAACCTCTGTCTTTTTCAAAACAACTTCATAATTTCCAATGTTTACTATCCTGAATATTAGCCTCCATCAAAGGAGCATCTTCAGCTTTGTCTAAACTAACACCTATCCAAATTTATATCATAATGCTCTCAACAACTCGGCTACCCGAACTGAATTTTCAATCTCCAAGCCACCCACGGAGATATTTTTGGCAACTAAAGATGAATCAACAAAGCAGCTCCTAAACTTAATTCATAAACCATAAAACTCAACCTCATGCATAGCCTTCTTACAATTCCTAGAATAATCTAAAGTAGGACAAAGATGCTTCTTCTATTTATATCAGATCTGCCATTCATTTCAAAGAGTTGCATTTTTTATTGAAAACAAGATTTTTTTCATCTAAATAACAGCAAAGTGACCCCTTGGGCATATACGAAAGACCCTAGTCAAAAGGCAATTTATGCGAAACAGAGGATGGGCATAACCACTTTTTTTATTGCATTTCTCCCTTTGTTATTTTGACTATTTTGGTCAGTAATTAGTAGTTAGGGTTAGTTTAGTACCTTTGCAACTAAAAATATTCTAGACCATTTTATGTCATTGGGGATTCATCCTTTACCCGTGACATCACATGGATGCTATAATATTCCCAATGCTAGAAAATAATGTATATTATATTGGGGAAAGGAATAGGAATCAATACACTTTGCTTTACAGAATTGGCTTGTTTGAGAATGATTCTTCCATAACCCTCGTACCCCACCCCACCACCACCCATGCTTCTGCCACCTCCCCAACAGCCCCAAGCCAAAGCAAAAACAAATGTAAACAGGCTCCATTTAGACCCGGTGGCCATCAGGAAGATGACATTGAGGCCTCCATTAGCTCGGTCACTAAAGACAGCCGCAAGGGAAAAAAAGGAAGCGGCCATTACATATTAGATGTCGAAGGCATACTTGTCGGTAAATGAAGGTGCCCCATCAGGACCTACAAGGAGAATGGCTATGTTAGGGCTCCTCGGGTTCTTAGAACATCTCCAATGACCCATTTCTAAAATCAATTCTATGTTACGGTTAAAAGGAGTCCTTAATCTATTTGGCATATTACCTTAATTTGTGGAACATATAGAACTCCAAGAGACTTCCAACAGTTTGTTTCTACCCAACAGTTTTGATAGATGTTTAACTGCAAAAGATAAACGTGGATGAACTTTTAGCTATAGGTTATCTTCCATGTCATATTGTCCAACCTCCTACCCATTTCTACATGTAGAAATGGTGATAGAAATTTTCGAAATGACTCATCACCCACGTCAGATTCACAGTTACATAGAAATTGCTATTGGAGAGAATTTTTCAGACTTTCTTTTTCTTAGATGAAAAATGGGTCCGTAAGAAATAACTATTGGAGATGGTCTTACTTCGCACCCCATTTTTCTACGGTTGTTTTTGGCTACTTCGCACCCCATTTTCATTTGATACACATTAAGGGAGTGATGATGTGTATGATCTCTCAATTGCTTTTGTGACACCATCAACAAGATTCACTTCCAAGTATGGGTTTGGGTTTAGGTTCTAGCAATGAAACAAAAGGGACCATGGGTTGTGAATTAAAGGGGGGCATGGAACGGGTTTGGGGGCAGAAGTTGGTATGGTACCTCTTTATTGTTAACTTTTCTTGGGCTCGTGAAGTTGATTCCATTTATGGACTGAATTTCGGCCCCACATCTAACATTCACTAAATACCCTTTTGACCCAACATTTTCAAGCCTAATTCACGGTGCTTGGGTGGCTCCTGCTCAGTTTTTGAGTTCCAACACGACTAAGGAGAGGGGAGAGTGGTGTGAACGAGAGGATGGGTATAACCGTCTATTTTATTTTTAATTCTCTTTTATTTTTCCTTATAATTACTCTTTATTATAGTAATTACTTAAAGCAGTTAGGATTACTTTAGTACTCTTTGTGAATATGAATATTCTAGACCATGTTATGTCATGAAGGATCATCCTTAACTGATATCACCCATATTCAACTCAACAAAGCCTTTTTCCAATTTTTTTGGGTCGGCTACATGAATCATATTTTTCCATTCCGCTTTGTTCAGCGCAATATCCTTGGTCCAAGCACATGATATATACTGTTAGCATTCAAATAAAATTTGTGCTTATCCATGTTATTCGAATATTAGGAGTTTTGAATTAAATGCATTAATAGTTTTTAAATGCAACTCAATCATGTCATACATGTGTATATATAACGCCTTCTAGATACTCTTTTAAGTTAAGAGTGTCGAGTCTCAGAAACAACCACAAAAAAAGAAAAAAAAACATATAATGAGTTGCAAATCTAATTCAAGTGTTCAACAATTGAATTCGGATGTCCAACAATCACACAAGATTTATTTTATTGATTTGAGGTTCGAAATTTTCGCAATATGTTGATAAATATCTCGAGGGTATCTTTTTGTGCCGTATTCAATTTGAACTTCTATTGATTATGTCGTTATTTTTATTGGAATTGGTGTTGAAATATTGTGTATTTGGTTATTTGGGAAAAGTTCCATTGTATTTTTATATAACATTGAGAATGAGCACCTGTCGAAATTCCAAAAGTCCAACATCCAGAGTAAGACTTAGGATGGTAGGGTGAGGCAGGGGACTCATTGATGTATTATTGAGAAGGAAATTGGTATAAGCAAGTGTCGCATTGGACTCGTATGGTGTTCGTATTATCGCATTTTTACCCGTTAATATTGAGCATTATATTCTCGTCATATTGTGTACTTTCGTTTTTTTATTTTAGAGGCAAAATATTACGAAAGATTTTTAGAGGACTCATGACAGAGATATTCTTGTAATATTATTTTAAAGCTAGAGTTTTCTGGGTTTTTTATTGAGGGAGTGGTGTATGTGATTATTGAGGAGATGAAATTGTAAATTTTGTACTATTTAAAAACATTAAATTTGGTGTGAAAATCTTATTTATTTCATTTATTAGAGACTTATTATTAAACTTTTGAAAACTTAGATGTTCGGTTTACGTTATTGAGGTTTTTAGTTTATAGTTTAGGTAAAGTGGCAACTCGAATTTTTTGAGTTGTTAATATTTGTTACCTCATGCGGGGGGACTAGCAATAGCATAGTGGGTTGCTAATTATTAGGCCTAGGCAACCTTAGATTATTGAGCTACAACATTTTCGTGTGGTGATACCTAGATTCATCACTCGTTCAACATAGTGGCTGCATTTCGAGAATGAAATTCATTTTGTAGGGGCGAAGAATGTAGTAACCCGAGAATTTAAATAACAAAATTTATGTGAAAATTTTGAATAATTGGTTAAATTGAAATTTTAATAACCTAAATGGGATCATTTTCGTAATAATTTTAATCGAACTTTTTAATAAATCACATTGAATGATTTTTATGAAAGTTAAATTGGATAATTTTCGTGTGAAAGTATGAAACTTATTTTACAAAGTAAATTATATTATGCTTTGAGTTGTAACTTTTGGGTATCATTTATTGCATTTTTTAGAAACCCAAATGAGGCAAAAACAATGGGAAAGTGTACCCATAGGTTGGGAAACCTATTTGGGTAAGTTTGGATGAGTTTAGAATTGGTTTTAAGGTCCATAAGCGTATTAAAAATTAGGGTTAATGAGAGTTACGGGAATTAACATTTAAATAGGAGGTTATGCTAAAATTAACAATAAACCCTAAACTTATACTTCAATCTAAAGGGGCGTACTTAGGAAAGGAAGAGGCAAGGTTTGACAAGAGAAAAATTGAGGAAGTGATTTGACGACGGAGATTGGGAAGAGTTCAAGAGCAATTTGTAACACCCCGTAAATTCAGAGACCTTTAATTAAATAAAATATTTGGAGAAAAATAATTTATTTTATCTGGAAGAATTAAATCAATGATAAGTGAATTTGTAAATTTGAGGAATTTATTAATTTGGCGAATTGAGGATTAAATATTTTGGACTATTTTATGTCGCCTTTTTTATGCCTTAAAGTTGGAAGATATTATAAATTAATTCGTATGGCAATTTGGAGTGTGCGGTTGAATTCGGATGGGTCAAAATAGTTGGAAATGAGTGGCCATATGGATATATTGGATCTCGAGACTTAATTAGACATAATTGAGCTCCAAATAACGAGTTTGACCCCTTTTTAGGAGGCCCATAGACCCAAAAATGGGAATTGAGTTTTTAACCCTAAGTGTGTAAGGGTGAGGCAACTTAAAGTCATTTCAGAAGACTAAAATTAAGATGAGAATAAGAGGAGAGCCATTAGAAGACAAGTTGGGAATTTTGGGAGATAGCTTCAAGAACAAGAGGAGATCCTTGCATTCAATCCAACATTCTCATCCAAAGGATATGATCTACAAATTGAGGCAAGTGGTTTACTTTGCAAATTGTTAAATTGTATTTACTTATTCATATTAAAGGAGGTGAGAATCAATTAAAATGTTAGGGTTGTGTTCATTAGAAATTGGGTATTTCTTTGATTTGAAGTTGTAGATCTGTAGAGGGGTTAAGATTTTATGAAATTGATGTCCTAATTGATGAAATTGTTAGAGGTAGATTGAATATGATACAAGTATGTAATTAGGATGAATTTGGGGAAGTTTTGATGCAGAAATCTGTAGAGAATTGAAGTATTTACTGTTCGAATGGCGATTATGTCCGCGTAGTCTTGTAGAAAATCGCGTTTTCTTACTTTTGTTCTCTGATACGTTTTCAACAAAAACGGTTCCAAAATGATCCAAAACGGCATTTTAAAAATCTGGGCAGATTCATAGGGCAAATTTTAAGAAATATTTTTTAGTTGTTATTCCGTTGGATATCGCCTAGATTGATAGGTGTGACTAATTACCCTTGGATTAATTAGAGGATTAATTAAATTGGAGAGATTAAGGTTTATGATTGAGTGATTGAAACCTTATTAATTAAGTGGGGGAAACTTAATTGGATGAAATTGAACATTGAATTGGGAATATTGAATTCGGGCCGAGAGAGAGAGTCGGGGCATAATTGGTAGGGTGACACCAAAATAATGATAAATTGATTAGTGTATAATTAATTAAAATTAAGTCGGACCATACTTACCAGTTTTAGGCTTGTGTATGAGTATAGTACACTGGTAGCCTCGATATATATATATATATATATATATATATATATATATATATATATATATATATATATATACGGTGATGTATGATATACATATATATGATTTATAAATATTTGTGTGAACAATATTTATAGTAAAGAATACATATTCTAGTGCTATCAAGGGAGGTTGCGCGATGTGGGTGAATCCCCTGACTTGAGGAGCAGGGCGAGTTTAATCCCCAGGTAATAGCGTTCGGGTTCAGGAGTGAGACGAATGATGTTTAATTCGAACTCACTACCGTGGGAAACTATGGCCGCCTCCACAGCGTTTGTTTATTTTCTGAAACGGGGAGCTAACCGTATCAGGGTTTTGGGTGGATGAGAATCCCCGTTTATGATAGCATCTACAGAACACCCGATGAGTGCCTACTCGGAGGATAATATATATCTTCGACATGTATATGTGAATGTTGTAGGATTAATACGTATATATGGTATAATTATATACGGGATGAGAATTGTATAATTAATATAACTTGTGAAACGGTTATATAGTATTGAATGGGAATTAATTTAATAAGTTAGTGTTCATAATAACTTATAACTCATACGTAATGTGAATTGTATAAGTGGTATAATTCGTTAGAATGTCATATAACATTAAGTGAGAAATGACTTAAATAAGTTAATGAGATTAATAACTTATAAAGCATACTAAACTCACTAGGGTTAGAGTAGTGGAAAATCGTGGAATATATGTGACAAGACTAGTTAAGGGGTGGTTAGCTACGTGGGTCACGTGTAGAACGTTAGGCGTGCACATTAGTGGAGGGGAGAGGTGTCCTCACGAGAGTGTAAGGCACTAACTTAAATATGAAAGCATACGTGCATTTTAATTTACTGCATTTAAATTCACTTGCTAAATATTTTCAAAATGTTTTGGGTTCTAACCCTTGCTATAAAATATTTTCAAAACCTTTTAGGTGTCCTGCCACATGGACGCCAGAATTGTTCTATTCCAGGTTTACGCAGCTGCGACACATGTGGATGTTGTAGGACTTTGACTTAGCCGCTTCAGTCATTTCATTTCTAGAGTAGGATGCAGTCGGTGTTACATTTAGGCATGTCGTCCTAGTTGCTCCACTTTATTTCAGTTGGATGATGCATTCAGTTATCCCTCTTCTGGATTATTTTCGTTATTTGATTTGTAGCCGATGGTTGTCTCGGCAAGGATTATATTTATTCCTGTCTAGTATTGTTCATTTCAGTATTTGTGTGAATGGTTAGTTGTACATAATTTCGCACGTTATTGTTGGGATGTTAAATAAAAAGATAAAATTTGGCACCATGTCTTTTGAATACTTGGTGGTTAGCAAGCTTTAAAAAGTTTTCGACACTGATGCTAAGAATGAACCAGATGCTATTCCTGTTTAATTTGATATAGGACTGATCACCCGGTATTTTATTAGGCGAGTTGTCACACAATTGGGGACTTAGTACAAACTGCACCAAATTAGGTTTGATACAAGCTATGGCAAAATTTATTCTATTTAGTCCCTTTAATTAGATTATTGTATATTCAAACTCAAGTAAATTATTTAATTAAACAAAGTAAGAATTTAGGATGATAAAAATCTAATTTTTTAAATGAAGTTTACTTGTTTCTATGTTGGGAATTATACTTGTGGAGTCAAATTACTGGATTTAGGAATTAATATTGTTAATTGGGGTAGATATGAATAGATTCTATTATGTTATTGGGAATCATGCTTGAATTATGAATTCATGTTAGAATGTGTTAGTTGGCTGAGAATTGATAGTAACATTCGAGGGAATTAGGTAAGCTAGGGTTTTTATATTAAACATTGGGTAATTGGGATGCATTAGACTTGTTGTAATCTAATGTTGGGATTGGATTTTTTGCTTGTTGATTTTGAAAATTGATTATGGTTCACACCTCATCTTACTCTCAATTTGATTTTTAACAACATAAGAATGTAGGAATTTCATAAGTAAATTAAGAATCTCATGAAATTGAACTCAGATTATAATTGTGTAGAATTAGGTTCTTGACAATTCACGTGTTGTAATTGATTTTTGTAGAATCATATGGAGATGATGAAATTGGTAATTAGTACATGTTAGAATAGTATATATGGATTGAATCCCTTCTGATTTTATGCTATTCAAATCAAAAATCCAAAGTTAGATGCTGAAATCCATGAATTAGGGTTCATAAAGCCCCTCTTGTCCTTGCATTTAGTTTGATAAATGTTGGTGGAATTTGATAATTCATAATTTTAATTCATAAAAATGTTAGATTTGAATTAGTAAACAATGAATATACTCTCTGGAACAAATACACATTAGTTGGAATCGAATTGGGTTGGAAATGGAATAAGACTTGTAATAATATGAGGTTGATGTTAGGCATGTACCGGAACCGAATCTAGCCGGTCTGGAGCCGGATATGGCCAACCCTGGCACTTTGTCAAGGTCGGTTTGTCATGGTTTGGGTTCGGGTTGATTCTGGGCTGATCCGAGGAGAATGTTACATGTATTTAATCAATAATTTAGTTAAAATTTGGGGGTTTAAGACTAAAATTATTGGCACCTTTAATCATGAGATAGGTTATGTTTAACAAATGGTTTGGGAATATTTTAATGTGGGTAAATACTATGTTCAATGAGATTAATGTAAAAACTTTTATAAATCCCTAAAGGGGATTCGTAATTATTAATCAACAATTAATTCAAATTGGGGTTTGAGACTAAAAATTATTGATAATCTAAATTAGAAATTTGATTACATGTAAAGAATATTCAAGAATGCTTTAATAATTAAAAATTACACCTAACGAGACTAATGTGAAAACTTGTATAAAAAAGAATTGGCAAGTACATGAATTCGTATTTGTGATATGTTTATTCTAGGGTTGTGTGTATATACTATATATTAATGTGTGGGGACGCTCTCCATAATATACTTTATGTATTGATGCAAGTACGTTCTACATATTATATCTGTTTTTTTAGGACTGTCAGGATATGTTTTATATACTATGTAGTGATGCAAGTAAGCTTTACATAATATACATTATGTATTGATATGAGTAAGCTCTACATAATATATGTGAGATGTGTGAATTCTCGGTGATTAAGGGTTGTCAGGATACCCTATATATATTGTATGAGCCGTGAGTGAGGCCTATACAATATATGTGAACTGTTGAGATGCTCATCTATTGTGTGGGATGTGGGGATGCCTCACATAGCATGCATGATTCTTTCATGTGATTCTTATCTATGTGATTATTAAGGAAATTGAGATACCTAAAGTAATCTAACAAAATGAAATCAATTAATGCCTTAAGTTACAATGGTGTATTGTGAGAAAAGATAAAATGTGATATAACTACATAAGAGGGTTCCATGACTGGTATAGCTAGGGATAGTACTATATCCTTTAAATTGTGATATCAAATACAAAATTGTGAAAGGTTATAACTGTATAGTTGAAACTACTAAGTAATATATGTAGTATTTGGATGGGGGTTACGGTTAAGACTCCCTAGGGTGTAGAAGGATAGGCCGACTACTATTAGTTCTTTAAGAAATGGGTAATAGATGGTATCGAGGTAAATGAGGTTGGGCTTTAGTAACCGTTCGCTCTCGATGACTAGTTGATCTAGACACAAGTGTTTCGAGAGGATTTTTGTTTGGATTTCATTATGAGATATCCCACACATAAAGTTTAGTGAAGGTTGGGAGTTGGGAGTTTGGAGATTGCGTGATGTTATGATATCAAAGTATCAAATCTTAGTAGTGGCCACCAGGGCTAGATGTCTCGGAAGGTGTGGAAGTAGGTTTATGATGTTCGGGTAATAGCGAATCGTGATAGATCTACTGGCTCCTATTGAGAATAGGGTCCTTGTTAATAAGCATTCTTTGGATCTGGTCCTAAAGAATAATTTTTAGCTAAGGTGTTGAGATATTACCTTAGGAACTGTGTTTTACTTTCTAAGATCTGAAATAACTTCATATTGTTCTCAGGTCGTTGCTTATATTTTTTAGTCCCATATTTATGTTTTTTAAGGATCGCATTTCTCAAGTATACTCTATTCTTTTCATTTTGGGTTATATAGAAGATTTCTTGCGAGGGTTTCATCCCTCTTTCGTTGACAAATATTTTCAAGTTCTATATCGGGAACTTTGATCACAACAAGGGAGTTAAACCATGTATAGATCTCTCGGTTCAATACTATAGGATTATATACTTGTCACCGGTAGTGTAGTTTCATTTATTCATAGACTTGTACTATATTCTGACAATCATATTATACTTGGGGGTGGTTGTAATGATATTTGAGTTGTACAGTGTTATTCATGTTTTTTATTATTATCGTATTCTTATGGTTTTAGTTTATCCATTAATACTGCTATCTTATGTTACTCTACTTGCTTTACAACCATTATAATCAGGCAAGATTTCTCTTGCTTAAATTCAAATGTAGAAATTACTTCTTAACTCATTGAAGTTTTCTTCCATGTAGATTCTGGATTCCATAGGGAATTGATGGCAAAATGATATAATTACATTGCATGTATGTAGATAATACAAATCTGAGATAAATTAGTTGAATCCAGAAATTAGGATGAGGCTAGGTTGATATTAAATGTTGAAGCATTGCATTAGAAACTTGTTGAAATTTGGAGAGATTGATTCATATGTAGAGAATAGTTATTTATGTTTAGAATCTGGAAACTTTGATATTTGAGACCCTTGTTTAGGTTAGAACATGGCGGGGTCAAATAAATGAAATCTAATTTATGTAAGTATAAAGGGGTTATATTCAAGGATTTTGGGACTGAAATCCATGTTAATTTATGAAAATAATTAATCTAAGATGATGAACTAAACCCTAAAGACCCATTTTAAGGTTTATGTAAAGGTAAAAACCCTTGGATTAGGAGATGAAGTAGAAATAAAAATTTGTGTGTTAAGAAAACGTAGCAGATCTGGGCTTCTGCCTAGATTCGAATCAATTCGGCCTCCTAGACGAATTGATTCGCCCCAGCAAATCGATTCGGCTCCAGACCCGAATTGATTAGATACGGGGGAAAGGTTGAGTTTGGGCCAGGATGAAATTCTAGACATTTTTAGGAAACCATACGAGTGGGTTAAATGGTGTTTGGGTAAACGAGGATTTTCTTAAAAATACGTTTATGGCACAAATATTAAATATGGAACTATTATAGGGGGTTGGATATTTTAAAGAGGAAGAATTAAATAAATAATTAGGTGGTAAATTATAATGGCGAAATTATTTATGGGAAATTATTTGGGATATTGTTGGATTATTATAGGGTGATAACCTATATCTAATATATGAGTATGATATGCACTCGTATTTTTTGTGTGAACATACCTATGTTCATGTAGGCTTGTCAATGGGTCGGGTCTGGATCGGGATCCGATCCGTATAATAGGGTTTGGACATATTTTTTTGGACCCGAGACTCGAAGACCCGAAAACCCGTTTATTAAACGGGTAGGGTCTGAATCTTTTACAAGACCCAACCCGAATTGTACATTATTATTATTTTTTAAATATATATATATATATACACTATAAATTTATATATATATTTATAAATATATCTTATCAATATAACATGTAAGTATTATATATAAAAATATATATATTTATGTATATAATAAATATAAAAAATATATGTTTAATTTATACTAATAATATTCTATAATACATTACACAAAATTTAATTTAAGATTAAAAAATAAAGAAGGCGGATAAAATAAAATAAATGTATATATCTGGCCAAACCCGGACCCGAACCCGAATCCGAACCCGAGACCCGAAGATCTGAACGGATCTGGGTCTGGATCCAATATTGTAGATCCAATGACGACCCGAACCCGATGAAGACACGATTACACGGATATGGATCTCCCTAAACCCGACATGTCTCCGACCCGTTGCTAGGCCTATGTTTATGGACTGTCCATTCGGTTGGGATTACGCACGTTCGGGATCATAACACACGTCAGCACAAGTGTTGTAGGCATTGTGTAGGCCACTTTAAGTACTACGTAGCAACGCTATCAACTAGAGGTAGGTATTAATGATGCGATCCTTTGTCACCGCTAGATATAGGTCGATGTATTGCATAGGGACCGCCCCATTTATGTGTGTTTTGTGTTGTCTGATTGGATAAGAGATTCATTCAGACTTACCGATAGAGCACGAACGAGACACTACTGGTAGATGCCTTTAAGTGTTGCATATATGGAAGGGCACACACACACACACACGCGCGCGCACACACACACACACACACACACACACAGATATATATAAATATATATATATATATATATATATATATATATATATATATATATAGAGAGAGAGAGAGAGAGAGAGTGGGATTAATTCATGTGTCTAAGAACATAGACAATAGATCATAGACCCAATACTTTGTAATGTGCATATTAGATATTTTGTTACTTTTATGGGCAAACCGACAGAGTTACTTTGGAAAAAATGGTAATATGAAGATAAATATTTTGTTTCAGTATATTGGTTTGGTTATACGAGATATATCACACTTAGATGAGGGGTGAGATATTTGACAGATGTGAGTGACGATGGAGGTTACTTACTTTGAATTAACTATATTTTTGTACTTTAATTTTGGTAAGTTAATTATTGCACATCTAGGGTTCTGACCCAAAATAAAATATTTCCCCCCTAAGTTTTCTTAGACAGGGATATCGGGACTGAAGGAATATCAGGCTTGCTATCAATAGCTGTTCCTCGAAGATCCATTTATTGATTCTAGTCTAGGCTGCTACTTCTTCCCGTCTTTATTTATTTTGGATTATTGTAAGGGTATAAGCCCAAAGTCATTTTTATTATGAGTTGAGACAATATTTGTTTGTGTTGGTTTTTATTTTGTTGGATGTGGATGGTGGTTTTATTATGATTCACTGTTATTTAATTTAGTTTTACTTCAAATGCGATTCGTTATATGAATGTTTATTATGGTCGATGCTAATAATGATATAGATTTTATAACAAGCCCCATCTTTGGCGTATTGTATCTGGCAAACCTTTACGTGAGAAAATGGGGGTTGTTACGTTTGGTATTAGAGCACAATTCTAGTGTCCTTAGGATCTATTTTTGAACTCGTTACGTTCTTCATTGCATCACTTGATGTATATCCCTATGATTAGGAATCATTATAGTCTTTGCGAGTCATTATTACCCATTCGGGAATGGGTTGAGTTTTGGAGAGAGAGCCATGGAGTACTTAGTGTGGGTCACTTGTTAAAATTGCGAGAAGTTAAGGAAATCTGGTGCCTAGAAATTAAAAGGAATACATTTAGAGAAATAGATGAATGTGATTGTGCACAATATTACATATGAAGAAGCTAGTTCATTTAGACTAGTAGGAGCGGCGTTATGGTAGTAAAGGTCCATAACTATGCGAGAAGAGTGGGACCAATTAGTTAATGATTAGATTCATGAATCTCAAGGGGATGTTTTCCCACATATTTTTTAATTCACAAATGAAGAAAAAAAAGCAGAGAAGAGATTTAACTTTTATAATATCGTGTCAGCAGGGCAAGATAGGTGGTCGTAATTATTAAAGGACAAGACACTTTGAGGGGGTAGTAAATGTAAAAGATATAGAAGTTTCAATGGTCAGAACAAGTAGGGACTACAGGGTTAATACCCACAGTGAAATGGGCATCGGGTTACAGATGAATTTGTTTGTGAAGATAGAGACTAGGGATAGTATCGGTGGTAAATGATGTGTTTTTCCCTACTTTGGAGTATGTATGATATGTTTTGTTTGATATTAGGACTTAGTGTTCAATTGGGATTTGCTATCACATTGAAGAAGGTGAACTTCGTATTTGGTATGGTGTTTTACATTAGTTCACTGTGGGTGAGAAGGGGCCATATTAGGTTGGTAAGTATATGTATAGAAATGCCTACTGGGAGGCTTATGCTTATTTTAGGCTTAATTGTTAAGCTATGTCGTGGTAAGATAATTATCCAGTGATGAAATCTTCCTATTTGTGTTAAGAGTATGCAAAGCAAAATATTTTAGAAATATTTGGTTTCTTTGATAATATTACTACTAGTGGTAGTCCCAGTTACATGGTGAGGTGTACGATCATATATAAAGTTATTATAATGATGATGTCATTAGAAATGGACAGTGATAGCCTTTACTGGAATGAGTAGGCTTGTGAAGCCATATAAATTGATTAAACACATTAATAGACTTAAGTTCTGGACCGACATATCTCAATAACCGACAAAGCTATGTAGTAGTGTATCGGGAGGTTTCCTTGTTTGCATTTTTCTTGCGGGACATCCCACGCACGAAAGTAGCAAATGTTGGGAGTTAAGAGATGTTGGATTCTAGGACATTTTTGTTATTGTTCTTGTTATTATCACATTGGTAATTTGTCGAGCATTAATGTTCACCATCACAGTGGGAAATATTAAGGGAATTGTTAAATGGACTACGATAGGGCCTGGGGAGCCTTATAAATTGATTAAGCACATTATAGACATGGGTCCTGGACTGATGGATCTCAGCGACCGACAATGCCATGTAGTAGTGTATCGTGAGTGTTCCTTGTTTGATTTTCGCTCACGAGACGTACCACACATGAAAGTAGCAAATGTCGGGAGTTGAGAGGCGTTGTATCCTAGGACATTTTGGGTTGTTCTTCTTTGTATGATCAAATGGATAAATCTATTAGGATTTAGTGTATCCCTTGTAAGTGAGGAAACTTTTGTTGAGAATGGTCGTGGACTAGAATTTGTGTAATTAGCATAAACAATTATTTTATTTTTATTTTTGTCTTGGGCCGATGGATCTCAATAACTTACTAAGCCGTGTAGTAGTGTATTGGGAGGGTTCCTTGTTTGGATTTCTCTTGCGAGACATCCCAGACACGAAATTGGCAAAAATTGGGAGTTGAGGGAAGTCGGATACTAAGACGATTATTTTCTTTTTGCATGTACATATGCAGTGGTATACTTAATGTATCAATATGCTGCGTATGAATGGTAAAAATTGAATGTAAATGTGTTATTCATCTTTATTAATGTTATGTGTGTGCATATATAATATGGAATATATGGACACCCCAATAATGTTATGATAGGCATGGTGAGCCTTTTCTTTTATCTCATGGGATATGGGTATGGAATAATTGGGTGTAAAACTTGTGTAAATGATGCAGATTAAAATATAAGGTAAAGTTTCAGTGAATTCTGAGGACAAAATTCCGCTATAAGGGGAGGAGAATGTAATACCCCATATTTTCATAATAAAATATTACGACATAAATGAATTTAATAATTTCGAATTAATTTTGGGAATAAATTAAATCGGATGGATTTAAATTAAATGGGTAAGATTTAAATTGAAAATAGATATTTATTCATTATTATATAAATACAAGACTCAATTTGGCATAATGAGTTCACCAGTGAAAATAAATCATACGTTAATAAATTTATGGGTGCGTGTCATTTAAACACAATAAAAATGTCTAAGTGAAATTAAAATAATTGGGACGCATTGTAGAGGACTTTATGGGCTCGTTTAGGTATTTTAAAACTTTTAGAAATGATCTCGGGGTATAGGTATAAAAGTTGGGAGGTTATTGGTCTAGTTTAGATATGGGTTCGGGCCTATTTGAGGTTTTAAAAATAGGACTTTTGGCCTAATTCTGGATTTAGAGTAATATAAGTTAAGGAGGGAGGTTAAGAGACTCCCCACATTTAACAAAACCTAAACGTAGAAGTCAGAGGATATCAAAATCAAAAGGAAAGTGGAGACTAAAGATCCAAAGGAAGAACTTAAGAAAGGGAGGTAAAGAGATTGAAGAACAAGTCATCCAACCAATATAATCAGGAAATAATTCTCTTGCTTAAATTTAAATGTCCAAATTACTTCTTAAATCATTGAAGTTTTCTTCCATGTAGATTCTAGATTTCATAGGGAATTGATGACAAAACGATATAATTAAATCACATGTATGTAGACAATATAAATCTGAGATAGGTTAGTTGAATCCAAAAATCAGTATGAGGCTAGGTTGATTTTAAATGTTGAATCATTGCATTAAAAACTTGTTGAAATTTGGGGAGGTTGATTCATAGGTAGAGAATAGGTATTTATGTTTAGAATCCGAAAAATTTGATATTTGAGACCCTTGTTTAGGTTAGAACATCGTAGGGTTGAATAAATGGAATCTAATTTGTGTAAGTATGTAGAGGGGTTAAATTCTAGGATTTTGGTCCTGAAATCCATGTTAATTTATGAAAATAATTAATCTAAGATGATGAACTAAACCCTAAAGACCTACTTTAACATTTATGTAAAGGTATAAATCCTTGGGTTAGGAGATACAGAAGAAATAATAAATTGCGTGTTAAGAAAACGTAGTAGATTTGGGCTTCTGCCCAGATCCGAATCGATTCGGCTCCAGACCCGAATCGATTTAGTACTGGGGACAGGTTGAGTTTGGGCCAGGGTTAAATTTGAGACATTTTTAGGAAACTATATGAGTGGGTTAAACAGTTTTTGGGCAAACGAGGATTTTATTAAAAATGCGTTTATGGCACATATATTAAACGGGGAACTATTATTGTTGGTTGGATATTTTAAAGAGGAAGAATTAAATAAATAATTAGGTGGTAAATTATAATGGAAAAATTATTTATGGGCAGTTATTTTCGATATTGTTGGATGATTATAGGATGATTAACTATATGTAGTAGATGAGAGTGATATGTACTTATATTTTTTTGTGTGAACATACCTATGTTCGTGGACAGTCCTATTGGTTGGGGTTGAATGCTTTCGGGACCGTAGCACACGTCAGTACAAGTGGGCTCGACATTGTGTAGGTCATTTCAAGTACTTGGTAGCAACGCCATCTATGAGAGGTAGGTTTTGATGTAGGGATCCTTTGTCACATATGGGCATGGGTCGTGAGCTGGTGTACTGTTTAGGAACCGCTCCACTTATGTGTGTTTTGTGTTGTCTGGTTGAATAAGAGACTCCTTCAGACTTATCAATAGAGCACGTACGAGACACTACTGGTAGATACCTTTAAGTGTCGCATATATGGAAGGACATATATATATATATATATATATATATAATTAGATTAATTCATGTGTCTAAGAACATAGACAATAAATCACATACCCAATACTATATAATGTGCATATTAGATATTTTGTTACTTTTATTTGCTAACGAACTGGGTTAGTTTGGTAAAAATGGTAATATGAAGATAAATAATTTTGTTTTAGTATGTTGGTTATTACTTAATGCATTTTATATTATAGTGGCACGGTTAGTATTTATTATTTGGGACCTGTTCGATTATACGAGATATATCGCACTTAGAAGAGGGGTGAGATATTTTACACAAGTGAGTGACAATGGTGGTTACTTACTTTAAATTAATTGTATTTTTTTACTTTAAATTTGTTAAGTTAATTCTTACACATCTAGGGCTCTGACCCAAAATAAAATGTTTCCCCCCCAAGTTTGCTCAGACATGGATAGCGGGACTGAAGGAATATCAGACTTGTTGTCCAGAGATATTCCTAAAAGATCCATTTATTGATTCTAGTCTTGGTTGCTACTCCTTCATGTCTTTATTTATTTTGGATTATTGTAAGCGAATAATCCCGGAGTCATTTTTATTATGAGTTAAGACAGTATTTGTTCGTGTTGATTTTTATTTTGTTGGATGTGGCTATTGGTTTTATTATGATTCACTGTTATTTAATTTAGTTTTACTTCAAATGCGATTAATTATATGAATGTTTATTATGGTCAATGCTAAGAATGATATAGATTGTACAACAAGCCCCATCTTTAGCGTATTGTGTCTGGCCAATCTTTACGTGAGAAAATGTTTTTTTACACTGATCCGAAGTATGAGTTCTTTCTGGTGAACAATCAAGGGCAATGTATGGTCATCGACAACTCAAATATACATGAGTTTATGGAGAAAGTGGAGGATGAACCAATGTATATGATGGATCACCCAAAGCCATAAATACCAGAATTAGAATAGCTTGATCTAGCTGAAGAAGGAGAAGATCTAAGGACCATCTTTATTTCTAAGGATCTAAGTGTAGAGAAAAGTGGGACTTTGATTGAACTGATTCAAGAGTACAGAGATGTATTTGCATGGAATTACACTGAGATGGAGGAGTTGTATGAAGAAGTAAGTTTCCACAAGCTGAACATTGTGCCTTTAGCCATACTGGTAAAGCAAACTAGTAGGACTTACAAGCCGAAGCTAGATCTGAAGATTAAGGAAGACGTGGGAGGGGGTGTTTATGAAGGGGTTTATCAAACCGATTTAACACCCATTTAGTTGTCTTGCATTGTCCCAGTGGGTAACAAGGACAAAAAACAAATATGGATTCGGGTAGACTTCATAGATTTGAGTAGAGCTTACCCGGAGGATGAGTTCCCTCTTCCCTCCATTGACAATTTGATCGATGCAAATGTTGGGCATGAAATTTACGACTTCATGGATTAGTACGTGGGATACAACTAAATCAATATGAATCCAAATGATACTGAGAAAACAACATTCACAACCCCTTTAAGCAATTTTATATACAAAGTGAAGCATGGCGGGTTGAAGAATGCTAGAGCAACGTACCAGAGAACAATGATGGTCATTTTCCATGACTTATTTCACAACATTTTATAATTTTATGTGGATGATTTGGTGATAAAGTTAAAGAAAGAGGAGTCCCATCGGGGCCATTTGTGGAAAGTGTTCATGTAAAGGGGTCCCAAAGCTTCTTAGTACTAATTAAAATTTATATTAATTATGCATTTATTTTAGTACTAATGGTAATTTATATTACAAGTTACCAAGAAGGGTACTTTGGTCTAGTCAGTGGTTCGAGTTAGTAGGGCTCGAGGGGCCTAGGACCCCACCAATGTAGCCAGTGGGATCTTTGAGGGTTTTGGCTTGGAGGCTGGAGAGTAAGGTTCGTTGAGTGAGATAAAATACTCAACCATTCTAATATAAGAGATAAAAGCACCAAAAGTCTCGAGTAACTCGCGACTACTTATATATGCTATTGAAGAATCATTCGCATAATGCTCTTCTTTTCGGTCAGCTAACCGGGGAAAGTTAACCATTTTGCTCGTTACTTTTTCTCAATATATTTCCTTTACCAGGTTTGCTTTTTATTTTATAAGTATCTCGTTTAAAGCTAATTTCTTAAGTTAATATGCTATTTATATATGCTAAAAAGATGTGACCATACGGTCCATAGATGACAGCCTATTGAAGAAGCCCATAGGTGTATGCCTATAAAACAAATGTTTGCAGATTTCAAATATACAAAATCTAGCGTTAACGCTATATCACGTCTATTCGGTCAAATAAATTAAATAAGGAACCGTATTTAAAGAACCTTTATCAGGAAGGACAAATAAATTATTTATCAAGAAAGTTACCAATATCGATACATTATTTTGACTTCTATGCTCATATTGCATATAGCTTCTGCTTGTTTCTTTTGTAGAAGTAGTTGAGATGCCTGCTAATTAATATTTTTGCTAAAGCGATATTTACCCAAATGGTAACTTTTACCCAGTAAATGGGTCCGCACATGATAACTCTCTCAATACAATGAGAGACTTCCTTTGTGTCATGCTTCTAAAGCATGTGATTTGACTAAAAAAGTAAAGTTATTACTTTTATAATTAGCTCTATTTATATTTATCAATGATTTTAGTACTTATCTCAACAATTCCAAATTATTTTATTACTTATTTTAACAAAAGTTGCGTGCTGAAGACGCTAAAACCGTATTGTATTGGGGTCCTGATATTTACACCCAAAAAATATCTCCAAAACACCATTTTATACAAAACACCACATAAGCACTTAATATTTATGCAAAACACTTAAAAAAAACATGTACCTTCACCCATATAAAAATCCCAAAAATTTCAATCCTCATTTTTTCCCTTTCCCCCTCTCTCTCTCTAACTTCTCTCCCAAACCACCTTCCCTCATTAAACCTTACTCCCAACACCAAAAACACACAACACCACGTTACACTCAAGCTTCATTTCTAGTATGTTAAACCATTAAACCTTACTCTCATTACTGTCATGTTCGAATTTTATGCTCCCATTTTGTGTATTACATATAAGAAATCCATTATAAATTTTTTAAAATGTAACCCTAATTAATCTAACTGCAAATATATTCCATTTGCGAAAACAAACCTAGGGTTTACCACGGTAAGAAAAAAACTGGGGCTTAACGATTTGAAAAAAAGCAAAAAAAAAATGGTTTGCACCTATGGTTTCCCGTCACCGTAGGTGCCAATAATATTCGGTCATGTCCAATCGTGATTACATAATATACGGGTAGTTCTAACCGTGGTTGTAGGTTTCACGGCTAAACCCAACCGTGGTTATATTTTCACGGTCAAACCCAACCGTGGTTATATTTTCACGGCCAAACCCAACCGTGTTTAAAAAATGACACAATATTTTTAATGATGATACACTAATAACTTGATAAGATTTACGTCATGATACACAAGTCATAATTTACACGATGCGCCATTCCATAAAATTTGAAACTATGTAGGAAAAACTAAAATTAGTTTTACTTATGTGTCATATATTATAGGATTATTTATGTAATTATTGTTTCTAATTTTAATTCTTATCTCTTTAAGTACGAAATATATTCATATTTCATATATTCATTTGCTAAGGTATACAAATGTTGATTTGCTAATATAGTTTGTTAGTTTGCTAATATAATTTTTTAATTTCTTATGTAGGTCATATAAATGGTGAGAAGAAAAAATCCTCTTACTGCATCCGAGCGGAAGAGGAGGTTGGAGGTGGCTAAAGAGGTACGAAGACCCGTGTCTTCCTCTAGTAGTAGTGCCATTGAGGCCACTATTTCAAGCGAAGGATATTCCTCGACGACTTCGTTGGATAAAGTGGTAGGAGACTTACTTAATGTTGAGGCGGGTGATACTTCGAAGTCAATTGAGAAAGTATTTGAAGCGGTTGTAAGTGATTTGATTGCGGTTAGTGAAGGGGGTGAGGTAAGAGTAGTGGGAGATAAAGAGAAGGAGAAAAAAGAAGAAGATAAATCAGGAGATAAAGAGAGAGAAAAAGAAAGTGATGAAGAGAGAGAGGAGGAAAGTAAGGAAGAGATAGATGAAGAGAGAGAGGTAATTAGAGAGGAGGAAAGAGAGGAGGATAGAGAGGAAGAAGGAGAGATAGGAGGAGGAGAAGATAGAGAGGAAAGCGAGGAGGATAGAAAGGAAGAAGGAGTGAGAGGAGGAGAGGGATATAGAGAGGAATATAAGGAGGAAGAAGGAGAGGGAGAGGAATAAGAAGAGAGGGCAGGAGAGGACAAGTTTTCTTCCTCGGAAGATGAAATCCAACCGTCCACATCAAAAGTCCCAGAGAAGAATGCCCCAAAAAAATAAGCCACTCTGATCCCCAACCACTCGAGGGGTGCACACCGAACAACCCAGAACTCCTAAAAAATTATCATAACCATATTGGTTATTCTATTTGGAATAAAGATGAGTAGAGGGGAATAATGAAGTGCGTGTACCACTTCAAGAAATTTGCTGAGTGGGATCTAGCCAAAGAGGATGACCGGGTAATAGAGCTGGTGAGGAACTCCGGGTTGTACGTCTGATTAAACACTCCTATCGGTACATAGACTATGTATCGGTGTTGGTATTCATCGAACGGTGTCAGCCGGAGACAAATTCATGTCATATGCCGTTCGGTGAGATTACCATCACTCTAAATTATGAGTACCATCTCCTCTAAATCCCGGTAGTAGGTAAACCGGTGTACGGTACTGTTCCAAAGAAAACCGAGGAGAAGACGGCCCAAATCCAATGGCTTACTAAATATTTGGGTTATACTGAAGAGGAGGCTAAGGAGGAGTGTAAGTTTGTATACGCTATTTATTTTTGTTAGTTAATGAATTTGTGTAAGGGGAGGGTTAAGAAGCTAGGGGAAAGTGCTTCAAAGAGGAAGATTGAGCAGTCAGCTAGGGGGTACTTGCTTTTCATGGTCGGTTGCTTGTTATTCCCGAACAAATCGAGTAACTGAGTTCCAGTATACTACCTGCAGTCTTTGTGAAAGGTCTGCAAATGCAAAGACTATGCTTGGGGGATGAGTGTATTGGCCCACTTATATCGGCAGTTGGGGATTGCCTCTCGGGTGGACGTTCGACAAGTGGTCGGATATCTTCCCCTTCTAGCGGTACATATTTTAAATTTTGTTTTGTAATATAATAATCTCCTAATTAATATATCTATCTTGAAATTTTATTTTGTTTTGATTGTAGGCGTGGATATACAACCACTTCAAATTGGCAAGGGGTGTTAGAAATCTCCATTTCGAGCATAGCGAGCCTCGTCTATGCAAATGGAGTGCACAAACGATTTCAGAGGATGCGTTTGCACAGTTACGGGAGCTAAGTGAAACCTTAGATGATTTAAAATCTTCAGACGTAAGTATTAGTTGTTTTAAGTTCAGTGTTTGTTTTATTTATTTATGTACGTACTAACATTTAGAAATACGTTTAGGTTGTATGGGATCCCTACTTCGAAAAAAGTGAAGCCTACCCATTTCAAGAGGTCTTGTGGTACAACGACCTCCTTACCTGCTATTATGTCGAGGAAACCTACTACCCGGAGAGGGTCCTAAGCCAAGCTGGACGTGTTCAAACAATTTTTAGACCGCCAATGCGCCCTTTATCAGAGGAGAGGGGGAAGACCCAATATCAATACAAATTAAAGTTTGATATCGAGAAACGATATCAACTTAACTGGGTCGACCATGTAGAGTCCGATGCCAGACGTTCGACCCCGATGAGGTCTGTGCCTTGGGAATGTGTGTATGGGTAAATGTCTTGGTACCTAGAAAGATACCATCCATACATTCAAAATCCCAAGAATAGAATACGCAAGCCAGAGCTAAAGCACTCAGATAAAATGGTAAATGTTTTGAAATTTATCATTAAATTGATTTACTTTGTTCAAGAATTGTCTAATACAGTTGATAATAATTTATATAGGTTAAGGGGATAGACGTGGCCATTAGCCTGCTCCAAGAAGCTATTGACGGAGGCTCGAACCAGGAGGTTACGGATGTCCTTGAACTATCACGTGCAGCGCTTGATGCCCTTCTTCAGGCCAAGGGGATGCACGCTTATATAGAAAAGGGAAAAGTCCCGGTCTGTGAAGAAACTCGGACCAAGGCACGGTATGATCTAGCCCCCAAGCAAAAAGCCCCCAAGCTAAATCCACCTCGATGAAGCGTTTAAAGAGAAGATATAAAAAATTTGTTCAAGCAATTTTAATGTAACTGTATTCTTAAAAAAAATTTGTAAAGTATCCCAAATTTTGTTATGTTTAATGTGTTAGAACAACTTTGAAACAATTACATTGAAACAACTTATTTGGAACAACTTTGAAACAAATATGTACTTTAATGAGTATGTTATGTGATATGTGTTTGATTGTTATGTACTTGAATGTTATGTTATGTACTTTAATGAATATGTTATGTGATATGTGTTTGATTATTATGTACTTGAATGTTAACCGTGAACATGCTTGAATGCTAGCAAAATGTTGGCATACCACCGTTTATTACATATATACGGTGTGGTGTCACCGTCATAATAATATCAATGGTGTGGTGTCACTGTCATATAAACAACCACGGTTATATTAAACTGTGTAAATTGGGGGGAAAATCACCAAGTCTCTGTATATATTACACGGTTCGATCTCACCGTTGAATGTATGGTTACGTCTATAACCCACCGTAAATATACTTATCACGGTTATAACCAACCGTGTATGTTGGGGTGAAAAAATAGCCAAGTCTTTGCATATAATTCACGGTTACATTTCACCATGAAGACACGTTTCACGGTTACATGACACCATAGAGAGTATACTTACGATTTTAACCAACCGTATATGTTGGGGTGAAAAAATAGTCAAGTCTCTGCATATAATTCACGGTTACAATTCACCGTGGAAAGACATTTCAGGGTTAGATGACGTCGTGGTTGGTATACTTACGGTTTCAACCAACCGTAGATGTTGGGGTGAAAAAATAGCCAAGTCTCTGCATATAATTCATGGTTGCAATGCATCGTGGAAAGACATTTCACGGTTAGATGAAACCGTAGTGTGTATACTTACGGTTACAACCAACGTTTATACTGGGGTGAAAAATAAGCCAAGTCTCTGCATATAATTCACGTTTACAATTCACCGTGGAAAGACATTTCACGATTAGATGACGCCATGGTTGGTATACTTAGAGTTACAACCAACCGTGGAGGTTGGGGTGAAAAAATTGTCAAGTCTCTGCATATAATTCACGGTTACATTTCACGGCTATATGACACCATGGAGAGTATATGTACGACTTTATTAAACCGTGAATGTTTATATCACGTTGTGGCGTCACCATGTTTGACTTGTTATGGTGTGGTGTCACCGTGTTTGACTAGTTACCAATGAATATTATAGTAATGATTGCAAAAAGATAGAAAAAGTTCCAATAAATCCATTTACATATAATTAATGATTGCAAAAAGGTACAAAAAGTTATAATCATTAGCACTAGACTTTTTCCAACAACCAATTTACATATAACCAATCCTGATAAATTACAAAAAAAATTCCAATCCCCAAGCTTTCAATACCCCAAGATTTCCAATTTATCACATATAACCAATGAATATATAGTAATGATTGCAAAAAGATAGAAAAAGTTCAAATCAATCCATTTACATATAATCGTTGATTGCAAAAAGGTACAAAAAGTTACAATCATTAGCACTAGACTTTCCTCAACAACCAATTTACATATAACCAATCCTGATAAATTATAAAAAAATTCCAATCCTGATAATTACAAAAAGTTACAATAAACCCTAGGAATTTCACCACAGAATTTAAGCCGCAGTCAAGTCCTCATCCTCATCCGACGATATGAAGCACGGTTAATCTCTCATCGCAGTGTCTTTGGGACATAGATTCTGAAACATTTGAAAGAGGGAGTTAAACAAAGTATGCCACAGAAAGGCATCTTCACTGGCCCTTGATTTGCAATTAGAGGCAATTGGTGGTAGGGGCAAAATCTTGTGCATTTCAAACTCACCCAATGAATATTTGACGAGTTTAGGATACAGATGATGCGATTGTCTTCCATACTAGGTTTTGGCCCAACGTCGAATGGAACAAAAGTTAAGCATTGAAATTTGGATATCAACACAACCATTAGCTTAAGTGTATTTGCCGCAAGGTAGACAAACTCTGGCATTATAAACCATCGCTCTCTTGTGCACGAGTGTCTAAAATAGTCTAATATCTTCTCATACTCATCAATATCATAGGAGGTCATCACCGTAGCTTAAAACGTCTTGTCCCTGCGTACCTCAGACAACAAAGCACTACGAATAGCATGAGAATGATTAAGTCTATCCCCAACACCCACCCCATTTAAAATATCCCTATATCCATCATTTCCATCAGATTTTACATCATATATATCCTCCACAAATGATCAGAAGAACTCGGGAATGTCCTTCATGTACATATTCTTCTCCCGAGACCATGTCTCCGATTTCACTCCGCTCAACAGGGCAATGTTTATGAAGACTTTTTTAAGTTCCCATGTGGACAGTAAATCTTGCTCCCAAGCACAAGGGGATCTTTTCGTAGATATGTTGACAGACTTTTTCCCCTTAGGTGGCCTGCCCTTTTGACGATTTTAAACGGGCTCCATTAAGGGTGTGGTAGTGGGTTCGACAATCTCCATTAACTTTCTTAGCATTATATTGCTAACAGATTCACCTGCCTCATTCCACCCTTTCTTAAAAAATATCATCTCAGGTGTATAGTCAAGGTCACGGTACCAAGGGATGTTCGGGACAATGACACATTTACTCCAATGATCGTCTAGTGCCCATGGTGGAATTTCCTGTCCTATCTTCTCCCATTGGTCCAACTCATGGACACGTGGTAATCCGTATATGGTGCGAAGTACGTGGTAACATCATATCTCCGTATATTGAGTGCTAGATCCTCATGCGCTCAATATCGATCGCATGTAATCTATCTCAACAACTATTAGATCCAATGCATAGTGTGATGCCCTACCACGGATCTCGCGCAACAACGCATCACGGTGTCCATGCTTGGTGGATTGAAGTGATTTCTGAAACTCCGTTTGAATTTGAGTTACTTGGTGGCCAAGTAATGCATCCATACCCTTCCACACCGTCGCAAATGAACCGGTGCTATTTGTTAAGTGTTGTTAGTTATTCGGTTTCCATGGTGGGGTACGCGATTAGTCCATGCATGCGCAAACTGAAAATGTAAAGGGATCCAATTCTTCGATATGTACCCAATCATATTCGGGTATTCTTACCAATTTTGGGGGAAATTAGTCCATGCATTATCAAAGTCATTCGTAGTCTTTGACTCCAATACCCCAATCCAACCTTGCATGAACACCTTCTTATCCTGGTCTTAAATGTTGTGTTTCACACATGCACCTTTAATGTTTTTCTGTACATGGAATAAGCATAGAAGAACGGTGGCACGTGGAAACACGCTTGGCAAAGAATTTAGACAAGATTATTGCTTGTCGGAGACAATAACTTGCGACAAAGCTTCTGGATCGTATAATGACCGCAAATGTTGCAAAGACCATCTAAAATTCTCCTCATTCTAAATCTTCAGAAATAAAAATGCAATGCTAAAATATTGCCTAGTTGAAGTGACCCCAATCAACTCCGCCTGTGTCGTGCTTAACTTCTTATTTTTTTGACACTGTCGGTCCCAAGCCCGAAAAAAGGAGGAGGGTTACGTTAGGTAGCTGACAGCCAGCATAAAACTTTGTCAGATCCTTATGAACATGAATCCTATGAATATACGTGCTAATGCTAGGGCATTCCCCTTAAGCGATGCGTTGCGCCTGCCACCAGGTGTCTCGAAAAATAGGCAAGGGGCGTTGCGCCTGCCACCGGGTGTCTAGAAAAATAGGCAAGGGGCGTCGCATCGGCGCCCGAATCCGACGATAAATACGCAAGGGTTCCTGCAACAAGCTGGACTTGTGCGGGTAAAGAAGCTAGTCCAGGATACTAGACTTAGGTTAGACACTTGGAACATAGGGACTATGACAAGAAAAGGGATGGAGTTAGTAGATACCATGATAAGAAGAAAAGTTAACATAGCTTGTTTACAAGAAACTAAATGGGTCGGTGAGAAAGCTATAGAAATAGAAAATACAGGATTTAAATTATATTATATAGGAAAACATAGAAATAAGAACGAAGTTGGAATAATAGTAGATAAAAACTTTAAGGACGATATCGTAACCGTTATTAGGAAAGGTGATAGACTTATACTTGTAAAATTGGTATTAGGTGAAAACATAATTAATGTTGTTAGTCCTTATGCACCTCAAGTAGGATTAGATGAGCACACTAAAGTACAATTTTGGGGACAAATGGATGAACTAATTCAAGAAATACCCCTAGGTGAGAAAATCTATATAGGTGGAGATTTTAATGGCCATGTAGGAGAAGATCGTGTAGGATATGAGATAGTGCATGGAGGACATGGTTTTGGAGATAGGAATGACGGGGGAGAGTCTATCTTAGATTTTGCGATGGCTTATGATTTTGTACTAGTAAATACATGTTTTAAAAAGAGGCTTGAACACTTAATAACTTATAAAAGTGGAACACATAAGAGCCAAATAGATTTTTTCATTACTAGGAAAGGAGACCGATTAACGTGTAAAGATTGTAAGGTTATCCCGGGAGAGAGCTTAACCTCACAACATAGGATAATGGTGTTGGATATAAATATGAAAAATCAATCACGAGCGCGAAAAGTGAAGATTAACCCACGAACTAGGTGGTGGAATTTAAAAGGAGAGAAATTAGAACTATTTAAAGATAAAGTATTAAATGAAGCAACATGGAATAGTGAAGAAGAAACTAACATAATGTGGAATAAGATGGCCACATGCATTAGGAGAATATCAAAAGAAATTCTTGGAGAATCAAAAGGCAAAGGGCCACAGTCTAAAGAAACTTGGTGGTGGAATGAAGAAGTACAGAACATAGTAAAAATTAAAAGGGAGTGCTTTAAAACATGGCAAACAAATAGAAATGAAGAGAATTTTGAGAAATATAAATGGGCTAAAAGGGAAGTTAAGAAAGTGGTAAGAGATGCTAAGTTAAAAGCATATGATGATCTTTATACAAAATTAGGAACACAAGAAGGGGAAAAAAGTATTTATAAGCTTGCTAAACTTAGGGATAGGAAAACAAAAGATTTTAATAACGTTAAGTGCATCAAAAGTGATGATTCGAGAGTCCTAGTCAAAGATGATGAAATTATGGAAAGATGGAAAAACTACTTTGAGAGGTTATTAAATGGAGATGATGGGAGTAGATTAGATATAGAGGAACTTAGGGAGACTCGAGAAGATATATTTTTTCGTAGAATTAGGACAACAGAGGTCAGGATTGCTCTAAAAAAGATGAAAACAGGGAGGGCTTTAGGACCAGATGGTATCCCTATTGAGGTTTGGAAGTGGTTAGGGGAGGATGGAGTATCATGGCTTACAACATTATTTAATAGAATTTTAATGACTAATAGGATGCCCGATGAATGGAGAAAAAGTATTTTAGTACCTATTTATAAAAATAAAGGGGACATACAAAGTTGTTCAAATTATCGTGGTATTAAGTTAATGAGTCATACAATGAAACTTTGGGAGAGAGTGATTGAATATAGATTGAGATTGAAGACAACAGTATCTGAGAATCAATTTGGGTTTATGCCTGGGAGGTCAACAATGGAAGCAATCTATTTATTGAGGAGATTAATGGAGAGGTATAGAGAGAAAAATAAGGATCTTCATATGATTTTTATAGATTTGGAGAAGGCGTATGATAGGATACCCAGAGATATAATATGGTGGGTTCTACATAAAAGAGGAGTAACTCGCAGATATATTGATGTGATCAAGGATATGTATGATGGTGCGATGACTACAGTAAGAACATCGGCTGGAGAAAGTAGTGAATTTTCAATTAGGTAGGGCTACACCAAGGTTCAGCATTAAGTCCTTATCTCTTTGCTCTTGTTATGGATGAGTTGACTGGAAAAATACAAGATGAGGTGCCATGGTGTATGGTATTTGCAGATGATATTGTTTTAGTCGATGAGACTAAGATGGGGATTAATGCTAGGCTGGAATTGTGGAGAGAAACTTTAGAAACAAGAGGATTTAAAATAACCAGAACTAAAACGGAATATGTGGAGTGTAATTTTAGTAGTAATAGGAGGACAAATGGAGATGTGTTGAAATTGGAGGGTCAAAAAATACCTAGAAATGACCATTTTCGTTATTTAGGATCGATTATACCAAAAGATGGAGATATTAGTGATGATGTTACGCATAGGATTAGAGCAGGCTGGGTTAAGTGGAGAAGTGCGACCGACGTTCTGTGTGATAGGCGTATACCTTTGAAGTTAAAAGGAAAATTTTATAGGACGGCCATTAGACCCGCCATGTTATATGGGATAGAGTGTTGGGCAACCAAGAAACAAAATGTGCAAAAAATGGGTGTGGCGAAAATGCGAATGCTAAGATGGATTTGTGGTAAAACTCGAAAGGATAAAATTAAAAATGAACAAATTCGTGAAACGGTAAAAGTAGCTCCTATAGAAGATAAATTGAGAAAAAATCGACTTAGATGGTTTGGACACGTCAAGCGTAGACCGATGGATGCTCCTGTAAGGAAGAGTGATTTAGTTAGTACTGATGGTAACCCAAGGGGTAGAGGTAGGCCTAAATTAACTTGGTGGGATATTATAAAAAAGGACATGATATCATGTGATTTAACCGAAGATATTGCACTGGACATAATGGAATGGAAAAATAGGATTCATGTAGCCGACCCCAAATAATTGGGAAAAGGCTTTGTTGAGTTGAGTTGAGTTGAGTAGAAGTGACCCCAATCATCTCAAATAATGACATATTGTAATGATTGGTCTTGTAAGTGCAATCTATCAAAAGCACACTCGGGAAGCATTTCACCAACAAGCAAGAGGTGGGATGTGCAAAAAAATAAATCCTCTACCACACCATTTTGCTCATTCCTTCGATGCCAGTGGACATAATTCTTCTCCCCTAGCAAATACATCAACTGTTGCATGGCGGTGCGACCTTGCATCTCAACTCTCTTGATTTTTATTTTAGCGTCATATATTTCTCGTATTGATGAGCAATTGTACTCCGACCACTTCTTCAATGTATGGAGTACTTCATTTGGGCCGAACCTATTGTTTATCATCTCATTTGTAATGTTCCACTCTTCTTGGGAGAGTCGGCCGACATATGAGTGCCCAATAAGTGATTTTGACACCACGTGGTTGTGTAACCCACAGAGAACCCCCCAACGGCCATTATCGTGAGAAACCCCTTTCAATCTAAATGGGCAATCACATTTTCGCATTCCCGAAGAACACTTCCTCTTCTTTTCCAACTCCTCATCTTTTTTGGGTCTATAAAGCTCGCTTCGCTCATAACCAAGTACGACTACCTTTACGGACTGTACTGGTCTTGTCGAATTTCAGAATTATCACGACCGCATAAAGCTTGTGACCAACTTATTGATACCAATCAATCATCTTATCCCGATCATCAAAAATCTGCACAAGAAGAACATTATTAAAATGAAAGGACATTTTAAACACAGATTTCGAGTATAATTGTAAAATCATGTTGAGTACAATATCAATAAAGAAAACATACCTCCTCAGTTGTGAATAGCTTTTGTATATCTTTTGAGTTGATCTTGAGGATGTGATCATTTGTTTCTCATCATGGTTTGAGGTATGGGGTTTTACACAATATGCTCCTTAAATCTCGCGAGTGTCATTCTCTTTGAATTCTTGTTTAATTGAACTCATATTTGAATTGATAAATTCATTGAAATCTGGAAAATAAATATGTCCCCAAAGTGACTCACAAAGCAATAAAAGTTAATGAATTGGGTATGTTTTAACTCTTGTCCCACATTGGAAGAGTAGTAGAATTTTGATGAGTTAATAACACCCCAAGTATGGACTAAGGCTTGGATGCCTTGGGGGTATCCCAACTCTTTGAAGGGGAGATGACCTAAGCTATGCACGGGTTGACTTTCGGTCAAAAGTCCACACGCGCGCGCGCGCGCGTCCGTCCGGCCGTCCGGCTCTGCTCGGCTCGGTTCGGTTCGGGCTTGGGCTTATACAAATCTCCTACATTTTTTGGCCGAATTTATTTAACTTTCTGGGCTTGAATTATTAATTAATTATGAAATTAATTAATTAATTAATTAATAAACTGTTGGCAGTTATTGCCAACAGTCAACAGTTAATTCGTTTAAGTGTTTTTGACAGTTGTCGCATAGAAATTAGGATACAACTTTACTATTAATAGGCCTACTAGCTTTACTTTCAATAGGCCTACGAACTGATCAAGGACCTCACAGTGTACCTAAGCCCTGGAGAAACCTGCATGTTATATCCCTTAAAATACATGTACCTTGTGTATTGTATATTATATTTGTAGATGGATTTTCACATCCTTTAGTTGCAGCAGTCAAAGATTGGATTGGAATAGACATCCAGACATCTCTGCCTCTGCTTATTTATATTTTCCCATATAGTCAAATGGACCTATACTATTAGGTCCACTTGTTATTCCACTAGCGTGAACTTCTACAAGAAGAGAACTAGTGGACCTAAGTGTTTAAAATTTGTCAAAATTCCTTTAGGACCTGTTTGGCAATCCAATTCCAACGCTTGGAATTGGAATTGGAAGGTCAATTTGAATTCTAAATTGGCCTTCCAATTCCAATTCCAAGCGTTGAAATTGGATTGCCAAACGGACCCTTAGTATTTAAAATTTGTTTGTGAGAGACCTAAAACTACTTTCCCCCCCAACAAATTAATTTTGTGGTTTGTTTGAACCAAAAGGTTTCCGGACTTGCTCGCCACAAAAAAGCGTTTCCACTGCTTGTTCGCACAAACACGCTTTGAGATTTGATCGACCCAAAAGATTTAGCAATTTTTTGGATTCAAAATTTTTATTGGCAAATCCCAGCTGATTCACGCACCAAGCTGTTGATCAAGAGTTGATCGGTTTCAACAATTTCACACTTGAATTGAAATGGATTCTTCATTCTGACCCAAATAAAGTTTATTCGATGTCACGGGATGTGATAAACCCTCTAAGATCTTATGTTTCTCTTCCCCAAAGATTAAGAAAAATGCCTATTGATGAAAAAGCTACGTCACAGTGACAATTGCTTTAGTCTGACCCTTTACGTGGGTATTGTCCTTTGCAATTAAGAATGAAGATAAGTGTTGTGTTTGGGAAATATTCATTACTTACTCCTACATGTGCGTCAAGTCATTGTAAGAGATGACAATTTCTCTCTCATAACAATTTTTTTTCAAATGGTTGCTCAAAGAATTCTTGTTAAGTTGACATCAGTCATTTTCTGTCAGACGGTTCTCAAATAAAATGAATATAGCTAAGGCATGGCCACTGTTTTTCTTTGCCCATTGATGTTTTTAAAGTGATTTGCTCGCCTATTTTTTTTGTTGAATCACACAACCATTTTACATACATTCGAGCAATGTATAAGGCAAAGACGCTCCAAAGTCTAAGTTCTATCAACTTAAACTGAGGTTGTCTATCTACGATACAAGTTAGTTTGAATATCAGGAGTAACTATTTTGATTATTTACTCTCACGAATTCACATTATATTAGCTTAATAGGTTACTCACACGTGTACAAGTGTACTTAAATTTGTGAGAATATCTTTATTTAGAGATAAGACACATTGTTAAAAAAAATGGGAGACCTTGACATAAAGGTTTAAATTGCCTTCTCAATAGTACTTGAGGAATTGATACTTTGGAATTTTCAAAGTTGTTCCCTTTGTATGATTTTCCTACATTACTATTATTTGATTTAAAGTGGAACTTAAATAATATAAGTCCAAATACATATGCTCATGATTTTCTCAGGATAGAGTTGATTAAAAAGCACGCGTATTCGTTAAAAACAAAGTATCCCAAATGCAAGAATAGGGTTGCTTCAATTACTACTCGTGTGCGTGTATAGGGGTTGCCCAAATTTATAACCCAAGTTTGTACATTTAAATTCACAAAAATGGGGTTGCTCGAATTTATGAACCGAGCGTTTGTGTAACCAGGAGTTTCTCGAATTTGTAAATCGCATATTTACGTGTTTTAACAAAGTTTCCTTCAAGAATAACCAAGTAAATTGATCAATAAAGATCCTCAGACTTATATACTCAGAATAGTTTGTGTGATTAACTTCACATTTAATTTAATATTTTGAACCAGAGTAATTCATTATGAGAAGAAACAGTAGATATGCGACTAGCATTATCAAAACATTTGTTCAAAGCATGAATGACTTTGAAAGTTATCTATTACCATACAACGCGCATTATATTTTTTTATATTAATTATTTGAAGATATTCACTCTATTGATATGTATTTCAAAAAAATTTATGTTGTTTAGAAAAAAGATTATAGTTGATTTAATGGAGACTTTATTCTCTCGCATGCTTGGATTCGAGCAGCAGGGCTAGCAAGCAGATATATGAATTTTTTGATAAAAAAGTTTAAGTCTCAGATTGACTTTATTGTAGTATGCTCGACTCCAACATGCTTCATGAGCATTCTTACTCAGTTTGAAAGACAAGATCTAGCAATAAAAAGTATGAGGTATCAACTGTACTTTCTTAGCAAGATTAATGCGTATGAAATGTTAATTTCTTTTATATTGGTCATGGTGCCTCCTGGTGCATTTTTACTTGCTGGTATTCCTCCAACTAATAAAATAGGCCAATAAGTGTGATAACACAAAAATTATTTTCCAAAGTATAAATAGAAGTATATAAAAAGGTATGATAGTTTAGTACCTAAGGCTCCAAGGGCACCGTAGCGCTCTTAGTATTAACCTGAAAACAAAGAAACGGGTTAAGCAAGCGAGCGAATGCCTAGAATAAATAAAAAAGTATAATAATTTAGTACCTAAGGCTCCAAGGGCATCAGATCACCCATAATATTAACCTACAAATAAAGACATAGGTTATGCAAATGAGCAAGTGCCAAGTATAAATAAAAGGTATGAGAGTTTAGTACCTTAGGCTCCAAGGGCATAGGAGCGCTCATAATATTAACCTAAAAATAAAGAATTAGGTTGTGCAAACAAGCAAGTGCCAAGTAAAAATAAAAGGTTCGACGGTTTAGTACCTCAGGCTCTATGGGCATAGGAGCACTCACAGTATTAGCCTGAAAATAAAGAAACAAGTTAAAGAGACGAGCAAATGCCAAAATGAGTAAAAAGGTATGATAGCTTAGTACCTAAGACTCCAAGGACACTGACTCGCTTTTAATCTTAACCTGAAAAAATAAAAGGGCTAAGTAGATGAGCACACAAGAAGAATGAATAAAAAGGTATGATATTTTAGTACCTAAGATTATGAGGGCACCTAAGCACTCGTAATATTAACCTGAAAACAAGAAAAAGGTTATGCAGACGAGCAAGTGCCAAGTATAAATATTAACATATAAAAAGGTACGAAAGTTTAGGCTCCACAAGGGTAGGAGTACTCATTGGGCTCACCTGAAAATAAAGAAATAGGTTAAGAAGTCAAGCAAGTATTTACACAGTATAAGAAAAAGAACAAAAATATATAATAATCTACTGCTCAAGGCTCCATCCGAGTAGGAGCACTCAAATTCAATATATTGGTAAAGTGAAAACATGGAAATCAATTGATCACATAAACAAAAATTTACAAACTACGTATGCGGCACGCAATATAAGTGCACGTAAATATTATACTAGGGACTCCAAAGACATGCGAGTACCCCCGACAAATGTTTTAACATTCGCTTCCATGTGAAATGAAGGAAACGGTTTGAGAAATACAACCAAATTTAAAACACAAAGCACGAGTGCTAGTATGTGATGTACCCAAGACTCCACAAGAGCGTGAGTATCGAGGATATAAACTTTAGCATTAGCTTCGACCCGATAAAAATGTTGAGTAATGCAAGGCATTATTAAAATTCAAAACATAAGCTAGGATTTCAGTTAATATTGTACTTGGGACACCATAAATATTCGAGTACCCAAGACATAAGACTCTAGCAAATTTACTTAGTTTGCTCATTAAATTTTAAGGGGAAATTCTTTCAAGTCAATGTCCAAATATCAAAATACAACGTGCAAGGCAATTTTAAATTTTCCAAAGCATGAAAAGAAATTCATTTTGTTTACTTATTACGTTTATTTCTGCTCACAATAATTAGAGGGGACATACTTGCACAGTTATAATCTTTTTGCTCAAAAATGAAACATAACGAGCAAAACAACTTGTTCCCACAGTACAAGGGAAAGTATATTGTATTATTCGTACTCACTTGCAACATATGTAATTTACAAAACAAAATGTCATTTGAACTGATAAATCCCACAGTATAAGGGAAAAGCAACAAGAGTGCATCTAAATCCCACAATATAAGGGAAAAGCAACAAGAATACGCCAACAATTAAACGCAAAATGTATTGTGAGCAGATAGTCCCACAGTATATGGGATAGTCAATAGTATAATATTGACTCGCAAAGATTTTACATACAAAAGTTTGGCGAGGAGATAGTCTCGTAGTTTAAGAGAAAAGTAAATAAAAAAATATATCAGTATTTACTCGCAAAATGTTTTCGTACAAAGTTTCGCAAGCAGATAGACCCATGGTATATGGGACAAACAAAAAAAATGGGGTTGTGCTAACCCCTAGAAAGACTGCTATAACTTTTAAATTGATTTGTGCACATATATTTTTCATAAGGGGGATAATGTTGAGAAGTCCTCGTGAAAGTGAACAAATAGTATAATTTTGATTCTGCTAATGATAAAATAGTTGATATTTCGTTCACAAATCTCTCGACACTACAAGACACTTCTGCGCGAGGGGGCTAATGTAGAGGGGTCCCCAAATAACAAAATATAAGTTGTGAGTTTGTCCGTAAAGAAACATATGGCACATGTGGAAACCTAGCATAAAGATGAAAGAGCAAGCATGTTGAGGTTGTTATTCCCAACAAGAGTAAACGGTATGAAAACTTTCATGATGATTAAATTGTGCGTACACAACTCTTTCACAAAGCAAGAGATTTCTGTACGAGGGGGCTAATGTAGAGGGGTCCTAGAGCTTTTTAGTACTAATTATAATTTATATTAATTATGCATTTATTTTGGTACTTATGGTAATTTATATTACAGGTTACCAAGAAGGGTACTTTGGTCTAGTTAGTGGTTCGAGTTAGCAGGGCTCGAGGGGCCTAGGAGCCCACCAAAGTAGCCAGTGGGATCTTTGAGGGTTTCGACTTGGAGTCTGGAGAGTAATGTTCGTTGAGTGAGGTAAAATTCTTAACCATTCTAATATAAGATAGAAAAACACCAAAAGTCTCGAGTAACTCGCGGCTACTCGACAAAGTCACACTACCCTCGTGGGACCTTAAGGTCACTCGAGAGGCCATTTACATTATAGTTAGTCGAGGGGGCTCAAGTCCCCTTGACAAGTCATGTTCATAAATAGTAACTCGAGGAGGATTCACTCCCCTCAAACAGTATATTTTATTTATAGTCATTCAAGAGGATTAATATCCCTCAAGAAATCATAATTATATTAACAGTCAGTCGAGCAGGCTCACGGCCTCTCGACAAATCATGCTCACCGCATAAATGCCATGCCGTCCAGGAAAAAATTATTTTTAAATGAAAGTTTAATATTTACTTATTTATTTATGTCCTACAGAAAATGGGACTTGACATGTGTACATTTTATAAATTAGCTATTTTGGGTCAAGCGCATAGTTTGTCATTACCTACGTCATTTTTGTGTCCCACAAGTTTCATTATATTATTTAAATGATAAAGATAAGTTCATTTATATTATTTTAAAGAGGATACATGTCACATTTTGGTGAAACCCTAATTCACCCACACCTATTATAAATATAAGGCTTACCCCTCACTAGAGATATAATGTGAAAAGGAGGGAAGAGTACTCTGCATAAATGGAGACTCTTAGTCTCAAGAAAAAAGCCATTGAAGCTTGAAGTTTTAGCTTCATAGACATATTATCTTACACCAGATTTATATCATAAATGGTAGACTCCATAACATTCATTTTTACACACACACATGGTGCTTTTACACCCTGCTATCCTCTCTCTCTTATTTTGGAGCGCTTATTTTCTCACCATCTTCTCCAAAGTGTTCAAAGGTTCTTTCATGGAGATTAAATATCTGCTATTATTATTGTTGAATGCTACACTAGAAAAGATTTAAACCAAATTTATCCTTTAATATCCGTTGAAGGCAAGTCATGCCTCACCAGATCCAGTTCTTCATTGACCCCAGTTATACTAACCTCCTACAGTTCAACAGATGCAGAAAGTACAAACTAAAGATAAATTCGTTAAAGTATGCATTTAGGGTAACCAACGGGAATTTTCTGGGATTTGTGGATCAGTAAGGAGTGTAGATGTCCCAAGATAAATAATGAGCGATTCTAGACATGCTATGTCTAAGAACTGCGAAGGAGTTTAAGAGTTTTCTCAGCAAAGTCTCGTATCTCAAGAATTCTGTTTAAGGAATGATGGAGATAACTCATCCATCGATGGATCTACTGTGAAAGTTCACAAAGTTTAAGTGGTAAGAATCTCACCAAGAAGCACTCAACAAGATGAAGAAGGTGCTCACCTTTCCACAGAAAATGATTCCTCCTAAGGCAGGGACACCCTTGCAATTCTACCTTACCTATACCATTAGGGCTATTAGGGATCTCTTGGCACGGGAGATTGATGGGAAAAAAAGATCACCCTACTACCTGAGTAGGATTATACATGGATTTGAGTGAAGGTACACTAGCATAAAGGGGCCTTATCTAGCCTTAGTGTTCATAGATAAAAAAATATAGACATTATATGTTATCTTTCACAATTCATATTGTAATAAGATACGATCCTATTAAGTTTTTTCTGTTGAGAACTATTTTGATTGGAAGAGCAGCTACGTGGTTCCTCATTCTTTCATAATATGACTTGAAGTGTGTGGTTCCTCGTGCGATCAAGATCTAGGAGTATCCAGAATTATTAGCGATCTTTCCATCAGGGGTATTTGATCCACCTCATAAGAGCATTCTAGGAGATGATTTGCAGACTAGTTTTTTGGATGCAAACTTGGAAGAATGGACCATGGAATTCAATTGTTCCTTAACATAAAGAAAATGGGGAGAAAAATTTATTCTCTCAAAGGGGAAGGAGGAATTTTGCCTTACTTACAAGTTAGATTTCCCTTGTACCAATAATAAAGTAGAGTGTGATGTGTTAGTTCTGGGATTTCTAGAATCTCTTCGAAGAGGAATACGTTCACTCTAGATCAAAGGTGATTCTAAATTAGTGGTCAAGCAAGTGAATGGAGAATATACATTGAAGCATCTTAGACTGGAGCTCTATAAAACAATCATCCAATGGCTGATTAACCAGTTCCATCAGGTCAAAATAAGGAGGCATATTAAAATAATGACCAGACATGCTGATGCTTATGACATTATTGCTCAGAAGGTAGCCATAGACAATGATACAACTAGGTGGTGATATAACAAAGAATAAATCCCTCTGTCATGCAGCCAATCTTGTCGATGGAGGACGATTCAGATAGGATAGGTGAGATCAGGAAGTAGCTGGAGTCTATAGTGGGAAAGATGAAACTTAGAGAGTTGGCACAGTACTTTGCAAACTAAGGAAGTCTGTACATTAGGAACGTGGGATGATGGCTATCAAGATGCATCTATCTAGAGGAAGCAGAATGAAAGTTGAAGAAGACACACAATACACACTATGAGACAACTGAGATCCCTCTGTAGACAAGAATCTAAAGAGAGAGATACTTCTGGCCAACGATTAAATAAGATGCAACAGATGTACAATAAAGGTTTGATAAATGCCAACTTTTTTTCTAGGCAGCTGAATGTCACTTCATTGGGGCTCAAGCAGATTATAGGTAGCCTTACATTGATTTTCTCAAAGATGGAGTTGTTCCTTTTGAGAAAATGGATGATATGGGACTCAAGAGAAGGTCCTTAGTGTTCTATGTTCAAGAGGAACAACTCTATCACAGAGGATATTTCAATAGGCCTTTATGATGCACCAGAAGGGAAAAAGCAGCATAAGCCTTGAAGAAAGCTCACGAACCATATCACATTGGAGGGGAAAATCTATATGACCTTCCTTGGGTTATTTTTTACCAACCATGGAGAAAGATTATGTCGCAAGTGCAAGGAGTTCAAGTTGCATTGAAACATGATCCATGCCCCCTTTGAGGACCTACACTCATTGGCTACTCCTTACCCATTTTATACTTGGGCGTTTGACCTAATAGGGGTAATATATCCATCTTCGAGAGGAAATATCTGGATAATGGTGGCAACATAGTGTTTCACTAAGTGGGTTAAGACAATACCTTTGAGGAGAGCAACAATAGGTGTAGTGGCAAACTTCAACATGGAGTATATAATTTGTCGATTTGGGATTCCAAATGGAATACCCCAAAGGCAATGGCCAAACAGGCGCAACTAACAAGACATTGGTTAACATTTTCCCCAAGATGATGGATTATTTCCCAGGGTCATAGGTTGACAAGATTTTAGCAGTTTTATGGGCCTATTGGACAATAAAGAGGAAGCCAATAGGGTATACACCCTTCTCACTGGTCTTCAAAGCTGAAACCATTTTGTTAGTAGAGATGGAAGTCCCCTCCATCAGATATAACTTGAAAAGCTACATGCTCCCTCTGAGTAGACATGTTTAGTTAGCAGCGCTTGATGAGCACATAGATAACGCGATGCAACAGTTCTAAATGTATACAAAACAACTTTCAAGGGCATTTGAAAACTTATTAAGACCACTGAAGTTTGTGGAGGGAGACCTAGTTTTCAAGGAAGTTGTGAAGTACATTCAAGGGATCCTAGTACCCATATTTGCTGTCAATTGGGAAAGACTTTTCATAGTGAAGGAGGTTCAAGATTTCGGTTACTACTGAATCTCAAAGATAGAAGAGGATATACCTTTCAAGATTAATAACAAGTGGTTAAAGGTCTATCATGTCTAGAGTTATGTCACCTGAGTTAGGATTTTGTATTTATCTATTCACTATCATGTTAAAGTCGATTATTTTGTGCTTTTCGTTGTTATTTCTTTTCTTCTAAGAAGTTAAAGTTGTAAAGGAAAGAATAGACTGTAAATTGTAAGAGTTTTTTCTTTTCAATGAGAATATAGCAAAAATAACTTGAAGATAAGTTGAGATATAATGGGAACTACTGCCTATGAATTACATGTAAGAAATGATAAAAATACATATAAATCGATGGACCATAACCTAGCACAAAATAAAGATCCGGGGAGGAGAAAAAGTCTCTAAGCATGCTTGAAGAAGCTTGCAAGCATGTTTGTTAGGGAACGATAAAACCCTCAAGACCAGTTTGGATTTGAATGCGTTGGATGATCAAAGCTTACCATTTCTAAATTGCTCTAGCTAGAGCTTCCTCAGTCGCCTTCACCTCTTGATCAATAGCTTCTAATAAAGGCACAAACTCCATCAGCACAGCTTTCTCAGTTTGTTGGGCCTCCAGATGCTTTTGATACATCTCTCTATTACTTTCCAACCTGGAGGCCTTCAAAAATTTCAAATAAATGATCAACAAACAAAAATGGAACCCATATTTGGCCAATTCTCTTAAATTTCCCAAGTATCAGTTAATGAGGTGTCTAGAGATATTAACAATATGAGTGTTCACCATCACTACAATAATATTGGCCACACCGTGGATCCTATAACTCATTATCACTTGGTTTAATCATAAACAGTCAACGATAAAAGTCTCTGGATGATGAATGGCCAGTTGTTGTATGATTACTTGATGGCTGGCTAGAATTTATGGAGATTTCTGAAGGACTTGAAGATATAATTCAGGAGGAGCCGAGTCAGGCAGAGGAACCTCACACTCAGATTCACTGTCAGCTGGAATACTAGTAGTGGATCCACGATCGTTATGACTTGACTCATTAGAGGAAGCATTTTAGGTGAAACAACGAGCGAGGGAGCGTGATGAGGTGGCCCTTGAGCAGGTGTGGCTCCCTCGTGACCTGAAAAGAGATACAGAGAAGTAGGATTCTAAGAAAATCTTAACATGTGTTTTTTCACTATTAAGTCACCTTGTAGGTGTGAAATTTTCATAAAATCTTAACAAGTGTTTTTTTAGTGTTAAATCACCCTGTAGGTGTGAGATTTTTACAAAATCTTAACAAGTGTTTTTTTATTGTTAAGTCACCTAGTAGGTGTGAGATTCGAAGAAAATCTTAACAAGTTTTTTTCATGGTTAAGTCACCTTGCAGATATGAGATTATGAAAAAAAAATCTTAACATGTGGTTTTCATTGTTAAGTCACTAATGGGTGTGAATTATATTTTCCATCTTATTTTGAACACATATGCTAACACTTATATAAATAAAAGTAAATGAAAGGAAAATTGAAATTACCTTAGAAACAGGCACACCACCAGAAGGAGTGGCAACCTCTACACCTTTGAGGACCTCAGATGGACCTTTTGGCAGAGGAACCTTAGGCTTTTGTGAAGAAGCTTCTGGAAGAGGAACCTCGGGCCCTTGTGAAGTAGCTTCTAGCAAAGGAACCTCAGGCCCTTATGAAGTAACGACCCCAAAAAAAGGTACAAGTGCCAAAATGGGGGAAGGCCCTACTGATGTTTCTTGAGCCCCATCATCAGTCACCACAGAAGTCAAAGGAACCTCAAAGTGAAAGGCCGAAGTAGCTACAACTTCGGGAACCTGACGAACATGAGGGAGAGAATATGAAGAAGCATCGTGATAAGGCTGCACAAAATCACTATATGTTAGATCAGAGAGACACCATTCGAGTAGGTGTAAATACATAAACAAGGTTAAGGTTACCTCAATAGTAATGGGTAAGGAAGCAAGGCCAGCGAAAGGCCTCGCCAGAGGGAAGTGAAGTAATGAACCAAAAAGGGTTGTGGCCAACGAAGAAATAATGATCTATCAAATGTAAGAAATACAACACTTAGTATGAAAGAAGTTAAGTTTGAAAAAATTATCCAGAAGTAGAAATCGTTACCTCGTGAGGACTTGAAACAACTGGAACCACATCCAGAGGAAGCACATTCAAGGGGGACATCTCAGATGAAATTAAAGGAGTATCCTATACCTGAGGGGAGGGCCCAACGGTGTCAAGGGATGCAATAGGTTTGTGATCAGCCTTCTCTGAGATGTTCCCCTTGCCTATGCTGGATAGGGAGGAGGTGCAACGGTCTCAAAAATACCAAATCGTCTTCCCACGATCGGACTTATAGGAGGATAATCTCCACCCGAGTGACGTTCATGCAAAGACAAAATCTTATGTGCCAATTGTTGGGAAAAAGAAATTCCTTACTAACATAGAAGTTATGAAAAGGGAAGTGAACTCCTGATCTGGAGAAGAGGGCGCTGAAGGAAAATAAGGTGATTGGTGCATCAGGGAGGCTCCTTCAATGGGTTTGTGCTTTTCTAAAGGACTGTCATCTATCTCTATAGGATTAGTGGAAGGGGAGAAGGAGAGGTCCTGAGACTTTAAGGATGGGTTATGGGTTCCACCTCGTAAGTACATTTCTTTTTTAATTTTCATGCCTAAAGTCTTCTTTCTTCTAGAACAACCATCAGCACCAGATGTTATTTGGGAAATTTTTCATCATGAGTTGGCTCCATTAATAGGAAATGCAAGAATGTAAGGAAAACCAACTGCAGGAGGAAAAATAAGGGAGTGTTATTAAAACTAGCATTGAAGTCATTCAAATTCGACACAACACTTTGCTTGAAGTTCCTTGGGTGTTTCTTCGGACATTATAGGGAGAAAAATGGCAAGTGGAATAACAACAACAGGTTGTTTGGAGGTGTTTTCTTTTTTCGAGGCTGTTTGAGAAGGCCCCTCACTTGAAGCACCTTCAGTAGCAAGGGTAAAGGCAGGTTGTTTCAGGGAAGGATCCTTCTTGGTATTTTGAGCAGTAACGGCCACGGGAGAATAAGGAGGTAACTTAATGGGAGGATCCTTGTGTAACATCCCGTAATTTTGAGGATTTAATATTTAATTATTTTTGGAGTTATCAAAATATTTAAATTGGAGAAACTTAAATTTATGATTTGGAGAATTTATTTAAGTGGGTGGAATTAATTATAATTGGCGACATTTAAGTTTAATTGTTCGAATTAAAGTGTGTCACATTTTGAGGTCAAAATTTGAGAGCGTTATAAAGTATTTCGGATGACAATTCCAAGTGCGCAGTTGAGTCCGGATGGGTCGAGATAGTCAGAAAAGAGTACCCGGGGGTAGTAATTGGGTCTCGGGGTATTTTTGGGCATAGTCGGGTCCACACGGGGTGATGTGGGCCATTTTAATTAGGCCCGTATGGCCTAAAACGGGATTAAGGGTTTTAATCCTAATTGGGGGAAGTGTGAATGACAGTTAATACAACTCTAAACCTAGGGTTTGAGAGAGACAAAGAAGAGGCAAATCAAGAAGCCAATTGGGGTTCTTTTGGAGTCAAATTAAGGGACGGATTGGGGTGTTCTTCATCAACACCTTCACTGCACCAACGGATCAGACTCTATGAATTATTCCAGGCAAGTGGTTAACTATTTTGATTCTAAAAATAAGTTCTAACCAATTCATATTATAGTAGCTGTATCTGAAAATTTGTTTTGGGTGTGTAACCATAACTAAAATTGGGTTTCCTGAATTTAGAGTAATGGACGGATTTAATTACTCAATGGAGGTTAAGTTATGATTTGGGACTGTTAAGATTGAATTGTAGAGTGGATTATAATATGTATTAGTGATTAAATGGATTGAAAACGGTTAGGTCAAATTCGGTAGAATGAGACCCGGATGAAAAACCCAAATCGGATATACTAAAGGTTATGTATAAGTTTGATGATGGATTAAGGTCTCTAGGATGTTTAGAACCTTTTCTTGTGTGGTGAATATGTTGGTTGTGATTTGGGTAAAGGTTTGGGGAAGAAACAAAATCTTAAGGGTTCATTAATGGCTGAAACAGCAAGCCGGAGAAGATGAATCCCTGTTTGATCGATCGATCGACCCAGGGGATCGATCGATCGAAGGTCCCAGAACATTGGCAATTCGGCCTGTTTATATATGTAAGGGAAATTAATTTAGAATTTAATCCACTACTTTTATTTAGTGATAATTGCATATGTGACACATATTCCTTAACAGTTATAAGGTGATATAATTGGGTTTAGGAGGGTGAAAATCGTATGTCATGGGAGGATTCAATTTCGGGAATTTATTTGTGAGTATTAATTTTGGACCGAGGGAAAATATTCGGGTATTGTAATTGAGTGGCACTACATTATTAAAGGAATCGAGCTGTAATTAATTAGTTATGGGTCGAAATATGTAATTGGGTATTAACGATGGCATGGGCCAAGTGAGCGAGTCCGGGTATAATGGTTGGGCGACACCAAGTGTTAAATTAATTAATGTATAAATTAATTAAATTAGAGTCGGACCATAGACTCGGATTGGTAATAAATTAATGTATATATTAATTAAATTAGAGTCGGACCATAGACTCGGATTGGTAATTAATTAATGTGTAAATTAATTTAAGTAGAGTCGGACTATAGACTCGGATTAGTATCAATTAATTAAGGTGTAAATTAATTAAATGAGAGTCGAATCAGAGACTCGGGTAAATATTATATAAATCAATGTGCAAAGTATTTATATAAGAGTCGGGACATGAACTCGGGAAATATTATATTAATTGACGTGTGAATTAATAAGTGAGAAAATTAATTAAGTTGAGTCGTGCCACAGACTCAGGAAATTAAAGGCTAGTGTTACGGGATTTTGAGTACACGATAAAGTCGGGGTTTATATTATATATATACGATGTAGTGATAGTATATATATACGTGTATCTATTATGCGTGTTATTAAATATCAGTGACAAGATATTTATTTAATTTATATACTCTAGTGCTATCAAGGGAGGTTGCGCGATGTGGGTGAATCACCTAGCTTGAGGAGTAGGGCGAGTATATCCCCAGGTCATAGTGTCCGGTATATGGGTGAGGGATTTATCTCACTTTCAGGGAAGGAATATGACCGCCTCCACTATGTTTATATTTTGGGCCAGGTTGGTGAGCGATTTCAACTTGGGGAACTAGGTTATGTGAGCACACCAAGTGAGATAGAATTTTAGAGAGAGTCATCCGGTGAGGGTATACTCGGAGGGATGGATGTATATATATATGTGTGTTGATGTTGTGGTAAAGCTACGTATATAATGGAAGCAAATATTATATGCGGGTAATAATACAGTGTGTGATGGAATTATTTTATATAACTTGTGTCACAGTTATATGTTATTATGTAAAGGAAATTAATTAAGTTAATTAGTGAGATAACTTATAACCCATGGATAATAATACTCGGTTTAGACTGGAAAGGCAATGGAGGATTACAAGGACTAGTTGGATGGGGTAGTACAACTAGGTGAGGTTAAGGAAATCGTTAGGTGTGCACTTTAGTGGAGGGGTGAGAATGTCCCCAAGAGAGTACGACACTAACTTAAATATGGAGTGCATTCACATATTTTATATTACTGCAGTTAATTCACTTGCTAAATATTTTCAAAATTTTTCAGGTTCTAACCCTTTCTATAAAACTATTTTCAAAACCTTTTAGGTGTCCAGCCACAGGGACCCCGAGATTGATATTTTATTCCAGGGACGAGCTGCGGCATATGTGGATGCTAGCAGGAGCTTGTCTTAGCCGCATCGTTCTTTCATTCCTAGAGTAGGAATCATTTATCAGTTCAGTTTTCAGATTTTTATTCAGGTGTTGAATATTTGTATTGGACTATTTGTTTTGGTGGCCAATGGTTTATTCGGCATGTCATTTTATTATTTGTTTAGTTCATTTAATTCAGTTGTGTGAATGGATTATATTTATTTCTGCACGTACTGTTTGATTTAATTAACAAGATAAAATTTGGCACCAACTTTTTGGAATACTAGATGGTTAGTAAGTTTTAAAAAGATTTTCGGTAGTGATGCTAAGGATGAACCAACTGGGATTCTTCTTTTAATTTGGTATAGGATTGATCACCCGGTATTTTATTAGGCGGGGTGTCACAGATGGTATCAGAGCATCATATTCTAGTGTCCTTAGGATCTGTGCGGCTTTTCACATTTCAGCTTAGCGTCTTTTTATATAGAACCTATCATAGGATTGTCGTATTCTTATACGTATGTGCATTTGAGTTCTTCTACCAATTACTTTATATTTGAGGGTGAACTCATATGATTCAATTCTCATTTCAGATGCCGCCCAGAAGAGAGAGAGCAGCTAGGGCAGCAGGGGGAGGTGAGACTAGGGAGGCTCATTACCGTAGCATCTGCCAAAGATGATTTCGGCAACACGGGTAATTGAATTAGTGGCGCAAGCAGTTGAAGCAACGATGATCGCTATAGAAAGGTACTTTTCGCGAGATCAGCCATAAGTATTAGTGGCACCAGATGTTCAGGCCCACCATAGGCAGTCGGAATGGTAGCAAGTACGAGAGGTCTTTCAAAAGGGCCACCCACCAGAGTTTCGAGGGGGTTCAGATGTGGTGCTAGCGTGTCAGTGGAAGAGAGATATTTAGTGTCACCTACGTATGGTAGATTGTAATGAGGTACAAAAGCAAATGCTAGCTACTTTTAAGTTGGTGGGAGCAACGCTACAGTGGTGGGAGTCGATCACTACAGTTGAGGAAAGGGATACATTAGCAATTGCATAGTTTTGGGTGCAGTTCGACCGCAAGTATTTTTCGCCAGGAGTGGAGACCAAAATTAGGAGAAAATTTAGAGAGGTGACTCAGGGGGACCGTTCAGTGGCCGATTACGAGGAAGAATTCACTCATTTGGCAAATTTTGTACCGGATGAGGTAAGCGACGAAGAAAGAAAGAAGTCAAAGTTCATGGATGGATTAGTCTGGAGGATCAGGCAACATTTGATTGGTAATCCCGCATTAGTAGCTTATACGGACGTCGTAAATGCAGCACTCCTGCACTGTCAGGAATATCGTTTCCACGTGAGAGGAAGCAAAGAGGGAGGGGAAACCAGTCAGTCGGATAAAGCGGAAGGGAACAGTACCAGTGGGGTATCTCAGCAGTAGGCAGGGGGACATTAGGGGCAGGATTCCCGGCATGGGAATCAGGACAAGCGATTTAGGTTTGGAGGCTATCGACAGGATGGCCAGGACTTCAGACAAGGCCAACAAGGAAGGGATTAGTGGCAGGGTGAATTTATTAGGAGGTGTTTCGTTTGTGGGGAAGCGGGACATGTGAAGAGAGATTGTCTTCAACGAGGAAGGGATGAACTACATGATGAGGTCGTGGATGTGCAGCCACTACAACAAGTCATGGGTGCGTTCGGGCAGGGGGAAGCTTCTCAGGAACTCGAGGATCAGCCATTGCAGCTAGAGTATGGAGGTAATTATCTTTTTATCCTATGGGCATGGGGTATATTTTGGGTGACAACGAGGGTATCACAATATATTTTTTTTCCACTAAAATTCGCGAGTGAGTCGGATTTAGTGGGTGAGCTGGCTGTAGTAGCCATAATATGTAGATAAAAATTTTTGTGGGGTACCGGAGTCCTTTGGTGTTAACCACGATAGAGTGGAGGTGCACACAGAGAGAAGGGTTGAATTATGCGAGTGGTTACTACGTTCGAGAATTCTGGAAGTAGGGTAAAAAAAAATTATATCGGCTGGATAGCGATGGATTTGAACTATTGTAAATAGTGGGGGTAAGTTTTGGTATTCGCGACGCCAGGGTATGAATGATTTTTACTAGGTATCACCAGAGAGGGAGTCTAGCCTATATATATGTGTATATATGTTGTATTGTATGGTGCGATAGACACATAATGAGGTCTTGTGTTCTCATATTTATCCCGGTAAGTAGGGGTGGTTACTGAAGTGAATCAGGGTGGTTAGATTTAGTTTCGAGCAGAGAGAGATAGCTCGGGATTTACTTTGCGCAAGAACTAGTGATAGTAAGGGCGCGGTATTTTATGTTGTTTTTTGTAGCATAAGAGTAGGCGTGTATGCTTTCGTGTTAATAGACAAGTATTTGTGGGTATGTACTATGGACTGAGGGTCTAACAGATCTCAACGATCGACAATGTTACGCAGTAGTGTATCGGGGGGGTTCCTTATTTGGATTTTTCTTGCGAGATGTCCCACGCATGAAACTTAGCGCAATGTTGAAAGTGGGGGAGATGTTCGGTCGTTAATACATGGGTTGGGTACCCCGGGTGTTATTATTTATATATGTAATATGACTACGGGTTGGAAGTGATATTACGGGTCACGGCTAGTATAGTCGGGTAACTTTCGTGCGGTAAAGCACGAGGATAGGGTGTATGGGCACCCTGGTTAATTAAGGTAACTTTCGTGCGGTCAAGCACGGGTAAGGGTGTATGGGCGCCCTGGTTAATTAAAATGCATATTGTGTAATTTATAGTTAGAAGCAGGAGAGATAGATATAGCGAGCTTAGAGGCACATGACTAGATAGTGATATTTGAAGCTTGGAGCACTAAACTTATCTTAATTTCGAGGACGAAATTCCTTTGTAAGGGGGGAAGTATGTAACACCCCGTAATTTTGAGGATTTAATATTTAATTATTTTGGGAGTTATCAAAATATTTAAATTGGAGAAACTTAAATTTATGATTTGGAGAATTTATTTAAGTGGGTGGAATTAATTATAATTGGCGACTTTTAAGTTTAATTGTTCGAATTAAAGTGTGTCACATTTTGAGGTCAAAATTTGAGAGCGTTATAAAGTATTTCGGATGACATTTTCGAGTGGGCAGTTGAGTCCGGATGGGTCGAGATAGTCAGAAAAGAGTAAACGGGGGTAGTAATTGGGTCTCGGGGTATTTTTGGGCATAGTCGGGTCCACACGGGGTGATTTGGGCCATTTTAATTAGGCCCGTTTGGCCTAAAATGGGATTAAGGGTTTTAATCCTAATTGGGGGAAGTGTGAACAAAAGTTAATACAACTCTAAACCTAGGGTTTGAGAGAGACACAGAAGAGACAAATCAAGAAGCCAATTGGGGGTCTTTTGGAGTTAAATTAAGGGACGGATTGGGATGTTCTTCCTCAACACCTTCACTGCACCAACAGATCAGACTCTACTAATCATTCCAGGTAAGTGGTTAACTGTTTTGATTCTGAAAATAAGTGATAACCAATTCATATTATAGTAGGTGTATATGAAAATTTGTTTTGGGTGTGTAACCATAATTAAAATTGGGTTTTCTGAATTTAGAGTAATGGACGGATTTAATTACTCAATCGAGGTTAAGTTATGATTTGGTACTGTTAAGATTGAATTGTAGAGTGGATTATAATATGTAGTAGTGATTAAATGGACTGAAAATGGTTATGTCAAATTCGGTAGAACGAGCCCCGGATGAAAAACCCAAATCGGATATACTAAAGGTTATGTATAAATTTGATGATGGATTAAGGTCTCTAGGATGTTTAGAACCTTTTCTTGTGTGGAGAATATGTTGGTTGTGATTTCGGTAAAGGTTTGGGGAAGAAACAAAAGCTTAAGGGTTCATCAATGGCTAAAACAACTAGCCAGAGAAGACGAATCCATGTTCGATCGATCGATCGACCCAGGGGATCGATCGATCGAAGGTCCCAGAACTTTGGCAATTCGGCCTGTTTATATATGTCAGGGAAATTAATTTAGAATTTAATCCCCTACTTTTATTTAGTGATAATTGCACATGTGACACATATGCCTTAACGATTATAAGGGGATATAATTGGGTTTAAGAGGGTGAAAATCGTATGTCACGGGAGGATTCAATTTTTGGGAATTTATTTGTGAGTATTGATTTTGGACCGAGGGAAAATATTCGGGTATTGTAGTTGAGTGGCACTACATTATTTAAGGAATCGAGGTGTAATTAATTAGTTATGGGGCAAAATATGGAATTGGGTATTAACGATGGTACGGGCCAAGTGAGCGAGTCCGGGTATAATGGTTGGGCGACACCAAGTGTTAAATTAATTAATGTATAAATTAATTAAATTAGAGTCGGACCATAGGCTCGGATTGGTAATTAATTAATTTATAAATTAATTAAATTAGAGTCGGACCATAAACTCGGATTGGTAATTAATTAATGTGTAAATTAATTTAAGTAGAGTCAGACTATAGACTCGGATTAGTATTAATTAAGGAAGGTGTAAATTAATTAAATGAGAGTCGAATCCGAGACTCGGGTAAATATTATATAAATCAATGTGCAAAGTGCTTATATAAGGGTCGGGCCATGGACTCGGGGAAATATTATATTAATTGACGTGTGAATTAATAAGTGAGAAAATAAATTAAGTTGAGTCGGGCCGCAGACTCAGGAAATTACAGGCTAGTGTTACGGGATTTTGAGTACACGATAAAGTCGGGGTTTATATTATATATATACGGTGTAGTGATAGTATAAATATACGTGTATCTATTGTGTGTGCTATTAAATATCAGTGACTAGATATTTATTTAATTTATATACTCTAGTGCTATCAAGGGAGGTTGCGCGATGTGGGTGAATCACCTAGCTTGAGGAGTAGGGCGAGTATATCCCCAGGTCATAGTGTCCGGTATATGGGTGAGGGATTTATCTCACTTTCAGGGAAGGAATATGACCGCCTCCACTATGTTTATGTTTTGGGCCAGGTTGGTGAGCGATTTCAACTTGGGGAACTAGGTTATGTGAGCACACCAAGTGAGATAGAATTTTAGAGAGAGTCATCCGGTGAGGGTATACTCGGAGGGATGGATGTATATATATATATATGTGTGTGTGTGTGTGTGTGTGTGTGTGTGTGTGTGTTTGTGTGTGTGTGTGTTGATGTTGTGGTAAAGGTACGTATATAATGGTAGTAAATATTATATGCGGGTAATAATACAGTGTGCGATGGAATTGATTTATATAACTTATGTCACAGTTATATGTTATTATGTAAAGGAAATTAATTAAGTTAATTAGTGAGATAACTTATAACCCATGGATAATAATACTCGGTTTAGAGTGGAAAGGCAAGGGAGGATTACAAGGACTAGTTGGACGGTGTAGTACAACTAGGCGGGGTTAAGGAAATCGTTAGGTGTGCACTTTGGTGGAGGGTTGGGAATGTCTCCAAGAGAGTGCAACACTAACTTAAATATAGAGCGCATTCACATATTTTAAATTGCTGCAGTTAATTCACTTGCTAAATATTTTCAAAATGTTTTGGGTTCTAACCCTTGCTATAAAACTATTTTTAAAACCTTTTAGGTGTACAGCCATAGGGATGCCAGGATGTATATTTTATTCCAGGGACACGGAGCTGCGACAAATGTGGATGTTGGATTAGATGCATCGTTCTTTCATTCCTAGAGTAGTAATCATTTATCAGTTCAGTTTTCAGATTTTTATTCAGGTGTTGAATATTTGTATTGGACTATTTATTGTGGTGGCCGATGGTTTATTCGGCATGTCGTTTTATTATTTATTTAGTTCATTTAATTCAGTTGTGTGAATGGATTATATTTATTTCCGCATGTACTGTTTGATTTAATTAACAAGATAAAATTTGGCACCAGCTTTTTGGAATACTAGGCTGTTCGTAAGTTTTAAAAAGGTTTTCGACAGTGATGCTAAGGATGAACCAACTGGGATTCCTGTTTTAATTTGGTATAGGACTGATCACTCGGTATTTTATTAAGCGGGGTGTCACACCTAGAGAGTTCTACTAAGAGGAAACTCAACTCTCAAGAGGGATTTACCCTTGAGACCAAGATCCAAAGGGTGAAATGATTGAATAGGTTGATAGATGGGAGGACTCTGAATGAATTGCTCAACCTTGGCCAACTGCATTGGATAGTATTTCATGGAAAAGTGGGAAGACACTTTACGTTTCCTCATCGAACCTGGAATGGTGATTCATCCACTAACTGCGAAGCATAACGAAGAAGTAGAAGAGATAGTGTAGTGGTGGCAAGCCTTGAAGAAGGTTACCTTGGGGTGAGATATATGATATACAGGCTGAGGGGATCCTTGATTGTAGACGAACTGGCATGATCAACGATTAGGGTTTCAATGCTCTAAAGAGGTACCCCATTCAATATAAGAAGGTAATAAAACTAGGGTTAGAATAAGTACCACAACGAACGAGGGATCTTCAGTGATGATTTCCTCAAAAGTAGCTTGAACCCTCTTAGCTTCATGAGGGAAGAATGACCAAGAATGAGCATTAGTCTCCTCGTTGTACGACCTCATAACGAAACGATTGTACTTGTCCAAGATTGACAAAATGTCCTTACAACTTTTCTTTTTATGATAACATAGTAGGCGATAGGGCTTGAGGTTCTCTTGAAATGACAACTTCACCTCTACCGGAACTATCTCTGGAAAACGGGTATAGAGGAAAATCATTACAAGGATTGCATTAGCAAAATTTTCCACATTGTATAGACCGACGGAGCTCTCCATGTCAAGATGAATCATGTCGAACCAAGTGTAGAGGGAACCCAAAGCCATTTCTTTTAGAGGGAGTTTGAATCCCCTGGCCAATCATATGGAGATATTAATCAGATCCCGAAGGGGCTATTCATTGGGCTTCCTAGTTAAGAGAAAATGAGATAGAATGAATAAAAAGTAAGAAGGTAACTCTAAGGGTGTATCCTTACCCTTACCACAAGTAGAAGAGCCTCCCTTGGCAGAAGGGGCATGGAAGAAGTAGTTGATAATAGGGGTAAAGGTGGCCTTGTTTGAAAACCCTATGCAACTTCGACATATCTGATCCAAGTTTGCATTGGATGTAGTCTTTTTGGCATCTAAATCTTTGTCAGATTATGACAATGTGCCCATGGGCTCAAGAACAAAAAGTTTACATACGCCTTCTAGGGTAATATCTCCCCGCACTACGAGTAAAGTGTGAGTTGTAATATTCCAACTAGACACCAACATGTGGAGGGTAGCGTTGTATGTGGATAGAGTGAAAAACCCAAACTAAGAAGCGCGATGGATTCCAAACTTCGTGAGGGCATCAACGTGAGTATCCTACATATAACTACTTTAAGAAGCAAACTTATCTAGGCAACAACCAAGCCCTTCAAAATCTATTTGGGAAAAGGGGAAGTCACCACAGTCAAGGCAAAATCTCATAGGGGAAGGAAGCCCCAAATAATATAATCATCGTCTTCATCACCAAGTGTCATGGGTCACGCTAAGAACTTGTGGAGAATGTTTTTCACTCACCAGAAAATTTGTCACCCTCATAAGAATGTGAGAACGATGATATAAATGAAACTATTTTTTGGTGCGCCACCATTAGGGCGGTGGCGTCTAGGGCAAGAGCAGGTGAAGCAGTAGCGGTAGGGGCAACCAGAATGTTAGAAGAATGCATTGGAGGGGTTTAAGTGTTAGAAAAGAAAGAAACTCTTGGTAAGCATAAAGAGGAGGCTGAAAGTCGCTGTCAATGGTGGAAAATGGAGGAGGAAGAAGGCTCTCACGGGCTAAAACTTGAAAAGAAGATCAATAATGGTGGAAAGGTTTTTTCTTCTCTCTAAAATATCTAAAGTATATGAAGTTAAATGAAAGGTAAGAAAAGGAAAACACTAAGTGTGGAGGTATTACTTATTTGAGATTTTCAAAATGACGTTTGAGTTTCTCACGCTAGTTTGAGTTTCTTAATAAGAGATATTTCAAACTTATGTATGAGTCAGATAAGCTCGTCTGATCTAAGAATGGTTAGTTTATTGGAAACAGGTAATCTTTTAACGGTATGATCAAATTTGATATTATAAGGACATAATTTTATAAATGTCCGTCACAATTAAGTATGTCATATACCGCTACAAGTCGTCGAAGAATTGAGAAGATTGTATCTACAAAAGACGGATCCGAATTATAAGTTGTCTTCAACATTCAAGCCCACCAATATGACATTTGGTAAAATAATGTTTTAAAGTTTCATTTACATTTCATATTAAGAGTGTTGGGATATTTTTTTAAAGATGATTTGAAAAAGATTTTATATAAAAATATTTTCAGAAATGTTTTTTTTTATAAAAAGGCTGTTAAGTGTATTTGAAAAATGTGTTTTGAAAAGTTTTGAGGAAATTTTCTAAGGCAGTAAGAGTTCCTCTGTTTTTACGCTCTGGTCGTTCAAGCGAGATCACCATCTTGTTCGAGCGACATTGAGATGTCGCATGATGTCATTTGATCGACACGCATATCTCATTCGAGCGAGATTATTTTTTATTTGAGCGAGTTGTCTTTTTGGCTGACACGCCTGTTTAATTGTTATCCTTTGACCGACTCAAATTCCTATAAAAAGGAATGTCAACTTTGTTTTTTAAACGTGGAGAACAGTTTCAACCTTTAAGAGTTTTGACCATAATCAAATTCGATAACTTTTTGGCAGCGTTTTTTGTTCTCCAACCATTTGAGGGTTCAAATATTTGTTTTGTTTACAGTTCACAAATAATCCCAATTACTTTTGTGTGATTTTTTTTGTGGACCCCGAGAACATATTTTGCCTTCGTTCATTCTTTGTGGGGAGAGCTCTACAACCGACAACATTGAAGATTTTAGACTACGTGTCTGGACTGCGCGTCCTGGTGGTATAGCTGCGTGCGAACCATTGCTGATTTATTTCTAACCGTTGCTTTGGAGGTTTGACATAGACACCGTGCGTTACTCTTGTGGGCGAAAGCAAGATGGTATGTAAGTCAGTGGTCTTGTAAACTTGTCAGAGTTCTAGAAATAAAAGGTTTTGCCCTTCGGAGATTTTTCCTGAAATTTTGTGTTGCATGCTATATCTTATTTGTTTTGATACGTAGTTGCATGTTTAGGGGCTGAATTAATTTGGTTTAAAATAGACTCAAATGAAATAAGCATGCAAATTGGAAATTTGCAAATTTAATTAATTATCACACACCGTCATATTTTACAAATATTATAATTGCTATTAGTTACTTTTATATAGTTGATTCTATTTCTCTATGGAATAATAGATTAGGTCATGTTAATCATAGAAGTATAAAAAACATGACTAATCAGTGATTAATTTCTGATTGTAATAATCACCATTACGATGAATGTGAAATTTTAGCTCAATCGAAGATAACTCGAAAGTCATTTAAATCTATTGAGAGGGCATTCGAAATACTTGATCTTATACATAGTGATATATGTGATATGAAGAGTAATGTCACTCGTGGAGGAAATTAATATTTTTTTTGAACTTTTGTCAATGATTACTCTAAATATGCATACACATATTTGGTTAAAAGTAAAGATGAAGTATGTGCTAAATTTCTTATTTTTAAAGCAAAAGTTAAAACTCAACAAAATTGACAAATAAAAATCCTATGATCCGACAGAGGTAATGAATACTACCCAATAAGTTATTTTCATTTTTTTAATACTCATTTAATAATTCATCAAGTTATGGCACCATACTCACCATAACAAAATGGAACAGCGGAAAGGAAAATTATGACTTTGGTTGAATGATAAATGCAATGCTTATCAGTCCTGGGTTGCCTTAGTCTATGTGGGGTGAAGAAATTTTATCTGCATATTATACTCCAAATAGAGTTCCATTAGAAAAATAATGATATTGCACCATATGAATTATGGTTTAATCCTAAACCTAATCTTAAATGTTTCAAAGTTTAGGGATGTCTTGCATGTGTAAGAAAACTCGAATCTAAATTACCCAAGTTAAGAAATGGGACTTACAGGTGCATTTTTATTGGATACTCTAACAATAGTATGACTTACAAATTTCTGAATCTTGAAACTCAAGAAGTTATTGAGTCGGTAACAAAGTCAAGTACTTTTAATGAAGGATTGGAAAATAATAATCCTACTGTTGATGCCTCACCTTCTAATGCTTCATCACAAGTAATATCACATTTGGAATCAACAGATGACGTTGAACCAAAGAGAAGTAAGAGACAAAGAACTGAGAAGAAGTTTGGACATGACTTTGTAATATATTTTATAGTGTGAGATGTGAATGAAAATTAGAACAAAAATAAAGTTGTTCCTAATATGTAAGATGGACCGACTACATTTCATAAAGCGGTAACATTTAGGGGTGTTATCTTCTGGAAATAAGCAATTAATGATGAAATTAACTCAATTTTATCAAATCAAACTCAGGTTATTACATATATTCCCCTGGAGCAAAACCAATTCGATGTAAATGGATATTTAAAAAGAAATTAAATTTGGATGGTTCAATTAATAAGTTTAATGGAGATTAGTTTCTAAAGGTTATAAACAAATACATGGAATTGATTATTTTTACACACGTGCACTTGTTGCACATATAACTTCCATTAGGCCTTAAATATCTCTTGCTTCTATTCACAATTTAGTGATCCATCAAATGTATGTAAAAATAACTTTTCTAAGTGGTGATTTAGAATAAGAGATTTACATGGAATAACCTAAAGGGTTTGTTTGGCCTGACTAAGAAAAGAAAGTGTGTAAAGTAGTTAAATCTCTTTATGGACTTAAATAAGCTCCTATGCAATGGCATAAAAAGTTTTATAAGATAATAAAATACCAAGGTTTTAAAGTAAATAATGCCGACAAATGTATATATAGTAATTTTGACAATGGTTTTAGAGTCATTATTTGCTTATATGTGGATGACATGCTTATATTTGGTTCAAGTCTCAATTATGTGGAAAAAACTAAGAGGTTTCTACCAACAAACCTTGATATGAAGGATCTTGGGGAAGCTGATCTAATTCTAGGAATCAAAATAATAAGAAAAAGCAATACATTAGAATTATCTCAATATCACTATATTGAAAAGGTTCTTATGAAATATAATCATTATGAACTTAATCCAATAGCCACATCACCTGATCCTATTATAAAATTAATGAAAAATACTGGACGTACCATGGATCAATCTAAATATGCAAGTGTCATTGGAAGTCTCAGGTATGCAATGCTTTGCAGTAGACATATATTATCTATGCGGTAGGAATACTATGTAGATTTACAAGTAATCGAGGACAAGAACATTGGAATGCAATTTTTAGATTACTTAGATACCTAAAGAGGACTATGGATTACATATTACATTATGAAGGGTATCCATCTGTGTTAGAAGGATATAATGATTCCAATTGGAATAACCTCGAATTAAAATCTAAGTCCACAACTGGTTAGATATTTACACTATGAGGAGCGGCTATTTCTTAGGGATCTAAGAAACAAACATATGAGTTTGATTCAACAATGCAATCAGAAATTCATAGACCTAACAAATGCAAGTAAAGAAGTGTAATGGCTTAAAAATTATTATTTAATATTCCTTTATGGAAAAAGACATATACTTCTATTATGATTAATTGTGATAACCAAGCTATAATATATAATGTTTCAAGCCAAACTTATACTAGAAAATCTAGACACATTAGTCTAAGACATCAAAATTGAAGGTAGTTACTCAAAGAAGGAGTAATTCTAGTTGACTATGTTGAAACGAATAAGAATTTAGCAAATCCCCTGACTAAAGGTCTTGTTAGAGAAATGATATATATCACCTCAAAAGGAATGGGACAAAGGTATATAAAACAAAAACCTATATTTAATAGAAACCTAACTTATGTCTTGAAAATATATACAAAGTTCAATGTGGTTCTAACAAATTAAATGATAGTTATGGAACACTAGAAACTTATATGTAAAAATCCATTCCTATGTTCCCAAAGTTTGTATTCTGCACGATAGAGGATGAAATTTACTTCTTAATAAATCATATAAACGTGACCCCCAGAATCATTGAAGTTGATTTACCTATATGAATGATGAAAGTGTGGGCACTTTCTATGGAATAAGATCGATCCTAAAGCAATCATGAAATCATCATGAGCACAAGTCCATAAATGTGCATGTTAACAAAACACTCTTCAACACAGAGATCAGTATGTGGAAATGTTTCGAATCATCTTAAAGGGTCCTTGGTTCTAGAAACGTTTACCGCAGCACCTTGATGAAGCTTTGAATTATTTTAACTAAGTGGAAGTTCAAGTCCGAAAGACACTTCTCATTTATGTACAAAATTTCAACGATAATGTTGAAAACCATGTTACTTTCCGTATACTCTTGCATCTTCAATTCATTATTTATGCGTATTTTGAAATGGTGGGGGATTATTGGAATTTTTAAAATAGAGTTTATTAATTAAATTGTATTATTAAGTTTTCATTTTGGAAGATAATTGAGTATTAATATTGTTTAGTATTAATATTTTGTAAATGAGTTTTTTTATTTTAGGGATTTTATATTAGGCCTTTTAGTATAGAGTGATATAGAGAGAGAGCTAAAGAAAGTGGGTGCACATGCACATCGTTGCTCAGAGTGTGGGAGCCTAAATTTTTGTCAAAGTCAACCAGATCGAGAGTTGTGGTCAATCGATCTGATCAAAGGATGATATAATCCAAGCGGGTTGATCTGAACTATTGGATTGAATCGTGGAGATTCGTATGGGGTTTATCCATTCACTTATGATAAGACACCAAATCTAGACCGTGCGATCGAAAGAATTCTGAAAAGACTTGATCCAACGGCTACTGAGTTGCACACCTGAAAGGATGTGATTGTTCATGAACAACCACCAAAATGGTTATAAAAAAGTTCTAGGCCTCGACCTCTGTTTTGCGCATCAAAAATTTCCTTGTTCTCATCTTTTTGTCCTCTACATTCTCATATTATCTGTTTAACATTTCGGAATGTTCTTGGTTCGATCAAACCATACATAGTTTGGATCAAACAAATCACATCATTGAATTGTATCATGAAGAAAAATTCTACTACAAACTCCACTGTGTACTCACGGTTTTCATCTGAACGGGGAAAAATATTGCCTAAAAGACAACGTTCCTAGAACGTGCCTTGTAAAAACTTGGGTTCAAAATTTATTTTATTATTATTCCTTCATAAATTTCTTATAATGCATTCATCTTTCACACATTCATTACACCTCATTCCTTTAAGTATCATGTTAAGTTGTGTTGAGCTCATACACATCATTCCAAAATGTATTAAAATGACCCCATATAATTGGAAAAATCGAGTTCATTAGAAACATATCAAATTGAATCAATTAAAAAAATGCGATCGATATATAAAATTCAAAAATATAAACTCATAGTCCATAATAAATTATTGGATCATTATCTGCCCTGTACTCTCGTAAAAATTCGTGTTGTGTAATTTGTATGAAGAAATTAGTTTCCAAAACAAACTGGTCTCATTTCCATTGAGAAGCCTACAAAACTTGTAATTTATAAATATTTGTATTTTTTTAGCAACTAGTAATGTTTTCAAAGAAAAATAAAGAATTAACTAACCTATTCAAAATTAATATTGTTAATATTATCATATATCTTCTTTTTTTTTGTCATCTTTTACTTTTTCCCTCTAACAAATTTCTCTAGTCTATATTGCTTCCTTTTGACAGGTTGTCGACCTTTGCCACGTACGGCCATAGGAATACGAACACATTCGTTTTCTTTTATTGCGGGATTAATATTGCCACTAGGTGGTGACGAGTGAAAGTGAATACTTGTCTCACTACTCCCATATGCATAACGAATTTGGACTTACCTTCATTGCCCATCGCTAAGTCTGTTGCTTGATAAAAGACATTACACATCTTATCAAAACATTCATTTTTCGGATTGATCGTCCAATTTGAGTAAATAATTTTAACCTTTATATGACACCTCTTCACATCTTTTCTCCATTTACTAAGAAGGTATTTATCGGGCACTAACTAATTTTTTTTAATCAAGACTGTAATAGCATCTCGATATAGAATACCCATGAACTCAAATAATCGACAACTATATTCAATATTACCATCGTCGTCTTTAAAGAAAATTGTAAAATGGGCTTGACAGTTTATCTCTCCAATCATATCTTCTAAAATATCATACACGACGTAGTTGCATCCTACGTTAATAGTGATCACCTCACAATAAAGCTTACCCATTAATTCATTTTAAAACTTCATAAATTTTGCATTGGGGTATGCCTATTGAAATTTTTTTTTAATAGCAGATAGAGTAAAATATGGGATGAAGGAGTTAAAGTAGTTGAAGTATTCTTAGTCCTCTTTTTTCACTTTATAGCATAAGTTATTTTCCAATTGTTCGACAAATTGGTTTAGAGTTGCCTTCGAGTTCACATATCCATTGAAAAAAAGCATTCATGCTCTCACTTCTTTGGTTTTATGACAATCCTGCCCAAAAAGTACTTTTTACAAACGCGGGGACCCAATGACCCCTCTCTTCATACAAACCAACTAACCAATCATTATTATATAGTTGAAATCTATTAATGAAACTATTACAACATGCCTAAAATTCTTCGGTGTTCAATGAATTGTAAACATCATGTTTTATTGCATATTTGATGGGTTCGTACTCGCTACAACCTCTAAACTTTTCGGGCAACTTCTTCATGATGTACACCACCAAACGTAATTATATCATACCCATAGGTATATATACCTGTATATATTTCTAAAAAATTCGTCTAACCGTGTCTGTCCTTCGTAGCACTACCCTAACATTTTCGAGTCAAACCTAAATTCCCAATTATTTAATTATTCGCTTAATTAATTAATTGATTGTTAATATATCAAATCTGGACACGTACTCTACTCAACCAACCGTATCCCCATATTTCCAATTTTTTCATCCCAATTCCATAATCAAAATTTTCGAGTATCATTTCCCACTAACACTCCATTTGTTACTTCTACTATGTCCCCAAATCAATTCAAATTATTTTTCTCAGTATTAATCATTTTTCTAAAAATCCTATATAATTTTCGAACATTAAAATTTTACCCGAAACCAACTCATGAGCAATTTTAATCAAATAACAGAAACTAGCTATAACAGGGTATTCGAATTGGCTCGGCTTGAGGGCTACACGGTTCACCCCTGTAGATAACAACAATTTACCCCAATTTCATTTTTCCAGCAAGTTTTAACCCAAATTCATCAACCCCAAAATATAAGTCCTCAATGAAATTCAATTCCCCTGAATACTAAACATGAATTAAAACATTTTTAGTATAAAATATCTCTACATATTATTATTACGTGGGGTTTAGATTTAATCTCTATATTTTTTGAGATTCTCTCTATATCATACAATTTCATAAAAAAAAATTATATTCTAAATCCATAATTTAACTATCAATATGGGATCCAATTTCTAGATTTCAATACTAAATAATCACACATTTATCTTATGAAATCATGTGTCAAAAACCCAATTGTATATAAATCCCACCCGAAAATCAATTCCTAATCATGATATGCATTGAAACATACACATAATCATTTAGCAAGATAATTACTTGCCTTAATACTTGTTGAAGAGTGCGCTTTGGTTCAAACAAATAAATTATTTAATTAAACTCAGTTTTTCAATTAAATCCTAAAACATGCATCTAGGTGTGATTGGAGATAATATGATCATGCAAGAACATTCAATCACAAACAAACACACAAATGAGGAAAAATCCCCCAAAGGGCCAAAACTTTTTTTATTTTCACTATAATTTGTAAAGAACGGTTTACACGGATTATACTAAAAACAAGAGTGACATACGAAATAACCTCAGGTGTCGGTTCCGATGTCGTGGGCTAGAATCTCCCGCAAGAACTCCAGATGAGCAGCAATGGAAAAGAGACGACTTCTCGACAAGTTACTCCAGATGAGTACAAATGATCCTCTTGAAGGTTTAAAGATTCACATACATATATGGGAGTGGTTATGTGAATAAAGAAGGCATGAAACCTTAAAACAAGAAGTCTATTTTCTGGGCTGTAAAATGCATAAATCGTATGCGAAAAAGACTTAGAAAACGTGTAGAATGTACCCAGATATTTATACGAAAATCGAGGCGACAACGGTGCTCGAACGAGATCGCGCGACATCCTTATGTCGCTTGAACGACAGAGAGATGACGTTCGAACGAGTTCGCGTGACATGCTCATGTCGCTCGAACGACAGAGAGATGTCGTTTGAATGAGCTCGTCGACCGAGGCAAGTCCACTTCTACACTTAGAAAAGTTTATGCTTTTTTTTAAAAAACCAATTTGACTTGGAAAAATATTTTCTAAAAAATTCCCAAATATTTATGCAAATATAAACATCTCCAATAAACCATTTTACCAATAATACGTTGTGGAGTAGTGGGAACGGTTGAGAAGCACGTCGCATGTAGCATGATGCACTTGTGAAGATGGTGGATGCATGGATTCGGATCAAGGTCGTCGTGGATGATCGTGTTGATGAGCCGAATGTAGCGGTATCAGACATACATACTATGATCTTGGACAAATAGAAAATTCCTAGTTATCACCCCGGACATTTACAAAATTATGACCTTACAAATCTCCTCCTATGTCTATGTCGGTACATACATAAAAAAATTCAAATTATGCAATCTTCCAGAAAGAATATGACATATAAGATAATATCCCCATTAAATCCTCAAACTGAGAATACTAAATGACATGTCGTCAATCAAACTTCAACATCTTCAGCTTTAACTTTTTAGAAACTCTCAAAGCTTTTCTCATCAGGGTGTTCAATCCAATAATTATCAATTTTGTACCTACACACATGAGATAAAACAGATACCTGTGACACGCAACAGTTTGAAATATAATGACATGCAAATAGAAAGGATCAATTAAGCATAAGCAAATCATTGATAAATCAACCAACCAAACAATTCTCCCCCATAATTCATAATTCATTCTCCCCCTTTTTTTGATGTCCCCAAATAGACAAATATGAAAAGCATAAATAAATGCAAATGGAGTATGCCACAAGGTAATAAACTTTCCAATTTTGAATTTTTCAAAAATTTTCACACAAGATATACAACAAAGAATCACACCATAAAAGAACATAAAAACAACCAAGTCGATGATTGTGGAAATGTAGGGGTGTGTTCAAATTCGATAGGAAAATCAATGCATACAAACATGATATATGTGCACGATGAATATCGAATACTACTAAAGAATGAACTCAACGTCTTCCTTAGGTGTAAAAAGATGGAAATATGAGACATTGACTCAATCAAATCAGCAAATCAAAGCTCAAAGTGATTTTCACACCAATAACGTTCAAAACGATTTAATGCTTTTTCAGGATTTTCAAGGAAGTGCAAACCAATTCTCCAATCAAACTCCCTCAAATTTATATTTTGTTTAGAGGTGATATAAATTCTCAAACATTGGAGAATTGATGGTGAAACCTAATGGCCCATATTCGGCATGAATTGCTTTTTATTGCCTTTCGGGCTCTTTTAACCTCTGTGGATCCCGGATAATAAAATTCCTCAATTTTTTAGGTCCAATTTAAACGGTGGCTTAATCTCAAAGGATATATGAGTACCTTTCGTAGCCCTTCACCGTTAATAAAATACCACACAATCTCACCAAACAGTTTTTTACATGCATTCTAATCTTCTCAAGTTTTATCGCATATGGTTCATTGTATAGACATAATTGAGATGAAAACACTCATGCCAATATGTGATAGACAAGTACAATAATCAAATAAAACCGTGCATGTGTGCAATAAAGGAGATAAGGAGCCAAACATGTAGAAGATATCACTATTCATATCTCAAAGACTCCAAACAATGCAAAGCACATGGATCCAATGATGTAGCGTCTCACTATCAAACAGTCACATGGAAAAATGGAATGAAAGTTGTGACTCGACTATCTTAAATGCTCATCCATGAAAGGTGTAAACAAAATAAAAAATCTTTTTGTGCTTTTCTAAAATTTTTATAAAAAGAAAATCCTTTTAGATTTTACGAAAAACATAAAAAGAAAAAACAAAAATAAGAATACAAATGATACAAACTAGCAATAGTAATCATATGATATGAACATGACAATGCATCCTATCTTAGACACGGACCAACTTTTCAGTCAACTGTGCAAATCCCTAAAGACTTCCTAAGACTCTCGAATCTAAGGGCATCTAAAGGTTTCATGAAAATATCGGTTAACTAAAGGTTGGTGGGAATGAAAGTCAGGGATACGACTTTCTCCTCAACTAACTGTCGTATAAAGTGCTCTCGTATCCTGATATGCTTTGTGCGCGAATGCTGGACTGGATTGCGGGATATGTGTATCGCGCTCGTGTTATCACATAAGATAGTCATGGTATCTTGTGAAATCCCATAATCCTCCAACATTTGCTTCATCCACAAGAGTTGCATTAATAACTCCCGGTGGCGATGTACTCAGCCTCTGCAGTGGACAAAGAGATGGACTTTTTCTTCTTACTCAGCCAGGAGACAAGAGCAGAACCAAAGTAGAAACACCCACCAGAAGTGATCATACAACCATCTACATCCCCGACCCAATTGACATACGAATAGGCGAACTGATGATCATCTGTATCAAAGGAATACCAAATACCCTAAGAGAGAGTCCCACTCACGTATTTGATAATACATTTTAGAGTGAGTAAGTGTGAGTTTTTTGGGGACGCCTGATTTCGCGTACATACTCCAACACTAAAGGCTATGTCAAGGCGACTGGCAGTCAAATAGAGAAGACTACCTATTATACTCCGATACAAAGTTTGCTCTACGTCCTTGCCTGAACTGTCCTTACTAAGATTGATAGAAGTACTCATAGGTGTACGTGCATGCTTAGCGGGGTCTAAACCAAATTTCTTCACAAGGTCTCTAACATAGTTAGATTGTGAGATGAACATCCCATCCTCTAGCTGATGAATCTGGAGACCAAGGAAGAAAGTAAGCTCACCTATTATGCTCATCTCAAACTCACATTTCATCTCCCTCTCAAAGTGGTGAGCATACTGGAAGCATGTGGATCCAAAGACTATGTCGTCCACATAGACTCGGGAAACCAAAATAGCACCGTCATCTCTCCTGACGAACAACGTCATATCAACTCCCCCTCTCTTGAAGCCACGAGCGAAGATATAGGAAGTAAGCCTCTCGTACCAAGCACGGGGTGACTGCTTCAAACCATACAAGGCTTTCCTCAGATAGTAGACATGCTCCGAGTGCTTAGGGTCTTCAAACCCTTTTGGTTGTTCCACGTAAACATCCTCCTGTAGAATGCCATTTAGAAAGGCACTCTTGACATCCTTCTGATATAACTTGAAGCGCAGATGAAATGCGATGGCGAGTAGTAAGTGGATGGACTCAAGCCTCGCAACATGATCAAATATCTCCCCAAAGTCTACACCCTCTATCTCTGTATAGCCTTGAGCGACCAACCTAGCCTTGTTTCTGATTATGGTACCATTTTCATCCATTTTATTCTTTAAATTCACCTGGTACCTATCACATGAGCCTCACTAGGTCGGGGGACAAGTTCCCAGACATTATTCTTTTTAAATTGAAGCAACTTATCCTGCATAGCAGATATCCAATGTTCATCCCTGAGTGCTTCTTTGTGATTCTTGGGCTCGACTTTAGATGTGTAACAGACATCGCTAAAAACATTCTCTAGCTGAGCACGAGTCTTGACCGCTAAAGTGGGATCGCCAATAATGGCAAAAAGATCATGACTCTTGCTAACCCAAGCAGGTGTGTCCCCTAGAACTGGAGTAGGGTCCACCCTGGATGTGGGAGACACAGTGGGATCATAAAAAAGGAGTGTGTCGTCCTCACTCAAATGGGTGAAGTCAACAGACGTCGATGGTTCGTCATCGTACATAGTAATGTTTATTGACTCCATCACTTTAGAGCTCTTCAGGTTAAAAACCCGATACGCTCTACCATTTGATGAATATCCAGTAATATTCCCTCGTCGCTTCGGGAGTTGAACTTTCCTAATTGCTCTCTATCCCATAGGATGTAGCATTTACTACCCAAAATATGAAAATATACAAGGTTAGGCTTCTTTCCAGTCCATAATTCATAAGGCGTTTTGAGTGTGTGTGTACGAAGGTAAACCCTATTCACCGTATGGCATGTAGTAGGCACTGCCTCTACCCAAAATCTCCTAGTAACTTTATGACCTAGAAGCATAGATCTAGCCATTTCCTGAATCGTCCTATTCTTTCTCTCAATAATCCCATTTTGGTGAGGAGTCTTCACAGTAGAAAACTCATGTTTGATTCCTAGGCTATCACAGTAAAGATCTACTTTTTGTTTCGTAAATTTAGTGTTGTTGTCACTACGCATTCTATTAATAGTGACCTCGTATTGGTTTTGCAGGACACGACACTTGGTCGTTAAAAACTCTACAGCATCGGATTTCTCTCTCAGAAAACCTACGATTGACTATCCGGATAAATCATCTACCATCACTAGGATGTACTTCTTACCACCCAGACCATCTGTACGAGTAGGACCCATGAGATCCATGTGTATTAACTCAAGTACTCATGAAGTGGTAATGGAATTCAACTTCCTGTGGGTGGCTACGAATTTTCTTTCCCAACTGACTGGGTCCACAAATCGTGGAAGTTGGCTTTCCAAGTATTGGTAAGCCACGTACTAGGTCCCTTTTAGCTAAACGCGTTAAATCTCAAAAGTTCACGTGACCTATATGTTGGTGCCACAGAACCATAGGAGTGATCGTGGCGCTGTTGCAGACAAGTGATGATTTGGGCATAGTCCAATAACAGTTATCCTCCGTCCTCACCCCATACACTAAAAGTTTACCGACTTGATTATAGACATTACACGCGTCCTGGTCAAACTTTATGGCAAAGTCAGCGTCGTAGAGCTGGCTAATGTTAAAAAGGTTTGCTTTCAAACCTTTAACGTACAAAACATTCTCTAGCTTAGGAAATCCTCGTAACTTTACTGTACCTCGTACTACGATGCTAGACTTGCTCCTATCTCCAAAGGTGACTCTGCCTTCCTTATAATCCTCTCGGTAGTTAAAATATGAGAAATCACTGGTCATATGTCTAGAGCACCCACTATCGAAATACCACTGTGAGGTATTATGTGCTTTGAGAGCGACATGGACAACAAGGGCCTTTTCGTCTTTCTTAGGTACCCAGGAAGTGGTAACCTTTTGTTTACCCTTGTTGTTGTTTGTTTTAGTCGGGATGCAGGAAGCATTCAATGACAACAAAGACATCCGTTGTAATTCCTCCATCAAACTCTGTGATGTGGCGGCTAAAAACTCAACACTCTCTTTCAGACTGGTAAAATCATCAGTACGATGTGGTGGAGAAGTAGTACATCATGTCTGATCCAAACTATAGCAAAACTCTCTCAGGTGGCCTTTTCTTTTGCAGTATGTACAAAAGAACACGATCTTAGGCGGACCTTGGTTTGCTTTTCTTGGTCGAACTCTCCTTCGTGGTTTTTGACGATGGACATATGGAGTTGTAGTAAACTCAGGAACTGGTCCAGGTGCTATTTGGGACATGGAGGCACCATCAAAACCTATTCCCTGCCTATCACCAAAACTTAAAGCGGGATCGAGGAGCATCCTGCCCATCTTTCCAGATCTATCCTCGATTTGAACCTTGACTTCCCGTGCTCTCTCAAGATCATGAGTAAGATGGGCTACAAGGGCTTCAAGTTTCTTTCAAGTTTCCAGGGAGGAATGGAGCTCACTCGTAAGACTAGCCACTTGTTTAGTCAAGTCCCCTTTCCCTTTTTCAAAACCACTCTCTTTCTCCAAATAATCACTCTCTGTCTCTAAACAGACTTTCTCTCTCAACACAGGTAGACTCTCTCTCTCTCAAGGTAGTGCAGGTGGAGGACTCTCTCTCTCTCGATTCTACTAAATCTTCCTCTAAAGCGGTGATCCTAAGAACTAACGCTTTTTTACGCTTTTGGTTTTAAATGACTCAGTATATAACTCACCGTAGGCGCAATAAAGATTACTCTTGCTCTCACTTGTAGTAGCCTTCCCCTCACTTACTTCGTTCTCACTGTCGATGTGTCCCTGCGCAATAGCATCCTCATCATAGTGAAGAGCACTAAAAGTACTCACATGACTAGCCATGAATGCGGTAAAGTTACATTCATGCGATGACTTGTCTCCAGAGTCCACCGACTCGACCTCACAGTCGTCACCAAGGGCAGCATTAAGGACATCTTTGCCCTTTTCTTTGGCAAGTCTGTTCAGCCTAGTAGCACACTTAAAAGCTCTATGACCCTTACTGTGGCACTCATAACATCTCTCACCATCTTTCTTAGGAGGATCTTTAAAATCTTTTTCATTTTTCTTTTCAAACTAATTTTTCTCAAAATTATTTTTATCTTTGAAATTTCCACTTTTCTTGAATTTGAGATTTTTCTTGATTTTTTTTGTAAATAGGGCCAAATCATCTAAATCAAGTTCACACTCGAAATTAGATGTTTCTATCTCCCTTTTTCTAGATGACCCTACTCTCTTTCTTGCCGACCCCTCACTCTTCCTATCCTGGGCATTAAGTGTAATTCCCTTATCTTTAGGCTTGACATATTTAGGAAACGTGTCAATTTCATACGTTTGTAAGTTTCCTACTAGTTCCTTTAATTTAAGCGTGTTTAAATTACCCATAGAGTTTAGCACAGTGACTTTAGGGACAAAAACGCTTAGGCAGTGATCTTAGAATATTTTTAACAACTTTAGCATTAGTAAATGTGTTCACCAAGATTAAAGCTAGTGTTTACAATATCAGATAACCTAGTATAGAATTCATCAAAACATTCAGTCTCAAGCATGGTAACAGTTATTGAATTGAGTTGTTAAGTTTTGATTCTTTTATAGCATTAGTTCCTTCACGGGTAAGTTGTAAAACATCTCATTCTTCTTTTGACGTGGTACACGTCATTATACGTCGGAACTCGTCAGGTGTGACGGATCCAGAAATAACACTTAGACCCTTAGAGTTAAAAGAGGACCATTTAAATTCTTCTTCAGTTCATGCAGTCACAGATTTTAAATTAGTCACGTTATCAATAGTGATGGAGGGAGGTGTCCACCCTCTTTCAACTAAAATCCAAACTCTTTCATCTATGACTTTTAGACCAGATTTCATATGGGCTTTCCAGTAAGCATAATTTATCCCATAAAAAACTGGCATTTTATTATATAATTTCTCCATTTTTGAACATGCCCTTTCTCAAAAATCAATTTTTCAAAAAATTGATATCTTTAGAAAATTTTGCGAAAAATTACACGGTATAATTGTGTAATTGGCTCTGATACCAATTGTAAAAGTGTGATTTTGTTCAAACAAAGAAATTATTTAATTAAATTCAATTTTTCAATTAAATCCTAAAACATGCATCGAGGTGTGATTGAAGATAATATGATCATGCAAGAACATTCAATCACAAAAAACACACAAATGAGGAAAAATCCCCCAAAGGGGCAAAACCTATTTTTATTTTCACTATAGTTTGTAAAGAACGGTTTACACGAATTATACTGAAAATAAGAGTGATATACGAAATACCCTCAGGTGTCGGTTCCGATGTCGTCGGCTGGAATCTCCCGCAAGAACTCCAGATGGGCAGCAATGGAAAAGAGACGTCTTCTCCACAAGTTACTCTATATGGGTACAAATGATCCTCTTGAAGGTTTAAAGATTCACATATATATATGGGAGTGGTTATGTGAATAAATAAGGCATGAAACCTTAAAACATGAAGTCTATTTTCTAGGCTGTAAAATGCAAAAATCGTATGCGAAAAAGACTTAGAAAATGTGTAGAATGTACCCAGATATTTATACGAAAATCGAGGCGACGACGTCGCTCGAACGAGATCGCGCGACATCCTCATGTCACTTGAACGACAGAGAGATGTCGTTTGAACGAGTTTGCGCGACATGCTCATGTCGCTCGAACGACAGAGCGATGTCGTTTGAATGAGCTCGTCGATCGAGGCAAGTTTGCTTCGAGACTTAAAAAAGTTTCTGCTTTTTGTTAAAAACAAATCAGACTTCAAAATATATTTTCTAAAAAATTCCCAAATATTTATGCAAATATAAACAACTCCAAAAAACGATTTTACCAATAATGCGTCGTGGAGTAGTGGGAATGGTTGAGAAGCACGTCACATGTAGCATGATGCACGTGTGGAGATGGTGGATGCATGGATTCGGATCAAGGCCATCGTGGATGATTGTGTTGACGTGCCGAATGTAGCGGTATCAGACATACGTACTGTGATCTTAGACAAATAGAAAATTCCTAGTTTCTACCCCGAACATTTATAAAATTATGTCCTTACACTTGTAGGGTCTAAATTTGATCGAATAACTTTCTTGGATGATGATTATGTTCCCAAAAATTGTTCACAACTTCTTCCAATTTGATTGTCCCTTGAATTCCTTTAGCTTTCTCTTAAACTCTTGAGTTTTTCTCATATTTTCTATTTACTTCCTCTCTAACCTTTGGTTTGACTCAAAGAAACATTTGGGTATTGTGAAATTATTGTTCATCTAACTCCAACCCCTCATTATATAAGATGAATCCCAAAATTCTCTTTTCACATTGTTTTAAAATGAGTAAAATGCCCTTATAAGGGTCCCGCCTAGTCTAAAAAGCCCTCGAAACCCAATCACTACATTCAGGTACTTAATTATGACTATTTTGACCTAGTCTGGATCAGCCGTGACATCGAAATCATCATCTAAGATATCAATAAAAAATTCCCAGCTCAACCCAATATAACTCGCACACGTCTCCCGATTGAGATACCATCAAATCCCTTAGTGTTTACTGACTTACGATGTAATACCATTTAACATTAATTCATTTCATTTATCACACTAGTAAATATTAATTCATATAAACATTAATCTATTTCTCGCTAATTAATATATATTTTAATTTCATGTTATTTCTTAATTTTATTTAAATTACGTGCACACGTGTAATTTAAATGCCAATTTATAAATATAAAAAATTATGGTGTGTTACATATACCATAACCATCACCTCCTTTCTTGGATCGTATTGTTTCGTTCAGTCTCGTTTAGCTTTCGACTCTTATAAGCAATGGAGTGGCCATCCTGTTCCAATATTCCTCCAATAGCAAAGTTTGAAGCATCTGTGTGAACTTCAAAGGACTTGGAATGGTCCGCCAACTTTAAGACTTGCTCTGCTATCACTTCTTATTTAAGATCCCTAAAATCTTTTTTTTGCACTATTCCATCCACTTCCACGGGATATTTTTCTTCAAAGGATTAGTGAGTGGAGTGGCACGCTATGAATACCCCAACAAATTTTTTTGGTAGTAATCGACTAGGACCAAAAAGCTTCGCAACTCCATAACCTTTGTAGGCGTCTCCCAATTGATGATAGCTTGAACTTTGTCCTTGTCCATCTAAATTTGTCCTCCTCCAATCCAATTCCCTAGGAAAGACACCTCCTGTAAGGGAAAGGATAATTTCTCCCTTTTAACATAAAAGGAGTTCTCTCACAATATTTGGAACACGATCCGTAGATTCACCAAGTGTTCCACCATTTTTTATCTATAGAAAACTATATCATCCAAGTACATTTCAACAAACTGTACTATATATGGGTTAAAGATTTTGTTCATCAACGTTCAAAATATAGTCGGGGCATTAGTTAGATAAAATGGCATCATTAGGAATTCATAAGCACCATACCTCCTGACACATATGATCTGATATTAAGTTTACTGAAATACCTCTCCTTAGAAAACTGATCGAATCAGTCGACGAATGGGATCAAATATTTGTTCTTGAGAAAGCCAGCGTAATACCTCTTTCGATTGCTTCCTTAGTTCCTCCAATTTGAGCAATAAAATTATATAAGGGGGCCCAAATCCAACTAGATCTGATGGTCCACCTCTCTCCTTGGTGGTAATGTCTTGGGATACTCAGACGACATCACGTCTTTAAACTCATTATGTACTTTAACCAATTTTTAGAGGTAGGTACCTCCTCTTTTTGTTCCTTCTCAAACAAGGTTGCCAAGAAGGTTACTTCTCCCTTCTTTATTACCTTGTCCAGCTGTATGGCTGACAGAATTTTCCCTTATTTCTTTCCATCTCTTATTACCGAAACCATGTAAGGATTCCTCTCAGTAATGAAGTTCAAAACACGGAGACATGGCATAGGGATGGCCTTAGTTGAAATAAGGAACTCCATGCCAATAATGACTTTAAAATCCTCCATTGGTACCATGGTCAATTTAATCGTGCCTTACCACTCTCGTGCTTTTAAGGTGACACCCTTTACAGCTCCAAGGACTTTACAGGGCTCAAAGTTCACCACCTTCATTTTACTCACGTCCCTTTCTAGCATGAGTCCTAGTCTCTTGGCCTCTTCCTATAAGACGAAGTTATGAGTCTCACCCATGTTTATCATGTCTCATGTGCTCTTTCCATTGAGATATAGGTCCACATACATTGCTCCTTCACCGGTTGGGAGCAGGCTTTGTAAAAGTAATCTGTGCATTTATATCATCAAGGAGTCTAAGTGCCCTCATCTTTGGCTCCTACTGATTCACATATCGTAGGCAGACTGTAGCCGTCTTCCTTCCGTAAAAGGCATAACTAACGGATTTATATCTCGATACATCTTGCCATCTTCTTGTACAAACACTACATAATTTCTCGAAGATATTAATTATGATACTGACCATAAATTATTCTTCATTCCAGGGATGTGATAGACATTCTACAGTTGGATATGACTGGAACTGAAGAGAGGAACAATAACTGTCTCCCCAACATGTGAGATTGGCAGCTTTGAGTTATTTACAGTCACAACAACTAACCTTCCTCTATACTCGGACATATCTAACAACTTTTTCTTATCTCCAGTCATGTGATGGGAGCATCCGGAATCCACAATCTTATCTTCTTCATAGTTATAGTGTTAGATTTTGGATCTGCGATAAGAGCAAACTCTGGTTTTAAATGTTCTTCCGGAGAGACTACCACAGTGGACTCGAATACTTAGAATGATGCTTCAAAATTCCATTCTTATTTATTGTGAGTCTCTTGGTTGTTTGATATTACAACATAACCTTCTACAGACGTCTTCTTCTTGTACCAACAATCTCTAGCATAGTGGCCTTTCTTACTGCAGTTGTAACATTCGTCGTTACGTTGCCTAAGGTTTTGTGAGTGATTCTGGTCCCTTCTTTTGTTTAGTTGATCTCCTTCTACACGTGAGTTTGTTTCTTATTATTGTGAGACTGAGTCATGTTTCCTCATGATTTTCTCTCACAACGATCCTCTTTCTACATTCTGGCCTCTAGCTCTAACTCACTTAATGCTGAAAAGTGCCTCCTCGTTATTATTTATTGAGACCCCACTCATTTGTTTCATTAATGCTTCTTGGTTGGCCAATAAATATTCCAACTCAACTAGGGTGGGTTGAGTTTTCCAACCACGTATTTCCATAATAAATCCATTATATTCGGTCTTTAGGCCATGAATAATTATTCTCATCGTTCATGGTTCACTAATTTTAGAGTCGACATATATTAAAGAAATTTCCTCACATTAATATTTAATTTTCTTAAAATATTAGCTAATGGTCATACCTTCCTTAGTGGTAGTCATCAATTCGTTCTCCAACATCTGCATGCATGCATCAATCGTCTTTGAGAACAAAGAGGCAATAGTGTCCCACGCGTCCTTTGGTGTCTTCACATCTATGATATGCCCTCGACAGTGATGCTAAAGATGAACCAAATTGAGATTCCTGCTTTAATTTGATATAGGACTGATCACCCAGTATTTTATTTGGCGAGGTGTCACAAATGGTATCAGAGCATCAGGTTCTTGTGTCCATAGGATCTGTACAGCTTTTTACATTTCAGCATAGCGTTCGTTTGATATAAAGCCCTATTATTAGTACTGTTGATTTATCTTCATGCTTATGAGTTATCATGCTTCTGCTATTTAGATTTGTATTAATTATGAACTAATACAGTTCGTTTCAAATTTCAGATGTTGCCTAAGAGAGGTAGACCTGCTAGGGCAACAGCTAGGGATGAGGTGAGGGAGGCTCAATAGGAGCCAGAGGTTCCACAGCCGCAGGCCCCACTAGGATTGGTGACGATAGCTCAGATGGCGGAGGTGGTGGCCCAGGCGGTCAATGCAGCGATAGTATCCATGGCAGCCCATCTCCCTCAGCCTCAACCACAGCAGCTAGTGGCCCAGTAGCACCGGCTCACCCGGGGCCGTCAGAGTGGCAGAGAGTTCGGGACGCCTTTCAAAAGGGCTACCCACCAGAGTTTCAGGGGAGTTATGAGGTAGTTCTAGCATGCCATAATTAAATAACTAATCATCTTTACAAAACATGCATTTTTCCAAGTGGGTGTAGACATGAAAACACAAATTAATTCCACCCACATGTCCAACTAGTGTATTGGGCATATACTAGTTGCAAACTTCGTTAATGACTTATAACATCCACTAGCCATCATCAAGTGGGATGCCTTTCAACGTAAAATGGAAAATTTCATTTCACATTGGCCAAATCTATTTTCAACTGCTTCTCACCCTTACTTTCAGTTTCGTTCTCATTTTTTCTGACACGATGATCCCTATACTCCTTCCCCTCTCATAACTTGTGTAGCCATTGGTGCATTAGACTTACTGGTTGCAATATTCTTATTAATCGAGCTTGATTTTAAGCCCAATTCACCAACTCCACAATAAGAACTTTTTTTGTACACATATGCAACAAATAGTTAGTATAATGCTATAACTAATCATATAGTTCCAACGTTGAAATTATAACAATACCTAGTGAGTAAATAAATTTGGGCTAACATCAACCCAGGGTGCCATCATGCTCTTTGTTCTCGTCATCCCCACCAACTAGAGAATCATTGAATAAGATGGAATGGAATTCCATGAATGATCCCTGGATAAATAAGTACATATGCATGTGAAAAAATAAGTCAATAATGTATTTCACTAATCAAATTTACTTGAAGGGACGATATTTAAAAAAAAAGACCTTGTACTTCATTCAACATACATATGACACAACACTTTGCTTAATTCAGGTCTTATATAACAAAAAAACACTTATATGGTTCGGTATCTCTGCGCTATAGTAGTTTCCCCATACGGGAGACATAATTCCAAATGTAGTGTACATGCGTCGAATTGAGTTTTCCATTAAAAAAATATACCAAGTGGTTCGGTACTGGATACTGAAAGATGCCATCGTTTTCGATATTTCGATACCAAACTAGTGTAAATGACCATTTTCATGGTCTAAGCTTTCCAAACATTGAAAAAAATAAAAAATACACGTGACTAAGCATAAAAATACGCCTGGTTAACTGTTTTGGCTCCTTTGGGTGGAGTTTAAGTGACTAAAGCCATCTTCATTTTCATGTCCACCTTCCATTGAGTTTTAATGGCTGAAAGGAGCAAAAATGGTTAAAAATTAATGTATTCTCAACTTAGTAATGACACTTAATGATAATAATAAGTTTTGAATGTATTTTTTGGGGGATTTTGGTGATGGTGGATATCCGAGTATAACGTTAAGAGTTAGAAGAGTACGATGAGGAGGTTTAAGAGAACGAGGGGTTAAGATAAAAATGCTAGTGGGGTCTATTCTTGTGTTCAAAATCATAAGAACCAATAATTTTAGAGTGTGGTAGAGGAGCACATATGTCTCACAAATCCGATACAACACGAAAACACGATAAAACCCAACACAAAATTTGTACAAAATCAACATGGTGTGTTGTGTTCGTGATATAGTTTTGACACTAAATTAACTCGTTTTGATACAATTACAACACAAATAAGCAACCCGATTACACCCCTTAACCGCAAGGTCCGAGATAGACGGATGTCGGCCGACCTTACTCCCATATTTCATTTAATAAAAATTAAAAAATTGCATTTATATATAGAAAAGTAAAAAAGTTGTTGTGTTGAGTCTTTTTTTTGCTAAACTCATAGAAACTTTATTCAAAACAAACTTATTTTACACGTAATGTCTTTAACTGCAAGTCGTACCGCAAGGTAACCATTCCCGTCACTGTTAAAAATAGTCCAAAAAAATGACGGGTCAATAGAATAATTCTTGGCCAGCAGAAGTCACGAACCACGAATGGAGATTAGTCAAGGTGTGCGTAAGCTGGCCCGGTCACCTCATGGTATGCTACCAAAAAACAATCCAAAAAACGATGCGACAACAAAATAAAAATAAGAAAAAAAATTGATGCGACAGTGCAACTGCTGCTAAACCATCCGCACACCTATTCGCTTCTTGAAAACATAAAGACATAGTAGCATGTCCAATTGACACAAAATAGTTCGCATCGAATCATATTTTTAAGTGACCAGGTGGGTGTCTCAAACAAGACCCATTAGTCCGAAATGCAACCTTGGGAGAGCACCAATAATAAAATAATAAAACGTTTCACACGGTTTCACTCACGGACTCTCTTTAATACTTTTCTTCCACGCAACATAACTTCGTGATCCAGAAAATATCAATTTCTCTTCACTCAAATCTCAAGCTTATTCCTTTGTGTCGAATTAGTAAAGGAGGAATATCTATCAATACGTGGGTGGAATTAATTTGTGCTTTCATAGTATACCATTTGCTCCGTTGGTTCTTTTATGATGATGAAGAAGACATTTTCGATGTCTTCTACTATCCTATTCTCCGTTGCCAATAGGTACTTAATTTCACCTTTACCTTTTACTCTTCATTTTTGACCCTTTACTAAGTAACTAACTAGGATCATGTTGCCAATATATGCGTGATCGGTTAAAATATGAATAACTCGTTAAAAAACTAAGTGGGATCCATTATTTTCAAATAATCATATTTCAGGATCTTGTTAATCATCATTTGGGTTGGGTAGAGTAGGGTCAACAAATTTGTAAAGATAATTCTAGGTCGACACATTTTGTAGACACAATGACGTGTCATATTTGCGTTGGCTCGTGTTTGGGCTCCATGCCAGTGGGACCCGTGTGAGGGCTAGACACGAGCCAAAGCAAATGCGACACGTCTACTTTTGTGTGTCAGTGTAGAAGGACCCAATTTGTAACGTAGTGAAGAGTAATTTTAGGGAGATTCTCAAATTGTAGTACAAATTTATTGACCTTACACAAGTGAATCTTTTCTGGAATCATGAATTCCTTTTCATTACTTGTGTTCAAACAAATTTTTTTTCTTTTTTTCCTGGCATCTAAAATTACTTTTTCACATTAGGAATAAATATCATTTAACTAAAATAACCACCTACTTGATTTGAGTGTGTGTGCATGGTGTTTGATGTGTGTGTGTGTGTATGGTTGTGTGTGTTTGAGTGAGTGTGTGTGTGTATATGTGTGAGTGTGTGAGAGAGAGTGTAGATGTCTGTGTGTGTGTGTAAGTAAGTGGGATCCATTATTTTCAACTGGGTAATCTTAACTATCATTTGGGTTGGGTAGGGTAGGGTCAACAAATTTATAATATAGTAAAGAGTAATTTTAGGGGACCTTCAAGGTGTAGTACAAATTTTTGACCTTACACATATGAAGGTTAACATGACCCATAAGTTTTTATGAGTTTTTGATGTTTTAACCAATTATATTATATTAGGAGTTCGTTTGGAACGGGAATGGGAATCTTTAATTCAAGGAATTGGAATTGATCTTGAATTCCTTTGCATTGTTTGGTTTAAACAAGATTTTTTCCCTTGACGTCTAAAATTACTTTCCTATATTAGGAATAAATATCATTTAACTAAAATACCCTTATACTTGATTTGAGTGTGTGCACGCGAGTGTTTGGTGAGTGTGTGTGTATGGTTGTGTGTATGTATTTGTATGTGTGTTTGTGTGTTTGCGTGTGTGCATATGTGTCTATGAAGTACGGACACTTCTCCAGAGGTGACGTACCCATGTCGGACACTCCGACACACATACGAGACTTCTCGGATACGTGCTCGACACTCCATGTGGCGTGTCGGACTTATTTGACATTTTAAAGAAGGTGGACACTTCACGAACACTTCTCAAACACAATTAAGACACGACGCGGAAATGTGTGGGCGCCAAAAACTAATTAACTTTAATAAATTTAAGTGTCATCATCATCATCCGTGCCTTAATCCCATCATTTGAGGTCGGCCACATGGATTCTACTTTCCATTCTAATCCAGTATATGCATTATTATCATTCAAGTTTAATTCCTTAAGGTCTCTCCTAATAATTCTCTCCCACGATAGATGTGTGTATGTGTGTGTGTGTGTGTGAGAGAGAGAGAGAGAGAGAGAGAGTATGTGTGTGTGAGAGAGTGTGTATATTTGTGTGAGAAAAAGTGTGTGTGTCGTTTATGTGAAAAGTAAGCTACAATGCTCGCGAGTATAGGATTTCCCCGTTTTAGAGGGGAGAGGAGAATTCCAAATTTGTGGGAATTCTAAATTCCAAAAATTATAAGTTCTCCCCAAATTTCCAACCAAACATTATGATTCTAGATGAAGGGAATTCTAAATTCTAGGAATCCGAAATCCCCTTTCCAAACTTCGAACCAAACGAGCCCTAGAGGGTCATGTTAACCCTAGTTAAAGAGTGTCAACAAATTGTAGCAAAAAAATAGATAAATTAGATCCGCTGAAGTGTCAAACACATGTTAGTTAGTATGCGGGAACAACATGTGGTTAATTTAAAATATCATCCAATGTGTGTTTGAACATTCAACGGGTCTGGTGTTTGTGTATAATTTGAGGATCTCTCCAGAATTATTACTCATGTAGTAAAACAGAAAATATTCACTACCTGTTTTCTAATGGTAAATATTTAAACTTAACTAATGTGTCAAGCTTGTAAAAAAAATTTTTTTGGGGACTTTAGTTTTAAACCCCCAGTATTTGGTGGGAGTGTTTTAACATGTTGTGAGATTTAGGATGCGGTCCTTATAATTTTATTCGGTTATATTATCGAACAATTTTTCAAATGTAACTAGGATTGCAAATGAATTGAGTCGTTTCCTGGAAAGCATGAGATCGGCTTTGATCAATTGATTTGCAACCCTAAATGTAACAATGCAATAGTTTTACGTTTACCATGTGATAATACTAATAAAAAAAATTATATTATTGGATAAACATCATTATATAAGAGCACAAGAGTTAGGGTTGCAAACGAACCGAGCTGTTCGTGAAGAGCTCGAGCTCGGCTCGTCTATTAAGAAAATGAACCGAGTTTGATACGATTTTGAGCTCGTTCAAAAAATTACGATCGTTGGGCTCTCTGCTCGAGCTCAGCTCGAGCTTGGATTTTAAGGCATAAATGAGCTCAATTAGGCCTCTTAAAATCGAGTAGCTCGAGCTCGGCTCGTGTTCAACTCGTTCGTTTAGTAAATGAACCGAGATCGAATATATTTTTAAGTTTGTTTAATAAATGAGCGTAGCTAAGCTCGTCTCGAATTCGGCTCGGTTGGATTTGTTTGTTGCCCTAACAAGATCACAAAATATCCCATTACCTAAAATTCTGTATTAGGCTCCGTTTGATTGTGAATTATTGGAAAAAAGTGAAGTGAAGTAAAAGAGAAGGAAAGTTATTTTATAGGTTGTTTGTTTAATGGGAAATTTTGCAGGGAAGTTATTAAAAAAATTAAATTTATACTCACACATATATATAGTTATAATTTTATAGTAAATAAAAGTATAATATATTTCTTATGTAAGTGACAAAAATGCATATATAATTTAGCAAACATCCACATCACTTGAACGCTACAAAATATGAAATAAAAATTAGGGCCAACATTTAATTCATAAAATATTAATAAATAGCGTATGATGATGAATAGTTACAGGTAAATTTTTTATTAGTAGTAGTGATGATACAACAACAACAACAACAACAACAACTATTCTACATGGTAATATACTAAGCTTTTGAACTTACTCACAAAATCCGAGTTTTTGGTAGGATGTGTTATGTTGGAAAATTTTCCTTGCACGAAAATTTGAGGACATGGGTCCTACAACCTGCTAAACAAACGCAATAAAAAGTGCAACTTTTCCTTTCCTTTCTTGACATTCAAATGCAACCTTTATGTTTATAAGAGGTTGGAGCATGAGTGGAAAAAGATAGCTGTGATTTTGTCGTAATTAATGGATAATCACTTCCTTTGGAGGCTAGGGTGAGTAAGAAATGTATTTTGTTAAGAACGAGATATGGAGGACTTTTCATATTATGACTATTATTTCTTATAGAATGTTATTTGCAATTAAACATAAATTGTATTTTTCATGAAAAATGTAACGTTAATAAAATGCACCTTTATTGTAATCGAGGTTCATAATATTTTGTGTTTATTTTTTCCCTCGTACCTCTGAATGAGGGTTAAAATTTAGCGTTATGTTAAGTGCTTAATGCTAAATATCAAATTTCGAAATGGAATTTTATTTCAGCTTTACCTTATTATTTTAGCTAAATGACACTATCCGAAAAATTGTATTCAACATTTAAAACCAAATAAGTGGAAACGAATAAAGGTAGTTCAACATTGGCGTTCGGAGTTCAACATTAAGCATTCAAGGCTAAAGAAACAAACTGCTTCTAAGCCGAGCTGCATTTTAGCTTGAGCTATAATGCATTCATTTCATTCCAAAATGGATGGACTTTTTTGGGTAATTTTGATGGTCTTGTTTGTGCTTTTTGCTAACTGTGTAGGCTTGAAAAGCCTTATGGGGGTAAAGCTTATGTTTGGCTTCGAATTCCAAACGCAGATACCAGTTCATGTCAGAATATTGATGTGATTTTTTTCACCAAAGGGTATGTAGATGTTCAACTTTAAATATCTTTGTACTATCTATTTGGCAATCGAGAAAATTTTTGGAGGGGAAAAATTGACATATATGAATGTGGCATTGTCTACAGGGAGGCAATGATTATTACTGTTAAGAATTTATCAGGGTTTGTCTCAGTTGAGGCGGATGGAAGTTAGGTTTTCATTGGTAGCAAGCACAAAAATCAGCGTCATCCAGATCCCATAAGTTTAAGTTCTACCACCTAATGATGCCGTGCATTAATTTTAGTATCCTCTTACTTGTATCTAACATACATGACTGATGCATTTATAGAATAATATCTGTTGTAGGTCTCTATATGTTCTACAGTCTCACACTTTATGATTAACTGATTGTTCAAGTTCCTCAAGTTTTGTTAATTTTATTTGAATTGTTCGTGATAACGTGTTCTTACAATATAGCTTACCTCTGTGCATACCTCAGTCGTGCAGGGACCCAAACCATATTTATCTTGTAGTTCCCCTACAAAACAAACTCAAGAAGTTGAACGCCATGTTTCTTATTTCTTTGTAATTCCCATTGTGGCTCTATTACTCGACCCATCTAAGAGTCCAAAAAAATGATATTGAACTGAGTGAGGAGATCCATTCTAGCTCAAGAGCCTCGAAAAGTTGACCTTAAGTAATACAGCATACCACCCTTCCATGAAAGAGGATAATCTGCCATGTGCAAATCCTTAGGTGAGAAAGTCCTTAAGAGAAGCGAAAAATCTCACTTTTCCCCATACACTTTATACAAGAGCTTGTCCTTAAAGATTCTCGTGTTTCTATTATAGAAAATGTTCAACATAAGAGTCACGATAATACACTTTTATAAGCATTTGGTCCTTTTCTTATTTCTTGATGATATCCGAGTGGCGGTAACGAAATATTTCCATTTATAGGGCCCCAACAAATCGTACTCGTTAACACCGAATGAAGTGAGAATCTATGTAGTGCACGCATCGAGAGAATAACCTAATTGTAAAATGTCTTTCTATTTAGTGTTTTATTTTTATTAGAGTGAGGAATATCCCTTTGTTAATATCCATTTGTTAGTTAGGTTAAATGAGTCTTTTAGCGTCTATAAGTGTTCCCCAGCTTGGTCCTCAACTAGGCTTGGTTTATACATTAATAACCTTTTTTGTACTCTCTAATTACTTGAACATAAATGAACGAGAAAAGTTGAGAGAAATTCCTTGATTATTTATTCTTATATGTAAGTTGCGTTGACTTGCTCCAGCTAGGTACGTCAAATTTGCAGCAGCGACAATCCCTTCTAATATGGTCGCCATTGTTCTTGTGAGAGCCATAATGAAGGCTCTAAGGGACGATCAACGGACCACCACTCTTCTGCACGCACAGCCAAGTGGCGCCTGATGCCACCTTCACAACCTTCGTTTGCTTTATGGCTCCACCAAACACTCCATCCAATGATGACTAATACCCATTGAAGTTTTTGTTAACGTCGCCCCTCACAATTGATCAAGGAAGCACAAACACTTCTAAGAAAGCAACGTGTCTGTGTCCGACATGGATCTAAACCGACATTCTACAGACACTCCCGGACACGTGAACAACATTCCTTTCACGCGTCCATAATCTAAATGTAAAATTAATGTGTCGGTTCAAGTGTCCAACACTTGTTTGCACATGTATATATTTAATGAATAAGTATATGGCAATATAAGTTAAATGCATCCAATTCAAAACAACTCCCAAATGTCCCTAGAGCACCCACACATTCGTGGGCATCGAGGGATCCTCACTGGTGCCTTGTGAGATGTAAGGAAGTTGTCCACATCAGGCAAGGGCGTTGGAATATTAAATTGGGGTCGTGGTGTCAACATCCATTATGGACGACCCTCATCAATTTGATTAATGCATTCGGGATTCCAAGTCTTGACCTCACTTCGAAAGTTTAGACCTTTCTTGTGGATGAAGGGCGTATATTTGATGAGTCGTTGCTCATGTTTCTCATGGTGTATGAGGCGGGATAGGGAGTCCGTGATCATTATCACAACGTAAGTAGAGTAGCTAGCAATGAGAGGGCGAGGCGAGGCGCGAGGCAATTACGAGGAGGTCCTTAGGGGCATATGGTGGAGAGAAAATGGAGGAAACAAATGGTCATAGACCCTATCCACAACCAAACCCCTTCTTTTACTTTCTCCATATCTCCTTGACCGATACCCATGCCTCACCTACTAACGTAACCCCTTTAGGTCTTCACAAGACCATAGACCCTACCCACGCCCATGCCCCTTTTTGCCTCACTCTTTAATTCCTTGATCCATAACCATACCCCACCTGACAACATAACCCCTTTAGGCCCGTTCCTTTTCACCTGGACGTTACAAATATACCGAATCCAAACAATTACCAATTAACATCGAATACTTTAAGCAGAACTACGAACCCCTCCCCTCCACTTTCCAATGTTACGAGTTCCGATATGTATGGGTTGCATTATAGGTATGATATCTCGGTGTATGTTTCTTATAATGGTTTGATTGGGTTGCATCATATTGTGTGGACTTGTTTGATCATACATATGCCTTTGAAACCCATTCTTTGATTATGTTTCAACACTTAGCATTAGAGGTGCTAATTTTGGGTGTTTCGCCAAGGTGTGGTATTCCCCTCTTTGATGAGTTTGTGTGCTATTTGTTATCGTGGCAAATTTTAGGATTAGGTTTGGGTTATGAAATTGTTTTGGACCCTGGAGAACTTTCACTTATTTTTTTCTAGACGTGTCATGGATTTTTTTATGGATAACCTTCTCAAGTTGGGGGAGTCCATTGGTGTTTGATTTGTTGTGAACATGCGGTTGTTTCGTGCTTCCCCACTCGTGGGAGCTTTCTTAAGTAGGTAAAGTGATGTTCACACGTTGAGATAATGGTCTAATTGTAATAATTTTTAAGCATTTAGTGTGTTCTGATTTTGTATAAGGAATATCACTCTGGGAATATCCCTTAGTTATTTAGAACAAATTTGTCTTTTAGCATCCATGAGTGTTGCTAGCTTGAGTTGGTCCCCAATATAGGCTAGGCCCATAAGGTATTTGCTCCTTTTGTGCTCATTAGTTACTTTTTTTTATTTGCCTCCTTTTGTGCTCACTTGGTACTTTGTTATTTGTATAAGAAATATCACTTTGGGAATATCCACAAGTTATTTAGAACATGTTTATCTTTTAACATTTATTAGTGTTTCCCTATGGCTTGGGTTGGTCCTAAGATATGCTTGGCCTATAAGCCATTAGCCCCCTTTTGTACTTAATAGTTACTTGTGATAGAGGCGTGGAGGTCAAGCCTTAAGCCTTATAAGCCTAGGCGGGCCTTGGGTTTAAAAAGGCGTTTAGGCCTTCTTAATATATTTTACTATTTTTTAACCATAACAAGGCTATTAAAATACTAAAATTGTACATATCATAAAAATATGTCTGAATATTTGCAAATTAAAATACTATTTGATTATTTTGGATGAGATAATTGTCCGGTTTGTAAAATAATTCTTGAAAAGGCGATATTGTTTCACTAAAGCATTGTTGTTTTTAGAAAAAGTGCGCCTTAAGGGTTTTACCAAGAATAAGGCGAAAAAATCTTAAGGCGGGGCATTTCTGCTAAGCCTAGGTTTTTTTTAGAACAATGAGTATGAATGAGATTGAGTCAGAGAGAGAACTCCCTGATAATTTCTAGATGTGTGTAAGTTGCGTACATCAATTTACAACTAAACCAAAGATGATCTAGATTTTTTATCCTCCCTGTAGAGATGTACGCACACAAGGACTTTTCTTTAGAAAAGATCACAAGTGTTCACCCTCTCCAAGCAGACAACCAAGCAAAAATTTGAACATTTGAAGGTACATCTGCCTCCAAATCATATTTATAAGGTTCAAAAGTTGAAGAGGATGGGGAATTTACAAGAATATGGAAGTGTGATTTGTTAAAAAAAAAAAAGGCATGTCAAGAGAGATGAGTTCGAATTCAAAGAAACAACACTAGATATATAGTGATGATGCTCATAAGACAGTTTATAAAGTTTGGGGTATAAGAAACGAAAAAAAGAGCCCCCTACCACAAATATTCCTAAAAAACCCATTACCCCCCTCACAACAATAAAACGAGAATATTTATGATAAGATTCCAAGCCACGGGTGATTAACTTCAAAAGATTTCAAAGGGTACCCTTTTACAGTACTTTAGACACCCATCCATTATCTTGAATGCGATATTACTTCTAATATACTAAAGGGAATCTTGTTATAAGGGTAACCACTTAAGTCACTTACTTGATAAGTTCTTGTTAGTCAAATTATCCAAACTTACGTCAACTTTCTCCAACTAACAAGATGTTCTTTTTTATGATTCCCATTACCCTCTCAAAGGAAAATTCTTATAATTTTTCAATTTTTTTAGTCACACCAATGTAAATCTCCCACCTTTAGACAAGTAACCTCACAACTGTAATTTTTTTGCCACTTTCTTCACTATGGGGCCCCAAAACTCTCCACTTCATGGATTTCCTCGCAAAGCAAACCCAAATCTTTTAAAGGCCAAGAGCCTATTTCACACCCCTCACATTTGGCTAGATCAGGAACCTTGTTGTATATCACGTTAATACCCACCACATGAGTCTTGGCTATGTTAAACTTGAGGCTGGAGACTTTACAAAAAGGCTCCACAAAAGTTAATGATTTTGATTTATCTTCTTTTGTAACACATAAAGATAGTATGTCCGTAAAAAAAAAGTATATGAGACAAACTTTGTCTCTCCTAATCTCTAACCCCTCAGATAAATTTCTCTCCCTTGCTTTAGCTAACAATCTAGCTATGTTGTAAGGATCCGGATAAGCGACATGGGATATGATACAATAAGATATGAGGATAAGGTAACTTTTAAAAATCAGAGTTCGGAGATGGCAAGGATACGACAAGGAAATAAAATCTATAAATACCATATGTATGTATATTTTCTCATAAAAAATATTTAGATATTTAGCATTAGCATACACAGTTTGTTGATATTGATAATTCATATGTGGCTTAATAGTTAAATAAGAAGACTTCAAAACCCTATATTTTTTGGGGCATTTTGACTTTACCCACCATGTAGTTATCATTTATGACTTTACCCACCATGTAGTTATCATTTATGACTTTACCCACCATTTTTACCCCTGATTTTGACATTCAACGATACTTTTTTCACTTTTTGCGATGATTTTTTCGTCGCTAAATGTCAAAATGGGGTATAGGTTTAAAGAAAAACAAAATGATAGCTAAAGACAAATAATGATAACTACATGGTGGTAAAGTCACAATACCCCATATTGTTTTAACTAAAATAATACAAAAATCTACCCCACTATATCCTAGAAGTATCCAGAACATATCAAGGCGTATCCAAAAGTCAAAGTTGCCAATTTGGTCAACGGATACCTGTTTGAAGTATGCCGTATTGGTGTCATAATCTGATGTGAATCGAAGGAATTATTGTCTTTTTGGTCATATTAGTAGTTTATTTTATTTTTGTTATTTTTCTTTATTTTTTATTAATTTTGTTTTGTTGTGTATTTGTAAGTTGGGGCATAGGTGAGCACAAATGGGTATTAGTATTATTTGTGAAGTGGGAGTCCCACATTGGTTAGAGAACCATTTAGTGCTCCCCTTCCCCGCTTATAAATAGATGCCTTGTAGCCTCATTTGAGGTAGACCTTGATTTTGAATATAGAAAAGTGTTTTTCTCTCTCTAAAGTGTGTGTTAGATATTTTAGGACCCTTTTGACGGGTGATTTATGTCAAATTGGTATCAGAGCGGGTGAAGCTCTTTATTGGTGCGTTAGTGTATTGGTGATTTTATTTTTGTGATGTGAATCGAGGGCATTATTGCCTTTTTGGCCATATTAGTAGTTTTATTTTCTTTTTATTATTTTTCTTTATTTTTATTAATTTTGTTTTGTTTATTTGTAAGTTTGGGCGAATTTTTACGCGGTCGCGCAAGGTGTCGCGTTTTGGCACGGGGGTCGCGTCGCGCAAATCGCGTTGCGCATCGCGCAAGCAATTCGTGCATTTTAGTTTTTTTATTAGAAAAACATATAAAATAACATTTTAAACTGATATTTGCAAAATAATTAACATTTTGAACTGAAAATTAGATAACAAATAACTATTTGGGCCGAAAATTATAAAAACAAAAGAACATTTTAAGCTCCACTTTTGTAAACAAGTATAATTTAAACTGAAAATTTCAAAACATTAACATTTTAAACTTAAAATTATAAAATATCAACATTCTAACTGAAATTATAAAAACAAATAACATTTTTAAATCAAAATTATAAAACAAATAACATTTTAAGCTGAAATTTTATAAATAAGTAGCTTTTTAAACTGATAATCTTTTTCATATGCATGCTTCCATCCAAAATCTTTTTTGTTTGCCATTTTTTTTATCTGAAAAATAAAAAAATAGAAAACATTTTACACTGAAATTTATTAAAAAATATACATTTTCTATTGAATTTATTAAAAAAATTACATTATTTGAGATTTGAAAAAAAGTTAACTGAAATATGAATAAAAAAAGTGAGTTATTGAAAAAAAGTTACAAAAAAGTAAGTTTATAAAGTTCCCAAACAAAAAAAGTTAATTGAAAAAAAAGTATATTGAGAAAAAAAGGGTGTTAACAGTTTAACAACCCGTAAGTTTTTTGAGGGGTAAAGGGTTGGGTTAAACACCTCTTGCATTTCATTTTTTTCAAAATGGCAACGCTTTTTTTTTCCAAAGCTCCAATTGCGCACTTTCGCGCCCAATAGCGCACGCAAAAGGAGCATCTCGTTTAGCAGTGCCAATAGTGTGGCGTTTTTCAATCGCAAAAGGCAATTGCGTGCTATTGTGTTCCCAATAGCGTGCTTTTTAAAACATTGGTTTGGGCATAGGTGAGCACCAATGGGTATTAGGATTATTTGTAAAGTGGAAGTCCCACATTGGTTAGAGAACCATTTAGTGTTCCCATTCCCCATTTATAAATAGACCCCTTGTAGCCTCATTTGAGGTAGACCTTAATTTTGCATATATAAAAGAGTTTTTCTCTCTGTAAAGTGTGTTAGATATTTTAGGAGCCTTTTGAAGTGTGGTTTACGTCAAATTGGTATCAGAGCGGGTGAAGCTCTACATTGGTGCTAGTGTGTTGGTGACTTTTTTTCTTTAAAATTCGTGCACTACTCTTCAATGACTCCAAAAAGATCCAAACAATTTTTAGAGTGGAAACGAGATTTGGAAGAGATAAAGCAACAAATGGCCCAAGTGGCCCAATTCCTCTCTACCCTAGGGCAAAACCCTAACCCTAGTCTTCCCACCACCAACCTTCCCCACCCTGCTGGCCTAAAACCTAACCCTCCAACCCCCATGGCTGCCCCAACCCAAAAAGAGCCACAAAACCTAGCCCCCCCTTTTCAAACCCTAACCCTAGCTTCCGCCCCTTTGCCTCAGCCTTACCATCAGAACCCCCAAACCCTACCTGCTGCCCCCACCAAAAAAAAAAAACCCGACCCTAACCCAGGCCGCCCCAGCCCCCGAACACCCTCGTCAGCCCATAACCCACCCACTGACCATTCCCCTGTCCAAAACCCCTCCCCGACCCCTACCCGATCCCAAAAAAACCACCGAAACCCCATCCCACCCCCAAAAAGCCCCGTCGAACCCCCTCCAGCCTTTTTTCCACCAACCGACCCACCCCAACTCCAAGCCCTTTCCCAACCCACCGCACATCCCAATCCGACCCCAAAATAACCCTGAATTCCTTCAAATCACCTGCTGGCCACTTTTTTTTTATCACACACATGGTTTTTGACCAGGGAAGAATATTTTAGGGTTTATTTGGGTGAAGACAAAAAGAAGATGAAGATGGGCACCCTCAAATTTCAGAAATTTTATTTTTGGTTCCCCGCAAGTTTTGGTTCCAATTTTTTTGGAATTTCCTCGTGAATCCCCAATTTTTAATGCTCGAGAACGAGCTTGGTCTTAAGAGGGGGAGATTGATGTAAATAGAGGGCATTATTGTCTTTTTGGGCATATTAGTAGTTTTATTTTCTATTTGTTATTTTTCTTTATTTTTATTAATTTTGTTTTGTTATTTATTTGTAAGTTTGGGCATAGGTGAGGACAAATGGGTATTAGGATTATTTGTAAAGTGGGAGTCCCACATTGGTTAGAGAACCATTTAGTGCTCCCCTTCACCACTTATAAATGGACCCCTTGTAGCCTCATTTGAGGTAGAAATTGATTTTGAATATAGAAAATAGTTTTTCTCTCTCTAAAATGCGTGTTAAATATTTTAGGAGCCTTTTGACGGGTGGTTTACGTCATACTCAAATTGTATCCATGTCGGATACTCCATTTTTACCATTTTTTAAGTATATGCGTTACATAGCAATTTAGCTAGTATATCTGCTACTAAACAATTGGATCCCCTTGTTTAATGCATCTTTTCCATTGTGAGTCATTTTTTAAAAATATATTAATTTTAACATAAGCAACGATCAATATCAAAACACGTTTTCTATTGTGGAATTTGGTACATTTATTTATAACACATGACTCCGTATTCGGGATTTACCAAAACGGATAGTGGGATTCCTCCACTAAAACAATTGGATTCCCTTGTTTAGCTCCCCTTTACACTTTAAAATTCTCCTGGATCTCCTGTTGACAGTCATTTTTTTTTATAAATACAATAATTTTAGTCCAAGTAGTGATCAAGATGTATTTTCAACTGTGGAATTTGGTACATTAATTTGTAACACGTGACTCCTAATATGGGACGTCCCGAGGCTAAAAGTGTGGCTCTTAATTTGTGAGAGGGAGAAAATTAATCTGAGACTGTTGCACCGATTTCAAATTAACAGTTACTTTTAAGTTATGTTGATGAACATATTCGTTAACAATATAGCCATTACAGGGTTCAATTTTTTATTTTTTACTTTTTAATCTTAGATGTGGTTTTTCTTTTAGGCGGTTAACTGAAATCTTACAAGTATAACTCTTGTTCTTACAACAACCATCTCTCTCTTTTCTGGGTACATTCAATTTCTACACTGGTATGATAAATGCCAACAATTTCTATTGATTCATAAAAGAGATTTGCCTTTTGGAAATGATTTAAAGGACTACACAAGCTTGTTTTGAAACTCTGTATAGAGTAGAGTTTATGGGTGGATTAGATGAAATTTTATATGAAAAAGTGATTGCAGATACAAATGTCAAGTCATCTTTGTAGAAAGGGTTTCAGGTATAAGAAAGTCAAGAAATCTGGAAAGGAGGGTTGTTCCACAATCGGACTTAGATTTGGAGGTTATAATACCCTACTTTTCATGCATTGCATTATATTGGCTATGTTAAAATTTTGAAAATAATAAAAGTGACACTTAAAAGCATCTTTAGACATTCTTTCATGTCAATATTTTGACTGGCCACATTAGTCATTTGCCAAATTGACACATGCACAAACCAAAAAATAACAAATGCACAAACCATGATACTCTGGCGGTGGTTGGCATACTGCCTTTGATGCTAACACAATCTTGGTCAGAGAAATCGAGTCACAAAAGTTGCAATTGGTCATGTTGAAAAACACGTTTAATTTGCAGAAATATTATCCCAAGTGGCATTAACACAAATGTAACACCATGTCCACGTAAGGAATCACCATATTAATGCAGCTAATCACAATTGAAACCACGAAACCAATCACTGCCAAGTCTTCAAACCCACAATCAATGGTATATAATTATCCATAAAAACTACCCATGACCGATCGTATATAGTTATTAATTGATAACCACCATGAGCACGAGGCCTCTACAGCCTCGCTAGAGATCCTTTGTTGTAATAATGACTTTACCACCAATCTGTCACTAATACAACAATCCACACACCAACAAAGAAAATCATCACACATAAATCCTCAAGAAACGATAGACTACTGAATTTTACTAAGGTCCAAAAAGGAGGTGTAAAACACCTACCAACAAACAAAAGAATATCCATTACTCATCGATAAACAACGAACAAGCAGGCGATAATGAGGTATCACTAACACGCCACTAACAATGACACAAGACGTGAACCTCTACTAGGGTTCAATCAACAAATGATGATAAATATGTATCAAAAAGGAGTGATGACTTAACTAAAGAGTGCCTATCAGCACAAGGAATGGTGAGATACTTGTAATATGAGGGTAACATTGCCAATTAGACAACACGATATGCATAGTAAGTGGCTGTGAAGAGCAAAGTTGCTACCAAATGTCAACAATAAAGTTGGCCTAACAGAAGACAGTAAAAGAAAGCGAGGGAACATTTATCATGCAATAGTGTGAGAGAATAACAACTTGATCACTTAATAATGAGGGGGAAGGATAAAAATATAACCCCAAATATGAAGAACAAAAACTAAATAATACGGAATAGAGATAGTTAAATAGTCCATCAACGAAGTCGTCAATGAAAGAACTTATAAGTCTTGTCCCTAACCCATGTGAATGAAAAAAATTATCATCGAATCGCAGAAGACACGCCGGTTAACAATTTCAGATTCCTCCATGCAACACACAAAACATCCGCATCAACGCCAGTAAAAAGCTAATAAACTATGAAACAAGGAATCTTCACATTTCACCGGCACCCGCTCTCAGTCGCTGCATCCCTGCCTTATTTTGTCGAATCGTCAGACCCGCACCCCTCACTCGCACCGTGCTTCTTAGCTGGTAATCTAAACAAAAGCAACCTAGTAGCTTCACTATGAAAAACAATTCGAAATATCCTTGCAATACTACATGTCATAAACACCCCGTCATTGAAAATCTTTGAGAAATCAAATCTGTCACAGCACAAAACCAAAGCTCTGCCAATTGGATCCCAACAAAAAACCAAAGCGACATCCAAATAGGGAATCTCAAAGATTGGAGGTCATGCAGAGTAGTGACGATGAATGAAAAGATGCCGCATAGAAACAGCTAACAAGAGAGGTCATGCAGAGTAGCGACGATGAATGAAAAGAGGCTGCAATACTAGAATGAGCAGAGATGGGAGGAGTCGAGTTGTGTCGAAAGTATCGCTAAGAACGATCCAGGGTGCTGCCAATAGGGAAGAGACAGTCTAAATGGAAAATATGATAGAACATTTGCAAATATGGACAATAAAACGGACAACTCAAATACATGAACTGAATTTAACTTGATGTACTGGTTTCGGGTTACCGGGCTTGGCGAATGGACCATCCTACAAAAGCTGGACCTTAAATCTGGCCCCAAAATAAATTAAACTGGGAGACTTATACCACATTCATGGATCAGTAAATTTGACTTTGATAATAATAAAAAACTGCGTGTGGGGGTGGGGGGCTTGGTGTAAGGGCCATTGGTCCGGGAAATAAACCCCAAAATACCTTTTCTTAACAAGTTTTCTATGAACAAGGGTTATCTGTAACCTTTTCAATGGTACCAGCTGCAAAAAATAGTCCTACCAGGTGAGCCAGTATCTATGAAGCATGGACTCAACACGTAATACGTCTTTTGACACCACACGCAACACATGATTTTTCCAAAAAATAGGATATGACACGCTAGGATACATATAATATATAATATATAATATATAATATATATTTAAATATATATATATATATATATATATATTAATGAAATAAAATATATTTTTCCCATAAAATACATTATTAGTGCATTCTTAACATTAAATTGAGAAAATGGATTATACAAAACAAAATCCACACGCACCTTAATATTAAAAATCATAAATAAATAAGAATCGCCATCACATTAGGAAAAAAAATTAAAGATTAAAAAAAATTAAAAAATCAAATTCACGTGTCCTTTTACTTGTCTCAGCGTGTCCACCCTAAAAAAAGGACTCGCGTGTCGACAACGTGTCAGAGCGTGTCGCGTATCTTACTTGAGTCAAAGCTGACTCGTGGCTTCCGGGAAAGTGTCCGTGCTTCATAGGCCAATATAATGCAAAACACCTTTTCGAAAAAGTTCAGTTTTAGAGGGCGTGAGAGCCAAGATGGTTTCAGGGAAACGGATAACATGCAACATTGACAAGTCTAATGGAGATAGCTAGATCTGCGATAGCAAAGAACTTGACTTTGATGATCATTTTTTATGCAGAGGCAACCAAGCAATGATGCGAGTCGTCTCATAATTGGTCCATGTGAATAACCACCTTCGACGACTGCCCTTTTTGGTCAAGGATTCAGATCGTGAACAGTGATGACAATGTGATGGCTTTAAGATTCAGATCTCCCCCTCAAACAAATAATACCGTTCACATGAAGAAATGGTACATGAGGAACCAATATTATTATGGACAGTGAATGAACAATTTATATGTATCTATACACGATAAACCACCATAATTTTTTTGAGAAATTAACATGGTTCGACAGGAAACAACCCTCCGACAAAAGAGAAGATCTGTTGAGTTGAGGTGCTTTGATATCAAGTTAAGTTTCAAGAAAATTAAACCGGGAGAGAAAAAGAGAGAGAAAAATTAAATAATGCCGACTTTCTATTATTCCACTCAATATAATATCGTGTGTGTATATATAAATATATGTGTGTGTGTGTGTGTGTATAGGGTTTACATCGTAGTGTTTATTGATAGCATAATAACATAAATAACGTCACCTCAATTTTATACTCGCTAACAAAGGCTTCTTAGTTTATGCACCCCACCCCTTCCCCTCCCCCTCCCCCCAAAAAAAATAAGAAAAAAAAATGTCAAACATTGCATTTTCCTTTACAGATTCTTTCTCCTCCCCCTTTTTCTAAGGTATTATGTTGTTCCTTTTGAGTCAACTAACCCTGTGTCAAAATAATGCATCCCCATCGCCCTTTTGGGGGTAATCCCCCCATCACATTATAGTCCCTAAACATCACAGTCCATAAAAAAATGAAACTGAACAATGAAGCAATAGGTGATCAAAGAACCCCCTCCAAATGTATGCAAAAAACACACCATTGAATGCAAAGACACATCACCGGATGCCTTCTTTTCAACAAATCACAGGTGCTTGCTCTATCATGTGCCACTAAACGATAAGGTGAAACAAGGACTAGAATAGGATTATATTAAGGATGCATAGATTCTTAATCTTGGGAATTATGAGTATTGACATATGCACACAATTATTTCTTTGATTTTTATGGGTCCAATTCAATTTATTGTGTCAAAATCTCCTCAAGTTGGGCAATCATTGTGTGGATATATTTGAGATCATATTCCGAAGGAATTCGCGTTCGAAAGATATTTTGGATTGTTATTCTACCAGTAAACCCGGTTAGTGGATTTTATAATTGGGTAGAGTATCAAATAAGTTATGAGGTAAACTACACGTCAATGGCTAAAAGAAATATACCAAAGAGGGAGAATCAAAAGACTGCTTATATTCAAAATGGAGAGTGTCCCCAAATGAGGAATACAAAGGGGGTATTTAAAGGGGAGGAGTAGCTTAGGCTCTAAGATATGATTCTAATTACAAAAATACCCTTAATAACCCTTGCTACTTCTTTCCCTAAATACCGAGCAAAAAAATACTGAAAAAAAGAATACAACCAAATAAAGAAACTAAAAGAAAATAACAAAAAAATACTAAAAATACTAAAAGTGGCCCATAAACTTCTATTTCCATCATTCTCCCCGGCTTCAAAAAAATCGTCCTCGAGCGTATGAGATGAACAGTAAGAAACACAAGGAAACCATCAAAGAGCTCCTCACTAGAAAGAAGAGCCGTCCTCGAAAATGCCCCTTGTACCAACTTTTAATAAATCCCGGGAGAATAGGAACACAATCCAAATGTGTTCGACCAACAAAATCGTGACCCGAGATTCTCGGGATGAACCTCATTAATGCTACGCGACTAAAAATTTCTTTCGAGCACCGATCAAAAGCTACCACGAATGGGTCCACATACGCACCACCAAACATATCACCTCCAATCTCCAAATCAACTCTAAGAGAGATAACCTCCGACCCAACTTCATCAAAATCATCATTCCCATTCCCAAAGATTGGGAAGAAGTCGCTCAAATCAAATGTTTTCGGCTCGCGAAAGTGTGTGCGAGTCACCCACATATCCTCATAAAAAATGTCATAAAAATCCCCAATACACAACCCAATTTCGTCATTTCGGTCTTTCTTGCAATCGACCGGCTTGGGAGGGGACTTTTTATCATTGATTTGACCCAATTGGAGGATTGTGGGAGGAAGAATGATTGGGTGAAGCAACCAATCTTGTACTAGCCGCCGACAATCTTGAATTGAGCCTCGGGAGTTAATCGGGGCGAAAACGTAATTTTTTTTATGTTTGGGGTTTGAAAAATTGGTGGTGGGTTGGGGGATTCAGGTTGGTGTTGGAGAAATTTTGTAGGGTTGGAGGCTAGAGTTTGTGAATTGTGGATTGGATTATAAAATGGTAGGTAAAACCCTAGAAGTGGGGTGTAATGGATCCTGAAAGAAGGATTTATGGAATGGTTTGGGGTTTGGGGGGAAATTAGGGCTCAAGATTTGGGTTTTCGAGGTGATGGGTTTGGTGTAGAGGGTGGGGTAGGGCAGGGGTTATGAGTATGATTTTCTAGGGTTAAGGTTAGGGTTTTGGAAATATTTATAGATTTGTTGTTGTGATTGTACCCACTCTCCCGTTTGTTTTTTAATCTCCTCGTATAGTTATTCGGATATTCTTGGAACCATTGTTTGTAGCGTACGATTTTGATAAAAACATACCGATACACTAAACACCAATGTTGGAGTGACACCTCACTCTGATACTAATTTGACATAAACTACACGTCAATGGCTAAAAGAAATATACCAAACCCTAACTTTAGAGAGATAATAAAAAGATTGCTTACATTCAAAATGGAGGGTGTGCCCAAATGAGGAATACAAGGGGGTATTTAAAGGGGACGAGTAGCTTAGGCTCTAAGCTATGATTGAAATTACAAAAATACCCTTAATAGCCCTTGCTACTTCTTTCCCTAAATATCAAGCAAACAAATATTAAAAAAAAGAAATACAACCAAATAAAGATACTAAAAGAAAATAACAAAAAAATCCTAAAAATACTAAAAGTGGCCCATAAACTTCTAATTTCCATCAAGTTAAGTTTGAGATCAAGGAATAAATAAGATGCTGGTGAAAATCGATTACCGGCAAATTGAATTTCACCAAACGGGTATTGTATGGTTTAAGAGAGGAATCATATTATGTGCCATCTAACTTTGCAAACGAGATCTCATTATTTGAATAATTATGCGATAATTAAATTTGAGTGCAATTATAATTATTTATTGGAATTAATTACAATCAAATGGAGAAGGATATATATTACAGGTTGTAATATGGGATTTTCATATTTTCGCTTGGAAGACAATTTAATCATTGGTCTTAGGTTCCTAGTGGTAGTCCATATACCAAGTAGCAAGCCCTAAATTGTTTGAAAACTCCGTTTGGCCCAATCCCACTTCATGTACCTATATGTATAGGTCATGGGAAGAGGTTTAAGCTGCATGAGACACTCTCAAGGGTTAGAGGGAGAGGAAAAACACTATTGATGTTTTGGGAAATGGTGAAGAGAGAGTGATTTCTCTCATATTTCACCAAGATTTCATCTCCAAAAGTGTCCAGACACATGGTTTGCTTTGGGTCGATCATATTCTAGAATATTTAAGGCCCACAACGCAATTTAAGGAAGGATTTGAAGATGGAATAAGGGCAGCCCCATCATCCTCTTCATCAAATCTTTTTCTTATATCGGATCACCTATAAGATCCACAAAGGTATCGTGATCTTAATCCTAGATCATTATTTGAAGCTAGTTATTTTTACTTACTTTATGAAACATAATTAATCGAAGTTTTTAGGGCAACGAAGTTTTTTTTATGTCAATCCACAACATATAGATTGCTAGGAATAAGGAGGGGTTGGTGGTGAACCATACTGCTGGTATTGGTGATAGGGAGGTGTGGGATCCAATATTTAGGAGTTCATTTTCGGGTTGGGTGGTTGTCGGAGGTAGAGATGTGCTTTGGGTGGGAGTTACTCAGTAGGGATGAGGATGAGGTAAAAGAGACTGAACTTTCTCTTTGAAGGCATACATTTCAGTTTTGGTGGTGGGGGACAAAGACTCCACTCAAAATGGTCTTTTTTGTGTGGACAACAAAAATTCTTATGACGAATAGCATGTAGAGGAATAGGAGCATGGATAGTCATTGTTGGCTTTGCAAGAGGGAGGAGGATATGGGTGGCCATATACTAGTGCATTATCGATGATGTATATGCTGTGAGGGGCTTATTTGTAACAGTTTAATTATGTAGGGACTTATGTGTAAATATTGAAAATCTATCCTATAAATAGAATGTGATGGGAGATGAATGACCTAATTTATTCATTCATTCCTTTTTGTCGATTTCTCCTCTCTCTCTCTTCCTCTTTTTTTTCTCTTCCCTTGTATTCTCGTTATTCTTGAACTATTTAGGCAAGGTGACGCGACGGAGAATGTTTGTGCAATACGTATATCTACAGCTCAAGTGCAAGTCGGTCGCTCAAATAATAATCCGGTAAGTCGGGGACAAATCCTCAGGGAATAGGACGATAACGTTTTGACGACAACAATAGGGTTGGCATGTAAAATCTAGGTATCAACTCACGAAATAAAGAAAATGTGATGATTTTTGTGAAGGTTTCTACTTAACTAAAGCAACCTATCTAGCAAGGGCGATTTAATTAAAAGAAAACAAAAATAGAAATTTTGATTTTTAAAAACTATTTGAGAAAAGTGGGGTCGAGATCCAATCCCTCAAATCGTCGGTATTTTCGTTAGATATAAAATTTTCAATAATTATATATGTAATTAGAAGAAAACATCAAATTCATCAAAGCACTAAATATATGAGAATTTACTCCGCACGATATTTAGTTAATAATTAATTTGATGTGAATGACGAAATTACCGACACAAGTATTATATCCTCAAATACTCCGGTTGCCCACGACACTATACACACTTAAACAATGGACCACCAGCTCTACCAACACTATCCACACTTAAACAATGGACCATTTTCAATCTAACACGCACAAACTCCATTTCCTTAGCACTCAGTTTGGTTTCACACGAACAAAACATGGGTTTTTTTCTCTACGAACTAATATGCACAATGACCAAATCACCGCAGGGTTCCCCAACCCACGACAATTCCATCTTAGGGTAATCATTGAGCTCGACGGGACCGATTTCCAGTCACCGCCGATTTTCCATCCAACTCGGAGTTTTAAATTTTTTGGTACTTCCTGTGTTCAAAATTTTCAGCATTCGCCTCTTCTGTTACACCTTTTCGCTTTTCTTCGCTGCTCATATGTACATCCGCACGAGTAGATGAGGGATAGACTTTGCCTTAAACTCTTTTCCATTTTTTCTTATTTTTCTGGTTTGGTTGGTTTATGAACAAAGGAGAGTTCTCTTTATTTGAGTTACCAAAGGATACAAAAAAGTTATCGCTTGGTTGGGCAAATATGGATTTTGGCTAACTTGTGTGCTGGACTTAGTGTGAAAGGAATCTGTCTCAGATAGATCACTTAGGATGGATGGAAGACAATGAAGAATATTGGCCGGTTTGTGGAAAAAGAGGTATGGGTGAGGTTTTGTGTTTTTTTGATTTGGGTTGGCCTTGGGGGAACTCGGGTTTAACAGCACTAACTGCTAGGATTTTTGAAAACTGAAAACCATTTTTCGCCTCAGGTTGATTGCCCACAGTAGAAACTGATTCTTACCCTTGTGGCTTTCTCCGATCAGTGTTTTTTGAAGCAGATGGTCGGAGAATAAAGGGTTCCTCACGGTTTTGAGCTGGGTTTAGATGTGTGGATGGTTGCGAGTTAATGAAGGAGACATGTTGAGTATTATCAGATGTTTGGTTCAGACAGTTTGTGGTTAAATTGGGGGTATTTTGGCTGTTGAAGGTGGCTCTTGGAAGAGTGTTTGATCTGTTTCAGATGGTCATCTGGCAGCTCCGGTTAGACTAGTGGTTGTTGTCCGGAGGGTTGGGTGTGTGGTATTTGGGTTGGGTTAGCTTTTTTTTTGTGTGTGTGTTGAGGGGTGGGGGTTGTAAATGGGGGGAGGTTAGAAGATGGGTTGATGAGGTTTGGTTGGGAATAAAGATTTGAGATGGTAGACACGGGCGGCATTTGTTGGGTCTAGTTATGAGGTGTTGAGTCATTGTTTGTTTATTGGGTTTTGGTTTGAAAGTGTTATGGTTTTTATTGTTGTGCACATCTGCCGAGGGAATAATTGATGGGGGTAAACTTTTGCCTGAATTAGCGGTAGTGGGGAATAAAGTTGTTCGGCGTGGATGGTTGGAGTAGGGTCACATGGGTTACTAATGGTTTGGGTGTGAATTGGTTTCATGCTTTTGTCCCCCACACAATTGTTTATAATATTATCCTCCACTCTCTTTTGGTTTGTTTCTGCATATAATATTCGTAACAATCCATATTTGTGGGGTTCCTACTTTATTTGCAACATTCTAGATTTTTACCTAAATATTCACCACTTCCCCCAATTGATTGTTCTTTAGAATATTCAATAAACTCCTTGTCCTTTTGAGAATCTTTTCGGCGATCAAATTTCCTAGGAGCTGGGATATCCTGGGTTCTTTATAAACTAAAATATAGTTAATTCTAAATGCTAGCAATAAACAAAGTAAAATATAATCTAATTGTACAAGAGTTTATTCAATAGCCGATCAAGACATGATTTTTTTACAGTTAAATATGTTTATTCAAGATATTTTCTGTTTTTTTTGTGATTGATACTAACCCAACCTATTTATTATTCTTGTTTGCAAGTCGTCATTGTTTGGTTCATGTCAGGAAATAGCGATTCCTAACCCATTAACATCGTGTCGTGTAAAAAATTGTGACACTGCTTCTGTGGGTTATTGAGCTGATAATCACACTGTTGGACAGCTTGTCCCCCTTTTGTACTTTTATGTGACTATCAGTGAATTTTTATCTCCCATTAAAAAGGGAAATCCTCTTCACACCTTTACGTTTGTAGCTCATCCCTTACCCCCTCTAGACAAGCAGTCCTTTTTCCATCCCTTATGTTTATCTTGTCTAAGACCGGGTCACACTAGATAGATATCATATTCATGGAATACGATTCACTTTTAAGATGCCTTGGTGGTGAAATGGTAGTCTCGTGAAACTCAAAATCTCGTGCTAAAGAGCATGGAGGTTCGAATCCTCTTCAAGGCATAATATCGATAATGCTCATTGAATGAGCAATTCTATAAGAGAGCTCGAATCGAATCGGTATATCAATACCGATTCGATCCGAGATCTTAGAATTGGAATAAGTTCGGCATCGGATCACGAAATCTTGCCGATCTTCTCTATCTAATGAATAAAGAGTCTTCTTTAAAATAGGCCGTCCTGCACCCACCCGTTGAGACACAAGGATAGAATAGAAACCTTTGGTAAAATGCCCGCACGTAACCCAACAGTTAAAGTACATTACGTAGTCCATTTTAGATATTGGCGACTTACCCCCAATGGTAAACCCAAGTAAGACAAAGGCCAGACTCTAACTGCAACCCATACTCCACATCTTAGGTTTCAGAATTTATCTTCCCCACTTTTGTCCAAGTTCACTTTTAAGACCCGAGATTTCACAAAATAAGAGAATCGAAGACGTTACCTATTGCTGTCCCAGAAAGAGAAAAATTTAGAATCCCCCGCAAGCTGCAAATGTGTCACCTCAATCCAGTGCCTAAAACATCCACCACCTCATTGCATGGAAGTAATTGGCTTTACCATACATTAGACACTATATTCAATCGTCAAGGGCTTTAAAGATATATACTACACTTTTTATAATATTTTAAGATATCTATATATATATATAGAGAGAGAGACTCCTGTGCACACTAAGTTTGCACATTATTTTTTTAAAATAGTAAAAAAAATAGGTGTGCGCCAAAAAAATAATGAGCAAACTTAGTGTGCACAGGAGCCTGTCTCTCTCTCTCTCTCTCTGTATATATATATATATATGTTGTAAAATATTCCAATCCCCCCCTGTCAGGGGTAAGTCCCCCATCACACGTATTCACCCTTTGTTTTGCAGCCATCGATCTAAAGATGGTATCCCTATCTTTCGTCACCCTTGTGCTCGAGAGTAAACCTTTATGGGCATCATCATTAAAATACTTTCCAGTATTCCGTTTTCATGTACTTTGTTCAGATCGAAGGATTTCATTATATTTTGATGAAACAAAGAGCACATTTTTTTCCCTCTTGTAGGACGTCCCATCTCACTAGCATTAACATCACTCCGTGTGATGTGAATCGAGGTCATTTTTGGGCATATTAGTAGTTTTTTTTCTTTTTATTAATTTTCTTTTATTATGTTATTGTATTTTCATTTGTTTTATTTTAATATTCAATGGTAGGGAGTAGTAATGGCATTTTTGTAATTAGGGCCTTAACTTGGAGTCTTAAGCTACTCCTCTTCTTTAAATACCCACATGTAAGCCTCATTTGAGGTAGACTTGAATTTTGAATATAAAAGAATATTTCTCTCTCTAAAAGTGTGTGTTAGATATTTTTAGGATCGTTTTGACTTATAGTTTCGTCAAATTGGTATTAGAGCGGGTGTCGATCCACATTGGTGTTGGTGTATTGGTGTATTTGTATCAAAAAATTATACAATACCATCAATGGCTCCCAAGAAATCAAAACAACCATTGGAAGAGATTCAAGAACTCAAGCAACAAATGGAAGAAATGTCTCTACAACAAAAACAACAAACCCAAACCGTAACCCAAGAATTCAATCAAAAGTTTGAGGCCCTCTTTCAACTCTTCTCTTAAAAATAACCTCCAACCACCATCCCCCACCCTTTCGACCAACCTGCTGCGCTAAACCTAGTTTCCCCCTCTACCACCATCCCTTACAACCCCTATAACCTTACCAATGCAACCCACCCCTTACCCAGCAGCCCCCACACCCTCAAATCCTAGGCTTGCTGCTACCGCTGCTCTCCCTTATGCGACAGCCAACATCCCAAACCCAATTTCATACTCCTAGCCCAGCGCACCCCCAAAATCAGTCCCTACCCCAACCGACCTGCTCTCCAACCTCCTCAACCCGCCCGATCGTCCCTGTTCAGCCCCGGGAAGACCCATTTCCTCTACCCGCTACCCCAAAATTCATCTGGAAGCCACTCGGGCTCTATTCGACCCGTCCCCATGCCGACCGACCCCTTACCGCCCATTCCCCAATCCCCCAAGTGTCGACATTCATACCTAACCCCTCGGCAGCCCCAAAAAAAGTCCCCACCCGATTTAAACCCACACCCTAGTCAAAACCAACCCCTACCATACCTATACCCAACCCGCATGAATTTTTTGGTGCATCCACCTCATTTCAGCCCCCGAGCCTATTTTACCCACCCACCGGGCGACCCGAGTCATCTTCGCACCCCTTCGGATTTTTTGATCACCCCGAGAGCCTGGGACATCATTTTGGGACTCCTGACCACCCTCCCGATCCCGCTTCACACTACCCGCACGATCCCACCATTCCCCTTAACTCCCGGCTAGCGACACCCCCTAATCCTCTACCTTTGCATCATACGCCCTCCCACCACACCCTCTCACTACTCCATTCTGATTCCTCCTCCGAGTTCGGGGGTAGCCACCTCAATATTTTAGAGTGGATACCTCCACCCCCACCCGATGCCTACCGCCATGCTCCACTTTGCGATCAGCACTGTTTCTATTGCGGCGAACATGGCCACTTGATAGGCATGTGCCCTCACTATCCCCCAGCTCCTCCCATGCCCCAGCATGCCAGCATCTTCATCCACCCCCTGCACAAATGTCACCGCCTCCTGGTGATGTTGTTCTGCCTATGCCAGGTGACGTGATGAGCCTAAATGCTCATCAAGATGAGGGCCCACTATCTATGGCCCTTCAGCTACTTTCTTGGAGCCTCCACGGGGATATCCGCATAGACGTGCCCATGTTTTACGAGTGATTCTCCCCAGATGCTGTGGTCAATTGGTTAGCTTCGATGGAGACAGTTTTTGAGTACAAGCGGGTTCAAGGCCGCTGCTGTGTTCACTTTGCAGCCACAAAATTCAAGGGATTTGCTCGGGTTTGGTGAAACGACCTCCGCTACCCTCGCACAACGGCCATATTGCCTCCTATATAGAGAAGGCCGCTCTCCAGGCGTCCTTTATTCCGCCTACTTACGAGCGCGATCTCTTTGTTCTCGTTCAATCTCTCAGGCAGGACACCTTATCGGTAGTGGAGTACACAGAGCTCGCCTTCATTAGTCGAAGGATCAGCGAATCATCCGCTATATATTGGGGTTGTAGTCGCATATTCAGTACGATCTCGGTCTGCGGGAGATACCGACTTTCTTGAAGGCGGTCGAGTATGCGACTAAGGTCGAGGCTTACCACACACCGTCCGCAACTCTCCCGGCTTCACGTACACCGCCTACACCGATTTTTGCTTCAGCTCCTCCTCCAGCGGCATCTTCAGTTCCTACCTCTACTACTCCCGCTGCTCCACATCTTGGACCTCCTACCTTTCGGTGCTAAAACTGTGGCAATGTTGGTCACCGAGCTTCTGATTGCTCTCTTCCGCGACGCCGCGCATTATTGGCGATGGATCATCCATCTGACTATTTGGACGCGTCCGAGGAGCTTCCCCAGCACGTCTTGATTACCGTCTTGGAGGGTGATTCCTTTGGTCTTCCCCTTTGAGTTCGAGGACGAACTATTTTCAAGGAGGGGAGATTGATGTGAATCGAGGTCATTTTTATCATTTTTGGGCATATTAGTAGTTTTATTGCTTTTTATTAATTTTCTTTTATTTTGTTATTGTATTTTCATTTGTTTTGTTTTAGTATTCAAAGGTAGGGAGTAGTAATGGAATTTTTGTAATTAGGGCCTTAGCTTGGAGCCTAAACTACTCTCCTTCAAATACCCACATGTAAGCCTCATTTGAGGTAGACTTGAATTTTGAATAGAAAAGAGTATTTCTCTCTCTAAAAGTGTGTGTTAGATATTTTTAGGAGTCTTTTGATGTGTAGTTTACGTCACCTTGATATGTCATTAAAATTCGTTTATTATAAAAAGAAATAAAGAATTTCCTAGTGACTAGACAACTTTGATGGTTTAGCCTGAATTGCACCCACTCTCAGTATTTGTGAAGTGCTGTGGTGGGTAATTCCACATCATATATTATACTAAATTTGATGTACTATGTCCCTTGTTTAAACTTTCAGACACTGATTGAAGGGATCATTTTGTCACTCCAGGTTATGAAAATTCCCCTAGTGAATGGGATGAATACCCTCCTCCATATGATAATGTTGAAGAGTTGGATACCAGCTCACCTGTAAGTTACAATATTTTTCTTTTCATTTTTTTGAACTTTATCCCCTGAATAATGCATATTTAGAGATACCCCTTGCATGTTCAATAAATAGAGTTACCCCCTTTCTGCATGCGCGTCAACCTGTTGGACCTTATGCATCAACCCACTTGTACCTTATGCATGCCGGGGGGTAACTCTAATTATTGGACATGTGCGGCTTATATCTAATTACTGCATCAACTCATGGGGATGACACAAAAAAAACATATCTGTTAAGTTTTCATCCCTACACAGTTTATATATATGATTTGAACTCGCTGTAATTTTTTTACATATCTTTTTAGGGTCTCTACAATGATAATACTCTTGTCTATCATACAGGTTATGGTTACAGTCCACAAATGCCATATGAACCATATTCCGCTGTCATTTCTGTGGAAGGAGATTCCCACTTATACTCCCCTCAATAACACCCATTCTCAGGAGCACCATATTATCAACAGCCATATATTACTTCATCAACTCCAGTTTCACAACCAGAGATGAATTCCCTAGTGGGTGTTGACCAACAAGTTGATGATGGAATGTTTTATGGGCACATACCTACTTATCCCTCTCCACGAGGGTCTTTTGGCAGAGGTAATATTTCTGGAAATCACGGGGGTCTTGGTTATCCGGATTCACGGCAAGGGTTTGAATCGTTGAGAAGCGGTAGCCTTTGGTCGGATTATCCAAAATCCTCGGACAGGCGGAGGTCACTTACTTCATTATCACCATCAGCATCTCTCAAACAATTGGCACCCTTGGGTCATTCGGGAAAAATGTTGGAATGATTTGGTCCCTTTTACCTATTCAAGTATCATTACAAGTATAGAAACCTTATGCATGCTTTTCATAACTCGATATGATCTTTTGTTTTATTTTTTTCCCCTTTCGGTGGACACACGAATAGTGATGTTGGATGTCAATTTGTCTTCTCTCGTAGTTTTGGAAATTATTTTGCTCTTGGTTCATAAATGTTGGCCTGTTAATTGATAAGTATTTTATAGTTCCTGCTTTTATATGAAATTTTAATCCACGGGATACACTTTCTACCCAGAGAGCTATTAAAGTTGGTTTAAATTCTGTGCTTGTAATTTAAGAGAGTATCAAAACAGATATAAAGATGTTTTTAAGGCTGTTAACTAAATCATACATTAATCAAATTACAGTACTCTATTATATAGAGTTTTGATAGCAGTTATACATCCCATAATTCACAAACGTGTGGAGGCAGTTTGACCCCATTAGTTATCTGTTTTGATCATTCCTTAATAATAGGAAGCTCTAGTGATCCACGTCCTTTACTGATATTTGAATTCGTCAAGTCAGTTGAGTCATGACTTATCACTCCCCGTCAATCTGGAGTGTGAAGAGGGCAACGCACCAAGCTTGGATCATAAGTTGCGGAAGCATAATTTTGGAAGAGACTTGGTGAAGACATCAGCCAATTGCGCATGAGAAGGAACATAAGTAGTCACAAGAGAACCGCAAGCAACCTTTTCGCGAACAAAATGAAAATCGAATTCAATATGCTTTGTGCGGGCATGAAAAATGAGATTAGTAGACATAGAAAGAGCGCTAACATTGTCATAAAAGAGGACTGTGGGTCGAGTCAAATGGACACCAATGTCATGAAGTAAGTAGGTAACCCAAGTAAGGTCAGCAGCCGTGGAGGCCATGGCATGGTACTCATCTTCGGCACTAGAACGAGACGGATGTCTGATTTTTATGTCCACGACAGGTAGTTGGCCCCAAGAAAGATGCATGATCCGGTGGTGGAACGACGAGTGTCAAGACAGCCAGCCCAATCGGCGTCCGAAAAGGCATAAAGACTAGTGGACATGTTGGACAGAAGGCGCATGCAGTAAGTGGTAGTACCATTGAGATACCGGAGAATACGTTTGATAGCTTGAAGATGATGCATACAAGGCTGGTGCATGAATTGGCAAACTAAGTTGACAGCATGGGAAAAATCAGGCCTAGTGAGCGTAAGCTATTGGAGTGCACCAACCAAACTACGATACTCCGTAGCATCGACAAAAGGACCACCGTGTAGAGTTAAATTGTGTGGGGAGGAGAGAGGTGTTGCAACATGGTTGGAGTCAAGCATAAAAGAACGTTGAAGAAGGTCCTGAGCATACTTGTGTTGAGAAAGGAACATGCCTGTCGGACTGCGAACAACCTCGATCCCCAAGAAATAGTGTAAATCACCAAGGTCTTTAAGAGAAAATTCGTTACTAAGACGGCGAATTAAGGAAGATAAAACTGAGTCACTATTACATGTCACAACGATATCATCAACATAGACCAACAATAAGATGGTGGCTGTTGAGGAGCGAAAAATAAATAGTGATGAGTCGGCACCGCTACAAAAGAACCCAAGATGAAGAAGAAATTGGCTGAATCGATCAAACCAAGCTCGGAGAGTCTGCTTGAGGCCATATAATTCATGATGCAATAAACACACATGATCTGGAAAATGAGAATCAGAAAACCAGGGGGTTGTTCCATGTAAACCACTTCTTTGAGAGAACCATGAAGGAAGGCATTTTTGACGTCTAGTTGACAGACAGACCAACCTTGAGTAACGACAACAGAGAGTACCAACCGAATAGTAGGAGGTTTAATAACATGACTGAAGGTTTCAAGATAGTCAAGGCCAGGTAACTGAGTATATCCCTTTGCCACGAGTCGAGCTTTGAAGCGTTCAATGCTGCCATCGGCATGAAGTTTGGTTTTTAACACCCACCGACACCCAATAACATTCATGGTAGATTTGCGAGGAACAAGAGTCCATGTTTGATTGAGGCAGAGAGCGTGAAGTTCGTCATGCATTATTGTTAGCCAGTGAGGGGATTAAAGAGCAGTTTGGAGAGACTTTGGCTCAGACGGATCAGTCGGGTGCAAGGATAATAAGGCATGAGGGGTGGTGGGGTGGCTGGTTTTGCTTCGAGTGAGCATGGAATGAGTATTAGGGGCTAGTGGAGCAATGGGAAGAGGTATGGATAAAGGAATTGAGGGAAGGTTGGTGGCATGTGTAGGGGATATACTGATCGGGGAATTAATTGGGGATAAAATGGAGGTAGATGAGTGATGTGGTAATGGAGAGGGTGGGGGACTATTGGGAGTGGCAGCAGTAGCTGGTGAGGGGGAAACCGAAGTAGGTGAGAGGGTTTGGGGACTGCCAGTGGCAGTGGAGGATCGGGTTGGGGTGTAGGAGACACAGGAGGTTCATCAATGGTTGGAGACGGAGGGTGATAAATATGGTGAGGTAAGTGAGTGCCCGTAGGGGGGGGAATTAGGTGAAAAGTCCTAAAATGTAACAGCAGGATCTACAGATAGAGATGACACTGCATTAAATGATGAATTTGCAAAAGGAAAGACACGTTCATCAAATACAACGTGATGGGGTAAAAATATCCGTTTGGTTGGGGGATGGAGACACCGATAACCTTTATGTTGAGAGCTATACCCCACAAAAACACATGGGTAAAATTTGTAACCAAATTTGTTGCGAGAATAATCGCGCAAGTACGGAAAACACTTGCACCCAAAAACTTTCAAAGACTTATATTCCGGGAGCTCGCCATAAAGTTTAAAAACTGGGTTGTCCATATGAAGATAGGGGAAGGCAACCGATTAATGAGATACACAACGGTGAGAAAATCTTCGATCCACAAATGTTGAGGGACGTTGGCATGAAATAACATAGTAAGGCCTATCTCAACAATATGTTGGTGCTTTTGTTCGGAAAACGCCATTTTGTTCTGGTGTATGTGGACAAAAAGTTTGTCTGTGAAAGCCATTAGTATTAAGGTGAGCAAGAAATTCAGTCAACTTTTCCACCCCCATCACATTGAAAATTTTTAATTTTACGATCAAATTGTCGTTCAACCAGATGTTGAAAGCTCACAAACGTGGAGAAAAAATTAGATTTTTTTCATAACGGATATAACCATGTAAAGCGCGTAAAATCATCCACAAAAATTACATAATATTTAAAATTTTGAACCGAAGCAACGGGAGCAGGTCCCCATAAATAACAATGATTTTTTTCTAATGGAAAGTGATAACGTGACTTTTGCGTGTGGTGTCGTTGTTGTTGAAAGCCAAGTTAGTCAAAATCCTCACATACCTACAAATATAACAACTCAAGTATAGAGGTAAGTAAGGGTATCAATCCACTTTCTAGGGAGTAAAGCAAATGGAACAAATTCAAATGTAATTCACTTTTTATTTTCTTTTTGTGCTTTTTTACTTTTTTTTATCTTTTTCACTTTTTTACTTTTTTTTAGCTTTTTCAATATTAAAACAATAGGGTGAGGTGAGGTCTAAACTAAACTAAACTAAATGAAAATAACTAACTAGAAAGTTACTAAGATGAATAATAAAGTCTAACACTAAAATAAAAGATAAGTGAGGTAAATAATTGTGAGAACAATCAAGGAGTGGGATTACACCACAAATTTTAGTTATTCTAATTAATTAATTTAATTATTTGAATTCTTCCAAATTAGTATTAAAATTACAAACCAACTCTCGTTGCAAGTGTAATCAGAATAGTAATCTTTTAGAAAGTTAAAATTAACACCCCACAACTCTAGAAAAATAGATCCACTCTCCTTTTAATTAATCACCCGCTAGGATCGATCAATTAGAATTTATGTCAATCTTATAAAACAAATTTAGAGTTGAAATTCAAGTGATAATACCCCACTTAAGAAACCCCCATCTCTAGTTCGAATCTAAAATGGGTATTATCACTAGAATTTTGATTTTCTCTCGAAAATCATTTACCCTCTCTCGAGGCGTAAATCTAAGGGTGAGGGATCAAAATTAACATTCAAATGGATTTTTCAAGTAATTAAACTAATTTAAATAAAATAACATCAAATAAGGGTTTTACCCCACCCCTTGAAAGGGGATTTAGCCTAACATGGTATCAAACATAATAAACAAATATTCAATAGGCATAAAATAAATGAGAAGAGAAGAAAACAATCAAACCCCAATCTCTTGAAGTGAAATTGAACTTCTATTCCTTGAGTTGAAATTCACATCCCTTAATTTGAAAAATTCAAACACAATTACATCAAGAATCTCACTCAATTTAATCCTCACAACAATTTATTTTCTCCTCACTATCTAAAAATAATAAAATAAAAATTCTAATCTAAAACTATACTAAAATGGTATTTTCTCTCCCTACAAATTCCTATCTAAAAACTCTAAATATTTGATTTGGGTCTTCTTCTTCAATTTATAATAGGCATGGAGCATGGGGGTAAAAATGAGAATTGACTATGGTGAACATGTGGGAAAGGTGAGAGCACATGTGCATGGGGGTGTGAAGTGTGGGGATATGTGGGTTAAATGAGGTGATAAAATCTGATTTGGTTATAAGGATATAATGGGAAGTTGGGTAAAAGAGGTGATTTGAGGGTATTTTGGGTAAATAGGTAAAAAGGGAATAAGTAGCACATGTGGGTTTTGTTGGCTTTTGGATTTGTTTGGTTTTGGATTGGCAGCACACGATTTGTCCATGGGTTGAAAAGGTCTTGGGTTCTTGGATTTAAAATGGATATTGGCTTGAAGAGGAAATGGGTTGAACATGGGTTAAATGGATGGTGGGTTGAGATCCGACCGGAGGTGGGAGGTCGGCGCCGACTTGGGTCGTAATCGTAGGTGGCTGCGTGTTCCGTTGTGGTTCGCCGGAGTAGGGAGATTCGGCGGGTGGATGGCGTGGGAATGAGGAGAGAGAAAGGTGGTAATGGAGATGGGTTTGGTGAGAAATGTGGTTATTTTGATGAAAGAGAGAGATGGGTGAGTTGTTTGTGTTAATGGAGATGGTGGAAGAGAGAGAATGTTTGGTGGAAGAAGATGAAGTGGAGGGATAAGGTGTGGATAGGGTGTAGGGGAGTATGATGGGTTGGGTTATGGGTTATGTGTGTGTGTCAAATTGTGACCCCTAAAATAATAATAAGACTCAATTAAAATTAATAAAACTAAAACTAAAAAAATAAAATCTAACTAAAAAAAATAAAATAAAACAAACTAAAAAATAAAAATATTAAAACTAAAAATAAATCCTAAGCTATTAAAAACTAAAATAATAAAACAAAAGAAATAAAAATAAAAATAAAATCTAATAAAACTTAAAATTAAAAATCTAAAAAGAAAATGTAAAAACTAATAAATCAATTAAAATCCTAATAAAATAAAATAAAACTAAAACTAAAAACTAATAGAATAAAAATCAAAAATAAAATAAAATATAAAAATAGAAAATAAACCTAAAATTCTAAAATAATCCTAAAATAAATTCTAGAAATTCTAAATAAATCTAAAATAAATCCTAAAAATAGAAATGACTCAAACTAAAAATCTAAAAAAATAATAAAATGACACAAATAAAACACACACAGGTTTCGGGGTACGTTAGGGCTAGGTTTAGGCTCGGGTTAGGGTACGAGAGAGGGAATTAGCTCCATTAAACGCGCAATTGTCTTGATTTAAGCGTTTGAACTCTGCAATGCGCATTAAGCCTGCATAATAAACATTTAAGTATATAAGACCCATGTTGTCGAGAATTAGGAACTAAAATACATCTATTGGGGGCATAAATTGTACAGTTTTGGGTGCTTATCAGAAAGGAAGTAGCATTATGAGAATCTGAAAAAGGTAGGCGACAACTTTTTCCCATTTGACAACTAGTGCAAATAATGGGTATTTTCTGCCAACTTGTAACATCGATGTTAGTATGTGACGCCAAATGATTGAGTGTTTTGGCTTAGGGATGTCAAAGTCTTTGATGCCAAATGTCCGAAGATGCTTTACCGATCTTTACTACTACATAATCTTTTTCATCTCCTTGAGTGCTGAGTGCATAGAGTCCATTTTGGTTATCCTCGGTGGCAAGAACTCTCCCCGTGAGTGGATCCTTTATCTTAAACTCAGAAGCACAAAATTCAACAATACATGAGTCTTGTTTTGTTAGCTGACTAACAGAAAGAAGGTTCTTAGTAAGTTCAGGAACAACCAATACATTATTTAAATTCAATGTTCTGCGTGTGAAACTCAAAGAAGTATTACCAATATGGGTGATTTTCAAGGGGGATCCATTACCAACTATAACGTTAGACTTACCACCATATTGTGCATAAGATTGAAGTGTACCTTTATCTGCAATCATATGAGAGGTTGCTCCAGAGTTAGGATACCATGTCGAATCGGTTTGTGGTGATTCAGAAAAAGTTGTTGACATGAGTTCTTGAGGAAGATTGTCATTAACATCATAGGCATAATCGTACCTAAACCAACATTTTGCAGCCGTGTGGTTTGACTTGCGACAAATCTGACATGATGTTGGGCTGGATTGTGAGAAAGAGGAAGAACTTGATGGACTACCATGTCCATGAGTACGATTTGATTGAGGGGAGGAATGTGATGAATTTGGTGTGCATTGTGGACCTTGTGAATTTCTTCCGTACTGAGTGGCAGGAGCAAACCCTCTACCTCGAGAGTTAAAAATTTTTGGAACTCCGACCACGGTTATTTGAGAACCTATTTCTCCCAGGATTATGCTGCACTGTGAAAACAAAGTTAGTATTTGTTTCTTTTGAGTGATTCAACCTCTATTGCTGCAGTTCGATGCTTAAAACTTTGGACTACAGACATAAATTGAGAAAAAGTCGGAAAAGGTGGTTTGGAAATCATAGATGTAACAATGACATCATATTTTTTGCCAAGATCATAAGACAATTGAATTGTCTTGTCTTTATCTGAAATAGGTTTCTGTATTGCAGAAAGGTTATCACAAATGGTCTTGAAACTCAATGGGTAATCATCTAAAGAAGTTGAGTCATTCTTTGGAACTTGGAGTTATCATTTCAATTACAGCTCCCTTTCTTTTATTGCTTGGAGATAGACTTCCTCCAAATGGTTCCATACTTTGTGGGCTTTATTTACTCCCACAACATGACACAAGGCTTCCTCCGAGAGTGTCCCAATAATGAGACTACAAAGTAACATGTCTAGCCTGTTCCAGTTGCTCACAGCAGCTTCTGAATTTTCTCCTTCTTTTAATTTATTTCCTAGTTGGTCTTTTACTAGGTGGTCTTCAAGATTGAGATTTTGGATAAGTGGATATATTTATGTTTTCCACAGCAGGTAATTTTTAGGAGAAAGCTTGATTGGGATAATTGAAATGAGATGATGTAGATTTGAGGGGGAGAGAGAGAGACGATGAAGAGTCATCCATGGTTGGGAGAGATCTTCAAAGCTCTAATACCATAAAGAGAATATCAAAATAGATATAAAGATGTTTATAAGGCTGTTAACTAAATCGTATATTAATCCATTTACAGTACTCGATTATGTAGAATTTTGATAGAAGTTATACATCCCATAATTCACAAACATGTGGAGGCAGTTTGACCCCATTAGTTATCTGTTTTGATCACTCCTTAATAAGAGGAAGCTCTAGTGATCCACGTCCCTTACTGCTGTTTGAATTGGTCAAGTCAGTTGAGTCATGTGCCTTATCAATTATCACTAGCACAAAATTTTTGAACTGTTATCGTTGAGCGATAATACTTGATGGGATGCAATATAGCAATCACCTAAAGTTATTATAATACAGAGGGAAGGTGGTATGGCCTGGATGCAGTCTAGTTATAGGGTTTAGATTCGTGTAATTGTAGAGGATGGCATTATCCTCCTTGCATAATCAGTAAAAGAAAAACGTATCTTATCAGTAAATAAATAAGTTGAGGATGAATATGTATCAGGAACCTTTTATTCATTATGGATTTTTCTCATTGGTAGCTCTTAATGGATTTCATTTTTTTCCTGCCATTATTTTGAAATCGTGGAAATTTAGAGGTGCTGGTCTTCTTACCTTTTGGACATTCGATTACTAGGAATCCTAAGATTGTGAACTGTCTGTATTATTCATAAAAGCTAAGCTATGTAATTTACCTATAAGTTCTTCACCGAATATCAGAAAGTTAAGCCTCCTTTGTTCTTCTCCAAATCAATGCGCTTCCAGCTGAATCGTAGAGTTGTGTTCTGAGTGTAAGTTAATATTTTTTATTGTCATCATGATATTATCATTAGTAACTAGACCTGACAACTCATATTGGGTTTATCTTATTTGGATCGTATGAGGTGTATTGGAATGGGAGTACAATAAATGCCTTGCCCCAGGATGATATTGAGTGAATCTATAAAAGATTAAAGGTTTGTACTCCTTGAAACCACTTGGTTTTAAGTGATATGGTGGCTTTAGATCTGATAGGGTAAGTGGTATTGGAGCCAAATGGCCATGGGTTCGACTGTAATCCTTGTCATTCATTGGGGAGATTGGGTTGGAATGAGAGTACAATATATGCCTTTTCCCGGGACAACGATGTTGAGTAAACCCATAAAAGATGAAAGGTTTTCCCTCCTTAACACCAATTGGTTTTAGGTGAAATGGCTCCCACAAGTTGTGTCAAATCATTTTTTAACGGGTAACAGTACAAATTCGTGCATGATTCAGTTTCTTATCGGGTACAATATGGCCCGCTACAAATGAATAACATTGTCATTTTGGTTGACCATCCCATTTACAAGAAAGAAAACTCATTGTAGGCTGAGCACCGACAACGTGTTTAATTATAGATAACATTTTAATCGTCCTCTAAAAAAAAACCTTGCAGTGAATACAGTGACTTGACATGCATGGTCAAGTGGGAGTCAAATGATATGGATGAACAACTTTTAAGCAACCAAGAGAACTAATTGTTTTAAGAGATTTCAATATGGAAGCTAGATGCTATGCAACCAATTTGGTTTATTTTATGGATGTAAGGTCTATCGTGGAACCAACAGATATTATATTATATACAGAAGTACACGTAATTGTTAACGTGCCAATAAGGATCCGTTAAAAGTCACTAACCAACAGGTTAGTGACTTTTAACCAGCATGATTTGTTAACTATTGTGTCTTATCAGTTCTACCCATTAAGCATCTGAACTCGTTAAGTCCCTACAAATTAACACATAATTTGTAGTTTCTGTGACACCCCGACTAATTAAATACCAGGTAGCTACTCCTTTATTAAATTAATTCAAAATTCCAAGTTGGCTCAGTTAATAGCATCACTGTCGAAAACATTTTATTATTACTAACCACCTAGTATTTAAAAAGTAAGTTGCCAAATTTTAATATAAGTCTGATTAACATGCAACAAGTGTAATAACGAATAGTAACACCATTCACCATACTGAAATAAAACGAATAACCATCACATAGTGTAAATAAAGTCTGGAGGAAAACTCCTCACTACAATCCCATACTGAAATAAATAACCGAATGCTAAAACAATACAAATCAAAGTCTGAAAACTGTAATGTAAAAGATGTCTAAATAGAAATGGGCAACATGCCCTAGAACTGATAGATAGTGACTCTGGAATCCAAAAGATAGAAGCGTCTATAAGCAAATCCCTGTAGCTTCCACAAACAGCTACAGCTCGTCACCTGAATGAGAATCCTATGCTTGGTGTCCCTGTGGCTGGGCACCTAAAATGGTTTTACAAGAAAAAGAGATTTGAAAAGAAAACGGGTCAGAGCCCGAATGTGGAGTTATATTTTAAAAACCTGCAAGTGCTTTAAAAACATTTAAAACATTAAATGCAAAGTACATGTTAGGACGTGCACTCACATGATATCCTCACCTCTCGTCTAACTGTGCACTCCTAACGTAAGTACCCATCTAGAGTGATACAAACTACTAGCTAAGTGACAACATATCTAGCTAGACTATCATAGGTCTTACCCTTATTACTCGGTTCTATTAACATAATAACGCTCGTAATTAATTAGAGTTTAACGTAACTCGTATGTTCAATATGCAATATATATAACTACTAGTTAACTCGTTATATTTCTCGAAACAATACCGTAATTATTTTCACATCATAAACATGAAGGTTCTCATTAATTAAGTGTATATTATTCACATCGCAAATATACAATAAAAGCACCCCGAGAACTAAGCTGCGGTGCACACATACTCTGCTATCCATCCCGGTACATCACGTACATAAGGATTACATATTCCGAATCTCTCAGGATTAGTCCAGATAACACAAATCACAAATAGTGGAGGCGAACACAGTCACATCACATAGGTCACGCACATACCTACGCTCCTACGATCAGCGGACTTATTAATATCCCAATAAGTCTTTCTATGACCTATGTTCATCGAGGTAACCAGTCTAAATCCGGGCAACACAAGGATTAAAGGGCCCTAAGCGAACGCAAACCTCCCGTGATAGCAAGTATGGTAGGTATGTCATACACACAATTCATATACCAATACTAAGTAAACACACGTCTTAGTAATACCGTAGTTTAATCGTAGTACATATCGCATTTTCGTACTAACTTATAATATCTACTCTTATATTATTCCGGTTTATCATCATGCGCGCCATAATCTATTCCACACGTCGTACTAGACACTCACGTCTCAACCCAAATGGTTCATTGAATATAACTCTCGTATATAATTTACTCATAATAATCCAAAAGTCCCAAATCTATCCTTACATCATCAAGGAATGTTAACTCTACCCTCGAACCAGTTTACGGGACTCTAAAAATCAAAACAGTCCAAAAAGGACCAAACTGTCAACTCGTTAGAAGTCTCGTTCGAACGAGACTGTTCGAACGAGATTCCTCTGCCAACTCGTTAGAAGTCTCGTTCGAACGAGGCTGTTCGAACGAGGTTCCAGTTCGTTCGAACGAACTGTACCTTCTAACGATATCTCGTTCGAACGAGATAACGAACGAGATCCCTTCTCGTTAGCAGCGACTGGTCAACTCGTTAGAAGCTCGTTCGAACGAGTTCGTTCGAACGACCTGGGTAGGGGCTTCTAACGAGCTACCAGATTCGGCCCAGATTTTTCCCCAATTCGTTTTTCATCCATTTTAACACCTCAAATCTTCAAAACTAAGTCCCAATAATCGTTTAAAGGTCTATAATCAATACTAAACATATATAGTCACATCCTAACATGTTTTTAAGGGACCAATCCATCCTAACATCAATTAAATTTACAAATTTCTGCACTTTTTCCCAATATCTCAAGAACATGAACCCTAACTTAATATCATGATCAAATCCCAGAATTTAATTCATTTTAATTTCTTCTAATCACAACTATCATGAGAGAAATCATCTACCTATCATTCTACATGCAAATCTCTTCAAAATTTTCAAGTTTTAAAATCCAACTACATGGGTTTTCATTCAATCTTTCAAGAACAATCAAAATTCTTCAATTGCTAACATGGAAAAGACATTATCTGAAATTAAATGGAATAAAGTCACTTGCCTTGGTTCGATTTCTGATTTTGGTGTAGGTTTGATGGAGTTTTTCTGCAGAATTTCCTCTCTTCCAAGCTCCTTCTCCAATGGTGGCTTAAGGTGGCTAGGGTTTTCTTTTGGGAAGATTGTAAACCTAATGTTAGCCTCCGTAGCTTAAAGGGTTAATATGGGTTGGTTAATGGGATTAGTGGGTTTAATCCACATCAGATTTACATCTCTAATTTTCGTCACTTTTAATTCCTCAAAATGTAAAATTACCAAAATACCCTTTAAGTTGCCGGTATGGCCTAAAAATACCCCGGAATCCAAACTACACCCCCGGCTAGTGTTTTCTGACTATCTCGACCCTTCTGGATGCGTTGGCGCACTCAAAACGACCATACGGTTTATAGATTTTAAATTCACTTTTATTATCAAAATATTACACCGTGACGCGGCGGTCCCACGCGTCTCAACAAAATTTCTAAAATGCCGTCTATCAATCTCACGACAAATTTTATAATACCAAATACATAAATCAAAACATGTATTCACATAATCAAATACCAACTCGCATCTCGTTAGTATTTATAACCCAGATTAATTTCCAATTAATACGCATTTAATTAATTAATCCCAAAAATAAATATAGCCAAAAGTACGGGGTATTACATACTTCCCCCCTAATAACTGAATTTCGTCCCGAAATTCGAAAGTAGAAAGTACCTGCTAAAAACAACTCTGGATAACGATCGCGCATCTCATCCTCGCGCTCCCATGTGGACTCCTCGACATTGTGATGTCGCCACTGAACACGCACTAACGGAACTATCTTTGACCGCAGTTTCCTCTCGCTTCGGTCCAAAATAGCAATCGGCCCCTCCTCGTAGGAGCTATCCGGCTGGAGATCGATGTCCTCCACAACAATGTGAGAATGAGCCAAATTATCTCTAAGGTATTTTCTCAGCGAGGAAATATGGAACACATCGTGAATCCGATGCAAATGCTCTGGTAGCCCGAGTCTATACGCAACCGGTCCGATTCGCTCAATAATAGGAAACGGCCCCACATACCTCGGTGCCAACTTCCCCTTCTTCCCGAAACGCATAATCCCCTTCATAGGAGATACTCTGAGCAAAACTTGGTCCCCCACTTGGAACTCCCTGAAAAATCTCTTCGCATCAGCATAACTCTTCTGCCTGTCTTGAGCTACCCGAATGCGACTCCGAATCAACTCAATCCTTGCCGAAGTATCCTGAATCACTTCCGGCCCAAGCAGTTTGTTGTCCCCCACCTCTAACCAACATGCTGGGGAACGACAAGGCCTACCGTACAATGCCTCAAACGGTGCCATGCCAATAGTGAACTAATAGGAGTTGTTGTAAGCAAACTCCACCAGTGGAAGGTACTGCTCCCATCCACCCCCAAAGTCTATAATGAACATGCGTAGCATGTCCTCCAACATCTGATTTGTGCGCTCAGTCTGCCCATCAGTCTGCGAATGATAAGCCGTACTCAACCGCAATTCCGTGCCCATTGCCTCCTGGAAACTCTCCCAAAACCTCGAAACAAATATCTTGTCTCTGTCAGACACGATATTTAGGGGCACACCGTGAAGTCTCACAATCTCTGAAATGAAGAGCTGGGCATACTGTCCCGTAGTGTAATCAGTCCTAACGGGTAAAAAGTGAGCGACCTTGGACAACCTGTCCACGATTACCCAAACGGAGTCGTGGCCCCTCTGCGACGTAGGCAACCCCATGATAAAGTCCATGGATATGCTCTCCCACATCCACACCGGGACCTCCAATGGCTGTAGCAATCCTGCCGGTCTCTGATGATCCACTTTTACAAGCTGACAAGTGGCGCATTTTGAAACAAACTCAGCGATATCTCTCTTCATACCGCTCCACCAATACTGCCGTCTCATGTCTTGGTACATTTTATCCCCTCCGGGATGTACCGCGAACCGTGAGCCGTGCGACTCTGCCATCACATCGTGCCGCAATTCCTCTCCTTCCGGAACTACCAATCTCCCATTGAAGCGTAATCCCCCGTCTGAGCTAACGGCATAGGATTCGGCTCCCTCTGCTAGTAATCGAACTATCTGCTCCTGACAGAACGAGTCATTGGCCTGTGCCCGTACTACCTTCGTGACAATCTGCGGTGTAACGCTCATCACAGACATGAAGGAGCGGGCCACTACATCCTGGTATCCTAATTCCTTCCACTTAGCCTTCCACACCTCTGCCACCTCATCTGCTGGCCTACGGCTCAACGCGTCTTCTACCACGTTAGCCTTTCCCGGGTGGTACTGGATGTCGAACTGGTAGTCCTTCACAAACTCAAGCCACCTACGTTGTCGCATATTCAATTCCTTCTGTGTGAACAGGTACTGTAGGGACTTGTGGTCCGTGAACAGTTGGAACTTCTCCCCCAAAAGATAGTGCCTCCAAATCCGTAGGGCAAATACCACTGCCGCCAACTCCAAATCATGCGTGGGGTAATTCTTCTCATGAGGCTTAAGCTTACGGGAAGCATAAGCTATGGCTTGTCTCTCCTGCTATAATACACCTCCCAGTCCTTGCAAAGACGCATCGGTGTAAACCAAATACTCAACTCCCGGTCTCGGCAATGCTAACACAGGTGCTGAGGTCAATTTGTCCTTTAATTCATCGAATGCCAACTGACAGGCATCACTCCAGATGTAGGGCACACCCTTATGAGTCAGATGTGTCAAAGGACCTACTATCTTCGAAAATCCCCGAATAAACCTCCTGTAGTATCCTGCTAAACCCAAGAAACTACGAATCTCCGTTGGTGTCGTGGGCTGTCCCCACTCCCTGACCGCTGACACCTTCCCCGGATCAACAGATATTCCCCGGTCGGAAATAATATGCCCCAAAAACTGGACTTCCTTCAGCTAAAACCCGCACTTCTCATATTATGCATACAACTCGTTCTGACGAAGTGTCTGCAAAACCTGACTCAAATGCTCAGCGTGCTCCTCCTCTGTCTGGGAGTAAACCAGAATATCATCAATGAAGACAATGACAAACTGGTCTAGGAAATCCCTGAACACTCTGTTCATCAAGTCCATAAACACTGCTGGAGCGTTGGTCAAGCCGAAAGGCATAACCCGAAACTCGTAAGAACCATATCTCGACAAGAACGCGGTCTTCGAGACATCCTCCTCCCTGATACGCAACTGATGGTATCCTGATCTCAAATCAATCTTCGAGAAGAAAGAAGCTCCCCTCAATTGGTCGAATAAGTCATCGATTCGAGGCAACGGATACTTATTCTGTATCGTGACCTTATTCAACTCTCGGTAGTCCACACACAATCTCAGTGAACCGTCCCTCTTCTTCACAAACAAAACTGGAGCGCCCCAAGGTGAGGTACTCCTGCGAATAAAGCCCTGACCTAACAGCTGCTCTATCTGATCTCGTAACTCTCGCATCTCAGCTGGAGCCATACGGTACGGTGCACGTGCTATAGGTCTCGTACCCGGTAGCAAATCTATAACAAAGTCTATCTCTCGACTGGGTGGTAAGCCTGGTATCTCCTGAAACACATCCGAATACTCCCTGACTTCTGGGATAGAATCTAAAGGAATCACTACCTCCTTAGAGGTATCCTCCTCGATGTAATACAGATGAGCGGTCGATCCTCCCTCTGGACGAGGCATCGCCACTACAAACATCTCTTGCCCCGGAATGGAAAAAACAATGCTCCCGCTGAAGCAATCAATCATGGCCCTATATGCTACGAGCCAATCCATACCGATGATCACATCGTGAACATGCATGTCTACCACTAACATGTCTGCAGGCAATACCAAACCACCAATCTCTACCCCCACTCCCCGGCATATAAAGAAAATAAGTGACCCACTCCCCAGTGGTGAGTCGACACACGTCACTGTGCTCTCTGCCGTAGCTAACAATCCTAAAGCTTTTACGAAGTGTGTAGCTATAAAATAGTGTGTAGCACCCGTATCAAATAATACCCGACCCATAGTGCCATGGATAGGAAACGTACCCTCGATCGCGGGCGGTGCCTGTGGAACTGCAACCTGGTGGACGTTGTAGATACGTCCATACTGTAGCTGCCCCTGCTGAGCTGGGACTGCTGGAATGGGTGGCAATGCTGCCATCTGTGGCGGTGCGGGAAGAGCGGCTGGAAACATAGGCCTCTGTGGCTCCTGGCGAGCGCCCTGCTGCTGCTGCTGTGGGGCCCTGCCCCTATCAGGACAATCCTGTCGCTTATGGCCAGTCTTGACACAAACAAAGCACTTCCCTGGGAAGTTCCCTCCTCTCTGCCCCTGCTGTCCCCGGCCCTGGTGGCCGTTACCATTCCTCCCTTGGCCCTGCTGGCCCTGGTGAAACTGCTGCCCATTCTGCCTTGCTGGCCCTGATGGCCGTTTGGACCCTTATGGCCCTGACGGAAACCTCTCTGTCCCTGTCTGTAGTTCCCTGATCGGAACCTCTTATTATCCCCCTGCTGGGAGCCCTGCTCATTCTGTCTCTGCCCCTGACCCGATTGTGCCCCACTGGCACCATGTCCTCCGGTTCTGCCCTGATGGCTAGACTCCCCCGACCGCTTGCCCTCGGCCATATGGAAACGGTGGTCTTGGCAGTGCAACAATGCAGCATTAACCACATCAGAATAAGTGGCCAACGATAGGTTCCCTAGCAGATGCTGACGGATCCTCCAAGTCAACCCGTCGGTGAACTTCTCAAATTTCTTCTTCTCTGTTGGTATCTCGTCTGGAACGATGTTCAACAGATTAGTGAACTCGGCCTCATACTCGGCCACTATCTTGCCCTCCTGCTTCAGACTCATCAATATCCTCCTCATTTCCGTATGAACAGCTGACGGAAAGTACTTGCGGTCGAACCGCACCCAGAACTCCAGAATCGTGAGAGTATCCCTCTCCTCCATGGTGGTAATAGACTCCCACCACTGTAGTGCAGATCCAACTAGCTTGAAAGTAGCTAGCACCTGCTTCTGAACATCCGTGCACTCATACATCCGTAAGTGCCTCTGCATATCCTTCCTCCATTGGCTCGAGACTACCACATCTGAGCTACCTGCAAACTCTGGCGGATGCGCTTTCTGAAAAGCATCACGTACACGCTCCCAAGCAGACGGGAATGCATTAACCTGTACTGGCGCGGCAACCGGCGCCTAAGGTGGTTCCTGCTGAACAACGGCAATGGCGGCATTTACCGCTTGGGCTACTATAGCTGCAACCTCAGCGGCGTTCATCATGCCCTGAACTGGAGCGGGCTGGGGTTCGGGCGTTGCATCCCTGGGAACTCGTCGTGCACGTCGTGGAGGCATCTGAAATAAGAACAAAGTTTATAAGTTCACGGTAATAAACTTAATATAGCTGAAGAACGAAGCATACACAAAAAGAGTACAACAGTCCTAAAATATAGGGCTCTATATCAAAGAAACGTAGCGGAAACATAACAAGCCGTCAGATCCTCAAGGACACTAGAACCTGATGCTCTGATACCACCTGTGACACCCCGACTAATTAAATACCGGGTAGCTACTCCTTTATTAAATTAATTCAAAATGCCAAGTTGGCTCAGTTAATAGCATCACTGTCGAAAACATTTTATTATTACTAACCACCTAGTATTTAAAAAGTAAGTTGCCAAATTTTAATATAAGTCTGATTAACATGCAACAAGTGTAATAACGAATAGTAACACCATTCACCATACTGAAATAAAACGAATAACCATCACATAGTGTAAATAAAGTCTGGAGGAAAACTCCTCACTACAATCCCATACTGAAATAAATAACCGAATGCTAAAACAATACAAATCAAAGTCTGAAAACTGTAATGTAAAAGATGTCTAAATAAAAATGGGCAACATGCCCTACAACTGATAGATAGTGACTCTGGAATCCAAAAGATAGAAGAGTTTATAAGCAAATCCCTGTAGCTTCCACAAACAGCTACAGCTCGTCACCTGAATGAGAATCCTATGCTTGGTGTCCCTGTGGCTGGGCACCTAAAATGGTTTTACAAGAAAAAGAGATTTGAAAAGCAAACGGGTCAGAGCCCGAATGTGGAGTTATATTTTAAAAACCTGCAAGTGCTTTAAAAACATTTAAAACATTAAATGCAAAGTACATGTTAGGACGTGCACTCACATGATATCCTCACCTCTCGTCTAACTGTGCACTCCTAATGTAAGTACCCATCTAGAGTGATACAAACTACTAGCTAAGTGACAACATATCTAGCTAGACTATCATAGGTCTTACCCTTATTACTCGGTTCTATTAACATAATAACGCTCGTAATTAAGTAGGGTTTAACGTAACTCGTATGTTCAATATGCAGTATATATAACTACCAGTTAACTCGTTATATTTCTCGAAACAATACCGTAATTATTTTCACATCATAAACATGAAGGTTCTCATTAATTAAGTGTATATTATTCACATCACAAATATACAATAAAAGCACCCCGAGAACTAAGCTGCGGTGCACACATACTCTGCTATCCATCCCGGTACATCACGTACATAAGGATTACAAATTCCGAATCTCTCAGGAATAGTCCAGATAACACAAATCACAAATAGTGGAGGCGAACACAGTCACATCACATAGGTCACGCACATACCTACGCTCCTATGATCAGCGGACTTATTAATATCCCAATAAGTCTTTCTATGACCTATGTTCATCGAGGTAACCAGTCTAAATCCGGGCAACACAAGGATTAGAGGGCCCTAAGCGAACGCGAACCTCCCATGATAGCAAGTATGGTAGGTATGTCATACACAGAATTCATATACCAATACTAAGTAAACACACGTCTTAGTAATACCGTAGTTTAATCGTAGTACATATCGCATTTTCGTACTAACTTATAATATCTACTCTTATATTATTCCGGTTTATCATCATGCGCGCCATAATCTATTCCTCATGTCGTAGTAGACACTCACGTCTCAACCCAAATGGTTCATTGAATATAACTCTCGTATATAATTTACTCCTCATAATAATCCAAAAGTCCCAAATCTATCCTTACATCATCAAGGAATGTTAACTCTACCCTCAAACCAGTTTACGGGACTCTAAAAATCAAAACAGTCCAAAAAGGACCAAACTGTCAACTCGTTAGAAGTCTCGTTCGAACGAGACTATTCGAACGAGATTCCTCTGCCAACTCGTTAGAAGTCTCGTTCGAACGAGGCTGTTCGAACGAGGTTCCAGTTCGTTCGAACGAACTGTACCTTCTAACGATATCTCGTTCGAACGAGATATCGAATGAGATCCCTTCTCGTTAGCAGCGACTGGTCAACTCGTTAGAATCTCGTTCGAACGAGTTCGTTCGAACGAGTTCGTTCGAACGACCTGGGTAGGGGCTTCTAACGAGCTACCAGATTCGGCCCAGATTTTTCCCCAATTCGTTTTTCATCCATTTTAACACCTCAAATCTTCAAAACTAAGTCCCAATAATCGTTTAAAGGTCTATAATCAATACTAAACATATATAGTCACATCCTAACATGTTTTTAAGGGACCAATCCATCCTAACATCAATTAAATTTACAAATTTCTGCACTTTTTCCCAATATCTCAAGAACATGAACCCTAACTTAATATCATGATTAAATCCCAGAATTTAATTCGTTTTAATTTCTTCTAATCACAACTATCATGAGAGAAATCATCTACCTATCATTCTACATGCAAATCTCTTCAAAATTTTCAAGTTTTAAACTCCAACTACATGGGTTTTCATTCAATCTTTCAAGAACAATCAAAATTCTTCAATTGCTAACATGGAAAAGGCATTCTCTGAAATTAAATGGAATAAAGTCACTTGCCTTGGTTCGATTTCTGATTTTGGTGTAGGTTTGATGGAGTTTTTCTGCAGAATTTCCTCTCTTCCAAGCTCCTTGTCCAATGGTGGCTTAAGGTGGCTAGGGTTTTCTTTTGGGAAGATTGTAAACCTAATGTTAGCCTCCGTAGCTTAAAGGGTTCATATGGGTTGGTTAATGGGCTTAGTGGGTTTAATCCACATCAGATTTACCTCTCTAATTTTCGTCACTTTTAATTCCTCAAAATGTAAAATTACCAAAATACCCTTTAAGTTGCCGGTATGGCCTAAAAATACCCCGGAATCCAAACTACACCCCCGGCTAGTGTTTTCTGACTATCTCGACCCTTCTGGACGCGTTGGCGCACTCAAAACGACTATATGGTTTATAGATTTTAAATTCACTTTTATTATCAAAATATTACACCGTGACGCGGCGGTCCCACGCGTCTCAACAAAATTTCTAAAATGCCGTCTATCAATCTCACGACAAATTTTATAATACCAAATACATAAATCAAAACATGTATGCACATAATCAAATACCAACTCGCATCTCGTTAGTATTTATAACTCGGATTAATTTCCAATTAATACGCATTTAATTAATTAATCCCAAAAATAAATATAGCCAAAAGTACGGGGTATTACAGTTTCGTATAGTTATCATATCGTGTCATATTTTGACGGGTCAAATAGTAACATTGGCTGACTGTAAGTGCGTGTATATATCCTGCTATGCTAGCTCTGACAGCTATTATACTAATGAACCGTTTGATTTCTGAACCTGAGAACTAGTTTGTCATGGTTATATTTCTAATGCTCTTATTGTTAATCTCCTATAGGCTTCTCTACAACCAAGGTCATTCTATGGATTTGGATCTGGTTCAAACTCTTATAATAGACACTACTTCAATAGAGGCTATGGTCAAAGCTCCAACTTTGGAACCAGTATGGGATCAAACAGTAGGGGCTGGCTTGGTATTGATAATGACAGGAGGCGTGTTAGGGGAAGCGGTTCGCTATGAAGTTGTAGCGGTACACTTGATATTCTCAGTGCGCAAAATCGTGGATCGAGAGCTTCAAAACTGAAAACTCCTATTGATAGTGAAAATAGTCCTACTAATAGTACCAAACACAGATTAATCCCCAACGAGTCTTATAATCACTCAGATTTTGTGACGAAATACACAGATGCTAAATTTTTCATCATCAAATCTTACAGCGAGGACAATGTCCACAAGAGTACTAAATATGGTGTCTGGGCCAGTACTCCTAATGGAAATAGAAAATTAGATGCTGCTTATCAAGAAGCAAAGGAGAGGAAAAGCAACTGTCGTATTTTTCTTTTGTTTTCGGTGAGTTCATCGGTTTCGAGGTTTGATTGGTGCGAGAATATAGCTAAAAAGTGGTACTCTAGTTGACTATTGCCAGCACCAAACTGTTGTGATTTGTAATCTTTTGAGTAAATTACACTAGTGGCCCCTAAACTTTGGCTAGTGTAACATCTTGGCCCTAAAACTATTTTTTGTAATATTTATGTCCTTGAAACTGTGTTATGTTTGCACCAGTGGACCTCCGTCAACTTTTCAATTAAATATAATTAAATTAGTCGACGTGATTATATTAGCACATAAATGTCTTTTATCACCCCATACCCTACACCCTACACTCAAAATAACTCCAAATTATTTTCAAATGAAGAAAAAAATATTGATAGAATATGTTATTACTTTACAAATAATGGGTTTGAATGGTGGTTTGGGAGTCATTTTGGGTATGGGTTTTGTTTTGGGGGTGATAAGAAACATTTTTCTCAATTAATTGCTTTTGATTTAATGAAACAACGGAAGTAAGGGCCATTGATCAAACATAATGTAGTTCAGGGGCTTAACTGTTACAAAAAAGTTTGATGGCCAAAATGTTACACTGGCCAAAGTTCAGGGGCCACCGCTGAAATTAACTCTATTCTTTTTAGTTATCCAAAGTATATTATGGATTTCCTAATTACATGGAATGAACATTACTGCAGACAATATAAGAAATGCTTGTCTTTTATCTGTTTACTTTTGTTGTTTTCATAGTAATCCAATTTCTTTACAATTAGACTAGCACGGTCTTATCAATGATCTTTAGATTGCATGGTTTGACTTCCCAGGCAAGGTTCAAATCTCTCTAGGGACAATTGGCTAATTTAAATTGTGGTGGCCTACCTCTAGTTGTAGAGCTTATCTGTAAATAAACTATTTATTTTTTTACTTTACCCCATGGGATAATTCAGTCCATCTCTAAATACCAAATTATTTTAGCGGTAAAGTAAAACAAACCTTAAAAGATAGCACATTCTTGTAATGCATTAGGCATGGATTCGAGTCCTACGTGTCCCCTTGATTTAAAATGCTTTTCATTTCTTTTGTATACCCGATTTAGTTTTTTAGCAGTTTTTTATGTTTGAGTTGATTTTATACTTTTCTTTTGTGACTATATGCAGGTAAATGCTAGTGCTCAGTTCTGTGGAGTGCCTGAAATGGTTGGACCTTTTGACAAGAATGTGGATTACTGGCAGCAAGATAAATGGAGCGGGCAGTTCCTTGTCAGTGGCAAATCATCAAAGATGTTCCCAACAGTCAATTTCGTCACAAAGAGGTTGAAAGTATAAAAAGCCGGTAACCAACAACCGTGATACACAGGAGGTAGGATTCAATTTATGGTTTCTAAATTTTTGTAGGGTATTACGAATCTGGTGCTTTGATATTTGATACAACATTCATCTTTCGACAATTTTTTTTTGCTTACACCCTACACATTCATTAATAGACTTAACCCCAAACCACCCCACGCTACCTCACCCATGGGTGCATGAAACAAATAATGAATAAGGTTCAAGTGGGTTGATGCACATGCCACCCGGGGGGTAGTGTAATTAATGAACGTGTGTGTGGGGGGGGGCAAGTCTAAATACGACACGGTAGACACGGAAGGCATAATGGGTCGGGTTTGAAAGGAGGTGATTTGACACAAATCCAGTAAGACCCGACCCATCCCATTGCCACTCTGATGGCAATCAGAACTTGGTCTCTTTAAAGTTTCTTCGTCCTGAATCTTTTTTCTTTAAAAAAATGGTGTTGATGGCTTCGAGATAATTCTGTATTTAGAATAACCGTCTGGCGCATGCAACACATATTTCATAAGGTAGACTTGGGTTGATGCACATGCGGCCCCCTTTTTTTGGGGGGGGGGGCGGGGAGGGGTCGGGGGGTCTAATTAAAGAATGTGTAGGGGGTAAGTCTAAATACCAAATTATTTAAGGGGGTAAAGGAAAAAAAATGACCCCCTCACAAAATAAAAATAAAAATAAAATTAACGATTTTATAACCCCATTTAAAAGAGTTTTCATTATATTAGTCCAATTAATTAAACAACTTTTAAATAAGTCCTATTAGCCTAAATTGAAAAGTATTAATGACCAAAATACCCCTAACATATTAAAAATAGCTAAATCCCGTTTAATCTATCAAATTTGCCTTCGCCACCGCCACCACTTGTCTCCACCACCAGAACCATCACCTCATACGACCTTCATCGCAATATGTCGTCGCAACTGCCACCACCACCACAAAGCTACCGCTACTACCACCCCCACCACTCCAACTGTCGTCACCACTAGTAATATTTACTAAGATGTTTAAAACAAGAAGAAGAAGAAGAAGAAGAAGAAGAAGAAGAAGAAGAAGAAGAAGAAGAAGAAGAAGAAGAAGAAGAAGAAGAAGAAGAAGAAGAAGAAGAAGAAGAAAATAACATTTAACTCACAGTAAAATGATTGAAAGTAAATATTAACTGTCCTTGTAAATATTTACTATCACAAACAACTAATACAAACTAGATACCTAGAAATGTTATTACTCTTCATTTTGTTCTTCATGTTCTTTTCTGAGTAAATATCCACTTAGTATATATCAATCCCAGAATGCAAAAAGCTTTAGTAGCTACTAAAATAGCAATAATTCTCTCTGATTCTCTTTCTCGTCAATTAAAACACACACACACACATACAAATATACGTATACATATACACACTCACATATACATAGATATGCACACTCACACTCACACTCACACTCACACTCTCTCAAACTCTCTCTAATCAAATATCTCAAAATGGAAGAATGCCTCAAATGATGCTACGAAAGGGTATTTATAGGAAGGAGGTCGCTTGGCCTCTAAGCTAAGTATCTAATTACATTTATGTCCTTAAGAGTCAATTAACCTTCCTTCTTCAACTGACTAACAAAAAAAGGAAAATACAACGAAATACTAAAAATGAATGACTAAAAAATAACAAAAATACAATAAAACCCTAAAAATAACCCCTAATTCTTCATTTACATCATTCTCTCCACCTTCGAAAAAGTTCATCCTCGAACTTTAAAGTTGAGGTCAAATGCAAAAATTCTCAAAATTGTGGAAGAGGCAAAACTTGAAGGGTCAAAATGTAATTTCTGAAAGTATTGAGGAAGAGTCTTCAATTATTGCATTAATCTTCATCTTCTTCCTCATACCACACATGTCAATCATAAAAAATATTTATCACCGGGGTCAAAAACCAAGGTTTTGGTGCCAAACCCTAGTTCTTGCAATTATTGGTGGGTTTCATCTAGGACAAAAGATTGATTGGGTAGTATGGAAAGGAAATGGATCAAAAAGGGTTGAAATTGGATTAATTTTGGGGGAGAAGGGTTCTTGAGGGATTTCGGGTGAATCTTGGAGGGGTCGGGGTAAAGAATCATACGTTCTTGAATAAAAAATTTACCATTGACCTTCGTTTGGGTGATCCGATCATGGATTAAGTGTTGATTGTGTTGCCCACTGATTTTTATCAGAGATGTGTGCCAATCGGTGTTGGAAGTTGTCCAACTGCTGAAATTGGGGTCAACGGAGACTGTTCGGGCTTTGTTACTTCTAGAATGTGGTCGATCGTCTAGAGGATGATTGGACGCAAGCCAAGTAAGCTGATCAGTGGTCAAACGGGGTTGTGTGAGGTCGAAAATGGGTCAGGTGGGTTGGCCAGTGCAGGACGACCTTCATTAAGGCAAATCGGCTGTCTTTGTCCATGGTTTGAGGCAGGAAGTGCATCAGGGACTGCCAACGTGAAAGTATGACCCGTCCGATGGGTTTCTTGGTGCGATCGGCTTTGAAGGGGGTATTCGGTGGGCGAGAGAGGATTTTCGGTGGTCTGGAGGTTGGTTGGGGTCGGGACAGTAAGGTTTTGGCTCGAGTGGGGGTCGAAATAGGCAACTGGTGGTGGTTGGGGGGAAAACAGGGCAGCAGCGGCCTGTATCAGGTGGGTTTTGGGTCAGGGATCGTGTGATTTGGGTCTGTGAAGATTGGGTGGGCTGTTTTGGTTTGGGATGGAGCATCTGGAACTTTTTTGGGTATTATAAGCAACTATTTGTGGTGGTGGGGTGGTAGGGTGGTAGTGGTGTTTGGATGGTGGTGGGTAAGATAGGGTTAGGGTTTGGATTTTCTTGGGGTGGTGGTGTGAAATGAGTTGTGGATGGGTTTTGGGTGATAGGTTTAGGGTTAATGGGGGTGGGTGGTTCGAGGTGTCTTTGGGGGTGGTGGCGGGGGTAGGTCAAAATTTGGAGGAGGGGATCGTGGTGCGAGTTGGTTGCCGATGGAGGATTTCGTGCATTGATCTCTTCCATTTGGGCCTTCAATTGGTTGAGGGCTTCCAAGATTTGATCAAAAGAGTTTGCTGCGGAGGTGTTCATCCATTCTTGAATCCACCTTGACATTGTTTACGAGTTTTTATTTTTTTACAACAACAACAACAACCGGTGGAGCGATTAGGCTTTGATACCAATTGACGTTAATGACGTCAAATGGGAGAAAGAAAAGATAATTCTCTCTTAAACTCTCTCTAATCAAATATCTCAAAATGGAAGAATGCCTCAAATGAGGCTTGTATTTATAGGAAGGAGGTTCCCTGGCCTCTAAGCTAAGTATCTAATTATATTTATGTCCTTAAGAGACAATTAACCTTCCTTCTTCTAAATACTAAAAAAAAAAGAAAAATACAACGAAATACTAAAAATAGAAGAAAGACTAAAAAATAACAAAAATACAATAAAAGCCTAAAAATAATCCCTAATTCTTCACACACACACACACACACACACACATATATATATATATATATATACACACGCACAAGCACATATACGCACATTAACACAAACACATATACCTATACACATAGCCGCACACATATATACATAAATCGCACACATATAAACACACACACACACACACACACACACATACACTATCATACATATACATCAAATCGGAGGTCGAGATTAAGATCGGAGAGAATGAAAGAGATTGAGTGAACTATAGATGGGAGATTGAGATTGACGATGTATTATTGCTTCAGATGAATTAGATGTAGGATTTTAGGGTTTTTAACGGGTGGTTTAGATTTTTGAGTTAAAGAGGATAATATAGTTAAATTTAGGTCAATAGGACTTAATGAGGGTTGACCAAATAAGTAGGACTAGAATATAATTTACCCTAAAAATAATTTAGGGTGTTCCAAACAGTTGTGTAAAACTGCTCATGCATTCTCAATTATTAGTTACTTTTGCAAGTTTCAATCCTTTTCTTTTTTCAAGATGGCATACATTAAACATTGTGTAAACAATTCTATGCATGTTGTGTTGTCCTTTGCAATCACCTTTCTATATAACAACTTATATTAGTTTTGAATCTCTCTACTTTGAAAAATTAAAGGGTGTGATTTTATTTTTTATTTTGTTTCCTAGTTGTTAAGACTATCGATGATCTCGATTATGTGATTCGTAGAGTTATTATTGAACAACTTTGCACCTATTTACATCTTTATGAGACATTGCAGGTGAAATTAGAGCAAGGTATTGAAATGCTGAACATATTTAAGAATTATGAGACCGATATGTCCGTCTTGGATGATTTTGATTTCTGCGAAGTCTGGAAAAAATCCATGCAAGAACTCAAGGACAGGAAACAAGTCAATTCGGTTAGCAATGGCCTAGCAGTAGGAGGAAGTGAAAAAATAAGTGTTGTCGCACTGTCTAATAATTTCATCCAACAAATGCCCAAAAGTTTCGCTCAAGTTGTTCGACTTGAAGAAAGTGGTGGTAAAGAAGGTTAATGTCATAGTTTCATGTCATGGATTTCAATTAATATTGTTTTGTGCTTCTTGTATATAGTATACGCGTGTTGGATTGCCAATTTTCAGTTGTATGATGGAGCTTTCATGTGTTTTCTATTTGCTTTTTCACGTTTCGGGGAAGACTTGTGAATAAGCTAGTTGAAGCTTTGAATTTATTAAGTTGCCAATCTTGGCAAGATGTTTAATAAAAACAGATAGTGATAGATCATGAAGGGATGATCCTAAGTGGCTTCAACAACATTTATAGAGATTAGTCTAAGGTCCTCACGACTTGGTTAAATTTGTGGAAAATCCATCTATTATGTTTCGGGTTAGCAACATGTTTTTATCCTAATAATGGTTTTTCGGGGCTTCTTGTATATATTATACGCGTGTTGGATTGCAAGTTTTCAGTTGTATTTTTGAAGCTTTCATGTGTTTTTCTATTTGCTTTTTCGAGTTTTGGTAAAACTAGGTGTTAAAGTTCTAAGAAGAAGTTTAATAAAAGAAGACGTCAATAGACCATGAAGGGATGATCCGAATAGGCTTCTATAACTTTTATAGAGATTTAGTCTAAAGTCCTTAAGATATGGTTGACTTTGTGAACAATCCATATTTTGAGTTTTGGGCTAATGTCAACTTTCCTTTTACAACATGTTTTTGTCCTGGATTCGGATTAATAATGGTTTTTTGCAGGGCTTCATGTATTATATTAAACGACTGTTGGTATGCCATTTTCAGTTGTATTTTTGAAGTTTTCATGTGCTTTTGTATCTTCGATGTTAGGGGGAAGACTAGGTGTTAACTTAGGGGTGGCAATTTGTGTTTTTGGGTCTGGTCACGAGTAGATACGACACGACATGAAAGTTTTTTTTGGACACAAACATGACGCAACTTCATGTTTTTTTTATCTGACCTGAATACGACCCAAATAGAACACTACATCATTAACATGATTGCATAATTACACTAAATTAAACATTAATAGACACGAAAATCCGAATAAAACACGAATAACACGATAAGATACGATAATATGACTAATGCAACTCATAATTTTGCACGAAAACGACACGACATGACTTCGTGTCAAAAATACCCGACACGAACATGAAATGGTATGTCAATTTCGAGTCAGGTCGTTTTTAAAATTTACACCCCAATGTTAAGTTGTGAACAAGCAGGTTGAAGCTTTGAATTTCTCAAGTTGCCAATCTTGTCAAGCAAATAAATAAAAGAAGATAACAGTAGATCATGAAGGGATGATCCAAAGTGATTTTTGTACATATTTATGTCTAAGGTCCTTAAGACTCGGTTAACTTTGTGAAAATTCATATATTAAGTTTTGGGCTAATGACAAAACGATCCTTCTACAACATGTTTTTGTCTTGGATTTTGATCAATAGCGGTTTTGCGGGGCTTCTCGTATATGCTGTACGGGTATTGGATCGCCGAATTTTTATCCGCAGTTTTGAAGATCTCATGTTCTTTTGTATTTGCATTTTTGCATTTCGGGGAAGACTAGGTGTTATGTTATGAACAAGCCGAGTGAAGCCTTTAATTTCTTAAGCTCCCCTTCTTGGAAATAAATCCCCCCCCCCAACAATAGGCAAGCAATTTAATGAAAGAAAATAGCAATAGATCACAAAGGGATGATTATAACTTCCCAATTGCTTTTTATAGCTTTTGTAGAGATTTGGTATGTGTCTGCTGTCCCTTTTGGTGAGAACTCTAGTATTCGTTCGCAAATGTTAAAATATATTCAAGGACTGATATAGATCAATGTAAAGGACTAAACACTGCAAAAAAACACGGTTTTTACCCCAGGGATCCTGTCATTGCTTCTTATACGGGAAAAGAAGTTCGTGACCCATGGGCCTTCTATCTCCACTCGGCATTGCTCCATTAGGCATTAACCCATTGATCCATCTCGTAGGAGTATGGAACGTATCTCAGTCTTGGTGTGGCTTATCATCATCTCAGCCGATCATCGCCTTGGAAAGATATTGCCTCACCAACTAGCTAATGAGACGCGAGCCTCTCCTTGAGCGAATTCCTCCTTATAGTCAGCTTAAGGGCTATTAGGGTTCTTACTAAAATGTCTTGGCATTAAGGATAGGAATAATATAACCCATCTTTTTAGCCCAAAGTTACTAGGTGTCTAATATATGTGGTGGTATGTGTATTGATACATCAATACATAATATCTTTTTACTTGTATGTACATTCTTGAATCATTTATCTAGGAAAAAGGGACAAAGACAGGAATTTATGCTTCGGGTATATTTCACATTAGAAAATTACAAAACGATCTACTCAAATTTTATTTTCCAAAAAGACTCCCGAAAAAATATTTCCCAAATCGGTCAAATTGTTTTGGAACTTTTTTACATTATCCTTCTCTTACGAATGGTCCTCGCTAAATCAATCGTAATTTTTTGATCGATTGAGAAATATATTGGGATGTTTTTTTGGGGGGTAAAAACATGATCGTTTTGGTATTAGCCCATTTCACATAAGTAAACATTTATTTTTTATTTTTTTGTGTTATACTATTTATTTGTACGAAATACATTTACTGAAATATAAGAACATTACTCAAGAATCTATGAGCAATCTCGATGAAGTGTAAGGATAATAATGATGTAGGGCTATATTAGTTGCTAAAAGGGCAGATTTAAAAAGTGACTCGTCTTTTCTAGAAAAAAACGTTTATTAAGGTGAAAAATTCCCTCGATATAACGGACCCAAAAAAGTGTTACAAAATTCAACAAACCAAAATCTCACTCAAAACATTCACGTCCCTTTTTGACACTCAAAATGACTTTTACTAACGAAAAAACTGTCACAAAAATTTTTACCATGTATTTTTTGAGACACTTTTTACATCGCTAAAAGTCATTTCGGGAGTCAAACCCCAAGCAGTGTAAAATTATGTGCCAAAGTCAATATCAAAGAATTAACAGGGAGCAAATACCAAATAACCCTAATATTAATTTGGTATGTAGGGACTGGGTTAGTTGAACAACCTTTGATTGTCAACTGCCAATCCTTAACAACCATTGACCATAAGAAAATGAATAATGCTTTGCACACCGGTTGTTGGTACGGGGTTAGTATTGGACACGTTTTATATGGCTTGTATCATAGTGTGGACCCCACCATTGTACAAACCATATAAAGCTTGTCTGGTATTAACTACGATAAGTGTAGCATTACTTTTAGAAAAATGGTTTTCATGGCTTTCCTTAAAGATAGATATTTTTTTTATTGGATCAGGATATAATAAAAATAACATAAAGTCTAACATTGTTGTTGGAGTATTGTATTCTAATACGATATGTGTGTTTTAATGAATACGTAATATTTTCTATCATATATATATATATATGTGTGTATATACACACACACAGAAAGTCTCATGTAAGAACTCCTTATGGCGCAGACCCTGGTACATACCATTTTTTTACAATAGTAAAAAAATTAATTTTTTGATGAAACTTCATGGATATGATCTCCACGTTGAGAAGACCATCTCCAATTTTTTTCATCAAAAAAATCAACAAAAAACCTTTGAGATGCCTCATATGTAAAAAAATGGTATAAATATGCATTTTCGACCGGTGAAATGTTGGGTCAGCGCCAGCCACTATATTGATTGAATTTTTTGATGAAACTTCATTGATAAAATATTCTCACTGTTGAGATCATATCCAAGAAGTTTCATCAAAAAATTCAATAAAAAGTGGGTGAGATGATCACCAACATTTCAACGATCGAAAATACAAATTTATACCATTTTTTACATGCCACCTCATCTCAACGAATTTTTTTATTGAATTTTTTGATGAAAAACATTGGAGATGATCTTCTCGTTGTGGAAATCATATCCATGAAATTTCATCAAAATATTATTTTTTTACTATTTAAAAAAAATGGTATGTACCGGGATCTCCACCATAAGGAGTCCTTATAGGAGGGGGCTTCTCTCTCTCTCTCTCTCTCTCTCTGCACACACACGTTTTATTTTGGACCTAGTTACCTTCTTTGATACATTGATAATTAAAGTTTCTTCGCTAACGGTAACATTAGCGACAAAAGGTTCTTAAGTCTAAAAATTAGAAAATTAATCAAGTTATACTAACTTTGAGTAAACATTCTAGTTAACAAAACGGGAAGAATCTAGTAGGGAAAAAAATATGTTCTCTATAACACGATATATAAAATACGATACTGTCAAAGGAGTGAAATCATATAAGAAAGGGGAAAACAATACCCTTGATAAATAAATAAGTTATATTTTTTATTTTAAACTAAAATACTTTCATAATTACTCGATTTTGAGTTTGTTACCTTTTACTAATGGACTTTGAGTTTGGTACCTGTTAAAGGTCGTGTGTTGAACTGTGACAAAAGGTAAAAAACAAGGTTCTAAAAAACGTGGGACGTGATCGAGGCGTGGAGGTCAAGCCTTAAGCCTTAGAAGCCTAGGCGGACCTTAGGCGTATAAAGGCGTGAAAAGGCGTTTAGGCCTTCTTAATATATTTTAATATTTTTTAACCATAACAAAGCTATTAAAATACTAAAATTGTACATATAATAAAAATATGTCTGAATAAATGCAAATTAAAATACTATTTGAATATTTTTTATGAGATAATGGTCCGGTTTGTAAAAAAATTCTTTAAAAGGTGATATCATTTCACTAAAGCATTGTTGTTTTTAGAAAAAAGTGCGCCTTAAGGGTTTTACCAAGAATAAGGCGTGATAAGCGTAAGGTAGAGCGTTTCTCCCAAGCCTCAAGCCTAGGCGGATTTTTTAGAACAGTGGTAAAAAATAAAAATTTAACCTTGGAATTTGGGGTGGTTTTTATTGTTAGACCTTAAGTTTCAAATTTTGAAAAGTTAACCCCAAAGTACAATTGTTATGCAATGTGAAGCAGCGTTAAACTTTCGCCCATATTATTTGATGGTTTGCTAACTGTGGCATTTGGTTGATGTTATCACTTAGACACATGGCTACTAAGTGGCAAAATGAGGTGAGATCATTGTGTCTTGAGTATTCAACACACAACTTTGTTGGAAAACCAAAGGTTAACTCACTATTCCAATTGTTTGATCACTCAATTGTTGCTCTTCTCAATCATCATATTCTCTCTTCAAACTTCGAGCAAGAACAAGGGGTTTATCTAAGCATTTGGCTGAAGAAAAACGAATATAAGATATTTCCGGACAAATGACATGCCAAAGCCTCGTTATAGTAACAACTTATGATTTTGTGTTTTTTGTTCTTCAAATATCTCAAGAACTTTTTTAGTATTTGTGTTATGAAAAAATGTTCAAAAATTTAGGATGAACTATGCATTGGTGGATGAATGTTGTGAATGTTTTATGTTTTTCAAGTGATCTATTTGACAACCCTAATAAAAAACGTTCATTTTTGAAACATTTAACCCTCGCATGCTCAGTTTTTTACATGATTTAGTGTTGCATGACTATGTTTCCATGTCAAAACCCTTGCCTTAATTAATATTTTCCTTACCCTTGTCTTTGTTTTCGTTTTCGTTTTCAGACAAGGATGATAGCCATTTCGCTATACATATTCATCATAATGATATATTTTAGGATGCCATTTATCCTCGAACGTATATTAGGGAAAAACTAGACAGGTATGACTTCTGCAACACATACCTAATATCCATCTTAGAGATAGTGGAAATAGTTAAAGAATTAGGCATTATAGAGTTATGAATAATGCACCATAGGAATATTGAAGGTGTTTGGATGAATTTGAATAGTGATAAAGTATCCCTTAAACTATTGTCTCAATTGCCTCAGAAAGGGTACCAGGTTTTTATTATTTTTGTTGAAGTGATCATTCCCCTTAATATAATCCTTAGTTAAGAAGCCTCTGAAGAACAACCACAAACTGAACCACTAATGGAGAGTGTAGAACCAAGTAGGCTTGAGTATGAACCACCTATAGAGAGTGAACAACAAACTACGGAGAGTGATGTAGCATATGATATAGTTAGCCTATGAATTGATTGTGAGGTTAGCTCAGGAGATGGTATTGATATAGAGGTTGAGAATCAAAAATTTAAGAGTGACTTTGAATGTGATTATGAATACTTTAGTAATGCAAAGTTTGAGTATGAGATGGATGACCTTCTTTGATAATCACACAATTTCTGAGGAGATTTTAGGGAAAGGAAAAAAGTCTAGGCAAGGAGACTTAAAATAGGAAAAATACATCTATGGGTGAGAACGCCATATTCCCTAAGGGTTTGTAGAGAAAAACACCACCAATTTTAATTTTCACAGTTTTAATAAACTTTGCAACGATTAAAACTACAAGTGTTGTGTGAAACAGTTTTGTCAATTGTAGTCTTATCCTAAGCCTGCATCTAGGTGAGAATTAGCAAGAATAAATTATGAAAACCACAATACGGCGATGTACGAGGAAAATCTAAAACGAAAAACCCCAGATGGCTCACCCACACAAGTCAACTACAATATATATTTCTATCAACAAAAACAATTTAGACTTACTCACAGACTTGATGCCTTCAAACCTTGATGAGCTTCCTCATTCCTTATAACCTTCTTCGTAGTCACAATTGGATGCCTTTCAAAATTCACACAACGCAGGCACATTCCCACGTCTTGGTATCCCATAGATCTTACTTGACTCATGACCAGTCAATTGCCGCTCAATACAAACACGGTCTCCACCCTTCGAAACACTCACAGTATGAAGAGAAACAACTATGCTGCACCACATAAGATATCTCAAGCAAAACATATAGATGTAGGATCCTTGTATATCAAACTTTGGTGTAAACTAGGGTTTAAAAGGCACAAGATTTATCTTAGAAAATCGTTTTTGCAAAAGACCTCATAGAAAATTGATGTCAGGCCTAAGTATTGATAGAAAACAGAAATTTTGGGGCTACATGTTTTTCGAGGCAAATCATTTGAATGGAAAAATATGGTTCATTCAAATAAAAACCTTATCTTGTTCGAACGAATAAAAACCTCATTCGAATAAACTTTTTGATCTCATTTGAACCATCTTCGAACGATATACCTGTGATTAATTGGAGCACCTCATTTGATGTTCATTTAAAGGTCATTTTAATGACATTCACATCTCATTCAAATGAACAACAAAACTCATCCGAACGAACTAAAATAAAAAATATTTTTCTTTCAAAAAATTATTTTATGATTATGCCTCAAACAACTTTCGTAAAACAACACCCAAACGTATCCAGGGATCAGACATTAACATGCATTCATACCTTCATTGTGATCCCTACGATGTTTGTAATATCTTACCCCGATAAATTAATTAAATTATATATATATTTTTTATATGAGGAGGAACAAATTGTAATTATAGGGATTTTGGGTAATAAATCGGATTTACTGGATTATGGATTTGTATATGAAAGTATTGATTCCAAAGTGATTAAATTAGTTGTGTCTCTTCTCAAAATTGAGAAGCCGCTTGGGGCAAATTTGGGAAGTGTCGAGTTGGTCCTTCAAACGGCCATGGAGGCCACTCGAATGAGTAGAAGATCTCATTGGAATGATGCGATAGGTCATTCAAACGATGCTGAAAGCTTCTCTCTCTCTTCACTGTCAAGCGTTGATCATCCAAACTCAATTCCAAGTCATCTCTTAGGCCTGCCATTCTGAGTATAAGCAGTCAAAATGTACATATTTTGAATGAAGGGACTTTGTCTTGAGTATAAAAGAAAGAAATAGTCGATTAGCAACCTATGAAAAATAAATTCTGCCATTGTAGTCACTATTAGAGCCATTGATCAAACCATGTGTCACTCTTGGAACTTGGAAAATTGGAAAATATCCAATGTTAAGGCTCCATACTGTGTATAAGAGAAAGTGGCATGGGTGGGAAAATCCCAATGCCAAAACTCTCGAAAGTTCTTCCTCCCTCCCTTGGGCTATTTTCCCCACTTTTCTTTTAGTGTAGCTCCTACACCCACACCACTAAATATCTAACCTTCACCACTGTTAAAATATATAGACATGAGATATATTAAAGCTGGTTGTTGGGAGGTTTTTAATGTGTATTTGAAGGGGGTTATTTTAGAAGAAGAAGAATACATTATTGGAGGTATTGTAGAGGGTCTTTGATGAGATTTCTTGGAGCTTCCATGGAGGACTATTTGGTGGAGCTTTTTGTGACTCCCTTTAGGTCCACCTTTGGAGGTGGGGGAGTCACCCATCTTCACCATCACCACTACCATCCTTGAGACCATTTAGGTGGGATAATCTACTCTTATTATGTTTGAGACTCTATCTGATAAATATTATAGTCTTATTATTGTTGATTAAGAGTAGAATTATTGTGATATAATGTTGTATTCCTAGTAAACTGAAAATATATATTTTATGGAATAAAAATGTTTGTAAATATTATTCTAATGTGCCTTCTAATGGGAAAAAAATAATAAATATTTTTATGAATAAAAATGCACGAAATGTCATTTTGGTGTATTTCTAGTGAAAAAGGAATAATAAACATTTTGTAGAATAAAAAAGTAAGAAATGATATTTTTGTGCATTTCTAGTGAAAAAAAATAATGGACATTTTTATAAAATAAAAATATTAGAAAATATTATTTGTGTGTATTTCTAGTAAAAGGAAATAATGGACATTTTTGTGAAATAAACACGTGGAATGATGTTATTGTTGTCAAAATATTTATGAAATAAGTATTTTTAAGTTTATTGAAAACTAGAGTGTAAGGACACAAATTTCCAACTGAGCCTTCATGTAGTGTTGGCTCAATTTCGGACTAAAATATTTGTGTCATAGGATAGTATTGAGTGAGTATCCTCCAAGCCTATGACATACAAGAGTTGAAGACGTAGCGACCAAGACTTATAAAGCTTCATCATTGCCGAGTTTCAAGTGCCATGTTTCTACGTCATCAACATCATATTCCATAGTCTCCAAAAGGTATGAATGCATTTTAATATATATATAGGGAGACTTGGAATAATTTTATAAGGGTGTATTTTTTATTTTAAACTATTTTCAGAAGGTTTCTTTAAAACTTTAAAATAAAGTTTCTGGGCAAAAAATAGAATTTTAAGCTTTCTGGAAGTTCGTTCAAAATTGTCGTTCGAACGAGTTTGTCGTTCGAACGAGAATTTCGTTCGAACGAGGTTTTCCAATGACTTGCCACTGGAATTTCGTTAGAAAGTTCGTCCGAACGAAATGTCGTTAGAACGAGATTTCAGCGGGAACAGTTTTTGGCATTTTTTTTGGCACTTTACCACTACTTTGTCCCACTACTCTTTCATAGAATTTAATGACTTCGGGATAAGAATTTTTCTAAGAACTTTTTTCCATCTCCTAGAGAGTTTTTGAGAGCTTAATTCTTCCATTAAAAGTTCCCTTGGTGTTTGTTATTCAAAGAACAAAACCAAGTTTACACCCAATTGTTAGTTTTAATCCAAGTTTCTATCTATCTATTTATATATACATCTTGCTTGGAGAGTTTGTTTGGCACCAGATTTATCTCTACCATAAAAGAGAGTTTGGGTTTGCTTCTACATCCCTCAAAGAAGAAGTCTCGTTGTTTTGTTGTGGCATTCTCACATGGTGAAAGGCACCATGCGTGGTTGACGGTTGTTCCTAAAGACTCATTGGTGAATTTCAAGGTTTCGGTGGAGTCCAGGATTGTCAACTAAGCAGAGGTTGGTACAAGAAGACGCATCAGGGGCTTAAAGGGAGTCTAGTCGAGTTGAGTAAGTCATTTTTCTTGTACTTGTAAAATTACCATACTTAGTGGACTTAAGGCTAGGGCCGTCCGATGTTTTTTTCCCGTTGTGGGGTTTTCCTCATACATCGCGGCGTAGTGTGACTGATTTACTTTTATCTTGCAAAATAGCTTAGAAACGCAAGCTTAGGATAATTCAAGATAAAATTTGGTTTAATTGTCACACTTAATTAATTTGGTGCATGTTTAAATATTTGGGTAATGTTTAACTTAATTTAATCCTAGTCTAAATAATATAAATTGAGAAAATTTGGTTTGTCTTAATTTGCAAAATTGGATTAATTATTTGGTTAGGTAAATTTCTAGGACTTAGATTGAATTAAGATGTTTAAGTGAAATATGTATTCATTGATTAATTTATTTTCACTTGGTTTAATTTTAATTTGAAAGAAATTAAAATTTGGTGTGTAATTGTTTAATTGAAACTTCTCGCTTCCACATCTTAAAAGGAAATTGAAATACCTTTTTGTCGGTAAGATTTTAAAATTGGGTGTCATCATCTCTAACAAGTGGTATCAGAGCTGGAGAGCTAATTTATCGGGTCAAAGATCCTTTTTTCGGCTTTTATAATTTTTGCGCTCCGTGTATTTTTAGGTGGTTCGTTTTTAACTCACTCTCAATTTTGTTTTGTATCTCTCGATGGGACGTCTTAATGATAATTTGTCCATTTCTAATGAGAATGAAGTTTTTGATATTCCAGAGGAATTTAATGGGCTTAATAAGTGTAATGAAAATTTAAGAGAATTAAATGTGAGATTTGCAAAAAGAATTATGTTTCTTGAAAATGAAAATTCATGTTTTAAATTTAGAATTGAACTTTTGCAACCCCCACTCTCTCAAAAAGATATTTTTTGTGAAAAGCTCATGGACATAAATTACAATTTTAATATTTTAGAAATGTCCAAGAAAGAGAGTGATAGTCGAGAAAAGACTCTTAGGGACATGTTTTCTCACATTGAGGGGGAGGGTGATAACCTTCTAGGCGTTATAGAAAATTGAAAGAAGGAGTCCCATAAAATTGAGGAATCTAATTTATTACTTGATTCCAAAATTTTAAAAATGAAAAATGACTTACAAGACTCGAGTTGTAGTTGTAATGGTTCTAGCTCATCTAGTTCAAATATTTTCGTTGCTAAAGCTTAGACCATTGTGTGTTTTAGAGGGTCAACTTTATCCAAGGACTTTAGAAAGGTCACACCTTAGGTATCATTCCTCGTGTTTTCACATGATTACATTGTGGTAGGAATGGTCACCTTAGGTCATTTTGTTTTGATCTTAAAAGAAGTCTTATGAAGTCAATGTCTAGCATTTCATTAGTTCCCAAATCCCATCTTTTTAAATATACATCTATATGGGTTAGGAAATCATTTTTAGATGAGCTATATATTATATTTATTGATTATAATTTACTTTCACATGAAACCTCCCTTGCTAAATTTAAAGGTTGAATGCGTTAGTTTTGTTTGCATACTCTAGCTTTTTGTGCTTCATACTATATATCATTGCTAGGTGTATACATGTTTTAATAATTTTCTAGTCTATGTCTCATGCTTTATCACATGCTAGAATTATGATGTTTGTTTATCTTTTGTATTATATTCTTTCATTTTAGTTTGCATTAAATGAAAAATGCAAAAAGATTTTTGTTTTTCATTTGTGTTTCATCTTTTTATAATTTAGGCTTAATAAAAAATACAAATGATTTTTTTTGTTTGTCTTTTGGAGTAAATATTTTTGTAGTTTGGTTTAAGAAAATTCAAAAACTCAAAAAGATTTTTTTGTGTGTATCTTAGTTTGACACACTCTATGTGGCATATACTTGTGTTTGAATCCCATCTTATTCGCTCCCATATGGCTAGAACTTTTGGTTTAGATTGTCAATCCTTAAAATGTTCTTTACCATGCTTACATGGAGTAGCTGGATTTTGTGTTGATATAAGGGATTCTATTTTTATATGCCTCAATTCACACTTGCACGAGATCGCTTGAAACTATAACTTCATATGTATATTTGAGCTTTGTGAGGTGTTCTCCTACCAATTTTGTCATCTACATGTTATGTGACCTAAGAGGACTAGTGCATGTTAAAATCCGTTGCGCGTGAGATTTATGTGAGACATAAAAATAATATATATAAATGTGCACGGGGAAGGGATCCGAAAGGAAATATCATCCTTTGCGAGTAAGCCACCGTTTGACTGGACCTAAAATAAATACTTGGTCCAAAGGCCTAAAAATAAGATATGGCACTAAAAAGAAAAATAACTGCCAAGGCCTATGTTTTAATTGATATATTCATTAAAAAATATATGCTTATTTAGGGAGATTGGATGGTATATCAACGGTTTGCACAATATCCGTTTATCCTAGTTGTTCTTTCAATGTCATGACTCTATTGGTTTGTAGAATCATCAAAAATCTAGGCTTGTGTGCATTGTGTATGTTTTTTCATTGAGTTCAATCTATATTGTCACATGAGGTTATATTCAAATGTGATGAAGTTTACAATCAATTGAGAACTCCGTGAACATGTGTTTAAGTGATTGGGTCTAAATTTAATTGTTACTAGTTCACACCCCAATACTTCCATTTCCATATGACACATTTTTGCCATACGAGTGTGAAAAGCTTATTATGTTTTGTGTCATTTTGGTGTTTATATCTATATGTGTGTACCTATACTTAGTTTGAATCTATTCTGTATATATATATATATATATATATATATATATATATATATATATATATATATATATATATATATATATATGATATTTTGTTTGTTTTTGAGTTTTTTCCATGTTTAGCTAGTTCATTTATGTTTTAATTTATTTTTGGCATCTATCTTGTTGCAAATTTTGTTTCGATATCACATGCTTAGATTACTACAATCAATTGATATCTTTTGTTATTTCATCATAGTTGATATTCATATCTTTATGTGGATTAGTTGAATTTTAGTTGCCCATGTGCTTTAATGTTCTCATCACTTTATGCACAATTGCATGTTTAGCTTGTTATCCCATTCTATTTATCCCATGTTTAGTTTAGGGGTTGTATATGCTTTAATTTGGGATGATAAGTTAATTTTGATTATTTAGCCTTTGTCTATTCCTGAACAAAAAGGGGGAGAAATGGTATCTAATCCTATTGTAGTCGTATCTTAGTTTGGGAGATTTAACTTAGCGGGAGATGTCTTTCTAAATAGATCATTTGATAAAGGGGAGTCTTTATTTAAATTACATTTAATATTTTAACATTCCCTATGCGTTTAATGTTTTGCTTAAGTGTGCATGTATTGTAAAGCGGCATCTATTTAAAGTGGCAAAGTGTTTAATTCTAAAGTGGTATTCGAGTCAAGCATTGTACTCTTTATTTTGGGTGGGGTATTTTTTGAGTCTAGTGAGCTTGACGGCCCTTTAGGATTTTGTTTTGGTTTTTGTCCCGGAATAGCCAAAGGGGGAGATTTGTAAGGACACAAATTTTCAATTGAGTCTTAATGTAGTGTTGGCTCAATTCTGGACAAAATCATTTGTTTCATAGGATAGTATTGAGTGAGTATCCTCCAAGCTTATGACATGCAAGAGTTGAAGACGTAGCGGCCAAGACTTATAAAGCTTCATCATTGCCGAGTTTCAAGTGCCATGTTTCTACGTCATCAACATCATATTCCATAGTCTCCAAAAGGTATGAATGCATATATATATATATAGGGAGACTTGGAATAATTTTATAAGGGTGTATTTTTTATTTTTTATTTTAAACTATTTTCAGAAAGTTTCTTTAAAACTTTAAAATAAAGTTTCTGGGCTAAAAATACAATTTTAAGCTTTCTGGAAGTTCGTTCAAAATTGTCGTGCGAATGAGTTTGTCGTTTGAACAAGAATTTCGTTCGAACGAGGTTTGCCAACGACTTGCCACTGGAACTTCATTAGGAAGTTCATTCGAACGAGATTTCGGCGGGAACATTTTTTGGCACTTTACCACTACTTTGTCCCACTACTCTTTCATAGAATTTCATGACTTCGGGATGAGAATTTTTCTAAGAACTTTTTCCATCTCCTAGAGAGTTTTTGAGAACTTAATTCTTTCATAAAAAGTTCCCTTGGTGTTTGTTATTCAAAGGACAAAACCAAGTTTACACCCAATTGTTAGTTTTAATCCAAGTTTTTATCTCTCTATATATTTCTTGATCTCATCTAGGATGTGTTCGCAGCTCACAATTAGAGGGGTATAGCGTGAAAACTTATCGTCAACTGACCTCTTCTTACCATCCATCTTTCTTTGGAACTTCCCGCTGCCACTGTCGTTCTCATCCTCATACTTTGCTTCCATGGCCTCTTCAGCGTTCATGACCTTACCTACAGTTGCCAATAACTCTGCCATGGACTTGGGAGGGTCTTCTGCAAGTTTTCACAACAACTTCCCTTTCTAGAAACCTCCTATGAGAGCGGTCATAGTTATGTTCTCTTCGTAATCTTCAACCTTTAGTTTTTATTTGTTGAATCTTACGATGTAGTCTCTTAGGATCTCATTCTTCCCTTGTTTGACATATAGAAGATGAGTGGTCTTCTTTTGAGGTCTTACCCCAAAACAGAAATTATGGATGAACCGTTCAGCCAAACCCTTAAAATTCTTAGGAAGAGAGGTAAACCAGATTTGTGCAACTCGCGTCAAAGTCCCGGAGAAGGCCCAACACTTCATCTCATCTGGTATTGAGTAAATGTCAGTCGCAGACTGGTACATCTCAATATGATGTACAGGATTCGTGCTACCATCATAATTGGGAGACACCATAGGTGGCTTGATCTTGGCAGGGGTTGGGAAGCTTACTATCTTAGCCACGAATGGAGAGCCCTCTGAGAAAGCTCTTTGCAATGGGTCTCGGATTTTAATGAGGTCTCCTATGTTCTCTTCAAGGAGTTGGATGGAATCATTCCATGTCTCACAACGTCGTCCTGGCCGAGGTTGCCCCCAGCCACCCCCAAGGGGTGGACTGAGGGTTCCCCAACTACAGCACAACATCGGCTGTTGACCTCCTCTTGATCCCTGTCTTGGCCCTAATGGGTCAGCCATGCTGAGGTCGGCCATGATGAGGCCGATGTTCCCCATCACCCCTTTGGGAGCCAGCGGCACTTCGTGATCTGAAGAACCTCTGCCTCAGGCCATTTACTGGATCGAGCCTTTCAAAGGTCGACCCTCTACTCAATCGATCGAAAGCTCGTTCTCTTTGTTGGGCACCTTCACCTCTTCTGCCTCGATAACCTCGGCTCTGCTGGATAGGATGCACTGTGTTATTTGAAACCTCATATGGCTCCCAATAATCTTGTGGAGCGTCTTCTGCCTCCATATCATCATACCTATCCTCAGGGTAAGGGTGTCCTTGCCTCCCCAGACGCAAATGCCTAGGGTCAGCAACATCCCTCCTCCGTTGAGGTATTGGTTGGTCTTTCTATGATGCCTAAGGTAGTCCCCTGGCCTCAAGTTGGGGTTGAACAGCCGCCGAAGTAATCATCTCTGGTGAGACCCCCGGTGGTCTCATCATATTTTGACTGAGTTGTGCAAATTTCTCCTTCATTTCTTGTTGCATTGTAGCCAAAGACCTAAAGGCTACTGCCACCTCAGCCATTTCGGACTGGGGTGGTGCCTGGCTAGAACTAGGTCCTCTAGCACCAGGTGGTGGAAGACGTGGTGGAAATTCCGGTGCCATACGTTAAAACTAAAGAGCTTGTGACGTAGATGCGCTTAATACCTTAAAGGACCTCTTTCAATGGTCAAACACTCCACGCAAGGGGTGAGGCCTGGTTCACCACCAGAGTTTCTGATGAGGTTAAGCAAAAAAAGAAGAAGAGATAGCTTCCCGTTCCCACAGACGGCGCCAAAAATGATGATACCTCGAAATAACACCACCCTTCAAGGTGTTCGTAAGCTCAATTTAGTTATAACAATGGTAGCACAGGAACGTACAAGTATAAAAGATAGAGATGAGGGGAAGAGGATGAACACAAATGTTTAAGTGGTTCAACCAATTAAGCCTACGTCCATTGTGCAAGTGAGTGAATAAGGTGACTGAAATAAGGCACTAATGGCCATGGATACAATCTCTCAATCTTTCTCTCTCTACTGTGTAAATTGATAGAGTTTCAACTAGGGTTGTAATTTTGGATCCATTTACAAGGTAGAGGATGACCTCTATATATAGTGCCTGGGGGTGTAATGTACCCCCAAGCATACAATGAGCATGTGCATGAGCATCGAGCTAGTATGAGAGTGACACCTGGCTGTTCTCAACTAAGTAATGATGACCTCAATATTCCCTCACGTGGAGGGAATAATTCTGTTATAACAGATTTTTCCACGTGTTCCAAGATATATATATGTGGGTGTGAATGCTCGGCTGTCTTCAATCGGTGCCAACCTCGGCCTGGAAGAGTACGAGGTTGGTGAACTTTGGCTGCTGCATAATCCGAGGTTATTCGCGATGATCTCGGCTCAGTAGGAAAGCGTAGGTAAGGCATGTGGAGTTATAACGTCGGCCTGGGCCGAGGTTATGTTGGAGTAACAGGAACCTCGGTTGATTCTCAACCAAGGTTGGTCACGAAGGTGGTGGTCCTTGGTACCTTGGCTTATTCCCGGTCGAGGTTGATGAACGAGGTAGGTGTGATCTGTGATGCTACCCGACAATGAGGTGACCATTGATTTCGTCCATAGCCGACCTTATGTAGGGCGAGAGTGCTGGTTGCCAGTCAGGAGCCTTTTCTACCTCGGCCCTCTCATACGCTGAGGTTGGTGTCTTTGAGTTGTCAGGTACATTAAGGGCATATCAGTTCTATTTATATTTTTGTGTGTGTGAGTCATTTTTTATTTAGATCCCAAAGCGTATGAATTCGAGGGTGCTCAAAAAGGGGTATTGATTAGATCATGATAGATAAGGGAACATAATAAAGATTAAGTGGTCTGGTAACATTATTTAGTAAAACAAAATATCTTAGGTAATCATGAGTGCATATTATAATAAAGAAATTTGCTTCTCAAAAGGTTAGAAAAAAATTGGCCAATTTTTTTTTAAATTTAAATGTTAATATAACTGCATAATTTATGCGAACAAAATATTTATTTCCACTTGTCTCATGCTTCGGTTTTGGATAGCCAATTCAAGAATCGGATAAAGGACGAGTTTTTACTTTTACGAAAAAAAAATTATACTTAAAAAAAAATTAACATGAGGCCAATCAAAAAAATTTTGCCTTCACCCCACTTTTTTTAGGGCAAAAAAATAAATGTTTAAATGTTAGGATATCCAAAACAAATCCTAATGCTTAGGTCCAGAAACGTCTCCCAACAAAAGACTTTTGGTGGTGTTAGACTCAAGTGATAAAGGGGTTTCTTTTCTTTGCTCCTAATAATGAAAAACAAGCATGATATATAATTTCAAAATTTATTATTTATCCTACATTTTATTGAAAAGGACAAGAGAACTAAACCTGCTTTTCCCTGAAGTTGGCTATTGGCTGTTACCTGCACAGGAGATCCAAATATATCATCTGCAGATTTACATAAATATGCGAAAGTTAAATATACAAAACGCATATGATTCGATCACGTGCATAACCAATTAACATATTTACTAATAGACTACCTAAAAATGACCTTTTTATTTTTTAATGGACAAAAATTTATTAATAAACTTACGAGAAATAGCCTACCCTAGACTACCAAAAATTATTAACAAAAATTAATAAATTTATTAATAGACTATCTAAAAATGACCTCATTTGAAAGTGAAATGAGGAATTTTCGTATCACTTGCCCAAAAAGGACGTATTGTTTTCACGTACTTTTTTTAGTAAACTCATTATTTGGATTTGCATTTGCATTTAATGGGATTTCCATGTACTTTCTTTCGTGCGGACGATTTTTTATAAAATAAGTAAAATAAATATTATTGAGTTGATTTTTTTTTGTGTGGTGTTTAAACATTTTTAGGAACTCCTCAAAATAAATTCACGCAAAATTGAATTCTTTTGCGATTTTAAAATATGTCAATTTTTAAGTTGCTTAAAAACATCTTTTGACCGATTTTTTTTAAAATAAAAAAATAATTATTTTGAGCACGATTTTTTTGAGGTATCCCTCAATATGTTTAAATACCACACAAAAACAATCAATTCAATTTTTTTCTTTTATAATTAAATTTTTTTTATCTGCACACAGGTAGTATGTATATTTTCAGGAGTTTGCCTTTCTCTCTCTCTCTCTCATATATATATATATATATATATATATATATATATATATATATAATCTAAGTTGGCAGGAAGAATATGAATTACATGAAATGTAGGTTGAAGAGGCCAATCCAACCACAAGGAAGAAGAGAAGCAAATGCAAGAAACCAAAAGACTCCTATGACACCCCGCCTAATTAATCCCGGGTGATCAGTCCAAAATCAAGTTAGAAAAGGTTTCTCAGTTGGTCCATTTTTAGCATCACTGTCGTCTTTTTAATTACTAACCACCTAAGTGAGAAAAGTAGACTGGTGCCAATTTATCTTTCAATTAATTAAATAAAAAAAAATCATGCGGAACAAAAATAGAACACATTCACAGTTAACAAAAATAACCGTCCACAATTAAGATACCTAACCGAATAAACCATCGGTCCAATTATCCAATACAAATAAAGATAATAAGAAAATCTCAACGAGTCTAATACTGATAAATGAATTGTGAGCGACAAGCTCAGATAACTACTAGAGAGTCTCTACACGAATGAAAGAAGGAGGTGTCTATCAAAGACCCGCAACATCCATTGGTGCTGCAGCAACGAATACCTGGAATAAAGTCAAGCCTGGTGCCCTTGTGGTTGGACACCTAAAAGGTTTTTAATTTTTTTATAGCAAGGGTTAGTACCCAAAAACATTTGAAAATATTTAACAAATGATTAACTTGCAGTAATAAATAAACATGCATGCTCTTCATATTTTAGTTAGTGCCGCACTCTCTTGAGGATTTCCTTACCCCTCCTCTAAGGTGCACTATTAACGCTTTTACTTAATTTACTAGGTTCTACGTTCCTAACCCAATACTTATTTTAACCCTTGAAATTTACCTACCCTAACTGAGTATACTTTGAGTCATGATTTTTAAGTTTTTATAAACGACAACTTAATTAAATCATTACCCTTTTATTTTCATATACCATTCACACCTGTTATGCACGTAATACATTTTAAACTATGTATTAATCATCTCATATATATAATTATTTACCTAATTATATATTTAATCATATTACTGCATTCACGAACATACTGAAATAACATTTAATACAAATTTCCGGCCGAGTAACAATACTCACAAAATATAAGTTTTTCCCAAGTGCTATCCCACTAGGTGTATTCACATAACCTAGTTATCCAAGTTTGATTTGCTCACTAACTCAGTTTAACATACGAATTTGGAGGCGGTCATATTCCTTCCCTGAAAGTGCGATGCCCCTCACCCATATAACGGACGCTATGACCTGGGATTATACTCGCCCTACTCCTCAAGCTAGGGGATTCATCCACTACGTGCAACCTCCCCCTATAGCACTGGAGTATATACTAATAATATTCAATCACTGATATCAATGCACACACGCTATATATATATATATATATATATATATATATATATATATATATATATATATATATATATATATATATATATACTGTCACACCCCGTACATATATATAAATATAAAATGTCCCGGCTACACCATGTACACAATCCGTAACATAAGCCTATTTAATTTATTAAGAGTTTATGGTCCAACTCTAATCATTAATTCATTCGCACATTAATTAATTAAGTCACCTTTGGTGTCGCCCCCACCATAAAATTGGACTTACTCTCGTAGTCCGAATCAACCTCACCCGAGTCTAAATTCCCGACTCCCAAATTATTTATCCTTTACCTAAATAAGATTTTATCTCTCGGTATTCCTCAACCATTATCCCCGGACTTGTTCTCTAAATCTATATTTAATCCTTTCAAACCCTTCCCAAAAATTCAACCTTAGTGTGTCACACCTAATTTCTCCAAAACCCAACAAATTTAAATTATGATGCCACACTAAGTCGTCTCTAAATTCTAATTAACTTTATTCACTATTAATTAGATTTAAAACCCATGTATAAATTTATCACCAAATTAATTCATGGAAAAAGATTAAATTAAATTTTCTTCATATAAGAAAATTGGGTGAACTGTCAAAATCTGCCGACCTTCGATCGATCGACCCTAGACCTTCGATCGATCGATCGAACAGGTCTTCATCTTTTTCGCGAACACAGATTCTGCCATGGACGAGTTTCATAAAACCCTAACTCCTTCTATCAGCAATCTCAAGCCTTTTTAACAATAATACAAGTTAGGAACCTTATTAGGGACCTCCATAATGTTCTCCAACGTTATCAATTCGTCCATTAACTACAATTTCTGAATTTGGGAACTTATTCATCTTTAATTCCTTACCCATTTACATCCCAAATTCCTTCACCAAATTCATTTCTAAATATCCAGATATCATCCTACCAGATTCGTATCAATTTATAATATCAGATTTCTACAAGAATTCTCATTCAAATTCGTAAATCGGATTATTATTTTCAAAACCTCATGTTTATGCCATGAACACCCAAAACGAATTTTGATCAAACACATCACATGAATATGAATTGAAATACAGATTCAATACTATTGCAAGTTATCCACTTGCCTTAGGTTTCGTAGTGTCTGATTCGGAGATGAATTCCAAGGTTGAAGATGATCCTTGTTGGCTCTCTAGTGATCCCAAAACTGCCTTTAACTGCTATTAGGGTTCCTTAATAAACTTATCCTTTTTCTAAAACTCTATCAGCCGTTTTATTATTCCTTCTAATTCCTTAATTTACCTAAATCCCATTTTTTGCCTAATGGGCCAAGCCCAAGTGACCCAAATGCCCCCGTGTGGCCCCAGCTATGTCTTAAAATGCCACGTGACCGGTTTACTACCCCCGGGTACACTTTTACGACTATCTCTGCCCATCCGGACTCAACCGTACTCTCAGAATTGGCATCCGAATTAATTTATAAAAATACTTATCCCCCACCCCTTTAGTCTATACCGACTCCTGGTTGAGATAAGTGCATACCCTGTCATTAATATTCGAAATGACTTAAATAAATAATTACTATTCACTTAGTAAATAAATTCCCGTAAATATAAACCATTTACTCCCCGATTAATATTTAAATAAAATTTCCCTAATTAATTCAATTAAAATTACGACTCACAAGTAATTTTCAATTCTCGAATTAATTACATATTTAATGCATGAAAAATGCGGGGTGTTACATACTCCCCCCCTACAAAGGAATTTCATCCCCGAAATTAGGTCATACCTGTGATGAAAAGCTCTGGATATTGCTCCCGCATATCCTCCTCCCGCTCCCAGGTAGACTCGTCAATATTGTGATGACCCCACTATACTCTAACTAGGGGAACAACCTTGGATCGTAATTTCCGCTCGCTACGGTCTAGGATAGCCACCGGCCTCTCCTCATATGAGATGTCTGGCTGTAAATCAATTTCTTCGAGTGGAATGTGCCAGAAGGCCCTCTCGCTCCTGCGATATTTCTTCAGCGATGCCACATGGAACACGTCGTGTATCCACTGAAGGTGCTCCGGTAATCCCAGCATGTAGGCTACAGGCTCCACCCTCTCGATAATAAGGAAAGGTCCCACGTACCTCGGTGCTAGCTTACCTTTCTTACCGAACCTCATCACCCCTTTCATAGGGGACACCCGGACCAATACCTGATCTCCAACCTCTAACTCCACATGTCTCCGTGAAGCATCAGCGTAACTTTTTTGCCTATCCTGAGCTATCTGAATCCTCCCTCGGATCAGCTCTATCTTGGCAGGTGTCTCCTGAATAATCTCTGGCCCCAATAGTTTGTTTTCCCCCACCTCTAACCAACAAGCGGGTGAACGATAATGTCTCCCGTATAATGCCTCGAATGGTGCCATGCCGATCGTGAATTGGTAAGAGTTGTTATACGCAAACTCTACCAGAGGAAGATATTTCTCCCAACCTCCCCCTAAGTCTAGTATACACATTCTGAGCATATCTTCCAACATCTGATTGACTCTCTCGGTCTGTCCGTCAATCTGTGGGTGATAGGCTGTACTCAAACGTAACTCCATGCCCATGGCCTCCTGAAAACTCTGCCAAAAGTGGGCCACAAAGATCTCGTCCCTATCCGACACAATATTAATCGGTACCCCGTGCAGTTTTACAATCTCCGCTATGAATAGCTGTGCATAACGCATCGTCTCAAAGTCTGTGCGAACCGGTAGGAAGTGGGTCACTTTGGTCAACCCATCCACAATAACCCATATGGAATCGTGACCCTTCTATGATGTCGGTAACCCTATAATGAAGTCCATAGAGATGCTCTCCCACTTCCACATGGGAATTTCAAGTGGCTGTAGCATCCCTGATGGTCTCTGATGGTCAACTTTCACGAGCTAACATGTGGCACATTTCGAAACAAACTCTTCTATGTACCATTTCATTCCTGTCCACCAATACTGTCTCCTCATATCCTGATACATTTTATCCCCACCGGGATGGACCGAGAATCTCGACCCATGAGACTCTGTCATAACAGCGTGCCTCAACTCCACATCCTTTGGCAAGATCAATCTCCCATTATAGCGTAAGCCTCCCTCCGAGATGATCGAGTAACCCTCTGCTCCCTCAGCTAGCAACTGGCTCACCCTATCCCGACAGGTCTGATCCTTCGCCTGAGTCCTCATAACCCGCATAATGATCTCAGGTGTAATGGATAATGCTGACATACAAGCCCTGGCTACATTATCCTCGTATCGAAGTTCTCTCCACTTCGCTTTACAGACTTATGATATTTCCCCAGTCGGTCTCTGACTCAATGCATCTGCTACCACATTAGCCTTACCAGGATGATAATGAATATCAAACTGATAGTCTTTCACGAATTCTAGCCATCGCCTCTATCTCATATTCAGATCCTTCTGAGTGAAGAGATACTGAAGTGATTTGTGATCCGTGAATAACGTGAACTTCTCCCCCAGAAGATAATGTCTCCATATCCTCAAAGCAAAAATGACTGCTGCTAACTCCAGGTCGTGAGTGAGGTAGTTCCTCTCGTGGGGCTTTAGCTTCCTGGACCCATAATCTATAGCCCTTTCCTCCTACTGAAGCACACCCCCAAGTCCCTGTAAGGATGCGTCAGTGTAAACCCGATACTCTAATCCTCCTTTCGGCAATGCAAGCATGGGTGCAGATGTCAACTTGTCCTTTAACTCGTCACAAGCTAATTGACAATGATTATTCCAAGTGAAAGGTACCCCTTTCCGGGTAAGATTCGTCAAAGGGCCCGCAATCTTTGAGAATCCTTTGATGAATCGTGTGTAATAACCAGCCAACCCCAGAAAGCTGCGCGCTTATGTCAGTGTCGTGGGCTATCCCCACTCCCTCACCGTCGATACTTTACTTGGATCCATCGCAATACCCCGGTCTGACACCACGTGGCCAAGGAACTGAACCTTTCGTAGCCAAAATCCACACTTACCGAATTTGGCATTGAGTTGGTGATCCCGTAATGTCCGTAACACTATACGCAGGTTCTCTGCGTGCTCCTCCTCGGTACGCGAGCAGATAAGGATGTCATCAATGAAGACGACAACAAACTGATCGAGAAACTCCCTGAAGACTCTGTTTATGAGGTCCACGAACACTGCTGGTGCATTGATGAGCCCGAATGGCATCACCCTGAACTCGTAAGATCCATACCGCGATAGGAAAGCGGTCTTCGGAACATCTTCCTCTCGGATACGTAGTTGATGATATCCTGACCTCAAATCGACCTTAGAGAAATAAGACGCCCCTCTCAACTGGTCAAATAGGTCGTAAATCCTAGGCAACGGATACTTATTCCGTATCGTGGCCTTATTCAGCTCTCTATAGTCCACGCATAACCGTAGTGAGCCATCTCACCTTTTCACAAATAATACCGGTGCACCCCACGGTGATGTACTTCGTCGTATGAAACCCTGACCCAGAAGATGCTGAATCTGCCCCCTCAGCTCACGCATCTCTGAAGGGGCCATACGGTATGGGGCCCGAGCAATTGGCCTCGTCCCCGGTGCTAAATCGATCACAAATTCGATTTCCCTGCTAGGTGGCAACCCTGGTATCTCCTGAAACACATCCTCAAAGTCTCTAACCACTAGGATTGAATCCAACGGAATAGCCACCTCCTGTGAGGTTTCCTCCTCAATATAATACAAGCGTGTGCGTGACCCTCCCTCGGGTAGTGGCATTGCTATCAAGAACATCTCCTGCCTTGGAATGGAGAACACGATGGTCCATTCGTAGCAATCCACTGTCGCCCAATAACCTGCCAACCAATCCATACCCAAGATGACATCGTACACCTCCATATATAACACTAAGAGGTCCTTTGCTAAACTAAGTATCCTAATCAAAATGTCCACACCCCGACAAATCGAGTGAATTGTAGCCCCACTGCCAACTGGCGACTCTACACACATCCGAAGACTACCCGCGGTCTCTAGTAGTCCGGGACGTTTAGCAAAATTTAATTTAATGAATGAATGTGATGCTCCCGTATCAAAAAGAATACTACCCTTATAACCATGAATGAGAAACATACCCTCAACTGCTGGCGGTGCTTGCTGCGCCGGGGGATTAGGAACATCCCGGACGTTATGCACACGTCCGTAGTGCATCTGCCCATGCTGAGGTGGGGCGGGAGGGGCTGGTGCTGCTGGTGGTAATTGCCCCCGTTGACCCTATTTGGCCTCCTGCTATTGACCTCTGCCCCTCTGTGGGCACTCCCTCTTGAAATGTCCTGGCTGGCCACACAAAAAATAGCGTCTCTGACCATCCCCTTGTCGTTGGCCCTGTTGGCCCTGACGCGTCTGGCCCTGGCCCTGCTGACCTCCCCCATTGTTCCCTTGGCCCTGACGGCCCTGAGGAACCTGCTGCTGCTGATTCGGGCCCGGATGCCCTTCCCTGTCGGAAACCACCAGACTTAAACATCTTAGCCCGATTCCCTTCCTGACTACCTGCCTGCTGCTGAGCACCACTTGTGTCACTACTAGTAACGACCTTGCCCTGTTGGCTCGACTCCCCTGTTCGCTTGCTCCCCTTCACATGGAAGCGATGATCCTGGAAGTGTACAAGTGCGGCATTAACGACGTCCGTATACGTCACTAACGCCGAATTCCCAATCAAGTGTTGCCTGATCCGCCAGGCTAAACCGTCCATAAACCTCGATTTCTTTCGTTCCTCATCGCTCACCTCATTTGGCACAAAGTTTGCCAAACGGGTGAGCTCTTCCTCGTAGTCTGCCACTGATTGGTCACCCTGAACTAAATCACTGAATTTCTTTCTCATCTCAGTCTCTACTGCTGGTGGAAAGTATTTGCGGTCGAACCGCACCCAGAACTCTGCTATCGGCATCAAGTCTCGCTCATCGGCGGTGGTAACTGACTCCCACCACTGTAAGGCTGCCCCTGACAGACGAAAGGTAGCAAGCATCTATTTCTGTACCTCGGTACACTCTAGCATACGCAGATGGCACTGAATGTTCTTATTCCAGTCACAAGCCTCTATCACATCTGTGCTACCCCGGAACTCAGGTGGGTGACCCTTATTAAAGGTTTCCCTAACTCTTTGCCAAGATGGTGGCCCCAATGGAGCCTGAACTGCTGGTGCCACTGGAGGCGGTGCCTGGGTCTATGGAAAGTGAGCTGCCATAGCTCTCATTACTGTTTCGACCGCCTGGGACACTATCACTGCCACCTGAGTTGTGTAAATCAACTCGGGCGGGGGTGGTGGTGGCGGTACATGTGGTTCCTGGTGAGCCTCCCTGATTTCATCCCTAGCCTCATCCCTCTCCGCTCTCAGTCTCCTCGGTGGCATCTGAAATAGATTAAATCGCATAAGTACACAGTTTACACAAAAATATTCACAGCAGAAATACGATATCTCACAAGCAAAAAATGAATCAACAGTCCTAATAATAGGGCTCTACCACAAACGAGTGCTACGCTGAAACGTAGAAAGCCGCACAGATCCTAAGGACACTAGAACCTGATGCTCTGATACCATCTGTGACACCCCACCTAATTAATCCCGGGTGATCAGTCCTAAATCAAGTTAGAAAAGGTTTCTCAGTTGGTCCATTCTTAGCATCACTGTCGTCTTTTTAATTACTAACCACCTAAGTGAGAAAAGTAGACTTCTGTCAATTTTTATCTTTCAATTAATTAAATAAAAAAAACTCATGCGGAACAAAAATAGAACACATTCACAGTTAACTAAAATAACCATCCACAATTAAGATACCTAACCGAATAAACCATCGGTCCAATTATCCAATGCAAATAAAGATAATAAGAAAATCTCAACAAGTCTAATACTGATAAATGAATTGTGAGAGACAAGCTCAGATAACTACTAGAGAGTCTCTACACGAATAAAAGAAGGAGGCGTCTATCATAGACCCGCAACATCCATAGGTGCTGCAGCAACGGATACCTGGAAAAGAGTCAAGCCTGGCGCCCTTGTGGTTGGACACCAAAAAGGTTTTTAAAAATTTTATAGCAAGGGTTAGTACCCAAAAACATTTGAAAATATTTAACAAATGATTAACTTGCAGTAATAAATAAACATGCATGCTCTTCATATTTTAGTTAGTGCCGCACTCTCGTGAGGATTTCCTTACCCCTCCTCTAAGGTGCACTATTAACGCTTTAATTTAATTTACTAGGTTCTACGCACCTAACCCAATACTTATTTTAACCCTTGAAATTTACCTACCCTAACTGAGTATACTTTGATTCATGATTTTTAAGTTATTATAAACGACAACTTAATAAATCATTACCCTTTTATTTTCATATAGCATTCACACCTGTTATGCACGTAATACATTTTACACTATGTATTAATCATCTCATATATATAATTATTTACCTAATTATATATTTAATCATATTACCGCATTCACGAACATACTGAAATAACATTTAATACAAATTTTCGACCGAGTAACAATACTCACAAAATATAAGTTTTTCCCAAGTGCTATCCCACTAGGTGTATTCACATAACCTAGTTATCCAAGTTAGATTCGCTCACTAACTTAGTTTAACATACAAATTTGGAGGCGGTCATATTCCTTCCCTGAAAGTGAGATGCCCCTCACCCATATAACGGACGCTATGACCTGGGATTATACTCGCCCTACTCCTCAAGCTAGGGGATTCATCCACTACGTGCAACCTCCCCCTATAGCACTGGAGTATATACTAATAATATTCAATCACTGATATTAATGCACACACGCTATATATATATATATATACTGTCACACCCCGTACATATATATAAATATAAAATGTCCCGGCTACACCATGTACACAATCCGTAACATAAGCCTATTTAATTTATTAAGAGTTTATGGTCCAACTCTAATCATTAATTCATTCGAACATTAATTAATTAAGTCACCTTTGGTGTCGCCCCCACCATAAAATTGGACTTACTCTCGTAGTCCGAATCAACCTCACCCGAGTCTAAATTCCCGACTCCCAAATTATTTAGCCTTTACCTAAATAAGATTTTATCTCTCGATATTCCTCAACCATTATCCCCGGACTTGTTCTCTACATCTATATTTAATCCTTTTGAACCCTTCCCAAAAATTCAACCTTAGTGTGTCAGGCCTTATTTCTCCAAAACCCAACAAATTTGAATTATGATGCCACACTAAGTCGTCTCTAAATTCTAATTAGCTTTATTCACTATTAATTAAATTTAAAACCCATTTATAAATTTCTCACCAAATTAATTCATGGAAAAAGATTAAATTAAATTTTCTTCATATAAGAAAACTGGGTGAACTGTCAAAATCTGCCGACCTTCGATCGATCGACCCTAGACCTTCGATCGATCGATCGAACAGGTCTTCGTCTTCTTCGCGAAGATAGATTCTGCCATGGACGAGTTTCATAAAACCCTAACTCCTTCTATCAGCAATCTCAAGCCTTTTTAACAATAATACAAGTTAGGAACCTTATTAGGGACCTCCAGAATGTTCCCCAACGTTATCAATTCGTCCATTAACTACAATTTCTGAATTTGGGAACTTATTCATCTTTAATTCCTTACCCATTTACATCCCAAATTCCTTCACCAAATTCGTTTCTAAATATCCAGATATCATCCTACCAGGTTCGTATCAATTTATAATATCAGATTTCTACAAGAATTCTCATTCAAATTCGTAAATCAGATTATTATTTTCAAAACCTCATGTTTATGCCATGAACACCCAAAACGAATTTTGATCAAACACATCACATGAATATGAATTGAAATACAGATTCAATACTATTGCAAGTTATCCACTTGCCTTAGGTTTCGTAGTGTCTGATTCGGAGATGAATTCCAAGGTTGAAGATGATCCTTGTTGGCTCTTTAGTGATCCCAAAACTGCCTTTAACTGCTATTAGGATTCCTTAATACACTTAGCCTTTTTCTAACACTCTATCAGCCGTTTTATTATTCCTTCTAATTCCTTAATTTACCTAAATCCCGTTTTTTCCCTAATGGGCCAAGCCCAAGTGACCCAAATGCCCCCGTGTGGGCCCGGCTATGTCTAAAAACCTCCCGTGACCCGTTTACTACCCCCAGGTACACTTTTCCGACTATCTCTGCCCATCCGGACTCAACCGTACTCTCAGAATTGGCATCCGAATTAATTTATAAAAATACTTATCCCCCCACCCCTTTAGTCTATACCGACTCCCGGTTGAGATAAGTGCATACCCTGTCATTAATACTCGAAATGACTTAAATAAATAATTACTATTCACTTAGTAAATAAATTCCCGTAAATATTAACCATTTACTCCCCGATTAATATTTAAATAAAATTTCCCTAATTAATTTAATTAAAATTACGACTCACAAGTAATTTTCAATTCCCGAATTAATTACATATTTAATGCATGAAAAATGCGGGGTGTTACAACTCCATTTTCCTCTTCTCCAATGTATGGTATGGAAGACCCTCTTAACAAAATAGGACGGACCCGTCAATTTATATAGGTTTTGTTCAATGGGAGCGACCCAAAATTAACGGAAGCTAGTTCAATTCTAACCTCTCAGCCTTCCTCTTATTTTTGGGAATAGTTAACAATTAGAATTAGAAACGACAGGGTTGCAAATTTGTACACGTCGGTTCATGATGGTGGCTGATGTAATTGGTCCTCTTGTTTGTATGGTTTGTGACCTTTAGACCAAGAAAAGGGGCGGGGGGGATTTTAAGTGTTTTTCTTAAATAAGTCTTGTTGATTAGTCCACCATTAATTTAATCTTATTTTTTAATTTTTTCACGTCGGTTCATGATGGTGGCTGATGTAACTGGTCCTCTTGTTTGTATGGTTTGTGACCCTTACACCAAGAAGAAAACAAAGGAAAAATGGGGGGGGGGTGTTTATTAGACCATAGTCTTATTTTAAGTGTTTTTCTTAAATAAGCCTTGTTGATTAGTCCACCATTAATTTAATCTTATTTTTTAATTTTTTCTTTATATATATATATTCTTATACCTATATTCCCTCCAAATTTAAAAATGGTAGTTATTTTTTTTCAATCTTTAAACAACTATAACTTTCGATATACAATTTCAAAATTTACAAAACTTCTATTTTTGAAAGCTACCGATCGAACCATATAAAATAAGACCCATCTTCAAGAAAAAAATATTAAAAAAATGACAATGGCATTTTTTATTTATTTTTAGGCAGATAGCAAATATTGTTATGTGTTCAATATTTGCACAGTAAATATTTGTTGTTTGTAAAAATATCTCAGATATAAAATTATTTTATTTTTCGATGAGCACTCTAAATTTTACTGTCTATGTAATATCAGTACATTATATGTTGGGAGCCGTTATTCGTGCTCTAGTAAAATCTGGAGGCACTCCACTTTTGGTCCTAATTTTTTAAAACGACCAATAAATCCTTACATCCATTCTTTATCTTCAAATTGGTGCTTTAATAAATAATAGTTTAAAATAAATAATAGTTCAAATTGGTGCCTACTCATCATTAATTTTAAATAATAGTTTTTATAAAAAAACTTTTAGATAACTTATATTTTATTCTTAGAAAAATTATTTATTTATTTTAAAATAAATTAAAATTATAATATTTAATGTTTAATTCACCTTAGTTTCAATGTAACCCCATTTTTTTAAAATTTGTAATACACCCCCATTCTGTTAACTTTCCATCCAAAAAATAAAAATAAAAAATGGAAAATTTCTAATCGACATCTACTAAAATGTCAGAATATTATAAGTTCAAATAAGTAAAATATGTCAAAATGCATGTCTGTTATAATAAGATGTTTTTCAATAAAATAGTCATCTTGATATTAAAAAATATTTTTTTATTATAATTTCACATTAATAAAAAATAAATGTTACTTCAAAAAATCGTACTACAATTAAAAATATTTTTTAACTGTTTTCTAAAAATAAAAACTAGAAAAAACTATTAAAATATTTTTAAACTATTAAAAAATTGCTAAAACCATTACATTTTTTTTTAGTTTTTGAAAACAGTTTCTTATAAAAAAAACAGTTTTATTTTATCAAAGTTTGTTTTTTTTTATCAACAAACAGTATTCACTCATTTTTTTTACCCAACACAAACGCGATTTAATTACAAGGTTACACGATACGACATGATATGAAATTTTATTTTTTTATCTAACGCAAACACGACCCAAATAAAAGGGACACGAGAAAACACAAAATCTTATTTTTATAATCAAACCCGAATACGATCCAATTAAAATGCGACACAGCACATCACGACACATTTTTTAACTATCACGACATGAAGTCTTATTTGATTTTTTTATCTAACATGATCTAATTAAAACTTAACACAACACGAACCAAATAAAATTAGATCGTATTAGTTTAAAAAAAGATTTCATGTCGTGTCGTATTACTTTTGGATCGTGTTTGTTAAAAAATAAAATTTTGTGTCGGGGTGTATCGTGTCGCTTTTGTTTGAACTTCAAACTTAGCAGGTAATTCCTTAGCACTTTCTTTATTTTCTTTTGAATTTCATGATACCCAAATAATTCATAATTTCTTACCACACTTTGTCATGTCGCGTTTTAATATATTTTTCACCTAACACGAACACGATCCAATTAAAACAAAATACTATTTATACGTGTCTTGTTTGTGCTCGGGAAAAAAGAATGTGCCATCGTGTTTCAATACGAGGAGCGACAATAGCGGTACGCCTAATAATTTTAACAGGAGAGCTATACGACACGAAATATATTTTATATTTAAAATAAATATTTAAAATTTATTTTTCAAAACTTTATTGAAAATTTAGTATTATTTTCGAATAAAATATACGGTTTAAATGTTTTTTAAAATTAACACTTTTTGCATTAAAACTTTTTTTAACAAAAGAGTCTTTTTTATTAAAAAAAATGGTTTTTTTAACATAAATATTGTATTGTATCATCTGATACAATACAATATTTATATAACTTGATCTCCCTTACACATTTGAGATCTTTATCAAGTTGGGATACAAGGGATTCAAGTTTCTTATGAGTCTCCAATGAAGCTTGAAGATCTCTCGTAAGATTAGTCACTTTGTTGGTCAAGTGACCATTTTTCCTCTCCACCAAAATGACTCTCTTTCTCCCAAAGCAATTCTCACAGAGGAATCTCTTTCTCTCACCTCTCTCAACTTCTTCTCTAAAGCTAATACCATAAGCGCCAAACTTTTTTTTTGATTTTTCGTCTTGAATAGCTCAGCGTAAGAACGTTGAAAGTCACTCTCTCCCTCCCTCAAAATGTCATCTTCCTCACTCTATCCGAAATGACTATACTCGCTATCGAGGTCATCATGTTTAGCAACTTCATCATCGGCGTGAGGTGTACTCGATATACTAACATGACTGGCCATAAATGCAAGGAAGTTACATCCATGCGATGATTCAATCCCAAAATCCACCGACTCAACATCGTTATCAATAAGTGTGGCATTGAAGGTCGATTAACATTTGCCTTGTCCCTTTAACCTCATAGCACCCTCATGAGCTTTGTGACCCTTACCCTCGCACTCATATATCTATCCTTATCTTTCTTAATTTACTCTCCTTTCGCCTTTTCAAAACTCTTCTTATCGAACTTATAATTTTTATCTTTCGTAACACTTTTATATTCTTAGGAAGTATTTTTTTCTAAGATTGAGAAATTTTTTGAAATTTTTTACAAAAAGGTTAAGATCATTTTAGTCAAAATCATATTCGAAGTTAGGATAGATCTCTTCTTTCTTTTTAGCTTGGTTTGTTAAAGCAATCCCTTTTTATTTTGGCTTAATAGTTTTAGAAAACATGTCGATCTCATAAGTTTGAGAGGTCTCCTATGAGTTCTTCTAACCTAAGCATATCTAAAATTCAAAAATAATAAATGACATTGACTTTAGGGATAAATTGGGATGGTAGCCATCTCACAATATTTTTTACGACTCTCATCAGAGGAATTCTCTCACCCAAATTATAACTAGAGTTGCCTATGTCAGATAAACGTGCATAAAATTCGTTGTATGTCTCAATTTTTAGCATAGTAATGGTCTCAAATTGTGCGGTGAGATTTTACAGATTGGAAGTTTTCACAGCATTGGTAACAGCATGCGTGAGTTGGAGGATATCCCACGCTTAGACATGATGCATGTTATAATATGCCAAACTCATCAAAGGTGAGATTCCAGAAATGGCACTTAAGCCTCGAGAGTTGATATTAATCCGTTTAAATTCTTCATCCGTCCAAGAAGTCACATGTTTAGGACTTATGACATCAACATTAGTTATAGTGCCTGGTGTCCACCCTCTTCACACTCAAGCAAAACTCTTTCATCAATTGATTTTAAACTGAACTCATTCTTGACTTCTATTAAGGATAATTTGACCCATCAAAAATCGTAACCCTAATACACAAATGATCTATTTTAACCCAATATAAAGATCACACGGCAAAATAGTGTAACCCATTTTGATGCTGATTTGAAAACGTATGGTTATATGAAATAATTTTATCTTAGGATATATACACAAACATATAATTTCTTAACCAAATATTAACTTCATTAATAATTAGGTATGCATGAAAAATCAAGTCCAAATTTTATTTATAACCACTCCACAAAATCAAACCAATTAGAAGAAGAAATGAGGAAAAATCTACTTCGGGCAAAACCTATATTCAGCACTATTAAAGAGTTTGATAGACTCGATGATTTACAGACTACTAAGAGCTCCACTAAGTATAATACATCGGTCTTCAAATATTCAATAGATATTGAACAGTCCAGCACCGTCCACAAGAATCAACACTTCCCTCGATATCAGCGATCAACCTCAGAGTTATGGAATCATTTCTTCTTTAGCTGTCGAGCCTTGACTCCAAAAATTAGTAGTAGAGTAAACTCTACAAAAGTTTAATGTAAAGTACCAAAACATGGGTTTGAAACTCAACATATCATTTTATGGAATGACTGATTTGGAAAAGAAAAACTTATTTCAAAGAAACAAAAAAATGAACACGTTTAGAACAGGTATGAGGATTTCCTTTTCGCCAAAAGTCTTCAGAAAAACTATTCAAAAAAGTTTTTTTTTAGAAAAATACAAATATAGAGGCAACAATCTCGTTCGAATGAAAATAAGATCTCGTTCGAACAAAAACAATGTTTCGTTGTAATGAGGTCCAATCTCGTTCTAACGAAGTTCTTATTCCATTCAATCGACCTTCTAATGAGAGTTATTCTGCCAAACAATGATCATATCATTAGGGGTGCATTAGAAGCTTGTTTGAATGAACATATCACTTTGTTCCAATGAGATTTAATCTCGTTCTAACGAGATGGTAATCTCATTCCAACAAAAAAAAAATTCAAAATCATTTTATAAAAAATGCCTCGGGTAAAAAACAAATATCCCAGAATAATTTGATCGACCAAAATAAAAATCACAAGTTTTTATACCTCCATAAAGTGTTCGCGATGATTCCAAAGGCTTGAATCTTGAAAATGATGCTCGGTCACTAACATGTCTTCAAATGATCATTGAGGAAAATGCGGATGTAGTGTTCATTTTGTAGCAAGGGTTTGAAACGGTATACGCCAAAATAACTAGGCTATGAGTAATTACAAAATCTTGCTCCTACACTTTCTCCTTTTCGACGGGGTTCAGGGGAGCAACATGTCGACCTGGCTTTTTTAGGATGTTTACTTTTTTTTCTAGGGTGAGGACGGGCTCAGATTTTTCTAGGTGAAACATGAGATCAGTCAAGGATGTGGGGTTGATCGTAGGTGGTGTTGGATATGGAGCCATCGCCTCGATCCAGTTTAAAATGGGGTTATGTACTAGAATTTTAATAACCTCATTCTGGGTATCTAATGGAGCTCGAGACATAGAGTTATCTTCCCACCGTAAATTTATATCGAAGCTGGGAGTGGCAGTGGGAATTTTTATTATTGTCACTAGGACCTAGTTGCCTATTTAGTCAAGTTCCCTAAGTAAATATTTGTGGACATCGAGGATGCTGACCCGATGTAGTCGTCCGAGGATGTTCCTTATTAAATTCATAATCGGGGAGTGGGTTTTGGCTATCCTAGATTCATTTGCTTCATGATTCTAGTGGATTTGTAAAAGATGCCTTCGTAATTGTACTGGTATTCGACGTATTTAGACCCTTAATGGGAGATCTCATAAAAAATCGAGTGAGAGTCATTGTATATACCACATATTTTAGGCTATCAAATTTACTTAGAGCATGGTCACAGGGGGCGGGGTGGACGAGTTTCGTTTCGTTCATGTAGGAGTATCTATGTGAGGAAGGACCTTCTTGCACGGGATAACCTCAGCAAGTCATCTCATCTTACAATTCAATGATATAAATGATACGCGTTGCATCTAGGTACAAGTTCCCGTAACTGTAAAGGGTGGAAAAAAGTGTAAAAACTTATGAATTATATAACTCTTGCAAGTTTGATTGCTTAAATGTCTTAATATCTTCGAATTCACGAGGTTGGTCCCAATTTCCCCTCCACTAGACTCCTTTATATAGGATAACTCTTGGAGAGAGAATGAGTGACTGTTCAATTACTATAATTTGTTTTCTTTCTTTATATAATCATAATTAACTCCACTAAATAATTATGACTTCACTTAAATTCAATTATCTCAAAATCACTCGAATATAATGAGGTATTATTTTCAAAGTAAATTATGGTACGCGATATGATTCTCCATGTTAAGTTTCCAATACCCATTTGGTCAAATCAATTTAGTGTTAATCGATTTTAATCAATCTATAATTAATTCCTTGATTCTGAGACTTAACTTGATTGCTAATCCATGAGGATTATAAAATAATCTATCGGTCGACTTTACTTGGTGGAAACAAAATATATAAGTCTATAAAGGGGTATTACAATCCACAGTATCCCTTAAACACGAATTCTTAAAAATTATGATCTCATACCTACTCACATAATTATCACTCAATATGTGGAGATTATTTGACTCGATATAATATTAGATCGCTCCCATAACAATCAAAGTGACATTTGATCCAGCATTCTAATCATCATAATTTTTGGAATTAAGAATCTATGAACCATTTTCAATGGTGTGGGATTCTCTGAGTCTAATCAAGACAACCCTAAGCCTCAAATCTTAGGGGTGGACTTATTCAATTCATTATTGGGATGTACCAATCGCAATACTCTATCAAACTATCATACAAGTTCTCAAGCCATCAAACATGTTCCGAGAGTTTGAGATAAACTAATACGATTGCATTGCAACCATTCGAAGAGGAGGTCAATTCCTTATATAGGTTATGAACATTTTAATAGTGCTAAAATCTAAATTTCGATCTCTCAGAAATTAATCCGAAGCCGAATCACCGGAATTTTACGAAGCTCTATTGATCGACATGTATACAATATATTTAAGAAAATATATAATCCATTCTCGCCACCATGATTCTTATTTAAAAGTTAACTTACACATACTCACTTAAAAATAAATATTATACTTACTTTTAAGAATAAAACCCTACTAGTTTCATGGAGTTGGATGTCTTTACTTTGCACACATGAACTTATTTTTATTCCTAGTGTTTTGAGTAAATTGAAACAATTTAGTCACAAAATGTGTGAAGTTTTTAAACTTTGGGGGTTGTTTTAAATACCTTGCAAGATTTCAAAGTTGGTTCATTATTTTGTATGTATGGTTTTCACTAGCAAGAAAAAATAAATAATTGACTAAGCTTTGTCCTGTGAGAATTTCACTCTAAGCACGAAGGTGATTCGTCACATTTTTAATGGACCCAATTGTTAACCAACCCATAAATTATTTTGGTGGCTCATTTTTTCAAAATTTTAGAGTTGTGAGTTATTTTGCTTGAAATCATTTTTATAGGTTTTTGAGAGACTAAATTCAATTATTAATTGTTCTTTATTTTCATAGAATTATCTCAGGTTAATATTTCATTTAGTGTTTGGGAGGTTTTTAAAATTGTTGCTGCTTTATAAACCAATAAAAGCTAGATCAATTCATATCTCATATTCAATTTCTATCATATTTGAAGCTAGACTAGTAGAGTTGGGTATTTAATTGGATGATTAAATCTATTTGATTGTGATACTTAGAGGAAAATGAAATACTTATCTATGGGTGATAGATCACCGCGCTTAATTGACATATTTTATGGGGAGGGGGGAGTTGAAATGTTCAATAAAATTACCTATAATGGACTTAGTGAGAGAGTTGTGCACTTTGACTTTGTAATTTGTTTTTGAGTTTAACAAGAGAAAGCATGCATCCTAAGATTTTCTCTCATAGGTCTGATGGTTTGAGTTATTTGTGTGTTATTATGTAAATAATTTATAACAAACGTTATCTCTACATAGATATATGGGTTATAGATGAATCGATAGGTAATTAAATTAATTGAATAATTTAACCAAGTTTATTAATTGACTTAGGGAGAACCTTGGGTTATTGTCAATTTGAGATATATTCAAATATATTCAAAGTGTTAAAAAAACATCACACGTTTAATTTTAGTTCAAATCTAATGAAGTAAAAATAAGTTTCTTGCAAAAATCCCTAATCTAGCTAGAATTATGTCCCACCACTAAATATAAATCGCTAATCTATCTTATTTAGATATTTTAACAAACATAATCCTTGAAGATGCTAAAATAAATCAGGTATGGAATTCTGCCCACCACCCAATAACTATAATATCTTTGGAACTGAAAGAACTACTAAACAGTTAAAATAACTCAAGAATTACCTTAATGGAAAAAAAGTCATATGAAAGCAATATTGAAAAAATTATCAAATACCATAAAGACAAATGGTTGTCAAGGCTCAAATGGATTTTCATTTCAAACTATTACTACTATAATGGGATTCTCAAATATCTCGACATTCACTTCTGACAATACTTTTCATATAGCTAAAAAATAATCTTCCCAAAGAATATTTTTCAACACCAAACATTATACAAAACAAAAATCAATATCCCACAAATCCCAGAGACACATTACACTTCAGAGAATAAATATGAAAGAAGTATTTTCAACACCTGAAAAAATGAGCATTATGTTCTTTTGGCGTTCATTAATGCCATTTTGTTTTATCCATTTTATTAGGAATAGTACAACGAATTCTTCATGATGGGCATGTTTTTTCAAACACGGGAAGTCTTCTTTTGCCAGTGGACATGTAAAGAACGCTGTTTATCCGTTCATCAACTTCAGCCCTCGATGCTGGCTTGTTAGGTGAAGACAAAGAGGGAGTGAAGATATTTTCATCTATTGACGACCAATCCATTATCGTTAGTTCATCTGGAAATGAAGCAAATTCATCTTTCTGGATAACTTCATCAAAAATCAACGATCTTTTTGCATTAGTGGGGCAGACTAAACTATTTTTCACAATATATTTTTTTTGTTTCTTTGATTTTGATTGGAATATCGTTGGGTGTGCACATTTTTCTAGTGGTGCTTCTGAAACTTTTGCCCCGGGATGAACAAATCGACAATTGGAGCCATATTTACATGAACCAACTTCATAGAACTTACAGATGCGCTGCAAACAAATAAATTGTTCATCAAAATAAATCACTATTTATGAAAAATTCACCACCAATATATATAATCGAGTATGTCCAGTGTACTATGTACATTTCGTACAAATGATATGAAAAGAAGTTACTATAGTTCAATACATGGGAAAAATGAAACGCGTGTAATAATATTTGTTAAGAACAAGAATATTCATCTTGTTATAAGAACGATAAACTCAAATAACAAATGCTTATCGTTCAATAATTGAGTCCTTGCCTTGTTCGAAATTGAGTTTGGCGACTTTTACAACCTCTAGAAAAAGGTGAATTACAATTTTATATTATAAAAAGGTTAAAAATTAAATGAATACGGTATTGGAACTTTTAATATAAAACAAATATAGTTTAATAAGAGTATCTCAACTACAATATGATTTTAGTATGAAAATTGCCTAATGGGTGGTGTGGAAACTATCTTACCAGATTTTTGTGTTTTTCCTCTAATATAGATTTGTCACGGGACTTTGCAGAGACCATTGTTGCCGTTATTGTTGTTGGTGGTGGTGGTGTTGTCTTGACCATGAGATGAACAAAGCGACAATTGGACCCACTTGTACATGACCCATTTACATAAAGTTTGCATATGCGCTACATATTATAAAGAGAGTCATGGAAATTATTCATTATTTTTGTATTTTTGACAATTAATCGATATAAACAATGCATAAGTAAAATTACCTCGGATGGGATTAGGTATTCACCTCCTTTCATGATGAAACAATTTTATTGAGCATTGTTGATGCTTTTATAATCACCTATCAAGGAGAGTATCCACGTGGAAAGTAGAAGTTAAACTCAAGAACCTTACGTTTTCTGCTGCTAGAATACGATCGGTCCATCTTCTTATTTTTCTGTTGAACTCCTCTTTATATCTAGACTATTCGCTTCAAGACGTCTTAAATGCCTACCTCAAGACGTCTCTCTCCCTTCATTCCCCATTGACGATTTATCTCCCCAGCTGCCACTTGTTATTTCTGCGTCTTCACACTTGCTAGCAGTGGAGTCTGCACCACCCCACCCCACCTCTATATCAGGTTATTTCTAAAATATCATTCTCTTAAACTCTTTTATTTATTTATTTCTTTCTTACTCCTATGGGCTTTACAAAACAATGGAATGTGGTAGTTTCTTGGAAAAAGGTTTGGACTGGGTAGGAGGTGTTAGAACCGGGTGCTGGGTCTTGGGTGTGGATAGCTGGGTTTTGGAGGTCCGAGTAGTTCAGGTTAGAGCTTGGGCAGGATTGGGTTTATATCTTGTGGAAGAGGGTAGCAGGGTGCGTGTTTATATTATATTATATGTGCTGTATAAAAATATAATAATATATTTGCTGTGTGAGTTACTATATATATGCATGAGTTCGTTCGTTTATATGCTGTTTGTGTTAGTATATAGATATATGTATGAGTTAGTTTATGTTATATGTTGTTTGTGTATATACATATATGTATGAGTTAGTTTATGTATATATGCATGAGTTAGTTTATGGCAAAATACTCTAACACTCCACTTTCTTTTCAAATAAAAATTAAAAGACTCTTATATCCTTATGATTAATCCCTTCCATTATTTCTCTCACACTCACAAAGAGAAATAAATTTATTCTTTACCCCAAAAATTACACACATAAAATGACTTAATAAACCGTGACACAATATCACACAATACAAAATCTTAATTTTGTTTTATCTAATACGAACATCATCCAAATAAAAGAGACACGATACGATACGACACGAGATTTTTATTATTTTTACTTAACACGAATACATCTTTATTAAGACACGACACAAAATCCTATTTTTTATATCTAACACGAACAAATGACCCAAATAAAAGCGACACGATACGAAACCAATTTTTTTAACCAAAGACGATCACAACTCAATTAAAAAGAGACAGGACACATGGGACAAGACACAATACGACATTACACATAATATTTTTAAAAAATAAGATACGAACACAATCCAAATAAATTGTTATATGCCATGAAATCTCATTTTTTACCTAACACAAAAACGACTGAAATAAAATGTGATATGGCACGATCCAATTAATTCACGACACGACACGACACGACACGACACGACAGAAAATTAAATATATGGTTCTTGAAGTTTAGAACAAAAAAGGACACAAATTAATTTACATATATTTAATAATTATAATTTATATATATATATATATATATATATATATATATATATATATATATATATATATATATATATATATATATATCGTTTGTATCCAAAAAACTCTTGTATTATCCGAGGTTCTAAAAAACGCAACATGACACGACACGATGTGAAATCACATATTTTTTTTACCTAACACCAACATGACCTAAAAAAATAAGCAACAAGACATGAACTAGCACGCGAAACTTCACAAAACTTTATTTCAAACACTTAACATAATGTTAGTCATTTCATATCGAGTTTTAAATGGTTCGTGTTCGTGTCGGATAAAAAATACAAACTTGTGCCGTGTTGCGTTGGTGTCCAAAATAATTTTTTTGGGCCGGCACGATATGACAATACAAGAGTTTTTTGGACACAAACGTGACATGACACGACACAAGTTTGTATGTTTTTTGCATTACTCTTTTTTTATAATTATTATCATACTTCCACTTTTTAATTACTGTTAATCAAATAATTATTTTTATTTTAATCCGCCCTTAGTATTGCAATTAAACTGCTACTTTTAATATTTTATTTTTATTTTTAATCACTCTTATTATGTATATATAATTTTATTGCTTGAAAAGTTAAAATGTTGGTAAATGTGTTTAAGGGTTTTTTGGTCATGTTATAATACTTTGGAATGCCTTAGTATAATGGTGGAGTGGGATTAGCGGTACCCTAGTTTATATGTTGTGTGTGTTTTTCATAAAGAGTAATGATACTCTTATCGGGTCCAAGTACCGGTTTAGTACCAAATGCGCTTTATTTGATTGTATATTGGTAAGACCTACAACATTCCCTGACGAGACCCACACCATAGTACAAACAAATAAAGCAGTATCGATACTAAACCGATACTACCACCCGGTGTGTATAACATTTTCCTTTTCATAAAATACAAGTGTTATGTGATTATATGAATAAATTTAGAGGGACTTTTGATGTGTAACTCACGGTGTGAGTGACATTGACTTAGACACGCAATCATTGGTCTAACTGATTTTTTATTTTTTTAATAAAAATTATAAATTTAGATTTTCAATAAAACTTTTTAATTTTTTTTAAAATGACTTTTATTGAAAATTTGTGTTTTCAATAAATGTTCTTTTAAAAAGAATAGTTTAAATGACGTGGGTCCGCTCCAGCAGCACTAACCTATCGCGTTAATATAGGTCTGCGCCAGCGTTTAAAAAATAAATTTTCATACTTTATTAAAAATATATATTTTTTAAATTATTTTTTTTATTGAAAATACAATTTTTTTTTATTAAAAAAACAAGTTTTACTTTTTTTTTTAATGTTTTTAACTTTTTATAAAAGTTAAAAAAAAATATTACACTCTTTTTTTTAAAATGACTTTTGTTAAAAATTTGTATTTTCAATAAAAGTTATTTAAAAAAAAGGGTAAATGACGTGGGGTCGTGCCAGCGGCACTAACCAATCGCGATAATGCGAGCTCGCCCCATCGTTTAAAAATAATTTTTCATACTTTTATTAAAAACAGTTTTTTTTTAAAAATTATTGTTTTTATTGAAAATACGATTTTTTTTTGTTTTTAAAAAAAACAAATTTTACATTTTTTTTGTCCTTTAGTGAGGTAAAAGAGAGAGTCGGATAGAGAGTTGCTCTAGAAGCACTTGTGAGTATATATGTATGTTGTGAGTGCATGTAGTGACCTTAAATTGCAAATGAAATACTTGCATTAAAATATTTCATTGCCTTTTCATTTCATACCTGTTAAGCATTATCGGTTTTAAATTATTGTATATTATCTGTATATAATCAAGATTTTATATTGGATGAAAATCGAAGAGAAATGGAATAGATGAATATTGTATATAAATATTAATGAGTGTACCATTGTTAGTCATAATTCGATAAGAATTCTAAATTTTTACTGTACCAATTTGAAAAGATGTTTATAAGTTGGGGCATATACCAAATACTCACTCAAATATTTTTTAATGCACGTTTAGTCCAAGCCTTTTTATTTTATTTCAAAAAATTCCTCACCACATTGAAACACTCCATGTCTTTGTCACTAGCGCGGACCTTTAAAAATAAGATAGTATTGGTTAAATGGGTGTTTGAAGGACTTTTTAAAATAAAATAATAAGGTTTGGACTAAATGTGTATTAAAAAATATTTAAGAGACTTTTTAATAATTGATCCTTATAATTTTCTTTTAATTCAATAGAATTTATTTAAAATGAATTGAAAAAAAATGTGAGAATTTACTTTAGAATATATTTCTAATGAAATAGAAAAAAAATATGAGAAATCTAACTCTTTTGTGTGTAAGTCAATGAAAAGTCGTAGTTCCCTCGCTCTAGAACTATTGTTTGTAATATATTGTAGAGTTTCAAAGTCTACCTTGTTCTTTTAGCTAGGTGTTTTTCATTGAGCTACAACCTTCCTAAATTGAAGAAAGATATTCGTTCTACCTCAATATATGACTTAATTTTTACATTCTATTCTTTCCGTCTAATAAATACGTCATATCATTTCTTACTTTTACTCATCATTGCGTTGTTCTTGATTCCATTACGAGATCTAATTTAAGTAGTCATAACACCCATCAAAATGTAATATACACCTACCCATGCCACATTTTCAATTACATATTTTTTTTTCGAATTCTTATTCTATATATTTTACATTCAAGGAGAAAGATCCACTAAGTCCTATTCCACTAAGTCTTATTCTCGATACTATCATTCTCGATGATACTCGGATAATCAATCCAAGAATTCCCACAACAACTTCTCTCTACCCTATAGGAAATAAAACCCCTAATTCCATTGACGTTGAAAATGAATAACTTTCTAAGAGGATACGTTTCGCATGGTAATGAGTTTATTAATCAACTAAATGGTTGTTTAACTTTACAATTTATTATTCACAATTTTAATTAACATATTTTTCCCTTACTTAATTGCCAGAACATGCATGAAAGGAAAATAAATAAACTTTGGATTCAAGTTCTTCTGTCTTAGCTCGATCGTCAACTGACGCCTTTTACTACAATAATTTATCTCGACATTATTTTTTCTCTCTATGTCGAACGTGACAATCTTTATTTATATTGCTACTTAATTTTTACTTATCATGCTACTATGAATTTTTTATCAATTGTCCATTCAATTTTATCGTTTTTTCATATTTGCATTAGATTCTTTTTTTTCCCGATATGACGAGACATCCACGTGGCATTCCTCCTCTCCAATTATACTCCCCATTTTGTCCTTACATCTGGTTATTTAATTACATTTTTCCTTTTTTCTTCAAATATTTCAACGTCATTATTTCTTTCTGTCATCTCAAAGGCACTTTCATCTTTTCTTTCCCCTTGAAGTGTATATGTCACACATAGCAAATGTAGTGACAGCTTTTCGTGACTCTCTACTTTTCTCTGTCTTTATTTATATAGTTATATCCATGGAAAGTTAATTTGTCTCTCTATTTTCTTCTTATCTCACATAGCTCTCTCTGGAACAAAAACATCAAGGTTAGTTCCTTAAAAAGTTGGTGAGGTATGAATTAAATTGTATAGTTGTTGAGCAGGTTATGGGACACTTTTTCAATGAACAATTTTTTAGTTTGGTTTTCTCATTACGTGTGTGGTTGGAACTTATTTTCAAGCTCTAATGAATAGTATTTAGCAATATGTCTTGAAAATGGCATCACCACCATTATCATCCTCGCGCTCAGGATTTTTTAGGTTATCCGATTTTTGCCCTCCATCGGAATCTTAGGGTTAATTTTTTTTTTTGTATTGAGTCGATTCTGTTTAGGTTTAATATGAAATGTTGTATATGAATTTGGCTAGATTCATGGCTTATTAAAGAAACCATTTAATTGTTATTAATCTTGCCCAATTTTTGTGTAGGCCCATATTTTGTTGTTGTCCAGGGTTGTTTAGATTTAGCCATATGCTATTTTGTTGGCCATATAAGTGAACCACACATAGAAAACTCCTTTCCTTACATATCCGAGTGTAGACTATATCGCAGAAAATTCTTCATTGATGTCAAAATGCAAATAACTTTGTTAAATTTAAATGTGATATGATATTTTGTAGATTTAAAATGGGCTTGTATGGATAAATGTTCACTGACATACGAGTATTTAAAAAAATCTCCATGACTACATCATGTCAAGCTCCCATTATAAGTCATGAACTTTATATATACATATGCATATTTAATTTTGCTTCATATGCATATTTTTGGTACAATAATGTTTTAATCGATATTTCTGGCTTCGTTTTTGTTGGTTTGAAGAGTATAAAGAAAAAAAAATGATAAAACCTATTTGGCCATTTCAGTTATTTGTTCTTCAGATTCTAAAATATTTTTTTCTTTATTCTTTATTCTTCATTTTTATTTTTATTTCAATTTGCTCTCAGGTGTGTTTATGCTCGCATTTTTTTAGTACAACCCAAATTACTTTTGTGTCCAGACTATCAAATTATTTATAAACACAACATATATATGTTCATAGTGTTTGATTACACAAATTACATTTGACAATAATGTTAAAGATAAAATTGTTGGCTCCAAAATTGTCGGACCCTCCATCATGCGAGATAATCATGCTTGGATTCTTTCAAAATAGAAACCTTCAGACCTTCTACAACAAAAACCCTTTTATTTTTTGTCATGAGATAAAATCGTGGGGGTGAGATAAAATCCTTCTTTTACTCTTGGTGGTTGATTTGGATAAGAAAAAAATTGGGAGCTCTAACCTCTACAAGTCCGAAAAATTTGAATCCATAGGAGTTAACTCTAGATCTAAAGAAAAAAACATTTGGTTGAAAATACGACTAAACCCTTGATACCAGTGATCGTTGTTAGAGATGTGCTTGACATGTTCGACGCATAAAATCCCAAACCAACCCCCTTTTTATCAAAAATCCCAAATCATTATAATGTTTGAGGTTTTGTTTTCATTTGTCATTTTTTAATATCTAAATGATTTGGGGGTTATCAAGTTTATATTTTATTTGTTCAACTCTGACTCATCAAAAGAGATTATATAATCCATCAATTACAGGGACAAAAGAAATGGCTCGTGGATAGGAGTGTCTCAAGCCGAAGTGGGACTCTAGGTTTTCAAAATTTGTTTCAACGGAATTAACCTATACCATATAATGCTATTTGTGTTGTAAGGATAGTGAAAATGAATATTTATTTTTTTTCTTTTTCGAATTTGATGGCTTGGAGTGCATATTAATTTATCAATAAAATACTTCTTCAAACATTTTTTATGTGTTTGGTTTTGATAATTTATATTGTTGATTTTTGGATGTGAATTCTTGAAAAATTGTTTAGCCCGCGCATCGTGCGGGTTTACAACTAGTGTTTTATATATTGATTTACACGTAAATCACCATTACAAGAGTTGTGAGTAACATAACTATCTAAATATAAGAAATTTAATCTTGATTTCTTAGAGATTATTTTAACGTCATTATCAGCATAAAATAAATGTTTAGCTTTTTTTCTTTTTTTAGTCTCCCCTCTTAATTTTGTGGATAAACAAGGTACGCACCCCCCTCCCGCCCCCAACCCAACACACACACACAAAAACTAGGATGATGATGATGATAATAATAATAATAATAATAGTAATAGTAATAGTAATAGTAATAGTAATAGTAATAGTAATAGTAATAGTAATAGAAATAGTAATAGTAATAGTAATAGTAATAATAATAATAATAATAATAATAATAATAATAATAATAATAATAATAATAATAATAATAATAATAATAATAATAATAATAATAATTCAAATAAGGCATTCCTTGAATACGTAAAAGAAGAAATAACTATATGTGAGTAGTGCATGGCCAATAAAAGAATTCATGGTGCATAAGAGTGAGCATGTCATAGGCATATCCAAGGAGGTTTCATTTACTTACCCATAATACAAATAAAATGATATTTTTAATGATCAATTCATACTTTTATTTTTGTTAAATAAAAAATGAATTATGTGATTATTATCTACCATTTTCATATTTATACTATTTATGTGTTTCCAGAATCTATATTTATGCAATATCACTCTCTTTATCTATATCTCTCTTAAAATCTATTGTTATTATCTTTATTATATATTTATATATACTAAGGATATAATAAAGATGGTCCTTTTATCTCTTTTTTGTATTGATTTAAAATAGAGCAGGTAGTAAGATGTAAGAGAATGTCTACAAATTCTCTCCCCACTCTATGAAAAAGGGAACAGGAAGCAAAATTCATTCCCAGGGGTGTTCTTTTTTCTTTCCTATATATATATATATATATATATATATATATATATATATATATATATATATATATATGTCATTATTTACATCCATATATCACTACAAGAATTTGCACCATTAGCAACAATATTTAGCAACACAAGATATTTTTGTTGCCAAAGATACCCTTTTGGCAACAAAATTTGAATTATGTTGCCAAAAGACTATTTTACATTGTACTTTTGGCAACATAAAATAAAACTTGTTGCCAAAAGTTAAAATTTCAAGCGGGAAGCTAGCAAAATAAAAGAGGGAAATTTTTTAGCTTTTAGCATCATATTTTTTTGTTGCCAAACATGACTTAACTTTTGGCAACATAGGAGTGGGTTGAGAAAAATCTCATACTTTTGGCAATAAAGAAAATTATGATGCCAAAAATATTTTATTTGTTTGTTACTAATTTTTGTTGGCCGTTAAGTTAGATAAAAGACCAAAAAAAAAAAAAAACTCTCACCGAAATCGAAATCGAACCCTAACCTGCTCTCCCTCTCCTCCGTCCTGCTCTCCCTCTCCTGCTCTCCCTCTCCTCCGTCCACCACCTCCATCCTGCTCTCCCTCTCCTCCGTCCTGCTCTCCCTCTCCTGCTATCCCTCCATCCTCGTCCACCACCTCGTTCAAACGACTGTTCAATGAGAAAAATCGCCATTTTGACGTGATGGAGTGAGTTAAAATGACTGCTCATAGTGAAGATCCCCAAGATTTTAACCTTACTCTATACCTCATTTGTTTATTTATCAGAAATCGATTGTTCATTTCAGGTACATCATTCATTTGACAATCCTTACTCTATACCTCATTTGTTTATTTGTAAATATATTATATTTTATTATATTAGTTTTATAGTAAAAATTAGTGTTTATGCTGATTTGGTTTTGATGAGAATGATTGATTTAGGTCATCTCCTTGTTTATTTCATCACTTTACATATTTGGGTCTTCTGGAAGAGTTGGTTATGGACATGAATCTGTTTACAAATCTGATGATGGCTTTAAATGGGCTATCTTGACTTTGATTGATAAACATTATTGTGATTCCTATTTTATAGCTACTATAAATTTATTTTTGTTTGCTGAAAAAATAATCAAATGGCTGGAAGCTACAATTTGTACTGCAATTTTATAGCTACTGCAAATTTATTTATGTTATTTCCCTTTTTTCGGTTTATAATATTCAAATTAATGTTTAGAAGATATGTGCATTGCTCTTTAATTATAGTTTTAATAGTATTTTTGCAAGGGGTTAGTTGTGGTCTAAGAATTTAAAAGTAAAGTATAAATACTATTATCTGATTGGTGGTTTTAATGTGGTAAGCAACATAACTTTTAAAGCATCAATTAAAAGTAGGGTAAATTATACATAGTAATAAACCGCTCAAGTTACACATAGTGCGCATAGATACTAGCCATCTAGTTCTTATGCGTACGCATTCAATAGCCCTTAGACCCGTTCGAGAGTCATTACCCCTGTAATGAGATCTCTTGAATTGTCCCGTTTGGACAGTTTGGGACTGCATAAATTCTGTATAATAATGTACTTAGTGGTGTGCACTTGTTACTTTTTGGGGAACTTCTGTTGCCGTCTCTTAATGTTCTCTGGGTACATACTAGATTGATGTGGTGTTGAGTGTTAATTCAATTGATAAATCGACATCAATTGAAATAACGCCAACACTTGCGAATCTATGTCGTGTACTTGGAGAACTATGGGGATATGCTGCCGAAATTTCCTCAGATTGAAACAATGTGGATGAGCTGCTAAGTGTGTTACAGAAATATGCGGTCTTGAATGGGATATGACCACTCACCTTTTAGAGGAGATACAATTATATTGTTTTATACGAGATGCACAAGGAAATAAATTGTAACTTCTAAGTAAAAGTTAATTCATCATTTGCTGTTTATGTACTCTCTCAATTAGCGAATATGTAAGGGGTCAATAAGAGTTTAAATTATATTGCTTTGTATGAAATATACGAAGAAAAAAGGTAACTTTTAAGTAAAATTTAATTCATCTATTGTTGTTTATGTAATCTCTCAATAAACAGATATGGAAGAAGTGGACAAGTGGACAAGAGTTGGATGACACTTAGGCATAGAGTAGGCAAGCGGTATCGTGAGGGCGCTAAGTCTTTTGTTGACAAAGCAATGGCCAAAGTGAGCCAAAATGGTACAATTCAATGCCCGTGTAACAATTGTTGTAATCGTTATTGGCACATTGGCCATGTTGTGATGTATCATTTAGTACGACATGGCATAATGGAAAGTTATAAGATCTGGGTTCATCATGGGGAATCTATTTTGCAACACCAAATCGATGAATCTGAAGATGACACGGATGTTGAAATTGGTGATAATGAAGACGAGGATGACGATTTCCCCGAATTAGTAGAAGACTATTGTAGGGGTTATACGGGGCGTGATTCAGGGGATTTTGGGATAAAAGAAGCGTATGATAACACCAAAACGAATGATGTGCAAAATATCGAAAAAATACTAAAGGCTGCCCAACGTGAGGTGTACCCGGGCTGCAAAACATATACACTATTGAAATTTGTGATTACAATGTTTCATTTGAAGGTTGTGGGTAAATGGAGTAATAAGTCATTTGGCATGTTGATGGAGGTATTAGTGGCTCCCGGTTTGAGTGTATGACGTAAATTTGTAAAAAATTAGACTTAAGCATAAAAACATGCCATCGAGGGTGTAAACGTAAAACAGCCACAAAACGGTGGGGTAAGAGTCACGAACACTTCGCACGGGACCAATGTGACTCGTAGGAACCGACCGCGTAGTCACGGGGATTCCGGTTTGAGTGTATGACGTAAATTTGCAAAAAATTAGACTTAAGCATAAAAACATGCCATCGAAGGGTAAAAACGTAAAGCAGCCGCAGAACGGTTGCGTAAGAGTCACGAACACCTTGCACGGGACCAATGTCACTCGTTGGAACCGACCACGTAGTCACGGGGATCCCGGTTTGAGTGTACGACGTAAATTTGCAAAAAATTAGACTTAAGAATAAAAACATGCCATCGAGGGTGAAATTGTAATACAACCACAAAATGGTCCTGTAAGAGTCACGAACACCTCTATTGGGACCAATGCGACTCGTAAGAACCGACCGCGTAGTCACGGGGCTCCCGGTTTGAGTGTACGACGTAAATTTGTAAAAAATTAGACTTAACCATAAAAAGTTTCCATCGAAGGGTGAAAACGTAAAACAGCAACAAAACGGTCCCGTGAGAGTCACGAACACCTCGCACGGGACCAATGTGACTCGTAGGAACCGACCGCGTAGTCACGGGGCTCCCGGTTTGAGTGTACGACCTAAATTTTCAAAAAATTAGACTTAATCATAAAAACATGCCATCGAAGGGTGAAAACGTAAAATAGCAACAAAACGGTCCCGTGAGAGTCACGAACACCTCGCACGGGACCAATGTGACTCGTAGGAACCGACCGCGTAGTCCCGCGGCTCCCGGTTTGAGTGTAAGACTTAAATTTGCAAAAAATTAGACTTGAGCATAAAAATATGCCATCGAAGGGTGAAAATGTAAAACAAACACAGCACGGTCGCGTAAGAGTCACGAACACCTCGCACGGGACCAATGTGACTCGTAGGAACCGACCGCGTAGTCACGGGGATCCCGGTTTGAGTGTATGACCTAAATTTGAAAAAAATTAGACTTAATCATAAAAACATGCCATCGAAGGGTGAAAACGTAAAACAAACACAGAACGGTCGCGTAAGAGTCACGAACAGCTCGCGCGGGACCAATGTCACTCGTTGGAACCGACCGCGTAGTCACGGAGCTCCCGGTTTGAGTGTACGACGTAAATTTGCCAAAAGTGAGACTTTTGAATAAAAACATGACATCCAAGGGTTAAAGCGTAAAACAAACACATAACGGCCCCGTAAGAGTCACCAACGCCTCGCACGGGACCAATGTGACCCCTAGGAATCGACCGCGTAGTCCCGGGGCTCCCGGTTTGAGTGTTAGACATAAATTTGTAAGAAATTAGACTTAAGCATAAAAACATGCCGTCGAATGGTTAAAACGTAAAACAACCACAGAACGGTCGCGTAAAGGTCGCGAACACCTCGCACGGGACCAATGTCACTAGTTGGAACAGACCGCGTAGTCACGGGGCTCCCGGTTTGAGTGTACGACCTAAATTTTCAAAAAATTAGACTTAATCATAAAAACATGCCATCGAAGGGTGAAAACGTAAAGCATCCGCAGAACGGTCGCGTAAGAGTCACGAACACCTTGCACGGGACCAATGTCACTCGTTGGAACCGACCACGTAGTCACGGGGATCCCGGTTTGAGTGTACGACATAAATTTGCAAAAAATTAAACTTAAGAATAAAAACATGCCATCGAGGGTGAAATTGTAAAACAACCACAAAATGGTCCCGTAAGAGTCACAAACACCTCTATTGGGACCAATGTGACTCGTAGGAACCGATCGCGTAGTCACGGGGCTCCCGGTTTGAGTGTACGACCTAAATTTTCAAAAAATTAGACTTAATCATAAAAACATGCCATCGAAGGGTGAAAACGTAAAATAGCAACCAAACGGTCCCGTGAGAGTCACGAACACCTCGGACGGGACCAATGTGACTCGTAGGAACCGACCGCGTAGTCACGGGGCTCCCGGTTTGAGTGTACGACCTAAATTTGCAAAAAATTAGACTTAACCATAAAAACATGCCATCGAAGGGTGAAAACGTAAAACAGCAACAAAACGGTCCCGTGAGAGTCACGAACACCTCGGACGGGACCATTGTGACTCGTAGGAACCGATCGCATAGTCACGGGGCTCCCGGTTTGAGTGTACGACCTAAATTTTCAAAAAATTAGACTTAATCATAAAAACATGCCATCGAAGGGTGAAAACGTAAAATATCAACAAAACGGTCCCGTGAGAGTCACGAACACCTCGCACGGGACCAATGTGACTCGTAGGAACCGACCGAGTAGTCACGGGGCTCCCGGTTTGAGTGTACGACCTAAATTTGCAAAAAATTAGACTTAATCATAAAAACATTCCATCGAAGGGTGAAAACGTAAAACAAACACAAAATGGTCGCGTAAGAATCACGAACAGCTCGCGCGGGACCAATTTCACTCGTTGGAACCGACCGCGTAGTCACGGAGCTCCCGGTTTGAGTGTACGACGTAAATTTGCCAAAAGTGAGACTTTTGAATAAAAA